>JAUPFN010000019.1:10207205-12607205 GCA_036924255.1 Apodemia mormo | reverse complement strand
GTACGTTATGGAAACTTTGGAATAAAATAGTGCAACAGCATCGACTTTCGACGAGTCGTTTGATTCGTTATTACAAGGACTTTGGAGATCAATGGCTTCCAGTGCCTGACAATAGAGCTGGAAGATTTACCCGAGAACTCCTAAGCTAAATCAGGTTAACCCATCAAGTAGGGACTCATTAGGTTTGTTTTTGGAAACAATTTGCTGCTGAATGATTTTTAGTATCTGATGGTGGAATTAGTAGGTAGTCATGGAAATTTCTGAACTAAACAAGATAAACATATCCAGTTCGGGATCATTTATTCTGTTTTAACAAACGTCTTGGTACTAGATGATTTTAGGTGTTTTTTTATAAGATAGCAAACAAGCAGATGGGTCTCCTGATGGAAAGAGTCAACCATCGCCTGTAAACACCAAAGATGTTAATGGTGCGTTGCTATCTTGTGGTGAGGTATAATGCCACATGCATAAGTTAACCGGCTACCTTATCCTCCAAACCGGAACACGACAGCGACTAGCACTGACGCTATTGCGGCAGGAATAGGTAAGGCGGTGGTACCAGACCCGGTCGAGCCGATGCAGAACTCTACCACCTAGTAGTCACGATGATAGTGACGCACATAGCCACTCGGTCGCCTTTTACGACCTGCCTGGCAGTACGGCAGTTGGTCTATTCTTCAAAGGAGCCCGGGACCAACACTGTTTTACTTGGCTTGGGTTTAGTGGATTTCGATTTCTCTTGAGTGTACTGACGTCGGCACAAAAATTTGAAATCGCAGAAAGTTCGATGCCTTTAGTGACAAGGAAAAATTCTGTGGTATCTACCAGCAGAAGTATTTTAATTTTTTTACAGCATGGTAACAAGTTTAACTTAACTAAAAGAAAGACAAACAAACAAACACACTTTCGCATAACATACTAACCGCATCCCGCAGCTCTCTGCGTTATAAAAAAATTTGATGAATCACGTAGGAACTCGGTTTACCGGGATAAAAAAGCTTAATGCTATTCCAGATCATCATCTACCTGTGTGCCGAATTTCATTTAAATCCGATCAGAGATTATTTCGTGATTGAGTAATAAACATCCATCCAAACTTTCGTATTTATAACTAGCTGCAAAGTTGTCTTATGTTAATTTTTAAACTAAACAAGATAAAACCATGGAGCTTAAACTCATTTATTCCGTTTTGACAAATACCCTAATGCTAGATGATTTCCAGGATCTTATTATGAAGTAGGAAGGATGTTATAAGAACTTCGAACTAAAATTGAACAACTCTTCATTGTTTTAAAGTCTTTGGAGCAGGATGACTTCCTGTGTCAGATGATAGGGCAAGAAGAAGTTCATGAGAAATCCTAAGCTTACCCAGAAAATTTCATTGAGGTCAGGGTTGCTTCGCTTTGTTTTGGCATGGCTTTTGGTGTTCGATGATTTTTTTCGAATTCAATAATGGAAATTAAATGTAGCTATGGGAAACTTTAAACTAAACAAGATAAACCCATCGAATTTGGACTCAATTGTTCTGTTTTGGGAAATACCCTAGTGCTAGATAATTTGTATGGTCCTTTGATGAAGCAGCAAGAAAGTTATAGGAACTTTGTATCTAAATTGAGCAACCCCACCGATTTTGGGCTCATTCGGTTAGTTCTGATAAAGACTTTGGAACAGAATGACTTCCAGTTTCTGAAGATAAACCTGGAAGAAGTTTCAGGTTCCAGTTACTAAACCAGATAAACTCATCGAATGTGGGCTAAGAATCTATTAATTTAACTAGAAAGTGACTACAGGCTCTTTTAAACTAAACGAGATAAGCCCATCGCGTTTGGACTTATTTGTTCTGTATAAACAAATAATCTAGTGTTAGATATTTCTAAGTTCTTACAATAAAGTTGAAAGAAAGTCATTTGGAACATTGGAAGGGGAAAATGGAAAAATTGAGCAGCACCAACAATTTTGGTCTAGTTTGATTCGTTCTTTTAAGGAATTTAAAGCAGGATGTTTTCCGTATCTGATGATAGAGCTGGAAGAAGTACATGAAAATTTCTAAATAAATCCATTGAATGTGAGCTAATTCGGTTTATTTTAGCAAACACTTATGTGCCAAATATTGGAACGAAGTTCCTTACGGCAGGCTTGGAGGGGATAGGGATTTTGCTGCGCGACCGAACTGAAAAAAATGTGATAGTAAAACCGTAAGAAAAATGCGTGGAATAAAAGCGTTAAATGAGATGTGCGCAGGCGCGACAGTCGCGTACACAAGCGAGTAGTGCCGTTTAGCCGAAGGAAGTTCGTTCCTACCTGGTGTCCCGCGACACCACATCATTTTTTTCTAAGATAATGATGGAATTAGAAGTTCATCAGTGGCCATCAAAAATTGCGCTGAAATAGTTAGTCTTTATTATTAGAAGATTCGCAGGGTTTAATAATGAAACTAGAAAGTGGCCATGGAATTCCTGCACTAAACAAAATAAGCCCATTGAGTGTGGTCTCATTTTTTTATATTTTTACATACACTCTGATTAAAAATGATTTCCAGGGTGACATAGTGGAGCTGGAAGTCATGGGAGCTTTGCAATAAGACAACTCAAGCTCATTTAGTAAGGAACCGTAGTAAGCTTAACATGATGCTGCAGGACCTCTTTCGAAAATGATCAGATCCTTTCACATTTAGCTCTTAAAATGATGCATATGTAGCAGAATGGCGGTCTGAGGATGTGTCGGGGGTCCTTGAAATTTTTAATTTTATCTTGTGAGTTTACATTAAATTAATCTGTGCAAAGCCGGGGCGGGTCACTAATTATGTTATCAAGAGGAAAGGTTTAATTATTTGTAAGTAAGTAATGGATAAACTCTTTATTTTTATGTCATAAGATAGGTCTCCTGATGGGAAGAGTCAGCCATCGCCTATTGACAATAAAGATGTTAATGGTGCGTTACTATATTGTAGGGAGGTCTAATACCACATGCATAAGTTTACCGGCTACCTTACCCTCCAAATAGGAACACGACATTGGCAAACACTGACGCTATTGCGGCAGGAGTAGATAAAGCGTTGGTATCAGACTGGGCGAGACAATGCAGAACTTTACCACCTAGTAGCCACAGTGGTAGTAACTCGCATAGCCAATCGGTCGCCTCTTACAGTTTTGCCAGGCAGGTGCCTGGCAAAACTGCAGTTGGCCTTCAAAGGAGCCCGATCAACACGAGGGAAAACTCAAAAATTTTTTAACTTAAAAAACCATTTAATGTATAGAAAACTACATTACTTCAGTGTAATATAGACTACTAAAAAGTAGGGTCGGTCAAAACGGAATAAATGAGTTTAAGCTCCAAGTCGGGTAAAAACCCGACTAACCACAAGGAAGTAATGTTTATGGGTCACGCTGTCGAAGTCGCGGGCAACAGACTATCACAAGATATAAAACAAAACAAAAGAGATACATCTCTCTTGATGAAAAGAAAAACTATTATCTATAGACACCGAAATTCGCCCTTTAAATTTTGTCCTTCCTTTTGATCGCATTCAACGTAGAGGAGCTGGAGTCGTCAATGACAACACTAATTCTAACCGATTTTTTTTTTATCTTTCTTGGCGTTATGTAGAGATGTTGCATTTTCTATCGCATTCAGGTTCATTATAATATCGCATTCCGGGTGCTGATGGGGCTGCCACGCTTTTGTAGTGCATACTACATCTTGGCATGTTGGTCTTAGTAAACCTGTCTCCTTATAAAATATAGCAGCGTCTTAAGAAATATAGGGATCCCTAAAATTCTATACAATCTTTAGTCATGTTATTTCAAATCTATTTTATGTATTCATGTGCATTTATATGAAAACTAAAGATATCAAATGTAATTAAAAAACGATGATTTATTTAAAAAAATAAAGAATAACATCAAAGAAACTGGCTTTAAAGAAAGAAAGAAGTTCCCAATTTGCCGGAACTTTATTTACTTTCTTGATTAAACCCCTGCATAGTGCGTAGGTAGGTACGCAAAAGAGAAATATAAAATTAAACCAGATTATACTTTAAAAAGATTTTTTTATTACCACAGAACAGGGTTACCCATAATGGGGTACGCATAGACCTTTGGGTAATTTGCACCTAAAACAACATCAGTCCTCAAATAATTGAATAATACTATAGAATTTTTCCTTAGCATCTAATTAGTAATAGAATAAATTTTCTGTTCTATCTACAACTTGTTTCATTAGAGAGTCGCCGTTGTCTTGAAAAACAAACAGGGGTGCTTTTAGATATTAGTTTGAGAAACGGCCTCCTTTAGAGTTGCAAGAAAATACTTGATTATAAAGGTTCTAAGTATAAAGACTTAAAAGATATACAAACCTATGATGAAATCCTAACAAACTTCAGTAAAGACCCTGATCGATGTACGTGTCTTTGTTGATGATCAATGTATTAGGCCTAAGAGTGTCTCCTGTAAGAGCGAACCTCGGCTTAAGGTCGTGATTTTCGATGGCATTGTTCTGCCCTACAGCTCAGCCTCAGTTGATCCAAGATCTTGGTTTCGATTCGTTGATGGGCGAAACAGGGGTATTATCACCGATGGTGGCGATAGTGTTGCATGTGTAGGTATGTCGTGTAAAAGTGTTTTCTGTTGGACAGAATTATTGGGTCACTGGGATAGATCGTGCTGGGGCCTATATATTTTAAGATCGGGATTTAGATCTGGGTCGTAGTTTGCCGCGACTACAAGCAGTGGGTTAGGATGCGAGTTCGTATTGTCGAAATATCTTTTGGGAATATCTTTGAAATGCCTAGCTAAGCTCGGCAATTCGAGATCTTTTTGCAAGTCTATGTTGCGCATATACCATACCACAGTACACCCGCCGGTACACTTAAGAATTTGTTCTGAACTACTTACAGCGGTTGCAAGTCTTTACGGAGGACGTAGCCAAACCCTACGCTGGCGTACGATGATACAGGTCTTACACACATTTTGTAAAGTTTATACTTAGATATAAGTTGACACTTATATCTAAGTTAGATATAATTTTGCTGCTTTTATTAATTTGCAGCGTTTTGTTGCTTTTATTAATGAGGTTGTGTAACCGACTTACAATGGGTTTAGCCTAAACTTACACTGTCTGTATGTGCGGTTTAAATGACGTTTTACTTTCCAGATTCACCCAGAATTTGACTTGTCTTTCCTACGGGATGAAGTTCAGGATAGTTTTATGTTGCCTAACACACAGAATCTTCGTCTTTAGTCTCTCTCGCGTTTGATAACCGCTGTGAAAGTGCACTGCTGTACTTATTCCGGGTTTATTTCAGTAAGCCATTTTCTGAACTAACCGCCAAGAACGCTGACGTATTGTGCCAGCTCGATGTGCGGCTCGTGTAGATGAAAGGAGACGGAAGAGATGTTGTAGAACTCTATCATTTAGTAGCCACGATCTTAGTAGCCTTTTACGACCTGCCTGGTAGAACGGCAGATGTTATACTCTTCAAAGGGGCCCGGACCAACACGATCAGTCATTAAGATCAATCAATAAGTTCTTGAACTATTAAGAGACGTACAGAAAGACAGACAAAAATTTGATTTTCTATAATGTTTGCAATTTCTCTTTCTCATTTGATACCATTTTTTATCGAGATCAGTCAAGCAATTTAAGCAGACAAAAAATTTAAACTGGTAAAATTGATGCGAGATCATAATAAGTATATATACCGCGAAATTTAAGAAAGCTAAATATATTTGAAAAACTTGGAGTCATAAAACTTATGTTTAACCATTAAATTGCACTGTGAAACGTTTAAACAAACTTAACGAGTTCGCATTTATTACACAATCGATACTTATCAACCTCGACACGTACCTATAAAATAGAGTTAAATTGCGCCGCAAACCATTATATCTTGAGGATACTTCGGTTACGGAGGAATAGATACTACGTTAAATACGTATACCGTGTACTTTCTAAAAGTGTGGTTGACGTTGGAGGAGAGTTACGACTCTGGGGTTTTCTTTGCTTTACAGATCTTTTTTTAAAATTTATATATTTATGATATATAAATTTTATGATAGGAAACAAGCAGATGGGTCTCCTGATGGAAAGAGTCAACCATCGCCTGTTGTCTATACCAAAGGTGTTAATGGTGCGTTGCTATCTTGTGGCGAGGTCTAATGCCACATGCATAAGTTTACCGGCTATCTTACCCTCGAAAACGGAACACGACAGTGACAAGTACTGACGCTATTGCGGCAGGAATAGGTAAGACGGTGGTAACAGACCCGAGCGAGACAATGCAATACTCTACCACATAGTATTTTTGGTCTATTCTTTAAAGGAGCCCGGATCCAACACGGGGATCTTGAGTGAGTGTACCCGATTTCACCACAACTTTTTCATTTTACTGGAATTAAAGAAAGCCACATGTACCTGCTGCTACGAGCTTCAATTATAGCCTACGTAATATAACTACAGCAACTTGTGATCAACCAGAGAACAAACTTTCAGTGTAATTCACTAAGTTAGGCAAACATTTTAGCAGTCTGTGCTTATTTTTGATCGGAGCCTCTACAGAACCATAGATCAATTACCTTTCTGCTGGGTATCTCGTAAAAAACGAGAAAAGGCTGACACGTGTTACGAACATCGTGATTGCTAACTAGGTGGAAGAGTTTTGCAACGTTTCGCCCAAGTTTGGTACCACCAATGGCGATTTTCCTGCCGCAATAACATCAGTACTTGTCACTGTCGTGTTTCGGTTTGGAGGGTAAGGTAGCCGGTAAACCTATGCATGTGGCTTTAGACTTCGCCACAAGCTAGCAACGCATCATTAACACCTTTGGTATCTATAGGCGATGGTTGACTCTTTCCATCAGGAGACCCATCTGCTTGTTTGCTATCTTATAATATAAAAAAAAACGGCTTACCTATTCCTGCTGCAATAGTGGCAGTGCTTTTTGATAAAGTAAGGGTATAGTTATAGATGTAAGGTAGCCAGTAAACATGTGGCATCCAAATAAAATAAAGTTCCAAATTCAAATAAATTTTAAGTTTGTTCTAAGAAATAACCTCTGGAACTAATGGACCGATTGGTCCCAGTGTGATCCTGATATACGTGGGTTATATCGCGGAAACGGCAAGACTAATATTATAAGTGGGAAAGTGTGTTTGTTTCTCCGTCTTTCACGGTAAAACGAAGCGACGAATTGATATGATTTTTAAGTGGAGATAGTTGAAGGGATGGAGAGTGACATGTGCTTCTTTTTGCCTAAAATGAATTTAACGCGAGCGGAGCTACGGGCAAAAGCTAGTCATAAATAAAACTACTCATTACTACTTTGGCACAAACTTTATAAAAAATATAGATCTTGAATTGTTTCTGTTTGAAAGTTATTATTTCATCATATCATATCAAGTGTTTTAATATCATTGACATCTTTCCACGTCTCAACATAATCAATATTAGAACATATTATATTATTTACATAAATCATGATCATACATAAAACATGACAATCTTTTTATATTAAATACGCCAGGACGATCTCAAACTGCCGTTTATTCATCAGAAAAAACTGCAGACTAGCGAAAAGGAATTTTCCCCTGTGTTGGTCCGGCCCCTCTGTGATAGTCCTGGCTCCTGGTTCTGGCCGTGATCAATCATCAAAAGTGCCTATTTAGGTAACTTAAATTAAAAAATATATATATCTTATGTCGACTGATTTTGAGATCTTCAACACCGCCATTAGGAATCTCGCTATTAATCTTATATACGTATCATAAGAAATCAGTTTCATTCTTCGTAATCATATTTAATATTATATTCTAAAAAACTAACGGTAAAAAATTGATCTATTCGGTAAGTTAAAACTGTCATATACAAAGTAAAAACTTGTCTTCGACAAAAACTAATCCTTAGCATGATAAGTTCCAGCGTGAAAAAAATCTACTCAGACAATAAAATGGCACTCTGTGTTTTAACAAGATTGAAATTTAAACCGGTCTCAACTCTTTAATATCTTCCTTTGCTCATTACCGTGAATCTCCGTCGACGTGGAGATAAGCCACAGTTCCCTCACAAGTGAAACGTAGCAACACAAGATAAGACGCTAATTAGTTGCTTCCGAGTGATTTGACAGTTACAATGGTTTCGGCTCAGAGGAACAACTTATTCCTCTGAGGACTCGGATGAATAATATATGTCTGAGGATTATGGAGAGCAACTATTTTAGCTGTCAAATTATTTAAGACTTTAACCACTCCTAACATTTACAGACTACCAAAAAACTCAGTCTTCGATATATTTTAGGGACGTGAAAATGTAATTGTAGTTAAAATAGTAAGAGATCAAAGCAAGTATTTTTTGCCATTTGAAACTTTGAAACTGTTTATAATGCATTTGTCAAATAGTAAGTCATGATCAATATCATAATGAATTCGATAATAAAACTCATAATGATTAAAAACTTCTTTATATATTGTGTGTTAGTTTTAAGGAACCCTAGAACGCTAAATCGTGTTTGTTGGTACTTAAAAGTTGAAATACAATACCTTAAAGAGGTAAAACCGTGTGCTGTGTTGTGTTCAAGTATTTCGCACGTTTTGACTGAAGCACCCTTATATCAGAAACTCTTCATATGGACAGAAATTAACGCAAAACGACAACAAGCTTGACGACAATCCTTTATCTTGTACTTTTCAGCTACCAGAAGGCCTTTGTACCTGGAAAGACTTTGATTCTTACTGCGCACTCTCGTCCAGCATATTCTAAAAGAGGGGCAGACGAGAAAAGAACTCTAAATGTTGTATAAATTTAGGAATGCTTTATATTAAGTGCTAAATTTCCTTTCTAAAGTACATATTGTGTAAGTAAAATAGAATGGGCTCCTAGGCCGTTTGTAAAAGCCATCTTTTGGCCTAACGTGACGACTACTATATAGGACTACAATTGAGGATTGATTGTATTTTTAAGTTGTTTTAAAAAGAGTATCATCGCGCTCGATTCCTTTACGGGGTAGGCAGAATAAACCGGACGTCTATAGACTTTCCGGTTCACTGCAATTTATATTTTTTTGATAAAAATGACGTTTTCTAAAAATGAAACCTAGCTAGGTCGATTTATCGCTCCCAAAACCTCCTGTATACTAAATTTCATTAAAATCGTTGGAACCGTTTCCGAGATTCAGATTATATGTATATTTATTTATATATATATATATATATATATATATATACAAGAATTGCTCATTTAAAGATATTAGATTTATGACTTCGATTCCGGTACTAGCCTGGTGCAGATGCCCTGATCCCACTGTGGGTACGTCATGCACTTTCTATCTTCCTCTATAATACGGAGTGTTTTATTGATTCAGGCGTTACTTTGCGGAAATCCATTATTAAAAAGATGAAATTAATCAATTTTTTCTATTATCCGCGAACTGTTCTATGTATCCTCCGTGATGGTACCGAAAAGAAAGACGTCGGTTTAATAAATGGATAAGACTCACCGATGGTCCGGATAATAAGAAGACCCCAGCGGCACTATTATCCGCCCACATCCACCACACTTTTACAACCACGACCACGCCGCATTGGTTCGGGCTTCTTTGAAAAATAGGCGAAATGCCATTCTGTCAAGCAGGTCGTAAAAGGCAACCAATTGGCTATACCATTATTACTAGGAGTCTAGGAGAGGAGGAGGCCACACCATGATTACTAGGAGTTCTGCAACATCTTGCCCGGGTATACGGTACCACCGCCTTACCTATTCCTGCCGCAATAGCGTCAATGCTTGTTATTGTCGTGTTAGGTTTGGAGTGTAAAGTAGTCGGTAGGCTTATGCGTGTAGCTTTGCTATCCCGGCACACGGATATCAACACACCATTAACATCTTTGGTGTCTATAGGAGATGATTTCTCTTTCCATCAGGAGAGCTATCTGATGGAAAGAGAAACCATCTCCATACCTTACCCTTCAAACTAGAACACGTCAACGACAAATATCGACGCTATTACGACAGGAATAGGTAAGACGGAGGTACTAAATATGTCATTCATTACTTGTAATTCATTTAAAATTTAAAGTCGACGAATTCCGCTTCTCAAAATACTGTTAAGATGGAAACAAATATACGTCTGTTGAGAGTGACCCAGAAAATCAGCTTTAGGGTTGTAATACGTGACTTCCATATGATGGCGGAGTGGCTTATACTTTTACAATCGTACTGCTACGCATAAACACAATAACATTTTACGACCTTGCTGTTTTTTCCTTTTCCCTTCTTTTTTGTATTTTTGGTAATTGTTGCCTCACTTACTTATTTTTATATGGTGGTTTTAACCGCTATGTTTATGCGGTCTGTAATTTTTACTATCAACGTATTATTTTGGAACGAAGTTCTTCTGTATGAGGCATAATTTATACTTTCCATCGTCGGCACTTGGTGAAGCTGCATCATATTGATATTTTAATGTAAACACTTGTACTGTTTCACAAATGTAATTGAATTTCATTTATATCACGATCACTTATTTTTACAGACAACCCGTTTCGCCTACAAAAGCATGATCAGGGATTCTTTCACATTCAGCCCTGATGATGCTTTAATAGGCGAAACCGGTTGGCTGTGAAATTAATTGATCGTGATATATATTAAATTTAAATTACACCTGTGAAACAGTACAAGTGTTTATATTATAAAAATCTTTATAAGACGTTACGGAGGGGTACCCTTAAAGTCCATAACGTTAAAAAAGCGTAGGATTTTTTATAAAAGAACCTTTTTTCCTATCTGGTGTCCCACGACACCACACAGTTTTTTTTTATGTTAGTTGGATATGCAAACTGGCAGACATGCCACCTGATGGTAAGTGTTTGTCGTTGCCAATGAACATAAACTAGTTTACCTAGAACTAGACCAGGTAATTCATTTATGTGTTGCCTATCCTGAGATATAAATTGTTAAGTCTCGGCCCAGTACCTACACTGCCTGTCTTGCCCTTCTCTCCGAAACAGAGCAAAGCTGTTTAACGAGAGAAACAAGCAAGATGGTGGTAATCATGCAGCCGGGAGCGCGGCATAGCACATCCCTCCCACCGGTAAACTTCCACTTATTCCGTTTCTTGTAATATTTTAGTTGGCTTTTGGTTTATTGGTTTTAAACAAAAACAACTATAGAAATTTAAGAAAGTTAAACCTACTTTATATTATATAAACTATACTCATATCTCAAAAACTACTGAAACGAGTTTATTGAAACTTTGGACTTTTATTGGACTTTCCTTAAATTAGAGTATATCTGATTGAAATTAAGAAAAATCATCTCAATATGGCTTTTAGTACTTAGGAAACTCGTGGACAAACATACAAATATATAAACATACACTCACAAA
Organism: Apodemia mormo; assembly: GCA_036924255.1. NCBI lineage: Eukaryota > Metazoa > Arthropoda > Insecta > Lepidoptera > Riodinidae > Apodemia > Apodemia mormo. Next base: position 12,595,833 of record JAUPFN010000019.1, on the reverse strand, counting down.
ATTTAGAACACGTGCTTGTACGCCTAAACAGATTATCATGCTCAAATATTATCCAATTTCAACAATGTTATATATACAAACGTCAAACTGATAACCTCCGCATTTTATTCGGTTGAAAATTAATAACTAATGTCACACCTTTATCCCAAGAAGTAGCCAGATGTACAACTAGTTTGCCTACAATTAACCGACAATATTAAGCCTCAATATGTAATAGGTAGCCAACTTATCGACAAATTGTGCACATATTCAATCTCAAGGTTATGATTTTTTGAATAACTGAAAACTTATTTAGAACGAAATCTATCTATTATCTATCTGGGATTCAAACCCAAGTTTTAGTAAATAAATAAATATCGCTGGACAAATCACACGAATTGCTATAACCCTTTGGTAAACACTTATTTGCTTGTGGTGTAGGTGTTAGTCAACGATACTAATACATACATCAATACTGTAATATATTCAATAAACACCCAATCACACTCATCACACAAAAGTTTGTCCTCTTGAATGTCGAAGCCTAGCCTATATAAATTTAGTAAAAGAGTAGTAAGAATTGCTAACTACTCCTCCAACGGGACAATTACCTTGTTTTTTAGGGTTCTGAAGTAAACTAGGGTCCCTTATAATTTCGCTGTGTCCGTCCGTCCGGCCTATAAAAATCCGTCCGTCCGTCCGTCCGCACGATAGCACAGAGATTATTATAACTAGAAAGCTATAATTTGGCACGAATATACGTCAATAAAGTAGCAACATAAAATCTTGAAAATTATTTTTTTCAAGGCAGCTCCCCTACGTATAAAGTGGGGATGCTAATTTTTTTCTCACGTACCCCATTGTGTGTCGTTGGATAAGTTTTTAAAAAATATTAAATTTATTTATTTAATTGAAACTAAAAAGTTGGTATTTAATTTATTTTAATTTCTTTTTAAGATTTGTGTTTTTAATATTGCTATTTATTATGTATGTAGTTTTGAGGTGATATAGAAAATAATGCTTGTTCTTAAAAAAACATATCATCTGACTTATTGTGGTAATTACCGTAAACCTCAGTCAACGTAAGATAAGCTAGAATTAAGCACCAGACGGATATAGCAACACGAGATCAGTAATTAGTGTCCTAATTTGATGATCTCACCTTCGTAATCTAATACAAACTGAATATTAATTTGCTTTAGTTGTAAATGACGACGGTTTATATGACATAGACCGTCTGTTTACCTGCCTGGTGGTTCGTTTTAGGTGGATTATGCAATATATTTTACACTTTTGTCGTCGGCACTTGGTGAAACTCCATTTGTAATTTTGTTTAATACACTTTTACTGATGCACAAATCATTTTAAATTGAAATAATATCGCCATCCGGTTCCATTCAGTATCTTCAGGCCTACGCGACTTTTATAAATAGAATATCTGACAAGGCAAACGTTGTTTTGTTAAATATATTTGTAATAGTATTTCTCTAATATATAATGGATGTAATTATACATATAAGCCTTCCTCTTGTATCACTCTATCTATAAAAAACCGCATCAAGATCCGTTGCGTAGTTTTAAAGATCTAAGCATTCATAGGGATTAGGCACAGACAGCGGAAAGCGACTTTGTTTTATACTATGTAGTGATTACACACATGGATTATTCAAACATGCATTGAACCATGCAACTATGATTAGTCAACGGTGTTAAGATATATGAGGTTGCTGGTGGTCAACCTGTCAACGGACGAGACCTTATTCAGTCTCGAGCAAGATGTGTTTGTCATAAAAACTTATTTAGAAATAATTGTCCAACTCCCGCTTCTCCATTTTCCTCGTATTTGTCCGGGCCCCCGTAGAAGAATAGATCATCTGCTTCTGCCGGACATTACGTCAAAAAAACGATTGGATGGTTGGCTGTTCGTTAACTACCATCGTGACTAATAAGTGACGGAGTTCCGCAAATACTTCTTTCAATGTTCTTACCACAATAACGTCAATACTTGTCACTGTCATGTTCTGGTTTGAAGTGTAAGACAACCAGTAATCTAATGCAAATGGCACTACCATCCCGCCATAAGGTGGCTGTGCGCCCCGCGTTAAGCGCGAGGGTATAGAGAAGTCTTCGTCATCGGGACCGGCGACGACGGTGTCGTGTTGTGTGAGTGTATATCCCGACATATAAGAAATCGTCATCGGGATAAGAAAGTATATTGGGAGCTCTAGGTCCCGGTGAAGATATTGCGCATGTACCATGGGCAACCGGCAGCCATGCGCATGATTTTATTTTGGACAACCTGTAGATGGTGTAGGGTATTAGCAAACGCTACGCTCGCGTACGTCATAATGGGTCAAACACGTTTTGTAAAATGTCAGTTGATTCCTAAGTGATATTTTACTGTGTTTGTTTAGTAGGTAAGAAAGGCTTGTTAGTACAAACATGGCTTTGTTTTCGACCTTTTTAATGTGGGGTAAAAAGTCATAGTAGAGTTCAGTGTGACCCCGAGATACTTTGTTTGTTTTTCCCACGAAATTGCACTACCGTACACTGTGATTGTGCCTAGTTTACGACTAGGTCTATTTACTATTGATGGTCTATAACTCCGGTGAAAGTACACTGCCTTACTTATTCCGGGCAACGTCTATTCACCACTTTCTGAACCATTCGACAAGAGCAAAGAGCAGCTTTTTACAAGAGTCAAGTGTCCCCCTCTGCAAGATAAACAGTTGGTTTTGGGGGTGGAAAAAAATATTATAGTAGTAAATATGATAAAGTTAAAAGGAAAACTATCACGGTTTTACAAGTTTTGGAGTAATAGTCGAACAACTTATAAAATATACCTACTTGGAGAAGTTTTTATAGGTGGTGAACCTGTAGCACGTATATATTCGTCGTTGACGTTAAATAGCTTAATTGTTTATAGTATGAAACAAAAGCCCTCTTCTTAGTCCAAATTATTGTGATAGTGAACTTCGGAACCCTACATTGCGCGTGGCCCGACACGCACTTTAACTATTTATTTTGTGAGAAATGGAAAAATACAAATTTGCGTTTTAAGATGAGAATAAATCAAATTATACAAAGTTAAAGTAAACGAAAAAACAAAAAAAAAATCCTACGCCAATTTCTAATATCATAATCCCATCTTTCGGTAGACTCTTTCTTATACGCCGAATATATTTTGCCTTAATACTAAGAATAACCTTAACTCATCCCAAATTAATCCTCATAAAATATTCTCTAATCCTCACATTATATTTTTTCTAAAAGACAAGGGTTCTCAGAATGAAAAATAAATGATAAGTTTAAGATTTATTATTTAAGGGACCTTATTGTAGTGTCCACGCCTCCCGATCGTCAATCTTATTCTTGACATTCTGAGGGTTGCCGTCTATCCTAAATTCTGTTCATTCGTGACTCAATAACCGGTCACGATTACTATGAGTTGAAGACATTTTCATGGCTGATACTGCTTCTTCGAAAACCTTTTTTTGGTAAACGTGATGTTCATTTTAATTGCATCCCTAACTCGTAAATCTATATACTTATCTTAATATATATAAACTAGCTGACCCGGCAAACGTTGTTCCGCCTTTTTAACTACTCTTATTTGTTTTCTATATTTTCTCGCCTTATAAACCTTCCCTGGACTTCAACAATTAACTCAAAACCAAAATTAGCCAAATCGGTTCAGCCGTTCTCGAGTTTTAGCGAGACTAACGAGCAGCAATTGATTTTTATATATAAGATAGATTGCGTGTCACGTTGTTTTTCCGCCATGGACTCTGAAATTACTGAATCATGAAATTTTGTAGATATCTACGTTTGGTACAACTAAAAGATAGGCCAGTTTTTATCTCAATTAACCCCCCCCCCCTCTCTCTCTCTTCCCCTCTCAAGTACCCCCTGAAATATTCAATACAAACAATTTGCATGGCAAAACAACATCTGCTGGGACAGCTAGTCTTAATATAAATAAATTGAGTCACGTTATTTGTCCGCTTTGGATTCCTAAACTACTGAACCGATTTCAATTAAATATTTATAGGTATCTATTGTTTGGTCCAACTTAAAAGATAGGAAACTTTTTATCTCGATTTACCTTCCCCCCCCCCCCCCCCTCCCTTCTCAAGTGCCTGACCAAAATCCTCAATTCAAGTAATTTTGTATGGCAAAACAATGTTTGCCGGGTCAGCTAATAACTACTATATAAATCTGTAGTGTCTGTCTGTACGTTCAAATTTATTTTCAAATTTCGTGACAATAATTGATATGTAACATCTTTCCTCTCACTTTCCTGAAATATGTGGCAGTAATTTCATGAAATGCAACAGAAGTGTGTAACAGGAAGCCGGAGAAGCGCACGATATTTCAATTAACCAATGAGCGCGTGTTACTTCAGAATTTATTTAACCTATCTTTATAAGCTACTTCCTTTACCTCGTAGGGATCGAATTTTGAAAAACGCATAAACACGTGAGTAATTTTTTTTTGTACCCAATTTATACAAAATTTCTTAAATGCTTATATGGGAAATAATGCAAATATGTCCAGGAAATAAAGAGTTTGATACAAACTTTTATCCCCTATTTCACCGCTTTCGGGGTTGATTTTCGAAAAATCCTTCCTCAGTTGATGCCTACATCATGAGAGAAATACGTGTGCAAAATTTTAAGTTTCTAGCCCTAAAGGTTTAGCCTGTGCGTTGATACACCAGTCAGTCACTTTTGCCTTTTATATATATAGATAAATAAATATTCACGGGACAAATTACACTTATTGATCTTAACCCCAAAGTAAGCAAATTTTTTGCTTGTGTTATGGGTGTTAGTCAACGACACTAATACATATATAAATACTTTTACGTACATAATAAACACCCAAACCCGGAAATACAAACATTTATGCTCATTACACATATCGAATCCGAGCCCCGTTGATTGATTAGTCATGGTCGCTAACCACTCGACCAACGGGGTTGTATATCCAAACTGTATCATGGTATCTAAAGCCACATTAATGATGTTTTAGTATTCTCTTGGGGGTGATTCAAATGACTCCGTAAGTTACCTCATCCTAATAAAATGTGGTGGTTTAACCAATCCGTATGTTATCATATGAAATCTATAAAATCTATCAATATAATAGCTGGCGGACACGGATGTGCCTGTAGGTAATAATGAAGAGTAAGGTAAAAAAATAAAGGTAAGTAGGTAAAAATGAAAGAAGATAAGAGAAAGGTGGAACACAAATGACAAAACAACTATTTAAATTTACCTCTTTGTTTTTTGGTTTTATGTGATGAATATGATAGACTTAAATTCAATATTAAAAGGATAATAGAGCTGGCTTTGAGGAGAATATAGGTTTTCTCTTATTTAAATCGAAAAGAATAAACATAAGTCCGCGCGGACGAAGTAAAAAATACGTGTTGAATGGAAAACCCCACCACTTTAGATCTCGTTCGGTTAAATAAATTCTGAAGAATTTTTGTATGAGATCATCAAATCAAAAACACAATGAACATTCTTCACGGTAATTAGATAAATTGCAAGTCTTAACTACAAATAATGTACGTGGAATAGGCGTTATTATTCCGTTTTTGCAAATTTTATATTTAAAAAAATGTCATTTAGTACTTTGTGAGACAAGGACTTTATATAAAAACTTTTTCATCAAGTTTTTTTTTTGTATATCATTAGACAGCAAACAAGCAGATGGATCTCTTGATGGAAAGAGACAGACAATAACGATGTAACTGGTGCTTTTCTATTCCTTAAAGAAGAAGTGTGTGTGTCCCCCGTGTTGGTTCCGGGCTCCTTTGAAGAATAGACCAACTGCCGTTCTGCCAGGCAGGTCGTAAAAGGCAACCGATTGGATATGTGAGTCACTACCATCGTGGCTACTAGGTGGTAGAGTTCTGCATTGTCTCGCCCGGGTTTGGTACCACCGCCTCACCTGTTCCTGCCGCAATAGCGTCAGTGCTTGTCGCTGTCGTGTTCCGGTTTGGAGGGTAAGGTAACCGGTTAACTTATGCATGTGGCACTAGACCTCGCCACAAGATAGCAACGCACCATTAACACCTTTGGTGTAGGCGATGTTTGACTCTTTCCATCAGGAGACCCATCTGCTTGTTTGCTATCTTATAACATAAAAAAAGAGATTAAGAAGAAAACAATACTACTACATCCATAAAGCTACCGGCTACTTAATCCTTCAAAGTGACAATCGTTAACGCTATTGCGCCAGGATTAGGTAAAGCAGTAGACCAAATACCCGGGCGAGATATTGCAGAACTCTACTTGCTGCAGATACTACAGAACTGGTACGTATGGCCAATCATTTGCCTTTTATGAACTGCTTGGTAAAGTGACAGATAGTTTGTTCTTCCCAGGAAGCCCAGAAAATCGTTATAGCAAATTTGATAATTGAGGTTATTTTGCGTGAGTGGCAAAATGAACAGAGCGTCAATAGAGGTTATTGTTCTTCACGATTCACTGGTTTGTTAGTTAGTGAGATGGGTGGCGATCGAGATGAATGGTAGAAAGGAGGGCCGAAAATCATTGTAGCCAATTAATTGCGCAATTGTGATGCGATTACAAAGTAACCTAACTATGCGACACACTTCGCGACAAAATATATGAATTGGTCATTTCATAGGAATTTAAAAACATCATAATAGGTACGTTTAAGAACTTCATGCACAGTTTTTACGTAAACTATAAAAACTATAATTTTAGTTCCATTGTTACTAAATCTATATATATAAAAATCAATGCCACTTTTCGTTGTAAATTTTTTTACTCAAGAACGGGCTCACTTATCCAAACCTTTTAGGCTTTGTTCGGACTATTTAGTAAATGGTTTATATGAAGTTTACACAAAATCTGTAGAGCGGTTCTTCATTTATCATATTTTTTGTAACAAAAGAATTCAATAAATGGCGATACGTAGCGAAGCACGTAATGGGCCGCTAGTTACTTATAGACGATGTGCCTATTTAAAGTTATTAAAAACATAAATAAGTTAATATTATTGTATACTATCCCCGTGTTGGTTCCGGGCTCCTTTAAAGATTAAAACCAGGCAGGTCGTAAAAGGCAAGGTCGTAAAAATTGGGTATGTGAGTCATTAGCATCGTGACTACTAGGTGGTAGAATTCTGTATTGTCTCGCCCGGGTCTGGTACCACCGCCTTACCTATTCCTGCCGCAATAGCGTCAGTGCTTGTCACTGTCGTGTTCCAGTTTGTAGGGTAAGGTAGCCGGTAAACTTATGCATGTGGTAATAGACTGAGCCACGCAACGCACCATTAACGCCTTTGGTGTCTACAGGCATGGTTGACTGTTTTCATCAGGAGACCCATCTGCTTGTTTGCTATCTTATAATATAAAAAAGGCATTAGTTGATAAGATTGTGTTAAGTAGGGCTTGTACTCGTTAGGGACACAAACAGTTAGTTTGATAAATTCCAGGAGAAGGCTGAGCAGATAAATTTACGCCATCCAACCACTTTTAGCATCTTCCTCTGGCAGAGAGACGTTAATCCGAAATATAAAGTACACCAGCATATACTACATTATCATAATAACAAACTTATTTAAAACTAGCTGAGCCGGCAATATTTTTTTCTAAATTTTCTCACCTTTTAAACCTTCCCTGGACCAACCAAATCAAAATTAGCCAAATTGGTTCAGCCGTTCTTGAGTTTTAACGAAACTAACGAACAGAAATTGATTATTATATATATAGACTAGCTGACCCGGCAAACTTTGTTCTGCCTTTTTAACTACTCTTATTTTTTTCTATATTTTCTCACCTTTTAAACATTCCTGGACTTCAACAATGAATTCAAAACCAAAATTAGCCAAATCGGTTCAGACTAACGAACAACAATTGATTTTTTTAAGAAGATGAGTAATGTAGCTTGTGTGATGTTGTTACAAAAAGACATAAAATTTTAAAAGATTAATCGCTGTATCGATTATAACAACTATTAGAAATGTTTTCTATCAATCAATATATTTATCTAAAAGCACGGCTTAGCCACATTATAATTATAAACTTTAATATATTCCACAATTTCCCCAAAATTCTACCGGCTCAGAAAATTAATTTCTGTATGTGACAAGATTCTTCAGTATCAAATTAAAATTAAATTGATTAAGATTTAATCTTCTTGTATCAAAGCGATGCTTGAGTATTCCACGTTGTTATAACATGAAATAGTCTAGGAGGCAGTAATAAAACAACGCCTACAAATAAATAAAAAAATGAAACAAATGTAACATTTTTTATTTAATTGTGATTTTACTTGACAAGTTTATTTGAGTACGACTATTTCACTTTTATAAGAAGGCTTTCAAGATTCAACCTAGATTTCGTATAATCATTCCGTTGAAAAAGTGGTTCATCAACGTGGCAATAAGATATGGAAACGACAAAAAAACAAAAAAAAACTGACGAATTTATTAATTTAAAGGACTTTGATGAAGTCAGCATAAAGTCCAATAGGAATCTCAACTGAATATATTGAATTAATTGATTGTACAATTTACTCATATTTTAATCGAAGGACATTTTTTATGGTAAGCACAATTAAAAAAAACATATTATGGAACTCCTCAAACATATTTACTTTTTCTTGTATTTAAGACAAGTAAAGATCTTTCTTTCGTGACCAAGTTATTTTCTTAAACGTACACATTTTTTCAACATTTTTTTCTTGTCCTTCTCACATTTCGTTAAAACTGTATACATAAATTTTTAAGTCATACAAAATTTAGTTTTTCAAAAAGTATAGCAATAACACCCTCGCATAAGTTTTCATACAGGAAATGTATGATAATGTTTGACATAGCTGACCCACAAAACAGTTACAAAAGTGTATTACAGCATTACACTTTCTATCAGTAGGCACTTAAACTATTACTCTCCGCCTGATATTTTACGTCTCTACGTCCCATTTCTAATTTGTAAAACTCATTAAAAATATTTACACATAAATTGGAGCTCAATCTAAAATATCATTTAAAGCCGTCTTTTCCCTTGTCAATATTTGATAAGTGTGTATAAAAGAAAGACTGTTTATTTGCAATTGTGTATAAACTTTCTCTTTTTTTAACTTCCCGCTACGTATGTAGACAAGCAAGTTACTGATTTTGCCCCGATTTTCGAAAATCGGGATTTCGCCAGATCTCCACGTTTTGAGGTCCTAGGAACCTTTTCCGACTATTTTCACGATGACGTCAGTATGTCTGTATGTATGTATATGTGTGTGTGCGTGTGTGTGTGTGTGTGTGTGTATATGTAAACGTGTCATAACTTTTGAACGGCTGGACCGATCGAAACGCAGTTGATAACATTCGATTGGATTTCACTCAATTTAGACTTCCTGAAAATTTAAACCAAGTCGGTCCAAGAAATTTTGAGATATTTTGAAAAAACTTGAAAAAAGTTTCGGCGCCACAGTCTTTTTTTAATATAACTTGCAGATTAATGTACCGATTGAACACAAAAACTAGTCAGCTATATTCCTCAATAAACGGTGTCCAATGAATAAATTGAATCAAAATCGGGTCATCCGTTTGGGAGTAATTGTTGACGAAATTTTTTGAAAAAAGTGTTTTTTCGACATTACTTCCAAAGTTTGCAACCAATGTTTTTGGGTATTCTACGATATTTTAGTACTAAAAAGACTACATCAAATGCCGTTTCAAAACTTAAAATCGAATCTAATTTTCAAAAGTTACAGCTTTTTTAATACTAAAATTACGTTGTTTTTAGCAAACTTACTAAATATTTTTGCGATAACTTTCAGGCTAATACACCGATTGAATTATAATTCTAAACAACTCTTAGTGTTAATTAATCAAAATAAGTCAATTTGTTTGGGATTTATCAGTGACATGACAACATGAAATTAAAAAAATATATATTTTTTGTCATTGCTTCGAAATTTTCCAACCTGTCGATTATTTAGCTAAAGCAATATTCTTGATCTCAAAAATTGAGTTGACTTCCATTCGAAAGATCAAAATCGATCATCGTTTCCAAAATATACAGCTTTTCAAAAATCTTAAATCTGCCATTTTTAACAAAATAGATGTAAGAACTAAAAAAAACTATGCTTTTCATTTTTACTCTCTAGAGCTTAAAATACCTTAATTTAGTAGGAAGTTTCAGGGATGGCCTGCAGGACCAACCGTTTACATATTTTTTTCTTTGCTTTTGTTTTCATTGACTTTCAAAAAAGATTCTCAATTCAATTGGAAAATCTTTAAAAACCACAAAAAACAATACCGACATGCTGAGATTGAATCTGCGACTATCTCCCTAAAGCCGGGGCGCTCTTCCAATGAGCTAGTGTCAACAGGTTTGACGTGGCGAAATTCTTCTTTGCTATATGATCGATTACGTCGATTGTACTGATCGCTAGATATGCATACGTATGACTAGTTAAATGAGTTCATCGTTACAGATGAAATTCACATTTATAATTTTGATCAGTACTTTCTTATTATTTTTGTGATATAGCATTCACCCCATGCTTGGGTAAACTGGAAAAACTTTAAAAACAACAAAGAAAAATATCAACACGCAGGGATTGAATCTGCGATTGTGTCCCTAAAGCCGGGAAGCTCTTCCACTGAGCTAGTGTTGACAGGTTTGACGTGGCGAAATTCTTCTTTGCTATATGATCGATTACGTCGATTGTACTGATCGCTAGGTATACATACGTATAACGCGAACGATCGTAAGCTAAGATGCAGCCTTTGATGGAACGCGCTTCCCTAGAAGATACCTGTTTACTCTTCACTTGAAGAGCCCAAAAAAGGGGTAAAAGTCTATCCATTACGTATTAATGTATAGATATCAATAAATAAATACATAGTGAAAATGGAGTTTTACCAAGTGCTGATGATATCATGTGATGAAAGTAATATTATAAGCCACACGCTGACCCACGCAATTTCACCTGCGAATGAATTAAAATGATTTATAAAATTTCATTTCACGATTCACGATATTTAACTCCCTATTTTACCATTCTACAGAATGTGTAGCATGACGCCCGGTTCCCTTGAGAGGTAGGCAGATTAAACCGAACGTCTATAGACTTTCCGGTTCACCACAATTCACTGGTTTGTCGGTTGGCAAGATGAGTAATGGTGTGGACCTCATCACCGCATTTATCAACATGTTAAAGATTATTGACTATTTCTAGCGATTACCAAGACCGACAGCTTTACGTGCTCATCCGAGACACGGGAGTGGTAATAAACCACTCCGCCAGACACGGAGCTGCTGCTTTTATATTTACGAAAAGACCTCCAAAAAACCTCAATTACACTCTTGCCTGACCCGGGGATCGAACCTGAGAACTTATGATCTAAGCAGAATAGGCTAGCCCTAGACCTAGTGGCAGTCTTAGAGAGTAAATTTCGAAAAACTGATTCTTATTTCTTGTCTTCATTATAAGAACCCCTGTAAAAATTTCAGCACGTTTAGTTCAAGGGTTTTTCCCGTATTGGTTCCGGGCTGAAGAATAAGACCAACTGCCGTTCTGCCAGACAGGTCGTAAAAGGCGACCGAGTGGGTATGTGAGTCACTACCGTCGTGACTACTAGGTGGTAGAGTTCTGGATTGTCTCGTCCGGGTCTGGTACTAACGCCTTACCTATTCCTGCCGCAATAGCGTCAGTGCTTGTCACTGTCGTGTTCCAGTTTGTAGGGTAAGGTAGCCAGTCAACTTATGTATGTGGCAATAGACCGCGCTACAAGATTACAACGCACCATTAACATCTTTGGTGTCTACAGGCGATGGTTGACTCTTTCCATCAGGAGACCCATCTGCTTGTTTGCTATTATATGATATAAAGAAAGGGCTTAGGCTGGGCGTTGATATGTTATCCAGTGAGATAGGACTTTTCTTTTTAACCGACTTCCCAAAAGGAGGAGGTCATCAATGCAGCTGTATGGTTTTTATGTTTCTTACCTCAGAACTCGGTCATTTATGAACCGATTTTGAATTTTTATTTTGTTTGTTTCCCATTGTAGTCCCATATTAATTTGGTGAAGATCTGATGCGAGGTTCTAGGCGTACATGAAATAGGAAGTCGGTGGCTGCAATTAATCCGTTGTCTCTACGTACAGTATCGAAACTAAATATTTATGATTTTTTTGTAACACTGAATAGCTTCCTTTCATATATATTTTCGCACAAAAAAGATAAAATATAAACTAGCTGCAGCATGCAGCCGCTGCATTATAACAGTTTTTATTGAATCCCGCGGGATCACCTAATTTTTCCTGAAATAAAATGTAGCCTATGTGCTATTCCAGGTCATCATCTACCTGTGTGCCAAATTTCATTCAAATCCGTTCAATAGTTTTTGCGTGATTGAGTAACAAACATCCATCCAAACATCCAAACTTTCGCATTTATAATATTACTAGCTGCTGCGTGCAGCCCGCTACATTATACATTTTTTGGTGAATCCCGCGGGATTGCCTAATTTTTCCGGGATAAAAAGGAGCCTATGTGCTATTCCAGGTTATTATCTACCTGTGTGCCAAATTTCATTCAAATCCGTTCAGTAGTTTTTGCGTGATTGAGTAACAAACATCCACCCAAACATCTATCCAAACCATCCATCCAAACATCCAAATTTCGCATTTGTTCATTTCGCATTAATATAGATATTAAATACTAGCTGTTTCCCGCGCCTTCGTCCGCGCGGACTTCGTTTACTCCACACAGGTCCTATCCTCTTAGGTGACAGCGTGATAATTTGTAGCCTATATGTTGACCCGACCTTTTAGTAATATTCATGCAAAACTTGAAGTAAATCCATGGAGTACTTTTTGAGTTTAACCCGAACATACATACAGACAAACAGATATACAGACAAACAGATATACAGACAAACAGACATACAGACATACAGACAAACAGACAAAAATTCTAAAAACTATATTTTTGGCTTCGATATCGATTGTAGAACACGCCCCAAGTATTCTTTTAAAAAATATTCAATGTACAGTTTTGACTTTCCTACGATTTTATTATATGTATAGACATAGATTAATATACTTAGATATAGAATTGTTAATAAAATTTATGGTTTTTTTATTTAAAATTAATTGCCATTAGCTCTATAAATAACAACTTTGTTAAGAAAATTAACTTTAGATGGTTCCTTGTCAACTACCCGTCTTCAATTTCGGGTTCGGTCAATCTAGGATGAATTATGGGTCACTCGATATATTTTGGCAATTTTACCAACACCTCGACAAAATAATATCACAAATACAAGCATCAAGTAAATATTCCACGAAAATCGCTTCAAAAGACTATTTTTGCTCAAGGTGAAACGATGTGCTCAAAAGATCGAAATCAAACAGCAATTACACAATACAATAGCGCGCTACAATAGAAGAGGATAAGTTGCGATTACAGATAAACTGTTACATAACTTTATTATCATCTTATCCGATTTCACTAGAAGAAAGGTAATGTTTTTTCTATCTATATAATGTGTGTTTTAGCACTTAAAGCAGCAGTGCTTAAGAAAATGAGAGTTATGTTTTTATATCATAAGAAAGCAAACAAGCAATGGCTGTCCTGATGGAAAATGAAACCATCGCCTGTAGACACCAAAAATGTTATTGGTGCAGTGCTATCCGTGTGGCGAGATGGCAATACCACATGCATAAGCCTACCGGCTACCTTACCCTCCAAACCGGAACACGACAATGACAAGCATTGACGCTATTACGACAGAAATAAGTAAGACGGTGGTACCAAATACCCAATTAACACTTAATAGACAATCGGTCGCCTTTTACGACCTGCCTGAAAACGGCAGCTGGTCTATTATTAAAAAGAACCAAAACCAACACGGGAGTTATGTGTATTTCAGCATTTATCCCATGCTAGGGAAAATGAGGGTTATAATGTTCGAGTGTATTTAGGTATGTATTTAATATTTCTTGGCCTACGAGTTCTTGGCACACTGTAAACATTTTGATTAAATATAAAATGAAATTTTAAAAATTATAAACTTTTGTAATGTGAAATAATTCTTGTACATTTGTTATAAGTACAATAAATAAATAAATAAATGGTGTTAAATTTCAATTGATTTTTAAAAACTTGTAACACCCATTCTTTTTTTTTTTATAGAAGAGGGGGCAAACGAGCAAGAGGTGCACCTGATGGTAAGTGATCACCGCCGCCCATGGACATCTGCAATACCAGAGGTCTTGCAGTTGCGTTGCCGGCCTTTTAAGAATGAGTAAGCTCTTTTCTTGAAGGTCCCTATGTCGTATCCGTTCGGAAATACCCCTGCCGGTAATTGGTTCCACAACAATGTAGTGCGAGGCAAAAAGTGTCGGGAGAAACGCACAGTTGTGGATTTCCAGACATCGAGATGGTGAGGATGGAACTTCAAGTTTTGACGCGATGTCCGATGGTAGAATTCGGCGGCAGGAATTAATCCAAACAACTCGTCGGAACACTCCCCATGATATATACGATAAAAGACACAGAGAGAACCTACATCTCTGCGTAATGCCAAAGAGTCAAGCTGTTTCGAAATAGCCTGGTCGTCAACGATTCGAACCGCTCTACGCTGAATGCGATCAAGAGGAAGAAGCTGGTACTGAGGAGTTCCGGCCCAGAGATGCGAACAGTACTCTATGTGAGGCCGAACTTGTGCCTTATAAAGTTGAAGGCGATGGACCGGCAAAAAGTACTGTTTCGCTCTGCTGAGCACACCGAGTAACACCCATTCTTGCAAATAAATATTTATGTTGAGTTATGGTTGAGTGATATACTAAAAATAAAGTTGTGAAGTGAAATTAAGGCACAAGTGCTAATTTAATTGTGTTTTTTTTTATATCATAAGATAGCAAACAATCAGATGGGTCTCCTAATGGTAAGAGTCAACCATCGCCTATAGACATCAAAGATGTTAATGGTGCGTTACTATCTTATGGCGAGGTCTAATGCCACATGCATAAGTTTACCGGCTACCTTACCCTCCAAACCGGAACACGACAGTGACAAGCACTGACGCTATTGCGACAATATATTTTCATTTCATTTCACTTTTACTGCTTACGGGTCAGCTACCCGGCAAACGTTGCCTGCCAAATACAACGGAAACACGAAAGTATTGATCAATATTATAAATGTAAAATTCATCTATAACGATAAACTCATTTAACTATGTGTATAATTATGTATATCTAACAGTATGTATATCTATCAGTACAATCGACGGAATCGATCACAAAGCAAAGAAAAATTTCGCTATGTTGAACCAGTCGACAGTAACTCAGTTGGTTAAAGCGGTCCGGCCAGAAGAATGTTCGAATGTTATGTTGAAAGTTGCCCTTGTCGTTTTAATGTTTTTGCTGATTTTGGTTTGGTTTTGACATTGAAAAATAGCCGGCAAACTTATGCAAATGGCAGCTCCATACCGCTATACAGATAGTAATAGACCGAGATCCCTGGAACAAACTTTTTTTTGATTACTAACAAGCTGAATTTTTGTGAACAGCTTCGATTTGACGAGACAACCATCTTTTCTATCTTCGAAAAATCTCAAATTAGGTAGATAATAAAGTTATGGGGCTTTGAAAATTTTGATTCGGTGAAGGAAAAATATTTGTTAAGGGAAGGTTTAAAAGGTGAGAAAATATAGAAAACAAATAAGAGTAGTTAAAAAGGCAGAACAACGTTTGCCGGGTCAACTAGGACCCGGCGAACGTTGTTCTGCCTTTTTAATTAGTCTTATTTTTTTCTATATTTTCTCACCTTTTAAACCTTCCCTAGACTTCAACAATTAATTCAAAACCAAATTAGCCAAATCGCTTGACTTTATTATGAAAAACACGATGAAGCTGTTGTCCTACACATTCGATGGTTTTTGTGGCGAGTCCTCCACTCTAAGGTTTCGGAATTATGAGATGTTTAAATTGATATTAATCAATTTAATAACAACCTAATTTTCTCACAACAGCTTGTTAATTATTATTGTTATTCAAGGGTAACATTGTCCTACACGTAAAGTAGAAACTTTTCTTAATCCAACACTCTAAAGTTTTCTTTTTTATCTATCTTTATTAATTACCAGATTCGAGATTTTTCGTAGATAGAAAAGATGGTTGTCTCGTCAAAACGAAGCTGTACACAAAAATTCGGCTTGCTAGTAATCAAAAAAAGTTTGTTCCTGGGATCCCGGTCTATGACGCACTATTAGTATCTTTAAATTATGTATTACAAATAAACTCACTTGTACTTCCAGTTCACGTATATTTTTAATTTTTTACTATTCACATCCAACCGGTTTCGCTTATTAAAGCATCAGCAGGGATGTTTTACACATATTTTATACTATCTTTAACATATTTTATACAATTCAAATTACATTATTAGTACTGGAAGTACAAGTGAGTTTATGTGTAATACATCATTTAAAATGCAGTTTCACCAAGTGGCGACGTTGGAAACTATCCATTTTATTAGCATCTTTGGTGTCTAAAGTCGATGGTTGCATCTTCCCATCAAAAGGTCCAACTTTTTGCGCGCTATCTTATGATAAAATAAATTGGTAATGTGCGTGTTGGGAAGTTACCCATCACAATAATGCGTAAAAAGAAGAGAGCCTTTATAGCTTTATACTATGAACATTTAATCTATTGGATATATCTGCACCACAGGTTCACCGCCTTTTTATAAGATGGTCAAATATTACTCAAAAACTTGTAAAAACTTGTAAGTTCCCTACATTTACTACTCCCGTAAATTTTTTTTCAACCACCAAAACTAACCGTTTAGCTGACAGAGGAGGAGAGGACAAATGTATAATTAAATTAAATAACTCTAATAAAATTTAGCATTGTAAAGCTTAATATTTCACAAACGAGTCCATTAATCTAAAAATAGTTTTTACATACCTATTTTATTTTTCAAAACCCTGTCCAACGATATCCCACACTATGGGTACACTAGAAAAAAAAATTGTGTGTGTCAGCTCCGACGCACGACTGGAGTTTACTCTTTAAGTACGATTGTCAAAACAGACACAAAAAAACGCACGATCTCTATACACTGCTCACACCAAATTAGAAAGTTGCGCACCAAAAACGTAACGAGGTCATTCGTTCAGTAGATTATACTCCTCACATTTTTCTCATACCGAGCGCCTTATATCAAAAAACCGATTCTTAAGGAGTAAACACCAAAAAAATTAACATCCCTACTTCACATGTAGTGGAGCCACTCTAATAAAAATATTTTTCAAGGCTTTATATAACCACTTTATTCCCGTGACAATATGTATATTAATGCAAAATTACAGCTTTTGATCATTAAGGATCTTTGAACTATTGCAACTAACTAGACAAACGCTAGTTTACTTCGGAACCCTAAAAAGTCTGTATTTGCAGTTTAACTGAATTTAAATTGTCACTGACTCGCTTTAGTAAACTTGAAAAGAAATAAATCCAAGCTTAACATGTTACATAAAAATTAATATAATATAATGTTCTCATCTCTCTGTTCCATAAATTAAAAGAAAAACAGGATTATAAAAGCTTAGCGTTCTAGAAAGTACTCGTACAAAACAAACTGAAACAAACATGTTTAAAATAGCTTTAAATATCAACCCTTTTATACATGGTGTTTGATATTTAAATGTTTTGCTGTTGTTTTTTTTTTATTAATACGGCTTTTTGTTTTATATTTTATTATCTGACCCACTCAGCTCAAGCTAAAGTAACATGTTATCAATATAAGAAAATAAAACTGAAATGTCTGTCCGTGATTTCTAAATAATTAGTTTTTTTTCAGTACAATGTGTTATTTTTACGATACTAATACCTAAACAACGATTTTTAAAATTTCTGCCTGTATATCTGTCATTCTGTTTGTTAGGGGTAATCTGGAATTGATGGACCTATTTTGATGAACCTTTCCCTGAAAGATAGAAGAGTTTATAGGACAGTGCATAGATGACTTTTTAGCCGAGCGAAAAGAAAATAATTCACTCCAGATCTTTAACTGTCTCCATATTATATTTCATTCAAATCGGTAGAGTGGTTTAACCGTGAAAATGTAACAAAGAAACTTTTCCTCCCGTGTTGGTTCAGATCCCCTTAGAAGTTCGTAAAAGGCTGATGATTAGCCAAACTTGTCACTATTATTAAGTTGTAGAATTTTGCAACGACTCGCCCGGGTCTGGTACTACCGCCTTAGCTAGTTTGTCGCTATAGCATCACTATAACTACTATAACATTACAGTCACAGTCGTGTTCCGGTTTGTAGGATAAGGTAGCCGATAAACTTATGTATGTGGTATACTAAGTTGGTATGCCACATACATAATTGTTTGGTGGTTGGTATTGCCAACCCGCCACCCATATAGCAACACACCATTAACATCTTTGTTGTTTATAAACAGTGAAGTCATTTACTTGTTTGTAATTCTATGATATAAAAAACCCACTTCCCCATTTAAGACATTGATAAGACTAATTAGCTCGCGCAGCTTTGTCCACGAGTTGATTACCCTTTCGTTGATATAGTTTTTTATACAAACTTTCATCCCCTACTTCAGCCTTTTAGGGGTTGATTTTTGAAAAAAAGTAGCCTGTGTTTGACGCCAGGTCTTCAAATATGCCCTTATCAAATTTCATCAGAGAAAAAATTTGCCGCTTAGCCCTGGAAACGTAACAGCAGACAGACTCTCGCATTTATCTATACATATAATAAAATCGTAGGAAAGTCAATGTATGTCCGGGGTAAACTCAAAAAGTACTGCATGGATTTACTTCAAATTTTGCATGAATATTACTAACAGGTCGGGTCAACATATAGGCTACATATTATCACGCTATCACCTAAGGGGGAGGAGCTGTGCGGAGTAAAGGAAGATCGCGCGAACGAAGTCGCGGGCAACAGCTAGTATTAGTATATAGTACTACTAGCAACGCCTCGATTTCATATAAGCTACACTACTAGTAGTTATAGTAGTATATTTATCCCGCGACCCCGAAGAGGTATTCAGAGGTACAACGAGTGCACTTATGTGCTCGTAGGGGTGCAACCAAGATTAGCTGAAGTTAGTTAGTCCCATAATGTGATAGGTGGAAGTCTATCGCCAACCGAACACTAACAAATGTCGCTCGACAATACGCGAATTGATCTAACCACAAAGTAAGCTAATTATTTGCTTGTGATATAAATGTTAGTCAACTATACAAATACATAGAAATACTTAAATATATTTAATAAATACCTAAAATCAGAAATATAAGCATCTGTGTCATCACACAAATGTGTCTTCCTGTCGGGAATCGAATCCAACCCTATTGCGTGGTTAGAGTAATTAACCACTTGACCAACGGGGTGATCAACAGCGAACTCTTACATTGTGTTCGCTGGCGGTTAAATATTAATTTTTAATGTCAGTAAAATTTGATTTTGCGAATTAATTGCAAAACATTGAATTTAAGACGTGTTTTTCTCTGCCTCTTTTGAATAACTAAAAAAACATTAATTATTATATACACAATTTAATAATAATATATCCTTAGAATATTAAACCTCTATTTTATTTCAGGCTAGATTTCATTCACACATAACAGTAATATAAAACAAAGACATCCGTCTGTTGAAATCATAAATCAATTATCCACTGTCTCACATTCCACTAATTTAAATTCAGCCTGTATATGGGTTAGACGTATGCGATATTGAATAAGAGCCAAATTTGTAATAGGTCGGGGTAGCCGGCATACGATGGTTCAAGATAGATATATTAATCTCAGAGGCATTATATTCACAAGGAGAATACGTTTCCGTTTTGCATAATAAATCATGATTCATATGTATAAACCCTAACCCATCAAATGCTAGTATGACTAACTTTGATGGTTCCTTTTGAGCTCAATAATTTGTCCAAAATGCCTCAATAACATAATGATAATAATATCGATGGATAAATTACATTAATTTATTTAACCCCAAAATAAACAAATTATTTGCTTGTTATTATAACACTAAAATATGTAATATGCTCCCCCGTGTTTGTTCCGGGCTCCTTTGAAGAATGAACCAACTGCCGTTCTGCCAGGAAAGTCGTAGGAGGCGACCGATTGGCTGTGCGAGTCACTGCCATCATAGCCACTAGGTGGTAGAGTTCTGCATTGTCTCGCCCGGGTCTGGTACCACCGCCTTACCTATTCCTGCCGCAACAGCGTCAGTGCTTGTCATTGTCGTGTTCCGGTTTGGAGGGTTAGGTAGCCGGTAAACTTATGCATGTGGCATTAGACCTCGCCACAAGAAAGCAACGCACCATTAACACCTTTGATGTCTAGGCGATGGTTTACTTTTTCATCAGGAGACTCATCAAAAAATATGTGTCGAGTTCCGATTTGAAGGGTAAGGTAGCCGATAAACTTATATGTATTGCATTACAGATGGCCACACATTATTAAAATCTTTGATGTCTATAGGTAATAGAATCAACTACTGGTGGTACCAGGAGATCTGCATCTTTGTTATCTTATCGAATGAGAGAGTGGAGAGAATGGAGTCGAATGGCTAGTGTCACTGACTACACGATCTATAGAACTTGGATTCGATTCCCGACAGGGACAGGCATTTGTGTGATATTTATTAGGGCTCGCTTCGCTCTCCCTACACTAGGCGACTTTCTATGCACTTTTGTGGTACATTTTACTGGAAAAGTATCGCACATTTAAGTTTGAGCTCTGACGTGGTAGTTTAAACCCATGTCGAAATATGTTCTTCAATTAAAATACCATTTTATAAACATTACAAAAAAATTGAAGATACATGATACAAAGATACATATACAAAGTATCTAAACTTTTTATAACGTCGTTTGTTATAACGAAAAACTTTCTATATTTTTTCTTTTTTTATATCATAAGGTGAGCTGCTATATATGTGGTGGATTGCAATGCCACATGCATAAGTTTACCGGCTACCTTATCCTGCAAGCCATATCATGCCAGTGACAAGTAATGACGTTATAGCGGCAAGAATAGGTAACCAGACCAGAGCTAGGCAACCCGTTGCAAAAGTCCACCACCTAGTAGTCGCAATGGTAGTGACAAGTTGAGCCAATCGTTCGCTTTTTACGAACTGCCTGGCAGTGTAGCAGATGGTCTATTATTCAAAGGAAGTCCGGTCTAACACGAGGAATTTTGATTTGTCCATTTAGGGAAGTTATATGTGTTCATTGTTGTCCAATGTCCATACTGTTATGTATTTTAAAGCTGAAAAGTTTTTTTTTTGTTTAAATACTTTAATTTCTTCATTTACTAATGAACTAATCAGATTTGAAAAATTATTTCTGTGTCAATGTTCTTTTTTATAGAAAAAAGGGGCAAACGGGCAGGAGGCACACTTGATTGTAAATGATCATCACCGCCCATGTACAAATACACTATCAGAAGACTTGCAGTTGCGTTGCCGGCTTTTAAGAAAGAGTAAGCTCTCTTTTTGAAGGTCCTTAAGCTTAGCCTTTTGAAAAAAACCCTGCCGCTAATTGGTTCATCAGAAGAGCAGTGCGAAGAAAGAAGTTTCACGAGAATCGTACAGTTGTTCAGTCGAGTAAAGTTGCTATGTTTAAGTAGCCTATGAATACGGCTATCTTCCTAAGCGATTTAATCCGACTAAACAAAATAATAATTTTTGGTCACACGAGCGAGGTGTAGGGTAAGCGCTGATTTATATATTAATAGCTGGGCCAGCGAAAAAAATAAAATAAAAGTAGCCAAAGTTACTCCTTATTACATCAGCCATTTATCAAAATCCCGTCAAATTCAGCCTAGCCCTTTCAGAAGAAAAAATATTTTGGTATATGTACCGTGTCTGTAATATTACAGACACTCTAATTTGAATCCAAAAATGTAATAACATTTTTAAAAATGTATAGACAAGACACAGCTTCGCATCATTCACATCTTAGATGTCTGAAGGCGATGGTTTCTCTCTCCATCAGGAGAGTCATCTGCTTGCTTTTTATCCTATGATATAAAAAAAAGTAACAAATTGATCCAACCCTTACTTAGACGTTTTACTTACGATAGACATTAATCATATACCATATAATACCATGTTATCTAAATTAATATTATAACATTGATATATAAAAACCCAAGATACACAATCAGTGAAATGAAATGAAATGAAATGAAAAATAGTGTCTCAAAAACGTCCTCTAAGAATGAGTGCACAATTTAAAATTGTGCACTCACTTCAGATAGAAGCCCGTCGCTCACGTCACTGCCCGCGCGTCAAAAATACAGTATTGTTCTTTGATAAATTGTAAAATACAACATCATGAACGTTAAAAAAAATATAAGATATTGTATTTTCGGTAAGTATAAGAGTTTATCGATTTATTTTTGTCGTTTATATTACTAAATATAGGGTGTGATGTATGATTTTCATTTTATTTGTCTTAAAAATGTACTCGACGCTCCAAATATAATACGATAAAATTTCAATGGTCACTTTCTCAGTAAAAGGACAGTGCATTACAACCTCCTTTTAATTTAGTCGTATAATACAAATTGATCCTGTTATTATTAGTGGAGTCAATTTTTTTTCATTAATAAGTTTTTTTTTTAATAAGATTAATTTTTCATTAATAATTTTGAAAACCTTTTATAGTTGTTAACCAACTGCCAAAAGAGAAGAGGACATCAATTTGACGATTTTAAAATGTTTGATTATATTGATTACTTATTTTGAGGACCAAGTTAGGTGATTCTTTTTATTCTATTTGTACGAATATAAAATAACAATATATAATTGTGATTCTTACGATGAACTTTGGAGATATATTACGAAACTTTTAATATAACAATAGGAAATCATAAGTAGCATCGAATTTTGTTCTGTTTACACGTGTTGTTGATAACGATTTCTTAAGTGGAAGGCACAGGTTTCATTAAGAATGTTTATTTTTTGATTTAATAATTTATTTTTAATAAAATGTTGTTTTTGATTGCGGATATCTTATACATATTATAAATGTTAAAGTTTGTATGTTTGGATGTTTGATAATCAATCACGTAAAAAATGGCTGTACCAATTTGGATTTGGACTCGGATATAAGATGACCTGGAATAGCACATAGAATACTTTTATCCTAATGCAGAGATCTGCAGCTAGTCTCGTATAAATTTTAAGTGACTGTTTATATGTACGAGTTGTTTTATTTGCATACTAGCTGTTACCCGTGGCTTTGCTCGCGCATATTAACTTTAGAACTTATTTAACCTTTCTTTATTTTATTAAACATCTCTACGTTGCCGGGTGGGCCGCTAGTACGTTAAAAATAATATTTACATATTCATCTTAATTATTTATATACGACATTTTTGTTATTAAAATGTAAGTAAAAAACGTAAGACCTGAACTTCCTATAACTTCTAAATTTTCTATACCTAATATCATAACTAACTATACCTCAAACTAAAAATACCTATTAGTCTATTTAGTTTTTAGTTTAGTATTAGTACTAAATAAACACACCTATCGAAAAATCTAACGTAATTATAAAAGAAATTTATAATTAACAGGAAATATCTAATCTAAAATTACCTTTGGCAATAATATTATATGTACTAAACTATACTCCAAACTAAATATACGTATCTATTAGGATTTCTGTGTATGTAACACACCTATTAATGTAACCAACTAATGTAACTATATTAAAAAAATCTATGAGCTGGTTGACCCTACAGGCCACCTGAAACTTCCCGCTTTTAAGTATTTTAACCTCAAAGAAAAAAACTATGCCTAAGCATAGACTATTGAATTAAAAAAGTTAAAAAATCCAAAGTTTTTTTTTAAATTATACTTAGTTATTCAGTATTTGAAAAGATGTATATTTTTTCAAAATCATCAACGAGTTTGATCTTCCGAATAACATTGAACACAATTTTTTAGCTCTAAATTGTTTTATTGGAATTTTTTATACGAGGGTCAATAAAATTTTCAGAAGCCGACATCGCATTAGTAACTAACCTATTGTGTTTCAAATGTCTATGGGCAGTATTCGTTCGTACGTCTGCAGATACTATAACTAAACAAATGTTCGTTTACATAATACTGCAAAAAAAAAACAGAAAAACTGAAATCTAATTCAAAACGAGAATTCTACGAAAAGCCAAAGTTATTTCTAGGAAATTAATGCGTTTCCTTACTATGTTGTCGATATATTACATAAGTCTAAAAAAAATCGTGTCTGTTATCATGTAAGAATCTATTAACTTTATAACGTAGTCATAGTCACCATTGCAGTAAATTTTTTATTTCAGTATATTCTAAATCTATTAGACCATGCAAACTAAATGTATCAATATCAAGCGTCAAATACTACATGGCTATAAACCCACAGTTTGTCTATATGTGTAGGTTCTGTGTAATAGAACCAATAACCTATAACGTTTGAAATATAAATAAATTATTTTAATGGTCATTATTTGTTTTATTGATATATAAATGTTCTACGCAAAAACAGATTTTCGACAATTTTTTTTTTAATGTAAATTTTACAAACCCTTAAAATACTACCTCAATGCATAAAAATATTTATATTCGACTCCACATGTGCCTTGTCCTACAAGCTAACTTAAGTCAAAAATTTTATTGCTTTTTGTACATTGTTTTTTTAAAAAATAACTTTAAATCTTGCGTTTAATTGAATATGCAAAAACACGTTTGTGCCATAACTATAAACTTTTTAGACTGAATTAGCGACAGTTTTGAGTGTCAGTTTTGTTCGGAACTGTGTATCTTGGGTATTTTATATCAATGTATTATAAAGAGAAAAGATTCGATTTTTTGTTTGTTTGTTTGTTACGCTTTAACTCAAAAACTACTGGACCGATTCAAAAATTCTATTACCTTTAGAAAATACTTTATCCAGGAGTAATATAAACTACTATTATACCCAATTGTGCAAAGAAAAGTAATGATTTTTAGTCACGCGACAGAAGTCACGCGTAACTGCTAGTTACAGTAATAATACTGAAATACATTAAATGAACATATCAAATCCAAAAATACAAATAATTATGCTCATCACACTTTTCATCCCTATCGGGAATAAAGCCTGAATTCCATCTATTGCGAAGTCGTAAATAAAGTTTAAATATACATTACCATACATTATTCGCGATAAAGTTTAATTATCTACATTTTAGGAGGGCAAATAGTCCAAATTATAAATGTCGGCAGCAAATGTTACTCGAATAAATAGAAGCAGAATTTGAATTATTATTTACCAGCCAACTGTTGTTTATACGCGGCTTTTATATATTACGTACCCATTAGCTGACCCGCGCATCTTCGCTAGCGAAAAGTTAAATATTTCGTCGATATAGTTTTTATACACACTTTCATCCCCTATTTCAGACTCTTAGGGGTTGATTTTAGGAAAGAAGTTAGCCTATATTTTACCCTGGATCTTCAACTATCTCCATGTTGAAATTTATCAAAATCAGTTCAGCAGTTGAGCCGTCAAAGCACACTGTAATACAAGCTCAAGC
Organism: Apodemia mormo; assembly: GCA_036924255.1. Classification (NCBI taxonomy): domain Eukaryota; kingdom Metazoa; phylum Arthropoda; class Insecta; order Lepidoptera; family Riodinidae; genus Apodemia; species Apodemia mormo. The sequence continues at coordinate 12,570,243 of JAUPFN010000019.1, read as the reverse complement.
AGCTTAGTACAGTAGCAGACGCCAAGTATCATATTTCAATTATACTAAATTAACTAGTGTCACATAAAACTGTAACTTTAATCGTAATAATTTTTTGGAAATAAATTTATGTTTATGTTTAATATGTTGTGTCAAATAAAAGATTATTATTATTAGATTATTACTACAAAAAAAACACTTTCGAAATTATAATATTATTAACCTATGTGCTATTCCATGTCATCTACCTGTGTGTAAAATTTCATTCAAATCCGCTCAGGAGTTTTTGCGTGATTGATTAACAAACATTCGCATTTATAATATAGTATTATAGTTTATAATTTCGTCGCATTTATAATATAGTATAATCCAATCATAGACTAAACAGTATTTTAAATTTAACTAGAAAGAAGGTCGGAAAAAATGTATCTTTGTTTTCTGTATTATCTTGAAATGTAAATTATACTGATGCGATTATTTTTTTATGTTTCATTTTTTTAAATTAAAAACTGTTGCCTTATCTCCCAGATTAAAATATTATTTTAAAGGGAAGTAAACTGACTACAATCAAACCATATTCTGTTTTATGCAGTAAACTAAATGTTGCCATTCTATATTTTCGCTAAGATTAGTAGAATATTTTTGTATTCTAAGTATTCATTTTTCTAAATAAAATTATTTTAATATGAGTATGCTATTAAAAATGTACTAGCAAAATTAAAAAATTACATTTAAAATTATTATATTTAAAATATTTCTTATAATAAAGGGATATCTTATGAATTTTCTACCGATTCTCTATAAATCAACTAGAGTGACTTAGTATTTTAAAAAATTCATGCTGACAACACTGATTTGTATCGTACGACGGTAAGACACTCGTTTAGATAATATTATAAAGTATTTTGTAGACACGCGGCGCAGACATCGTTTAAAATTGTTACCTAATTTGCTTAATTTCTGCCGCTTTTTGTATTTATATAGTGTTTCAATCGCAATGAATGCAAAACCTATGCAGATTTTGTTCGTAAGCTGCAATATGTTTGTCAATATTATTCACAGATACCCTGTTTTGGAAATAAGCATTGATATAAAAAACCCAATATACACAATCAGTGTGTCAAAAACGTCCTCCAAAAATAAGCGCACAATTTTAAATTGTGCGCTCATTTCAAATAGAATCGTGTCGGTCGCGTCACTGTCAATTTTATTTATTTTCGTGCATTGCTTTGTAAAAACAACTATAAGTCTTGCTTTTAAGGTTGGATATGCAAAGACATATGTTTTTGCCATATCTATAACTACTTGAAAGAAATTAGGGACACTTTGAGTGTCAGTTTTGTTCGGGACTGTGCATCTAGGGTTTTTTTTATATCAATGGAAATAAGTATTAAAATTGTCATATTACTTACTTACTACCGTCACACAAGGCAACCTCTAAGACATTTAAAATAAAAATTCTTTATGTTCTGGGTATCTAGGAAGAAAACCTTTGTTTATCAATGCTCAAAAATAGATGCTGTATTTTATCATATATTTCTCATTTAAAGATGCTAGTCATATAGTAGTATAGATATTATAATGTATGAGAGTTTGCTGAAGCTCTTTTAGCCGTAAAGAAAATACCTAGTATTCATGTGTGTATATTATTATGTGTCACGTGGATGTAGTATGTGTAATGTTTATTTTTATCAATTCAATTAATTTTTAATGCATATTATTTAAAAATATTAGATCTCTGCAATCCTCCGCAATGTAGGCGTTGGCTGTGCCAAATTTCATACCACCGTTAACGTAATTGCCGAAAAAGAGGTACAGTTCTTTTTCTTCAATTCCACTAACGCTATTACTATAGCTATGTTTTATCATATTAGTATTCGTGGCTTTCATATTTTAGAAATGTTCAATGATTATGGTTGAGCTGGCATCAGATTTTTTGTATATTATAAGGTACCAAACAAGCCAATGGCCCCCCTGACATGAATGGTGTCGGTGTGTTACTTTACTTGTGGCGAAATGGTAATACCGCATGCATAAGTTTACCCGCTATCTTATCCTACGAACAATTATTAACGCCGTTTCGTAGGCATAGAGAAGGTGATCGTAACAACGGGGAGAGACGTTGCGGAACTCTAGCGCCTAGAACAGGAGTCGGCAACCTGCGGCTCGTGAACCACATGCGGCTCTCTGCGTGAAGCTCTATGTGAAGCTGCGGCTCTTGAGTTCTGTACGCAAATATTACTTATTCTATAAAAAAAACCTTTGAAATTTGAATGAATTTAAATATATTAAAATGAATTGATTTTGTTAAAAACTTTACTATTTCACAATTATAACACCTATTTATTTTAGCGCCAACCGGTTTTGTCTATTATAGTATCATCAAGGCTCTCGGTTTTTATATTATTTAAACATTACTAATACACATGTAAACACAACAACTAAGTGAATTAATTAATAAATAGATATTTTTCTAATGAATACATAGATTAGTTGCTTATCAAAAATCTTTATTTGCGCAAGTACTGTATATTGTTGACAAGAAAATTTATGTGGCTCTTTAAAAACTTTAAACTTTTGTAAATTGTAAATTTTGACTTTCTCGACTCCTCGAAAGGTTGCCGACCCCTGTAGTTACGATGGTAGTGAGTAGTGATCGACGTGATCGACAGACAGGGGCACGGACCAACAGGGGTACATCCGTCTATATCACATCAAATCTTTTAGGGGCAGGCTGAGATCTCAGTGCCATACATCACGATCCACGAGACTTGTATTACTTCCTCCGTTTATAACTCTCTTCATACAAAAACGTCCGTTTTCACCATTTTAGTCTGGACTCTATTTGAAAAACAGACCATCTGCCGTTGTGCCAGGAAGTTCGTAAGATGCGAACGATTGGTTGTGCGAGTCACTACCTTCGAGGCACTAGTTGGTAAAGATCTGCATTGTCTCGCCCGAGTTTGGTACCACGCTTTACCTATTCCTGCCGTATTAGCAACCATGCTTGTCACTGTCGTGTTACGGTTTGAAGGGTAAACTAGCTGATAAACTTATAAGCTAACTGCATATCATGTATAGCAAAGCCCAATTAACGTTTGGTTAAAATTTGGTGTCTATAGACGATGGGTGTCTCTTTCCGTCAGGAGAACTAGGTGCTTGTTTGGTATCTTCGGTGTGATATAAAAAAGACTATTGACAATGTCTTTACGCAACACCAGATCAATTTGATACGTAATTCTCTCTCCTTTATCAATATCAAATTCAAAATATCAATTTTGTAAATACTTCATCTGCCATTCTTTTTTGTTGTCCCATGCGGAATAAAACTAGTTGGTGATTTCTTTCTTATTCTTCCTAATACTTGTTTAACTTTTTTTCCCATGTTTGTCCAGGCTCCGTTAAAGAACTGCCGTTCAGTCAGGTAGCTCGCTAAGGGAGACCGTTTGGCTATACGTGTCATTACCATTATGACTACTAGGTGGTAGAGTACCGCCTTCCCTGGTCCTGCCGCAAGAGCGACAACGCTTGTCATTGTCGTGTTCCAGTTTAGAATATAAGGTAGCCGGTAGACCGTGCATATGGCACTGCCATCCTGCCACACGGGTAGCAACGCGCCATTAACATCTTTGGTGTCAATTGTCGATGGTTTCTCTTTCCATCAGGAGACCCACCTGCGTGTTTAATATCTTAAGATATTAAAATATATCCAGTGATCGATGATCGATTTTGATCTTTCGAATGCCATTCAACGCAATTTTTGAGCTGTAAAATGTTTTCTTAGTTACATAATTTGTAGACTGAAATATGTTGAAGTATTGTTATATATCCCAAATAAAACAAGTGATTTTGATCCAATACACGGTATTTGACGCAGTTTTTATAGAGAAAAAAGACTTTTGAATTAATCGGTATATTTGCCTGAAAATTATTTTAAAAATATTAAGTAAGTTTGCTGTAAACAACAAAATATTAATAGGTATTTAAAAAACTGTACCTAACTTGATTCGATTTTGTTTTTTTTTTAAGTTTTTTAGGTATATAAAGTATAGATATTTTTAGGTAAATATGGTAGAAGGTTAAATCATCTCTTTTTCAAAATTTTTAGTCAATGATAACTCCCTGACGGATTAACCGATTTGATGCAATTTATGCATTGGCCGCGGTTTTTTGAGGAAAAGAGCTAATTAAATTTTGTACTTTATCGATACATTCGTAAATCTGGAAGTTATATTAAAAAATACTATTTCACCGAAATTTATTTTGAGGTTTTTCCAAAATTTTTCAAAATCTCTTGGACCAAATTGGTTCAAATTTTCAGGAATTCTAAGTAGAGCTGATTCCAATCGAATGCCGTTGCCGTTCCGATCGGTCAAGCCGTTCAAAAGTTATGAGATAATAATAATAATGTTTTATTTGCCACAGTAAAATATATCAAGAAATAAAATTGAATAATGATAGCACAAAAGTAAAATAACTGAGTCGCAGCCATCATCGCCTCTCTCCATAGTATAAGCAAATTTAATTTAACTAGACATTAAGTTTAAATTAAAAAACAAAAAAGCAGATGTTAACATACACAACCCATACGCACACACACACATACACATAATATATACAGACATACTGACGTCATCGTGAAAATAGTCGGAAAAGGTCCCTGGACTTCAAATCATGGAGATCTGGTGAAAACTCGATTTTAGGAAATCGGGGCAAAATCGGTAACTTCCTTATCTACCTTATCTACATGCGTAGCGGTAGGTTAAAAACTTATCTTTATGCTTTAACTAGATTGTAATGAATTATATATTGAATTTAATTTTGACAATCCCTATGATGGTCTGGACCCCATAAAAAGATAAGATTTTTGAATATAATTATAATTAAAATTTAAATATATATTTTTATTTAATTACTTATTATCACTTAATTCGATTTAAGAAAAATATCACGCTATTTTTAACACAAGATACATGACCTTGCAGACTTCTTGTGGATCTTTTGGAGCGTAACAATAATGTACTCGTTACACATTATATTGTTTCTGTTTTAACAGAGCACGTTAAGAGCACTTTAAATACGGATTGTTTTGGCTGTTTTAAGTTGAAAAATAAATATCACAACTCCGGTGCCATTGCAGAGAGACAGGCTATACGGTTATATAATAACGTTTGTAGGTAGACTTAATGCTATATGGCATTCTCTATTAATTGAGAACGGTTTTTATTTTTTTAAATATATAAACGGGTCTAAAACGCGTACATACGAATATATAGAACATACCGTGGTCACTAGCGGACTGACCCACTCATCAATCATCATCATCATCAATCTATTCTTTTTACAATGTAACTTGGCCGAAACGTCAAGCTTTACAAGTAAGTTCTATATATATGCGCGTTTTTGACCCTTTTTTTAATTTTTAAAATGATAGTAGAACGCGTTTGTTTAAAAGTTCAAACGGTTTTTATGTTCGGTCGTCCAGGTACTATATATTAATAACTACATAATAACTATATTTACGTATATGTATACAAAATAACTACATATACATAAATGTATAACCACGTAAATACCCGTATGTACATACAATTACCATAGTGGGTGACGCCGTTATTGTGAGAGAGAACATTGAAACGGATTTAGGAGGTCTATTTCAGATAACAGTGGGTAGAGTATTCAGAAGTCTTACAGCTTCAGAAGTTTAAGATTTACATAAGAAACCATAACGATAAAATGGTACTAGAAGAATGGGGATATATTTTAAACTAAGAAAGAATGTGTAGCTTTTGATATTGGAATTTTGACTAGAGAGACTTGAGAGATACACATCATTTTCAAAAAGGTCTTCATTGGCTTCAATTTGTCACGTCAGATGAGATCTGATCATACTTCCGGCAACCATAGACGAAACGCGACGGCTTTGGGAGCGGTTAATTGCTGCAAAGGCACGCAAAGCGAACGACGCCGACTCTGCGAGAATGAGAAGACAATGTTTAAACATTCCCCTTGAAATTATTTGATTTCATTGGTAAGTAGTATAACTCTTATTCTGTGTATAAATGCAAGCTACCCTGACAAATAAACTAAGAAAGTTTCTTGAAAGACGTATCCATTTAATCCATGTACTTATTCTTACTCATCATGCCTGTTACGATATTTGGAACGATGTCAATATGGTTTTGTTTTAATCTCGAGCACTCAAAGCGACTCGCTGACATGCAACGCATCACGTTAAAACTAACCAACTCCGTGACACATCCTGTTAATTAAATCTTAAAAAATTACTTTAATTCATACTTACGCAGTAAATTACTTAGAATTTTCTCTAATGAGATCACACTGCAACGTTGTGTAGGCGGACGATCTTTTAATCGTATTATTAATGTAGACTTGTGGTTTGAACAAACATGGTTAGCATGAGAGATTGAAGTTGAAATTCCTCTGAGAAATCTTTGAAATTCTGTTAAAGTCATATAATGAAAACCTGCTCGAATATAGCGAGCAAATTAATATTTTCATTCTTTCCATTTTAGTTTAAATTTTTTAAACTTTTCACATAGTAAAATTTAATGTCAAACTGTATTAAAATAATAACCTGAAAAGTTTGTTTTTAACGTGCTCATTTCTACGTCTACCAGACCGATTTAAAAATCTAATTACGTCTTTCAACCTACTATGAAACATATGGTTTTTCGAATCACATGTTTTTCCTCGACTTCGCTCACTTTGGTCAGAGTGTAGCGTCATTTCATGGCAAGTCTTTAATAAAATATAATCCATTTTTTTCCAGACGAAAAAATCATACTTTCATACAGAAATACTATTAATAAAGAATTTTTTAATGTTATTACAAATATAGACCTTTATTTTAAATCAATTTTTTTATGTCATTAGATAGCAAATAAACAATGGAAAGAGAAACCATAATCCGTAGGCACCAAAGATATTAATGATTCGTTACTATCCATGTGGCGGGATGGCAAAGCCACATGCATAAATCTACTGGCTACCATACCCTCCAATTTATTACATGACAACGACAAGCAATGACGCTGGTGCGGTAGGATTAGGTAAAGGAAGGGTACCACATACCCGGGAGAGACGTCGCAGATCTCTACCACCTAGAGTCACTATGGTAATGACACGTATAGCTGATAAGCCAGTCTAAGGGGTCCAGATTAACATCGGATTAACATAGTTTCTGTCTCAAGAAGAGAAATTTGCTGAAAAATCTTTTAAATGTCCTTTAAATAATGAAATGAAAACCTTCCAAAATGTAGAGTGCCTTGATGTTTTCACCAAATCTAATCTTTTAGATTTTCATCACCGGCACTTGGTATTCTTTAGTACACTTATTAGTTTAAAGTTTATTTTTAATGCACTAATCTCTGGGTGTAATAGGACGATTTTACAAATTCTCTTCGCGGCATATAGACTACTGGTTTTACCCGTGACTAAGCTCTATGAAAAAAAATAAAAAAGTATCTTCACGCCCGTATTCCCGAAGGGGGTAGTCAGAGGTACAACAAGTGCACCCACGATTAGGTGAAGATACTTGGTCCCACAAATGTGATAGGTGGCAAGCCTATCGTCAAACGGGCACTTTCCAATCCCGTGCAACTTTGTGTTTATCAGAAAACTGAATAAACACGTTTTAAGTGCCCGACCCGGGAATCGAACCCGAGACCTCATGTGGTCAACGCCAACGCTGGACCACTAGACCACAGAGGCGAAAAAATAGCGCCAAAAGTTACTGTTTATTCCTCTGAAACAAAACCTTTTTATGCACTGTTTTAGAGAAATTAAGTGAATACAAAATTTGGCTAAGTAGTTAAGCCTTGAAATTTTAGAAAAAATTTTGTATTTATAATATTAGTTATGATCAAGGAACTTATATACGATAACTGGAATTACTACGAAACAATATTTGAAAAATAAAAATGTACTTTATTTCGTTCCTAATAAAGTTGACATTTGTTTCTTACATAACAGAGGGGAAAAACGTTCTGAGCAAGACAACGACATGAGTGGATGTTGTCCCTTTCTTGCAATTGCCAGTGTCAATAAAACTTTCGGATGGTAGATTTTTATATATTCGTTAATCGTTAAATCCCTTTTATTCATACACGTCGATAGATACATTAGCATAAAATGTATTGTAATTAACATAGTGAGTTCTAAAATGTGTTTATTTTAATTATTACGTAATTACTTATGCAATGCAAAAACAGTTTCTGAAATTAGTAGAATTACTTAGTAGTAATTTGCAAACTACGCATGGCCGCACTTATATATGGCGATTGGCGCTTTATTTAGTAGAAAGAGACACACTCCACTCATGTCGTGGTACTCTTCGGAACGATTTTGAAGCGGGTGTAAGCATTCCGGGTAGAATATAACTTCCTTGGTTATGATTTACTAGCTGCAACGTGTAACCCTCTGCATTATAAAAGTTTTTGGTGAATCCCGCGGGAACAGCATATTTATTTTTCGAAATAAAAGTAGCTTATGTGCTAAATTCCAAGTCATCATTTACCTGTGTGCCAAATATCATTCAAATACGCTCAGTAGTTTTTGCGTGATTGAGCAACAAACATACATCCATACATCCAAACATTCGCATTTATAATCTTATATATAAAATTCTCGTATCATAATGTTAGTTATCATACTCCTCCGAAACGACTTGACCGATTTTGATGAAATTTTGTATGCTTATTCGGTAGGTATGAGAATCGGCTACAATCTATTTTTCGTACCCCTAAGTGATAAGGGTTGTCCACCCCTAAAAATATTTTTTTTTATTTTATGGACAAACTTTTTTATTTTTATTTTTTTGATTCAGCGTTGAAAAATACATACAACTCTAAATTTTTACTCTTCTATCACCAACCCTTATTTTTTAATTAAATAATTTATGTGACAAAACAACGTTTGCCGGGGCAGTTAGTATTAATATAGATTTAAGTTATAGACTATTTACTATCACAATACAACCCTTAGAATAGGACAATAGATCCAATTTCTGTTACCACCACTGTAACATCTGTAAACCAGAATCAACAGCGACAACCCACCTAATAACCATCGAGTTGTATCATCACAGTGCCCTTGGAAAAATCTAAGTTGTCTTGTAAGTATATAGAAGAGTAGGAGCATACATTCAGTTTCGCTCTCTTTTCAGAAAGAGACAGCAAAATGGAAAAGCATAAAAATTCTACGAAAAAAGACTTTTGCAATCAGGTTAAGTCTGATTGCTATTGCACTACGGCAGCTCACAAATTGAGTATTTACCAAAATACCTTAACTTTCATTCCAGCAGTATGAAAAAATTGATTGAAGGTATAGTGTGTTCCACAGAAGGTAATTCCGTGGTTTGTTCATATGTGTCGGTCACAACGTCAGAATAGGCGATTACACCAGATACATCGAATACTATCAAGCATTTGAATACGTTCGTTTTGCCAGAGATTACACTCTCAAAAAATGTTAGGTACAGTTTCTTTATATTTACTATTTAATATAGAGCACTCGTAAAAAGGTGGAGGAACTAATAACACTCAAAAAAATGTGATGCGCAATTTCTTCATATTTACAATTAAATATAGAGCACTCGCAAAAAGGTGGAGGAACTAATAACACTCAAAAAAATCTGATGCGCAATTTCTTCATATTTACAATTAAATGTAGAGCACTCGCAAAAAGGTGGAGGAACTAATAACACTCAAAAAAATGTGATGCGCAATTTCTTCATATTTATTCATGTAAAGTCTCCCGAAAAGGAGAGGAACCAGTACAATCCTAAAGAATGTAATTTACAAAATTGAAGAATTAATTTTACAATTTAATGTAAAGTATTCGCAAAAAGGGGGAGAAACTAATCACACTCCCAAAGAATGAGATAGGCAGTTTTTTTATTTCTACAATTAAATATAGAGCATTCGCAAAAAGGAGGAGGAACTAATAACACTCCCAAAAATGTGATATGCAATTTCTTCATATTTACAATTTAATTGTGAATATAAAGAAATTGATCGTCACATTTTTGAGAGCGTTATTAGTTCCTCCTTGTAGACTTGTGTTTTGAACAAACATGGTTAGCATGAGAGATTGAAGTTGAATTTTCGTTGAGAAATTTTTGAAATTCTGTTAAAGTCATAATAAAAACCTGCTCGAATATAGCGAGCAAATTAATATTTTCAGTCTTTCCATTTTAATTTAAACTCTTTAAACTTTTCATCATCAGCACATAGTAAAATTTAATTTCAAACTGTATTAAAATAATAACCTGAAAAGTTTGTTTTTAACGTGCTAATCTCTAGGTCTAACAAACTAATTTAAAAATCTAGTTACGTCTTTCAACCTACTATGAAACATATAATTTTTCCAATCACATGTCATCACGTGGCAAGTCCTTAATAAAATATAATTCATTTTTTTCAGATTTAAAAATTATACTTTAAAGTAAAAGTAAAATACTTTAAATAATAAATTAAAGTAAGCAAATTATATGCTTGTGTTATGATGGGTGTTAGACAACGATACTAATATATATAAATAAACACACACACACATACACATCTTACATGTACATTAATATAACAAATGGATGGATACGGGTATTTGTTATTCAATCACGCAAAAACTACTAAATAGATTGGGGGGAAATTTGGCACACAGATAGATGATGATTTGGAAGAGCACAAAGGCTAATTTTAATTCCGGAAAAATGAGTTTACCTAAAACTTTTATAATGCAGCTGGCTGTACTGTGCAACAACATAAACACCCAAACCCAGAAATACAAACATCTACGCTCCTCACACAAATGTTTGTCCCTGTCGGGAATCAAAATCGAGTACCATCGATTCGTAGTTAGGTTCGCTAACCACTCAACCAACGGGGCGGTCTAGTATACATGTATGTATAATATCATCTTTTACATGAATGTTTTTTTTATATCATAAGATAGCAAACTCCTCCCTGATGTAAAGAGTCAACCATCGCCTATAGACACCAAAAAATGTTAATGGTGCGTTGCTATCTTGTGGCGAGGTCTAATGCCAAATGCAAAAGTTTACCGGCTACCTTACCCTCCAAACCGGAACACGACAGTGACAAGCACTGACGCCATTGCGGCGGGAATAGGTAAGGCGTTGGTACCAGACCCGGTCGAGCCGATGCAGAACTCTACCACCTAGTAGTCACGACGGTAGTGACGCGCGTAGTCACTCGGTCGCCTTTTACGAACTGCCTGGCAGAACGGCAGTTGGCATATTCTTCAAAGGAGCCCAGGACCAACACGGGAAAACGGGTAGTGTGTGTAATATTTATTTTTATTAATTTAATATATTTCTAATGCATTTTATTTAAAAATATTATTCTTTAAATATTAGTCTAACGGCCGGTTTCCGAAAAGCAAATTAATTTTAACAAGCAATTAACTATGTGTAACATAATCTTTAAAAGCAAATGATATGTTAAATACAGATTAATTGCTTGTTAAAATTAATTCGCGTTCCGGAAACCGGTCGTAAAAATATCATTCAAAACGTGTTGATCAACCATAACTCTAGACTAATGTGGCGCCTCATTGGTCATTATATCATTGAAAAGTGTAAAGCATTGTTAAAGCAACATAAACCATCAAAGTGGTTCTACAATACCTCCTTGTCGTATAATGGCACATTTCTAGTTTATGACGTATGTAATACTTCGTCGCTCGTGGCAATCATAAAATTGTAATTGAGCCCGCGTTCCATTCCCGGACGTAATTGCACCTACATATACAAGAGTTGTGCACACTTCAATAAATTTTTATTTATGAGGTGTGTGGTTTTTTTACACTTATAGTCAGAGTCGCTAGCCATCTGACCAACGGAGCGGTCAAATAAAATTTCTATATCCATACTAATATTATAAATGCGAAAGTAACTCTATCTGTCTGTCTGTCTCTCCTTCACGCCTAAACCACTGAACCAATTTGGATGAAATTTGATACAAATATAGTTTAAGATCCGAGAAAGGACAAAGAATATTATGCCGAAAATTCGACAGGAACGGGAACTATGCGGGTTTTTATTTTAGAAACTTTTCACGCGGACGAAGTCACGGGCACATCTAGTTTTATATAAATAAATTTTTTTTTTCAGAATATGGTATATTTAAAAAACTTTTTTCAAAAAGGCAAAATCTTTTTTTGCAAAAAGGCTTAGGTACCTAAACGTGCGGTTACCTTATGGTAAGCCTTCAGCCTTTTTGTCCTAAAGGTAAGTAACATAAAATCTTGAAAAATATTTTTTTAGGATACAAAATAGGTACAACTCTACATGTAAAGTGAGGATTTCAATTTTTTCTCATGTACTTCATAGTGTGGGGTATCATCATAGATGTTTAAAAAATTTTGTAGTTTTGTGAAAACTATTTTTCGAATAAATGACTGATTTGGGAAATATTAATAGTACTAATTTTTGTTAGAGTGACATTGTATACCTGTTTTTTTACCCCAAATAAAATAAAATAAAATAACAAGAGTCAAGGGTCCCCTCCACGACCAGCTAAATGGTTGATTTTAAGAATGGGTATGGGGTTGTACGTCTGTACGTCTGTACATCATAAAAAATAGCCTTTTACCTTAATTCAAAGTGCGTCTACACAATCTACACAATCTACACGTGCGTCAAATTGTATCCCAAACGGTACAGCCATTTCTTCCTGATTGAGTAACAAACATCCATCCATCCAAACATCCAAACATTCCCATTTTTAATAGTAGCTGCGCCCTGCAGCCCGCTGCATTATAACAGTTTTTGGTATATCCCACGGGATCAACCGACTTTTCCAGGATAAAAAGTACTGTATACTATTCCAGGTCATCATCTATATATGTGCCAAATTTCATCCAAATCGGTTTAACCGCTTTGGCGTGAAAGAGTAACAAACATCCATCCAACTATTCAAACATACTTCTGCATTTATAATATTACTAGCTTTTACTCCCGGCTTTGTTCGCACCATAAGAAGTATCCTGTATTATGTCTAATACCTTTAAGAATAATATATGTACAAAGTATCATAATGATCGGTTAAGTAGTTTTCGTGTGAAAGCATACCAAACAAACTTTCATTCGCATATTTTATAATATTAGTAAGGATTAGGATTAGGACAAGGATTAGTAGGATTAATATAAATTATATTTAAAAAAGGTCATACAAATTTAAGTATGTATTAATGAATTGCGATACTTTTTATTTCGTTCTTGTTTGAATAGCTTTAGAAACAGCGGGCTCCGATATTTACAAGTCGATGTACAAGAACCCTTATTACAGTTTCAATTAACAGGGTTAATTTGCTAGTACAGCTGTATGAATGGTTGAACTACTTACCCTGGTAATAAAACATAGGCAATTGAACGCCTTATGTGCTTAGTTCATTTCTCTTGATGTTAATGGCTCATAAACTTCATAAGCCTGTTTTTTTGTCTTTGTTCCTCTTCAGAATAATGAGTAAAACCAACAAAGAAATAAACATATCTCGTAAAAGTGGTTATTTTTTACTCAGCCCTTAAAGTTGCTTCTTATTATAGTAAATTTACTTGTATTTTGTATGAAAAAATGTTCAATTTAGACGAAAAACAAGTTGAGTTGGACTCGCCTACCGAGTTGAATTCACATACCGAGGGTTCCATACAAACTTCTACAAACAGCTAAGAGAGACCGTAGACTCGAGTATATTGTATAAATTTCAACTTGATAACTCAAAGCGTTCCTGATAAAAAGGGTCTTGACGGACAGACAGACGGAGAGACGAACAACGAAGTGAAAAAATTTCAATTTTTTTCTTATGAGTTACGAAACCCTAAAAACCAAGAAAATGTACCTAAAAATACTTTCAGTTTTCGGTACTCTGTGTGAGTGAAAGACACTACAATGACACTTGACAGATACTACTTAACGGTTCTTGGTAACTGTTTACAGTTGCGCTAATTTGTCGTAAAGTATAGCTAGCGGCCCTCTATCACATACTTAACTTAAAACGTGCTTGCCAGTTCAATGCTGGTTAATAATAGAGTTACGTTCAAGCAATACTTGACGCAAAATCAATACATTTCATAAGTTTCAGCAAATTCCGAATCATAATAAGAAAATCTTCTAATTATAATATATCCATAACCCGTCTTCTGGTTAATCTATTCGGCTTAGGTCATGAGGTCCCGACTCTTGAGTTTGACTGGGGATTGATTCGGGCAATCTGAATCATAACGTGAAAAGCTTCGAATTATACTTATAGCCCACCTTCTGGTTAACCTACTCGGCCTACCTACCTAATGATCTAACATGAGGTCCCGGCTCTCAATTTCGATTGTGGATTGATTCGGGCAAAAATGCTATTAAAGTTTTCTGGGCCCTTAAATAACGAAAACGCGGATATTTAAAAAAATGAAATATCATAAGAAGCATGGTGTTCCTTTCCTCTCTCCTTGAGTTTCGCTTCAAAAATCAATGTAAATGCTTAGAGCCGAATTTCTACTTAATCCCGAGCTTCCCTAGATTATGCGTAAACTAACCCTAATAAAGTAAGACTCCGCCTACCTGGTCGGGAAAATGGATTGAGTTTGTATGAATACATTGAACAGGTCAACGTAATTATGGCTCACTTAAGTATTTGCCACACTTGTCACTGGCATGAATGTCGTTTATAACGCAGGCGGAAGCTTTCATCAATGGCTTTTGTGAACGTATCTGAATATCTGAATACAGCCGCCATGATTGACGTGTTTAATTCATAATGATTTATTACATCGCAAGAATTCGATACATCTAATGTATTTATAAAAGCCATTCTAATGTATTCTTAGATACTATTTCCACTCAATGGATACAGCATCTTGGGAATAATAATTTTATGCGTTACCCATCACCTATGAATCGACTACACCATCTATGTATGTTATCTCTATGTTAAAAATCGGCAACAGAATAATATTCCACATAAAAATAATTAAAAAAATAAACCGACTTCAATACCTGATAACTATACTTATATCTCAAAAACTAGTCGCCTCTGTGGTCTTGTGGACCTGTATCGGTGTTAACCACATGAGGTTCCAGGTTCGATTCCCGAGTCGGGCCATCCAAAACATGTCGCACATCCTCTGAAAAACTGCCATAACACATAAAAACGAGTTTTGAAAAAAAAACGTGTTTTTAATTTTTTGTTCCTCAATCAATAATACTGCTCACTTGTAATTACTGATTTTTCAAAAATTCATATTTTTAACGTATAAAGGATTTAATAAACTAGTTTCTAGAATTTCAAAAAAGGCATATTTATGTTATAAATAAACATACTTAAAATAAACATATTAAAATAAGGATAAAAATAATTAAATCAGTCCCATAATGTGACTCTTTTTTATATTAAATACAAACATACCACCGTCTTTTGTGAACTACGCACACTAAAATTTTAGTTGTTTTTTCGATCGATAAAAGAGAGAAAATGAAATCAAACGGCATTTTTATCTCAAAATAATGGTTTCTTGTCTTATGAAAGTTTTTCAGAGGATGTGCGATGTGTTTTTTGTTTTCTGATATAAACCTCGTTGTCCGGGAAAGTGCCCGGTTGGCGATAGGGCTTGCCACCTATCACATTGTGGGACCACGTATCTTCGGCTAATCGTAGGTGCACTTGTTGTACCTCTGCCTATCCCTTCGGGGATGCGGGCGTGAAGATACTCAAAAACTATCTAACAGATTTAGATGAAACTTAGACTGCTCCCTAAGTTATACCAGATTTAAATCAAAAAGGATGATCTCAATGTGTTTTTTGGTTTCCATGAAATTCGCGGACAAAAATACAAACAGTATGTTTATACAAACTTACACACACGAAATTGAACACACATGCCCGGAAGCCTAAATCTATCATCATATTCAATTTGAGTGTGATGATATATTTAGGCTTCTCAAAGTAACTCTTGAGTAACTCAAATATTATCTAATTGCAACAATATTGCATACATACAGGTGAAACTGATAACCTCCTTTTTGACAGTCAGGTAAAATGACGACTGTAGCGTCGAATTTGTCTACTGAACAGATAAGTTGGTGGCACTATAGTTAATTTTTAATGTAAAAAAATTAATATCATTGGTGTATAAATGGTCTACGACGATGATTTTTGATGCAGGGAGATATTTAAAGAAAATACGTATATGTTTTTACATAAATTTATTTCGCATAACGAGTGACTATCGTGGTCGTTTAAATATTTAGTATTTAGACTTTTACTGTATTTTATTCAGTTTTTTGCGTTCTTTTTTCCACGAGAAAACAGTTTCGTGGAATGACCACAAAAACTCATCTCTATAAAGTTGGACGAAGGTTGGACGCACGGAGTCCTAATTGCATGCATAAAGTCACAATGCTATTTCCGTTGAGTCGCTTTTAACTGCGCAGGGGAATAATGGACAGACAAAGAATTCCGCAGCAATTGCTTTATTTGGCGTTAATTAAGTTATTTTTAAACACAATGTCTAAAGTATGTTCGTTAATTTTAACTTAAAAAGTAAAAGTATATTCACGCCCGTACTCCCGAAGAAGTAGGCAACAAGGGCACACACCATTAGCCGATAATACTAGTCCCACAATTTGATAGTAGCAAGCCTATGGCCAACCGGCCACATATCCAATCCAGTTTTTGTCAAAAAACTGAAAAAACACATTTTTTTGTGTTGCCTGACCCGAGAATTGAACCCGGGGCTAATGTGGTCACAACACAACACGGACACGGACCACCAGGCCACAGAATCGATTATTTTTATTAATTTTAACTTACTTAAAAATAGATCGAGAAGCGATTATGATTATGATAATATTATAAATACGTAGATAAAGACATTAATGTCAAAAATAGTGCGTTTGTATAATTACGGTCTGATGAATATATTCCGATCGTGTGTTGTCAGCGCTCATTCTGTCTCAACCATTATCACGTATTGTTACATCGTAATAAGTACGGTAGAATGCGCGCTAATATACGCACATGCGTATATTAGCACGCATTCGCATTATAGAACCGCGCACATAGAACCATTTGATCAAATATCTAATGGATTTTTTGATGTCATGGATGGAAACGAACTGCATCAGATGGATTTCACTGTGTTTTTAGATATAATTTTAAATAAGAAATTACAATGAGGACCGCACATTAATAAGTTAGCAAATAGTCTTAGGTCAGCAGCTTATGCAATAAAAAAATGGAACCGTTAACTGATTTCGACACTGCAAGAATTGTGTACTTTAGTTACTTCCACAGCATTATGTCATACGGGATTGTTCTCTGGTGCAATTCGGCTGAAGTAAATACTATACTTGTATTGCAGAGCTATAAGATCAAATCACAAACTTTTTGTTGGATTTTTGTGGGAGAAAAATTCAAAAAAATCAATATTCTTACTGTCAATATCCCAATGCACAAAGTTATTTTTAAGGTCCGGCCAAATTTTCAGACTATTCAGGATCGATAATATTATGTTCGTTTATGCAATAAAAAAAAGTAATTTAAAAAATTCAAAATTTTTCTTTTTTATCCGGCACAAAAAACGAAACGCATGGATATAATTTCGATTACGACAAATTCGAACTAACATATTTTAGTGCCTTCAACTAACTTAAAAGTAATAGGAAAAAATGTAAAATAATTTAAAAAATTCAAAATTTCTTTATTATCCGGCACCAAAAACAAAACGCATGAATTTCAATTACGCAAAATTCGAACTAAAATATTTTAGTGCCTTCAACCAAATTAAAAGTAATCGGGAAAAAAGTACTTAGAATGACAGATTACATATAGCTACTGTCGTAATTATAGGTAAATGTAAAATAACACACTGCCAGCTTTACAGCGTTCATTCACAAGACTCGGTGCAAGTAATTAATGAATTTAGTTGGATATTTTGAAAGGAATATTTTTATACTAGCTGTTGCCAGCGACTTCGTCCGCGCGGACTTCGTTTACTCCGCACTGCTACTCCCCCGTAGGTGATAGCGTGATAATATGTTGACCCGATCTGTTAGTAATATTCATGCAAAATTTGAAGTAAATCCATGCAGTACTTTTTGAGTTTACCCCGGACATACATACAGACAAACAGACAAACAGACAAAAATTCTAAAAACTATATTTTTGGCTTCTATATCGATTGTAGAGCATGCCCCAAGAATTCTTTTAAAAAAATATTCAATGTACAGTTTTGACTTTCCTACGATTTTATTATATGTATGGATTATCTAGTAATAATAAATAAGTAATAAATTAAAATGCACTTTAATTCAATTTTTAGTTCCTAATTTTAAAATTTGGCCGGGACCTTTAAAAGTAGCCCCGTATATTTGAAAACTAAATATATGTTCGTGAAAATATTTGTGAAAATACTTACTAAATACAAGAAACAAAAACAATCTTGTTGTGCATGCATCGTCTCCATAGAATAAGTAACTCTTTTATGAAGCAATGTATACTCTTTTACAACAAACTTCCCGATGTTATATGAGATTTACCAATAAACAAATTAAAAAATATGTTCAAACAAAACTGTGTAAAAAAGGGTATTATAAAATCTCAGATAATTTAACAAACAAACAAGTCTGGAATTAATTGCTCCTCATACCAATCTCCTACATTTTTGTTATATGAAATAATTCTTGTAATATTGTAACGCATTTATTATAAAAAAGTAATTGACAAAAAGACAATCCCGCTCAGTTTTTCCGTCGGATAAAATGTCGACTGATCAAAAGTACCTATAAAGGTTTATTTGAATAAAACATTTTTTAATTTTGATTTCATATATGTAAATGTTGGGATATCTGTAACGCTAAACCGGCTGAATGAATTGAGTGTTTTCTCTACGGACGATATTTAATTTGCATACAATAATTAAATACAACCCTACTTACCTGACCGAACCAAATGTACATTATACAGGAACATACTGAACGAGGGTACAAAAAAATAGGCACAGAAGTCGATCTGCATAAAACGAGCGCTCCAGTAACGCACACATAGACACCTCTCACGGACACAATATCTCAAAAGGCCCCGGTTACACCGATTAGTGCGTGTACGTGTGTTTAATGCAGGTGCTTAGTATTAAGCAAACACACGTGTAGGCAGCTGTTGATTAGTGAGAGTGTAATCAGCGTATTAAAAGTGAAAAGATGTTGTTATTTATTGCAATCAACGTATTAAAAGTGAATAGACGCTGATTACTAATCACTCGCACTAATCAATGGCTTTACATGTTTTTGAATAATACTAAGCACCTGCATTAAACACTCGCACTCACATTAATCAAAGTGTAACAGAGGCCTAATAGTTGAAAATAGTGCAAACACGAGTGCTACCCGCTTGAGACAAGCGTCAGTGAATTTTGTGTGCAGAAAATTTGTAACAGGCATACTATACGGTTTACATTTCCGTTCTTCTTGTTTCATTCTCTAAAATGAAACACCTACATATGAGTTTTTTGTGCATAAGCCAAAGTTAATAACCCTAGCGCGATTGGGGGCGTAGGTATGAAAGGTAAAGTACATACGTGAGTTTGACTTCTGTACCTATTTGTTTAGTGACGAGGGTGTTCAGTACTCGATTCTGATACAGAGTATTTAAAAAATAGGCACTTAAATGTTGACCTAATTATCTAATTATAATCTTATAATAATACTATTTTATTTGACAGAACAATAATAATCTTTTTAAAAAAAAATTTTATGTATATAAGCGCATTTATATCAATGTTCATTGTTTACGAACAGTAAGGTCAAAGCGCGCGCTTATTATCCATGCGGTGACCATACTTTTTGAATATTTCGTTGAGGTTTACAATGTGGTTAAGCAATATTCTCTTTTTATTACAATTTTATCTTGTATAAGATAAGCTATTTATTGATCTAAGGGTGCTGAATTTATTAAAGACGCGTGAGTTCTTTCGAACTTCGAATTCTAGGTCCATTTATAACAGTGTTTTTCAAAGTGTAGATCACGGCTCCTTAGGGGGTCTCGAAGCCTTTGCAAGAGGGTCATGGACGATAGTTTAGTGTTTCTAAGAAAAAAAATAAAGACAAAATATTTACCTGATAATACAGAAAAATGTTTGATTTTTTTTAAATGTATGTTAGGCGGCAGTGGGTAATGAACCGAGATTTTGTTGTAACATGGTAAGGGGGATAGCGTCTTGAAAAAGATTGAAAAACACTGATCTATAATATAAAGAATATAGATTCTATATTCTATACTCTACACTAATATTATAAAGAGGAAAGATTTGATTTCTTGTTTGTTTTTTACGATTTAACTCAAAAACGATTCAATTGATTTTAAAAATTTTTTTCACCATTAAAAAGTTACACTACTCAGGAGTGACATAAGCTATTTTTTACCGGACTAAGCAAAAGAAAGTTATGATTTCGATTCACGCGAACGAAGTCGCGAGTAACAGCTAATTAAATAAAAAATACACACATCATAATAATACTGTTGATAAATCGGGGTAAACTTGTTACAACTTCACCCTTAGAAGATGTGGTAATAGTATTTTTAATGACATTGTTTTTTTATATCGTAAGATAACATAAAAGCAGATCTCCTGATGGAAAGAGAAACCATTGCCTATTGACACCAAATATGTTAATGGTGCAATGCTATCTATATGGCGAGATGGCAATGCCATATGTATAAGTCTACCGGCTACCTTACCCTCCAAACCGGAACATGATAATGAAAAGTATTGACGCTGTTTCGACACCAAATAAGTAAGGTGGTGGTACCAAATACCCGAGCGAGAAAATGCGTAACTCTACCATCTAGTAGTCACTATGGAAGTGACACGTATCGGTCGCCTTTTACGACCAGACTGACAGAACCACATTTAGTCTATTCTTCAAAGGAGCCCAGAAAAACAGGGCAAATTAATTATATTAAAAATAAAGTTATTATTATTATTCATAAAATGCTTATTTATTCATAAAATACTTTAAGTTATTACTCTTCAAGAACATTTAGGCCAAATCTATTTTGCTAGCCAAACAATTTCACGGCTTTTCGAATTTTGTGAATAACAGCAAAATAGTTTGTTCTTAAGCCTTGTATTTGAAGCATTATTTAGTTTAAAATAATTTTGAAGTGAAATTGAAATGTTATCTTGACTTGTAATAGTAGGTATGTATTAATTTTCTTCTAGTGGTCTCCCAGAATGATTTTACTGTAGATGTATATTTATAAATATATTCAACCCTAATGTTCATTTCTTGTCTTTAATTTTACTTCAATGTTTAAATTTGCCGTTAATTGGAGTACTTAGGAAACAAGACAACAACGGTTCAGTATTGACCTAGCTACTAGCTAACTCTAGCTCCTAGAGTTGATGGTAGTGACTCGCATAGCAAAATTACCTCCTTCAAAAAACACCTAAAACCAAAATGCGATTAATATTAATCCCACGATAATTAAAGCGTATTTTTATTACGCCATTAATCCCGTACAACTCAGAAATAATTGGACAGTAATTGCTTAAATACTAGTTTTAGATCCCACTTCTTTTTTTTTTTTGTTTATATCATAAGATAGCAAACAAGCAGATGGGTTTCCTGATGGAAAGAGTCAACCATCGCCTATAGACACCAAAGATGTTAATGGTGCGTTGCTATCTTGTGGCAAGATCTAATGCCACATGCATAAGTTTACCGGCTACCTTACCCTCCAAACCGGAACACGACAGCGACAAGCACTGACGCTATTGCGGCAGGAATAGGTAAGGCGGTGGTACCAGACCCGGGTGAGACAATGCAGAACTCTACCACCTAGTAGCCAATCGGTCGCCTTTTACGACCTGCCTGGCAGAACGGCAGTTGGCCTATTCTTCAAAGGAGGCCGGGACCAACACGGCGAAAAAAAAAATTTACTTTAATGTTTAAATTTGCCGTTAATTGGAGTACTTAGGAAACAAGACAACAACGGTTCAGTATTGACCTTGGAGCTAGAGTTGATGGTAGTGACGCGCATAGCAAAATTACCTCCTTCAAAAAACACCTAAAACCAAAATGCGATTAATATTAATCCCATGATAACTAAAGCGTATTTTTATTACGCCATTAATCTCGTACAACTCAGAAATAATTGGACAGTAATTGCTTAAATACTAGTTTTAGATCCCACTTCTTATCGCTATAAATATTATTATAATTATTAAAAAGAAATCTTAAAGAAGGGCTGTCTCATTGGTTTAGTGTTTAGCCTGCTAGCAAGACAATACTGGAGTCAATTCTATGTACAAAGATTTAATTAACTGTACGAAATTTGTTGGTGATAAATTCTGTTTAACTTGGACATGTTTGCTAACACTTTCGATATCAGCCACAGACCACATGAATACTAATAGACACGCCATTGGGGAGGAAACGTGTCACCGCGCAAACGCTCCTATTGCTGTCAAAAATTTCATACATTTGTTGGTTATATTATAATTAAAAAATGTGTAAACGGTTGACCCTACGGGCCATTCCTGAAGCTTCCCACTAAATTAAGGTATTTTAAGCTAAAAAGAATAAAAAATATAAGCATAGATTTTTCAGTTCAAACATCTATTTTGTTAGAAATGGCAGTATATTAATTTTTGAAAAGCTGTATATTTTGAAAACGATGACGGCATTCAACTCAATTTTTGAGATCTAAAATATTGCTTTAGCTAAATAACAGATAGGTTTAAAAATTTCGAAGTAATGTCAGAAAACATTTTATTTTTAATTTTCTTCATTACAAACATTACATTCAAAACAAATAGACCGATTTTGATTAAACTAACGGTATTTGACGCAGTTTTAAAAGGATAAAAGCTGATAAGATTTTTAAGTCAATCGGTCAATTAACTTGAAAGTTATTTAAAAAAAATTAAGTAAGTTTGCTAAAAACAACGTTATTTTAATATTTAAAAAGCTACAAGTTTTGAGAATTAGATTTGATTTTGATTTTTGAAACGGCATGAAACGGCAACTAACAAAACTATGTCAGTTTTTTTAGTATTAAAATATCATAGAATACCAAAAACTGATTGGTTGAAAAATTTCGAAGCTATGTAGCAAAAACACTTATTTCAAAATTTTTCGTCGATTACTCCCAAACGGATTAACCGATTTTGATGCAATTTGTGTATTAGATGGAGTTTTTTGAGGAATAGAGCTGATTAGTTTTTGTGCTCAATCGGTACATAAATCTGGAAGTTATTTTAAAAAACACTGCTTCACCAAAAATATTTTTGGTGTTTTTTCAAAATTTCTCAAATTCTCCTGGACCGAATCGGTTCTAATTTTCAGGAAGTCTAATTTGAGTGGAATCCAATTGAATGCCACCAACCGCGTTTCGATCGGTCCAGCCGTTCAAAAGTTATGAGATGTTTATATACACACATACACACACATACATACATACAGACATACTGACGTCATCGTGAAAGTAGTCGGAATACGTTCCTAGGACATCAAAACGTGGACATCTGGTGAACTCTCAATTTTCGAAAATCGGGGTAAAATCAGTAACTTCCTTATCTACATACGTAGTGGGAAATTAAAAAATAGAAATAAACCGAATGAAATGACAAGGTTTAAAAATTACCCTTGAAATGATTTTATTTCATTGATAAGTACTTAGTATAACTCTGTATTTCAAGCTACGCTGTCAAACTAAGAAATTGTCTTGAAAGGCGTATCCATTTAATCCGTGGTATCAGCGTATCGAAAGTTTAAAAACTTAACGAAGAATATTTTTTTATCATAAGATAGCAAACATGCAGATGGCTCACCTGATGGTAAGAAAACCATCACCTATAGACACAAAAGATGTTAATCGTGCGTTGCTATCCTTGTAGCAAGGTCTTAAGATCAGATATGCAAGTTTACTCACTACTTTATCCTCCAAACCGGATCACGATAGTGATAACCACTAACGCTATTGCGGCAGTAATAAGTAAGGCGGCGGTAACAGACACGGGCAAGATAATAGACCGCCCTGTTGGTCGAGTGGCTAGCGACCCTGTCTGCGCAATCGACAGGGCTCGGGTTCGATCCCCGACGGGGACAAGCATTTGTGTGATGAGCATAAATGTTTGTATTTCCGGGTTTGGGTGTTTATTATATATATTCTAGTACTTATATATGTATTAGTATCGTTGACTAACACTCATAACACAAGAAAATAATGTGCTTACGTTGGGGTTAGATCAGTAAGTGTAATTTGTCCCGTGAATATTTAAAAAAAAATAATTAAATTTTAAAATTTTTTTTTTTTTTTTAATATAGAACTCTACCACCTAGTAGCCACGACGGTAGTGACATGTATAATCAATCGATCGCCTTTTACGACCTGCCTGGCAATCACAGATGGTCTATTCTTCAAAGGAAGCCTGGACCAAAACAGGGAAAATTTTAACACGACTACGACGACGAAGAAGAATTTCGGCTTATTTTTTATTCGGGTATTGCCCGGCTTTAAGCAAGGTCACTACTTCAAATCCATTCGTGTCAAAAATTTTCTCTCTTATTTAAGAGAGAAAATTTTTTTTATATGAAGTTTTTATTAACACAGGATAAATGCTAAAACACAAATAGTTTGAAAGTTAATTTAATTTAATTGCCTTTGTGGCTTATCGCCTTTGTGGTCTAGTGGTCCAGCGTTGGCGTTGACCACATGAGGTCCCGGGTTCGATTCCCAGGTCGGGCACTTAAAAAGAAAAGTGTTTTTTCAGTTTTCTGAGAAACACAAAGTTGCCCGGGATTGGAAAGTGCCCGGTTGGCGATAGGCTTGCCACCTATCACATTTGTGGGACCAAGTATCTTCGGCTAATCGTGGGTGCACTTGTTGTACCTCTGCCTACCCCTTCGGGGATATAGACGTGAAGATACTTTACTTTACTTTACTTTAATTTAATTGCCCATGGCTAAAGTTGTGGAACAGGGGTTAGTTCTAGTAACTTCAATATAAATTATGCGTTAAAAGAGAGACCTTCGATAATAATCGTTTTGCACCATATGTAAATAAGAGTTTTGCATTATATTTTACTAGCTGACCCGGCAAACATTGTTCTGCCAGCTTTGTGTCTACTTTTCCGTCTTTTTTTCTACATTTTTTCACCTTTTAAAACTAACTTGAACCTCCATGAATATTTTAAAACCAAAATTAGCCAAATCGGTCCAGCCGTTCTCGAGTTTTAGCGACACTAACGAACAGCAATTGATTTTTATTTTTAGATTTCGAAAAAGTTGAAATGGAAATTCTTTGAAAACATAGAAAGGGTATTCGAAACAGGTATTCTTTTAAAACGCTTCAATTTAACGGTGTCACTCTACAACTCAACTGAATAGCTCTTGAGCAATAGTTATCGCTATAGAAGTTATTTTGAATAATTTAACAGACGCTAGTTAGGTTGCCGTAGATGGGATTAACACTTTCGTTAAATAATGATGTTTGTAATATTCTGTGTAATTTTTTGTTTAGAAAAAGTTGAAAATCTAACATTAAATATCTGAAAATGGTGCCAAAATTAGCACTGAATAATGAGTTATCATTACGCCAATATGCATATTAGTCAACAAATAACAAAACAAACATCAAGCTCAACAAATAAATTCATGTTCCTGCTGAGTCAAATACGTGTCACATCATACGCGTATACTTTAACCACTAAGTCAATGGAATGGTCAAATATTATTTGAAATATATAAATAAATGACTTTATGTCATGTATTTTTATTATAGTGTTTAATTTTATGACTAACAATTTAAATTTAATAAATTCATTGTATACCAAATCGATAATTATCTTTGTTTTTAATATTTACATGTCACGAGTTGACTGGAAGAAATATCTGTTACTAGAGATAAGCTCGCCCTGTGTACTTGTTTTCTTTTAATTTTATTATTTTAGTGATAACTGTAAACGTAAGAAACAGATAAATAATAAAACTAAATAAATATTTTTTAAAAAAACTTTCCCTTTGTTTCGTAAACGCATGATTACCACTACCAATTGAATATCTAATACGACTATGAACAAACAGTTTTCAAGCTTTTTAATAAAAAAGGAACAATTAAAATTGTACCATTTAGTATGGTACAAGTTTCTTCATTAAGAAATAAGTTCCGCTTCTTAAGAAGCGGAACTTATTTCTTAATGAAGAAACAAAACTGGATTCTTAATGAAAAAAGAAGCTGGATTTGAATCAGGGATCTGAATTTTTAGCACAGATGATACCACTAAGCCATAATAACGACGAAAATTGCTGGTTCAAATCCGGCTAATGCTTTAATATCTACATATACCTACAAGTATGTATTTTAAATCATATTATTGTTAACTATACATATATATGTTTTAGCACTTATACCGTGCTTGAGAAAATTTGAAAACCCTTAAAAACAACAAAGAAAAATTTCGGCACGCCAGGATTTGAACTTGCGACCTACCTTATAGCCAGGACGCTCTAACTGAGCCAGTTTCGAATAGCTGAAGTTGGCGAAATTTTTTTTTGCTTATCACTATCATAATCACTAAATATAAATTCTTATTATTAAATAATAAACAAAATTTACTGCATTTAAATTATTATAAAAAATAGTAATTTAAATGCAGTAAAAACACAGAATTAGACTCTATGGGATCAAAAGGGCAGTAAACAAAATAAAATTAACGATAACGATATCAAGAGAATTAATAAATAATAAATCACACGAAAAAAATCCAAATCTGTTAATAAATTCAAAGAGATCTCAGGAAAAAACATAAAATATACAATAAAAAGCTGCTTCTTTTCGAAAAATTAGTAAAAAATACAATGCTTTGGTTTAGAAATTGGTTGAAAAAAAAAATTAAATCTTAACAAACAGCTAAGGCGTATAGTCATCGGAGTACAGTGGTCGTCGGAAATGTAATTTTGTTTCATACGTAGAATCCATTTACCCGAGGCTAAACTTGTCGCGGACGGGTTAATGGCGACTCAGCTTGATCTTTGTGCTTGCAAATTAACTTTTGTGTTAGTTTCTGTTCTCTGTCATATATAAATAAGCTTTTAATAACCGTGAGCTTGAATTATATTACACTTTGTTCAAAATTAGATAACTAATTCGAAAACGGCAACAAATATGTATTTTCTCCAATAGTTCTTCAAAACTCGATTTTTTTTAAAAAACTTTTCGAATAAAAACTAAGAAGTTAATTATAAAATAAATAAGAGGCTCTGGATGAATTACAGACCCCAAAAGAAACAAATTATTTGCTTGTGGTATGAGTGTTACTTACGGAACGATCTTAATCTATACAGCCTGTTAGGTAAGTCGAACTGAACCGTGAAGGGTGATAGGATATCTAATTCTCATTCCAAATAAATAAAAATAAAAAACTTACCCTTAAATTTTAACCTAATTATCCAATAAATACGTAATTCATACGTACCAACACTTTCGCGTAAATAAGACAATATCGATAGATAAATAGGTAGTTACGTAAATAGGCAGTATTTACGTAACCACCTATTTATCTATCTATTGATATGTGCGTTACTAGCGCGAACGTGTTGGTGCGTATAAATTTTGAAAATTTTAAAGGATATTTTTTATTTATTTGGAATGAAAATCAGATACCTTATTACCCCCTTCAAGGTTGAGGTCAACTTACCTAACAGGCAGTATATTAATACGTAAATGGAAAACTTTTTACCCCTTTTTAAAAGTTGCGCGAACGGCGGAGTATGAACTTTGGCACAATCAAAGTTTACATTATTTATTTGTATACGATACGATGGGACTATTAACATGTTACTAAGGAATAAAAGTCCCTTAAAATAAAAGATTAAAAAAAAAGTTTACATTGCGGAGGATGCTAGAAACCTAATATTTTTAAATAATATGCATTAGAAATATACTTAATTAATAAAAATAAATATTACACACTAATTTGGCATACATGATAATAATATACACACATATATAGGCACTGTTGTCTTTACGACTAAAGTTTGTTTAAAAGAAACTTTATTGTTTTGTCTATAGTCGAATTTCGGCCACAGTAGATCGCTAGTACATTTAAATACGTATAATATAATATTTTTATATTCTAAAATATATTTAATAAAAACCCAAGCCCAGATGTAGCAACTTTTTAGATGTTTATCACAGAAATATTTGTCCCGAAATGGAGGTCGAGTTACATTGATTGCAAAGTCAGGATCGCTAAAAACTCAATCAACGAGGTGGAAAAAATTATAAGAAGGTTTTATATTTTACCCATCGTATCTAGCTAAAAAATATAATAAAATGTGCCGGCGATTTTTTTTAATTGTATACGCAAACGAAATTGTCCGCGTGTACTATTTTTTAAAAGTAAAAAAACAAACAGACAAAGTTACTTTCGATTTATAATATTAGTATGGAAGTATGGATTTTAAAAATATAAGAAAATAATAAACCTGCTCCGTTTTAGTCCGAACCCCGTTTAAAGAAATAGACCAACTGCCGTTCTGCCAGGCAGATTGTGAAAGGCAACCTATTGGCTAGGTAGCCAATAGGTTGTTGTACCTTTCACGACCTGCCACCCATAGTGATACGTGTCACTACCATCGCGACTACTAGTTGGTAGAATTTTTGCAATATCTCGGCCGGGTATACAGCGTGTAAGGGGTGTAGAGGGTGTAGAGGGCGCTCTACCGAAAAATTAAGAAAACACAATTTTTATGTTCTAGTATTTTTTTACCCAGACATATCCAACGGTTTTCATCTCAGAATCATTGTCATGGTCATGGTTTTGATTTTTGGTAGACCGTCCCTTACACACTGTAATAATTAATAATTATTAACTAATTATTAATTATTTAGATTATTTAATTATTAATTATTAATTATTTAGATTATTTAATTATTAATTATTAACTATTTAGTAATTATTAATTATTTAGTTTCATACTCCAATGTACACGTGATTGTCTTAAAAAAGGGGTACCTACTAATTTTTTGCTTCACATGTTAGCTATTTTTTAAATAGGAAGGATCTCTAGGACTCTGCTTGTCTTCGTGGTGGCACATCCTTTTCTATTCTTTATTCTTCATAACAGTGATATAAGGGGCGCCCCTTCGAAGTATATGCCATCTTTCTCCCTGACAAAAGTTCGTAAAAGGCAAATGATAGGCCAATATTTAACTACCACCGTGACAACCAGATGGTAGAGTGCTGCAATGTTTCGCCTGATTTTGGTGTTCAGCCTTCATTTCTATTCCGCCTTCACACTATTCTTACCGCAATAGTGTGAATGCTCATTGTAAGCATGTGGCATTTCTACCCGCTGCACGGATAGCAATGCGTCATTAACATCTTTGATGTCTATAAACTATGGCCGTCTCATTCATCAGACAAGTCATCTGCTTGTTTGCAAATGATATATGACCTCTACACTTTTTAAATTGCTTATAATTTGGTAAACCACCCTGAAAATAAAATTCACTCAAAATTAATTTTCATTCCACATAGTTGAATAATTAAACGAGAAATAATCCAGCGGTTCTCGCCATTTACAATTAGGCACATGACGTTAAAGCAATTAATTATTCAAATAAGTAATTAATTATTTATAATAATTATAATGTGGTTCTGATATTAATCACATGATTAATTCTTTTGTTTAATGTACTCTACTGTCATCGTTAATTTTATATAACTAGTGATCGCCAGTGGCTGAAACTCAACCATAAACTGAACATAAGTCTCATTTTTAAGTTTGACAACGACTTTAGCCGTAAAGAAAATAGTATACATGTGTGTATATTATCATGTATGTCACATGAATGTAGTGTGTGTAATTTAATTTAATGTATTTTTATGTATTTTTATTAATTTAATGTATTTCTAATGCATTTTATAAAAAAATATTAGGTTTCTGTCATCTTCCGCAATGTAAACTTTAATTGTGCCAAATTTCATACTCTGCCGTTCGCGCAATTGTCTCAAAAAGGTTTACAAAGTTTTCCCTTTACGTGTTAATTTATAGATTTTACTTTTCCCCATATTGATTCGAACTGCTTTACAGTATAAACCAACTGCCCTTCTACCAGGTAGGTTGAGAAAGGCGACCGATTGACTATACGTGTCACTATCACCGTAAAGGAAGGTTCCTCAACGTCTCGCCCTGGCATTTGGTAACAGCGCCCTACCATACCTACCATTCCTACCGCCATAGCATCAACGCTTATCATTTTCGTGTTCATGTTTGGAGGGCAAGGTAGCCGGTAACCTTATGCATGTGGCATTGCCATCCTGGCACATGAATTATTAACAACGCAAATTATTAAAAAATATTAGGTTTCTGCAGTCCTTGAATGTAAACTTTAACTGTGCCAAATTGCATACTCCAATGTACATGTAATTGTCTTAAAAAAGGGGTGCTAAGTTTTAATTAATAGTTAGAATAGTAGTTATTTATTTTCTAACGAAACACAATATTTCCTATTGTTATCATAAACTCCTTAAAAGTAACCCTCATTTCTAAATTCTAACTAGATCTATTTTTAAAGATACATTGCTTAATTATAATCTATTTGATTCAAGTTAATTTTATAAATAATATTCATAAACATGCTGTATATGGTAAACAATGGTCGTTTGGACATACAAGCACTGAACTATAAAATATGTTTCATGGGCTATCTCCATGTCGCTATGGCCAATCTCCAGTTTCTAAATTTTATCAGAGCCATTATGGCATACTTCACATCCATACTATCCATCCATACTAATATTATAAATGCGAAAGTCTGTCTAAACCGCTGGACCGATTTTCATAAATTTTGGCATGGAATTAGTTGAAGAGCCGGGGTCAATTATAGGCTATTTTTTTACAAAAATCAAACCTTAAAGGGTTGAAATATCGGATGAAATTTGTTTGAAACCTTAAAGGGTTGAAATAGGGGATGAAATTTGTATGAAAAGTTATCTTGACGACATGTTAATTAATCTACTCGCGGACGAAACTGCGCGGGTCAGCTAGTGTTAATATATACATAATCACTATTGCTTTTACTTGTTAGTATAAACTTGTCATATTCGAACTTTACAAAGCGTCCCAACGATACACGCTCGGATATTCATAAACTTTGTGCATAATACTTGAATAAAAAGTTTTTAAACGTTTTGTTGCGCATTTTATCTATGCAAGTAGGACTTCCTATAGTTTGTTATTGTAAAGATATTTTACACTTTATTGCTTATTTACGATTCTAAATCTTTGACATTGTTTAAAAAACGTTAAAAACTTAAACCCTATTACGTATAATCGTGCTTCGAAAAGTATAAAACAACTAGGTGTTATTGAAAATACACTTCTATTCAGTGAAGTAGCTAGAGGGCGGTAGCCTGCCCCGGGCCATGTCCCGTTAAATTAAGGTATTTTAAACTCAAAGGAGTAAAAATTATAAGCGTATATTTTTCAGTTCAAACATTTATTTTCTTAAAAATGCCAGGATATTGACTTTCGAAAACCAGTATTTTTTTGGAAACGATGATCGATTTTGATCTTTCGAATGCCATTCAGCTTAATTTTTGGGATCTAAAACATTGCTTGAGCTACATAATCGATAGATTGGAAACTTTCGAAGTAATGTTAAGAATATTTTCTCAAAAATTTTTGTCAACGATAAATCCCAAACAAATTGACAGATTTTGATCCAATTAACGGTATTTGACACAGATTCGCCGTGTTGGTCCCGGCCTCCTTTGTAGAATAGGCCAACTGCCGTTCTGCCAGGCAGGTCGTAAAAGGCGACCGATTGGCTATCGAGTTACTACTATCGTGGCTACTAGGTGGTACCACCGCCTTACCTATTCCTGCCGCAATAGGGTCAGCGCTTGTCGCTGTCGTGTTCCGGTTTGGAGGGTAAGGTAGCCGGTAAACTTATGCATGTGGCATTAGACCTCGCCACAAGATAGCAACGCACCATTAACATCTTTGGTGTCTATAGGCGATGGTTGAGACCCATCTGCTTGTTTGCTATCTTATAATATAAAAAAAAAAAAAAGATTTGTAAGGAGAAAAGCTGATAAAATTTTTAGTCAATAAGTGTATATATATATATATATATATATATATATATATATATATATATATATATATATATATATATATATATATATATATATATATATATATATATATATATATATATATATATATATACCCTTTTTTTATTTTTCTTCAACGATTACTTCCGAACGGATAGACCGATTTTGATGCAAATTATGCATTAGACGTATTTTTAAAGGAAAAAATACGTCTATAAAGCTGATTAGTGTTTGTACTCAAACAGTACATTAATCTGGAAGTTATTATAAAAAATCTGTAAACGGTTAACCCCGCAGACCATCCCTGAAACTTCCCGCTAAACGGAGGTAAGTATTTTAAGCTCAAAGGAGTAAAAATAAATTTTTTCAGTTCAAACAGTTCTAGTTAGTAAAAAATAATAGTATATTGGTTTTTAAAAAGCTGTATATTTTGGAAACAATGATTAATTTGGTCATTCGAATGGCATTCAACTAAAGATTGAGATCTAAAGTATTGCATTAGCTACATAATCGAAGCAATGTTATAAAATATTTTTTTCAAAAATATCCGTCATTGATAAATCCCAAAAAAAATTGACGATTTTGGTCCAATTAACGGTATTTTTTAAGGCGAAAAGCTGATATGATTTTTAAACCAATCGGTATATTATTAGCCTGAAAATTATTTTAAAAATATTTATTAATATTGCTAAAAACAACAAAATATTGATATTTGAAAAACTTTTTAGTATTTTTAAGGAAGTTACTGATTTTACACCGATTTTTGAAAACCAAGTTTTCACCAGATGTCCATGTTTTGAGGTCCTAAGAACATTTTTCGACTATTCTCTCGATGTCAACAGTATGTATGTATGTATGTGTGTGTGTGTGTGTATGTGTGTGTGCGTGTGGGTGTGTGTGTGTTTGAGTATGTGTGTATGTGTGTATGTGTGTATGTAAACACCTAACTTTTAAACGGCTTGACTGATCGAAACGCGGTTAAATAGACATACTGGCGTCATCGTGAATATAGTTGGAAAGGTTCCTAAGACCTCAATACGTGGAGATCTGGTGAAAACTCGAATTTCGAAAATCGGCGCAAAATTAGTAACTTCCTTATCTACATACGTAGCGGAAACTTAAAATAACCTGATACTTATCGTTGCATGAGTTACATGTCTACCTACCCGTTTGGAGACATTAAAAAAATATACTGGTACTTATCGTTGACTAATTGTGGTTGCAATAGTTATATATCTACCTACCCGTTTGGGGACATTAAAAAAATATACTGGTACTTATCGTTGACTAATTGTGGTTGCAATAGTTATATATCTACCTACCCGTTTAGGGACATTAAAAAAATATACTGGTACTTATCGTTGACTAATTGTGGTTGCAATAGTTGTATATCTACCTACCCGTTTGGGGACATTAAAAAAATATACTGGTACTTATCGTTGACTAATTGTGGTTACAAAAGTTACATACCAGCCTAACCGTTTGGAAACATTAAAAAAATATACTGGTACTTATCGTTAACTA
Organism: Apodemia mormo; assembly: GCA_036924255.1. NCBI lineage: Eukaryota > Metazoa > Arthropoda > Insecta > Lepidoptera > Riodinidae > Apodemia > Apodemia mormo. The sequence continues at coordinate 12,536,582 of JAUPFN010000019.1, read as the reverse complement.
ATTGTTGTTGCAAAAGTTACATACCTACCTACCCGTTTGGACACATTAAAAAAATATACTGGTACTTATCGCTGACTAATTGTGGTTGCAATAGTTACATATCTACCTATACGTTTAGAGACATTAAAAAATATACTGGTACTTATCGTTGACTAATTTTGGTTGCACTAGTTACTTATCTTGGTTACATATCTTTTCCCCCGTGTTGGTCCGGGCTCCATTGAAGAATAGGCCAACTGCCATTCTGCCGGCAGGTTGTAAAAGGTGACCGATTGGCTATGCGAGTCACTACTTTCGTGGCTATTAGGTGGTAGAGTTCTGCATTGTCTCGCCCGGGTCTGGTACCACCACCTTACCAATTCCTACTTCAATATCGTCAGCGCTTGTCACTGTTTCGTTGCGGTTTGGAGAATAAGGTAGCCGTTAAACTTATACATGTGACATTAGACCTCGCCACAAGATAGCAACGCACCATTAACATCTCTGGTGTCTATAGGCAATGGTTGACTCTTTCCATCAGGAAACCCATCAGCTTGTTTGCTATCTTATAAAAAAGTCTATCTACTCGTTTGGAGACATATCTATATGTGACAGTGTTTATTTTAAGTACTGATAATGTTCTCCAAATAAATGGATAATTTATTAAGAAGCCATGCTATCGGAGCGGAGATAGCGGCCGCCTTTACGGAAGTACTGATTACAAATGGACATTACCTCGTCGCAGTGATGCTGTTTATCACGAAATATATTACCACATCAAACCGTAATTAACTATTTTTAAGTATTATTATTCCCTGGCGTCCTAAGTTTAGCCTGAATGGGTCATAAGGTCCCAGGTTTGACGCCTGGGACTTTATAAACTGTTCACATAAACTGACAATATCCCCATACCTATCATTCAAACCCATATAAATTTGGTGAAAACTGAAGATTGGATTCAAGAACCCAGAGATATAAAATTTTTGAAGTCGGTTGTTACGATTTTACTGCGTCTAAATTATGCCTCAGATCATTCCAGAAAAATTCACAAATTTACCAATTTATACAGGTTCATACAGGTTGATTAGTAACAATAATTAATATAACCAGTTAAAATATAATAAAAAGAGAACATTGCTTACCTACATAATACACCTTAACAAAATTAGTGAGTTTAGTGCAATAATAGCGTGAGCTTTTAGTGCAATAATAGCTCACCGTGCGAGCGATAGCGGTGAACTAACGAGTCTAGTCCAAGTTTCACAAATTGCTATTTGTAAATAAAACCCGGCCAAGTACAAGTCGTACTCGCGCACGAAGTGTTCCGTACCATCATAGCAAAAAAAATACGAAAAAAAAACTTTTATTGTATAGGGACACCCCCCCCCCCTTAATATTTCATTTTTTTTATTTTTAGTATTTGTTGTTACCTAAAGCAGCAACGGAAATACATAGTTTGTGTAAATTTCAGCTTTCTAGTTATCACGGTTTATGAGATACAGCCTGGTGACAAACAGACAGACGGACAGACAGACAGTGGAGGCTTAGTAATAAGGTTCCATTTTACCTTTTAAATACGGAACCCAAAAAATTAACTTCGATATCTATGCGCGGGTGTCCGTACGTTAAGTACAATATGTATTAATTTAAGTACTAGTATTTTTACATATCGATATCAGAATCAAGTACTGAACAGTGAACACCATCCTTCAGTACATACATTATTTTACCAGTCAACCTGTATAATATGATAGCTACATTCGTTTTTTTTATATCATAAGATAGCAAACAAACAGATGGGTCTCCTAATGGAAAGAATCAACCATCGCCTTTAGATACCAAAGATGTTAATTGTGCGTTGCTATCTAGTGGCGTGGTCGAATGCTATATGTATAAGTTTACCGGCTACCTTACCCTCTAAACCGGAACATAACATCGACAAGCACTGACGCTATTGCGGCAGGAATAGGTAAGGCGGTGGTAACAGACCCGGGAGAGGCAATGCAGAACTCTACCACTTAGTAGGCACGATGGTAGTGACTCGCATAGCCAATCGGTCGCCTTTTACGACCTGCCTAGCAGAACGGCCGTTGGCCTATTCTTCAAAGGAGCCCAGAACCTACACGGGGAGAAGGAAGGCTCCATAACCTTGTAAAGTTATTTAGCCTTCCTTACGAGTAAGGCGTAAAGTAAGACTCCTTAGTCAACACGCATGTATTGGGTAATAAGAGCTGAAATTGGCATTTCACAAGTCTGAAAAAGTACGCAACCTTTCTCCGTGTTGGCCCGGGCTCCTTTGTAGAATAGGCCAACTGTCGTTCTGCCAGACAAGTCGTAAAAGGCGACGGATTGACTTTACGTGTCAGTACTATCGTAACTACTAGGTGGTAAAGTACTACAACCATTCACTCGAGTATATAGTACCTCCGTCTTACTTATTCCTGCCGCAATAGTGTCAATGCTTGTCATTGTCATATTCCGGTGTTGAGGGTAAGGTAGCCGATAGACTTATGCATGTGACATTGCCGATCCGCCACACGGATAGCAATGCACTACTAATATCTTTGGAGTTTATAGGCGATGGTTTCTTTTTCGATCATGAGAGTCATCTGCTTGTTTGCATCTTATGTTACAAAATAAAAATATTCCCTTGAAAATATTTTTCCCATCATATCCCAGTAATATTATTAACGTTATTTACGTCGTTTACATATACACATATCTTCACGCCTGATCCCTTACGTGGTAGACAGAGAGAACTGAGTGCCTATACATCACGATACTTGCAGGCTTGTCTCGCTTCCTTCAAATTCATCACTCTCTTCATACACACACGCCGATTGCAAAGACTCTTGACTCCACCTTCGGACAGCACTCGATCAATCTGATCATGGTACATCAGTCTTGGTCTTCCCCGGTACCTACATCCTTCCACATTCGCATTGTCTATCTGTTTAGTTAACCTTTCATCTACCATTCTTTCTACATGTCCGAACCAACAGAGCAACGTTGTTTACATTAATAACATTAGTACACATCGGTGGACGCTATTACGGGTTCACCGATCTGTACTAATAAACGTATCGCTATCGTATTTTATCAAAATTTTAATTTATTTTCCTTTAACCATTAGAGAGACCCCCAATCTATTTTTCCCTTAGGAAGTTAAACAGTGAATACTTTCATCATTATAATCTTTCCAATCTTCATTACATACATCAACTCACTCTATAAACATTAATATTATTTGTATAGTTTTATCATGTATATTCATATTGTGTTGGTACCCCGTGTTGGTTCCGGCCTCCTTTGAAGAATAGGCCAACTGCCATTCTGCCAGGCAGGTCGTAAAAGGCGACCGATTGGCTATTGAGTCGCTAACATCGTGGCTACTAGGTGGTAAAGTTCTGCATTGTCTCGCCCGGGTCTGGTACCACCGCCTTTCCTATTCCTGCCGCATTAGCGTCAGTGCTTGTCGCTGTCGTGTTCCGATTTGGAGGGTAAGGTAGCCGGTAAACTTATGCATGTGGCATTAGACCTAGCAACGCACCATTAACACCTTTGGTGTCTATAGGCGATGGTTTACTCTTTCCATCAGGAGACCCATCTGCTTGTTTGCTATCTTATAATATATATATATATATATATATATATATATATATATATATATATATATATATATATATATATATATATATATATATATATATACTTATATATATATATAAGTATCTTCACGCCATGCCCCATGCCCGTATCCTCGAAGAGGTAGGAAAGGTACAACAAGTGCACCCACGATTACCTAGCCGAAGATGCTTGATCCCACAATGTGAAAGATTATAATCTGATGTTCTTTTGTGCATGTTCTTTTTGTTGTAAATATTTATGATTGATTGGTATCTGGCCAATAATTAAATAAGGATCATATATCTGAAGTAAAACAAAAAAGCAATAAATTCATTTAATAATTTTTGTATGATGCTTGGACGACCGAGCTCTGCTTGGGCTAAAATAGAGAAAATAAGTTTTCCCAGAAATTACAGAAAGGCAGATTTAATTATATTACGTATATTATTAATAGTTAAGTTAATTTTCTTAGTTTTTATCAATAAGTATACCGTTGAATCCGGCCACGCCTCGCTGTTGCTCGGTTATTAAATCACACGGAAATGCTTACTTTTCCGCTTCTGACCGAACTTCGAAGTAAAAGTATATAAAAACATGTTCCAGTTCTAAAGTTAGGCTGTAAACAAATATTAAGCCATATTATTGGCCAGACCAATCTGATTGATCAAACCAATCTGCGGGTCTAGCCAAGTGGCATAAACGCTCGGAGAATAGAAAGATAAATGTATGGATTTGACATAAGCATAATCGAACGCTTACGTCAAGTCCGTACATTTATCTTTCTATTCTCCTAGCGTTTATGCCACTTGTCTAGACCCGCTGAAATCTATTAGCTAGCTTTTGAGTTTTGTTACCACAAACATATGAAAGCTAAATTTTATACACATAATAGAAGATATAAGCTTCATTTCTTAGTTGTGACTAAACAATTATTATTATATCCATATACGAATACAGTAGGCATTTTAGGCGAGGTATTGTCATATATTTTTTATCATACACAGGATAACAAAAGAAGAGACGATTCTCGTTATGGAAAGTGATAATCCTAGTCAACAGACACGAAAGAAGTTAATGGCTCTTTGCCATCCCTGCAGCAAGGATGTAAAACACGCATAACACAAAACAACACGCATTCACCAGCTACTTGACCATCTAAATCAAAACAAGACAGTGATAAGCACTGACCCTATAGCAGCAGAAACAGGTCAGGCGGTAGTATCAAGCCTGGGTGAGACTATAAGACTCTACCACCTAACAACTATTGGGTCAACTCAGTACTATGCTGTAACTAATTAAAAGCAAAGCCAAACTGTTAGTAAAAATCCATTAAAATTGATAATAAACTTTGAGTTTAAAAACTATTATGATTTGTACGACAATTTTACGTCGCCTCAGACATTCTAAGGAAAATAATTAGTATAGTATATAACCATTAGTATAGCAAAGCCAAACTGTTAGTAAAAATCCATTAAAATTGATAATAAACTTTGAGTTTAAAAACTATTATGATTTGTACGACAATTTTACGTCGCCTTAGACATTCTAAGGAAAATAATTAGTATAGTATATAACCAGTTTTTATCCACTATTTTTCTAGTGCAAAACTGAAGTAACAGAGCTGCTCTATTTTAAGCAGAAAGCACTTCATTTGTTTCCAAATCACATTCTACTGCAAATTTTGAACTTCAATTTTATTTAAAAAAATATCTTCACGTCTGTATCCTCGAAGAGGTAGGCAGAGGTATAACCAGTGCACCCCACTTAGTCCCACAATGTGATAGGTAGCAAGCCTATAGCCAACCGGGCACTTATCCAATCCTGGACAACGTTTTTTTATCAGAAAACTGAAAAAACACATCTTTGATTGCCCAACCCGGGAATCGAACCCGGTACCTCACGTGGTCAACACCGGTACCGCACCACTAGTCCACAAAAGTGATCAATTTTGTTTATTTTTCACTAAAACAAAAAATACAGAGCATAAAATACTTTTCCATGATAATAACTATAACTTGTATGTAACTACTGTTTGTATAAAGTAACCAGCGTTTTCTGGCGCAAAAACTAAAGTTATATAGGAAAAACTTTAAAAACAACAAAGACAAATATCGACACGCAGGGATTAAACCTGTGACCATCTCCCTAAAGGCGGGACGCTCTCCCACTGAGTTATAAAGCTGCTTTGTTCAAAACAAAAACACTTCATTTCTTTCCAAATCACATTCTACTGTAAATTTGAACATCAATTTTATTTGTTTTTTCACTAAGAAATATAGAGCCTGTAACACTTTTCCACGGAAATAACGATAACGCGTGGGCGGCTTTTTCGAGACATGATTAATAATATAAGCAATATTATTAATAGTGCATCATGTCTTGAACAACTCTCAATAACAACTCATTATAATTACAATCTTATAGAGTATAAGTGCTTATTATAAAAATATTATTTTAATAAGCACGCTTATTATAACAATTTTGAACTAGTAGTATTTTTCATGCTCTATTTACACATTAAAGCATTTCATCGATTTCGTGATTACGATAGTCACAGAAATTAGTAGACAGCGCGACGCCGCCTATTTTATACTCCATAAAGGTTGTGTAAATTTGAATTATTTGTTTGAAATGTGAAAAGCACGTGCTTATTCATAGCGGAAAAATCAATGTTATTCAATGCTAATTAGGATTTCCAGTACTTATTTCTCGACAACTCTCATCTCAGTTCCAATTAAACTCAAATGCGAGGTGCTTTAGATAACAGAACAATAGGATTTCCAATGTTAATATTCCCTCGGTTTATTCTTGCAATTATTTTCAATCGGAAAATTTTCATCTCCCTTTAACAATGAGGAAGATCTCGATATTTGAATGCGATGTTATACAATGATATTATATAACATATTAAATTGTTTTAAATGTTTTTGTCCAAAGAAACTAAAACAATCTTTTAACAACGTTAATAGAAGTTTTCAAAAAGCGATCTTTATGAAGCGTTCGATAATATGAATACATGTTGTGAAGAAAATGTTTTAAATAAAAAAGGAAATCTAGCGTCACCTTGACGAGTCAATTCCCGTTATGTAACACAAGTCCAGCATTTCGCATATCACTTATTGAGCACCGGTACTTACTGCATCGATTATGTCACTTCTCAGCTGACGGTTATTGCACAACGTAGGGATAAGGTTCCATGAGTTTATCAGTCGATATGAATCGGCCGATTCCGCGAGCGTTCGCGATTCTCCGCGTAGTGGATTAGCGCGTGGGTCGCGGGGTTGAAACGGGTGGTAGGGGCCTGGAGGCTGCGGAGTCACCGGATGATTACATAAGTCGAGCGAGAGACGAGGACACGTGCAGCCCCTCTGGGCCGTAAGGCGCGACTGAGGAGGCTTCGCCGCCCCGCGCTCATTGAGCTTCGCGATCACGACTCGCAGGGCGCTACCCAGACCTGATCTTCACGTGTGCTTGCTGGGGCTAACAAACTTTAATTGCGATACATTTAATGACATTCCGTACAAGATTCGCGTGTTATTTAAACTTTTTCGTAAATTTGTTTTCAGATTTTAGAATTCATAGCTATAAAATTCCAAATTGTTTTTTAAACGCGCATCATGGAAAAACTTTACAACGTTTTGACTTGAAATCTGTATAATTATGTTCAGCGCGTTTAAAATAAATAATAATGTTTTTAGCATACACGTTACTACTTGCTTGTTGTAACACGTTGCTACGGGTTTTAAGAACACATTTTCATCATAAAATAGCAAACAACCAAATACCAATTCCAATAAAAATAAAAATCCGTGCCCGTACTTCCATACTAATATTATAAATACGAAAGTCCATCTGTCCTTCAGTCTATCTGTCTGTCTGTTTGTCTAATATGCTTTCATGGCTGTTTTGATAAAATTTGGCAAGGAAATAGTTGAAAGCCCAGGATCAAATGCCGTTTGAACACGGGCCGTTTCATTGCCGTTTGAAAGAACAAAAAAAATTATTGTATTCAAAATATACAACTTTATAAAAATTAAAACATTCCTCAAAAAATCAGGGATAGCCTGCAAGGTTAACCAGTTGACAGATTTTTTTTTTGATTATAAGATATCAAACAAACATATAGTTCACATTTTACGAGCTGCCGGGCAGAATGCCAGAAGATCTAATCTTCAAACGGTTACGGGGCCAACACGGGGAATATGAGCATACGAACATGGATGAGTGGACCACCTAATGCAAAACAGTAGTGATGTTACTACTGTCCATTGACATTTGCAATAGTGAGTGACTTTCCAATGCGATGCCGGCTTCAAAGAATTACAAAAAGAAGGAACAGCCTACAACAAGTAGGCTGTTCCAGAGTTGGCTTCAGACAGTCATAGCCAATCGTCAAGATGGTGTTGATGAAATACCTCACTATGACGTATAGTGCGATGCCAGACCATGGATGCCGGCACTAAATGAATTTTAACAAATCCGAGGATTTGATCTGGGGTATTTCAGCTCTAAGGTACGAACAGTACTCCATGTGCAACTAGATCTAATGCTTTGTAAAACCAATATGGTCAGATGTAGAGTTAGTTTTTTAGTTTTACTCTCCAAATTATGACGGAACTGAACGTCGTTTACAATTTCGACATCTAAAATATCAATGCTGTCAGCGATATTGAGGGGATGCTCTGGAATAGAGGAGCTTTGATAAAAGGATTTTATTATAGAACACGCACAGACTTGAGTCTTCTGGAAGTTAATTGGAACGTGATTTCTCTGCCCTGCTCGCCCCATTCTGAAATGTACTCCAGGATGTTCATAAGCCTATTCCAACTCTCATTCATCTTTTTTATTACCTTCCTACCCTAATTTTATTGTCTTTGAAAAATTTATATATATATATATATATATATATATATATATATATATATATATATATATATATATATATATATCTCTCTTGTTATGTCATCTGTACACCGCCAGTTTGTTTTATGTCATAAGATAGCAAACAAGCAGATGGGTCTCTTGATAGAAAGAGTCAACCATCGCCTATAGACACCAAAGATGTTAATAGAGTGTTGCTATCTTGTGGTGAGGTCTAGTGAAACATGCATAAGTTTAGCGGCTAACTTACCCTCCAAACCGGAACCGACAGTGAAAAGATCTAACGCTATTGCGGCGAGACAATACAGAAATTTACCACCCGGTCGTTTATAGCCAATGATTATTAAATAGCATCAAGCGAGCCGTGTGCTTATCCAAAAAAAGCATCAAAATGTAAATGCGTTCTTTTTTTAAGAAATACATATAACTGAATTTAAATCTAGTTGTTTCAAAAATATTCATCGTGTGCGCTTTTATGCTGCGTTTGTGTACGGAATAATTTAATTGTCAACGCTCCTATGTTTGTTGACTCGGAATATTGATTTGGTTACATTGCTGTTGATTTTACAAATTGTTGAATGCAGATTAGGCTGTAGCTTTTGTTTATAACATTTCACCACAGAATATTACAGACTAACAGAAGTCAATGTACATACAAGTAATATTCGAGCAATGCACACATAGACATGTCTCACGCGATATCTCAAAATGGTTCAGGATAGTTTGTTCTGCAGCATTTCATTCATAAATAAATATTCACTGGACAAATTACACTTTCTGATCTAACCCCACGGTAAGCAAATTATTTGCTTGTGTTATGGGTATTAAGCAACGATACTAATACATAAAAATACATATATAAATACTGAAATATAATTAATAAACCCCAAACCCAGAAATACAAACATTTATGCTCATCACACAAATGCTTGTCTCCGTCGGGAAGCCCCGTCGATTGCGTAGTCAGGGTCACTAGCCACTCGACCAATGGGGCGGTAATAAATGCTAATATAAATACTAAAACATTATTATATGTCACTCAATAAACCTCCAAACCTTAGAAATAAAACCATTTAGCCTATAGAGTATTTCCGAAGTATTATATTTGATATAAAATTTCAGTTGATCTTTATGGTTCGAGTAAAAGGTTCATTGAACTTCATTCATAAAAAAATTAATACACTTCAGGTTAAAAGCCTTTCTATTTTTAGCTTCTATTTCTGTTTTTCTTTTTACTCTATATTAAATAATTGCTTGGTTAGACGAGTGGTCACCATATTTCCGCTTAATGTTCCGCTTAAGTTAAAACTCGGGTTCTATTTCGAGAGGAACAGACAATAGTAGTACGAGCATAAAACTTTGTATGTTTGAGTATGTTTTCGTACATACACTTAAATGATGAGGGCTTACCCCATATTGGGTACCTCTTTTGAAAAATAGACCAACTGTCATTCTGCCAGGCAGGTCGTAAAATACGGTCGAGCTATACGTATTTCTAGGTGGTAGAGCTCCGTAATGACTTCCGGATGTTTGGTACCACCGCTTTACCTATTCTTGCCACAATAGCGTCAATGCATGTCATTGTCGTGTTCCGATTTGGACAGTAAGGTAATCGGTAGACTATCCCGCCACTACCCACCATTCACATCTTTGGTGATCCGTTTGTTAGCTGTTCTATAATATAAAAATTGTTATAAATGTATTCTTGTATATTAGTATTGTAAACCAAAATAGTCAAGAAAATCAAAGAAACAGTCAGTCCACTCCACTCCAGGAGTTAATTTCATTGTAATTTGCCCAGTCATATGAAATAATTATTTTTGTATCAGTCGAAAATATTTAATGATTAATTTTTAGTTTTTACTTTATTTAGCAGAGACGACTGTAAATCACTGGATTCTGAATTTGATTCGATTATATTTATAAGTAACTAAAAAATTTCAACCGCAGCTTTAAAGCCCGGAAATTTTTCACTACTGTCGTAGCTATGAGGTGGTATAGAGTTTTGCAATGTCTCGTCCGGTTTCGGTAAAAACCATGGAACTATTTATTACCCACTACAAAATCGTTATTAATATTATATTAATTAAATTATTGCCTTTATATTATTTTTGATAATATGATTAGTGTGTTTAATAATCAAATATAAAAGATAAAAATGTCAAAATTAATATACAATAATATATAATTACAGTTAATAAATAAATAAATAATAAATAAATATCACTGGACACATTACACAAATTGATCTAACCCCAAAGTAAGCAAATTATATGCTTGTAGTATGGGTGTCAGTCAACGATACTAATATATAGAAATACATATATAAATACTCTAATATATTAAATTTGATAATGGCAATAAATTATCTAACTGTTAATTATCTAATTAACTGTAATTGTATATTAATTTTGACATTTTTATCTTTTACGTTTAATTGTTAAATACAATAATCATTTTATTATCAAATAATAATTTATAGACAATAATGTTATAACTTTTTAATATATACATTAGAATTTAGTTAGTAATGATCACACAACTAGTTATTTTGACATTAATTACGCAAAATAATTCATTTGTAATTTAGTTGACTTTATTTGATATTTATAGTTCTGACATTGTTTTTTAAGTAATTATAGTATTAATTTTTAAGTTTAACCACTACGATTTTTAAAAATACTTTGTTTATATGGTATCTAAAATTAAACTGTCAGTAAAGGATATTTACTTCCTGAAGATGCTTTAAAAAGCGAAACCTTGCGAAACCGATGCTTTAATAATATATTTAACTTTTATAATAATTTATTACAACACAATCTGTTTACCTCTCTACTAACTATCTGTAGATAACTGTTGTTGATAAAAATATAATAACATAAAAATATAGTACTAAACTGTTACGGTTGCCCCCCTCCTGGCCCAGAACCTGAGTCTTAAAACGTTACGGTTGCACCCCCTGGCCCATAACATAACTACCACTGCTAAAATTACACCAGGTAAGCTCTACATTTGAACATACAATGTAAGGCTTTTTTTGGGGGAGGCCTTCACCTACAGAGGGGTTCTTATAGATACAATCATGAATGAACAATAACACAAGATTAAAAAGGTAAGAAAAAAAATAACAACTTTTAGAAACCAAACTTAATATCTAACAAAATTATTAATATTCATTTAATTTAATTTAATCTAACCTAAATTTTTCTTTTTCTATATTCTGTAAAAAATAAAAGGCTTTTTTATTTTATTTTATTATATTGAAATATGTATATAAATAAAAGCATAAACGTAGTTGGTTACACGCACGGATTACACTGAATACGTCTTTCAATGCAATTTCTTAGGTAGTCAGTGGCGTATAATACTTACCGAAGAAATAAAATCACTTCAGAGATTATTCCTTAAGCCTTAGCTTTTTATTCGACAAGATAAAATAGCACAATATACCATATTTTTATTTTTTATGATATATCTAAAACCGTTTGAAATTTAAATACATTTGCTCATATGAGCAGCTACGCATTTTGCGCCCAACACCGTGCCTATTAGTAATTGTGTGGTATGTGATTCCACCAGAAAGAAGATAAACATTGTAATAACTTGATGTTGCGCCATCTTGTGTTGAATAGCGTAACTAACCTGTTGAAGCTTCCATTTTTACATGTTCCTTAGAAACCTGATTTTAATACAGATTACAGATACCTATACATAAGATATTACGATATATTTTTGTAAAATATATATTAATTTCAGTTATAAACATTAATTGATAAGTAATACTATTGCTTAATTAGCTAAGACGTGTTTATAAAGAAGTGTAATTATGATTGTTGCCTTCCATTTTTTTAACAACTGAAAACATTCTAAATGTAACCAAATATTTTTAATTTGGATTTACATAACATAAAATTCCGCAATAATATAGTTAGATGTATGATTATGCAATATTAAAGCTTTCGCAAATAAAAATACAATACAATGTTTCTAGAAAATCTTCATTCAAATACTCATAGAGGGCGCTAGGCTTATCGTTTTCAACTTTATTAAGAGAAAGAAGGAGCCAGTTATTGTTCGGCTTCGTTCACATTTTAATAGTTTTAGCTAGAAAAGTAAGCATAAAATCACAAAATTTAATTTTGGTTTTGCAATGATTTTGTCTATTGAGTGGCACCTAGTTTTTAATGTGAAAAAAATCATCTCCATCTAGCCAAGTTCTTAAAAAACAAACAAATGGGCAGAAGTTGCCAATACCATCATGACTACTAGGTTGTACTGTAAGCCCTACTGTCTTGAAAAATTTGACGATTACCTTCAAAAGTCTACCCTCAATTAAATTAACCCCCCCCCCCCCCCCCCTCACATCTGCTTAGTGGTTATTTTATAAGACAGGTTGACAGATAAAAGATTGTACATACTGAAGGAGGGTATTCAATACTCGATACCAAATGTGTATAAAAAATGGGTACTTAAATTTTGACCTAATTTTCCTGTAAAACCTTTGGATCCTTTGGAAACCCTGGACGGACATCCGCGCACAGCGCAAAGAAGTCCATTGTTTACAAACAGCGATTTACTGAACTCGCAAGTAGACACGTTAGAAATCGTGCGGTGACCATATTTTTTGAATATTACTACACTAATTTCGTTGCGATTTACTACATATGTACTTAATATTCTCATTTAATTAAATTTTTATCGTTTACTTATGAGCATTAACTATCGTGTTCTATAATACATATATACAATTTTTTACTAGTCATCCATATTAATATTCCATAAAACATAAATCCGAAAATTTAGATGTTTAGATGGATGAACGGATGGATGGGTGGATGGTTGTTAATCACGCCAAAACTACTGAACGGATTTGGATGAAATTTGGCACATATATAGATGATGACCTGGAATAGCATTTATGGAATTATCCAGAAAAAATGAGTTGTTCCGACGGGATTCACCAAAAACTTTCATAATGCAGCGGGCCACACGCTGCAGCTGCTACTTATAAAGAACCCCTAGTTACCTCTTGGCGTCAGTTTTTTTTGCATATGTAATATCTTATTATTAAAAAAAAATAAAAGAACAATATTTTGGATAAATATATTTATTAAACAGAACTTCACTGCTACGAGCTGTGCTACGATTAACTGTTACAGACTTTATTGCTGCAATAAGTAGCATAAGTTGAAGAAACTACAAAAATACAACTAAATCTATATTATTTTTAAACATTTTCAAAATAAACTATACTTTGATCTACATTTAAATCTAATAAACTAAATAATAAAAAAATATCTTGCTTGAAACAATGTCAAATTGTCAATGTCAAACCTGATTTATTAAAATCAAGTACCATACAAAAATCTTACAAAAATAATGTAAATTTTTGGCCTCAATCAGTCTTTGACAAATATTTTAAAATTATCAAAATTGATTTTGAAAATAGTAAATGTTATAAGAAATTTACAAAACCTATTTCTTAAAATACCTCATTAATCTATTAATTAATAATAAGATTAAGAGTGATACTTATAATTTAAATGCAGTAATTTTATTTCTCGCAGTTATTCTATATCTCCCGTTACTCCGGCTCTCCCTTTGAAGAATAGACCATCTGCCGTTCTGCCTGGCAGTTCGTAAGAGGCGAACGATTGGCTATGCGAGCCTCTATTATCGTGGCTAGTAGGTGGTGGAGTTCGGAAACTGTCTCGCCCGGGTCTGGCACCACCGCCCTACCTATTCCTGCAGCAATATCGCAATCCGGTTTGAAGAAACCTTATGTAGGTGGCATTAAGACCCTGCCACAAAGCATCAACGCGCCATTAACATCTTAGGTGTCTATAGGCCGTGGTTGTTTGTATCTTTCCATCACTAAAATCTCAATTTTTTTTAAATAATTTGTTATTTATATTGATTTTCTTTACATAATATTTAATTTTTGTTAAGAGCGTGTATTCGGTTTGCAACGAAAACTTCACGTTTTCAAGTTTTTTCCAGAGAATACCGTAATAATTTATATTCGAAGGATATTACAGTTTTTGCAAGATTAAATACTTGATTATTCGATGGTGTATTAAGGTATATAGTAACAACAGAGAAAGCCTATGTTATTATATAATATTATACCATAATAGTTTGAAGTAACAAAAATGTATATAATGATGTACATATTTATTTTATGAATTAATAACAAAAATTAATTATCTTTTCTACCTTCGAGTCAGTAGCACGTTCTATTTTTAAATCTATAACACAATCTAAAATGTATATTTACAATCTTAAGAATAATTTTATAATAGACGTTGAAATAGCATATTAATTTTCTTTCCCCATAAATTCTCACGAAGCAACACGTAGTTAAAAGCTATATTACAATATTAAAGATATCGGCTCTGATTATCCTGCGCTTAAATTAATTTTAAGATTTTTCTGATCTAAATGAAAAGAAAGAAACGGAGCATAATGTATAGTAGATAGGTACGTTCAAATTTTTCAATCAATCAATCAATCAAATCATTTATTGCTATTGTGCAAGTATTATAATGTTCCTGTGGATATTTTGGGATATTTTAGTTTATACATCAAAATATAATAACAAAATCTGTGCAACGTACGGTATGCTCACTAATTGAATAGGATTAAATATTTCCCATTTCTTTCTTTTCACCTCCTTGAGAAGAGGAGTCATTAATAATCTCAAATTAATTTAGTCGAATCAACGACAATACCAGGGCCATTGACTAAATTTTTTAAAAATAATTGACATAATTTACGTAATTAATTTTATATAGTTTGATAAAAGTTTCATTAACATTTTTAACAAAATTTATAATTGAATAATCTATACATATAATAAAATCGTAGGAAAGTCAAAACTGTACATTGAATAGTTTTTTTAAAAGAATACGTGGGGCGTGATCTACAATCGGTATCGAAGCCAAAAATATAGTTTTTAGAATTTTGTCTGTTTGTCTGTTTGTCCGTATGTATGTCCGGGGTAAACTCAAAAAGTACTGCATGGATTTACTTCAAATTTTGTATGAATATTACTAATAGGTCGGGTCAACATATAGGCTACATATTATCACGCTATCACCTACGGGGGAGGGGTTATGCGGAGTAAACGAACTCCGCGCGGACGAAGTCGCTGACAACAGCTAGTTTTATTTAAAATTGTGAAACAACACAAATGTGTCCATATCATTTGATTAATTTGAAATTACATCCTGATTAATTTTTGTCCGTTTCAGCGTCAGTTTCCTTTTGAAGAATAGGCTATTTCTGCCAGGCAATTCGTAAAATATTAACAATTGGCCAATTATGTCATTAGTCTACCATTGTGACTGCTTGGGAGTAGAGTTTTGCAACGTAGTACCAAATGTCACAGTCTTACATTTTCCTACCACAATAGTATTCCAGTTGAAAGGACACCATCCCGCCACAAGGATAGCAACGCACCATTTACATCATTGGTGTCTATAGGCGAGTGTTATCTTTTGCTATCAGAAAAAGCAATTGACATAATTATTGCTTCGTAATTAGGACAGCAAAACATTAATTTCTTAACTTATGAATTTTAACTTAAACACAATACCAAATTAACTTAAAAGATAAATATTACTTATATAATTAATAAAATTATTTAAACATCCGCTCTCCTCGTTGGTCTATCTATTAATCTCTCCCACTGAGGCCGTAACGTCATGGTTCCGGTTTCCGAAATGGACTTTTTTTAAGTAGGCCAAAGTTTCATTGTAAATAGTTAAAACCTAAGATAATCGGATGTAAATATAAAGCTAACGGTCCCAGTTATTAGGCGAAATAAGCAATAGTCGTTAAAGTTGCCAAACTGTGTCGATGATGGTGACCACATGGGTAAACCGAAGCGCCTTTAGATGTTGGGTCTCATTGTTTAACTCATAAGGTAATGGACATGATGATATTTACCTCATGTTTGTATAATTCAACAAATAATGGATTGAAAACTCATATGTATTCCTGGAATTGATATCTATCGCGTAGAAATATCGTTTTGATCACGTAGATCTATAATTTTCACTATTATTTTTTGTATTTTAATTTAATAAATATCTATCAAATGCAAGTCGGACTCATACACTTTCGATCCGTGGTTCGATAGCACCAAGCAATAAGTTGTAAAGCACCAAATAATTTTAACGCTTTTGAACTAAAACAACCAACTTCCCATACCCTGCATTAGATCTTCAATAAATGAAAATGGGACCACACGGGATGTATACCCTCACAAAAATTAAATAATTTTCAAAATCGGTTCATAAATGAATGAATTCAGAGGTAGCAAACATCAAAGATATACAGCCGAATTGATAACCTCCTCCTTTTGGGAAATCTGTGGCAATTTTTTAAAGTTTTTCTTTAGATTAATTTAATTTAATAAATACGTTTAAAATAAAATGTATAGACATATTTTTAATCGCCTCTGTGGTCTAATGGTCCAGCATCGGCGTCGACCACATGAGGTCCAGGGTTCGATTCCCGGGTCGGGCACTTAAAAAAATGTTTTTTCAGTTTTCTGATAAACACAAGGTTGCCCGGGATTGGAAAGTGCCCGGTTGGCGATAGGCTTGCCACCTACACATTTGTGGGACCAAGTATCTTCGGCTAATCGTGGGTGCACTTGTGGTACCTCTGCCTACCCCTTCGGGGATACGGGCGTGAAGATACTTTTTTTTTCATATTTTTATAAGTAGATCGCTACTTACTTTTAATTTTAATACTTTCTTGCAATTTTACAAAAGGCCACTAAATTGATTTTCGGAATTCCAATTTCAATTTTCAATTTCAATTTACAACTGGCTAAAATAGATTCCAGCACAATTGCTCCCGTGATATTCGAAGGTTCTATAATAGAGTTTAGCCGTAGTGTTAAAAACCTAGGTATTTACATTGATGAAACCCTCAGCTGGTCTCGTCAGATAAGCGAAATCTGTCGCGCAGTCTTAATTCTTCCTTCCTATTGAGATCAAGACCCATCTCGTGCAGGCTTATCTTTCCCGTAATTGATTATGGGAATGTCTGTTGTCTGGATCTTAGTGAAGCCCAATTGAACATAATCGTACTTGATCACCTTCTTAATGATGCTGTGCGTTTTATTTTTGTCTTCGGAAATTCGACTACATTTCTTATTATCGATTAAAACTCAAATGGCTTTCAATGGAGTCAGAATACTCCGTCTTCTTTCCTCTTTTTTCTTTGACCCTTTAACTTCTGACTATTTAAAAACTGAATTTAATTTTTTGTCCGATTCACACGATTTACGCCTACGCTCGCCAGAATCTTTATTATTATTCTCTATATATTCTATAATCTCTATTATTCTTCTCTCTATACCCACGCATAGTTCTGGGTTCTTGTCAAATTCTTTTGCCGTTCAAGCAATTCGCTTTTGGAATGCTCTTCCAGCTAATATTAGAGTACCAGCTTTGAAGAGTACATTTAAGAAAAATCTATAGCTGCACATCGTAGCATCACATGGCTAATGTTTTGATATCATACATTAAGTTGTTATACATAAAAATTGCTATTTTTCATATTATTTCATATTATTTATTATATAATATATGTATTTATTTCTTATAGATTTTATATATGTATTTTTATATGTATATATGTAAGAATGTATGTATATATTATATAATCTAGATTTATGTTTATTACGAAAATTTAACCACTCTGTGTGATTTTCTGGTTAGCGGTATGGTTGCTGGTAGAGAATGCTTTATGCATTAAGCTCGCCATTTCTACCCTATGCATTCTGTATGTAGTTCAATAAAGATAAATAACTGTAATTAATGTTTTAAAATTATTAGAGCACTTCTAACAATTTATTTCGAAGCTTATATTGCGAAATATCTACAAAACCAAGTAATGACAAAATATATGTTTTATCTTTAAACAAATTTGAAACCATACCACACATAAGGGGCTAAATATATAAAAATATTATGTCCTCTTTCGATATATCTCAGTATGGACATATCCGAAAGATACAACTAACTAGATAAAGACTTACCTAAAACCAAACGTCATAAAAATAGGTTTATAAATAACCGAGCAATAGACATGCAGGTACACATACACAAACTGACACGACAAAATCCTACGTTTTTGTCATTTTACGTTGGATCTGGATGGATTTAATAAACAAAAGGAATTTAAATACGCAAATATTAAAACAAAGGCTAAAAAACAGTAACTCAAGATTATAATTAGGTATGACAAAGATAAATTTACTAGTATTTAAACTTTTTGGTAACATATAAAACTTCCTTTCTTACAAAAGTAAAAAAAAAATATTTAAAGTTATCTTAGGGTAATGTGTTTTTGATAATAAATTTTAAAACTTTCCTCGTAGCAACAAAAAGAAGAAATATGTAAAATAGGTACATACACTTAGTAATGTGATTTAAACAACAATGAGCTCATAGATCTTAACACATTTCTTTTTTGATGACTGATGATCATTGCAAGTTACAAACAGCACCGTAACGGCACAATACCAGCACAATACTAACATGCTCTTATTTCAACAACATTTTTCCTGAACTGGAGCAGTATGAATATACTGTACTAACATGCTAAAACTTCGTTAAATCAAATCATTAAATATTTCTACTGCTATGATAAAAATTACGATTAATGTGCAATAAAAATAATATTATGATTTTTATTAGTAAATAGTAGAAATTTTCAAGAAAAACAAGATTTGGCTTTGCAAAGTGAATGCGGTTACGAAGTTTCACCACTTACAACACTTAACTAACTAACTAACTTACAATCGGGCCCACAATGATTTTACTGATTGTATTTTTTCTGACTCATACGAATAAAGGAATTCGCTTTTCAGTTACTAAGTCAACCCGATGCACCGAACAGATTATGTGAGCGCTTAATATTACTACTAATGCAATGTAGACATTATGCAGTGAGAATTTGGTTCTATCACGATAGGCTTAAACTTGCATTTTGCATGTATACAATTTTAAGTTAAATTTTAGATCTTCCTTTATAATTTGTTTTGTAATAAAAATATGGGTTGCTTTTTGTAACATATTTAATATTGTAAATTTATTTGAAATGCTTTAACTAAAATAATCGATACTTTCACCTCGTGTTAGATTTAATTGAATTGTTTCAATACAACTTACATAGGGCAACTAAATACTCCAGGGACTCGCAAAATCGTACTCGAGAAGCATCACTATTGAACTTTTTAGCACAGAAAAAATTAATGGAAGTAGACCAGAAACTTTTCGTTCACTTCGAAAATAACTAGAAAAAGTAATAAGTCATTATCCATATAATATCCATATAGAAAGATTAGCAAATTTGACTATAAAAAGACGGGAGAATTTATTTTCTACAATTATAAAATTTTTAAAAATGGCGAAACGACATACTAAAATTATTTACAGCAATGTTCACATTGAATTTTAAATACGAAAACAACAAAACAGCATATTAAACAAACCCATCACATCCGATTTAATCTTACAGTGCGAATTACCCTTCTGATATTTGGATTGGAATGGAATCACCAGTTCGAGCACAGACGTATCATCATCTTCATCAGACGCGGTAAGTTCCACCTCGAAGAGAACTGGAGAAGAACGACTCGTTGTATCTGCTGACTCGTGAGAGTCGTCATCAATGCGTTCCGAATGGTCCCATGACATCATCTACAGTTTAAAAACAATTTGATAAATAAACGCTTCAACGTGATTTGTAAATTAGCACATTTTTATATAAAATCTAATCTAGTTTCGTAATTTTAAGACTTGTTCTTATTTCTGTGCTATTTACATTTTTAAATTCCACTTTACTATCTTGTTGATATATACATAATATAGAATTTTTTAGGGCAAATTTATCACGTGGTAGGCAAAGAAACTGAATTCATCACAGTCCAGGTAGATTTGCTTTGCTACCTCCACATCCATGGGATGTAGTAGTAAACTTGTTTGGTTTAAAAATGTCCAGAGAGAGTTTTTCCGGTAGAATCCGGGTTTTCGTTATCTTCTGGAATTATAACGCTCAACTTTAACATTAAATTTTAATTAAATTAAAAACTTAATTAAATATAAATCAAAGTCTTAATCGTAAGCTGGAATGATGTACCCACTAAGAACTCCGCCACGGATGTCACACAAATCTGTCGATCCCAGTTTTGACAATTAATGTGTAATCGTCAGTAAGTAGCTCTTTTGACCGTTAACAACAAAAAGTGTAAATGGTGCCGTATCTACCAGGGTTGTTACGGATGCAAGAATTTTGACATCCGCGGATGCAGATGCGGATGCGGATTATTAAAAATTCACATCCGCGGATGCGGATTTGATGCGGATGCGATACGGATGCGGATGCGATACGGATGCGGATGCAGATTTTAAAGGGATAATTATTAAAATGTTTAATGCATAAATAACTGAATATCAATTTAAACTTAATGCGTTATTTATTTAATCCTATTTCTAAAACATCGTCAGTTACCGAATTAATGCAATAATAGCAATTACCAAAACAAACGCACGTGCCACTCTAGCTCCGCCCACTTTCTTTACATATAGTTACTTGTTAATTTGAATCTGCACCCGTAAAAACTCCGCATTGATTGATGCGGATGTGAATGCGGATGCAGATGTCTGAATTGATGCGATTATTCCGCATTTGCGGATTCGGATGCGAATATTCGTAACATCCCTGGTATCTACCATGAGTATGAAACGTTATTTGGACCATTTCATTGAAAACTTAGGGATGTTTATTTATTTTATTATCACATTATACATACGCATTATTATAATTTCTATAAGTTATATTTTATATTATAACTAGCTGTTGCCCGCGACTTCGTTCGCGCGGACTTCGTTTACTCCGCACAGCTCCTCCCTTGTAGGAGATAGCGTGATAATATGTAGCCTATATGTTGACCCGACTTACTAGTAATATTCATGCAAAATTTGAAGTAAATCCATGCTTTTATTCAATATATCGATCCATTTGAGTTTACCCCGGACATACATTGGCTTTCCTACGAGTTTTTATATTATAAATAGATTTTTAAAAACTTTCGATATTTCATCACTTGTTGTTACCGTCAAAAAAACTATAAATCGGAACGAACCTGTAGTTGTGAGTATATGGCATCATTTCAACCATTCTATCAAACACGTAAGAATACATATTTATTTCCACAATATAAATATTCATAATTATATTTTCCGTTAATTATAATTCATATGTCACGTTAACATAGTTTTTTTATCATAAGATAGCAAACAAGCAGATGGCTCTCCTGATAGAAAAAGAAACCATCGCCTTTAAACACCAAAGATGTTAATGGTGCGTCGCTACCCATGTGGCGAAATGGTAATGCCATATGCATAAATCTACCGGCTACCTCACTCTCCAAACCAAAACACGACAATGAAAAGCATTAACGCTCTTGCGACCCGTTGCTACATACCCTGGCGAGACCTAGCAGGACTCTACCACCTAGTATTCACGATGGTAGTGAGTGTAGTGAGGTGGCACATAAAGCCAATTGGTTGCCTCCTACGACATGGCAGAACGGCAGTTGGTCTATTCTTCAAAGGGGGTCCGGACTAAAACGGGGTAGGTTTATAATTTTAGATAAGATTTAGTTTATAATTATTATTGTAGTAAATATTACATTTTCCCCAAAAAAACGTAAAACTGCTATGTTTTCTTAATTTTTCGGTAAACCGTCCTTTACACGCTGTATATACATTTAACATCTATACATATAAAAAAATCGCAGAAAAGTCAAAACTGTACATTGAATATTTTTTTAAAAGAATACTTGGAGCGTGATCTACAATCGACATCGAAGTCAAAAATATCGTTTTTAGAATTTTTGTCTGTCTGTTTGTCTGTATATATGTCCAGGGTAAACTCAAAAAGTACTGCATGGATTTACTCCAAATTTTGCATGAATATTACTAATAGGTCTGGTCAACATATAGGCTACATTTTATCACGCAATCACCTACGGGGGATGAGCTGTGCGGATTAAACGAAGTCCGCGCGGACGAAGTCGTGGGCAACAGCTAGTACATAATATAGCAGGTGGATTGTACAGTCGGTAACAACACTAAAACAATTGAAGAGCAATTATCACAACCAATTAATTATTACTAATTCGGACCTCAAATCACTTACCATAGCAGAATTCAAATTCAAAATGAGATTTTCACGTTAATAATACAAAATTGCTTAAAATTAACATGCTATAAGTCGCTGAATAGCGTAAATCAGTAACAACCAAAACCCATAAATCGCTCAATCGTTTTTATAGCAGATAGTGATGTACATCACTTACCGCTTGCTGTCGACTACTGAGTATCAACCGAACACGTATCGTTTGCCTATCAAATGGGTGGGTGGGTCTAATTAACTATTCACGTCGTCTACTAAACGGTTTGTTTATAATTTACTAAGTCTCATCTTTATGGTTTATTTTAACATGGCGACACTAATCGCTTCTCGCACATGGTGCTAAATCAATAACAAATGATTTACTTTACGTCTGTTCGTCTAGTATATTTCCTCAGAGATACATGATAAAATTGTTTAGAGATAATTGATTCTCTGAACCTCTGTTCAAGTTGTATGTATGAGCGACGCCCGACTCGAAAGAAACATGTAGGAGTCTAGAGATGTGATAAACGGCTTTTAATTATTAACACGTTTAAACGTTTTGCTTATACTTTTAAGCGTGCTTAAAAAAGCGCTTTTCGTTTAAACGCTTTTTTAAACAAAAGTTGTTGATCGTTGAGAAGGTCAATTATAAAACGAAGATTTAAGTGAATTAGTAGCGACCGATAAAGCCGAGAGCTGAAAAAAGCGTTCAATGTTTTGTGGTTTTGTTAGTGTTATTATAGAAATGACGTGTTATCAAATACAATACAAATTATTATACAATACTAGCTGACCCGGCAAACGTTGTTTCGTCATATAAATTGTTGAATTAAAAAATAGGGGTTGATGATAGAAGGGCGAATATGAGGGTTGTATGTATTTTTAAAGCCACAATTTAAAAAAAAAACTTGAGTCAAGGGACACCAGAATGGAACGAAGTTCCTTTTATTATTATTTACAAAAAACCCGTATACACTCAACAAAAATAATCGTCGCGACACCACACTGTTCAATGCGAAATAGAATTTCGGCACCCGATCGAATTTCGACCCACGATCGAATTTCGGCACCCGGTCGAATTTCGGATCCCAGTCGAATTTCAACCCACGGTCGAATTTCGGCACCCGGTCGAATTTCGACCCACGGTCGAATTTCAGCACCCGGTCGAATTTCGGAACCCGGTCGAATTTCGGAACCCGTTCGAATTTCGACCCACGGTTGAATTTCGGCACCCGGTCGAAATTCGACCGGCGGTCGAAACTCGGCAACCGATCGAAATTCGACACTCGGTCGAATTTCGACACTCGTTCGAAATTCGACTGTCCGTCTAAATTCAACTTTTGATCGAAATTTGACATTCGGCCGAAATTCTGTATAAATGTCGAACATTTGGCACTAGAAAAAAAAGTAAACTCAATCAAATAGTAGATAGACTCTTTCACTTTCAATGCACGAGCTAAAGGGAAGTGGCTGGATATTTCTGTGCTTACAATACCTTACTATAGCAAAAAGTGTCGTGACAACTTTTTCACAATGTGCGATAAGGAACTTCAATAAAAATAAAAAAAATTGTCTTAAAAATAAAAAATAATGATAGGGGTGGACAACCCTTATCACTTAGGGGTATAAAAAAATAAAACAATAGCCGATTTTCAGACCTACTGAATAAGCATATAAAATTTCATAAAAATCGGTAAAGCCGTTTCGGAGGAGTATGATAAATAATATTGTAACACGAGAATTTTATATATAAGGTACTTTTTCAATCAATCAACTTCCCTTCGTACTTTTCAGACTTAGGACTGTCTGAAATGAATAGTAACACAATATATACTTTTTTATCCATCACGTAATTTCAATAATTAATATAAACAAAATTACTTTGGAAATTTGTAAAGGGATTCGTGTCATGTTCTTACGCGCGCTAAGTAAAGTAAACAATTGATGAGCTCGTCGAATCGCTTCAACAACGAAAAGCTGGAACTCAGAACTTGAAAAAACGTGAGTTATCAATTCGTTGTAAAAAGTACTAACCAACAAAAAACGAAGCGTTGTCAGTCCGACACAAATATTGCGTAAACAAGTAGAAAATAATTTAGCCGCTTAATACGATAACCAATCCAAATTGTTATCGTTTCTTATACGAATAGTAATAAGGTTGTTAATCCAATAAAATGAAAAATTATATTGAGTTTTAGAGTATAGAAATAAGGTTCTTTATGCTATTGTATTTTGATTTTTAACGTTATTGAAATAAGGTAACTTTTCTTCAATCATGCTACTATAGTATTTAAATTTTTGTATCTTAAACAACGTTTAAACAAAAACAGGTTAAATCCGTAAGCGCGCTTATAGGCTTATTTTGAAAAGCCTAATTTTTTAAGCCTATATCGTTTAAACGCCCACGACTATGTAGGACTAAAACATTATCAAATGAAATAATCAAATTATTCTGTTCATAGAAATAAAAATATAACCATATTCTAAAACTCAACAGCTTATTACCAAAATTTGATATATTGCCCTAGAATAAATATTTCAAAAATGTATCTATATTTATGGAAATCTTATCTATACATAATCGTAGGAAAGTCAAAACTGTACATTGAATATTTTTTTTAAAAAATACTTGGGGCGTGATCTATAATCGATATCGAAGCCAAAAATACAGTTTTTAGAATTTTTGTCTGTTTGTTTGTATGTCTGTTTGTCTGTTTGTAACTCAAAAAAACTCAAAAAGTACTGCATGGATTTACTTCAAATTTTGCATGAGTATTACTAACAGGTCGGGTCCTATATATATATAAGCTACATATTATCACGCTATCACCTACGGGGGAAGAGCAGTGCGGAGTTAACGAAGTCCGCGCGGATGAAGACGCAGGCAACAGCTAGTTTATTCATAAAATACTAGACTACCCCGTTGGTCGAGTGGCTAGCAACCTCGACTACGCAATTAATGGAGCTTGGGTTTAATTACCGATAGGTCACAGCAAGGGACAGGCATTTATGAGATGAGCATAGATAATTGTATTTCTGGGTTTGGATATTTGTTAAATACTTATATGTTCCGTATTTATATACAGTGTATACTCTGTAAAGCGACACTTAATAGACTGCGCTTTTATTACGTTAATAAGAATTGCTGTTAAACAGAGAAAAGAAAATAGGGTCTGGAGAAAGCCTATATTGTGTGTATTAATAAAACTTTTTCTTCAATACACAAAGAATTTCACATAGTCGCCATGTTTACAATTTTAGATTTTCCGAGCATCTAAAAATATAATGATGTATCGATAACGCATTACAATCTAAATTTATTGTAGCTGTTGAGATAAATACGTGTAAGGTAGTCACAATAAACAAAAAAAAACTTTTTTTAAAGCTTCGGTACGTACGAGTAATCTGATGCTGGACGTCGAGTCCAATAATTTCAATAGTCAATAAAGAAACAAAAGGACGTACCTACACAACTGCACTTGTTATTATTTTGGGAGACATAGTATAATTGACATTATTTAGAGTGGGTGTTATGCTATATAGAGTGTAGATTGTGTGTAGTACACAATATCTGGGACAAGCGCGGATCAAGCCACGGCACGGCTACCCAAAAATCGGCCAAGTACGAGTCGGTAACTGACCCGCTTCCGATAGATATATTGCATTTTTTTGTGTCAATAAAGAAGCGCTTGAGCACGATCTCGCTTGATGGTAAGCTAAGGTGTGGCCTAAGGTGGAACGCGCTTCCTAGAAGGTACCTGTTCTCTCTTCTCTTGAAGATACCCAGATTGTACTCGTCGGGGAACACAGACTCAGGAAGCATGTTCTTTGCGACCCTTGCGGTTCGAATGAAAAATGTCGAGTCGAACCGCTTTGTCCGGGTACATGGAACCTCCACCATATGGCAATGCCTAGAATCTGTGTGCCTCAACGTGCCTCAAATAGAAAACGGAGATGGCGGAATTAAGTAGAGGAATTCCGCAGCGCACTCTCCAAAATGTATCTGATAAAAAGCCGACATACTAGCCACTCTGCGGCGATAAGCGAGGCTCTGGAGTTTTTTACCTACCAGATCATAGTCGTTTATGACCCTCTTGGCACCCCTCTCTATCGCCTCAAGCGTCTCCTGCTGGTATTTGGCGGATCCCTCCCAGAGGTGAGAGCAGTATTTCATACACGAACGGACTTATGCTTGATAGAGTTTGAGCAACTGTCCCGGGCTGAAATAGTGTCTCTACTGCCTTCGCCAGAATACCAAGGTTTTTTAGAAGCAAGTTGAGCTTTTGATTCCATGTACGAACCAAAGTTGAGAGTAGGCGTTAGGGTGATACCATGGAGCTCGAGGTGGTCAGTTATCGACACGTACACAACCTGAAAAGACGGAGACAGTAGGAATAGATTCCGTTTAGTGGAGAAAGACTAGATTAGCATCGCCCCAATCGGAGATTGAGATACCGGATCTGTGCCGTATTTGCACTCTCAAGAGAAAAATTTACAAAAGTAATATTTGCATAAGACATTTTTTGAATGTGATGAATTTGGTTTCGGTAGAAAATCTTACAATTGCGAAAAGAGTTTTTATTATACCATATTAAACACAAAAAAAAATAAGTGATTGGTTCGGATTGGTTACAACATAAAAATATCGATCCTAATTAAGTTTTTAGGCATGCCCACCGTGCACACAACGCTGGATGTCACAGCGTGCACACAGCGCACCTCCTTGCAGCAGGATACAAGGACGTGCGCTTGCAACCCCCTGGCAGGAAACAAAATACGTATGAAATATTAACAATATAATATATGTATTATTCTTTATTTTTTGGTATGATGTGTAGATGCTATGCACCCCCCTGAAAGTAATCCTGGCGACGCCCATGGATGTGTGGTTGATCTGGGATAATATATTGATAAACCTACCAAAGCCAAATAGTTTTGACGTTGTAGGAAGTTAGTCCTTAAATTAAAGATAATATTTTGGTAAACCAACCATACTCAAATAATAATGAGTTGTAAAGAGTTAGTCATTAAATCGAGCGGCAACAAATGGAGTTTATTCTGTATCTATTTCTATGTATTATTAATGTCGTTGATAACCCACGTCACAAGCAAATGCATATCTAGCGATCAGTATAATCAGCAAAGTCGATCACAAAGCAAAGAAGAATTTCGCCACGTTGAAATAGTCGACGGTGGCTCAGTTGGTTAGAGCGTCCTGGCCAGAAAAAAGGACACAGTTCTAAGTGCGGTCGTGTCGAAAGTTTTCTTTGTTGTTTTTAAAGTTTTTTTAGTATACAGACTTTAGAGCATCAACTTACTCGTATATCTAGTGCCTGTTGTGGTCGCCTGTCTACACCATCACTGTCTATACCACTATCATCGGGCTCTTGAAGCAGCGGGACCAAAATCCCATTCCTATCACCTTCTCCCGCCAGCTTGAAATGATTACCAGAAAACGGTATCCTGAAAATATGAGTTTTTTATTAATAAGGGTCACTATTTGTTATTCATTAACAGCTTCGCACGCGATTAGATTACACGTCATTTCATACAATTTTTCATCCTTATTTTTAGCTTCTTAGGTAAATTTTTGGGAAAAAGTAGCCTATATTCGACTCCGTGTCTTCGACTGCCTCCTTGCCAAATTCCAATAAAAATTGTTTCAATGGTTTAGCCTGAAAGCATTATAGACAGACGGACAGACAAACAGATAGACAGACAGATTTTTGCATTTATAAGTATTGATAAACTTTTTCTACATAAACTCAAACTTCGTAACATCTGCAATATTTAATTTTTAGCCACTTTCATAAATATAAAAAAAAATGATGTGGTGTCGCGGGACACCAGGTAGGAACGAACTTCCTTCGGCTAAACGGCACTACTCGCTTGTGTACGCGACTGTCGCGCCTGCGCACGTCTCATTTAACGCTTTTATTCCACGCATTTTTCTTACGGTTTTACTATCACATTTTTTTCAGTTCGGTCGCGCAGCAAAATCCCTATCCCCTCCAAGCCTGCCGTAAGGAACTTCGTTCCAAAATCTTATTTTGTTCGGCTTCTTCCCATTTGGTTCAATACAAATTTGGTGAAGATCTCCAGAGATGCGGGAAATTGGAAGTCGGTTGTTAGAAGTTGTAATATTTACTGTGTTTAAACAACGAGTATAGTACGCAAAACCTAAGGGTTACTATCAGCTATACAAGCAAGGACCCTGGAAAATTAAATTAGCGCTCTATTTAAATACCCTGAACGTGCAATACTATTTCCATATTAGCTTTTTTTTATATCATAAGATAGCAAACAAGCAGATGAGTCTCCTGATTGAAAGAGTCTACCATCGCCTGTAGACACCAAAGATGTTAATGGTGCGTTGCTATCTTGCGGCGAGGTCCAATGCCACATGCATAAGTTTACCGGCTACCTTACCCTCCAAACCAGAACACGACAGCGACAAGCACTGACGCTATTGCGGCAGGAATAGGTAAGGCGGTGGTACCAGACCCGGGCGAGACAATGCAGAACTCTACCACCTAGTAGCCACGATGGTAGTGACTCGATAGCCAATCGGTCGCCTTTTACGACCTGCCTGGCAGAACGGCAGTTGCCCTATTCTTCAAAGGAGGCCGGGACCAACACGTCGTAATCCTGTTTAAGGATTTTACTAATCTTATAGTTTACTAAAAACTAAGAAAAAACAGAAGTTTTTGCGAATAATCTAGAAACGTGAAGAGTTGATGCGTTGGAAAGATCTAAAAATAAAAGAAAGAGATAGCTACTTCTATTGATAAACAAATAGCCGCCGTTACCCGATTAGTTATGCCATAATTAACCTTATCGCTTACAACATGTACAGTAAAATAGCGTGTACAGTAACTTGTTTACAATTAGCATTGTTTACGCAATAACTTTCGAACGTTCGGAATAAATAAATAAATATTCACGGGATAAATGACACTTACTTACAATCTAACCCCAAAGTAAGCAAATTATTTGCTTGTGTTATAGGTGTTAGTCAACGATACTAATACATAGAAATACATATATAAATACTTTTACATACATAATAAACACCCAAACCCGGAAATACAAACATTTATGCTTATCACACAAATGCTTGTCCCCGTCAGGGATCAAACCCGAGCCCCGTCGATTGTGTAGTCAGGGTCGCTAACCACTGGACCAACGGGGCGGGGAATAATGTCGAACTTTACCCTGGGCTTTAAAGTAGGGATGAGTTGGCGAATAGTTTGCTGTGTGTGTGTGTGTGTGTGTGTGCGCGCGCGCGCGTGCGTGCGTGCGTGCGTGCGTGCGAGCGTGCGAGCGTGCGAGCGTGCGTTCGTGCGTGCGTGCGTGCGTGCATGCGTCCGTGCGTGCGTGCGTGCGTGCGTGCGAGCGTGTATAATTGTTTATATTTATTTGAGTGTTATGTATAATTTAACACAAGGCAGTTTTTATCAAGCGATCGAGAGCGATACATCAAGTGACAAGTGCGAAGCGAGAAGTGTTTTATTGTGTAAGTTCAGTGATAGTATAGTGAGTGACTATTGTGTAGAGTGTATTTTAGTATTACATTGTGTTGTCTTGCGTATTTGTAGACTAAATACACGGATTTAATATAAGTGGTGTTTTCTTACAATTACGAACCCGAGTACGTAACAATACTTTTTAAATAGTAAAATAGGGTGAATAGGCACAATTCGAAACTTCAGACTTGTATTTCTTTTATAAGTTTTAAGGACTGCATTCCACTATCCCTGTTTCTTTTGATGAGTCTACCAGTCTATTTTTCTATCGAAAATTTTGTTTAGTAGATTTTCCATGCATTAAGAAGAATATTGACAAAATATAGACTGGTTCTATTTACCCAGTATACGGGGTGAATAGAATCGTTATTCACCCATTGACGTGTATAATAGTGGTAATATTATACATGTCAATGTATTCACCCCACACTTCGTGTCTATCCACACCGTTGTGTGCCTATTAACCTCGCAACAACACAGTCAACTTTGAGACGTTAATTTATTTTTGTCTTTTATTCCATAGACAATCAAGTGTTTCCAATTCACAGAGTAAATAATGGTGTGCAGATAAAAAAAACACATGGCATTTTTACGCTAATGCGACTTGGATCTTTGGACTTGAAAAACTTTTTGGTTTTGTTCCTATTCAGCCCGTGATTCCTATTCACCCCGTTTTTCGTAATTGTTTTTAACCAGAGTAATCTCCATAACATTTGTTTGTATTTTGCTTTACAGATGCTATAAGGGTGTATAATTTGTTCTACGACCTTATGGCATGTTCTAAAATTATATTTAATGGAAATCTTCAAAATTTAATTTTTTTACATGTTTGGAATTTTTTTGCCTTTTCATCGGTACCCTTTGCCGGTATACGCCCTTATGGCATCATTAACGCGATATTTATACGTTTGAGCAGCGTAATCTCTGGAATGTAAATGCATTGTAACGAAGTTTTATTGTAATTAATTTATTTTTAGAAATGTTTTGACTGACAGATTTAATTCGTTGCAGATTTTATTGATTACTACTATACTAGTAGGTACAAAATGTTTAAACATGATGTTCTCATAAAAAAAACCATCTGGATCAGAATATAGGAAATGGAAAGCAGAAAGAGAAAAGGAATTTCAAAAAACAAAAAAGTTTATGAATAAAGATAAATATATCACAACAAAAAATCAAGGCTTGAATGTGGCCCGCCTGAAATATTTTTTGGCTGATCAGAATGTGGTTACCCCTGCTTATGTTTCGAATTTTATTAAAGATCGCCACTTATAAGAACAAGTTCTCAATCAAGTTGGTATGTAAGTTGACAAACAAGTTGACAGACAAGTTGGCAGACAAGTTGACAGACAAGTTGATAAGCAAGACGACAAGCAATTAGACTAGCAACACAGGTAAGTTGACAAGCAAGTGACGAACTTGCTTGTTAACTTGTCCTCGACTTGCCAGTCAACTTGTCTGTCAACTTGTTTGTAAACTTGTGTGTCAACTTGTTTGTAAACTTGTGTGTACAAGTTGACAAACAAGTCGACAGGCTAGTTGACAAACACTATGACAAGCAAGTTGACAGATAAGTTGACAGACAAGTTGACAGGCAAATTGACAGACAATATAACAAGCAAGTTGAAAAGCAAGTTCTAAATCAAGTTGGCAAGTAAGTTGACAAAAAAGTTAACAGACAAGTTGACAAACAAGTAAACATGCAAGTTGGCAAGCAAGTTGACAAGCAAGTTCTCAATCAATTTAGCAGCAAGTTGACAAGCAAGTTGATAAGCAAGTTGACAAGCAAGTAGACAAGCAACTTGCTTGTTTGTTAACTTGTTTATCAACTTGATAGACAAGTTGATAAACAAGTTCTCAATCAAGTTGGCAAATAAGTTGACAGGCAACTTGTTTGCCAACTTGCTTACATGCCACTTGATTCAAAACTTGTTTATCAACTTGCTTGTTAACTTGATTGAGAACTTATTTATCAACTTGCTTGTTATCTTGCTTGATAACTTGCTTGGCAACTTGCTTGTCAAGTTGCTTGTCAACTTGCTTTTCAACTTGCTTACCAACTTGCCTGTCAACTTGCTTGTGTTCATCTTCTTGTCGCGGCGAGAACGAAACTATTGTGTTACAAGTAACACAACAATGACAATGATTTACTGAAGTAAGCTATCACAACTTCTTGATCGTCTTGCTTCTGTGATAGGATACCACCAATGGCAGTGTTACTTGCATCTATGTCTAAATGAACTGGCCTTTACGATCAGGATAGCCCACACTCACACAACCGTTTTTTAAGTTCATCGAAAGCTTGTTAACCTATGTCATTCCAATCGAAACTCTTATTTTCTTCAATATATTTATAATGTAATAACATGTAAAAACCGACTTTCAAAAAGTGATTACTGTGAATCCTATTTTGAATAAAAAAATTGACTTTGACTTTGACAGTGAGTCGATGCAACGGTTTTGCTATTTCAGCAAATCCCTTCAAAAAACGTATGTAGTAAGGAGCATAGTCCTAAAAATGCGCGAACTTTGGTCTTTTCTCTTGGTGTTGGCCACCTGTGTACTGCACTAACTTTTTCAGGGTCTGTCTGTACGCCGTTTCGTGATATCACATGCCCCAGGTAGTATACTTCCTACTGAAATAAATGACACTTCTTTGGAGTCAACTTTAGCCCTGCAGCCTGTATTTTATTAAAAATCTTTACCAGTTGGAACAGATGATGCTGAAAATCTTTTCCTATGACTATTACGCCATCTAAATACACTGAGCAGGCATCGCCTACAAGTCCGGCTAGAACACATTCCGTTAATCTTTCAAAAGTCGCCGGCGCATTGCAGTACGCAGATTTTAAATCTAAGTTGAGAACCAAGATGGCATGTCTTGCCAGAGTGTCTAAAGTGTCATCTATTCGAGGTAATGTGTCCTGTCCTTTTTGGTGACTTCATTGAGTCGACGATAATCGATGCAGAAACGTGTGGGCCCATCTTTCTTCTTAACCAACACTACAGGAGAGCACTATGGACTAGAAGATTGTTGACAAGCAAGTTGACAAACAAATTCTAAATCAAGTTGGCAAACATGCTGATAAACGAGTTTACAAACAAGTTTAAAAACAATTTGACAAACAAGTTGACAAACAAGTAAACAAGCAAGTTGATAAACAAGTTGATTGTTTATCAACTTATTAGTTTAGTTAACAGACAAGTTGACAAGCAAGTTAACAAGCAAGTTGATAAACAAGTTGACAGACAAATTGACAAGCAAGTTGACAGGCAAGTTGACAAGCAAGTTGACAGGCAGGTTGACAGGCAAGTTAACAGACAAGTTGACAGACTAGTTGACAGGCAAATTGACAGACAAGTTAACAAGCCGGTTGATAAACAAGTTCAAAAGCGAGTTCTAAATCAAATGCTTGCCTTGATGAAGGAAAAAATTGATTAATTACCATTATATTTTTTCTTACTAAAGTAAAGTAATCAAAAACTTTACTAAAGTAAAATTTTACTAAAATAAGTATCAAAGCGATCAAAATCGCTTGATTATTTTATGAAAACCACAAAAAAATCTATCAGGTTTTTCTGACGAGTCCTGCACTTTAAAGATTAGGAATTATGAGATTTTTAAAGTGATATTAACTGAATATAAATGAATTCATAAATAAATAAATAAATATTCAGGAGACAAATTACACTTACTGAACTAACCCCAAAGTAAGCAAATTATTTGCTTGTATTATGGGTGTTAGTAAACGATACTAATACATAGAAAAACATATGTATATAAATACTAGAATATATTTAATAAACACCCAAACCCGGAAATACAAACATTTATGCTCATCACACAAATGCTTGTTCCCGTCGGGGATCGAACCCGAGCCCCGTTGATTGCGTAGTCAGAGTCGCTAACCATCTGACCAACGGAGCGGTCAATATATAAGGAGCGGTCATAAAAAACAATGTTTAAAATCATGGAAAAATATTTTCAGTATCGAATTCATGGTTTTATTTAAAAATACTAATTGACGTGTTTCATAGTATGTGGCTCTTTCTATGACTCGTTGTATAATCTCTAGTATGGGTAAAGAAATATTTCCACAATTCCTTCTTGACTGCTTCTCAAATTGTGTCTTAGTTATCGAACTAAATTAAATGTAATAAATGACTCATACAAATACTTTCAGTGCGTAATAAAACCTCTCTGTAAGAGGGTAATCCAAGGATGCCGACTCATCCCTTGGCACATGCCTGACCCTTTATTCAATAACATTTAGACTGCGTCCTTCAGATCCCCACGAGGGGATCTCATTTCATATAAATCATATTAGTGACATGTTTTTTTAAAAGCTATTATATCTTTCTTCCTTGTTCAATGTTACCCGTTAGGCAATTTTCACGACACCGCGTACCACTTAGGCAGGCAATGAGGAATTACATTGGTTTACATCTAACCTGTCAATAGTCAATACCTAATACACGCTAACCATACGATAACGACGACGACGGACGAACGGCTAAATTTGTAATTTACGGCCTTTGTCAGTTTTATTATTTTTACAATTAATTTGTCGCCTGTGTGGTTTAGTGGTCTGGTGTCGGTGTTGACCACATGAGTTCTCGGATTCAATTAATAAACTTATTTTTTTCTATCTTCTGATAAAACACAACTTAACACTGGTTGTAGCTCTACCTACTTATTTTCGGATCCGAGCGTGAAGATAGGTACTTTACAATAAATCATCATCTCAGCTTACTACAATAACGCTGTGTGTAGCTGCACAGATGTACAAGTACAGACCGTCGAATTATTAAGTCTAACTTTGATATTTACGACAATTCAAAGCATTACATTTAACCAATAATTTCAGATTATTAAACTACCATACCGCAATTTTAATGATTTTCAACAAACAAACCTAAATAAGAGATCTGCAATCATAAAATCAATCAACGTTTACACAGAAGTTGATTGTCATGTCATTAATGAGGTGTATAAAAGATTATTTGATTATTATATTGTATTCTGGGTTTGAGTGTTTAATAAATATATTGTTTAAAATAAATGTATTTTTATGTAAAAATATCATTAATTAGCACCGATATCACAATCAAGTACTTGTAAATTGATTATTTTGGGCATTGATATATAAAAACCCAAGATACACAATCAGTGTCTCAAAAACGTCCTCTAAGAATGAGTGCACAATTTAAAATTGTGCACTCACTTCAAATAGAATCCCGTCACTCACGTCATTGCCCGCACGTCAAAAATACAGAATTGTTCTGTGATAAATTGTAAAATACAACATCATGAACGTTAAAAAAATATAAGATATTGTATTTTCGGTAAGGATAAAAGTTTATCAATATATTTTTGTTGTTTATGTGACTAAATATAGGGTATAATGTATGTTTTTTATTTTATTTGTCTTAAAAATTTACTCGACGCTCCAAATATAATACGACAAAATTTCAGTGGTCACTTTTTCAGTAAAAGGACAATGCATTACGACCTGCTTTTAATTTAGTCGAATAATACAAATTGATCCTGTTATTATTAGTGGAGTCGATTCTTTTTCATTAATAAGTTATTTTTTTTATTATGAAGATTAATTTTTTTTTTCATTAATAATTTTGAATACCTTTTATAGTTGTTAACCAACTGCCAAAAGAGAAGAGGACATCAATTTTATGATTTTAAAATGTTTGATTATATTGATTACTTATTTTGAGGACCAAGTTAGGTGATTCTTTTTATTCTACTTGTACGAATATAAAATAACAATATATAATTGTAATTCATCGTAAGAATCACAATTATTTGGAATATAAAACCTTGGAGATATATTACGAAACTTTTAATATAACAATAGGAAATCATAAGTAGCATCGAATTTTGTTCTGTTTACACGTGTTGTTGATAAAGCTTTCTTAAGTGGCAGGAACAGGTTGCATTAAGAATGTTTTTTTAATTTAATAATTTAATTTTAATAAAATGTTGTTTTTGATTGCGGATATCTTATACTATACATATTATAAATGTTAAAGTTTGTATGTTTGGATGTTTGATAATCACTCACGTAAAAAATGGCTGTACCAATTTGGATTTGGACTCGGATATTAGATGACCTGGAATAGCACAAAGAATTCTTTATCCTAATGCAGAGGTCTGCAGCTAGTCTCGTATAAATTTTAAGTGACTGTTTATATATACGAGTTGTTTTATTTGCATACTAGCTGTTACCCTCGGCTTTGCTCGCGCATATTTACTTTAGAACTTATTTAACCTTTCTTTATTTTATTAAAAATCTCGGTGGGCGGATGAGCCGCTAGTACTTTAAAAAAATAATATTTACATATCCATCTTAATTATTTATATACGACATTTTTGTTATTAAAATTTAAGTAAAAAACTTACGACCTGAACTTCCTATAACTTCTAAATTTTCTATACCTAATATCATAACTAACTATATCTCAACTTAAAAATACCTATTGGTAACACACCTCTCGAACAAACTAACCTAATAATTATAAAAGAAATTTATAATTAACAGGAAATATCTGAACTAAAAATTACCTTTGGCAATAATATTATATGTACTAAACTATACTCCAAACTAAATATAGCGATCTACTACGATTGCTATATACATAACACACCTATGTAACTAACTAATGTATCTATATTAAAAAAGTCTGTAAGCTGGTTGACCCTAAAGTTCACCTGAAACTTCCCGCTAAAATGAGGTATTTTAAGCTCAAAGAAAAAAACTATGCCTAAGCATAGACTTTTGAGTCCGAAAAGTTCAAAAATCCAAAGTTTTTTTTAAATGATACTTTGTTCAATATTTGAAAAGATGTAAATTATTTCAAAATGATTAACGAGTTTGATCTTTCGAATAATATTCAACGCAATTTTTTCGCTCTAAATTGTTTTATTATGTCAAAAATGTCGAAAACATGTAAAAAAAGCTTTTTTCAGAATTTTCCGTTATTGATAAATCCCGAACAAAACAATCGATTTTAATCCGATTTGCAGTATTTGACGCAGTGTTTTAAGCAGAGGAGCTAGGTGATAAGATTTTAAAATATATCGGTATATTAGCCTGAAAGTTATTTTAAAATACGAAATAATTTATAACAGTGTAATTTTGATTTAAATATTGTTGAAAGCCGAAAAATGATAAGTTATGTCGAAAAAACACTTTTTTATTTTTTTGTCAATTCGCGCGAAATTTCATGCAAATATGTCCACGGAATAAAAATTTTCATACGAATTTTATACCCTATTTAATGCCCATCGGAATTGAATTTTTAAAAATCATTCATTAGTGGATCCCTACATCATAAGAATACGTTTGCGAAATTTTAAGGTTTTAGCCCTAAGCGTTTTACTTGTGAAATTATATAAAACATTCATCCCCTACTTTACCCTCTTAAGAGGTTGTATTTTGGAAAACACAGAAATACGTAGGTAAGTCATTATTTTTGCCGTACTCTTGTCGAATTTGGCTTACGCCGTAGTGAGAGATTACATCCAGTTTAATTTACTTGTGCCTTCTTTATACAAACAGACAAACTCTGGATCAGCTTACCTCACTCAGTTTTTTCGACCAGCCTTGATATTGGAATTTTTAACAGGAGGGTCAATAAAATTTTCAAAAGCCGGCAACTAACTTTTCGTATTGCAAATGTCTATGGGCAATATTCGCTCGTACGCCTGCAAATACTATAACTAAATAAATGTTCGTTAACATAATACTGCAAAAAATAACCTACAGAAAAACTGAAATCTAATTCAAAAAAAAATTCTACGAAAAGCTAAAGTTAGTTCTAGGAAATTAATGCGTTTCCTACTATGTTGTCGATACATAATATAATAAGTCTGAAGAAAAATGTAAGAATCTATGAACTTAATAACGTAGTCATAGTCACCATTGCAGTAAATTTCCTATTTCAATATATTCTAAATCAATTAGACTATGCAAACTAAATATATTAATATCAAACGTCAAATACTACATGGCTATACACCACAGTTTGCCGATATGTTTAGGTTCTGTGTAATAAAACCTACAATGTTTGAAATATAAATAAATTATTTTAATGGTCATTATTTGCTTTATTGATATATAAATGTTCTACGCAAAAACAGATTTTCGGTCAGATTTTTTTTATGTAAAATTTACAAACCCATAAAATACTATCTAAGTTAATGCATAAAAATATTTATATTCGACTCCACTGATACCGTGTCCTACCGGTTAACTTAAGTCAAAAATTTTATTGCTTTTTGTACATTGCTTTTTTAAAACAACTTTAAATCTTGCGCTTAAGGTTGAATATGAAAAAACACGTTTGTGCCACAACTATAATTTTTTTAGATTTAATTAGCGACAGTTTTGAATGTCAGTTTTGTTCGGAACTGTGTATCTTGGGTATTTTATATCAATGATTTTGGGGCTAGATTTATTCGTTTATTGAATCCACTAAAATTATATTACAATTATTATTATCATTGCCACCAATTATGTAACATGTTAACACTCATAACATTAATGTTTTCACAAAAACTCTTATATGTTTATTATTTAAAAACCTCACAATTTTAACATAAAATACTTATTTGTAGCATATATTGTAGTACCTAATGTCAAAAAACAAAGTCAATTTACTCTCAGATATTGCTTTTACAAAATAGATCTTCATGTACTGGTTTTGATGGAGTGTCTTCTTGCATATTAATATACTTAATAATATTATATTAGCTATATAGTGATCACAATCAAACCAATCTTCTACCAATTTGTAGACTTATTAAACGTCCACTTACAAATCTTAGTCTAATTACGGAAATGGTTTACGGAAATATGATCACATATCGAGTTTTCGCAATTACATTGGCTCCCTATCCGCCAACGTCGAAATGTGTATGTTTTTGAAAACAGTAGTTCAATGCAATGCATAAATCTTGTCCTACATATATTTGTGACAGATTTACATTGGCTCCTTGTAGTGAGCGGCAGGTGCGCTCCTATATCACTCCAAAGTTTTTCTCTGCAACGCAGTGCAATACAAAATTTTTCAGCAAGTCTTTTAACGTTCCCGCAGCTAATTTATGAAATGATCTCCCACGACATATTCAGGATATCCAGACCATAAGCTGTTTTAAAGTTAGGGTCAGGCAGCATTATTTGTTGCTTGATGGTTAATAGTTTTTATATACTCAATACTCAATACTCAATACTCAATACTTTATTGCGTCATATGTTATACATTTATAGGTGTTAAGTGTACATTCTAGGAACAACATACAGTACCCGGCAATAAATATTGCACATCGAACTTTGGAAAGAGACAATCGGATAATTTCGGCTTCGTAAAGCGTTATCTCTGTCCCACACTACCTATGTGACGTTTAGTCAATAGTCAGTCGTTGTTCAAGTACGATAGAGTGCAGTCGCGTCCCGAAAAAAAATATATATTTAGAGTTGATAACACCCACAAATTTAAATAATTTAAAGTTGTAATATGGCATCTTTCGGAAAAAGAGGGAAACCTTTACGAGGTCAGTCACGTGAAATTATCTACAATGTTTATAAATACTTTGTAAGCGAAGCTGATAGATTTAAAAAAAAAGTAGATGAAAATGTAAGTTGTTATTTTAAGAAGATTCAAGAGCGAGTTGCAAATGCCACTGGAATTTCAAGAAGAACTTTGAACAATATATTAAACGAAGTCAGTACTGAAACACATTCGACTGAAATTAAGTTCAGCACTCCAAAAAAAGGGAGACCAAAAAAGCAATTTCGTTTGGATATGGACGATTTTGATTACGATGTTGTTCGAAGAATGGTGTATGATTTTCACTTACGATTTAATGAACTGCCAACAATAAAATCATTAAAAGCTAAGTTATCTGAAGCTATTAATTACAATGGGTCTGAAAAAACATTGAGAAAAATACTTCATGACATGGGATTTCAGTTCACTAAAATGGAAGATAATCGAAAAATTCTAATGGAAAAGCACGACGTTAGTCTCAAACGAATGGAATACCTTGATAAAATACGCAAATTTCGCGAAACAGGAAAAAATATCGTCTACATGGATGAGTCATATATACATGCATCCCACACTAAAGGGAAATCTTGGAGTGACGATAAGAAAAAAGGAGTAAAAAAGCCAATTTCAAAAGGTCAACGTTTGATAATAGTTCATGCGGGAAATGAAAAAGGCTTTGTACCCGGTGTTTTTTTAACGTATAAATCCACGGACACTACAGGTGACTATCACAATGAAATGAATAACGATAACTATGAGAAATGGCTGGTTAACCAATTAATCCCAAATATACCCAGTGATTCTGTTCTAGTTATCGACAACGCACCCTATCACAACAAGTATGTTGAGAGACCCCCCAACTCAAACACCATTAAACGGGAAATGATCAACTGGTTAAACAGACATGAAAT
This sequence comes from Apodemia mormo, assembly GCA_036924255.1. NCBI lineage: Eukaryota > Metazoa > Arthropoda > Insecta > Lepidoptera > Riodinidae > Apodemia > Apodemia mormo. The sequence continues at coordinate 12,495,883 of JAUPFN010000019.1, read as the reverse complement.
TCCAGTTGATCCAAAATTAACAAAAACCCAGATTTACGCTATTATATGTCAGCACAAGGAGAGGTATACAGAGTTTTCTGTGGACAAAATACTTGCCGAACATGGGCACACTGTGTTGCGATTGCCACCATATCATCCGGATTTTAATCCAATTGAAAATATATGGTCTCAACTGAAAGGCTATGTAGCCTCTAGAAATGTGGGTATGAACTTAACTACAGTAAAAACATTATTGACTGAAAAAGTAAACATGATCGGCGCTGAAGAGTGGAAAAAGGTTTGCGATCATGCAATCAAATGTGAGAATGAATATAGAAGCATTCAACACAGTTTAGACAATTACACTGATAGATTAGTAATAAATACGGCTGATAGTGACAGTGATATTGACCTCTTTGAGAGCACAGATAGTGAAATGGAAGTAATTGAGAATTAGAATTATTATTATTTTTATTGCAATGTCTCATTTTAGCAATAGGTATAATGGTGTTTATTATGTACACTAAAGCTGTAATGTTCCAAAATAATTAAATACGTAAACATAATGTAAAAATGTTTTTTTATTTTATTTTACCCCAACCTAAAGCCATCACTTATAGAAAAATTAGTGTATTTTATACAAAGAATAAAAATATCAAAAGAAGCAAATCATACTTGTTTTAACAGCTCCTAATAGGTACCGGACTGTTTGTATTTTGTGCGACAGAGATAACGCTCTACGAAGCCGAAATTAGCCGATTGTCTCTTTCCAAAGGTCGATGTGCAATATTTATCGCCGGGTACTGTATGTACCCTGATAGGGTGTAGCAATGCAGAGGCGGACCGATTCACTTTTCTGATTAAAATTTGTTTCTTATTAAAATTTATCAATCAAAAATTCGCTTAAGGTGTAATAACATTTATTTATCAGTAGGTTCTTAACATCGCGTAGAAATATCTTACAATTTTCTTCCGATTTAAGTTTTTCGGGTAACTTATTAAATATTTTTACAGCCATAACGTTTGGCCCCGAGCTATGCATTTTAAGGTTTGAGATTGGTAATTCTAGGTTGTGTTTGAATCTTGTTGTAAATATTCCTGTACTTACGCAATTTAAAAACATAGATGTGATTGTATTTTCTTTTCTTTCACTTTCTCACTTTTAATTTTTATCGTAGATTCGGTCTCACTGTCACTTTTATAGAAATTATCAAAGAAGCAATTTTACCTTGCATTTATCCTTGTTTGTTTTGTTAAAATTTGTTTTAATTAGTTTTTAATCTCAGATGTACACCATGCCTTCTGTTTTTTCCGCAACCTGTATGCTGGTGTATGCTAGGCTGGTTTTGCTAGAGGAAATCTTTTAAAGAGATAAGCACGCCATTGTACATATATTTTCTTTTCAAATAAATATTGTTTTGTATTTCTGTGTGTACAAAAGAATAAATAAATAAATAAAAACAATAATTACAGGAAATATAAATATAAATCTTTATTTAAAAAAAACAAGGAGTCTCCAGTATTCTGTGAACAAGGTGAGTTACTTAAAATATGCTTATTAATAAAATGCTCATTGATGAGTCTTTTGCGTAAGTAGGAAGGAACTAAGCGGAAGCAATAAAACTTAACAACCCCTTACCTCGGGACACTTTTACGAAGCACATATCACATAAACAAAAGAGGGTGTTACGGCGCAGCCCAGCCACAGCCAAATTTCGTAATTTATAGAAGTAACATTTAAATGTTCTTTTATTGTTCTTGCAGTACCAATGAATAGATTAAATGTCCTTCAAGTATATCTCGTTAAAAAGCACTTGTTTATGGCCGGGAAGTAACGTATACGTTGCAGCCCGGCCACGCGAATATTTTTTAGTGAAATGCTCAGAACGTTCATAAATATAACCGAAATATATGTTCCATTTATGTTCTTTAGTTTTTTAATGTAATATACCAACAGAACCAATTATATAAAGAGAAAATGATTTCAAAAAAGTATTTGCACTAAAGCTACTACGCTACACGAAAAGCGCTAATGATTTGAATAATATAGCAATAAAAATATGAAAAGAGCTAATTCTGCATATTCAGGTCAAAGTTACTACGTCATTGTAATATAATAAAGTAACAAAATACTAAATTTTGTATCGATCAGTCGCATAATTTCTTTTATTAAGTATAATTATAAGAGCGGATAACCTTGAAACTGCTAAATCAAATTTGAAAAAGGAATTTTGAATAAGGAAACGGGCAGTATCCGCCACAATAATCTTAAAAGTCAAGCCAAACTTCATGCTCTCGTACACAATTTTTATAGCCACTGACTTAGGCAATCACTGTTCACAAATCTCAAGAATTGCACTGGATTAATTATCAGCCTTTTTGAAGTGAGAATAGACCACCTGCCGTCCTGCCAGGCAGTTCGTAAAAGGCAAACGCGATTAAAACGATTAGCTATACAAGTTACTATCATCGTAGCTTCTAGTTGGTTGATTTCTGCATTGTTTCACCCGGGTTGGTACCCCCGCCTTCCCTATACCTGCCGCAATGTCAGTGCTTATCAATGTCGTGCTTCAGTTTGGGGGATATATATATATATATATATATATATATATATATATATATATATATATATATATATATATCTTTATACCTACTTATAGCTATCGCGTCTGCAAACACTAGGAATATTAAAGCTCGGGTATAAACCCCCCAGCGAGCTAATTAAATCAGTTGACATTGACTGGACAGTTCGTAGAGAACAGCTAAGACAGGAATTATTGTGGTTGTTACAGGCAAGGATGGTTAGCCACGTCTTTATTCTTTTCGATTTTTTTATTACCAATAGTACATTATAGTGGCGCTCTGCCCACCTGATGTAAAATGGTGCAAGAGACAAAGGTAGCGTAATGAACGCATACCGGGTTAAGTTAACTCGGCTAAGGAATTCTTTTGAATATAAATAATTTATGAGACTTCCATTTTTAATTGCACATCTTAAGTTAAGATAATCTATTTGCACTTTTTAAATTTAGTTTACATATATATCTATGTAATCAATTAACATCTCGAAAATTGTATGTCTATTACGTCTATATGTATTTAATACTTATCTATGATTCAAATTGCATGATAAACTGATAACATTATATCTATTGGCTACTTCGATAAAACAATGACAATATTTTATGAGGGATATAAACTTGGTCACCTATCATTCTTTATTCCTTTTTTTTAAATTAGCGTCATTAAAATTGATCAATTATGGTAAATAGAGACTAGAGATTATATACTTAATACATTGCAACTATATTCTGATTTATATTGAAGAAGAATCATTTTTATCCAAAATAAAGTTTAAATTACTTACCCAAAAACTTTACCGAAATTTTATCAATAAATCATAAATTGATTCAATAACCGCTGACAAACTTATGTACGCAATACAACCTCTGTAATGCCACAAAGACTAGTAGAGACTAAATAAAATGAAGGGCTCCCTGCACGGTTGCCATGGTTACCACAGGATGCGCGCGCACTTGCAAACGCAAACGTTAAAAATATTTTATCAATTCTTTAAAGTTTTGGATATTTTTTCAAAGTGTTATTAAAAATATAATATTTATATAAGCATGGCTCCAAAAAAGGTATTATGTCCTAATATTATGTTTTATTTAATATTTTTTGAAAAAATAGATTATAAAGTATTTTTTAAATCAAGCTTTATCATGTTGAAAATTCATCTATTTATTACCATTTTGAAAAAAAAATAGTAGATTCGAATATTTATTATGCTTTATGTATTTGTAAATTATAAAATAATAGTTATAGGAATTTATAATAATAACCAGTCTGGCCAATAACATGTAGATAGGTAGTAAATGTTTAAAATAGGTACATACCTAGTAGGTATAAGAATTTAATGGAAGCGAGTTATCGGTCTACTTGAAAGTAATATCAAAGCTTCAAATAACTAAATCAGAAAAAGATTTTCCTATGTATTCAGCGCCAAAATTTATAAAATTCATAACAGAGAGATACATAATATGTTGGTATATTTTTAAGTTATGAATATTTTATGAATATAATTTTGTGGAAAGTCATAATATAATTGTAACTTTTAGAAATATGCATTTATTTTACTCAATTATACCTCAGGGGCAGTTTTATTCATGCGTAGATAAATACATGATTTGCATATACGAGTCGCTCAGTGGAAGAATAGCCTGATCCAGAAATTTACAAATTTAAAAATGTAATGTAAAATAAAAAAATAAAAAAATGTAAAATTTTTAATAAGTAGTGTTTCCTGTGCCTGCAAATCTATAAACTATAGTGACCTAAGTCTAGTTTCGTTATTATTAATAAATGGTGTTGATCTAAGTTTGTATTTCAAAGGAAAATGTATCTTATAGTATAATAATAACTCTTTTACTGACAATTTTGAATTAGGCCATTCTTCCCCTGAGCGAAATATATAATAATTATTATTTTTATTTTATTGTTATACCAACAGATGGCGTTGTAACAATACAAAGGTAACTTAAAAGAAGACGTAATAATGTTCTAGAGTTTAATATTGCTAGGCCTTTAATATTGCATTTTAAGGAAAGGATATATATAGTTATATAGGTGGCGTAGAAATCTAGAGGAAAGCATGAAAAAGAGTAAAAAACAGCTAAATGTTATTCTCTTTTTTTAAGACTACTTTACTGTTCTTAGTTAAACCAAGTTATTGCATAAGCAAGATCTTACCTTCATTTATAAAACAAAAGGATATTGCTGCTTAGTCGTCTACTCTTCAATAACGTAAGATATAATATGATATTTCTTATATCGTGAAATAAGTGTGGAAATATAAACAGTATTAAATTGACGAATTGATTGATTTGATTGGTCATGCTTTAAGTTTAAGCTCAAGACATGAGTAAACCGATTAAGTTACCATTGTTATGGCGGAATAAATCCGCGGAGAAAACTCTAGGAGTTCTACTAAAAAAACTCAAAGTGAGTATTGTTAGGCTATTCGTTTGTCATCGTGTGTCTCGCTGTAAATATTCTAACGTTAAAAGCAATTTGTTTGTCCTTGTCTATGATCTAGCATTTGGTGCAATCATATCAACTAATACTTAACAAGGAATTTAAAAAAGTGACAAAATAATTGAAAGCCTTAATTTAAAAAAATGTAAGCTATTTTACTTGAAATTTGTTGTAAGATAAAAACCAAATTAGAAGTTCTTATTTAATATTATCAATCAATTCAAAATGATGGAGATATATTTTTTCCCAAAAATTAATAAGCAATATAATAATGGTGGAGGTTTTTAGAGTTGTCCTCAAAATTTAAAGTCGTTATAGCGGCTTGGAGTCTAGTTGTGGCGTGTTAGCCATAATACGTTAAATTGTTATCTTAAAAATCAAGTGATATTCATTATTAGGTCGATAAATTGCATCTAATAGATTAGCACCCACCTCGTGAACAGACGCGACGAGCAGATGAATTTATGTATATGCAAAAGCTAGTCCAAACGATTCCTTGAGCATAAATTCATTAAAAATATTACTGGTTGTTAAATAAATATTGGTTGTCAAATAAATAACAAGATTCAACACTTCTAAATGTGAATCTTACCATTTAATTTTCGTAATTTTACGCCTATATTTCCTTTTATACACAAATTTTAATTGGTTTAAAAATAACATTTTATATTGTTAAAAAATAGAGGCCGTGAATCGTTTCGCCGCAGGGCAATAATTTTTAGATATAATTGAATTTATTAGGTGATGAATGATGATGAAATATGAAGATATAATATTTCATATTTATAATTCAATTTTCGTATTTTCATACTAACCTTTCAGATATTAAAATATTCTGTTTATACAGAATATTACGTAATAAATACTCAGATATGATTAATCCAAATTGGCTTGTGATACCGTCTGAATATAATGTGTTCGTTGTTCGTTTTTTATAAATGTTATGCTTTGGACACTATTGTATTAAAATTGAGTGTTCGTGTGTCCTATTACACTTTGTGTTGTATGTCTATGTTATGTCTCATGGTTTTTCACTCAGCTTTAAATGTTTCGACGCTTGTCAGCTCTCGCATGGACATTTGACTCTCAGAAAACCTGGTTAAAATAAAAGGATAACACCTTATAATTTAGAAATGAGATATAGTGCTATCCGTACTAATAAATTACATTTTTTATATCATTAGATAGCAAACAAGTAGGTATCTATCCAGATGGAAAGAGACAACCATTATTGATTGTATACTCTTTGATAGGCACCAAAGAATTAAGGTTCGTTGTTATCCGTGTGTTGAGGTGTTAATACCATAAGCATAAGTTTACCGACTACGTTACTCTGACAGAACGACCGTGACAAGTACTGACGCTATTACGTATAGGAATTTATAGGAAGGTATGGCAGGCCAGACCCGGGCAAGACAACGTAGAACCTTACCACCTAGTAGTCAATATATCATAATTCATAAGATATACTAGTTTGTAGAGTTCCGCAACGTCTCTACCAGGTATTTATTTGTCATTCGTCGTTGCTTTTCTTATAATCTGACCGCCTCGCTGGTCGAGTGGTTAGCGAACCTAACTACACATCAATTGGGTTTAGATTCGAATCCCAGAAGGGACAAACATTTGTGTTATGAGCATAGATGTTTGTATTTGAGGGTCTGGATGTTTATATTATTATCGCCTCTTTGGACAATCGGTGGTGATCCAGTGTTGATATTGACCTCGTCGGTGTTGATAGGCTTGCCACCAATCACATTGTGGGACTATAAGTATCTTCGGCTAATCGTAGATTCAATGGTTGTACCTCTGCCTACTTCTTCGGGGATGTCGATACCACTGAAGAGCTTAGCGGTAGAACCAGCTCACCAACTACTGTCAGGAAGACGTAGCTGTGAACGTTGATGACGTCACACTCGTGATGAGGAAAAGGAAGATCTTCCCAGCCAGGCAAAGTGTATTGCCTGGGGAACGAAGTCCAGTTGAGAAGCGTTGAAACTTGTATATGTATATAGTGTTTACAAAATAAATAAATGTTATATCGCGATTTATGATTTTATTTAAAATTTTACTATTTTCTATTTTTATATGGTTTCTTGTGGCGCTTGTAGATTTCTAGAACTGCTACAAAACCAATCGATTTAAACATTTATGGTTACAGTTTTTAATTCGTTATATCTTAATAGAGTTTAGTTTAATTAACAAAGTTTATAATGAGCAGGTAAGTTTTATAATTTTTTACTTTCTTTACTTCCCATTACCTGTACCTCTGGAACCCTGTATCATATCTTCAGCAAATTAAAATGGGATAACACAGAACGTATACTGTCCTAAACAAAAAGTTTTTTTTATAGAAGAGGGGGGCAGACGGAAAGGAGGCTCACCTGATGGTAAGTGATTACCGCCGCTCATAGACAACTCCACTACCAGGGGTTTCGCAGTTGCATTGCTGACCTTTTAAGAATGAGTAAGTTCTTTTTTTAAAGGTTCCTAAGTCATATCCATTTGGAAAATCCATCTGCCAATAACTGGTCCCACTTAGAAATAGTGCAGAGCAAAAATAGCCTCGAGAATCGAACGGTTGTGGATTTCCAAACATCGATGTGGTAAAGATGAAATTTTGAATGTTGTCCCGATATCCGATGGTGAAATTCAACGGCAGGAATTAATCCAAATTAATCCAGTTCATTGGAACATTCCCCATGATAGAGCCGATAAAAGATGCAGAGTGATGCCACATCTCTACGTAACGCAAAAGAATCAAGCCGCGTTGAAATAATAATGTCAACGACAGTTTGAGCCACGCTGTGGTAAATGCTATTAAAAGGAAGGAGCTGGTACTAAGGAGTCCCCGCCCATAAATGAGAGCAGTACTCCATATAAGGCCGGATATGTGCCTTAAAAAGCAGTACACGATGGGCCTCTGTGAAGTACTTCCTGGCTCTGCCGAGATCTTCCAGCTTTTTAGAGGCTAATAATTTAGCCTTGGCTTTCAAGTGATCGCGGAACCGAACGTCGCTCGATATGTCGACTCCAAAAATTTCGAATGAGGCTACGGCCGAGGCTTTTAGGTTTCAGGGAAGTATTTTCAAAACGAGGAGATACTACAAAGAGTAGTTTTATAGCGGTATACGCATAAACGCGCAATGTGACTTATTGGTGTTAAACTGGACCAAATTGAATAGACCCCACTCTGAAGTTACGGAAAGTTGTTCTTCAGTTTGACACAAGTTTGTTCCAGCACTTGTTGACATGTTTTCGATAATTTACGCTGTTAAATTTAAAAATGATTTTGAAAAATCGGTCCATAAATGACCGAGTTCTGAGGTAAGAAACATTTTAAAAAACGGGTGGCTGTGTGATGGACACACCCGTGTATATTTTACGTGAATACGTCTTCGTCATACGTAACAACTTGCGATGGTAACATTTTCAATACGTCGTTCCAATCATAATGTTCCCCGTCAAACCAGTCTGCGGACCTAAATGGTCTTAACCACGTCCATCTTGTGGACAGCGAAGTAGAGCATAAGGAGACGTTACTACCAGATGGTGACCCAATATTACCCTCAGATACCGAAAAAGTAGGTGAAATAATCAAAAATCTATGCAATAAAAAGGCTCGGGGCCTGATAAAATTACAAATAAGGTAAATAAATACCTTCCTCCCTCCCTTATATGCCTACTAGTGTTCATCTTTAATGTACTCCTTGCCGTTTGTGCGTTTTCAGACGAGTGTAAAAAAGCCACCATCATAGGAATACACAAGCCGAGAAAACCCCGAAATAATCACAGTAGTTACCGCCTCGCCTGTCCGTTATATCGCCTTAAGGCAAGTGTTCACGAAAACGGTCTCATTATAAATGAACATTTTAGTGTCCGTGCAGCTCACTCTTGTACTCATTAAGTGCACCGAGTACCGACTCATATAGTACATTTTAAACTCTTTAAATGCAGCCCTGGAGTTGCAAATTCTCACCGGTACTCTATTTTTCTGCATCGCGAAGGCGTTCAATAAGATCTAGCATAATTGCCAAATATACATGCTATGCCGAATGGGAGTGCCCGACAGACTCGTACTCATCATGTGACAGTAACTAACTAACCGCCGATTTCAATTCCGTGTAGTAGTAGGTTCATTCTCCACTCATAGGTCGATTACAGCAGGTATCCCGCACTCGTGTCACTTAGACACAAGGTGACACTATACAAGATTTTCGTAAGGCCTATCCTATCATACGCCTGCGTAGCGTTTTCCCATCTCTCCCGTAAAGATTTGCATCCTTTGCAAGTAGTACAGAACAGATACGAGCGGCGTATTGTCAAGGGTGCACCGTGGTGTACATTGACCTTCGTGAAAATCTTGAATTGCCAAGCTTAGCTAGGCATTTCAAGATATTGCCAAAAGATATTTCAATAGCACCAACTCACACCCTAACCTACTGCGTTAGACTACATCCCAGATCCTAATCCCGATCCCATCTTACGTAGGCCCCGCCACGTGATAACTGTGGCCAACGAAACATACCAAAACAATACACACCTACACACAGGACAATGCCGCTAACCCTCTTATCACAAATCACAACGCCGCCACTAAGCCGAGGATCAGTCTCACATGCGACACCCTTAGGATGAAGGGCGTACGACCTCACATCTTCAAGCTCTGGCTGAGCACTCTGCTCGCCTCCACGACTGATGAAGCCGTAAAGGCCATTAAGGCCAACCGTGTACAGGTGCCATCTTTGATCGGTTCGGACGCCTTCCATCTTGTTGCGATCTCGACACTCCTTATCTTTTTCATATGGCGATTCATGGGTATCACTAGATTACTACTTAAAATCTCTTTCAGACGTTATACATTCCTTGAATTTTATATGGCTTCTAAAATATTTATGTGGCTGATTACAATTTTGCACTGAATTTTTCACTTAAGTGCAATATATAATTACTATTAGCGTTGAAAACTATTTTTTAAAATTATACAATCAATAAACCTTTACAAGAGCTTTCGAATAAAACTTAATAGAATTTTACAGTTGCTCTGAGTCTAAAGATATACTATATTATGCAAAATATGTAACGCAGTAAAAATTTACTAAAAATTGCGGCACTTCCTACTCCACTATTCGCGAAGTATCGTAATCCGCGTTTAGATTATCAAATTCTTTAATTTTTTAGCTATCCAGTGGTATAATTAGATTCTGGTTGTTAGCGATAGTTATGTAGCTATAACCAATTTTGTTATCATCCGTTTTTGAACTAGGGGGACCCCTATGTAGACAATTTTAAAGACGTATTCACGTCAAAAACATACAGCTGAATTGATAACCTCCGCTTTTGGGACGTCAGTTGAAAACTTCAAAAAGAAGTCTAAAAAAAACTTTTAATTTCATAAGTTTACTGCTACAAATATTCGTAAAATTAATTCAATTCACAAACGCTCAGAAATCACGCGAGTTGTCATTCTAAATATAACCGATTTATATTCACCATTCACCACAAATGATAGGTACCTTCAAAAATTTGGTTTGGCAAGAAATAACATTATGATGTTCTCAGTTTCGATTCATTGAAAACACTCGTAAAATTTGACGTAATAAGATCCTGAGATTCCGAAAGGCAACTACCGCACAAGACGTGTACAAGCCCATCAACGTAAAGCCATTTTTATAGCCAAAATGTTTCTTTACACGCAAAATCGAAAATACATGAAAGTATACACACGTATACGGCACTTTTATAGTGCGACATCGTAAAATAGTTTGAATCAGAAATATCACTTTGATTTTTGACGCACAACTAATGACATCATATTCTCTTTCCTCTTCTGTGAAAATTTCCTAGTCGGTTATAACTAATTAAATCGGTAGTTTATCTGGTGGTAGATTCATCTTGTGATTTGCAGTAACAAAGTTTTTACACGTAACAATTGATATACTGACATCATCGTAAAATAATCAGAAAGGCTTCCAAAAAAATTCGTAATATTGAGATCTAATAATAACTCGATTTTTGGAAAACGTGGCAAAACCGAAACTTAACGGGAAGTTAAAAATGACGTACAATTAGGTATAGACCGGGAGATGGTGACACAAAATATTAGGTTATTTGTACCAGTATGGCGGTTCTTCAGGGGTCTAATTACGTAATGACAAAAAGGAAAATGATAGTCAAAGCGCTGGTACCGGCACGGGTAGATTTGTTTTATATTTAGACGACGGTTATCTTATTTCATAAGCTGAGCTATATGCGTGTTTAATATCGCACGATATAAAAAAGAAACAAAATTAAAACTAAATAGAGCATTATTAATTGCGAAATCGGCAAGGAAACGGTTTAAATAATGCATAGCAACTAAAAGAAACTTATCCGACACGTTTGATTAACGGCCACGCGATTGTTATATATGCGTGTTTGATATCGCACAATGTAACAAACAAACAAATTTAAAACTAAATAGAGCATATTAATGATATATATATTTAATATATATATATATATATATATATATATATATATATATATATATATATATATATATATATATATATATATATATATATATATATATATATATATATATATATATATATATATATATATATATATATATATATATATATATATATATAAGTTATAATATTTTTCATTAAAAAAAGCGTAAATTTCAATAAATGGCGCGAAATTTTAAAGAATGATTAAACATTTTTTGAAGTATGCTTTTTTGCATTTTTGCGTTTGCCGAAAAAATAATCCATAGAAATGTAATTTTTTGTACACCATTATAAAATAGACGTTTTATCGAACAAAACGCCCCCAAATATTTTTAAAAAGCAGCTTTATGACGTGGACATTTTCTATTGAAAATGATTTTAAGTTTTCGGAAAAAATTAAGTTGTTTTGCCGGAAATCGAGATAAACTGTTTTCCCCCCTTAAAATTCTTTATAAAGAGGCTTTATCCCTGACCTAATACACTTTCTTAAAAAAAATTGTTTTTAAATGAAAAATATCTTTATATCTTAATATTCATGACATTTGGAATATCACTACGTATCTAAATGAAACATAGCTACCAAAAAACGAATTTTCGCGAACAATATTTATTTACCTTGCTTACAGTTTTAATTCTTCTTACTTAGTCGTGCAAACACTGAACTCAAGTAAAAGGCCGACAGTAACAATCTAGGTGCCAGTTATAGTATGGCAGGGCAGACTTGCGGTTTACGGCACAATGTCGTGCTGTCAACCAGTACAAGCTAATGCCAGACACGGATACTAATTAGAATTTGGTGACACGCCTAGTTCAAGAAAGTAATTTACCGGCAATATAGGTACAGTCTACATAACACGAAATCTCTAACTAAAAATAAAATAAATACTAGGGAATAAAATATAGCTGATACCCAATGCCTTAACTTCATTATTTTCATGTATTCTAAGGATTATAATAAATCCAAAAATATTTTTTTATATCATAAGATAGCAAACAAGCAGATGGGTCTCCTGATGGAAAGAGTCAACCATCACCTAAAGACACCACAGATGTTAATGGTGGGTTGCTATCTAGTGGCGAGGCCGAATGCCACATGCACAAGCACAAGCTTATCGGGTACCTTACCCTCCAAACCGGAACACCACAGCGACAAGCACTGACGCTATTGCAGGAATAGGTAAGGCGGTGGCACCAGACCCGGGCGAGACAATGCAGAACTCTACCACCTAGTAGGCACGATGGTAGTGACTCGTATAACCAATCGGTTGCCTTTTACGACCTGCCTGGCAGAACGGCATTTGGCCTATCATATAAAAAGGTATACATATCTTAATGTATTTATCTATCCCATTATGTTGTCAGTCCTAGAAAGGAGAGAGTGAATCTAGGGACTTGTAGGGAGATAAGATTTCCAGTGTATTTCCCAATATTTGCCTAAAACGCAGTCCGTATGACCAAGAATGAAAGCTCTTGTATCTATTCCATTATTAATTAGATCATCGCAAAATTATTAGTTCGAAGTAAGAGGTGAATTGCTAGACTAAATGTTTTGAAATTCAATTCTATTTTTTTTTCAAAAATCAAATTCAAACTTCTTATCTATTATATCTTCGTATTCATAGTAGATTTAAGCTTTTATTTGTCGGTCGGTCTTGTCACTCAATTCAAAATGCAAATTCGTCTCTGTAATTTTTATATGTGCACATTTGCAATTTAATGTGCAAGACTATGTTATCTACTACTTTTTTATACAATTTAAAAATGAACAATCATTTTCTACTCTCATACATTCTTTGATTTTAACCGAAACACAGTAGCGACAAGCGACGCTATTTTGGCAGGAATAAGTAAGGCGGTAGTTCCTAAACCCGGTCAAACATTGCAGAACGTCTAGACCACCTAGTTAGAAGCCACAAAGTAAAAGTTATTTTTATAGTAATATGTCGAATAATGTGTCAAATTATATAGTGTGTAAAGAAAACCCTGTCCGATCCTAAAGAGGCATATTGGTTGGTGAAAGGTATTACTGAAAAAATATTAAAATGACTTTATTTTAAAAAATAAAAAAGATATCGTTTTTTTAATATTCGTATTTTTACTTATATTTCCCTAACGTTAAGCAAATATTTTAAAAATGACAACACTTTGTCGCTGCTTGTTTCATTGTCTCATTTTGGCGGATTTCGCACAAACACCGCGCGAAGGCGCAGTCTTCGTTTTTTGGATTTTTATAAAGGAATTTTAAACACGCCGCGTGACCTTCGGTAGCACATGACTTGCGCGGCATTCTTTGATAGTAGAATTTACTTATTTGTAGGTATTATATATATATATATATATATATATATATATATATATATATATATATATATATATATATATATATATATATATATATATATATATATGTATATATATATATATATATATATATATATGTATATATATATATATATATATATATATATATATATATGTATATGTGTGTGTGTGTGTGTGTGTGGAAGTAAGTATATTAAATACGCTACAGTAAATGTTTTAATTACAATAATATACCTTAAAAGTATTTATCTTGTAAAACATATTCACAGACACTCGTCTAAAACTCAATTGAACATTTTTTTATTGAAGATAACTAGTCTGTCTGTACAGCAATTCTAAACTAATGCAATGCAGCTTACACCTTAGTCATTTGTAGAGATATGCTTTAGCGATAAATTACTGCAGTTATTAAGGTACTGTGTTATGTTACGGACAATCTAGCAACGGCTTTTGTGCTTACAGTATGTCATCAGACGATGAATCTGATGTAAGTCGATCAATTAATTGCCATTATGAATCTGACTCAAAATACGCAAAGCACGCAATTATTATATAAAAGTTTACGCTTGCTTAGCTTACTTTAATGTCGATATTTACTGTTCTTTTACATGATGTTTACCTATAAACCCCCACAATATTGTCAATTCAATACCCTCAGTCGTTGATTGACATCGAACACGATTGTTTGGTTAAAATGCTTAAATCATTTGTGAGCCGAGCTTTGAACTTAGATGACGATAAGCTGCCATTTTCATTAGAGGTTGGTTTGTAAATTTTATTGATATTTAAGTATGTCTAACTTTTATATGTTAATTATTATCAGAAAGATGCTGCATCGAAATCTCGGGCAAATTTGGCTGACGATGAGGCGTTGGAATGGTTAAAACCTCGTACACTTATTAAACCAGATGATCAGGAAGAAGTTCCAGAAGCTGTAAGTCATTATATATATTTAACTAGCTTCCCGCCCCAACTTTGGTAGTTACTGTACAGCTAATAAAAATAATAAGACAAAATCTCCCATTTACAGTACGACCGTGAAGTGAAAAAAAATATTATATTTGCCAGTTGTTTTTGTCAATATATTGAAGTTCCTTTAAACTAACTTCTTTCTTGCTCACTCATTCACTTTCAATATTGATATTTAAAAAGTCCCGTTCAATTTTTCATCATCAGGGCTCCGTTTTCCATAAAGAAAAACGGAACCATCGGAACGGACCACTTCGTTGCCCTTCTGTCCGTCTGTCAAGACTCTTTTTTCCAGGAACACCTAGAGGTACCAAGTTGAAATTTATATCAAATACTCGGATTTACTGTCCCTCTAAGCTGTGGAAAAATTAAACGTATAGCACGATCAAAAGATATGCCCATTTATGTCGTATGTTTCGCAATTTTTTGCGATTTCAAAAGAGAATCAAAACGTATAGGGTACTTCCCATGGAACTAAAATTATGAAATTTAGCAAGAAACATTGTCTTACAGCACATGTAAAAGGAAAATCCTAAAAATTCTAAAAATTTAATAATTCTTCGTTACATCACAAAAAAATCTATGATCGTTTATGTCACATATTTTGTGATTTCACAAGGGAATCAAAACCTATAAGGTACTTCCCGTTTACCTAGGATCATGAAATTTATGTGTACCTATCTAATGTTACCTACAAGTCTGTACGGAACTCTCGGTATGTAAGTCTAACTCGCTCTTGACCGCCTTTTTTTCACACAAACCTTCTTCTGGCAACAACACATGAACAAAGAAATTCCATCTTAGATATCACATGTAATCAAATAATATGATGTACAATATATGACGATGGTTTTGTATACAAAACCATCGTCTATAAAAATATATTAGCTCTGATTGGTCAAGGTAAGACAAATTATTAGGATTTGCACATTTAAGATATAGGTACTTTAAGTTGGATGATTAATTTGTTGAAGGATCTCGATGAAGAAGTTGGTAGAGTATTAACAACGATAAATCCTCAATGGGTAGCAGATGAGGTAGCATACCACTACGGCAAATCGATGTTTGTGGTAAAACCAAAGCCTACTTACGGAAAAGCTTACCCCCTGTACGTATATCAAGGCACTGCTATACGCAAGGATTCTGAGGAAGCTAAGGCACAAATTGCTGCTGGATATGGTAAAATTTTTAAATGTTTCATCTATTTTCTAAATATATTTTCTTAGTTATCTTACCCAATCTCACTATACTTTGATTTACTTAATTTAATCAATATGTAGTTTATTTTTTTTACAACGTGTTATGCTCTTGCGAAAGCTTATACCTATAATAGTCATTAATTAAATATTTACATGGCTTTCAATGATTTCAAACAATATATTTTTTCATCTAAATATATTGTTTAAATCACATTTGGATAAAAACTAAGGTTGGCTTTTTAAGTGCTCTATCACCATTTAGTTTATAAAGACCTATGCTTTTGGTACTGTTTTGATAATTTATCCTATGTTGTTTTAAGCAATTTATTAATATTTTTGCTAAATTTGAAGCAGTTTAATTTATTAATTTTTATTTTTCATTATAAGTAGGCAAATTTTTTTTGTATATATAGTATAGCATTAGTTCCTCGGTAGTGTATCAGATACAAAAAA
Organism: Apodemia mormo; assembly: GCA_036924255.1. NCBI lineage: Eukaryota > Metazoa > Arthropoda > Insecta > Lepidoptera > Riodinidae > Apodemia > Apodemia mormo. The sequence continues at coordinate 12,479,430 of JAUPFN010000019.1, read as the reverse complement.
AAATCTATTTGTGTTTCTCTCTTCTGTGCCTGGCAAATTTAATTGTTGTTGTATATTTAGTTTCTCCTTGCAATCTATTAGCAATTTTTAATAATATTTTTTCCTTTAGTTTCACGTTTATTTCAAATTCACTACCGTTTTAATCGTGATATTTTATCACTGTGATATAATACAAACTTCTATTAGAGCATAATATTGGAGCATTGTCCAATGTATGATATTTTTTATAAATGGGAAATTTTATAAATTGATATTTTTAGATAAAAAATCAATATCATCAGCTAGAGCTAATGATATTGCTTCACTAGAAGATGTCTGATTACTTTTAATTGCTTTGTGATTTTTATCCAATTATCTGTATAAGGTGATAGCTTGAGTTTTCACGGGTCGCACCATTTTTACTATAAACTACTAACAAGTCGTGAAGTATAGAAATTCCATGCACGTTGCTCACCTCATACATCTCAATATCAATTTTCGAATTTTTAAAATTCAGGAATGGTTGGATTTGATGATGCTGGCCCTAAACGTGCAAAGGTTAAAAAATCAAAGGCGGAAGAAGAAGAGGAGGAAGAACCAGAACCTACACCCGCAGCAGAAGAAGCAAAAGCTGAAGGTATGTCGAAGTAAATTTAGAAGCGAAAATACTACATCTTGGGAATAATCCTTTAGAGTCTGATTATGCAAGTAAATAAATAAACACAATACAAATATTTCCCCTTTAAATTTCGACCATTAATGAGGAATAGATTATGTATCTTCCTGCCAGGTAAAGTTTATGCGGACTGTACAATGTGAATAGTTTTATATATATAACTAGCTGCAGCGAGCAGCCCGCTGCATTATAAAAGTTTTTGGCGAATCCCGTGGGATTACCTAATTTTTCCGGGATAAAGAGTACTCTATGTGCTATTCCAGGTCGTTATCTACCAGTGTGCCAATTTTCATTCAAATCCGTTCAGTAGTTTTTGCGTGATTAATTAACAAACATACATCCATCCATCCACCCATCCATCCAAACATCCAAATTTCGCATTTATAATATTATTAATTAATATAGATTCTAAATGGTTCGATACAGATTTTATGTAATATGACATACAAATCTTACTGAACAAAATTATTTGATTGACATTAACTTAATGACATTTACTTAAAACCGCCAAGAGAATCGCAAGGGAATTACCGACCTTTTCTCGAAGCTTCTCGTCGTTTTTTGAACCCTCATAGCTTGGGTTTGGATTACACCAGACAAACAAAATTCTCGGGATATAATATAAGTACTTAGCAGATTTAATTAACGCAGCGTGCAACTCGCCGCGCTGCTTTGAATTGTATAGCTCTTATACTTTAGCTTTATATTTAAAAATCCACGATTTCATTACTAACTCGTTCACTGATAATCATCAAAATTTTAGGGTACTTCCTGAAGTCCCATAAGGTATGAACTTAGTATGTAAGTTAGTATTAGTACACGCACAACAAAAAAATTTATGACATTTGAAACTTTTGAAATGATGGAAAGAACCATCGCCTATTGACAATAAAAATGTACCGTTGCTATCATTGTGTCAGGGACTTAATGCCACATGCATAAATTTACCGGCTACCCTTACCCTTACCTTACCTTACTTATAAGTACTGATGTTTTAGCGGTAGGAATAGGTGAGGCAGGAATTGGTACCCGGGCGGGACAACTAGACAATTTGTCGTTCTGTCAACTGCCTGGCAGTTTGTAAAAAGCGAACGACCGGCTAAACATGTCACTATCATCGTGACTACTATATGTTAGAGTTCCGCAATGGTTTGGAGAAATTATCATCATTAACATCTTTGGTGTCTATAGGCGATGGTTATCTCTATCCATCAGGAGAGCTATCTACTCGTTTGCTACCGCACGACATTTCAATAAAATATGAATGTCTCAGAAAGTAACACTTTCTATGGCCTCAATTTTCATTTTTTTGCACATTGTCAGAGGATGTACAAGAAGAAGAAAAACCTGAAGGTGCTGCTGCAGAAGAACCAACAGGACTAGTTGAGACTGTTGATGAGGAAGCAGAAGCTGCAGCAGATGAGGGAGAAGAGGAAACTGCTCCTGAAGAAAGTAAGATCGTATAAAATATTATTCAATTAACAGTAGATATTGAAACACAAATTAAATGTTTGAGGGACACTAGAGTTAGCAAAAGACTAATTGATGAAAATGAGTAAATGTATGATCCAGCGAATGAAAATGCGATTAAATGTGTTCCGTCATTTTCTTTATTATTCTCCTGTAAGATTGTATGAAGAACAAAATTAATCAAACCACATATTTCGAAGGCCATTAGAATTCATAGTTATAAAGAAGTACAGAACCATTCAAAATTTTAATAAAAAATAAAGCTAATGGGTTCTTTTACAATACAATGTTGTTTGTGAAATTTACATTTTTCTAACTCAATTTGCATGATTTACCAATTACTGAGCCTATAACTTAATATATATACATTATTTAATAGATAAGGGGGCAGATAAGCTGGAGGTGCACCTGATGGTAAGTGATCACCGCCGCCTATGAACGTCCGCAATACTAGAGATCTTGCAGTTGCGTTGCCGGTTTATTGAGTAAGATCTTAAAAAAAAATTCTTTTCCTGATCGTTTTCTGAGATGGTTGGTTAATGGTGGTTTTATGGTCAGAGTTAATATCTTCAGATGGACACTTTTGTTTTCTAGAATAAATCTAGCTAAAAGAAACTGCACTTGATGTTAATGTGTGGTGGAGTCATCACAAGAAAAACACGTACAATTATTTTTATACGTTTCAAATCTTTGGTGTCTGTAATAGATAGAAAGAGAAAACAAATCAAATACAGACAGTATTTGATTTGTTTTCTCTTTCTATCGGGAGAACTGTATATTTATTTGCTATCCCACAAAATACAATAATTTAAAATAATATTACCAAAGCTGCTACTACCATGGTGATCGTTAAATAGGATTTTGTACTCACAACAAATTCACCCTCATCTATATCGAATACCTTACTTTATGTCACTGGAACGTCTTGGCCTTGAATGTTATGTAGCTGCGAATCTGCGTAGTAGATTTTACATTTTACTTATTAGAATAAATTTGGAACAAAATTAACAAAACAAGAAGAATATATGTACTGATGAGCCGGTCATATCACTAGAAAACGATCTCTGCCAGAAAGAAAGCCATTAGGTAGAGATATTATAATTAATTTAGTTTAGATTGGGCTGCCATTGAACTTAATAATCTAATCTGAATTGCGGAATAAAACATTTTTCACCTATATGCGTGAGACCCGGGATTCAAATTCCAGGTTGGGTAATTCGTTTTTCTGAAAAACATAAATTGCCCGAGACTGGATATATCGATGTCCGATTTGTGAGCAGGCTGGCCACCTGTCAAAGCATGGAACCTAAGACCGTTTCCTAATTGCAATATATAAGCATGACCGTATTTAAATAAATATATATTCACGGGACAAATTACACTTACTGATCTAACCCCAAAATAAGCAAATTATTTGCTTGTGTAATGGGTGATAGTCAAAGATATTAATACATAGAAATAAATACTTTTACATACATAATAAACACCCAAATCCAGAAATACAAACATTTATGCTCATCACACAAATGCTTGTCCCCGTCGGGGATCGAACCCGAGCCCCGTCGATTGCGTAGTCAGGGTCGCTAACCACTTGACCAACGGGGCGATTTAATTTAATTAAAATTTGCTTAAGTTCTCGTAAATAATTGCAAAGTATTAAATAGTACAATATCTGTATTTCTTTAATAGATTAGTAATTATTGAAATTATTTTTATTCAGAGGAAGAAGAAACGGAAGCGCCTCATGATACGGAGGAAGTTTTAGATATCAAGCCAAGAGTAAGAAAACTCGCAAATCAATTTAACTTTTGCGAACGGGCTGCACTTACTTATGTCTTTCCAAGACGGGTGTGTATTTGTCATATTGTTTTCAGAAGTAGCTTTAATATTATGACATCAGTATTAAATAAAAAAGACTTGAATAAATACATAAAAAAAAATATCACGAGCAAACACTTACATATTGCTATATCCAGTGTCAATAAAAGTATAGTAAACGTTAAGTCGGGCTATTATTTGTGTACCTTTTTCTTTACAATCTGTCGAGTTTTCAAAACTTTAACTAAAAAAATCTTAAAAATCGCTTAAAAAAATCTTTCAAACTATAAGGAGCTTTTCTTATTATATCTGTAAAGGTTTTACAGAGATATAGTGTAGCAAACATCTAAAAAACTTCACATTATTTGGAGAACATTTAGTTTAGCTAGGGTGTACATACACTACATTGTACATAGCACTAGGTGGGTGACCAAAATTCGCTCGAATTATATTTTTTTCATGCAAAAACAGATTATTATCGAGATGACACCTACCAAGATCAATTTGAATAGTAAAAAACTATTTAAATAAAAAAAAAAACATTTAAAAAAATCGTTAGAGTCGTTTCAGAGTAATGCTAAAAAATGTGATTTGGTTTTTGTAATACATTCCTTCATTCCCCTGTTGTCTGGACCCGCTTTAAAGAATAGACCATCTGCTATTCTGTCAGGCAGTTCGTAACTACGTAGAGTTCCGCAATGCCTCGTTCGGGTATTTGGTACTACCGCCTTACCTATTCCTGCCGCAGTTGTGTCGGTGCTTGCTATTGTTGAGTCGCCGTTTAGAAGTTAAAATAGCCGGTAAACTTATGCCAGTGGCATTAACACCTCGTTACAGGGATAACAAAGATCTGATACGCAAATGTAAAAAACAGGTATTTAAATTTTGATCTAATTAATAATAATGTTTACGTATGGACACTCACGCAAAGATATTAAAGTTCATTGTTTATAAACAGCGATTTGCTGAATCTGTGACTAGACTTGTTTGTACACTACTTTCGATCACGCGGTGACCATGCTTTTTGAATATTACTACACTAATTTCTCTAAGGTTCGCTATGTAGTTAAGCAATATTTTCTTTTTATTATATTTGTTATTTGTTACATAATATGACATTAACTGTCGTGTCCTTTAATATGTACAGCATTTTACCAGTCCACCTGTTTAAGTATAAATTGGCAAATTGTGCAAATCTTTCTAGAATAGTATGGGACATAATTAAAATGTAGTAATACTGTAACAACCGTGTTCCAATCTTTATATATCTCAGGACTAGTAACTAGATTTTCATGCTAATTCGTTTTAAGGGTGACTTTTGTTCTTCCCAGTCCGTGGACACACAAACTGTCCCACCACCAAGAGCCAACTATGGACAAACAGCGCTCCAGTGCATCATATTTGACTACTATAACGAAGACTACGCTCGGAAACTCAGAGAGAAGGAAGAAGAAAAACCTAAAAGAGTAAGTATTTTTAAGGTTTTTATACCCACACTCTCTGCGAAGAGATACAATATAAAGCTAAGCTGCATCCACAATGAAGTTACTTTTTGTGTAGTTAACGACAATAACGGGTAAAAAATGTAACAAATTGGTTGTTTTGCATTTATTTCTTAAAAATCCGTCCATTATTAACCAATTTTGATTTTTTAAAAGGAAGATACTGATTTTGAATATACATAGGTATACATATATTGAATATACTTGATATAAAAACTGAAATACACCAAGCATTCTTACATGAACAATTAATAAAATAAAAGAGAAATAGCAAATATCAGTAGACTTTGGTTATATAATAACTTTGCGCAATTACTGTCACCCTACACATCCACGAATTTGACCGCAATTTAGTCACATAACTAATACGTATATGAATACGTTGATTTGTGTTAGCGCCGCGCACAAACAAAATTTTATAGATTTTTGGGATTAAATATAACATACTTTGAAAACCATCGTAATGGATTCTACTGCTAATTCTCAATGAACTATTTTTGGCTTCTGTGTCAAGTAAGAAGCATCTTATATACATATATCAGATTGCAAAAAACTATTCCGTCACTTTCGAATATTATCAATAACGCCATGTTAAAATTCTTAACCTACTACTCATTCATAAAACCATCTACCCTGAGATTAAGTGATACCTTCAAAAGATTAATTTAAAAAAACATTAGCTGCGTGACTGAAAATTATATTTTTACAGTTACGCAAAAAAGCTGCCAAACACGCAAAATCAGCACAGCAGATACATGACGAACAACTGGCTCAGCGAATTCGCGAAGCGTGGACTGTACTCGAGAGACTAGTCAACCAAAACATATACGATGACATTGGTAAGACTTGCGGTGTTACTAGTAATACAACACGATTATATTATCTTTAGACTTTATGTCGATAATATTATGTCGCCACTATAATTATAGTAAGAACATGACGTGAACCCGAAAAGGTGATAATAAAAGCGAGAGGAAGCATTGAATCCTAAAGAAGTCCAGAGGCACGATATAATTATACATCGACCGGCCGCGACAAAGCATACTATACCATATACTGATGCAAGTAGAAGCATCTTAGAAATGTTAAGTTTCATCAATTAAATCCCCTAATGGGAATCTTATGTGCACAGAATTCCCATGATGGCATGCTAACGTACAAAGAATTGCAGCTTTAACAAACATTTTAGACAGACCCAGACATTCGTGATAACGATCCTATTGCCACGAACGGCGAAAATTTATCAAGAAATAAAGATTGATTTTCGTCAAATTGTACAAAAATCACTTTTGAGCACCTTTTTTACTTTTTGAATCTCCTATAATATCTTTTATAATCTCTTCTTCCGGTAAAATGAACGGTAAACCCAGTCTAGTGCATCTGAAGTTTATCTATTACAAACAAAGAAATTTTCTAATCATTACACTAATATAGACCCCAGTTAGTCCAGCTCATTCACAACAGACACGTTACAACTATCATGATTACTGGCTAATAGAGCCTTACTATAACCGCCTCCTAACCACCTTCCTTACAATACATTATCTTGCAATGAAAAATCGGCCTTTAAAGTCCGGATTGAGACTTCTTGCATACAGAAAATTATCCAAATCTTTAGACGAGACATTTTCCCTTAAATATGTAAAAAAAACATGCAGTCTATAAACTTTCCTATTTTAATGGCATAAAAGATACCGGAACCCTAAGCGGACTAGAGCGGTTCGAATCGTTGACAACCAGACTATTTCGAAACGGCTTGAATTTTTTTGATGGACGTTTTTTTTGGTTTAATTCTTGCCGCTGAATTCCATCATCGGACATCGCATCAGCAATTCCACCCTCAACATCTCGATGTCTGGAAATCCACAGCCGTACGTTTCTCTCGACACTTTTTGCCTCGCACTACTCTGTTGTGGGATCAATTACCTGTAGGGGTGTTGCCGAACGGATACGACTTGGAAACCTTCAAGAAAATCTTACTTAATGAAAAATGAGGCCTTTTAAAAAAGGCCGGCAACGCAACTGCAAGACCTCTGGTATTGCGGATGTTCATGGACGGCGGTAATCACTTACCATCAGGTGCGCCTCCTGTTCATTTGCCTCCTCTTCTATAAAAACCCATTAAATTATCCCTACATTATAAAGCAGTGTATTGTTATCTCAAGTATAAATTTTTTTTATATCATAAGATAGCAAACAAGCAGATGGGTCTCCTGATGGAAAGAGTCAACCAGCGCCTATTGACACCAAAGATGTTAATGGTGCGTTGCTATCTCATGGCGAGCTCTAATGCCACATGCATAAGTTTACCGGCTACCTTACCCTCCAAACCAGAACACGATAGTGACAAGCACTGACGCTATTGCGGCAGGAATAGGTAAGGCGGTGGTACCAGACCCAGACGAGTAGTCACGATGGTAATGACTTGCATAGCCAATCGGTCGCCTTTTACGACCTGCCTGGCAGAACAGCAGCTGGTCTATTCTTCAAAGGAGCCAGGAACCAACGCGGGGAAAAATACATTGATAATTGTCAGCGCAAGATTACCGTTATTGGGACGACCCGTCTGACGAGTTTCGTGAGGGCATGGGTTCGCTGCTGCCACTGTGGAAGTTTCAATTTGAGCCGATGAGGAGCCACGCCGTCTGTGAAGTCCAGTGGAACTCCCACTACCAAGACCTATTCGCTGTTGGCTACGGGTCATGTAAGTTTTTTTTTATACATATAAGATGCAAATAAGGAGATGGCCATCCTGATGGACAGAGAAACCATCGTCTATAGACACCAAAGATGTTAATGATATGTTGTTATCCATGTGGTGGGAAGGCAATACCACAAGCATAAGTCTACCAGCTACCTTACCCTCCAAACCGGTACAGGTAATGACAAGCATTGACGCTGTTGCGGCAGGAATTGATAAGGCGGTGATACCAAATATCCGAACGAGACATTGCGGAACTACCACCTAGTAGTCACGATGATAGTGACACGTATAGCCAATTAGTCGCCTTTTACGACCTGCCTGACAGAACGGCAGTTGGTCTATTCCTCAAAAAAGCCCTTACATGGGGGTTTGCACTGTGATAGAGATAACTGGTACTAGTGCGAAAGGCAATAGCAACACCATGTCTGCGATATTGCGATACATATCGCAGAAACGGTGTTGCTATTTGACCACACTATCACATTTGAACTAAATGTGAGTAGCAGTAGAACTTCGATTACTAACACACCAGTAATGTTCAATTTTGTCTCACTAATTTCAAGAATATTAACATATATTTCTCTTAAAATAACCTGCTGTCTTCCATGATCATGCAAATCTTCTCACACGATGACTGACAATCTTTATGACTGAGCTAGAAATCCTAAGCAACCTCTCCTCCGTGTTACTTTAGAGCCCTCATAAAGCTTCATCACCATCTTAACTACAATGTTGTAGACATCTGCAACGTCTCAATAAGAATTGGAACTTCTCAATAAGGTTTGAAAAATTTAGTGCCACATTTCGGCTATATTGTCCTCCCAACAGAATAGGACAGCGAAAAGCAACCAACGCTATTGCGATAGTAATATATAGGGCAATCATATCAAAACCCGATCGTTGCAAAGCTCTGCCAGCTAGTAAGTAATCACAATGAATCCGACATCTTTTAAAAATCATGCGCCTTTTATAAACTGCCTGGCAGGAAGGCAAATAATCTGTTCTTCAAAAAGACCCCGGAGCAACTGGAACACAATAAATACATTAGCTTCGATATCCTTGACACTTCCGTTAAAATATAAATTTTTGATAGTTGACTTCACCCAACAACATGCGGAAGGGTGTCTCTGCCTCTACAGTATTAAGAACCCCGCGTACCCGGAGTATGCGGTCATCACTGAATCTCCAGTCATCTGTCTGGACGTGTACCAGGAGACTCCCTACCTCATTTGTATTGGTAAGAATATTTAAAAACGAATCATTTATAAACTTAAGATTTTGATGAAATATTTCGCTTCCAATTAATTCCTATTCTTAAAAATGTTTAAAAGCAACAAAGAAAGATTTCGACACAATAAGACTTGCACCTGTGAACTTCTCTATGTCCGGGACGCTCTAATTGACTTAGCTACTTTCGACTGGAAATTCTTCTTTGCTTTGAGATCGATTCTGTCGACTGTACTAATCGCTAGATATACTTACGTAGATATTAATTAAATGAGTTATAATACTGATCAATACTTTCGTGTTTCTAACTATGTATGTGTTTTCACACTTATCTCGTGCTTGGGAAAACTTTTTTAAATTGATAGGGAAGCGCTTTTTAAATTGATAGGGAAGCGCTTGACCACGATCTCGCCTGATGGTAAGCTCAGATGCGGCCTAAGATGGAACGCGCTTTCCTGAAAGGTTCACGCTTCTCTTTAGGATCTTCAGATTGCAGGAGCGTGCACTCCTTGTAAGCAGAAATAAATGCAGTGCTTTACTTGCCATTCACAGATATTTTAATAAAACGTTCGTACGTTTTAGACGACTTTAATAGTAAGTAAATGAATAAGCGAAATATAATAACTTAAAAACGCCTAATATTTTATAAATAGCACCTATTTGCAAGCACACAAACATTGTTTGCCATGCGTTTGGTGACTTCAACTAAGTCATGCAGTCGAGGTCCACAGGACATTTGTTCGCATGTGTGCAGTAATTTTGGTGTTCGTGGACAGTTTGAAAACGCATACACTCATGAATATCGAAGGTATGATTCCAGCGTTAGGCTATATTCCGAGTAAAATAATAGACAGAAATCTAATAAGTCACGTATGCACATTATGCATTTTTGTTTAGCAAGGTTTTATTTGTTTAAATAGCAGAAATGTTTTGTGTTTCGCGTGGCCATTTACATTTTTCATGTCATAAGCATTGTTTATTATTTTGTGTGCGCCAGTATATTATATAAAGTTTTCTTAAAAGATTTTTCATTTTAATATTTGAAAGTGTATACATTTAACAGTTTATTACTGAGTTTCTATAATAATTCTCGCCTCATAAATCGCCTCTGTGGTCTAGTGGTCCAGCGTTGGCGTTGACCACATGAGGTCTCGGGTTCGATTCCCGAGTCGGGCATATAAAAAAGTGTTTTTTCAGTTTTCTGAGAAACAAAAAGTTGCCCGGGATTGGAAAGTGCCCGGTTGGCGATAGGTTTGCCACCTATCACATTTGTGGGACCAAGTATCTTCGGCTAATCGTGGGTGCACTTGTTGTAACTCTGCCTACCCTTTCGGGGATATGGGTGTGAAGATACCTTTTCTATAATAATTGTAGAGATTTGCTTTTACTAGTGCATTTGTTGATAATTTTAAAATTTTATTTGATTGTGAAGTTTGTGTTGAAAATGTGTGTTTACTAAAATTAAAGATAACAAGTTCCCACAGTTGTCATTTACTAAAAAGATTCAAATTGTGTCTAAAGGTAGGTGTGTACCCGAGTTACAACAACTAAACCAGCAAAAGGGAATGTAACTCGAAAGTTTAAGTTAAGAGTTATGAAACGTCTAACTGGTTGTGTGTTTGTGTATAAACGATAAAATTAAATTGTTTTCCTTGCATGTTGTTTAGTAAATCTATAAAAGAAAAAGTTTTTGTGACCGAGTACTCCGCCGCATACCCAGTGTCATAATCCTGTGCACGCTGCTGCCAGATTGTACTCGTCGGGAAACACAGACTCAGGAAGCATGTTCCAGTCCCTTGCGATTCGAATGAAGAATGTCGAGTCGAACCGGTTTGTCCAGGTACGTGGAACGTCCACCAAATGGCGATGCCTAGAATCTGTGCGCCTCGACGATCGACAGAAAAACGGGGATGGCGGAACTAAGACGTGCAATTTCGCAGCGCTCTCTTTAAATTATATCCGATAAAAGGCCGATAAACTAGCCACTCTGCGGCGATGAGGGAGGTTCTGGAGTTTTTTGACTACCAGAGCATCGTCGTTTATAAGCCTCTTGGCAAGTCTCTCTGTCGCCTTAAGCGTCTCCAACTGGTATTTGGCGGATCTATCCCAGAGGTGAGAGCAGTATTCCATGCTCGAACGAACTTAAGCTTGATAAAAGTTAAGTAAATGTTCCGGGCTGAAATACTGACTCACATTTGCCAGAATACCAAGCTTCTTTGAGGCAACTTGGGTTTTGATTCGATGTACGAAGCAAAGATGAGAGTAGGCGTTAAGGGGATACCAATGAGCCCGAGGTGGTCAGTTATCAGCACGGACACACCCTGAAAAGACGGAGACAGGTGGAATACCAGGTGGCCCATCTGGCCCAAAGAAGTGGTCAAGACTGTTGGAAGCCGTGCATTCGCCGATTTCTATTACAGCGACAGCAGCATAGGAGAAAGAATAGTGTTGAAAATTCGGGGAGGTTTTTAGCAGTTGATGACGAAGGTACTGTGGCACCTTTATTTCTCAACGTGAAGCAAGAGGTTTATCAGGTGCCTCGGGATCTTATAGCAAGAACTATTGAAGAAAACTAAGATATGATTTATATCCATATACCATCCGCGCTCAATCTCTCAATCTCAATCACTTTAATACAGATCTCTATATTCCAAATTTTAAAAGACATTCGATATAATTCACATTCAACTACATATGTTTAAAAGTCGACGAGTGGCCAACATTTTTTTTAACACCATAGAGGTGTTACAGTACTAGGTCAATTTTAAGCTTGAAGAAAACGTGATTTTTTTTAAACAGAAAAATTTTGACTCGATAGCACTTGAACCTGCGACCTTTACTTTGGCCGAGACGCTCTAACCAACTGAGCCGCTGTCGACTGGCGGCGTGATGAAATACATATTACACATAATATATTCACGGCATATCCCTGACGGACAGAGTGCAATAAATCACGATACCATACACAACTATCCAACTTCAACATAAAAATGACTATTCGCTTTAAAAAAATAGATATTATGATCTCACCTATCTTCTCATTATATAATTTGAAACTAACTCATTCATTTGACGGAATTTTCATAAGTGACAAAGGTTTTTATGTATATTATTTATAATATAATATTTTGAATCCATGAACATTAATGACAAATCAATCACTCTGTTGAATGAACACACGGCTCTTACTAAATCTCTCTCAATTCACTATGCGGCAATTATTCACGCATGCAGACGCGTCTCTAAATAGCTCAACATACACGTTAAACTGATTTTAACTAACAAGAACTTGCCTTAGTACAATACAATCAATTCTTCGTCTTCGTGCTTTATTCGTTCAGCCGATGTAGTAGAAAATGAGGTGACTTTCAGGCCTTTGATGCATTCACTTTATTTTATGCACGCAAAAAACATACTATAAATATTGACTTTTATTTTGTGAAAAATGTCTGCCACCTGAACCAAACCTTGGAGCATCCGCAATACCAGAGATCTTGCAGTTGCGTTGCCGGCCTTTTAAGAATGAGTAAGTTCTATTCTTAAAGGCCCCAAGTCGCGTCCATTTAGAAACACCCCTGCTGGTAATTGATTCCACAACAGAGTAGTGAGAGGCAAAAGTGTCGAGAGAAAAGCACAGTTGTGGATTTTCAGACATGGAGATGGTGAGGTTGAATTTGTTTGTACTAATACATCTTTATTTTAGGATGTTATGATGGCAACGTTTGCGTCTACAATGCTCAGTTAACATTAGAATCGTCCTACCAGTACAAGTCAGATTCTGTGAGAGATAAACACAGTAACATAGTTTGGGAGGTAAGAACCACAATACAATAGGTACATAAAAGAAAAAAATAGGTACAGAAGTCAATCTCGTGTATGTACTTCAATTTTCATAACTACGCCCGGCGGTCGCGCTAGGGTTATCAACTTTGGCTTATGCACCAATAAATCGTATCCTAGGTGTTTGATTTATTGTTAAAAATGAAACGGGAAGGACGGAAATGCAAACCAATAGTAACTAAAATATTTTATGTATATAACAATAAACCTATTACATATTTTATGCACCAAAAAAATTCACTGACGCGTGTTTCAAGCGGGTGGCACTCGCACTTGCACTATTTCCAACCATTCCGAGATATCGTGTCCGTGAGAGGTGTGTACGTGTGCGTTGCTTTGTACGTAGATTGACTTCTGTGCCTATTTGTTTTGTGTAAGAACCCTGTTTTATATAATTATATTTAAGCTCAAAAATATATTAAGAACACAGCGCTTAATTTACAACACTAGCAGCGCCTAGGGCTAGTACCAAGGGCGGCATACATATATTCAAAGGCGAAAAAACGTGAGAAAAGAATGTTTTAGACAAGGTCTTAAAAATGCTTTTAACTTAATATTTGCTTTTTAACCCCTTTTCTATGAAAGGGCCCCTTTTCAATGGGTGACATTCTTAACGGTGTCACAGCCTGTAATAATAAACTTTGTTAGGTGGTAGAGTTCTGCATTTTCTCGCCCAGGTCTGGTACCACCGCCTTACCTATTCTTGTCACAATAACGTCAGTGCTTATTGCTGCCGTGTTCCAGTTTGGAGGATAAGGTAGCCGGTGTGCCATTAGACCTCGCCACAAGATAGCAACGCACCATTACCATCTTTCCTGTCTATAGACGATGGTTAACTCTTTCCATCAGGAAACCCATTTGCTTGTTTGCTACCTTATGAATAAAAAAAAACGTCGCTACTACCACATTTCTCATCAAAAGCTGGCAAGCGTATGCTTGTGTTTTATACAAAAGATGGCATCATCTATGTTTTTCAACGAAATCAATGTATTACTATGTCAATGATGTTTTTATTTACAAAAGATGGCAAATAAACCACAATGAAAATAAGAACTTCTAGAATGTGTAGCGTTGTCATCTGCATTATATTATTATAATCGCTACCTGTATTAAAAATTGTTGGTTTTAATTTAATTAGTAAGCTGTGAGTAGTCCGTAACAAATTTAAAAATTGTCAGTCAATTTATTACCTGAATGCGAAAATGTTGTATATAAATGGCGTAGTCCCTTCGTTATCAACTGCTAAAAACCTCTCCGATTTTCATCACTACTCTTTCCCCTACGCTGCTGTCGCTGTAATAGAAATCAGCGAATCCACGGCTTCCAACAGTCTTGATCACATCGTCGGCCCAGATGGGTCACCTGGTCCACCTATCTCCGTCTTTTCAGGATGCGTCCGTGCTGATAACTAACCACCTCGAGCTCCTTAGTATCACCTTAACGCCTATTCTCAACTTTGGTTCGTACATCGAATCAAAAGCTCAATATGCCTCAAAAAAGCTTGGTATTCTGGCAAAAGTGAGACAGTATTTCAGCCCGGTACAGTTGCTCAACCTTTATCAAGCGAATGTCCATTCGTGCATGGAATACTGCTCTCACCTCTGGGGTGGATCCGCCAAATACCAGCTGGAGACACTTGAGATGATAGAGAGACGTGCCAAGAGGCCTATATACGACGACGATCTGGTAAACAAAACACTCCAGAGACTCGCTCATTGCCACAGATTGGCTAGTCTATCGGTCTTTTATCGGATACACTTTGGAGAGTGTGCTGCGGAATTGTACGACTTAATTCCGCCATCCCGTTTTTTTATCAATCGTACCACCGTACCCGGACAAAGCGGTTCGACTCAACAGTCTTCATTCGAACCGCAGGGGACTGGAACATGCTTACTGAGTTTGTGTTCACCGACGAGTACAATCTGGGGATCTTCAAGAGAAGAGTGAACAGGTACCTTCTAGGGAAACACGTTCCATCTTAGGCTGCATCTTAGCTTACCATCAAGCGAGATTGTGGTCAAGCGCTTTCCTATCGATATTTAAGAATCAGTCGGGTAAAAAGACAATGTTTTCTTTACAACTATATGATCCTCCAACTCCCTTTCGCTACCTACATTCAAATGGTCGGACTTTCTTCATATAAACTCGCAATTAACCCACCATACCTTAATCGGATGCGTTTGAGTGTTTCCATGTCAGTAGTTTTTTTTTTATCTGTAGATTTTTTCGCCACCATTGAAATGAAAATCTTTATATAAACTCGACGACGCTTGAGTAAACCCTCATTTAGCATCTTGGGCTTGCTAATTACCATTAGAGATTTAATAGACCCTTTTCGCCTAGAGCCTACTCACATAGACTTGCCGCAGAGGCGGCCTTGTGAGTTGTGACTAAATTCCATATCCGATAAACACTGTAAAGCGATTTAAATATTTTTTATAACGCTTTTTGGTAAGCGCTAGATATTACGACAGGCAGGGGCGCCGATATATCCACGATCATTGTTTGTAAATAATACGCTTGTATTCACTAAGAATGAATCGGATATATTGCAGTTTTTAAAGATTAATTATGATATGGGGATAACATAAAACTAAAATATTTGTTATAAAAGTAAAGGATTAATAATATTTTTAAGATTTAAATTTCAGCAAAAATAGACGTTAAATCACATGACAGTAAACGCAATTCTGAAAGTGTTACGTCACACCGTGGTAAAACGTTATCTTGATGTTGTCATTTTCATTTAAACCACAAAGTATGTAATAAGAGATACTCGTATTACCACGGCGTGATGTCACCAGGACGGAATGAGAATTCAGAGCGTTATCGCGATTTTTAATTTCAATTTTAAAACACGAAATATTTATTACTTATGTACCTAGGTTATTTACCAAAAATAGTTTTTTGGTTAATATACCTAATAAGGAAAATTATTAAATAGTTTAGTAAACTAGCCTATTTCGGTTGGCGAATCTGATCTCTATCCTGATTGACCTGGTCGTTGAGGACTAGAACTAGCGCCGATTAGCACATTGTCACTTCAGCCCAGCATAAGGATAATCATTTATTAACGCTGGTGGATGTTTTGTAATTGTATTCGGTGCTGTCTGTATATAAGTGACTATGTATCAGATCCGATGGGGAGGACGACTAATAGACGGCGAGGCGTCGTTCTTCTCGATCTCCGGCGACGGGCGCGTGGTGCAGTGGGCGGTGATGCCGGGCGAGCTGCAGGCCACCACCGTCATCACGCTCACCTCCAGCCTAGCACCCATACCCGGCCCGGACGGCACGCTTCTCACCATTAACAGTAAGTTCTAAGGATGGGAGTTATAGCTACTTTTATTACACTATCACGTCGTGAAGTTATTTGTTTTTATACTGCTATATCACGCGTGATAAATCACGACCGTTATATTTTATTAGTGACAATTTTTGTCACACTAGGTGCATTTATTCCGTCTGCTATAGTAGGGGAGCCCAAGATGCTAAATTCTGGGCCAGGGGGGGCAACCGTAACATTTTAAGACTATAATTTTGTATTATTATATTTTTATCTATAACAGTAGATAGTAGAGAGGTAAACAAATTCTGGGGAGGGGGGGGGGGCTCGCTACCCATGTACGCCCATGTACTCAAACGTTGTAGGGACCTATGACGGTGTAATAGTTTATGTTAGAAATGGCCTTAATATCTCAGTCGAGGAACCACATATAAACGACTGTAACCGACTGTTGTTCAGAATGGGAGCACAAACTGCTATATTAGCTTTGTATAGGCCCCCTTGTTTTAGAAATATAAAAAACTTTGTTGACTCTTTGAATGACACCTTGCAAACTATATCATCTTTCAAAAACATCATTATAATTGGAGATATAAATATAAACATTCTTCCACAAAATGACAATGTAGACGCTCAAGAATACCTAAACTTATGCTCTTTTCATGGTTTATTACCTGCTCATACATTACCTACTCATCAAAGTGGCTCATGCTTAGACCATATCATGCTTAAATCTCATTTTCCTTCACTCACACTTGTTACTAACTCAACAATAACTGATCATGATGCTGCTCTAATTACCTTAGATTGCAAATTACCCAAAACAAACAACGGTCGCACAGTATCGAAATTAAACAGAAAAAATCTCGAAGAATGTTTACGTAATGTAGACTTTGCCCCAGTTTACAATACCGCTGATCCGCAGATTTCTATGATGTATGTGATTGAACAACTTCAAGGTGCAATTCAGAAAAATACAACTGTTGTTCGTTTGACTAATAAAAATTATAATATAAAACCTTGGATTACGCCAGGTCTTATACGGTGCATGAGACATAGAGATAAACTGCATATGAAAGCCAAAGCTCACCCGCATAATTTGATTTTGCAACTATCTTACAAAAGATACAGAAATTTCTGCAATGAACTCATAAAAAAAGTGAAAATCAACTATGAACAAAAGTCCCTAGAACAAGCGGGCAACAATAATAAAAAGATCTGGAAATATATTAAAAAAGCAACATATACCAAAAAATGTGATGAGCCATCATTAAATCTATTACAGGCACATCCGACAGAAATGACATCAGCTAATATCGCTAATAACTTCTTTGTAAATGTCGGTAAGAGTTTAGCAGAAAAAGTGCAAGGTCAGCCATATTTTTCGAATGCAAGCACAACTTGTATGAGCAATACATCCAAGTCATCCTTTGTGCTACTAGATACTGATGAAGCCGAGGTAGAGAGCATTATTATGAGTCTAAAAGACGAATGTGCAGTAGGATGGGATAATATAACCAACCAAATTATTAAACAGTTTAGATATATATTAATTCCTCCACTAACATATATTTTCCAAAAATGTTTGACTTTAGGACTTTTTCCAAAATGTCTTAAAAAAGCCGTTGTTATCCCTATTTTCAAATCTGGAAGTAAGGTTGATGTAACTAATTATAGGCCTATCTCCTTATTACCTTCTTTTTCTAAAATACTAGAAAAAATTATAAATAAAAGACTGGTAAATTACTTGGAGGAAAAATCGATATTATCGAAAACACAGTTTGGATTCAGGCCTAAATTATCGACTACTGACGCTGTACATCATCTAACGGAGTTTCTTGCACGAGAACTTGATAAAGGCAACCATACATTAGGAATCTTTCTTGATCTTGCTAAGGCTTTTGATACAGTCTCAATCCCTATCCTATTGAACAAGCTTGAAAATATAGGCGTAAGGGGCGAGCAGTTAAAACTTTTTACCAGTTATTTAGCAGAACGAACCCAATGCGTAAAAATAGGTAGTGTTGTTAGTACTGAACAAGAAAACACTTCCTTTGGAATTCCCCAAGGAAGTATTATAGGACCAACTCTATTTTTGATATATATAAATGACCTTTGTAATCTAAAGCTAGATAACGGCAAAATCATATCATACGCAGACGACACTGCCATTCTTTTCTCATCTGATTCAAAAAATGAATTATATAAGCACGCACAACAGGGATTTAATATTGTTAACAGCTGGCTTCGGCGTAATTTATTAACATTGAATACGGACAAAACTAGCTTTATAAAGTTTTCAATGCGAAAGTCACCCGAATTGAACTCAAAATTAATCGCTCATTGCTGTAATGACCACAATAATAACCAATGTGCATGTCCAACAATTAAAAACACAAATAAAATAAAATACCTCGGTATATTGATAGATGAAAATCTTACATTTAAATATCATATAGGGGCCTTATGTAATAGAATAAGAAAGCTGATATTTGTTTTTAAAAAACTGCGCTATATTGCTAACACTACAATAATTAGGCAAGTTTACTTTGCTCTATGTCAGTCAATAATAACTTACTGCATTACCTCATGGGGTGGTGCAGCTAAAACGCTACTAATATCCGTCGAGAGAGCGCAAAGAGCAATTCTCAAGGTGGCTACATTTCGCCCTTTCCTGTTCTCCACTAACCTTCTTTATAAATCATGTAAAGTGCTAACAGTCCGACAGCTTTTTATACTAAACATAGTACTAAAACAGCACGCAGCTCTTCCCTACTGTACAGAAATTACTAACAAAAGAAGAAAAGATATAGTTTGTTCCCATAAAATTGCCATAAAACATAGTTTTGTAACAAAATTTTACTTATTTCTAGGCCCATATCTCTACAATAGACTAAATGCACTGTTAGATATTTATCAATTATCTTTCCATAAATGCAAAAAAAGTCTCCAGTCATCCTTACAAAGTTTGTCCTACGAAGACACAGAGAATTTGTTAATAAGGTTAGAGTAGACTTTACCTATTTACGTGTATTTTGTGTATTTTTTTTTTTTTTTGTATTATAAGTTATGTCTATTTGTAGTATAAATGATAAAATATGATTAGTTATTTAAAGTATACTTGCTCTTTCAGCCTGAAACACAGGTTTTCCTAGTTCAGGCACACGTTATATCATAAATATCTAAGAATACCTTGTAATTATAGATTTAAGTCTGATTATGTGATTTTCTGAAATAAACATTTATTATTATTATATTATATTATTTGTTTTGTGGATTAAATTATAGGAAAAATAAACGGTTATAGTCTAGTCGAGAAGTTAGTTTTCTCCGAAAAATCGCCGGTCCAATCTTAAAAATACGGCGATTGATGCATTGGATTCAGAATTTAATTCTGCGAAATGGGTAATTTTTAATTTGTCCGCCATTAAAAATTTGAATGTTTATAACAAACAAAAAACGAAGTGACAAAAAGGGAGTCTCCGTTTTTTAGCTATAACTTCAAAAATATTAAAGATATCTGAAATTCAAAAAAAGATCCTAAAAGAGGAGAAAATTCTAGTACAAGAAGTCTCATCTCCCGAAGTTGTTGCTCCATTATTTATAATTTTAATTAAACGTCGAAAGTTAGGCTCCGCGCGGCCGTTTAGGTGCCTAGGCGTCCCCGCCAAGCAAAGTATGCAACTCAAAATATTTTTTTATGACATTCAATATGAATTTAAAAATCTGAATAAATTATAATGTCATCTAGACACTTGCAGAAATATAGACCCGCCACAAAAATTAATTTTAGCTTGATTTTTGTTTAAATTATTCAATTGTTAATTAACTAATTTAAATGGCGGAAAAATTAAAAATTACCCATTTTGCAGAAATAAATTCTGAATCCAATGCATTAATCGCCATATTTTTAAGATTGGACCGGCGATTCTTCGCAGAAAACTCACTTCTCGAGTAGACTATTAAGTATATAATGTTTTTCATTTCGATGGTGGGGAAAAATCTACAGATTAAAAAATTTAAAGAAACTGTGACATGAAAACACTAAATCGCGTCAGATTATGGTATGGTGGATTAATTGCCACCTAAAATTTAGAAAATCTACCGATCCAACTATATCGTAAGGGAGTGGGAGGGTTAAAGTTGCAAAGAAAGCGTTGTTTTGACATTCTTGAGCGTGATAGAATTTTCTTTAGCGCGCGCCTATTGTATGTGTGGTGAGCATATTTTTGAATATTACTTCACTAATTTCGTTGAGGTTTACTATGTAGTAAGGCAATATTCACTTTTACTATATTTTTACTGGTTACATGATATGATCTTCCACCATATTATGATTATAATAGTATCTTCACACCCATATCCCCGAAGGGGTAGGCAGAGGTACAACAAGTGCACCCACGATTAGCCGAAGATACTTGGTCCCACAAATGTGGTAGGTGGCAAGCCTATCGCCAACCGGGCAATTTCCAATCCCGGGCAACTTTGTGTTTCTCAGAAAACTGAAAAAACACTTTTTTTTAATGTGCCCGACCCAGGAATCGAACCCGGGACCTCATGTGGTCAACGCCAACGCTGGACCACTAGACCACAGAGGATTATAATAGTGTTCTTTAATATGTCTTTTACTGGTCAGTCTGTATGAGGATATAGACAATCGTCGCTTCTTATCACAGACGTTAATGGTGGGTTGTTATCCATGTGGCAGGGATGGAATGCTAAATACATAGGTTTACAGGCTACCTTCGCTACCGCCACATGAGCGTATAGTAAAAAAATATATTTACTGTTCATTACTTTTTCTGTTATACAATAGTTCTTGTAGTAGTAAAGAAACGGGCAAGCTACATATTTTGACTAAGGTGACTAATTGATCCCAGGAACAAACTTTTCTTTGATTAATAAGTAGCTGACCGGACCAATGAATTATAATAATAATTAAAAAAGCTGATGTAAAAAAGAAGTTGTTTTTAAATTGTTTAATACACTTAAATTTAAAAATCTCATAATTTCGAATCTTTAGAGTCCTCCACTCTCCACTCGTAAGAAAAACTATCGAATGTGTGTTTCAAAAGATCTTTCGTGTTTTTCATAAAATAATCAAGTGTTTAAAGCAAAAAAAATAATTATTGTTATGTTATTAATAATATATTTTTCCTTCACCGATTTAAATGTTCGAAGCCCTCAACTTTGTTAGTTACCCCGATTCGAGATTTTTCGCAGATAGAAAAGATCTGCGTCTCGCCAAAACGAAGCTGTTCACAAAAATTCAGTTTGTTGTTAATAAAAAAAAAAGTTTGTTTCTAGGACCACGGTCCCAAAGTAGAATTTGTAAAGTTAGGGCGCGTAGAGTTAGAAGCTTGGCTCTACATACGATGTGATGAGTTTTTAACAGTGCGAGCTATGGCTCTCTCACATATGGCGAGATATGGTTTCTCGTCACATTTTACTTGAAAATGTTTTTGGTTGGACTACACTGACATGACTCTATGATTGTTGTCAGGTTGCGGTAGCTGCATATGTTTCCATCCGGAGAAGGCTGACATATTTATGGTGGGGACTGAAGAAGGGATGATTCACACTTGCTCTCTCAAATACAACCGGAATTACGTGCGCTCCGTACAGGGTCACCACATGCCTGTGTACAGGATCCACTACAACAACTATAATAACAACATCTACGCTTCGTGCTCCGGTGATTGGAGGGTCAAGATATGGGAGGATGGAAGAGAGTTAGTAGTTTTTATGGAGTTTATATTAAAATTCTGGTATTAATACTGTAATACTGAAACTTGTAGAGTTCTGCATTGTCTCACCCGGGTCTAGTACCACCGCGTTATCTATTCCTGCCGCAATAGCGTCAGTGCTTGTCACTATCGTGTTCCGGTTTGGAGGATAAGGTAGCCGGTAAACTTATGCATGTGGCATTACACCTCGCCACAAGATAGCAACGCACCATTAACACCTTTGGTGTCTATAGGCGATGGTTGGCTCTTTCCGTCAGGAGACCCATCTGCTTGTTTGCTATCTTATGATATAAAAAAAAAAATAAAAAAAAAATATCAGTAGCAGCTCGGGGTCTGGCGGGTGGTGTGTTACTACTGCCGTACCTCGGATGAGCACGTTGAGCCGCCGGTCCCGGTTATTGCTAGAAATATTCGATAATCATTATCAGGTCAGTATAATACGGCGATAGGGATCACCACACATTTCGCCAACCGAAAAAAAAAAACAATGAATCGTGAACGAAAACCTTCAAATGAAATCCGAACCAACACGGGTGATTAATTTGGTAAAACATGTGTTTCAGTGAACCACTATTTATGTTCGAATTGGGATCACCAGTTGGCGATGTTAAATGGGCACCGTATTCGAGCACAGTCTTCGCAGCGTGTACTGCCGATGGAAAGGTAAGTCATGACTATGAGAACTGTAAAACCGATCGTCGGCTTAGGTTGAGGTCATGAAGAGAGTTGGTGACATTTTGTCCATCGGCTGATCCTTGCCCTTGGGCTCATTTCGCCGATGGCCGAAACAGAGTGCTAAGTGTGAGTTTTTCTTTTCGCATTCGATCGTGAACGCGTTTGGACTTTACTAGGAATTTGTATGTGATTTGTACAAATTCCTAGTAAACTCCAAACACGCTCACGATCGAATGCGAAAAGAGAAACTCACACTTAGCATTCAGGGGGCCTCGTCGCCGCTGGCGGCGACTGTGTCGCGTGTGTAGGTGTGTGTGTTTTTATTGGCCAGAATTATCGGATAGGTGAGAAGCTGAGAACATGGCGAGGCTTAAATAATTTGGGATCGGGATTAGGTTTTGGGGTAGTCTACTACAACTAACACCAGTGGATTAGGGTGTGAGTTGGTGCAATCGAAATATATTTTGGAAATATCTCTAAAATGCCTAGCTAAGCTCAGGAATTCGAAATATTCATGAATATACCACGGTGCACCGATGACAATACGAAAGTATTTATTCCTTACTACATGCAGCGGATGCAAGATGATACTTACAACGGAAGTTTGTACGGGGAAGACGGGCAAACGCTACACGGGCGTATAGGATGGGTCTTACGCACATCTTGTGTCCCCTTGTGCCTAAGTGACATTTTACTGCGTTTATTGATGAGGTTATATAACTGACTTACAACGAATTTAGCTTTTTTCACTCTTTGTATGTGCGGTTTAAGACATTTTACTGTCCAGCGTTACTCCTAGGTAGGTACTTGACTTTACTTTCTCACGAGATGACGCTTCCGAACAGAGTAATGAATGCGTTTATGTTTTGCATGTTATAGTGGTAGATATAATTTGTTATATGAAATATAATATAAATACATGGCAGATGGCAAAGGGGCTCCAAAATGCTAAAATATTTCGAGCAAAAATATATTTTACATAGCCGCTATTAAAGAGCACGTGGCTGCACGGCTAAGGTAAACATCTTGGCAGATGGCGCGGCACTCTACCGGTTTGTAGTTAAGAAAACAACTTATGAGATAACTTGACTGAATAGCACAGGAAGATATGATCCTCGCCCCTTTCTGAACAGTAGATGGCTACTGTTCAAAAAGGGGCGAGGGTTATATCTAGATAATGGTATTTAGGCATCTTATAAAAGTTGTGAAAGGCTAACAACGTGTCTACTAACGGTGGTAAAGTTCTACAAAACTCGAACGGGTTTTAGTACCACGACTATTTCCGTCATCAATGCCGTCGGTGTTTTAAATTGTTATGTTCCGTTTTTGAGGAAAAGCTAGCCGATAAATTTATACATGTGGCATTTCACCTCCGCCCAACGGATAGCAACACATAATTGGTAAGTACCTTTAAGGGATTTAAGTACCTTTAAGGGATTTAAGTACCTTTAAGGGATTATCTCTTTCCATCAGGAGAACCATCTGCTTGTTTGCTATGAAATAAATAAATATCCGGGTAATAGCTTCGACCGACGCTATTTATATACAAGTTAGTTTAACCCTTAGATGAAGGAAACAGTCTGAATGAAACTACTACTAGATATGAAATAGCTATAATAAACCGTTAGATATGATTGACCGTTAGATATGAAATAACAATAAAAACCGTGTCATTTCGTCCCAAATAATGGCGGACTTAAGACCAGCTGTTTACTGTCTACATAACAATTGATAAATTATATTGCAATTGGGCATGTTATTTTAACAATTAGATTTTATTTTAGATTTAAAGTACACACTAAAATTATAGAAAAATATACAAATAAACACTCAAATCAATTTAATATTTTGTAAACAAAGGGTTGACATTAAATTTTAACCTACATTGACAGCGTATTTTAGTAATGGCGTATTGTCCGCAAGCTGTTTAGGTGACAATTTTCATAAATGATTTGAAATTAGAGCACTGACAAAATATTTGTAACTTTGTCTATTATGAAAATTCTAGCTTGTTAGACAGAGATAGATCCATTTTTATTTGTTCAGCGTTGGAATGCATGCAATTTTATAATTTTGATTGTTTATGAAAATTAATGCCATATTTCTCTTGTTAAAGGTTTAACCAAAACACTGTTTATAATTCTAGGTATTTGTATTCGACTTAAACGTCAATAAGTACCGGCCAATATGCGTGCAAGCCGTTGTTTCCAAGAAAACTAAGAAACTCACCCGTTTGGATTTCAACACTAGACTTCCTGTTATAGTTTGTGGCGACACCAAGTGAGTATTACGTTGTGACTACATAATCATCCGAAACAAAACCACGACGATGCGAAAATTCGCGTTGTCACAGTCTGTGACCAGTAGCATGGAACATTTCACGAGTTACATGTGATATGAAATGCATTTTTATACATCGCATTTGAAGGTAGCAAATCTCTCTTCATTAATAGAGTTGCCATCCATCCGGTATTCCCCGGATTTGTCCTAGTTTAGGAGGCGTCTAGTGAAATTTCACATGTAAAATCATTGTGAATTTTTTGTTTCATTTCATCCAATTTGACCGCCCCGTTGGTCGAGTGGTTAGCGACCCTGACTACGCAATCGACAGGGTTCGGGTTCGGTTCCCGACGGGGACAAGCATTCGTGTGATGAGCATAAATGTTTGTATTTCTGGGTTTAGGTGTTTATTATGTATGTACCAACGGGGCGGTCAAATAAAAATAAAGAGCTATAAAAGTGAAGAGCTTTAACTCCATGGTGAAAATAATCGAACCCAGGATCTTTTCATTTAATTAATTCACAGCCAAACCTCCAACTCATAATCTGTAACCATGATTACACAAACAAGGAAATCTATCAAGTCAATGCCTTTGTAACATGAAAATATGGAAATTACCTACTCAATTTACTTTCATTAGAAGTCTGCCTGCCTTACTAAATACTTATAAGAGTGACATTTTGACTTTAATAAGAAGAAAATCTGAATTATGTTAAGCATTAATAATATTGATTTTCAACCAGAATTCAGCTAATCTGGCATTAATGAAAATCTCTCTTGTTGCAATTGTCCTCCTATGACAGCTTTCTATCAGGTTTACTCTGCTAAATACGCAAGGGAATCAACATGATGATAGGCTCATTTAAAAAAACGGCTGATACTCATTTGCTACTTACAAGAAAAAAAAACAATCTTGTGCAAGCGTCTCATCTCCACGGAATAAGTAACTCCTTTATAGAGGCCTACCTACCTACGCCTTTAAATGGGCTTAATGCTTGTCGTCAAAATAAGAAATTAACCTATAAATAAATTTAAAAAAAAATAACTGTGTTACAAAAGGTTACAAAATTTCAAATTATTTACAAGAAGAAAATGCCTGGGATTAATTATTGGTCCTATATACCAATCTCTTAATTTATTGGTTACAATGTTCATGTTAATGAAATACTTAATTATTGTAATATAATTAGTATTATACATTAAAACATATATGAAAAAAATGTAGAGACAGACAAACACGCTGAGTTTCTTCTGCCGGATTTTCCTAGTATGTAGCCGCGTTCTGATCCGGTGGTAATTATTTTAAAAAATATTCACTCGTCAAAAGTGCTCGTAAACGTTTATTTGAATTAAACATTTTTGATCCGGACTTTGATATTTTGTAATTTTAAATAGGTTATATACACGAAATACATCTAAAAAATATCTAAATGAATATGATTACCTCATAAAAAACCAATGCGTGGTTTAGAGGAAATACGAGGAAAAACGTACAGGCGCGTACATTGACTTTATTGACATTCCATCATGGGCGTAGCTTTGTCATGGTGGGTCCAAGAGTTTCAAAATTTATAAAAAATTGTTATACTGCGAACTTAATAAGAAAGGAATGCAATAAATAATTTTTTTAATTTATTTTTTACAAAGACGGATATCACATTAAAGGTGCCAATTGTACCTACACAATGCCGTGCATACATATTTTTTCCTATTTTCTCTGTCTATCTCGTAAGGGATCTGGCATGAAGATATTATAACATATTACCTAATATAATTTATTGTAATTTAATATTTATGTAATTGTATTCGTCATTCCCATAAGTTTCTAGATTTGCTATAACATCGTTGTAAAAACTTTTGTAATCTCAAAGACTCGTCTTCATTCAAATGAATCATATTTAGTGCCATATAATAATTAATGAATACTATCCTTTACGGTCGATTTAATTATCATCGATATCTAACATCGATAAGTTTCAACGTTATATGTACGCGAATACAAAGTTAATTACATAATTTCGACATTGGCAACATCGCCTCCATAGCTCAGGGGTTAGAGCACTGGTCTTGTAAACCAGGGGTCGAGAGTTCAAATCTCTCTGGGGGCAGGATTTTATATACGTACTTTTTTATATTGTTCGTTTAAATTAATAATATTTTTCAAGTTTTTATTGATTTTTAATACATTTTATTTTAGAGGTACTTGCCACATACTAAAATTGTCGCCGAACTTGAGAGTGATGTGTAAGCCACCGAAAAAAGCGCAGGGCATTGACCAGAGGACATTGCAGGTAATGTTTTAAGACAAGTTTACGAATATAAAAAATAACCTTTATCCTTCTGCGCACCCAGAATATATAATAGTACTTCGTGCTATGACGAGCGTATAAACATAATATGCCTAAATGTTTTTCTGTAATGACCAACTTCGTCCATAACTTGCAAAATTCTTATATAATACTAACGTCGTGAAATAGAGATAGCCTCATTCGGCACGGAGCGGACCATTAGATTACAGGTTCGATCCCGAGTCGAGCAAAAGTGTTATTACCTAAGAATTGAAGTTTTTCTCTTCTCTTTCTAATCTTAATAGCAGCTCAGAATCTGGTCACAGATGGTGGCGTACCCCGGATAAGTACATAAATTTGTCGATCCCAGTTATCGCTAGTAATAAGCGGTATTATCCTTATCAGGGCGGTCAAATACAGTAATCGGGATTACCGGTGGGAGGGATGCGCTGTGCCGCGCCCCCGGCTGCATGGGTACCACCATCTTGCTTGTTTCTCCCGTGAAACAGCTTTGCTGTGTTTCGGAGAGAAGGACTCGACAGGCAGTGTAATTACTGGCACCGATACTTATGTCTCAGGATAGACAACACACAAATAGGTTTCCTGGGCTAGTTCCAGGTAAACTAGTTTATGTTCATTGGCGAAGTCGAACAATTACTATCAGGTGGCACGTCTGCCAGTTTGCCTATCCAACTAACATAAAAAAGAATTACTATTCACCAGGCCAGACGGCGAACATGTGAATTGTGATAAATCTACTTTAGGTTAAAAGCCGAGCCACACTGTTGGAAACAAGTCCTCCCCACCGGCGGTTTACAACAGTGTAAACACTTGTTTGCAACAAAAATTCATCTGAACTCCACAAGCCTCCCACCAAGGTCACCCGTGTTGGAAGCTTGTTTCCAACAGTATGGCTCGGCTATAACTCTGCTTAAGAAACCGGCGTGATCAGAGGCGGATTTGATACTTTGGCGGCCCTAAGCATACGAAAAATTACTCCTTTATTCGCTTTAAAGCATAAAAAATTAAACAAACTGTATAAATTAAATTAAAATAAAAAAAAGATACTTACTTACTTACTTACATGATTAAATTGTCTCAATCAATATTTCAGATACTTATTCTTACCATTTCTATTTATGAGTAACAATGAATTGTTGTTTATGTGAAACAATGAATTATTCACAAATTGTCTTTTGTCTGGCTTTCTGAGCAGCGAATTCGTTTATAAAAGTATCACAATCTAAAGACCGTAGCAACTGTGACTCAAAACGACCAAATTTTCCCGTTCTTAGCCCGAGCCTATTCGGCCTATAGGTAAATCCGCCCCTGGGCGTGATCATACTTTTTTTCACTTTTACTTTTTTATATTCTACTTATATTATATGTGATTTTTTTTTACATTTCGCAGTCTGCTATTCAGTTAAAATGGCTAAGCTGAATTAAATGTAATTTAACATAGTCTACCTTTGTGTATATAATTAACACATAAACTACTTTTAATCCCAGAAAAAGAACATATATTAAACATTTGAGGTCTTATTAATAATCAAATTAGATCGTGGACACGTCAGTAAGCGTTCGTGTCTACCTATACGTCATAGTAATAAATTACGTATAGTTACATAACAGTCAATGAGATAGAATGAGCACTTTACAGTCTACACGCACGCTCAAATATGTGTTGGTAACTGCCCCTGATAAGAAATACTAGCCGGCCAGGTGTGGCGCACCTGTGTGATTTATGAACCTGTTATTGTAAGATAATAACGTCATTATAAACAACAGTAGAGAAATATAAATAAGGAATGTATAAATACGCGGGGATAAGATGTTTTCAAGTTATTGTAATTCTCTCGTAGAGAGTATTCTTTGTTGTAATTCTATCGCTTCTTGAGGGCGTTGCTCTTGCTCAAAAATTATACTGCGCATGTAAAAGTGTTTCAAGCATTTTATTCGGCCAGACTGCTTCTCGGTAATATATATGTTTATTAATAACACCATTCACTCTGCTTACTGCAGACCCATAGCTTGGGTCTTATACCTGTTTTCTTCTATACCTACTTCAAAAGTTTTTTTTTTTACATTATCTATACTCAACTACAGCTAAAAGGTAAAAAAAATTCGGGTGTATGTAAGTATTTTATTCGCCCGCTCTACAACCCACAACAGATTTAATGGATTTCAATGAAAGGTTTTGATATATTAATGAAAAATCTTGAAATTTTGTCAAAAATAAAACACTTTTTCATAATTTTTCGTCAATGATAACACCCGAACCGATAAACCGATTTTGATGTAATTTGAGGCATTCAACGCAGTTTTTTTAAGGAAGAGATTATTAAATTTTTGTAATCGGTACATGAATTTGGAAGTTTTGGAAAAAATGTTTATAAAAAACATATTTTTCCAAAAAAAAAATTAAGTGTTTCAAAATTTCTCAAAATCTGAGCCAAATCGGGTCTAATTTTCAGGAAGTCTAAGTTTGGCGAAACCAAATCGAATGCCATCAATTACGTTTCGATCGTTCAAGCCGTTCAAGTTATGAGATGTTTACATACGTACACATACACACACACACGCACACAGTCGCACACGCGCACATACCCACACGCACACAGGCGCACACGCACCCACGCACCCACGCCCCCATGCGCCCACGCGCCTACACGCACACACACACACACACACACACATACATACATACATACATACATGCAAGCATACATACATACATACATACATACATACATACATCATACATACATACATACATACATGCAAGCATACATACATACATACATACATCATACATACATCATACATACATACATACATTCATACATAGACATATTGGTGTCATTGCGAAGATAGTCGATAAAGGTTCCTAGGACATCAAAACGTAGAGATCTAGTGAAAACTCGATTTTCAAAAACCGGGGCAAAATCAGTAACTTGGTTAAAATATGGTTTACTTAAAGCTTAACGGTAATATTTCGTGAATTCAACGCAAATGAGTACAAAAGTTTTTTCGTTAAATTAGTTATTACCGGCATTTTAAGATTAATATTTTTTTATTAAAATATGAGTATGATTGTGTGACATACAAAGTTCAATTAAATCTGCACCACATCAATTGCGACAGCCAAATTCATACTGTCACGTGACATTTGTGCACTTACGACCTGTCGCATGCCTCTAGATACTAATTTCTTCCCTTCATCATTCGGACAACTTTTCTTTCACTTACAGATAATGAAACTGGATAAGTTGCTGAGTCTAGTTCGAGATCCACCGTACCAGACTGGCGTTGTTGATGAGAAGTTTGATGACGACTAGATTTAAAATTTTACTTTACCGTAATTAAAATAATAACATGAAACGAGTTTATTTTCCGTATTTACTAACAAATTTTCTGGTTGTAGGTACTAATGGGCATAGCTATAGCTTTGTTATGGGGGGAGGTCCAAGGAGTTCAAAATATACAAAAGTTAACTAATAATATAATTATACAACGAACTTCTAAATGGAACAAAAAACATTTAATTACGAATTGTAAATATCTATTTGCCGCATACACTCCGGTCCCCCTATATACTCCCTATATAAGCCCATGATTGTACCTAGCTATATGCATATTTTCTCTTTAAACCCTGTAAGTTCCAGTCCCGTTTGAAGAATATACCATCTACCAGGTAATTTGTATGATATGAACAATTGGCTATACCTGCCACTACCATCGTGAGTGCTAGGTTGTAGTTTCGCAACGTTTTACGTATATGGTACCACCGCCTGACTATTCCTGCCGCAATTGCAACAATGCTTGTTGAACACAGTCGTGTTCTGGGTTGGAGGGTAAGACAATTGGTATGGACTTATGCGTGTGGCATTACCATCCCGCTACATAGATAGCAATGCACCGTTAACATACTTGGTATACCTATATAGGCGAAGGGTTCTCTTTTCATCAGGATAGCCATCATCATCTATCCATCTGCTTGTTTGCTATCTGATATCAAATAGGGTAGGCAACGACAATTGACATCCAACGATGAAAAACTTTTCATACTACCCAATACTAGTCAATAGTCCCCAGTACAAAGACCTGTCAATTTGCTTACTGCACATAAACTTTTTAAAGCAGAGCCACACTGTTGGAAACAAAACATCTTGGTAGTAGTTGACAAGCGCTAAATTCGAGTTCGTAGGTATATATTCTGTAACATAGCGTCAAAAGGACAACTGCAAAAAATTATTTTAAAATTTTTCGCAGTATAAATTTTTTGGACTCAATGAAGGTTGAATCTACAAAGCTTTTCACTTTTCTGAATTGACTTTTATGAATGAAGTTGTTTCGTTAATTTTCGACTTATTCACATGGAATTAATAGAAAATAAAAACAACAAATCGTGAGATCAGAATTTATTCATACGCATTTATCTACAAGGCCAAAAATAGGTACATAATATATTCTAACCACAATATAAACGTATCTTTGTAGACTTTAAAAACAAAACAACGCCATTTTGAACAGCTTCACACGTCCACATAAATTTCAATAAACCATTATTTAAATAATTTCTTTATCACCTTAATATTGCCATAATTTTCAAGCATCGCCATTTGAATAATATTTAAAGTAATTTTATTCTTAAAAATTTCTTGGATATACAATAACGTGTAGTGAATAATATTTAAATTAAACTAATTTTATTCTTGGAATCTTTTGATAAAAAAAATATTTGGATGTTAGCAATTACGTCTAGTTTAATAATTAAAGTAATACGTAATGTTGCAAGTATGGAAAACTCACTAATTTATACATCATAATTGGAACGAAGTTCCTTACGGCAGGCTTGGAGGGGATAGGGATTTTGCTGCGCGACCGAACTGAAAAAAATGTGATAGTAAAACCGTAAGAAAAATGCGTGGAATAAAAGCGTTAAATGAGACGTGCGTATGCGCGACAGTCGCGTACACAAGCGAGTAGTGCCGTTTAGCCGAAGGAAGTTCGTTCCTACCTGGTGTCCCGCGACACCACATCATTTTTATTTTTTCTGTAATGTGATCCAAACTTAAAATGAAATCATGTAAATAACACTCTTACTACATACCTTTATTTCATACTCAATTATCATGATAGTATTTAATTACTGGAAATTGATTTAAAAATTAAATTAAGGCATCAATAATGTTTATTTATTTTGACGGTAGTTGTTGCAAATCAAATCACATTGCAGGAAATCCATCTTCAATTCAATTGCTCACATTTCATTTTATCTAGTTTATTGACTATTTCATAGGAAAAAAGCAGACCGCTATCCCGATAGAAAGTAAATCATAATCACACCATAATCGACACCTCATACAATAGTCACGCCTACAGATAGATGTTAATTGTACGTACGAGTAAATCCCATTATTCTCTCTTGGGCTCCGCTACTATAGACATCAATCTCCATATTATGCTTTTCGCAAAAAGCAAACGATTAGTCATGTCTCACTACCATTGTAAATAGTAGACGATAGTTCTACATCTCGCACTGGTTTGGTTTAGGTAAGGTAGCCGATAAACGTATGCATGTGGCATTACATATCCAGTACACGGATAACTATTCATCATTAACATCTAAGGTGTTATAGATTATGGTTATATTTTCCATCAGGAGAGTCTGCTTGTTAAATATCCTATAATGCACAAAAATGCAAATCTTAATGGCGTAAGTTTACCGTAACAAAACAGTGATAAAATTTTTGTTCTGTAATCGCAGTGTTTTTGGAACACATGAACAAAAATCGTATCGTAATCGTAAGTTGTAGGATAATAGTAATGTCAATTAATACTCCTTAAAACATAATATAACGTGATTTTTAGTTCTAAATTTACATCATTCTTTTGCATGCATATTACAATATGATTTTTTGTTAGATCTAGGAAGTCCCAAAGTGTTCGTTTGAAAGATGTTTTAAATTATGTGATTTAGCATTGCAAGTTTTAACGTTATTACAACGACTTTTATGCTTTGAATTTTTTCGAATGACTATAATGCAAATAGTAGAAAATATATAGGTGTATATATAATGTAACGTTTTAATCTTTTGCTGCCGACCATATAATACCACCACAGGCTAATAAATACCAATAATAAAATAATGATATACCTATTTTGAAAATTTTAGGATAATAACATACACGTGATTTACTGATTTTATATGCGGAAATTGAAGGTAATTTTCCACTGCTGTTTCGGTCTAGTGGGTAAATTATTACTACAATTAAATATTTTTTTGTATTAATACACCATACGTTTGAAATCTAAACTATAAAAAGTGTAAATGATTGCAATGATTCATCAACTACAGTAAAGGCAAGTACAGATTAGCTTGGAATATACTGATTTAGAT
The DNA here is from genome assembly GCA_036924255.1 of Apodemia mormo. Classification (NCBI taxonomy): domain Eukaryota; kingdom Metazoa; phylum Arthropoda; class Insecta; order Lepidoptera; family Riodinidae; genus Apodemia; species Apodemia mormo. The sequence continues at coordinate 12,445,533 of JAUPFN010000019.1, read as the reverse complement.
TTACTTTAAAAAATCAAATATTTCACAGCCTTTGCATTTACGGCATAATAATTTTATTGCCAGTGCGTCATTTAGAGAATGATAGCTCATATGCATCTATCATAGGTGTATAAAAACAATACTTGATATATAAATTTAAAAAATTCATCGCTAAATTAGTAATCGTACATGTTTTTATTTTCTGAATTATATTATTGTCTGTGAGTAGCAATAAAGTTAAATTTCTAAACGTAGCTTTTTTAATCTTTTTACACATACCTTAAAACTTAATTCACAGCAAGGGTGGTAGCAGCAGCCAGAGGCCAGAAGCATTTAGAAGTGTAATTGCTCCCACCATCGATGTGATTTAAAACTATTTTCTTACATGATACAGGTCTGAAACGATTATTACCTATGTGCACTGCTTTAAATGAGTCTTAAGTTTAAAAAAAAACATTAAACTAAAGCAAATAGTGTATCGGGGCACATCGCAGCACATTTTGCACTACCAAAGTGATTGACTTAATAATTTTTAAATATTGTCAAAAATTGCAACGGTTAAGTTCTATGAGGGGAACAAGAAGATACGTTAATAAATTTGCGACATTATTTCAATGCAAGCAAAGTCGGAAATATTTTTGCAATCTATTCTTGCAATTTCTAAATTGCGATGCGATGCTTGCCAGTGCAGTGTGCATATATCTTAACAATCACCCTTTAATGAATACATGAGCTAACTCTTACGCCTATTTCGGAGTCGGTTTTGCAGCTTTTCAGGCTATAAGCTATAGTCATTTCGAAAAAACAGTCTTACGACTAAATACTTACAACATAGTTGGATTTAGTAAAATTTTAAGAGCAAATATATCTAAATACATTGGGCAGGACTGGGGGTAAGCTATCAAACAATGGACCTATTTGGGCGGAAATAGTTATTCATAGCAAAGTGACCATTATTTCTAAAAAGGACATTATTAAAACTATTTTTTAGATCGTTAGAAGCAAATAGTTTCTGCCTAGAGTAAATAATGTGTATGGTAAAAGGATGCTCTAATATATTTTACCCTTGTGTCTGAATGAATTACCGAGTTGCAATCGCTCTATTCGCAAAAAAAAAACATTGAAATATAAATTAAAAAGAAATACTATATTAATAACATATTCTAATATATTCATTAAAGCGTACTATTCGAAATTCATTAATAATACATTGTCCACAGTCGACTCCACAGCTGCTGCCGGATAAACTTTAAAAATTTTAGTGAATAGTTGTTTTTATCAATATATGTAATATATAATAGTTTTGGACAATAAATTTAAAAAAATAGCTTTTCTGAAAGAGAGCGTTAATCATCGCATATTGATATAATACCAAAGATGTTCATAGTGCGTTGCTATTCATGTAGCAGAAATATAAAGCCACATGCATAAGTGCAACGAGTACACAAAATATATATTTTTTTATATATATTATATAGAAATTGACAAAGCTGTCACCACAGCCCATGGGCTCATGAGCATCAGCAAAAGAAGATGCTAGCCGCCAATGTGAAGTCAACCTCTAAAGAAACTATTAATCCTCTTAAAAAACCCATGTCAAAATTCCTAGAAAACACCGTGTGAAGTAATTGATCCAAATTCCAAATATATTCCAAGGATCGCCATAGGGTCTTACACCCAGAAACCAATACCACTGAGACCAAAAAAGCAAAATAACATGAGAATACAATATAGAAATTAATATCCACGCGCTTTTATCCCCAAAGTGATAGAGGTGCAACTAGTGCATCCACCTTTACCAATGTTAACGCCAACCTATCAACAAATCGAGCACATACCCAGTTTCGAACAAATTATTAAAAAACAAAACTGAAAAACTCGTTCAAAACGAACTATCCAACGTGAAATTCGAACTAAGGAGAACTCATGCGTCTATCTCATAACCAGTATCGACGTTCAGTTTAGTCGACATTTCTACGATTAATGAGCGATGTTCACCACTAATCCATACTAATTTTATAAATGCGAAAGTCTGTCTATTTCTATATCTGCCTCCATATCTGTTTGTTTATTTATCTGTCTATCTTTATCTTTTGTTTTTGTCTATTTCTCTGTCTCCCTATCTGTCTATCTATCTCTATCCATCTGTCTGTTTATCTGTTTGTCTATCTGTCTCTCTATCTCTCTATCCATCTGTCTGTTTATCTGTTTGTCTATCTGTCTCTCTATCTCTCTGTCCATCTGTACGTTTATCTGTCTCTTTGTCTGTCTGTCTATATCTGTATCTCTGTCCATCTGTCTTTCTGTCTCCCTGTCTCTCTATCTCTCTGTTTATCTGTCTGTCTCTGTATCCCTATCTGTCTGTCTGTCTCTCTATTTCTCTGTCCATCTGTCTGTCTCTCTGTCTCCCTATCTATCTCTCTATTACTCTATCCATCTGTCTGTCTATCTCTCTCCCTATCTGTCAGTCTATTTATCTGACTGTCTATCTCTCTGACTTTCTGTCTCCCTATCTTTATATCTGCCTGCCTATCTCTCTATCTATCTCCCTATCTTTCTATCTGTCAGGGACAAACAGGACAAATAGGGAATCTGTCCATCTCTCAGTATATCTAAGGGAGACCCCTTTGTCACATTTTCACAGCTAAACCACAGCCGATTTTAATGAAATTTGGCAAGGAGATAGTTAAAAACTCTGGATCAAACAAAAGCTACTTTTTTCAAAAAACCTCTAACGGCCTGAAAAAATGTATGAAAGGTTGTATGAAATTCCTTAGATTGATGACTTGTTTGTGATTCAACTTGCGGTTGACACTGCGCGTAATATAAGCTTTATTTACAACTTAAAATTATATCTTAAAAATATTTATCACAAATTTTTAAATGCTGGATTCGTACAAAACTGACTAGAAATTTATTTTGGTACACAGGTACAAAAAGTATTAAGAGTAATATTAGTATAACTATAATAAATCTAGGTACATTAATCTAAGTATAGCTCCCGGCACGGTTATTGAAAGCTCGGCTATGGATTAAGGATCGCTTTGCGCACTGCAAAATAAACGGTATTACAGACGTTACACATTATATTATTCACTACTGCACAAGTCAAGGTCAGCGCTCAAGAAACGTGCCGATAACTTTAGATAATAGTTAATTAAGTCCATCGGTACAGGCGAAATTTGCAGTTCATAATAAACACTACTTTCTTTAATTAATAAATAAATTGAAGTGATATTTATTTACACTCGTTTGGGAAAACAGATCAGTATAACTTTGACGTGTCACGAAGTTGCGCGCTCAGATTATCTCATTATAATAGGCCTTTTCATCACAAAATTTTTTTGTGCGCATGCGTCAGAATCAGCCATCTTTTTCGTACTGTTTTTTGTAAACAACCATGCTAAATTGTCCGCTATCCGTGTATCAAAAATTAAAATATAAATCAAAGTTGATTAATTGTAAAAAAAGTGAAAAAAAAATAAGTAGTAAGTCAAAATAATCGGAAAAAATTTTTTGTACTCCATTATAATTATGTTGTCTGTACGAAAAGGAACAACAAAACGGTGTTGTTATGGAGTATGTAAAAGTGATACACGATACAAATCATTTAAAACCAATAGATTCTATTTTATAAATTTTCCAAAGCCTTGTCTTGAATATCGAAAAAAAATAATCAAATCATCAAGCAAATTACACATTAAAGCATGTGTAAAATGTGCGAAATGTGAGTTATGGGTGAAAAAATGTGGCAGAAGTGACCGAGGTTTTAGATCTATTGATGATGTTACTAAGGATACTTATATTTGCTCACTACATTTTCTTGGAGAAAGTGGTCCAACTGAACAAAACCCTGATCCTTTAAGCTATCAAGAGTTTCAACATATTGATAAATCAATTAATAAGGTAAGGTATAAAATAAATTATACAGAAATACAATTTTCGGAGTTATAACCTCAAACCTGTTTATAGGTGCTCAAAGCAATTTAATTTAATAAAATTGTAAATATTAATTTATTTTTTATGTTTTTAGATAGTCAACAAATGTCAATGTCTAACCTCTCAATCAGTTCACTTTTTTCCCTTTTTGCGGACGCCCATGACATTTTAGCCACCTTTTCAATTGTTCACAATTATGAGCTTCAACTGAATCATAAATAAGTGAAGCACCATCGATGGTTTTTTCCAATAATTTATTTCTTTGTGGAGATAATAGTCCTTGTCCAGCCATTGTTGATTAAAACAGTACGAATTTTTTGAATTACCGCCGTTTCAACATGGCGGCTACGCATGCGCTCATCTGATGATGAAAAGGCCTATAGGAAGTCTGGGATGCACGCGCTATTTGAATTGACCAACCAGCACGTGTTATTTAAATTGACCAATGACGCGCTGGCTCTTTGAAATTAACCTATGAGCTCGTGCGGTGTTAGAGTTGGCTATCAGATTATATAAATATAATCACTTAGGTATCAGATGTTAAACATTATGTGTTACTACTAAAGCTCGCTCGTTTTTTGATACCATAGAATAGAGGATTGGGAAATAAACCTTTTATTTCTTAAACTCTTAGCTGTAGTATTTATTTTTGTCTATGATATTTTGCTCAGTTTCAAATTACATTATTTGAATACAAAAAAAATACGTTATTACTAAAGCCAAAGAAGTATAACGTCTTACGCGCGTACACAAGTAATCGCATGGATTTTTTATAACACTTTAATGTCAGTGTTTGAAATAATCTTACAAATGTTAACATTTTCGTTAAGCTATGAAGTATTAACAAATATCGCCTCGGCACAAATAATACTGTCTCGGTTTACCTTAATCTTTTTATATCTATGTTATAGTTTTGCCATATCCATCAGTCTGCCAGTCAGCGACATAACTCAAAGACTCGTTGTACAATAATCATTTTAAAAATGTTCTTTTATGTCAGTCAGCGACATAACTCAAAGACTTATTGTATAATCACTTTAAGTGTTCTTTCATGTCAGTCAGCGACATAACTCAAAGACTTATTGTACAATAATCATTTTAAAAATGTGTTTTATGTAAAATGTAAGCAACTCGGAATCCTGTTGTGCGCGTATCGACACGCACTTTATATATTATTATAAAATTACATTTCATTGAGCACATACTTACACAAATATCTACTAAATAAAACGCTAACACTGGCTAACTGACAGACTGACTAGCAATACACAGCCTAAGCCAGACTTAGAAACATGAAACTTTATATAGAACTCCCTTATTATATAGTAGGAGAGCACTAAGAAAGGATTTTTGAAAATACATACCCTAAAAAGATGAAATAGGATGACGTTTGTATGGGAACGCAAATAAGCATTGATATAAAAAACCCAAGATACACAATCAGTGTGTCAAAAACGTCCTCCAAAAAATAGCGCACAATTTTAAATTGTGCGCTCATTTCAAATAGAATCGCGTCGGTCACGACACTGTCAATTTTATTTCTTTACTAGGTGGTAGAGTTCTGCATTGTCTCGCCCGGGTCTGGTACCACCGCCTTACCTATTCCTGCCGCAATAGCGTCAGTGCTTGTCGCTGTCGTGTTCCGGTTTGGAGGGTAAGGTAGCCGGTAAACTTATGCATGTGGCATTAGACCTCGCCACAAGATAGCAACGCACCATTAACACCTTTGGTGTCTATAGGCGATGGTTGACTCTTTCCATCAGGAGACCCATCTGCTTGTTTGCTATCTTATTATATAAAAAAAAAAAAAAAACATTGCTTTGTAAAAACAACTATAAGTCTTGCACTTAAGGTTGGATATGCAGACATATGTTTTTGCCATATCTATAACTACTTAAATGAAATTAGGGGCACTTTTGAGTGTCAGTTTTGTTCGGGACTGTGCATCTAGGGTGTTTTATATCAATAAGAAAAATAATCGACAACAAAATATGCTGCGTCATCTTGAGATCCTCTGTCCATTCTGCTTAATTATTCAATTTCAAAGCTGGATAAAAATCGTATAAATATCGTTGAACATTAGTAAACTGAAACACTATCTAATATTGATTTTAACTACGGGTAGATCAGTTTGGGTCCGATCCTGTCACACCTCTCAACAGAGCCAGGGCCCAGTTTGTGGTCTAGGAAAGCGCGCGCGTCGTTCGGTGCTGGCGTTTGGCGGCCGGCGAACTGGATCTATATCAAAAATGTAACGTCAGTATTATAATTAAACCTAAAAACGGTTGTACACTGCATCCAATCAGATTTTTTTTATATCATAAGATAGCAAACAAGTAGATGGGTCTTTTGATGGAAAGAGTGAACCATCGCCTATAGACACCAAAGATGTTAATGGTGCGTTGCTATCTTGTGGCGAGGTCTAATGCCACATGCATAAGTTTACCGGCTACCTTATCCTCCAAACCGGAACACGACAGCGACAAGCACTGACGCTATTGCGGCCAGCGGCAGGAATAGGTAAGGCGGGGGTACCTCACCCGGGCGAGACAATGCAGAACTCTACCACCTAGTAGCCACGATAGTAGTGACTCGCATATCCAATCGGTCGCCTTTTACGACATGCCTGGCAGAAGGGCAGTTGGTCTATTCTTCAAAGGAGCCCGGAACCAACACGGGAAAGAATCCGTAAAATGTTACGAAGTAGGCGTAAAACAATTTATATGCAAGTGTACGCAATAAATCCGAGCTACTTCATCCGATTACTCTCCTATTCGTATCGTAGTATAGACGTAGCGAAGTGGCCATAATAAGATATTTCAAAAATGCTGAAAACATACAACAGGAGTGCCAAAAGTTTACTTTTGTCCTAAATTTAAAAAAATTGTGTTGATGTTTATTGCTTAATCTTTTCTAGTTTCATATTTTGATGTATTCGTATCAGATTTACTACGTGGGAAAGTTCTGAAAACTAATACCACCTTGTCCTGCCGCAATAGCGACAGTTCTACTCACTGTTCTGCTCCGATTAAGAAGGTAAGGTAGTCGGTACACTTATGAATGTGGCATTACAACCCCGCCACACGCGCGATAGCAACTCTCCATTAATATTTTTGGTACCTATAGGCGACGATTGTATCTTTACCTCAGAACTATTTGCTTGTTTGCTATCCTGTGATATAAAAAATAAACTGATACTACATAATTAATGAAACTAATACCATCTATATATTATTACAAAAATCACAAGAACACAGAACTTTAAAATTTGGAACGTCTAAAATGGAAAAATGTATAAAAAGGTAATAATTTTATAAAATATGCATTGGAAATAAATGAATAAAAAACATTACACACTACTATGCATTTGACACACACACGTAAGTATATACTCTTTTGTTTATGGTTGGTATGATGGTATGGCGGAGTGTGGTTAAACTTAGAAGAGATTTTATTATTTAGTCTATGGTCAAACTGAGTCATAGTTTATCCTAACAATTTATCTAATATATTCTATGTCTAGCTTTACACATATAAATTATACGTGAAGCATAAACTTTGGATTATTTTTTAAGAAATTTGCACATACGGAGTAGTCTGAATTTTAGCATATATAATGTTTAATAACGTTATAAATATAAATATTCACGGGACAAATTATACTTAATGATCTAACCCCAAAGTAAGCAAATTATTTGCTTGTGTTATGGGTGTTAGTCAACTATACTAATTAATACATAGAAATATAAATACTTGAATATATTTAATAAACACCCAAACCCGGAAATAAAAACATTTATGCTCATATACGTAAATATACGTTTACTAGCTGACCCGGCAAACGTTGATCTGCCTTTTTAAACTACTCTCATTTTTTTCTATATTTTCTCACCTTTTAAACCTTCCCTGGACTTAATTAATTCAAAACCAAAATTAGCCAAATCGGTTCAGCCGTTCTCGAGTTTTAGCGAGACTAACGAACAGCAATTGATTTTTATATATATAAGATATGGAGAAGTGGAGAAAACTAAAACTTTTATATAAATGTAGGTAGTGTATGTGCCGCTAGCAAAACTGTATACTAAGTATCAATTAAAAAACAGTAAGATTTGCGGCATAATAGTAGCGTTATCTACTCTGTCGTAAAACATATGCACGTTAATTTGACGCGACCGTTTAGAGTACCGTAAGTTTGCAAACTTTGTTGCAATGTCATTTACAAAATATTCAACCCTTATCTATATGTTATGGTTTAGTTTCGACTATTGCTTCACTTTACCGGCGAGAGCTCTTAATATTTGATTAGGCCCTAAAAAATTCAACTTTTGAAAACTTAAAACCCTGTATAAAGAGACTTATCTTTATTTATGTATTTTTAATATTTTGGTGATCTTAGATTATTTAAGGTATAGCCTTGAAAATAAAATAAGCTGTTGTTTTTCGCAAAACATGTATATTTTATTAATACATCGAATATGTTTTCAGATTTTTTTGTTTTCAGCGTATAAAGGGGTATCTCCGACATGTCTGATACGAACGTCAACGTAAAAACAGTCACATATCATTTTATTCGGAGAAAATATTAAAAAATTTAAAATGCTTAAATATTTTTATAAACTTCCTTAAGTCTAATAATTCGTTATAGAAAAAAATTATTGTAATTATGCATGGAATTATTTCAAGAGATTTGAATATTAATTACGCTCTCCTGTAAACCTCAGTTTTTGAGATGCCTCTTTATACATAGGGACCGTGGATTTGGGGTGGGCTCCCACACAACAAACATGATTTTTTGCCTTTTTTTATAGATAATAGGACGGAACTCTTCATGCGTGAGTCCGACTCGCACTTGGCCGGTTGTTATTGCGTTTTTAATATATAAATAAAATAAATAAAAATAGCCTTTATTCTCTGACCATTCCAACATAATATCTGTACACAATAAAAGATCACTTAATACTCAAAAATTAGTCAAAAAAATAATTACAAATACAATAGATGTCATTCTTAGTTAATAAGGATTATTATAATTATTATTACATTATAATAACATTAATATTATTATTTTATAAAATTGTTTTAAATCTATATAATATATAATTCCAATTAGTTAAAATTGAGCATAGGTAACACATTTCAGGTCAGGTTGTCCTTTGACATAGACCTCCTCCAGATAGTGCCACTTTGTCCTATTAATGCAGTCTCTCCTCCAACCCTTAGGGAGATCATCCTCCCATCTTTTTACCTGTCGTCCACGGCTACTTATTCCGTCTCGTGGATACTACATAATTATTTCATTTGTCCATTTAGGTTTTTAATATATCAAGGATTAATTCTAAATAAAATTAGCCAATCTACTCACCTGTGCTAATGGATGCAAATGTCTCTCTGGAAACTCTTTTTGATGAGCCATGACCCAATCCACCGGCCACATGGTGCCGTTACGTGCAGTGAAAGGTAAAATCAGCACATACACCTTGTTGGTGGCGGAGTATGCCACTCTGTAGTAGTGGCCTTTGGTAGCCCGTTCCCACACAAACCCGTCATTGTCCGCACCTCCACGTTGGAGCCATGAAACTCTTGGTAGGTCTGAGGCATGTATGCCTATTTCTGCATATTCCACCCAAGGTAACAGGTCACCACTGTAAGTGTATTAAATCTTATTTATACTGTGAAATTTCAAATAAAGACAAACTTATCTCTATAAGAAATTTCTACCAGCAAACCCAAAAAAAGAGATACGTAAAAGAAATATAGAATACACAGTAATAGATAGATAGAACAACACACTGTAAAATCCAAATTCTTGTTACAATCAACCTCACTATTAGATATTACCTTTTAATCCTAAAATCTGAAAAGACAAATCGACGGGTCTTACGTATACTGGTGCAACCCGCAAAACAATGGAAACCATTTTTTGCATTAAAAGACTTAAAATTACCTTAGATTTGTCCTAATGTAGTAAAAAAGTATTTGAAATCAGCACACCGGAGACCCAGAAATTTGGACTCTATATAAAATGGCTCAGCAGCTATATAAGAGGGAACTGAAATACTTCAAAAACAGGTCCTGGCAAAACTATTGTAACAATATTACAACCACAAATAAAGCAGCTAGGGTAAAGAAGATACTGGCACAGGACAACACGCAAAAACTAGGCTCCTTAATAAAACAAGATGGTACGTACACAAATTCTACTTCTCCAAACACACTTCCCAGATAGCACACCAGTCGATAGCCCAAAATGGGAAAATGAAAATATACATGATCCATCCCCCATAGACTGGCAAATAGCAAACAGTATTGTAACAGAAGAGAAAGTTATGTGGGCAGTAGATACTTTCCCGGTGCTGATGGAATCTTTCCAGCACTTCTACAATGGGGAATAACAAGCATGTCACAACAACTAACAAATATCTATAAAGCCTATATAGCTTATAGATCATACCTCAAAAATAATAATAATAATAATAATTCACGGGACAAATTACACTGACTGATCTAACCCCAAAGTAAGCAAATTATTTGCTTGTGTTATGGGTGTTAGTCAACGATACTAATACATAGAAATACATATATAAATACTAGAATATATATAATAAACACCCAAACCCGGAAATACAAACATTTATGCTCATCACACAAATGCTTGTCCCCGTCGGGGATCGAACCCGAGCCTCGTTGATTGCGTAGTCAGGGTCTCTAACCACTCGACCAATGGGGCGAAAACGGAGAGAGGTAAATGTGATATCATCAACAGAGACAGCACTGTGTGCAGTGGTAAGTAAAATACAATCGGCACTGTCTAACAAAGCCCACTCTCTAGGAACATTCATTGACATCGTAGGCGCCTTTGACAAAACATACTTTGAAACCATCAAATCTACCCTCGATAGGTTGGAAGTAGCTGAAACCGTACGAGATTGGATCATAAACTTACTCAAATTAAGAGTAATTAAACTAACAATAAATGAGAATACCTATGCGATGACATCACGAGGGTGTCCTCAGGGAGGTGTACTATCCCCACTCATATGGAATTTGGTTGTAGACGAACTCATTAAAATATTAAACAATCAGGAATTTCCTACAACCGGATACGCTGATGCACAAGCTCTCTGTAAATCCCATGAAAACTGTGCTGGTACTCTTTACAAACAAGAAAAAAATAGCTAATTTAACATTACCTGAACTATTTGGCACTGAGTTAAAACTGTCATCTAATGTTAAATATCTAGGTATAAACCTAGATAATAAACTAAACTGGAGCACTCACATAAAACATGCTATTAAGGAAGCATGTATAACGTTTTGGCAGTGTAAACGTGTAGTTGGGAAAAAATGGGGAGCTAAACCGAATGCTTTCCTTTGGCTGTACACTGCAGTGATACGCCCAATAACAACATATGGCTCCATAGTGTGGTGGCCTAAAACAAATCAATTAACTGCAAAAAACAAATTACAATGATATTAATGAATTTTCCTGGAATAATATCATTGCTAGCGAGAATATTGATGAAAAGGTTGCATTGTTTAACGCTATGATACTTGAAGTGTATGACAAACATGCGCCACTGAGGAAAATTAAATTAAAACACCAACCCGCGCCATGGTTTAACGACACCATCAAACAATTTATTTCTAAACGTGACAGAGCACGGCGACACTATTCTAAGTTTCTTGTGATGATAATTGGGTGAGATATAAAATTATTCGTAACCAATGTAACCGCTTATGTCGGGAAGCTAAGCGTGCCTTCATACATGACACTATTAAAAATTCAAATCTGGAACAAACCTGGAAAAATCTCAAAACTCTGGGAATAGGCAAAAAGTTTACGAATGGCGATATTAATGTAGATCTAAATGCTTTGAATTCTCACTTTTCCAAACCTCCTCTTGTACTTGATAGCGTTACTAAATCGATTACTCTCAATAATTTAGCTTTTTTTTTTTTTTTTTTTTAATTTAGCTTCTCTTCCTATTCCTCAATTTGCTCCTTTTCAGTTTGTTCCCGTCACTACAAGTGACATCAATAGACATATCCTCGCCATTTCTTCCTCGACTTCTGGTAATGATGGTATTTGCTCAAAAATTATTACATTCATTCTCCCTGAATTACTTCCCATTCTATCCCACATTTTCAATTTTTCCTTGATGTCCTCTACCTTTCCTACCACCTGGAAAGCTGCTCATGTCGTGTTTCTTCCTAAAACTGCACACCCCTCTTCCCCTTCTGATTGTCGGCCTATCTCCATTTTACCTTTTTTGTCAAAAGTTCTTGAGCATATTGTCTATAAACAACTGAATGATTTTCTTTTTCATAATAATTTATTAAGTCCTTACCAGTCTGGCTTTCGCCGGGGTCACAGTACTACTACCACACTGATCAAAGTTACCGGCGACATCCGAAGAGCTATGGATGATAGACAGTTAACAATTCTTCTTCTTTAAGATTTTAGTAACGCTTTCAACTCCGTTGACTTTGAAATTCTTCTAGGTATTCTCCTGTCTCTTAACATCCCTTCTAATGTAGTAGATTGGCTTAGATCTTACCTTGTGGGGCGATCGCAGAGAGTTCGCATCAAAGACTGTTTTTCAAATTAGTGCGAGCTTTCTGCGGGCGTGCCTCAGGGTGAGGTTTTATCTCCTCTTCTGTTTTCAATATTTATCAATACGGTAACTAATCTCATTTCATCGCATTTCCACCTTTATGCGGATGATCTACAACTGTATCGCCATCGTCGTCGGCGTCATCGTATCGCCATTTTAATGTCGAGGATTTAGCTTTTGCATTCGACTCCATTAACACAGACCTTGACTCAATTTACAACTGGGCTAGGTCCTTTGGCTTAGTTTTCAACCCTAGTAAATCACAAGCACTCCTAATAGGAAGTCGTTTTCTGCTTAACGCTATTGATAATTCTAGGATTCCACAGCTTAAATATAACAACTCTATTATTAACCTTAGCAGCACTGGAAGAAATCTGGGTTTGGTTTTTCGTTCTGATTTTTCGATATATCGAGCTTTTCATTCTTTAAAACTTCTTCAAAATTTTCTTCCTTTTAAAACAAAAATATCTTTGGTCCAAACGTTAATTCTTCCCATTTTAGATTATGCAGACTCATGCTATCCTGATGCTACAGAGGAACTTCTCAATCGTTTAGAACGTCTCCAAAATTTATGCATCAGATATGTATTTGGTTTACGAAAATTCGACCATATTTCTAGCTTTAGGAGCCAACTTGGTTGGCTTCCTATTCGCCTTCGTAGGAATTTACGGTTATTGTCATTTTTATATAATATTTTATTCAATTCTTCTTGTCCTTTTTATCTACGCGAAAAATTTGAATTTCTTCACCCAATAGACCGTCCTTGTCGTCCTTGTGTAACAGCTCTCTTGCGAGTTCCGGTACATAAGACGACCTATTTCTCCTCTTCTTTTACTATTCGTGCCGTTAGGTTCTGGAATTCTTTGCCTCATTCCATTAGAATAAGTGAATCTCAAGATACCTTTAAGAGTCGCCTGAAACAGCACTATTTATCCACTTCATAGTTTATTTAGTTTGTAGACATAGTAAGTAGTCATAAGAGTTGTATTAGTTTAGTAGTTAAGTTTATTTGTATTTTGTTTTCTTTGTTCTATAGTTTTGTACACGTGTTTTTCTACCTTATGTTTTTTTCTCTTATTTTGGGCTTGCTAGAAGAAATTTCTTTAGAGATAAGCTTGCCTTTTGTACTAATTTTGTCTTTAGTTTTACTTTTGTTATTTGTGTACAATAAATGGTTAAATAAATAAATAAATACAGCAACTGCAACGACTAGCATGTGTCGCAACAACTTGAATCTTAGACCACTGTATCTGGTAATACAACAGGTGGCAGCCAGAGTGGTGCTTTGTTTGAAAACTTTGGGTATGTGGCGCCTTGACAGAGGTATTCCCTATATGAACATTTTAGATGGAATCGCTATAGAACAACCAATGGTTGAAGCTATAAATGACAGAATCGCAACGACATTGGTATCAAACCGAAGTTACAAAATTAACCTGGATTCAGAACCTAAAGATAAATCGGGAATAGATGAACTTAGGATATACACAGACGGGTCCAAGACCCATGCAGGGACAGGAGTTGGTGTATTTTCTCAGGATCTAAACATTAAAATAATCGAATCATTTGGAATGCACAACATGATATTTCAAGCAGAATGTATCACTATTTGCAGGGCTGCAATAGAGATTAAAACAAGAGAAATAAAAGATAAAATTATACGCATTATCTCTCTCATTATCTCTAGGCAAAAGATAGAGCTAACAGAAAATCATTAGGTCCAGAACCGATAGCCGTCATGCCCTATAGTCAACTAACCACATGGCTAACTGAGAGAACACGCCAACAACATGAAGCGTTGTGGATGGCTACAAATGAATGCAGGCAAACAAAAGAAATTGTGCCGGCCCTCTCCATACACCTGATACAACGCATCATGAAACTCAACAGAAGTAACCTGAGAAAAGTTGTGGGCACTATAATAGGGCACTGCCACCTAAACTGACATCTATTCAACATAGGTGTAACAGACAGCCCTTTATGCCGCGGCTGCATGGAGGAACAAGAAACAACCGCTAACATTTTCATCGAGTGCGGGAGCGTGGCCGAACAACGGGCACGCATCCTGAAAAACCCAAAAACTCCAAAAGAAGCTTGTGAAAACATCAGCCATCTTATAAGTTTCTGGAAGGAGTTAGGATGGCTGGAATAGGTTTAGCCAGCTACGTACAAAGGCCTAAGTGGCCAAGTGCGGAAACAAAATGGCTTAAAAAAAAGTATTTGAAAATTTTTACAAAAGTACAAATTTTCAAATACTTCTATTGATTTATGTCAAAATTACAATCTGTAGAACGTTTAATCCGCTCTCCTGTAAAGTTGTGTCACTGCACTTGCACTAGTATACGTAGGGCCTATCGAAACATTGGCGTAACTACACCATCTGGGGCCCGTGGCAAATTCTATTGATGGGGCGCTATCAGTAAAAATCGTCACGATGTACTTAGGTTAATTTTAATAAACTTCGAGATTTTCAGCGTAGTCAATTACACGTACAATTTAAAAAATATTTTTGAGCTCGAGCTCAAAAATATTCGCGGCCTTTGGGCCCACTTGGGTCGGGTGTCCGTGGCATTTTGCCAGCCCTGCCACCCTATTGTTACGCCTCTGCGACGAAATAGTCAGACCTGGACGAACCAATGTAGAACTCTACCACCTAGTGGTATTACGAAATAAGTCCAGGCGAGACATTGCACAACGACAGTACCTATTACTTTCATGTTCTATATATATATAGCTGGTAAAATGATGCATACAAATAATTCGACACACGGATGGATATTGCACTATTCACATCTTTGGCGTCTATAAATAACGGTTAAATTTTTTATCGATATAAAAAAATCATTACCGTACAATAGCTCCCAGCAATGATGTAGTCTCTAGCCAGCAACGAGCCCCTGCCTGCGTTAATGCACGCAATACGTGAGTAACTGTTCGGCGGATATTACGACGACAGCAGGGTGGCGAATTGCGTCCTTCTAGAATATACGACGGTGTCCCCTGCACTGATGGAAAACATCTCTGTAACAAGGATGTAATATCATCATTTACTAGACAACAATCACTATTAACAACTTATGAGTTTTTAATTACGATTGTTGTCTACCTTTTATTGGGATGAAACTTTGTTATCTCAGGGGAAGAAACTTGCAGGAAGGCTATAATTATAATGCCACATTACAATTTACCTACCATAGGTAGTGGGCCTGTCATACATTTATTAGAATGTCGGCGACCAATGTGAATCTATTGTTCCAGCATAATCGGAAAGTTTTTAGATGCAAAATGGAATTACGAGCAACCTTTTGAAATTGGAAGATAAAATTGTGGAGCAGAAGAGTGTTTTGAAAAAAAGGTAGCAAACCCCTTCTAGAAAATTACAAATATGTCACACCCCTGACTTATGCTCATACATTAAAGACAATATTTAAAGTTATATGAAATCATAAATATATGTCTTAGTTATTTGAAACTTTAGCGAGATGCTCGTAGACCTCCATAGAGTTTCTCAACAAGTGCACCCGAAAATGACAGAATATAAAAATAATAACAGCTAGTTTTTAGGACAAGCCAGTCTAGATTACTGCACATATTTGCGTTTGACGGTTCCAACTACAAGTAAGAAGTCAATCATTGGATGTAACAAAGGTAATGTATGCATATCTCTCCTAACGAGAGGAGAAAGTATCGCCTATAAACACCAAAGACGTTAATATTATTTTTTCCTACCTGTTTGACAAAATAGCAATGTCACTCGCATAATGTATATGGGTCATTCCATGTCAAATCGACCAAAAGTTGGAATCGACCCCTTTCGATTTGGATGAATTTTGGTCAGAAGTTTTCTTTTATCATAAAACGAAGTTCTGCCAAAGGAAAAAAAATAAAAAAATTTTTTCGAAAGATATGCAAATTCAAAATTTTGCGATTTTTCCAGTTTTTCAATTTTGTTTTTGCAATATCTCGAATGCTATTATAGATACAGGAATGGGCTTTCGTTTGTTTAAAAGGGGACACTTGGGGCTATTGATAAAAAAAAATTTGGAAAAAAATTTTGAAAAATGCTAATTTTGAATTTGTATATCTTTCGAAAAAAAAATTTATTTTTTTTTCCTTTGGCAGAACTTCGTTTTATGATAAAAGAAAACTTCTGACCAAAATTCATCCAAATCGAAAGGGGTCGATTCCAACTATTGGTCGATTTGACATGGAATGACCCATATATAAGTCTACCAGATACTTTACCCCCTCCAAATTGAAACAAGACATTGAAAAGTGTTGACGCTATTGTGGCAGGAACAAATAAGGGGGTGATATCATATACCCGGGCGAGAAGTTGCCGATCTATACCACCTTGTATTCACAATCATAGCATCACATATAGCCTTGTACAAACTGCCTGGCAGAAAGGCAGACAGTCTATTCTTCAAACTTTTTAAAGATTTTTAACTAATGCTATAATTAATGCATGTCACCAATGATTGCTTTCCATTACGAAATTTGTTTATTCATTGTTGAATAAAATCATCATCATTAGATTTTTAGTTAGAAAAAGGATATATTTAACACAAACCTGTGTTTCCCTCTTGCACCCAAACCATTGTACTCTTCCATCCTCTCTAATAACTGCCTTAACACCAATATCTTTGTATAAAGCAAGCCTATAATCCCTGACACGCCGAGATGATTTTTGTTTGGATGCTGGTGTCTTTAAAGTGCTTCTGCCACCTCCAAATTTACTATATAATATTTGAATCTGAAAATTTGGAGGATACTATAAAAATCTTAAGTATATATTTAACAAAACCTGTCTGGTTCATTCAGAACTAAGACAATAACCTAATAAACCTATTGGGACTAATAGCAACCATTGCAACAATGCTTTATATTACTTCAATAGTTGCTGTTAGTCCAAATAGGTTTGTAGGTAGTTGTTATTTAGTATCACTACAGAAACAGATATTTATTAGATTATTTTTTAAGGGAAGAATAAGAGCACATCTCACACAGTATATAGTCAGTTTCACCTCTGAGGCGGTGAAAGAATATTGTTCCAATAGTTGCTACTGGTCAAAATAATTTTGTAAATGGTTGTTATCTGATGTCAATAACAACTATTTATGACCGACGTTGGTCAAGTGGTTAGCAACCCTGACTACACAAACGGCGGGGCTCAGGTTCGATCGACAAATATTTGTGTGATGAGTATAAATGTGTGTATTTACAGGTTTGGGTGCTTATTAAATATATTCCAGTATTTATTTATGTATTTCTTGAAATTAGTACCATTGACTAACACCCATAACACAAGCAAATAATCTGCTTACTTTGGGGTTAGATCAGTAAGTGTAATTTGTCCCATGAATATTTATTTACTTATTTTTATTTATACAATATATAGTCAGTTCAGTTCAGACAAAATATAGGTTCAATAGTAACAATCACAATAGGTTTGTTGGTAGTTGTTAACTGTCACCACAAGAACAAATACTTAATTTAAAAAAAAATACATCAGAAATCAGATTTCAAGACACATTCATCAAAATTCAAGAGATATAGATGGAGATTAGAAGTTAATAGAACATATCTACACACAAATTATATGATTATTTTTTCTTTAGTTGTACAAAGCTTTGCTACTACAAAATAACATTTTAATTCCCATCACAAATATTGGAATGATAACATTGCCTTCCAGGCATATTTCAAAATTTGTGTTCTTTTTATGTCAAAAATTTTCAGTTATTGCATATAAAATTTTGACTCATTCATTGATATAAAAAACCCAAGACGCACAGTCCCGAACAAAACTGACACTCAAAAGTGTCCCTAATTTCATTTAAATAGTTATAGATATGGCAAAAACATATGTCTTTGCATAGCCAACCTTAAGAGCAAAATTTAGAGTTGTTTTTACAAAGCAATATACAAAAAGAAATAAAATTGACATTGTCACGACCGATGCGATTCTATTGGAAATGAGCGCACAATTTAAAATTGTGCGCTAATTTTTGGAGAACGTTTTTGAGACATTGTTTGTGTATCTTGGATTTTTTAAATCAATGGACTCATTAAATCAAATTTACATCCAGACTTTAAAATAATTTTAAATGTACCATTTGTTTGTTCGCCTACTGATCTCAGGATTTTGGTGCAACAGTATTTATTTGTTTTTTTTTTATTTTAGTTTAAAAACTAATCCACTAAATTTTTATTTTATTATTATGTCAGCTTTCTTCCAGTTTATGCGGTATTCAAGTGTAAACTAAAGACTGTTCTGTTTTTATAAGTAAAAACTAAAAAGGATAGAAATATTTACCAATAGAAAATCTTTTCTGATTTCTAAAACTTGATTATTAAAGTATCTAGAGTGAATATAATAAAGTCTTTTCCAATTTTTATTTTTGCTTGGAGCCAGAGTTTCAAAAAACATTAAAATTACAATAAAATTATGTTGCAACAGAGTTGTTGAGTTGTAGAGAAAGAAAGAGAGAGTTGAGTGATAATATTTATTTTAATTTACCAACAGCTTTACAGCAAAAATAAAAGCCGAATTGTATTATATAAAAAATTTTTAAAAAATCCCAGGGGATCACCTAATTGTTCCAGGATAAAAAGTAGCTTATGTGCTATTCTAGTTCATCATCTCTCTATGTGCCAAATTTCATCCAAATCCATTTTGTAGTTTTAGCGTGATTGAGTAACAAACATCTAGCCATCCATCCATACGTTTGCATTTATAATATTAATACAGATTTGTTTTTTTTTATATCATAAGATAGCAAACAAGCAGATGGGTATCCTGATGGAAAGAGTCACCCATCGCCTATAGACACCAAAGGTGCTAATGATGCGTTGCTATCTCGTGGCAAGGTCTAATGCCACATGCATAAGTTCACCGGCTACCTTACCATACCTATACCTAACACTATTAGGACAGGCATAGGTAAAGCAGTGGTACCACACCCAAGTGAGACAATGCAGAAATCTACCACCTAGTAGCCACGATGGTAGTTACTCGAATACCCAATTGGTTGCCTGTTACAACCTGCCCGGCAGAATAGCTGTTGGCCTATTCTTCAAAGGAGCCCGGGACCAACATGGGGAAAATAAAAATATAAAAATTATACAATTGCTAACCTTAATATTCTTTGAAAGGAACTGCAAGTATAAGGACTCTGGAAATGGTAGCATAAATGGTTGTGGAACAGTTTTCAGCAGGGAAGTTTTGACTAGCAATGCATGTTGCCCCTGTATGGCGTCACACAGCTTGCCTGAGGCATCCTTATTATACTGTAATGTCCATTCAGCATATTTCCATCTAACTTGCTGACACACAAGACGAGAACCACCAACAGCAACTGCTACACCTTGAGATGGAAATGCATTAGCAGCCAAAGCAATCTGTTGCATAACACGTCTAGATACTCTAGTTGAATCAGGTACAAATAACACATATTCTGTTAATATGTAAGTAAGAGGATTTAACTCTTCAGGTGTAACATCAAGCCTTAACTCCAATGATACAATTCTAACATTTCTCAATGTAAGGTTGGTTGCAGAAAATTGAAACGGAGGGTATTGTCTTTTTTGACATAATACAATCACCGCAATGTTTGGGTATGCAGATACAAA
The DNA here is from genome assembly GCA_036924255.1 of Apodemia mormo. Classification (NCBI taxonomy): domain Eukaryota; kingdom Metazoa; phylum Arthropoda; class Insecta; order Lepidoptera; family Riodinidae; genus Apodemia; species Apodemia mormo. The sequence continues at coordinate 12,425,365 of JAUPFN010000019.1, read as the reverse complement.
TGATTGCACACTTTCAGCGACATCGTTTTCAAAATCTTCAAATTGTCGGAAAACAACAGTAATAATTTTAGATATGTGGAGAGAAGAATGTGAGTGCACTGAACTCGGAGCAACAGTCACAGGAGCTATAGGGTAGAACAATTTATGTTGTGATTGCAGATATGTGTAAATAATGATACCAACAATTCCTGCTAATATTATATAAATTTTGCTTGTCATACGACAACGCATAATACGATGAAACATTTTGTTTCTTTATTGTAAGCATTTCATTCATAATACACTATTCGTAACAATAGGCAACTCTAAGCTTCAACAATATCTTCCAATAATACCAATTAGGTACTTTACTCTTTGAAGAATACCAAGCATTGGAATAACATTCAGAACACAGTAATCCTTATATTGTCTATTGCTTTCACAATAAAATTTGAAAAAAATGTCTTTGTTTTGTAGAAATTATTATTACTTTAATGGAATATAGATAAAACACTAGTCACTAAACAGCACAGACCAATTAGAGTACTACGTACTAAACAGTAAACACTGAAAAACACTACATTTAGTACATAATACTTTATAATTTGTGACTACATTGCAGAAATGTAGCATGTGTCAGCTGTTGTCAACATTGGTTGTCAAATGTCAAGTGCAGTGTTCCCAGGTCAGATTTGTAAATTTACAGTGTTTTAGATATAAAAATACAGTAGTTTGGTATAAAAAAACCAGTAAGTCACAAAGTTAAATACAGCGCTTTTACAGTAAATAAAAGTAAAATACACCGTAATGTAATTAAATTATATATGTTTAATAAAATTTCTATTAATCACTATCCGTTTCACTCAGAAATAGTTCGTTTTGATCATTAATTATTTTCTTCTTCGATTTCTTTTACAGATGATTGCACATATTTCACATAATGTTATTTTTAAGAAATAAAGCAAGAACCACACAGATTTTGCACTGATGTTTATTCACAATGTTATGTTCTTTATTTATAATCAACTTTTGCCCGCAATTTCATAGCATGGACTACAAAAAAATATTTTGTTTAGATTAATATTTGGAAAGTTATTTAAAATTCATCCTAATAATAAATACATAACAAATAAATAAATATAACAAATTTATTATAAGTAATAGTTACTTATTAAAAACGTGTATATACATATCGATAATTTTTATTTCTGTATTCGATGATTTTTGGTCGGTGGTTAATCAGATATACGAACGGCACTATTCATGTCTTGCGTTCCATGAAGTATGACATTTGTGTCTGAATGAATATCACACAAAAAATTGGAGATTTGATGGGCATGATCATGTTGACATGTGTCACAGGTATCAAGTTTTATTTTACGGACTATAGACATTTGACAGATATATCCAAAAAGTACATGAATACGTAGGATATATCGTTTTTACTGTATATTTTATTTTTTTTAATACAGTATACAGTTAAAACGAGAAACAACATCTTAATTACAGCGAGACTACCTACTGTAATTACAGTAAACCTGGCAAGTGGCTTCACTGGTCAAGTTTCAACACCAGCACAAAATACTTAGAAATTAACAGAAGGTTGCCTTAGTTCTTAAATGGCCAACCGACCATTCAGCAAACTTTACAGGAAACGTTTTTTTCCCTCCTCGATTTTAAATATGAGAAAAATTTGAAATTATTCATGATAATTTCTAAAAAAACACCAAAAGTTATTTAAAACAAATGCTGAAGTCACTAGTAACTTATATTTTAGGAATAGTAAGAAATTATATGTGCCTAACCAAAAATTAAATATTTTTACAAAAAAATGTTTATTGTTTGTCTATTACTATATACAATCATATTCCTGATAGTCTTAAATCATTGCCTATAAATAAATTTCGCAAAAAGTTGTTTGATTTGCTGTTAGATAAAACTTATTATGATATTAAAGAATTTTTAGCCGATAAAATTAAATGTTAATGCATAGAAATATAAGTTTGTTTATTGCCTTAAAAAATCAATGTAGTAAAATTTTGTAAATGGTGGAAACTTTGTAAATTACAAAAATCTTAACCATACAAAAAATGAAACTTGTAATTATAAAAATAACTTTTGTAATATGAAATCATTCTTGTACATTAGTAATAAGTACATGATATAGGGAAAAAAAGACCAGCCCGCTGAGTTTCTTCCGCCAGATCTTCTCAGTGTGTGTGTGTGTGTGTGTGTGTGTGTGTGTGTGTGTGATCCGGTAGTAATTCTAAAAAATCGATAGTGCTTTAAATGTTATATTATACAATGATAATTTTTTAAATATTTGCACACCATATAATGGTAAAATATGTTGGTAACTTAACTAATTTTTAACAACTTGTAACACCAATATTCTTGCAAATAAATATTTTCTTTCTTTAGGTTGACATGTCATGTATCTTTATGATTTTAATACAGTAAGCATAAAAGGGTCATTTTTGCAATTATTTGTAGAGGTTGGCCAAAACGGCTTTGATAAAATTTAGAAATTGGAGATTGGCTATAGTGACACGGAGATAGCCCATGAAACATATTTTATAGTTCAGTGCTTGTATGTTCAAACGACCATTGTTTACCATTGTAAACTTTATATTACACAATGATAATTTTTTAAATATTTGCACACCATATAATGGTAGAATATGTTGGTAACTTAACTAATTTTTAACAACTTGTAACACCAATATTCTTGCAAATAAATATTTTCTTTAGGTTGACATGTCATGTATCTTTATGATTTTAATACAGTAAGCATAAAAGGGTTATCTTTGCAATTATTTGTAGAGGTTGGCTAAAACGGCTTTCATAAAATTTAGAAACTGGAGATTAGCCATAGTGACACGGAGATAGCCAATAAGACTTCGCTGTCCGTCCGTTTGTGTGTCTATATGTCAAATATTGGATAAAAATATTAAAGAATGTCTATCAAAATATGTCAAGGCGACCATTTATAAAAATAATAGTAATATTAACGGGACAAATTACACTTACTGATCTAATTCCAAAGTAAGCAAATTATTTGCTTGTGGTATGGGTGTTAGTCAACGATACTAATACATAGAAATACGTATATAAATACTAGAATGTATTTAATAAACACCCAAACCCGGAAATACAAACATTTATGCTCGTCACACAAGTGCTTGTCCCTGTCGGGGATCGAACCCGTGCCCCGTCGATTGCGTAGTCAGGGTCGCCAACTACTCGACCAACGGGGCGATTAATGCTCAAGAAGTCTTCATTCTAAACTAATTTTGTTGTACTTGTCTCACTTGTTATATGTATATGTTATCCAGTCACATAGTAAGCATTTATGAAAAAAACACACAGTTAGGTTTCCTTACTTATTAAATAAAAATATTGCGAGACATTTTCACTACTGACCCCAGACCTTTTTCACATCAATTATGAATACCTATTACTATATTGATAGATAGTGCCCATCAATACGACAGCTATTCTATTTATTTGCATTCAAAAAGCTAAATTTAAAACCATCTGTGAGATGTGGATAATAAATTACCTACTAAATTGGACAGATAATTTTAAATAATAGTGTGTGAAATATTTTTAAGCAATTAATTTAAAAAAATGTCTCATAAGTTTATTCGATTTCGGTTGATATATCCTTAATCCATCCTTATTTATAAAAAACGTTATTATTACTATAAAAATAATCATTATTACTTTAAACGTTGTTATAAAAAATCATTATTATTACTACCCATAATTATTTTCCAAAAACGCACTTAGGTGGTTAATATCTGAAATAATAAAAATGCACTGATTAATCAATTATTCAGAATCAGCCTGTGTAATTTGTTAATCCGGCTGCGGGCAACACTCTATGGCAGTAAATCAGAATTATTATTACTTAAATGCAAACTTACCTCTTTAAATCCAAGGCCATCTGTTCATAATTAAATATTTTATCTGTTTCAGACATTACTAGTTACTTTTATTATATTTTAAACTAATATATAATTGAATAAACACTGCCAAACGTCTAAACAAAACTATCTTAATAAAAATATTATGGCGGGAAGGCACTGCATAATACTTGGCTGTGATTGGTTGTACGGTGGAGATTGGGCACTCAAGAACGCAACTTCGTTCATGAATGCGGTCATTTAGCCAAATAATGGAGCTTGGCTAAACAAGCACTAAAGACTATTTCTATTTTGGAGATAGGATTTTTATGATTGTAAATATTGCAATATACATGAAACATGTAATATTTTTTTATACACAGTTAAAAGTGTATTTTTTTCTGTAAATGATACAATCAAAAAGTGAATTTTGGTAAATTTGGTCGGTTGGCCATTCAAGAATTGGGGCGACGAGAAGTCAATGTTACATACAAGTAATATTCTAGTATAGCACACATAGACACCTCTCACGGACGTGATATCTCAGACTGGTGCGGAACAAACTGTACCGAACCATTCCGAGATATCGCGTCCGTGAGAGGTGTTTATGTGTGCGTTGCTCGAATATCACATGTATGTGACTGAATACTGTGACACCAGTCACCAGACACCTACACCTAACGCATAATAGTCTGTGCCTGAACCTGCGGCCAGCGGTGGGCGATTATAAAATACACTAAAGAAATCATTCGACTATGAAGATGTCTCGAGATATTTCGATTAGTAGTTACTATGCGTTCCAACAGAATAGGGCCGCACTTGTTGTCAACTTCATAAGCGTGCAATGAGTAATGTTAACAAAAACATATATTGGTAAAAAAATTGGGCTGATTTTTTGATGAACAAATAACATTCAAATAATTCTATAATAATAATATTAGTGTTCCATATAACATATAGTGTTGTACCTTTCTAAGTGCACCTATTTAAATAATGCCACACATAATTAATTTTAGATTCATGCAATATTATTTGCGACAAAAAAGATTTGTACACCAATGATAACGGCAACAAAGTCGTTATAACAACGGCTTATAAGCCGTGTAAATGATTTGAAATCCGATAAACACATTTGATTAAGACTTTTGTTTATAAAAATAAATCTGTTTGTATTTTTATATTTTGTTTTCTTTTCTACATCTTACTTTAACATATACTAGTAAGAGCAAATGGGAACCTGAATAGAAAATATATCAATTAGAAGACAAATACTTTTTTTATTAATTTTTTTGTTAGTATTTTTCGTGCTCACCATACTCACCGCTAATCAATTTTTGCAAAATATGGCACAATATAGCGTCGTGAGAATCCTGTTCTCAGTTGGGACGCATAGTACCTACTTATTCACTGTGTAATTGTAATTTGTGAATGAGTCGACACAAAGCGAAACAAGCTGACCAACAGAGAGTGAGAAATCATGTTTGTGAAGTACGAAGGCCGGAACCGCGTATCGTTCTTAAAATATTGATAAGAAACTTAAATAAGTAAATTTGTGAGTGGTTACGCAAAAAGGGACCTCAAGGGAAAATAATTGATTTCGAGTAAATCACGTTTAAAATGTTGAGTCGAAATGAGTTTCGCCACGAGTGCGGGAGAGAGGCGCGGGGTGTTTTATGTTAGTGTCGTTAGTGAGCGACTTCGTCAGTGAGAAATAGCACGTGTTTGCGATAGCTGTATTATTGGTGACTTATTTATTCGTCTTTTACTTGTCTTTATGTGCGCGCTAGAAAAAGAAACTAGTGTGCGCTGTGTATAAGGTGTAATATTTTCAAAACTGCCTCGGCTTACATAAAAAATCATTTAAAAAAAACTACGGCACCTAAAATTATTTTGATTAGAACAAAACAAAGATGAAGGACCATAGAATCAGAATTTATCAAAAAAAAAACCGTTTCCAATCCCTTCAGGTCCCTTTTTGCGTAACCACTCACATTTATTGTTAAGACTCCACCGTAAAAACGACACAACTTACACCACTGGATCAAAACAAACATATTATGTTCTATAATGTAACAACCAAACGTCTATTCACTTTAACTATGCATTTTAATTAGTAATCACTCGCACCAATCGACGCCTGTCCATACACGTTTTTGCTTAATAATGAATCTACAAACGGCTGTAGATTCTGTGTTAGAGCAGACCCCCTCCACAGAGATCATAAATTTGGGCAATTTTAATGCCCACAGGGCAAGGCAGGGTCCCAAGCATGGGATTTTTCATTCCGACTTCTGCGGTGAACATCGGTGAATAGTCTCAGCCTTGGTTCGGTCGCTACTACAAAATGGCTTTACGCTGAAAGTAGCTATATCCTAAAAGAAAATATGTACCTACTAAGTTTCAAAAGATCGAATAACAAAAAGTCGAGCTTAATGATGTTTCGAAACACCCAAAACACGAATTAAGATTATTAAAGTACCGATTAATAAGATTTCAAATTTAGCAATACAGGTCATCTGGCGGTTGTTAATCGTTACCGCGACATGTTCATCATTAGTTATCGTTATCATTAGTCATTAGCTTACTTTAGTTCTTACTTAACCTAGCACAAATGATTCAATAACAATAGATGGTATCTGACGCAGATATAATGGATAATTTTCATCGTCAGTACTTGGTGCAGCTGAAACGTATTGATTTTCTTATTAAAAGTTTATTTGATGACATGTATAGCCAGTTCGCCTTTTATGAACTGCCAAGCAGATTAGCTGATGATCTATTCTTCTAAAAGGACCCGGGTCTCTGACCAATACGGGCAAAAAAGATAAATCTGAATGTGTGTACTGTGTAGGTTAGGCACTAACCTCTAAACCTTTGGTAATATTGTAGACGTTATTGAGGTTAGGTAGGTAAGGGTAAGTTGCGCGCAGTTTGTCTCGCGCAGTACGCAACCCTATAAATACGTTACATACTCTTTGCAACCCTACATCAAAATTTGACATAATATGTCATTATTGTCAATAGTCATCGCATCCGCATCGATATCTTCTATCATCTATGCGAAAAAGTAAAAACATTTGTAATTTGACAAATGACATTTGTTTCGTTGACATTTAATAAATTTACGTGTGAGGAATTTGCAATCTTATTAATAATTGCTTGTATTTCGTAAAATAAAAACTTTTATTAGTTTAAAAATGAATGAAGACATTGACTTTGAACCTCTCGAGCCTTCTTTGAAAAATGTTATAGAACAAAAATCGCTCCGATGGATATTTGTGGGAGGGAAAGGCGGTGTTGGGAAAACTACTTGCAGGTATAAGATTGAAAATTTTGTTCAAACTCTAACGAGTGTACGTCGTCCTCAAATATGTTATTTATTTCAGTTGCAGTTTAGCCATTCAGTTGGCTAAAGTTCGCGAGTCGGTGTTAATTATTTCTACTGACCCTGCACACAACATATCCGATGCATTCGATCAGAAATTTTCTAAAGTAAGTTATGCGTAAATAATACACGTAACACGACGTACGAACAAATAATTATAGTTTTTTTAGATTAAATGTATGTTGTAATAGTTATTAATTAAATTTATTATTCATATATTGGTAAATTGTGAAAAATTCCTGTAATCTAGTTCGGCTTTGCAAAATCATAATAAATTTCATTATATTATGGCTTTGTAAAGCTGAACTAGATAACAGGATAAAATTATTACATGCTGCAAACATTTAATGTTAGAAAAGGCATGAATGTAATTAAAAAAGAGTGCTATGTAAAATCATACATAATACTAAAATTAAATTACTAATTCTAAACTGGCATATCCAATTAATACATCTTAGGAAGAAGCATTTATAATCCTACTAGGATGCTTATGCTAATACGGTACGGTATGGTAAAATTCGTAAGAATTTATGTTTACACCCTTGAATGCATGTTTTTATTGTATTTGTTTTTGTGTGGAAATAAATAATAATAATAAAATTAAATCATATGAATAACAGTTTTTTCATAGAAAATCAAACATAATTATTCGTCATGGAATCTTACCACAAATCCAGAGTCAGATTTATTCAAGTTATTATCTTCTGTATATTTTTTCATTTATGTGGTAAAAAATCATTGTCTGTTATGTCTTTTATTATCCTTTAAAAATATAATTATTTTAACAAATACAATTTCTTTTTAAATGAAACGAAATATTATGATATAGACATACTATTATAATATAAGGGTTACTTTCAACTAACTTCCCAAAAAGGAAGAGGAACTCAGTTTGGCTGTATTTTTTTCAAATGTTTGTTATTTTAGATCTCAACCATTTATTAGTTGGTTTGGAAAATTCTTGTTTGGGAGAGCATACTTCTCATTTGGCCCCCTGTAAATTTGGTGAAGTTACCCAGGGTGCTTAAGATACAGGTGGTTGGGTGTTGCAGTTCTGTTGAGTTTAAATTATATTTTTTTATTTAAAAATTTATGTAAATTGCATTGTAATCTGTATTTCTATATTATAACTAGCTGACCCGGCAAACATTGTTTTGCCTTATATATTAGAAATCCATAACGGACAAACAACGTGACACGTAATTTATATAAGTTTAGGGGATTGTCCTTCCACGCAGCCAAAATGGCATTAAACTTTATATGGTGGTTAAGTATTCTTAAATTTTCTAATTTTCCGCACAACTTTCTTAATATTTTCTTTTATAAGAACCTTCTCCTTACAATTACAATAACAACGAAAAAAAATTACCAAAATTGGTCCAGCCATTCAGGCGTGATGTTGTGACCAAGGAAAATAGGGATTGATTTTTATATATATAAGATATTATAAATGCGAAAGTTTGGATGTTTCTTACTCAATCACACAAAAACTACTGAACGGATTCAAATGAAATTTGGCATGTAGGTAGATAGATGATGACAACAAATAGTACATGCCTATTGCAGCTAGTTACATATATTCATGGAATTGATTTATTTGAAATAGCATAATGGAGAACCTTCTGAGGGATTAATTTCCCTTGTATGAGTCCCTTTGCAATGATTACATTATAAGGCTTGTAAGGGACAATCTACCAAAAAATTAAAAAACCATGCCATTTTTATGTGCTTATCATGATGGCAATTCATTTCTTTTGTGGGAAATGTGAAATTGCATTTTATATATTTTTTCTTATTTTCATATTAGGCAATGTAAAGAGAGAAGAGAGAGAGAGATGTTACATTCGTAAAGAGTACAGTGTGAATACTCTACAAATGTAAAGTCGTTGTTGCGTTTATGGAATTCTCAAACCAGCCCATAAAGAGTACAGTGAGAGTACTCTTTATGAATGTAAAGTCTTCTTCGCTTCTGTAGAACTCTGGAACCAGCCTTTTATTTTATGCAGCATGTGGCCCATAATTACTTATTTTGTGTATTTCCTTAAATGTTACTATTTTTGAGAATAAGCACTGTAGAGTATTAGAATAAATCAAATGATTCACAGTCAAGGTAAAAAACATCAAAATTTTCGCATATAAATTTCCTATAGTTTCCGTCAGAATCATGGTCCAAATCCATGGTTTCAATTTTTAGTAGACCATCCCTTACATGCTGAATATGTAATTCACAAAATATCTCTCTCTCTTATTAATGAATAAGAGAATATTTGAGTAACTTGTTTAATATAAAACATATTAGAAACCCTATATTAATTTTATCAATATAAGATTTAATTAAACATGGTTTTCATTAAGTGCAAAGAACTGAACTAAATGCATATTTCTGTATTCACAGGTGCCTACCAAAGTTAAAGGTTTTGATAATTTATTTGCAATGGAAATTGACCCAAATGTAGGGCTTACAGAGTTACCAGAAGAATATTTTGAGGGTGAAACAGAAGCAATGAGACTGGGAAAAGGAGTTATGCAAGAAATTGTAGGAGCTTTCCCAGGAATTGATGAGGCTATGAGTTATGCAGAGGTAATCAAAAGTTTAAATAATAATGGTTTTTAATGATAATCATCAATTTACATGCTTAATATTATTAACACCCCATTTATTTAAAAAAAGAGACAATCATAAAAAATGCTAACAGAAATAAAAACTCAAAACAATGGAATAATTATTAACATTAACTTGGTTGTCACATCAATTGGTATTCTGAGAAATATTAACATGCATTTTTAAACAGTATATTGAACAAATATATAATAGACTATATAACCTCATTACAAAATATTCATTTTAATACCTTGTATGAGACAAACCCCTGTGAGTTGCCAGTCTAGTGCAACATGTCACACACATGTTGTGCATTTTGGTGACGGGAACTGGTAAGTTTTCCCCTACAATACACAATATAAATCTCTTAACATAAAGAATTATCAATTCAAAAATCAATAACATTGAGTGGCATTCACATTACTTTCATAGTATATGTCGGTTCTCAGAGTGGAATTATCATACTTAGATTAATGGGATATTCTTAAAAGCTGGGAGTTCTCAGCAGGGCCAGACAATACTTCACACCGGCCAATCGCTTAAAGCTTTATGAGGCGCAATTCCGGCCTCATATGGAGTACTGCTCTCATTTATGGACGGGGCTTCTCAGTACTAGCTCCTTCCTTTTGATTGCTTTTGACACTTTGATTGACACTTAGAACAGCTCAAATTAGCTTGATTCTTTGGCGTTATATAGAGATGTGGCATCACTCTGCATCTTTATCAGCTCTATCATGGGGAGTGTTGTTCTGAGAAATTGTTTGGAATAATTCTTGCCATCGAATTTCACCATTGACATCGCAACAAAATTTGAAGTTTCATCCTCACCACCTTGATGTTTGGAAATCCACAACCATACGATTCTCGAGACACTTTTTGTGCCGCACTACTCCTTTAAGGAACCAGCTATCGGTAGAAATTTTTCCAAGCAGATATGACTTAGGGACCTTCAAGAAAAGAGCTTGCTCATTCTTAAAAGGCCGGCAACGCAACTACAAGAACCCTGGTAGTGTAGTTGTCTATGGGCGACAGTAATCACTTACCATCAGGTGAGCCTCCTGTCCGTTTGCCCCCTCTTCTGTAAAAAAATTAAAAAAAACTTCGGGGGTCATGCCTAGACTATGATGTCATTTTTTTTAGATTGTATCTTACATAGTCTGGAAACTTAATTACAAACAGCGATAAATATTTTTAAAATCTTAATAATAAAGAAGTTTCTTTATATATTGTATAACTAAATTTATGATCAGCAATAAATATTTTTAAAATCTTAATAATAAAGAAGTTTCTTTATATATTGTATAACTAGTCATGTTGGAAAAATATTTGTATTGACCTATAATAGGTGTAAACTATGTATTGTATCTGGAAATTTGATTAGTTTATTTCATAACAAATGCTATTGTGAATTAGAATATCTTTCAAGGAAATTATAGGTTTTTTATTTGTCCCATGTACATTGTACACTGCACTGAGTGCAACCTGCATACACCAGAAGGTCGGTGAAGATGCTCTCAGTAGGCTACCCTTAAATGGTTTCATGGAACTTAGCTTGCAAGTTGTTACATTTGTGTTAATTGTGAGAATGATTATATTATATTTTAAAATATTTTTTCCTTTTGTTGAGTTGTTTTTTGTATTTGTAGTAATTACTGATTTTTACTGTATTTAGCAATACAAAATTCCATTCTGCTGTTGCTAAAAATATAAAAGGATTTAGTATTACAAAACAATTCGTGTCAAATTGTAATTTTAATCTTTTTACATGATAGGACAGCAAACAAGCAGAAAGCTCTCCTGATTATGAACCCAGATTATATTTGCTTATGGACACCAAAGATGTTAATAATGTATGCTTTGTACGCTTTTAATAATGGGGCGGTCCATTGGTCAACTGGTTAGTGAACCTGACTACGCAATCGACGGGGCTCGGGTTCAATTCCCGACGGGGACAAGCATTTGCGTAATGAGGACAAATTATTGTATTTCCGGGTTTGGGTGTTTATTAAATATATTCCACTATTTATATATGTATTTCTATGTATTAGTATCGTTGACTAACACCCATAACACAAGCAAATAATTTGCTTACTTTGGGGTTAGATCAGTAAGTGTAATTTGTCCATTAAATAAATATAAAATGCTAAGATGTAATGTTGCTTGCAAACTGTAAGGGACCTGGGTAAAACCTTTTACAGAGTTAAATAATAATTTTATATTAATCAATAGTTTTCCCATGTCTATGTCCCAGAGAGGTACACTGACAGTAGGCACATAAAAAAGGAATGTCACATCACATATTATGTCTGTTTATTTTTAATATTTAGTATATTCATTATTGTTTTTAAACACTTAAAAAGTCGCTGACATGGCTACTGCTGAATCTTCATATAAAAAACATACTTCCGATTATGTCAAATTATTTATACTAGCAATCGCCTGTGGCCATAATTTGACCATATATTAAACAATAAAATCTCCTTTATGTTTGACAATAGTCAGTTTGACTAAAGTCATTAGCATATTTTTTATTAGATTAGAAATTAGTATACATGTGTGTATATATATTATTTTTATTAATTTATTTCTAATGCATTCTATTTAAAAATATTAATTTTCTGCAGTCCTCTGCAATGTAAACTTTAACTGTGCAAAATTTCATATTCCATCATCCACACAATTATTTTCCTTAACATATTTAAATTCCAATCCTTATTTCAACAAAAATACATTTTATTCATTAAATGTTGCCAAGATTTTAATTGGGTAAGAAATTTAAGATAAATACTGAAAATAATGCATATCATTTAATATAGTGTCTAGTGATAGGTGCATATTTCTGACATAGATTACTTTAGACTTATAGTAACTAGAAACATTACAATTACTAATTTTTTAACACATTTTTTTTTCAGGTTATGAAACTGGTGAAAGGTATGAACTTCAGTGCAGTTGTATTTGATACAGCTCCGACAGGTCACACTCTACGGCTCCTATCATTCCCACAGGTTGTCGAGAAGGGTCTTGGCAAACTCTTGCATTTAAAGTCAAAGGTAATACTTGTATTTACTTTGCTTCATGTACTGTCTTAATTTTACATTAATAAGTCTGCATATGAATATGCAAACTTCAAAAAAATTCATACCTTTTGGACATCCTACCAATTTCAACAAACCTTACCACATTTGGTTCCACTGTAAAAATATTTTGTCTTTATATTGGACTATTATATTATGTCACGCCAGATTTCAGACTAAATATTTTGAAAAAATTACACCTTTTCAAAGTAATATGGTTATTTTAATTTAAAGCAATACTGTGTATTATATACCATACGTTTGTATCATATGTACTCTTAGCAGCAACACTCTGACCTGGTATATTAAGTTCAAAATGTAATTTAAAAAAAAAAACTGTTTACAGAGCTACTGACATATCTCCTGTCTTCAATCTGAATATTTTCTTAGGAGTTGCCAGTGCTTAAATTTATTTTGTAAACAACGGATTTAATAACTTCATAAGAAAGAATCACGTGAGATTAAGTCTGGTGACCTGGATGGTCACAGTAGTGTGCCAGCTTGCAATATGTTTTTCTCAGGAAAACTTACGGATGTCCATTCATAGACATTAGTCCATCTCAAAATTGTGTCCCTATAATAAATCCCACATTTCAGATTGTAGACATTAATCGTAATTTATCATCTGTCTACCTGTCAGCCACATAGATGTATCAATATTCAACACGTCAACGCACTATTGACAGCTTTATTAATAATACACTATTGTATCTTCATTAGAATTTGCTATTTTGACATAAAAGAAAGTTTGGGATATGCCTTTCAAGGCAATCTCTTATGTTGTCACTTTAGCTTGTATTGACTCCGAGAAATACAGAGTTATAGTACTTACCATGGAAACAGTCGCTCCAGGGGTATTTTAAAACCTTGGCCTCATATTCGACATGATAAAATAGTACAATATGGCATATTTATATTTTTTCAATATGTATCCACAAGCATTTGACATTTACAAGCATTTGCTAACATGAGTTGGCTACATGTTTCCCATTCTAACAACATGTCTATTAGTATTTGTGCAGTCTGTAGGTGCATCTTTAATATTCGCTTCAGTTACTCTTCCGTGTAAAATAAACGAATTTATAACATGTATTTATTTAGTTACAAAAGTGATTGTTGGTTTAACACTTACTCTTTTATATCTATGTTATATCCGATTGAAGCTTAGCTATTCAGATTCTTATTCGAGTACTTTTATTTTTCATATCTTACATTATCATTTATAGGGTGTACCACCATCATCCATCCTTCACCACAGCATGAATGTGTAAATCCTAACTCTAGCATCAGCTAATAGTTCGCTTTAGATAATTAAAACTATGTTTAAGTCATAGTTTCCTTTCGAAAAGAAATTTATTTCTAAATCATTATCCATACTATACTAAAATTATAATTACAAAAGTCTGTCCATATGTCTATTACGCTTTCACTTCTAACACCTAAAGCTCATAAACGACCATGATCTGGCAGGCAATAAACTCTAGAGCCTCGCTCATCGCCGCAGAGTGGCTAGTTTATAGGTTTTTTATCGGATACACTGGAGAGTGTGCTGCGTTATTGCATGACTTAATTCTGCTATACTAGTTTTTCTTTCGATCGTCGAGGCGCACATATTCGAAGAAATCGAAGCTTTTAGAGCATTTATATGTATATTTTCTTACAAGTTATGTCGCTTTGTGTTATGACACAATGTTGTATCGAGTATGTTGTTTTAAACACTTCGAATTGCTTGAAGTTTTTTAGAAACTGAAATAAGAAATTTAAAAAAAACTGAAGTTCTAAAGTAGCCGTATTTTATTTTATTATAAAAGAAATAAAATAATATACAATAATTAAATCAAATATAAAATAAATGAAATAAAATTTAACACCATTAAGTTATAAAATAAAAAATTACCAACAAGATGGTAGATCTAATTTTTCATTATTACATGGTAGAACAGTTGTGGTGTTTATAGATATTTTGTTAAACTTATACCATTTTTTTACAGGTTGCACCGTTTATTAACCAAGTGGCCACATTATTTGGACTATCTGATTTTAATTCAGATATATTTAGCAACAAAATGGATGAAATGTTAAATGTTATCACCCAAGTTAACACACAATTTAAAGACCCGAATCAAACTACTTTTGTGTGTGTTTGCATTGCTGAGTTTTTGTCTCTTTATGAAACCGAACGTCTTGTGCAAGAGTTGACTAAGTGTGGTATTGATACACATAATATTATTGTCAATCAATTACTATTACGTTCTTCTGCTCCATGTGAATTGTGTGCTGCTAGGCACAAAGTACAAGAGAAATATCTAGAACAAATTGCAGATTTATATGAAGATTTTCACGTCACTAAGTTGCCTTTACTTGATAAAGAAGTCCGAGGTGCAGCCGCTGTTAGTTCATTCTCAGAATATTTAATTAAACCATATGTATTACCTGCAAATACTATATAGAAAAATATATTCCTTATTTACATTTCGTATGGGTTAAGGTATTTTCCGCAATGTTTCAAATTGGATATTACTCGCAATAGTATTTTTTTAAACATGTTATAATCAGTGTTGAAAATTAATAAATCAAATATATTAAACAATTACTAGAAATTTTATTTTATAAGTCACAAAGCTATAATATACAATTATTATAAATATGTCTTTTATATTTAATATAAAATATAAAAACAACTCTTATAGCCTATAATTATACATTAAAATAATACAAATTCTTAGTAGTAAAAATAATAAGAATAATAAGAGCGGTTATGAACTACATCCGATGCGACAACGTCGACATTTTTAAAAAACAATTTTTATGTCACGAAAACAAAAGAGAATATCGTCCCCGTAGTTGGAAAATTAAATAACTCTGATTTTGTAGACCTGAGATTAAACGCAATTTTTTTTTTCAGTTAATGTATATTTGTTAAAAAAATGTGAGACAATTTTACTGTAGATAATTTTATTTTTGGTGGACCTGATTATCTTTAACAAACTGAACATTACTTTACTATAACTAAATAACACATTAAAAATCAAGTCAATATCGCAAAAATTCGAACTTATTTAATTTTCCCACTACGGGGACGATATACTATAATGCCAAAACTGTCAAATTATTTTCTTTCTCACTTAGTATGGGGCCTAAAGAAATTATGTTTTAACAGTAAATGGAGCACTATTCTTTTAACACGAATGTTAATATATTCAAAAATCGTCCATTTTAAGGTATGTCGACCATGTAGCAAATGTGCGTTAGGTTCCGAAGTAGTCATAGAACTATTTGTAGATAAGGTTAGTCACTTCTGAGATATGCCACCCGTGTATCTCCATGTCTGGATGGATTGACCGAATTAGGCATATAATTTAGGCAGTAATAAATTTTGAAAATGTTGAAAACGTAAAATAACAATGTCAAAAGTTGATGTCAATTGAAAGGACTCGTAAGGAATAGTAATTGCTGAATTTTTTATTTCTTGATTCATATTATCCCGGATTCAGTTTCGAAATAGTTGATAAAGTAATATCGGATTTCAATTTGAGTTCCCTAGATCTGTATTTTATCGGATTCAGTACGTTACCACTATAATACAGTAAAATTTCATTTTTATTTCAGTTTCAACCCATTTACGTTTGGGTACGATTTAATTAGTACTTAAGGTTAAGTGGTAAGATTATGGACCCTTAAAAGTAAGCCCCTTAATAAAATCCCAGCCTCCCTCTATTCCAACCAAAGATGGTGAGACACTGTGATAACTACTTACGTCATCTCATTAGACGTGTTCGGCGGAATTAAGTTCTTTGTAGTCTAAGTTAGTTACTTAGAATCCTGAACTATTACTTCCGTGGGGAAATCTTAGTTCAGAATAATACATATTAGTTCCGCCAAAAACGCCCATTTTTAAAATGTAAGTGCTTAGTGTAGGTATATATTTTTTGCCGTCTATATAAATTACACATAAATGCATTCACTCAGCAAATAACTCTGACTACCATTAGGTTGTATTAACACATAGAGTAAGTAACCAGAAGAGTGGCTATGTTGTTTGTTTTGTTAGAAAATAAATTCCGCCAAAACACTACGCCAGTTGTAATGCTGTGATTGGCCAACTCAAGGTTAATGTGATAATGACGCAGCAATAGTAAACGCGTATTGAATAAAATGAGATAGTTGATATAGGTTACACCTAGGCAAGAGCAAGACGCATAAACAAGTGTTTCATGTTATCTGTCCAGTTTAACTTGAGCCATATTACATGAAAGTAAATTAAAATAAAATCAATGTTTATTGATGCCGATGAAACGTATATCCGTCTGTTTTATAATTCGACGTTTTGCTGCTTCATCCACACCATCTAATAGAACAACACGACATTATAGGGTATACTTGAATATTGATATAACTTTGAATATTTTCGAGATTATCAGGGACGTACACACAGGTCACTTGTTGGTGCGGTACTGCTTTAGTGCGAGCGTGAATAGCTATTTATCAGTGACAAAACACTGATCAGTTTCGGAATTAGATGGCTCATATTGCTACTCTTTTAGGTTACATGCTCGATGTATTAACATAACCGTTGGCCGCTCAAGCCGAAACTATCCAGTTGTAATTAAGAAATTGTAAGTTAGTGTGGTAGGTGGTAGTTTTGCACCGTCTTGTACGGATTTATTACTTCCGTCTTATCTGTTCTTGTCCTAAGCCTGCTTTTAGCAGTGATGGAAGATACACTGGTGATATGGAAAAAGTATGTGCAGGGGACTGAGTATAATTCTAAACTTACTCCAGTACTATTATATGGAAAACATTATTTTCCCCCGACCCAAACCAAAATATTTCAGAAAGACAAAGCATAATAAAGGCGGTCGAAATGAAAGGGTTAAGAAAAATCTGTGATGTAACGCTCCCGGATTTTTCTAACGCTCAAGGTTGTGTTTGAAAGTCAGCATAGCGTAAAAATGAGAGTTCGGGAAAATAGACGTACAATGCGAACGTTTGTATGTAGATGACTTCCTCACTCGTTATCATTTTTTTGATGTTTCCATTAAGTACCAGATACTTTAGACCTAGCATACGTCTATATAGTTACATCGACATATGGTACTAAGTGGGGGGAGGCAAGGCAGCCAATCTTATAACGCGTTACATATAAGATGAAACAGTATCGTGTATTATGCTGGATAGCATGTTAAATGAGGTTGTCTTAAGTAATTACAAGTAAGATAAAATACACCTAACTTTTGCAAAAAATAATTACTAATATTACTTGTACAACATATCAATTTACTTAATACTGTCAAAATGCATTAATTTCTTTAATGGTTTTAATATGTACAACACTACATTATCTCTGGATCGCAGCCCTCTTAGGATAAAATATAATGATGATATATCGCACGCGAGATAAAATATATTGAACAACGGCGGCTAATATTTTGTTTATTCTAATATGCATGCAACGACAAATACGTTGTCTATACTCAAGTAGACAAAACCCCATGTTGGCCTTAGGAAACATCCATATACATATAGGTTCTCCCCTGTTAGTCCCGGGCTCCTTTGAAGAATAGGCCAACTGCCGTTCTGCCAGGCAGGTCGTAAAAGGCGACCGAGTGGCTATGCGTGTCACTACCATAATGACTACTAGGTTGTAGAGTTCTGCATCGGCTCGACCGGATCTGGTACCACCGCCTTACCTATACCTGCCGCAATAGCGTCAGTGCTAGTCACAGTCGTGTTCCGATTTGGAGGGTAAGGTAGCCGGTAAACTTATGCATGTGACATTAGACCTCGCCATAAGATAGTAACGCACCATTAACATCTTTGGTGTCTGTAGGCGATGGTTGACTCTTTCCATCAGGAGACCCATCTGCTTGTTTGCTATCTTATGATATAAAAAAAGGTATTCTGATTGTTGTAAACAACATACTTAGGTGTTTTTAATTTGTGCTTAATCATTATTGCTTAAAATTTTGTTGTAATTAATATTAATAAAACAGTTATGTCTAAACGTGTTAAATTTCGATAGTAGCTTATATTTCAGCTTACCAACAACAGAGTTTCTAGACGTGGGAACTGGCAAACCCTGAACATGCAGGAAACGAGTTGTGGCGATGAATGGAATTGAGTAAATGTACTTACTCGGAGTATATAAACATTTCAGACCTCACAATAGCATTTTAGTTCAATCAGACTACTTACTCGGTGTTTAATTAAACATATCAAAGGTGTCAAAAAAGCACTTCATTTCCATTAAACGTCTGTAGATATTACTACAATATGTATATGTTATAGGCAAACCTCGAAGCTCCGTCGCTCCTAGGTTTGACTGGTCAATCTTCAGTTCTGATTTAAAGTCTTAATCAAAGCCCAAATAAATTACATTTTTCAGCCTTTGACTAAATATTTTTCGTCAAACCTAGGAGAGATTAATTTGGTCAGTCATACTTCAAAACGGGGTCAATCAAATCGGGGTTTGACTAGTTAAACTACAAGTACTTACAGACTAGTTAAACTTAAGTATTAGAATGTCTTAAATTCATATATTTATTATATGATATATAATTCAAATATTTGTTGTTTTAAAATTTTTATAATGACATTTATAATTGCACAATATTTTACATTTAAATAATTTTGAATAGCGTTTTTATTGCAGTGGCAGTTATTTTATAAAGCTTTGGCCCCCAAATTAAAAATCCTTTGCACTGATTTCTCTAAGAGACAGCTAAACTTTAGGTACATCTTTAAAAGTAAGAACATTCTACTTGTATTATTTGATTCCTTAAAAAAAGGGTGTTTATGGTATAAACCATTGAATGTTTTATCTTGTATGATGCCCAAAACATTTCGAGCATCTCCTTTGGCTCCATTGAATATAGTAAAGTTTTTCCAATCGTGATTGGCGGAAATTTTTGTTCAGATAATAGTTTCATAATATTACCTTGAACTTAAAAACCTTCAATCGCCTTTTCTTTATTTTTTTATAGAAGAGGGGGAAAACGGACAGGAGGCTTTATATATTTTATATTTTCTGTTTGTATACATGCATATAACTTTACTTCCAAAGCCTTCATAGTCTGCGCCAAGTGTGCTGTCAGCGTAAACAACGTGCACGACCTGAGTGCTAAGTGTGAGTTTTAAAGCGCCACCTAGTGGTAAACTGGTTTCTCACGTTTACCACTAGGTGGCGCTGTACAAATCATATACAAATTCCTAGTAAACTCGAAACGCGCTCACGATCGAATGCGAAAAGAAAAACTCACACTTAGCACTCAGATTACAAATATGCACGTATGTGCGACGTTTGACCAAGTCTGCCAGTTCCCTCTAGTATCGACTAGGCCAAGCCCATAACATGGTTATTTACTTCCGACGTTTGACTAAAAAGTTAGGAATTCCTGGGTTTGACTAAAAATACTTCAAAGGTCAAAATTGGATTTTAATTCGGGGTTCGCCCGAAGACTAAGGTCAAACCTAGGATAAAGCAGTCGTTCCGCGAAGAGACTGCGTGTCGACCTTTGATTATAACATATATAACTTTTTGGGCAGCTGAGTCTGGAATTGACACGTATAGACATTTTTAGAAATATATTTCAATAAGGCGAATTAGAGGTCAGATCCAGAGATAATATAACAGCGTTGTAGGGCGCGACATGGACTTAATCCAATTATGAGTATTGAGATAATCACAAAAAGGTAATTTGGCAGTGTTCATTATTTTTTGGACGAAATATCGGCAGTCTAGAACTATCGATTAGTCCGATTAACAACTAAAGCTAAACATTATTACATTATTAAACAATGATTCAAAGTGGTTTCGATTCGAGCTTATGGTCTAATGATCTTAGCGAGACATATGACCTAAGCGGAGCTTAGACCAAAGCAGTTGTTCTATATTCTTTCATGAAAGTTATCAATTTCTTAGATTTCGAAAAGTTACAAATGTTATTTATCTAAATCAGAATTCTGTCTTCAAAATTTGTGATTTCCCAAGCAAGAAAATACTCTTAGAATACAGTATATTAAATAATATCTACATTAAAATTATTTATTTTTAGATACTTTAAAAAATTATTTATTTTTATGTACTTTAATAACAAATAAATGTGTGTTTGTCAATTTGTACAAGACAAGTAAAATTATTTTCTGTTTTTCCTTAGAGATAAAATTTTCTTTTGGATCATTATTTCAACAACAGTAACTTAGTAATATATAAAAAAAAACACTAACATAATGCAGGAAACATAAATTTTTAAAATATATTAAGTAGGTAAAATATTAAATATAACAACCCATTAATTTTTCATAAGTATAAATAACTAACCTAATAATATACTTAATAATTTGATGCAATTATGTTTGTGTGTATTAAAAAAATCAAATAACACTCACATCCACCATAGATAAAAAGGATCAGATACAACCAGAATAATGACATACATGTCATGAATTACCTGATAACATAATTGTGTCACGTCATAAATACATTTCAAAACTAAACTAAAATACCTCCATTCTAATCCAATATTCTTAATGAATTTCAAAGATTAGAATTGTCTAATCTTTGAAATTCATTGAGAATATTGGATTAGGACCAAAATGCATTAAGATTTTTTTATTATAAGAAATAAACAATTTTGGAAAAACATACCTAATTTATAATTACATTATTAACAATTCATAATAATTATATCATCATTAATTAAATTATTATAAATCAGGCGTGTTTTCCAATATTCTCGATGAATTCCAAGAAAAGGTATTATTATATAAGCTTGTAGTATCAAAATGTATTTGATCAAAACATTAACTGCAGTTTTTTTATTTGTTGAAAAATATATTGTCACAAGTATAATCCTTAAAGGAGGAGGCTCTCTATTCAGTAGTATTTTTTATGTTCATTTCCTCAGAACTCGGTCATGTATTAACAGATTTGGATTTTATTTTGTTTGAGAGTATGTTTCCCGTTTGGTCCCATGTAAATTTGGTTACGATTCAATTTAGATTTCCTGCCCTCCAATTCACGTAACTGAGTTTAGGGCTCGCGCTCGCTCGCGCTTAGGACTCATACACAAAAACACGATAAAACGTCGAGACGTGCTACGACGCGGCATAATATGTACGAAAATGTGTAAGTCTTAAACGCTTCGACTCGACTGCCGTTTGATTAAGTATGTGGCTTAAGTCCCAAAGATACAAAAGTTTGGAAGTCAGTTTTTCTGCCCTACATTATGAAATTACAGGCATGCACATTAAGCCTGATATGCTGACAATATTTATAGTTTTTATTTTAAATCGTGAAAGACATGACATGATACACTGAACCTTGCATTTGTAAGCATGTCATTTAAATAAATATCGGGTTCGATCCCCGACGGGGACAAGCATTTGTGTGATGAACATAAATGTTTGTATTTCCGGGTTTGGGTGTTTATTAAATATATTCTAGTACTTATATATGTATTTCTATGTATTAGTATCGTTGACCAACACCCATATAAATAACACAAGCAAATAATGAAGTTAAAAAAATATAAGAACGACGAATGCATGAATGCCAACACAAACTTGTTAAGTTTAATGGTATAGTAGTTAAGATACACTTATATGTAATAAAATATAATAAATAAATAAAAAAGTAACAAATTTTATGATTTCTACATCATTCAATAACTATATAAAACCATTAATAACGGGTATACACGTTTGGTTTATTTGACAATTGTACATTTTGTGGCACGTTTCTTGAGCGCTGACCTTGATTTGCGCAGAAGTAAATAGTATAAAAAAGTGTATCTTCACGCCAGCATCCCCGAAAGGGTAGGCAGAGGTACAACAAGTGCACCCACGATTAGCTGAATATACTTGGTCCCACAGTGTGATAGGTGGCAACCCTATCGCCAACCGGGCACTTTCCAATCGCGGGCAATGTTGTTTTTATCAAGAAAACTTAAAAAACACATTTTTAATTTGCCCGACCCAGGAATCGAACCTCATCTCATGTGGTCAACTCCGACACCGGACCACTACACCACAGAGGCGATTAAATTTAAATAGTATAACGTCCGTAATATTGTTTATTAAGTCGTGTCCAAAGCGATCCCCATATAGTTGAGCGCTTAAAAACCGTGCCAGGAACTTAACATTATTATAAATGTTATAAATGTGATGGTATAAAAATACCTTAACATTATTATAAATGCGGCTTTTAAAATCTGTTGTGTAGTCATTTCGACAAATCAGGCACATGTCCATTGCCAAGTCTCTGGCGGGTTATGTTTTCCAGAAAAGAGCAAAGCTTATTCAAAACGAATTATTCGACCCGAGATTTGAATCCAAGAACTAATGTACTTATACCGAAGCTGGTATGCTGAACCGTGGTCATCTATATAATAAGTAATCTAATTAAGTGTCACGACACATCTGCCGAAGATACGTCGCCGAATTATTTAATTTGTGATTTCCCAAGCAAGAAAATACTCTTAGAATACAGTATATTAAATAATATCTACATTAAAATTATTTATTTTTAGGTACTTCAATAAAAAATTAATGTGTGTTTGTCAATTTGTACAAGACAAGTAAAATTATTTTCTGTTATTCTTAGATATAAAATTTTCTTTTGGATCATTATTTCAACAACAGTAACTTAGTAATATATAAAAAAACATTACCATAATGCAGGAAACATACATTTTTAAAATATATTAAGTAGGTAAAATATTAAATATAACAACCCGTTAATTTTTCATAAGTATAAATAACTAACCTAATAATATACTTAATAATTTGATGCAATTAGTTTGTGTGTATTAAAAAAAAATCAAATAACTCTCACATCCACCCTAGATAAAAAGGATCAGATACAACCAGAATAATGACATACATGTAATAATTACAACACGTTCATAACATGATCGGGTCACAGTTGTGACGCGATCATGTTATGAATTACCTGATAACATTTAATCGAATACGCTTGCAATCTTTTAAAGTGACACAACAATCGAAATTAGACGTATCTTTTGTCGAACATCTATTTTAATCGATAACTTAGTTATTAAAACAGCGACGAAAATTTTATTGTCCCCCTCCTTGGCTGAATAGTTAGCTATCCTAACTTATGCAATAAATGGGGCTCAGGTTCAATTCTCGACAGCAATAGGTATTTGCGTGATAAGCAGATATTTGCATTTCTGGGTTTGGGAGTTTATTAAATACTAGCTGTTGCCTGCGACTTCGTCCGCGCGGACTTCGTTTACTCCGCACTGCTCGTCCCCTTCAGGTAATAGCGTGAATATTACTAACAGGTCGGGTCAACATATAGTAGCCTATATGTTGACCCGACCTGTTAGTAATATTCATGCAAAATTTGAAGTAAATCCATATAGTACTTTTTGAGATTACCCCGGACATACATAGACAAACAAACAAAAATTCTAAAAACTATATTTTTGGCTTCGATATCGATTGTAGATCACGCCCCAAGTATTCTTTTAAAAAATATTCAATGTGCAGTTTTGACTAGCCTACGATTTTATTATATGTATATACATGTTTCAATATTTATACAGCGTGTAGGAGACGGTCTACCGAAAATCGAAACTACGAATTTGGTCCATGACTAAGATGAAAATTTGGAGTGTGTGATAGGTTTTGATATTTTTGTCATTTTTATACCTTAACCTTGTATAATTTGGTTTACTCAATTACTTTATAATATAGTAAAATTTAAGGAATTACACAAAATAGCAATGTATTATGGACCATATACCACGCACAGTACGGTCTTTGGTTCTAATGTTGTGTTGTTATGTATGTTTTTTTTTTCTGTTTCTTATATGATGTACTTTATTTTTATATCATAAGATAGCAAACAAGCAGATGGGTCTCCTGATGGTAAGAGACAATTGTCGCCTATAGACACTAAAGGTCTAATGCGACATGCATAAATTTACCGGCTACCTTACCCTCCAAACCAGAACACGACAGCGACAAGCACTGACGCTATTGCGGCAGGAATAGGCCAGACCCGGGCGAGACAATGCAGAGCTCTACCACCTCGTACAATGCAGAACCCTAACCACTCACATCATAAGCAAATAATTAATTTGCGTCCTTTGGGGTTAGATCAATTCATTTGACCGCCCCGTTGGTCGAGTGGTTAGCAAACCTAACTGCGAATCGATGGGGCTCGGGTTCGATTCCTCGGGACAAAAATTTGTGTGATGATCGTAGACGTTTGTATTTCTATGTATTAGTATCGTTGACTAACACCCATTAACACAAGCAAATAATTTGCTTATTTTGGGGTTAGATCTATTTGTGTAATTTGCCCACATATATTATTATATTATATGACCACCAATATTATTCAGCAGACTAGATGGAAACCCGGCTTCGCTCGGAAGTCTTACTATACACAGTCTTACTATACGCAATCTTATATACTAACTCAAATAGTAGACATTAAAAAGTAGCAACACTGTAGTGACGTCTTCTTTCAACCATTACGTTGGTTTAATAAAGACAACACTATAGTGTTACTATTTATTAATTTATACTTTTTTATGAACGAAAAGAAAATAAGTTTCACGATAATCTGCGCTCCATTTTACGATACTTTAATAAATGCTCACGCCATCTACACCACACGTTTGTAACCTTTAATGAAATATGGCCGATTTGTCTGTCAGCACCGTCAAAATTTTTAATCGTTATTTTAACAAAATACTCGACAATACGAATTATGCGGATATGTGTTGTCGACTCAAAATTATTATTTTTTTACGCTCTATAATTTAGGTAAGGTTTTGATTGAGTCTACCGTAACCATTGACGAAATTTATACATATAATAAAATTGTAGGAAGGTCAAAACTGTACATTAAATATTTTTTTAAAAGAATACTTGGGGCGTGATCTACAATCGATATCGAAGCCAAAAATATAGCTTTTAGAATTTTTGTATGTTTGTCTGTATGTATGTCCGGGGTAAACCCAAAAAGTACTGCATAGATTTACTTCAAATTTTGCATGAATATTACTAATAGGTCGGGTCAACATATAGGCTACATATTATCATGCTATCACCTACGGGGGAGGTGCTGTGCGGAGTAAACGAAGTCCGCGCGGACGAAATCACTGGCAACAGCTAGTTATTAATACAGATGTGTCATGACACTTAAAGGTATAATTTACAAACGACATGTAGCAAACGGTTATTAAAATATAAATTGGTAGCTAGCACTGGCGAACATTAATACTAAAATAATTTATTTATGTCAACTGGAACGGCTTTGTGTAGGCATATGCCACGCAGTCATTGATGCTCCTATGAAGGCACCGAGGAAGGCTGCTATACAGGCACCAAATTCAAATAACAATTTCGGAGTGAATACACCCCATATCATCAAATGTCTGCAATGGATTGTTGCTGATAGCGCGCAGGCGAATACCTGAAAAGATTATCTTTTATATAATAGGATAGAAAAGAAGCAGATAGTTCTCTAGATGCGACATAACCATCGCCTATACAGAGTTACTTTTAAAGGTCCGAAATCAGAAATCAGAAGTACTTTGTTCAATAAAACTTTTTAAAAGTTATTTTGACGCGTCAACATTTTTTTAAACTACTACCGGATCGGAAACGGTCTGGCTAAATTTTCAGAGGCTGTTCAAAATCGATAATATGTTCGATTTGTGCAATAAAAAAAAACAAAACGCATGAATATAATTTAAATTACGCAAAATTCAAACAAAAATATTGTAGTGCCTTCAATCAAAATAAAAGTGATTGGGAAAAATGTACTAAGAGCGACAGATTACATAATAGTTACTATCGTAATTATAGGTAAATGTAAAATGACAGAGTTCATTCACAAGACTCGGTGCATATAATTGATGAATTTAATGAGATATATTTAAATGAATATTTTGTATATTAGTTGTAATAATTTTACAATAATAATTAAAACGCACTTTCAATGCAATAATTAGTTCCTAATTTTAAAATTTGGCCGGACCTTTAAAAGTAATCCTGTATATATACTAAAGATCTTAATGCTATGCCTGTTGCAAGGATGTAGTTCTACATGTAAATTTATCGGCTACCTTACCTTCAAAACACGTAAGAGACAAGCAGATGAGACGTTGTAGAACTCTACCACCTAGGTAGTAGTTCGATATTAGTGACACTTATTAGCTTTCACAAGATACTCTTTATAGTAGGGGAGCCCAAGGGATTTTCGGAGATACTCGAGCGCGTCAGATTAACATAGGAGACATACCTCGTATCCTATTGAAGCTCTCCACCAAATATAGCCCCTTTATATAAAGGCGGGTAGCTAGGGCAGAAGAAAAATAATAATTCCGAAAAGTTGAGAGGTGTCAAGAGACACCCGGATGGAACGAAGTTCCTTTCGATTAATTAGTGAAGGAATTGTAATAAAATTTATTATGTACAAAAAACCTGTATACACTTAACAAAAATAATCGTCGCGACACCACACTGTTCAATGCGAATTAGAAATGAAAATATCTGGCTTGCTTTCTATAAGAGAGAGAGAGAGAGACAGACAGAAACATGCGCACGCCGCACAGCTTACAATAGCTTACTATAGCAAGAAGTGTCGTTACAACTTTTCGTGAGAATTTTTTCTGTCTAGCCCCCTTTCACAACGCGCGATGAAGAACTTCGTTCCAATAACTTTGGCTTGTGGAAATTGTCACATTATATTTTTTCGTTATTTTCACATAATATCCCCTATAATAAAAGAAAATTAAGACGCGCTGGAGAATTTCAAGATATCGTTTTCTTTGCAACTATGTGACCCTCTCACTCCCTTAGGCTACAATCGAATCGGCAGCTTTTTTTAATTTTAGCTAGAAGTTAACTTATTATACCTTAATCTGACGCGTTTCAGTGTTTCCATGTCACTGTTTTTTTCACATTTTTCATCTGTAGATTTTTTTCCCCATCATTGAAATAAAAACATATATTTAATCTACAAAATCCAAAACCCGTTTATCAACATCTTGGGCTCCCCTAATATTAAAAGGGACCCAGATCAACACGGGGATAATTTAAAATTAGAGTGCCACGAATAGTGATTTTGCCGAATACCGAATATTCAGCCAGGCCCTTGGCCGAATACCGAATATTCGGCGGCGTATTTGTTTTCATAGCGAGTTGATCGTGTAACAGCATGTATTACTAATTATTTACTCGTATTACAGTTTAATACTACTTATATATAGAAGTAAATATACTACTAGTCTTGTAATATATTGCTAAAAACATTGTCTATTTGCTTGTCCAAAAAATAATCCTCGCCGTAAAATGTTGGAAATAATGTTTTCATTCATAACATTATCTCTGATGAATTTTAAGTATTGTTATATTCCTTGGTAAAATATATATTTTTTTTGAGTAATATGCGCGTTTTTTCCTCATGATTAGACATTCAATATTCGACCAAATAGTTCCCAATATTCGGCCGAATAATGAATACCAGAGAAAGTCCGAATAAATAATAGTAACCGAATATTCGTGGCATCTCAAAGTGCCGCGGTGGGTGAGTGAGAAGTCGATTGGTCTAACAACGTCGATTGAAACATGGCTAATGTTTCATTCGGCGCTAATAGACAAAACATATAATCAAACCTATTATGCTCATCACATAAATTAAACATTTATGTAATTAGCATAATAGCCTTGTTTGTAAAATTAAGTTTACATACCCTTATCGCAAAGCAGAGCGCGAACTTGAGACACAATGAGAATACTGCAGCCATTTGTGTTCTTGGACTCAATGTGGAAGCGCCATTTTGACCCCACAGCACCAGTAGAGGGACGGTCGCACCAAACATAAGTGGCATACCTGCAAATTAATAAAGGTTCTTTAAGTACTTCATCATATTTTATCCTCTGTGTAAACTCTCTTTAAGTGTGTAAAGAAAACCCTGTCGAATAGCTAAACTTAAATTTATTTGGTACCGTGATACGGTTACGTATGTGTAATTATTTTATGGATATTAATTTATTAGTTTTCCCAATAAATTAAGTATAGACAACACCTACAAATACGTAAATTCTATTATCAAAGAATGCCGCGCAAGTCGGATGTTACCGAAGGACACGCGCCGCGTATGCGTCGCGCTTGAAGTTCCTTTTTAAAAAGCCAAAAAACGAACACCGCGCCTTTGCGCGGTGTTTGTGCGAAAGCCGCCAAAGCTAAACAATGAAACAAATAGCGACAGTGTTGTCATTTTTAAAATATTTGCGAAACTCTATGGAAATATAAGTAAAATTACGAATATTAAAAAAAACGATATATTTTTTATTTTCAGAAATAAAGTCATTTTAATATTTTTTTCAGTAATACCTTTAACCAACCTTTTCTTTCGGATCGGACAGGGTTTTCTTTACACACCGTATATATTTAATTTAGAGTCAGTTTTTTGTTTTAATTAATTTTGTCTCAGGGAATGTTAAACGGCGAATTTTCAAACAATCATGTCAATGACATTATATATATATATATTCTTATTAGAACAAAAAAATATATCATAATTTAAAAGTGCCTCATTTTAGTACAAGAGCAACTTCCCCTTAAATCAAGCAAATATTTTGAAAATTTATGTATCAATATCCATAAAATAATGACACATATATTATGATTGTATCAAGCAACTAAATAATGCCTTTGGCGATTGAACAAGGCTTTTTCACCACTGTATAGGTAAGTAACTTCAAAGGTTATTACAAAATATATCTTCAAGAAGTAAAAAATTTGATCCGATTGCAACAAAATATTTAAATACTTTTTAAATGGATAAAGCAAGGTTACACAAAGATTATTAGCAGTAAATAGTTCCCATTTCCCTAACACAACGGTCTGGCGACGCCTTTGCTTATAAAGCAATTGTTATCATAGACATTACAATTTACTAGATATACCTATGGTGTTTAATTAGTGATTTATTTTTTATCTTTAGAGATAAAAGTAACAGATATTTAGTTGTTTCAAATTATATTTTTCACGTTGGTATGACGTATCATTTAAGGTTAAATTAGCGGCATTCATTGTTATGCAGATGACAGTACAGGAGATGCTGTATATTCCGGCCGTGCTAACATTTCTCGGGAACATGTTGACGAGTGCCGGAAAAAACTTGTGTCTGAAGTCGAGGATTTATTGAACAAAGTCTCGGAATGGGGTCGACTAAATTTAGTCCAATACAACCCAAGGAAGACACAAGTTTGTGCGTTTACCGCCAAGAAAACACCTTTTGCCGTATCCCCTCGTTTTGAGAATACTCCTTTGATTGCCTCAACCAATATTGGAATTCTTGGTATCGACATATCGAGTAACGTCCAGTTTCGTGGTCGTTTGGAAGGTAAAGCAAAACTGGCGTCCAAAAAAATTGGTGTTCTGAACAGGGCGAAACAGTACTTCACACCAGCCGACCGTTTGCGACTATACAAGTCGCAAGTCAGGCCTCATATGGAGTACTGTTCTCATCTTTGGGCAGGGGCTCCGAACTACCAGCTCCTTCCTCTTGACCGCATACAGCGTAGAGCATCTCGTATTATCGATGACCGGGCTCTTTCCGATCGGCTTGATCCTTTGGCGTTGCGAAGAGATGTTGGTTCCCTCTGCATCTTCTATCGCTACTACCACGGGGAGTGTTCCGAGGAGTTGTTCGGCTTAATACCACCCGCTGATTTCCACCATCGGACATCACGCCAAAATTCTAAATTCCACCCTCACCATTTGGATGTCTGCAAGTCCACTACAGTGCGATTTTCGAGGCATTTTTTGCCCCGCACGACTGCTCTGTGGAATCAATTACCAGCGGATATGTTTCCAAACCGATACGACTTAGGGGCCTTCAAGAAAAGAGCGTATTCATTCCTTAAAGGCCGGCAACGCACCTGCAGTACCTCCGGTGTTGCAGCTGTTCATGGGCGGCGGTGATCACTTACCATCAGGTGACCCTCTTGCCCGTTTGCCCCCTATTCCATAAAAAAAAAAATAATAATAAAATAGGTGAAATGAATGTATAGGGTTGCCATCATGTATTATCTCGCCCAGGTATATTGTACCAATTGTCGCAATAGAGTCAATGCTTGTCATTGTCTTGTTCCGGTTTGGGGGTCTAGGTAGCTGGCAAACTTATGCAAGTGGCATTAACAGCTCGCCACACTACGCACCATTAAAATCTTTGGTATCTATAGGTATAGGTATGGTTTATCTATCTTTTCATCAGGAGAGCCATCTTCTCGTATGATATATAATGATATAATAATTTAAAAAAATGTAATTATGCCAAACTTCATACTACTCAGTCCACACAATTTTCTTAAAGATTTTTTTGTAAAAGTAATTGTTTCAGTTATATAGATAAATTATCATTAATTACCAGGGAAGACCAAGACTGACATAACATGATCAGATTGATCGGGTACTGTTCGAAGGTAATATCAAGAATCTTAGCAATCGGCGTGTTTGTATGAAGAGTAATGGATGTGGTTACTCAAATCCATTCGCAAGACAAATCTGCATAGATCGTGACACGTGGCACTCGGTTGTCTCTGTCTATCTCGAAAGGGATCTGACGTGACGATATGTATGTATATATTGTAACTTACCAAACAAATTCAAAGCGATGAGTAGCGCTGAGATCAAATGTCCATAAGAAAAATAATTGGGGTCTCCGGCATGGAAGACTGCTGCCCAGCTTATATGCCCCAATGTGGCATGGTGACCAGTTCCGTAGAAAAAATACGAAGCTGTTAGCGCCCACAAGCATGCTATACTTGAGCTGCATCTACCCGATAACGCTGTAATTTTAGGAATAAAGATTTACATGTTACTCTCCGTGTTCGTATCTCCATCTGTCCCTAGAAGAATAGGCCATCTGCAATTCTGACAGGCGATTCGTAAAAGGCAAACAATTATCTACACGTACCACTACCATCGTGATGGGGCCATTCATTTATTACATAATGCGAATTATGAGATGGAGGGGTCGACCATGTCTTTACTTTTTTTGTTACCAAGGGGTTGACGGGAGTCTTGTTTTTACTTAAAATCGTCAAAATGGGCATAATTACAATTGAGAAACCGTAGGTAACCGCGTGAGAGGTGAAATGCGGTCGGACGCGTATTAGTAGGGGAGCCCAAGATGCTAAATGTGTAGTTACTCGAGCGTCGTAGGGATCAATTGGATTTTGTAGATTAAATTATAGGAAAAATAAAAGGTTATATAATAATTTTCATTTCAATGGTGGTGGAAAAATCTAGATATAAAATTGCTTAAATAAAGTCAATGACATGGAAACACTGAAGCGCGTTAGATTACGGTATGGTGGGTTGTAAAATTTAGAAAAACATTGACGATTCAAATGTAGCGTAAGGGAGTGTGAGGGTGACAAAGTTGAAAAGAATGTGATGTCTTGACAGTCTCGAACGCGACTGATTTTTTTTTATTATGGAGGAAATTATGTAAGAATTACGAAAAAGTATAATTTGACAATTTCCACAAGCCGAAGTTATCTTAGTTTTGTTTTTTTTCCGCCATTGTTACCCCCCTCTTTAGAAAGGGCTTATATTTGGTAGAGAGCCTTAACAGTATGCGAAGTACCCCCTCCTATGTTGATCTGACGCACTCGAGTAAATACCAAAATCTTCTCTTGGGCTCCCCTATTATTTAGATGAATCGTTAAAACCTAGACCTTTATGTACAACGTACTAGACAAGGCATGCGCCACGCCACTTGTGCTCCGCTAAAGTGCAGTTTATAGACGGCACCTGCGTCAGAGCCTGTTGAATGAAACTCTTAGCGCCATGAAATTCACCGCGGTTAGGACTTTTTAGTCGCTAATGTATATTGTACTCTATTATATGGTGCAATGCTGCTAAAATTTTGATTTTGGTTGAATGATTAATTATTATTTCAGAACTGTAGCGAGTGTTAACGAATTGAAATATGACTTCTACATATTGTAGCTTCTCTAGTATGTAGTATATTAAACTCTCTGTTAATCTCCAAGTTTATAACTTCCGCAAATAATCATTAGTCCCTTTGTACAAATAAACATTCCTGAAAATTGTTACTTTAAAATATAACATTACTATACAATTCAACATTTTCTGATTTCAGTCATCGGTATTCATTTCCTTTGAATTGACGACCTTATTATGGAAATTTCTAATATGTCCGAATATATTATAATCGGTGGAAAAGTTCTTCAACGCCTCGCCCGGGTTTTTGTACCTCTACGTATTCTTGCCGCAATAGCGACCATGCCCTGTTCTGGTTTAAAGTGTAAGATAGGCAATAAACTAATTCGTTTGGCATTATATCCCTGCCACAAGGATAGAAACGCACCATTAACATCTCTGGTGTCTAAAAGCAATGATTACCTTTTACCATCAGGAGAACCATCAGCGTGTTTGCTAGACGGTGATGTAATGTGATATAAAAAAATTAAATTCACAATGACTTAAGACATTTTGGAGGTGATATTAAGAATATACTTACAGAATTTACTTGATCCTTCATTTTTGATCGTTGAAATAATGTTCAACACAAAAAACCCAGAAGCTAATGCCAGAGCTGAAGTCGGTGCATATGCAGCTCCCAAAACCAAAGTGTTCGCCAAATATATTAATAAACCAGACACTATTAAAGGCATCAATGGACCACGAGCATCCTTTTTAAGGAGAAGGAAGAAAGTACATATAATTACTAACCAAGCACCTCTAGCTAGCATTCTAGATCTGCCTGGTGAACCCAAAGAACCCCATCCTACCGCCCAATGAGAGCAGGCGAAAATGCCCGCAATAACAACACCATATCCTTTCCAGTCCAAATGACGACGAACTATAGAGATCACAGCCGCTACAGACCCTAACGCTAATATTAACGCTACTCTTGAAGTACTTCCAGTAGGTTTTCCTTCACCTGCGGACCAACAATCCCCTTGTTCTTCCCTACAACCTCGATATGTTCTTGTCAGTGCTAAACTAACCCCAAAAGCTGCCCACCAAGCCAAAGACTTTATAGAACCTATATTCCAAACAATCATACCTAATACTGATAATGCTAAAAAAGATAACGTAGCACCTTCTTCAATAATATAACTATTAGTTGAAAGAATTGCGGCTGAAGCAAATAACGTCACACGAGCAAATCTCTCAAAAGGTTGACTACGACCTTCATACCATCTTTGGGTAATATTATCCCAGTGCAATATGACTAGAAGACAAGTTAACGAACCAGATACTAAACCTATACTTAATGTAATGGCGTGTTCAAGATCGGTGATAGCTTCAAACGAATATATTGTATAACAGAAACCTATACAAATGGCGATAGATACCAGTCCACTAGGAACAAAAGTACTGGCAAATACGTAAGGAATACGATCAATCGTTATTCCTTCAATGATAATCCAATTGAAGAAAACCGTTATTAATAACAAAAGCAGAGCTCTGAGCATTGACAGTGAATCAAATTCCACCCATACTTCGCGAAAGACGTTACGTATGTCGTCCAATAGTTCCCTGAAACAATAGTTTTGTATTATTACGGCGCTACCGTTCATCGATCATTGAGTATTGTCTCGTTCCAACAGGAGAGCCATCTGCTTGTTTGCTACCCTATAAAATAAAACTAGTTACGATTAGATTCGAGTAGTACATAAAAAAACCATATTCGTGTGGAATCCTCTCTCACCAAAGATTACTGGTGCGGTACAAACTGTACCGAACCATTCCGAGATATCGCGTCCGTGAAAGGTGTCTATGTGTGCGTTGCTCGAATATCACATGTATGTAGATTGACTACTGAGTCTCCAGTATACTGTGCTGTTACTCTAAACAAATTATAAACTCCCTACGTAGATTATAAACTATCGGTTTTTAGAGATTATGTTGATATAAACACGCGTACATCAGACATACTGACGTCATGATAAAAATTGTCAGAACAGCTTCCTAGGGCCTCAAAATGTCGAGATCTGACTAACACTTGAGTTTCGAAAATCCTGGGGAAGTCAACAATTCCCAATTTATGAAAACTTTCAATTTTTTTTTGTAACAATTTAAAATTTAGCCTTACGAAAACAGTTGCAAGTGCAAGAGAAACAGGATTATTTGGAGAAGCCAGTTTTGCCGTTTTACTGTGTTTATGTATAGGAAAAAATATATAAATAGCACTCAATTGTCCCTGCCTACTACGTAAGGGATCTGGCGTGAAGATATGTATGTATAAGAAAGAGTACGCGTTCGTTTAGGGTTTAATAATGGCAATTCACGGAGAATAAAATATGAAAATCAAAACTCTCGTTATCATTAAACTGCGTTGCGTCGCGTCGTTCTATCAGAAATGATCATTGTTCTATTCCAAACTATAACCACGCGTCATTTTTAACGATAATGATAAGCAACTCTATTGTTTTTCGGTATGATTGTGACAAAGACGCTATAAAAATATAAATTTTCCACGCGTCTATTTCACACTTGTCTGAAATCTAATTTTTTTACATCGTAGATTAGTAAACAAATTGAAGGCTCTCCTAATGAAAAGGGACTACCATCGCCCATAGACACCAAAGATGTTATTGGTGTGTTGCGGTCCGTATGTCTGGTTGAAATACCACATGCAAAAGTTGACCGGCTACCTTACCCTACAAACCGGAATACAACAGTGACAAACATAAAGATAGTGTAGCAGTATTAGGAAATGCGATGGTACAAATTTAGACGAGACGTAGCAGGTATCTACCATGTAACAGTCACAATGGTAGTGACATGTTCGCTCAATCGTTTGCTTTTTACAAACTGCCTGGTAGATAGGCTGACGGTCTATTATTCAATTGTTTGTTTGGATGTTTGGTACTCCTTCCTCTCCCTGTAAATGATTTGACCTATAGCGATTCGTTTTAAAAATAATAGTAGTTTGACAAATTAAGCCAACTTCAAACATCAGCTATACTCATATCTCAAAAACTAATAAACCGATTTTGATAAAATTTGAACTGCAGACCTACTCTTGAAAACAATATAAATCTTAAACCAATATTGATAAAAACAATAAGTTTCGAATATCGTCAAAAAACGGTACTCTTGAAATCAATATTGCCCACATTGATTCAGTATAGTAACGACCTAATTATTGGAAACAGATGTCATCGTTACATGTCAAGCTAGTGTTACAAGTAGAAATTTTAAGTACCGTTTTAAACAAAATAACAAATAAAAGCAATAATGAGTAGTTCCAAAAAAATTCAAAATCCGTGTGGCGCTGTCGCCGAATCCAATAATTGAATATAGTTGTCCAGAGTACGAAATACTTCAAAATTCATTAAATATTCATTTAAAATTGAAATCGGTTTTCAAGAGTAGCCATACTGTTCTGTAAGTTGAAATATACCTAATTTGAATACAAAAAAATCTCAATATTTCTTTTAGTTCCCGAGAAATTCGCGGACAAACATAAATACATTTACGAAATTTAGTATACGTGCTTGGAAGCCTAAATAGATCATCATACTCAAATATTATCCAATTCCAACAACATTGTTTTTTCGTCGGTCTGTAAACCGTAAAACAAGGAAAATAGAACAATCGCTGCTGTAGTCAAGTTTCGCAGTATTAGTAGTGTGGCCTATTAATCCCTATGCCCTGAAATAAGTTTAAATCCAAATTTAAAAAAAAAATACATACTCACCTAACATTGTT
This sequence comes from Apodemia mormo, assembly GCA_036924255.1. Taxonomy (NCBI): domain Eukaryota; kingdom Metazoa; phylum Arthropoda; class Insecta; order Lepidoptera; family Riodinidae; genus Apodemia; species Apodemia mormo. Next base: position 12,388,665 of record JAUPFN010000019.1, on the reverse strand, counting down.
AGCATATGTTTTAAGATCCTCGTCTGTATTTACCATGGGTGCTTTGTCTATCTTATCTCTGGTAGCATTAATTAGCTGTGCAAGTTTGTCTATCGACACTTGCTGAGATTCTTCACCGTACCTTAACAAGTACCTCGTTACCTAAAATATTAAAATTTTATTTAATTATGTACTAAAAAATTTAGTAAACTTTTACCCAAATGCGTTAAAAGAAGGGTTATGCTTTATGTTTGTATATTTCTTCGGCACGTTCAGTAAAACGGCGTGATAGATTAAGGCTTTAAAGCTGTTATTAAATTAATTGTGATTGTCATAGGCTATATAATTTTCACTTTAAACGTTAATTTTTACCTTAAACGCTAGACGGGTTTAAGCTTCAGAGCTGTCATTACATTCATCTTAATTGTGAATGTCATAGGCTATATAATTTTTACCCTTAACGTGGGATGGATTTAAGCTTCAGAGCTGTAATTAGATTTATCGTAATAATGAGTGTCATAAGCTGTATAATTTTTACTCTAAGCACTAGATGGATTTAAACTTCAGAGTTGTCACTAGATTCATTGTAATTGTGTCATAGGCATTGATATAAAAAAACCCAAGATACACAATCAGTGTGTCAAAAACGTCCTCCAACAATGAGTGCACAATTTTAAATTGTGCACTCATTTCAAATAGAATCGCGTCGGCCGCGTCACTGTCAATTTTATTTATTTTCGTACATTGCTTTGTAAAAACAACTATAAGTCTTGCACTTAAGGTTGGATATGCAAAGACATATGTTTTTGCCATATACTACTTAAAAGAAATTAGGGACACTTTTGAGTGTCAGTTTTGTTCGGAACTGTGCATCTAGGGTTTTTTATATCAATGGTCATAGGCAATAAAATTGTTACCCTTAACGCTAGATGGATTTAAGCTTCAGAGCTGTCATTAAATTCATTATAATTGGGCCATAAGCAATATAATTTTTAAGCTAAACCTTAGCTGGATTTAAGCTTAAGAGCTGTCATTAGACTCATCGTAATTGTGAGTGTTATAGGCTATATAATTTTTACCCTAAACGGCTTGATGGGTTTAAGCTTCAGAACTGTCATTAGATTTATCGTAATTGTGTCATAAGCTATATAATTTTTACCCGACTGCGCTATAACTTTCGGATCAGGACACGGTTAGGATTTTCGTTTTTAAAATTTCTTGTTTCTTATAATATTCAAACATTAACTTAGGATGCTTATGTTTTTTTTTTCATGAAGGAGGCAAATGAGCAGGTGCATCTAATGTAAAGTGATCACCACCGCCGATTTAAAAATGAGTAAGCTCTTTTCTTGAAGGTCCCCAATTCGTATCTGTTCGGAAAATCCCGCGCCGGTAATTGATCCCCAACAGAGTAGGGCCAGGCAAAAAAGGTGGGAAAACCGCACGGTTGTGGTTTTTTAGACATCGAGACAGGTGGAAGTTAAAAATTTTGATGCGATATCCGAACAACTCATCGGAACACTCTCCATGACAGATGCGATAAAAGATGCAGAGCGAAGCATGCCAAAAAGTCAAACCGTTTCGAAATGATTGAGTTTTATTTTTTAGAGCAGTCTTTTTATATTAAATAGAAATCTTCAAAAAAGTTTACTCATTTTTAAAAGGTTCGCAACGCATCTGCAAGAAGTGGTATTGCGGATATTCATGGGCGGTATTGATCACTTGCCTCATTTCAACGTTCTATAAAACGCAGTGGCTGCAGGGAACTTTGTAAATAGCGTGCTATATAATTAATAGCTGTTTACCGCACAGGTATCGATTTTTTTAAGGATATATCCCGAAATTTGGGATAAAAGACACTGGCAATACTTTTCTAATATACATTTAACATAAAAAGTACTTACTACTACTGATTTACTGGGAGAAAGAGTTTTGGCACATCTCCCTTGGGTTTGGTATCACCACCTTACCTATTCCTACAGTGATAGCGTCGCTGCTTATCACTGTCGTATTCCGGTTTGAATAATACACTTATGCGTGAGGCATTTTAACCCAGACACCGCTAGCATTGCACCATTGACATCTTTGATAAATATAACCGATGTTTATCTCTTTCAAAAACCTATCCGCCAATTTGTTATTTTATTATATAAAAGAACGAGCCTTTCAGTAGTCATATAATCTGAAACATCTGATATCTAGGTGATTAAGTTAGTACAATCTGATAGCCAACCCTACAATCAGACGCGCTCATTGGACAATTCAAATAACGCGCACACATTGGTAAATTACAATAAGCGCGCTCATTAGTAAATTCAAATAGAACGATTTTTCAGTTTCCTGATACATACTTCATTTCATTTCCTGATACATACTTTATTGCATTTCACGAAATTACTCCCACATATTGCAGGAAATATATGGTAAAATAATTAAAAAGAAATATTAACCTGCTTTAAATTATTTGTCAAGTGTAGAAGCGTATGTGAAATAGGCATATTTGGTAATACTGGAAATAAAATATTTCCTAGAGATGGAGCGGGTGGAGGTCGTCCCAAAGCAGCACTGATAGTCGGGGCCAAGTCTGTCTGTTGCACTTCTTTTCCAGGTGATCTATCAGCCTCATCACCTGCAAGTCCACCTTTATGATACGAAAATATTGCCGCTGTTCTTTCTGCTTTACTTTCGCCACCGTGGTCTCCTATTAAAGAAACAACTAATTATTGCATGAAAGATATGTATACAAAAAACCGCGTGTTTAATGCCCAGCAACTACGATGCGTGCAAAACACGACACATCTAAGCTCTAGAAAAGCTTTTGTTCTTGCAAAATATCTATTATACAACATTTAAAGGAGTAGGCTAAAATAATCCTTCATTTCACATTTATTTCAAAACTGAAGTTCGACCCACTCTCATATGTGAAATCTATAAGTACTCATATTAAATCATCGGTATTCTTTCATTCCATATGACTTAGAATAGACAATAGAGTTAATAATCCATACAAATAAATAATATCGGAGTGTATGTTTGTAATATTAAAATAACCGCTTTTTACTAAATGCATATGGATGTATGTGTCGTGGCCCAATCGCAGAATTGGCCACATCATGAAATGCTCGAGAATTTCATGAAATGGTGGCATTTCATGAAATACTTCACTGTCCAATGGCCACATCATGATGTTCCTTGATCAGATCAATGATAAGAAATCGTTTATCGATATGGTTAACTAAACGCGCGACTACTTCCTGAAATGGTCAAACTCAATCGATAATATCGTAAAATAGTTACATTATCTACCAACAGAGGCGCTGGAAGAGCTGGGTTTATGTGTCAACATGGCGGCTCTCCTTACCGTGTGTTATATAGTAATGACACGAAAAGTATGTTGAAACTTTTAATATTTCCTAGCGTTCCTAGATTTTATAAATGTCTGTCATACTCAAAAACAATAAACAAGTTATATATTCAGGATTATAGTAATAATAGCTGTGCCCGCGACTTCGTTCGCGTTGAAAGAAATCTAAAATAAAAACTCGCATAGTTCCCGTTCCCGTGGGATTTCCGGGATAAGAACTATCCTATGTCCTTTCTTGGGTCTCAAACTATATTGGTACCAAATTTTATCCAAATCGGTTCAGTGGTTTGGCCGTGAAAGCGTAACAGACAGACAGACAGACAGAGTTACTTTCGCATTTATAATATTAGTATGGATATTCAGGATTTTTATGAAATATCTTATGGATATACAATTTCACGACATGGCCAATCGTGGACGATAAAATCGTGAAACGTTAACTATTTAACGATCTAGTCAATTTTAGTTGGCCACATCATGAAATTTTACCATTTCATGAAATTCTCAAGCATTTCATGATGTGAGCAATTCTGCGATCTGGCCACGACATATACACGGTATATATACCAAAACAACATTTTTTATAATTTTTGTCTGTCTGTCTGTTCGTATCCGGCTAATTTCTGAAACGATTTTAACGGACTTTCACTGGCAGATAGCTGATGTAATAACGAGTAACTTAAGCTACGTTTATTTTAGAAAATTTCCACGCGGACGAAGTCGCGGGCACAGCTAATTTATTATAAATTAGTGCCAAATATTAACAACGACTTGCAGCTTAGTAGCCAATGAAACACCTCATCATTTCTTTTAGTGATACTTATAGTATATCATAATATACTATACGTTCCAACTGAGAATAGGACTGTCAGGGTATCATATTGTTCCGCATTTTGCAAAAACTTCGTAAGTGATGAGTAAGGTGTGCAAAAATATTCTAACAAAGAAATACTTTAAAAAAAACATATTTTTATTCTAATTGGTATATTTTTTATTTAGATTTCCATCAGATCATGTTACCATGTATGAAAATAAGGTGTAAAATAATTTATATATATATATATATATATATATATATATATATATATATATACACATATACAATTACCTACCTGGCAGAACGGCAGTTAGTCTATTCTTTAAAGGAGCCCGGAGCAAGATCTGTATTTATAAACATAACTTAATATTTACCATAGAAAGTTATAAGACATTAATTATATTATATTTTAACATTCGTAGTATTAAAAGATCAGATACATAATAGTACCCGAGCAACACAATTCAGTACTCTGCCACGTAGAAAACCTTTTTGTTATGTTAATTGGATAGGCAAACTGGCAGACGTGCTACCTGATGGTAAGTGGTTGATGTCGCCAATGAACATAGACTAGTTTACCTGGCACTAGCCCAGGTAACTTATTATTATTATGAGATAAGAAATTAAATCTCGGTGCCAGTATCTTGCCCTTCCCTTCGAAAAACAGCAAAGTTGTTTCACGAGAGAAACAAGCAAGATGGTGCTATTACATACAATAATAATGTTTAGAGGGATGTCTCTACGCCTCCCTAGGGGGGCGTTCTGGCTGGGAAGTCCTGTTCTAGACGAAGCTTTCTATATATATATATATATATATATATATATATATATATATATATATATATATATATATATAGATGAACGGCTAGACTGATATATTTTATTATTTTTTTATTATGAAGATTATATTTGAATACTTTTTAGCCTATTGTGGACAAATACAAGCCAAACCCACAAAAATCGCAACAAAATTGCTCCCGTCGTTTTTGACCAAGGATTTATAACGTTATAATTTCGATATTTTTGCTGTTTCGTGATTGGTTCGCTGCGTTTCATGCAGTTTCATGATTGGTTCGCCAACTAGCGCTAGAAGACATGTATAGACGAACAGCTAGACTGGTGTTTTTTAATATTTTTTTATTGATGAAAATAACATTATTAAAACGTTATTTGTTCTTCAATAAATAAGCAATATTTTTTGAACAAACATTTTTATGCTGACATTACTAATTTTACACTTGTGGTATGAAGTTGATAACAAGCGCGATCCTATTCTTAGTTGGAACGCATAGTATGTATAACTCAAACATGCCAAATTTAAAATAAATCTATTCTATAGATATCGCACATACAAACATTATAAGAAATGTATTCAAATTAAGTAAAGTCTTACTTTTAAAGCCTATGTAAATAAAAATTAATTGTGATATTACACAGGGTCTACTGCATAGAGTGACCTAAAAGGCAATTCATATTCCAATTCACTAGAATTCAACAGTATACTGTTGCCCATCATAGTATTTTACTATCGCTTGATTCGTGCGAAATGCAGGGGTCACATCACTAGCAGTATCAGAGCTGCTACTACAAATTTGATTTTAGTAGAACGCCTCATAAACACCTTACATTATAGCCCAACTGGGAATCAAACCCAGAACTAACCTTAATATCCTAATACCTAATGATCTAAGCTTAATAAGCTAAACACAGTTTTAGTAGACTACAAGACATATATAATATTTTAACCAAAATAAGTTAATGAATTATAAATAACAAGAAATCAATTCTACAGAATGACAAAGTTAGTATGAACCATTCTATCTAATAAAAAATAATGAAAAACAAAACTTTAACACAAACAAAACTTTTTCTTTTAAAGTATCTACTCACATTAATTAAAAATAATATTAATCAAAATAAACAAAAAGCATTATTTTATATTTAACATTCTTGTACAGCAATAAAAATGTATAATTACTTTATCAATACTAAGAAGGTAGAGAGATGCCTTAGAATCACACAACCCATTTATAGAAAAAACCTTGCCATAAAGAGAAAAAAATCATTAAGTCACACATTAAAATCACAAACTTCTCTATAGATGAAGCAAATTTACCTACCATGAGAACTGTTCCACTCTTGTGAGTCTAAAACAATATTAATCACAACACTTTATTAAAAATAATAATTAATGTGATTAAATATATATAATAATGTAAAAAAATGTTGTGGAATGTGGTTATAAATACACAGGTATATGATACGAGATAAAATATAATTTTTGTCAAAAGTCCTAATAAACTAAGTACCTACCCAATGAATGTGTACATTTCTTAATTTTAAGCTCCATTATAGTTTTATTATTTAGGTAGTGTTTCATAACACAACCATTGCTTGACAAAATATATGGACAACAACAGAGGTAATATTGATGCATTTTTATCCTTGACGCTACTAACTTTAATTTATGCTTACACATTAAGAAGTATTGCAGCATACATATTAAAGTTGGGTGTAGTATTCAGAGGAAGAATTAATTAAGTTTAATATTAACCATTTCATTTTAAGCCATATTTAATATTATCCTGATAATCAGTACTTAAGTCTGTAACATACAGTACTTTTTTCTTACTTCAATTGGTGGGTTTACCCAACTCAATGACTCAGTGCATTTTTTTGTGAAAAGTTTAGGATGACCATATTTTTTCAATCACAGTACAACATATAGTATGTAGCATTTCTAGTTATAGATTAACATGTTAATGACATAATGGTTATGCCAGTAATGTGTTTATTAAAACAAACTATTACTCAAAAATATTATTTTGTATAAAAACAATGGATGACCATAATACTGACAATAAGAATGAGACTAAATATGGCTAAAATATTCAATCGATTACATTTATATAACACTAGCTGTTGCTCGCGACTTCGTCCGCGCGGACCTCGTTAATTCCGCAGGTGATAGCGTGATAATATGTAGCCTATATGTTGACCCGACCTGTTAGTAATATTCATGCAAAATTTGAAGTAAACCTTTAAATTAAACTTTTTGAGATTACCCCGGACATACATACAGACAAACAGATAAACAGACAAAAATGCAAAAAACTATATTTTTGGCTTCGATATCTATTGTAGATCACACCCCAAGTATTCTTTTAAAAAAATATTCAATGTACAGTTTTGACTTTCCTACAATTTTATTATTATATTTTGTACTAACATGTACCTGTTTCAGTCATTCCATGATCACCAACAACATACAAAATTGTGTCTTGTGGCAACATATCAATAATTTTCGCCAGTCTAGAATTGGTTTCATTTAACTTTCTGGCCATTTCTGGGTGGTTTGGGCCATATCTATGTCCTGCATGGTCAACACCTAAATAGTGAGCAATAAGCAAGTCCCAGTCATTCTTTTTTATTTCATCATAAATCTTTGAGTCCACTTCTAAAATGAAAGAATTTACATGCATTTATTTCTAGTTTCACATAATACAAATATAGTTTCAAAATCATTAAGTGCACTAGCTTATAATTATTCCACCATTACATTTTTTGAAAAATTTGTTTGAATTTTGTTGATCTAGGCTTCTCCCAGGTTTGTCCCAGTCCCCGTTTTGGTTCGGGGTCCCTTTGAAGAATACACCATCTGTCAAACTGCCAAGTAAATCATACAAGGCGTACGCTTGCCTGTACCAGTCACTACCATCTTAGCTACTAGATGGTTCTGACGCCCACTGGATAGCAACACTGAATGCACCATAACATCTTTGGAGCCTATAGGCTATGGTTGATTCTTTCTATCAGGAGAACCATAAGCTTGTTTGTTACCTAAACAGGGTGTTCAGTTCACCCTGATTTTTTTGATTTACTTAATCTTTCCACAAACCATATTATAAATAGAACTTGGGAAAAAAGTAGCAATGACAAAAAAAAATATTGTATATAGATTAAGTACCTGTGTCTACAGTATCTAAATCCCATGTATGAAAGGAGTACATAGCATGAGCACGATGCCATCTTCCTGGCAAAAGACGAGCCCAAGTATCATCTCCTAGCAGTACCACATTGCCCTTTTTCTTTAATACCTAATGTTTAAACAATTCAATTAAAATAATATCACACTATTGTTTTATTTATTGGATTTATGGATGGATGTTGCACTTTCATGTAGAACTTCAGACCGCAGTGTGATTAAACTTCAGATAAATATAGCTTAAACATCAGAGTAATATTATATCAGATAAATATAGCTGATACATAAGAGCCTATAAATTATCTGATCCACGCAGACAACCCGGAGAGCACCCATAATATGGACTATAAACATTTATCCCGTATTTTAGGAGCTGATTTTTGAAAAAAGTTAGCCTATATTTGACCCCAGATCTTCAACCATCTTCATGCCAAATTTCACTTAAATATGTTCAGCCGTGAGTGCATAACAAACAGACAGACAAATTTTCATATTTATATTACTAGCATGGAATAGTGATGGGACTCGAGTCACTCAAGTAGTTTTTAATCTACTTGCACTCGAATAAAATATATATTAACGCAGATTACGAGTGACTCAAGTCAACTGGAATGACTCAGACCACTCGAGTGGCCTATACCAACTCAAGTGAGAAATTCAAGTTATGCCAGGTTTTGACAGGTAAGGTTTAGCCGATGTATTTTCCATTAGAAATTCAGCACAAATTTGCGCAGGATGATGACTTATATAGTAAACTATTTAATTTTACTATTTTTATAATACCTGGCTATGTTGTTAAAGTAATGCGAAATTTATAAATATTAATTACGTGATTTAGAAATATTTTACTTATTTTTGTATTTTATTCACCTACTTTAAAAAATCTTTACTCTAGCAAATCAAATACTTCACTCGAGTGAAAAAAAGACACTTGAGTCTCATCTTCACTCGAGTGGCAATCGAGTGACCCAGTTTTGATTGGCGAGTGACTTGAGGGAAAAAAAACACTCCAGTATCATCTTTACTAGAGTGGCACTCAAATGAAGGTTTTTACTGGTGAGTGTCTCGAGTGAAAAAAGTCACTCGAGTCCCATCACTATGGAAGTATGAACTATATGCATAAATTAAGTTTTTGTCTTCATTTTCCATATTTTAAATTTTTAATTTAGTGAAAAACGTGATAGATATTTGTTACTTTTTAATTGAATTCCCAAAAAGGAGGAAGATCTCAATTTTGTTTTATTTTTTTTATGTTTGTTACCACAGAACTCATCATTTCTGATTAGTTCTGTGGTACTGATCTAGAAAATAATTTTTTAGTTCAATTTGTTGCCTTATAAATTTGTTAAAGATCTGATTGAGAGTGTCCAATATATGAGCTTGGAAGTCCATTATTGCAGTTTTACTGTGTAGAAATTATTGCACAAAACTACTCAATTAATGACTTAATATAGCTTATACAAACATTTACTCAAACTGAGTTTTTTAATAAAGGTAGCTTTAGAGGCAAGAGAGTCATTTAAGAGTTTAGTGATAAAGGCAAATACAGAGAATGATTTATAAAAATCTTTATCCAGAAATGTGCAGGATTTCAACTAATTTAAAGAGTTAGGTTTAGAAACGTGCCACATCTATAGTGGAAATATGAAGCTGTGGACCTTCACACTGGGGGGTTATCAGTAGACCTACTAGAAGGTATACTGATAACCCCTTGTTAATTTTTTTGCCGATAACTAGGCAGACCCCCATATACATACTCGCGGATCCCCATACACATATGGACCATAGGTTAAAAAACACTGCCCTAGAGTGTTTTTAATATCGCGAAGGTGCAGAGAGAGGCAGCCCCCGTGCCCTGTAATAAAGCATAGGCACCTTGTGAGTCCAGCGGCTAGGGCTGCGACCAAAAAGCTGAAGCTGCGAAGAATGAGCAATGCTGCCTGTGCTTTGTTATGTAAGGGTGGCAGGGCAGCACTTCAGCAGCGCTGTATACATTGACAATCTGACTAGTATAACTTCTTATGATAAATGGACAAGTGATTTTGACAGTAACAACCCAACAGATGTTTTTTATATAGATTTTGAACGAGCCTTTGACAGGGTGCCCCACCAACGCCTTCTCATAAAACTTGAACATCTTGGATTAATAGGTAAACTCCTAAAGTGGATTACAAACTATCTTACTGGAAGAACATTTCAAGTTTGTGTGGGTGAGAAGTTTTCTGAAGTAAAGGAAGTACATAGTGGAGTACCTCAAAGCTCGGTACTGGCACCACCCCTGTTTGGTATGTACACTGCAGATCTTGGTGCAATTATAAAATCAGATTGCTGTTCTATGCTGATGATATCAAATATTTTGGTAACCCGTTAACTGATAGACATACCCTCCAGCAATCTTAAATAACATTCATGAATGGACTAATGAGTGGATCATAAGTCTTAATCCAAGCAAGTGTTGTGTTTTACACAACACTTGCTTGGATTAAGACTGTAACCTGTGTCAGTCATATACTATTGGAAATATAAAATTAACATAAATACCATCACAAAGGGATTTCAGAGTGACTGTAACAGACAATTTGAAGTGGGCATCGCATATAGACAAAATGGTAAAGAATGTTAATAATAATCTTTTGTACACCATCAGACACTCCTTTCAGCACCTAACACTTGCAACTTTCACCAAAATTTATAAAACATATATAAGGCCAACTATAGAATATGCCTTCCAAATTTGGAATCCTTATTTCTCCAAAGACATTGATCTCATACAGTATTCAGAAAAGTTCTACAAAAATATCACGATGTTTGCGGAAACTACCTTATGTGAAAAGGCTAGAAAAGTTGAATCTGCCTACTTTAAAGGACCGAAGGCATAGGGGAGATGTCATAAGTGTTCAAGATTGCGTAAAATTGATTGTTTCTCTCTTCTTTTTTCTCCAATCTAGTGGCATAATTTAAAATTAATGAGCTATTTTGCATGGCAGTTTTACGACAGAAAAAATCATTAAATAACTACATATTTCCGGCGGAGGTTTTAAGTAGGCATGGATCATTTAACAGTTACCATATTAAATTTCGTACTAATTTTTTTTTAACAATTAACAACTGTTATTTATATTAGCAAACACTGTTAAAATTTTATGCATCATTAAAATTACCAATAACTTGATATAGGATAATAATGTTATTAAAAATATTTGAGAGCTTTTTTTTGCTTGCTATCGCTATGATTTATGATAATAATAACTGTTAAAAGGTATAAAACTAGCTCGCTAGCTTTGCGTTTTTGCTGCTTCTAACACTTATCATATATAGGCTACTGATACAACATAAATAAATAACTGTTAAATATTAATTAACTTTAGCAACATAACAGTTAGACTAATTTAACAATAATTTTGCCTAGTTTTAAGGGGGGTTGAACACTCCTCTCCTCCCCCACCCCTTCCCCTGCCCCCTATCAATGCACCACTTTTCTAAACTGTAACCAATTTAAATAATAACCAGATATAATAATAAACATACATACTATTGATATATAATAATATATTATATAAATTATAGTTTTATAAATATAGTCCAGGCAGTATGACAAATATGACACAATAACATATAGAAAAATATACCTGGTCAATAAAATTATCTTCCTGTAATTCCATAGCAGCAAAATTAGAGCTAACATCAACAAATGTGGGCAATGATCCTGTAGCAAGAGCTTTGATACGTTGCAATGTAGTAGTGGGTGGTTCTGCCATGAATCTGAATATCCGAGTATTCTGTGGATATTTGGCTACAGTCTCGTGAATAATAGGGAGACGATTTTGGAAGTACAGTGGCTTACTTAATGCTGAATTGTATTCAGTAAAATCATACCTCAATGCGTCCACTAATATAAATAGAACTCGTTTGCTTTTAGGAGGGCAGATAACAGGTGAATCGGGATTTAATAATAACTGCTGAATTTTCATATTTTCACCACAATCTATAGCAGCACTTGAATTTTCTTTACCGTCACATCCAAAATAATTTAATGGCACACATTCTGACACATCGTCGAGAGTTTTACGTGATAATAAGAAACCATGACCAAACATTATAACGGCAGATATAATAAGGTACGAAAACCATATTAAGTACAAAATGAAATTCCATTTTTCTTTCATCTTATGTACAGTCGGAAAAATAATTTTATTAAAACATTTCTTTATTTGATGAGACAATTTTTGCTAAAAATAAATTGGGTTATATTTGTAAAATACGTATTTAATCCTCAATACATTTTCAATTCTGCCCAATATTAATTTTCCTCATTTCTAAATTGAAAATTCACTTGACAAATCACATTTCAGATTTCAGAAGATTAACTTGACATTTCGATTTTCGGCAATTGACATTCGCTTTGCACTTGACCTCAGACCAAGGAAGTTACATTCTACCCGGAATGCACACGCGCTTCAAAATCGTTCCGAAGAGTACCACGACATGGGTGGAGTGTGTCTCATTCAAGGAAGTTATATTCTACCCGGAATGCTTACACGTACTTCAAAATCGTTCCGAAGAGTACCACGACATGAGTGGAGTGTGTCTCTTTCTACTAAATAAAGCGCCAATCGCCATATATAAGTGTGGCCATGCGTAGTTTGCAAATTACTACTAAGTAATTCTACTAATTTGAGAAACAGTTTTTACATTGCTTAAGTAGTTACGTAATAATTAAAATAAGCACATTTTAGAACTCACTATGTTAATTACAATACATTTAATGCTAATTTATTTATCAACGTGTATGAATAAAAAGGATTTAACGTTTACCGAATATATAAAAATCTACCATTTGGATAGTTTTATTTACACTGGCAATTGCAAGAAAAGGACAACATCCACTCTTGTCGTTGTCTTGCTCAGAACGTTTTTCCCCTCGGTTAAGTAAGAAACAAATGTCAACTTTATGTATTACAAAATAAAGTACATTTTTATTTTTCAAATATTGCTTCGTAGTAATTCCAGTTATCGTATATAAGTTCCTTGGATAAAGTACGTAGTACTCTACAATGTAATTTGTAATTGGTCTGTGGTGATAAAGTTTTGACTTTTGATGTAAATTATAAGTACATTACAATACTTTGTAGTTTGTACTCTGTGTTTTTAGTATTGTATACTAAATACCTAGGTACTACATTACATTCTATAATTTCTAATGTTAGTATTTTAGACCTTTAATTAGATCAATTTGCATTGTATTTCCTGCTATGGGTATGGTTAACGTTATTTGTGTTGCGAACAAATAAAACAAACGAGTACTGGAATACTCTCAATCACACTAAATCCTTTCAAGGAGCAATTAATATATTTGTAAACATTACAGTGCACTAGGAATACCATAGTTATTTATACCCTGAAAGGTATGTTGTGTATGAAACAACCAGAATGTCAATACCATCAAAATCTAACAAGGAAAAATTTCGACTTTTGGACTTATCCAGTGATGAAGAGTCCGAAGACTTGCAGCTAGAAGTAATTCCAAACCGGAAGAAGAAAATTACAAGGTAGGAATCGTCGTAGATTTAAAATAAAATAATGCATGTATTGTAAAGATAACCTGAAATTATAACTTCTAAGGGGCTTGAAGAGGAAAGATAATTGAAAATGGGATTGCATTAGAAATGGACCGCACGATATTGATGTTGAGGGGGAGAGAGGTCGAGGTCTACTCCCCTCTAGTAAAATTTCCCCCTACGGAAATGTTTATAAATAAGGTTATAGGCCAAAAATTAGCCAAACCTAACCTCTAAATGTTTGCAAATATACTTAAAGACATTTCAAATATCAATCTTAAATTATTTTGCACTATTTTATATGAGATGAATTTCATAAGTCTATTTTGTCTTACTTAAAATCTTAATCTTTATTTGTCATGTTTTAATGTTTTACATCTTAATAAAAATTATTCCCAAGAAATATGGCACTTTATAAATCGACGGGTCCCAAAAACAAAATCGTATCTACTAAATTACCAAATTACAATATGTTTGTTTGTGGGAGTACATTGTATATAAGATGATATTCACTTGAGTATTTCCAAAAATAAAAGACCAATAAATATAAAAAAATATAGTCTTGTAGCTTTATACGTGTTTAATGTGAATTTTATTATAAAACAAATGTCGTCTGTTCTCCATAAGATTTTGTTCTTGGGACCCATCAAAATAAATAACATATTGTAGAAAATCATAAATCTTTTTAACAAAATATTTTTACGTAAATTCATAACACATTTTTTATCTACACAATTCCAATAAAATAATTTCTAACAAGTCAGGTAGAAGTATGTCGACGGAGCTCCTTTTTTTGTGTGTGGGATTTAAAGAGAACCTAACTAACCTACTTCAACTGTGACATTGAGCTCATTTTTTTTTAAGTTCTCCGCCACCCTTACCCTCCCGCCTGGCTTGGCTTTTACATGTTTTTATATATATTTTTAGTTATAACCTAACCTACACTTACAGGAAGTTCACTTACTACTTAAGAAAAATGGGTATAAAAACTAGACATTTCTGTGTGGCGGGAGTAGTAGCATTAGAAAGAGGAAGCTAACCCCATCTATCCCACCACTCCAAAATCCAAAAATTGTGTGGTTCGTTTCTAAAGCCAACCCATTGAAAATATAGAACCCTAGCTGACTTGTTATATAAATAAGCAGAAGGTTCATATATCGCCTTAAGTATCTTAAGGTACTCAGATGCCAACTTAAAAACAATGTTATTATAATTGCATTTTGTGATAGTTTTATAACTTGTTCTTCCACTTTCCACATTCTAAGAACACTACAGTTCTTAACTGTAATCATATACCTATATAAAAATTGTTTAATTTTTAATTATTTAAGCTCAGGTGAGTACTCTTGATTACTAGATAGGAAACTTGTGCAAAAAGCTTTTTGACACACCTTTCAAATTGTAAATATTGTTATGTACTTCGGGTTCGTAATTGTAAGAAAACAACACTTATATTAAATCCGTGTATTTAGAATACAAATACACAAGACAACACAATGTAATGCTAAAATACACTTTACACACTAGTCACTCACTCTACTATCACTGACTACACAATAAAACACTTCTCGCTTCGCACTGTTCACTTTAAGTATCGCTCTCGATCGCTTGATAAAAACTGCCTTGTATTTGTCAACATATCACTATTTATAGCCTATTTCTACCTGGATCCAGAAAAATCTAAATGTATCGGGAAACAATGAATCACTTCTTATCGTAAACATGTTATGAGTCATAAATACTAGTACACGCTACTTTCAACCTTATGCCATATGCCACAAAGTCCATTATGGCATAGCCCAGGTCAACTATTTGTTTGTCAATAGGAGTAGCTATCTCTATATAGCTCAGCGCTCCAACTCGACACGTTTCTAGATTATTTGTAACAATGTATTAATAAAATATCACACTAATATAATTTATACTTTTCGCTGGTGGCATTTGGTGAAACTATATCATACTGATTGATATTATTACAGTATATTCTTTACTATTTCACAACCACAATTTATTTGTTTAAAGCCAGTTGGTTTTGCTTTATTTACTCTTATTTTTGATTTTCACTAACAATGTAATAAAAGAATCTTAAAAAAAATCAGGCTCACACCAACAATATTGAACAAAAGTGAGGTATTACCAAACTTATTTTCAGGTTTTCATGTCAAGTTCTTTCAGTTTATAGTGGTAGTCCTTTTAGTAATGATTGACCACTTCAGAAAATATATATCTTACCAAGGAGCACTAACTGTTTGGTAGATAATATACTCGAATAGTTAGTTTAAAAGGGTTGTTGACTGTTGTATAGCTACGAATAAAGCACAACCATTGTACCAGTTTGGGTGCCTCCAGGGACCACCAGTGGTTGGGTTGTGGTTAAAGAACCACTGCTTTATAGCCTAAGTTACTAACTACTAAATTGTATTTTAGTGACTACCAAATTTAGTTACTTCAAAGAGATGAGGCCTATGTATGCTAAGAGCTGTAAAATTAAATGTTATTAGCAGTATGTTTATTAGGTCCCATTTAGATCGCAAATCTTAGGGCTCTTAGGATAGGATTGGCAATCATAAGCACAGTATTCAAAACACTAGTGTGATATATTAACAAATAATAATCATCATTCTGGCTCTCACGCACAATAAGTGGGGTAGATAAGGCTTGAAAGAAAGTGTCAGTGTAAAGATGTGAAAGGGTATGCTACGTTGATTTGGACATGTAAAAAAAATGGTAGATGAAAGGTTAACAAAACAGATATACAATGCAAATGTGGAAGGATGTAGGTACCGGGGTAGACCAAGACTGACATACCATGATCAGATTGATCGAGTACTGTCTGAAGGTGGTGTCAAGAGTCTATGCAACCAGTGTGTGTGTATGAAGAGAGTAATGAATGTGGAGGAAGCGAGACAAGTCTGCAAGGATCATGATGTGTGGCACTCAGTTCTCTCTGCCTATGCTGTAAGGGATCTGGTATGAAGATTTGTATGTAGGTATGTACTTTTGCACCATAATTCACTAGTTCAGACGATCTATTAGTGGTCCCCATCTCTGTACTTTACCAACCTGATTGTGATTATTGCTTGTTTCTTATAATAAAACAGTACTGACTGGGATAGAAACCTTTCCATCTTCTACAACTCATATTTAGTCATGTTAGCCTGCTATAATGGTTTTAAATAATATGAGAGCTTTATATAACACATATTAATGTTGTTAAATATTTAATTACAAAATTAAACATTGAGTTCCTACATTTATGTATTGTGACTAACAGAGTGACATTTAAATATGGCGCATTTGACCACCCTTGTTACAGTAATGAATTGAATTTTTATTTTAGGAAGGAGCGTAACCGTCATATTATACAAAAGACACCAGAGCCAAGCATAGGGACAGAAGTGCAATGTGCACTATGTTGGGCAGTTCGGGGAACCCTTCTTCTATGGTTATTAATGCTCACGTGGATATGTGCTTCGCTTTATGACCAAGTTACGACTATGAAAATTGATGTAAATAAAGGTAAGTGAAATTATTAAAACTATTGTGAGACATTGTTAACTGGTAATTAAAATCAGCTACACTCACGTTTAATCGGCGTAGGTACCGACTAGTTTCGCACCTATATGAGGTCCTTCCTCAGGGTGAGTTAGACGTTCGCTTGGTAGCGAATTGTATAATGGCTTGTAATGATATCTTTAATCTGTTCTGCTTTTGGTGTATCCTGCTTCTACAGGTTCGATTGCAGGGATTAGTCACATTATCATAGTAAAATTTGTTTTGACTCTCTGGGTCTATTAAATAATAACAATAATTACACGCTTTTTATTAGCTTCACCTGTATGTTTGTATGTTTGTATGTTTGTTTGTAACCGACTTCTTTGGGCGCGATTTTGACCCACTTTAAACGGCCAGATTTCGTTCAAACTTTGTAGATTTATCGAGGACCGATGACAATACACTAATTTGATAAAATTATTCCATTTTTAACCGACTTCAAAAAAAGGAGGAGGTTCTCAATTCGGCTGGTATATTTTTTTTTATGTATGTACACCGATTTCTCCGAGGTTTTTGAACCGAATTACGTGATTCTTTTTTTGTTTGACGCGGAATAGTTTCGAATTGGTCCCATAAAAATTTGATTCAGGTAGGCCCAGTAGTTTTTGTTTTATGAGCATTTTTTTATTTATTGTACCTATCTCGATGTCTGAAATCAAATCTCGCAAGTAAATTTGATCCACTTCCCGGTTACCGATTGAGCTGAAATTTTGTATACGTATGTTAATTTAATGACAATGAAACCTTATTATAACATGGAGCTGATCTGATGAATCTGAATCGGAAGGTGACCACAGGAACTTAATAATTAAATGGTTAAAAATCGGTTAATGACAAGACTATTGAGTTTGGACTCATTTGATTCATGTTGACGAGTACTTTGGTGCTAGGTGGTGACTAGGATCATGCAGGGTCCGATGATGTAGCTAGAAGATGGTCATAGGAGCTCAGCAATTAAATGACACAACTCTATCGAATTTGGGCTCGTTTGATTAGTTTTGACGAGCACTTTGGTGCTTGGTGCTAATTAGGATCCTGCAGGGTTCGATGATGAAGCCATAAGGTGGCCATATGAGCTCAGTAATTAAATGACACAACTTTTTCGAGTTTGAGCTCGTTTGATTCGTGTCGACGAGCACTTTGGTGCTTGGTGGTAACTAAGATTTTCCAGGGTCCGACAATGAAGCCAGAAGGTGGTCATAGGAGCTCAGTAATTAAATGACAGAATTCTATTGAGTTTGGGCTCGTTTGATTCATTTTGACGAGCACTTTGGTGCTTGGTGGTAACTAGGAACCTGCAAGGTCCGATGATGAAGCCAGAAGGTGGCCATAGGAGCTCAATAATTAAATGACAGAACTCTATCGAGTTTGCGCTCGTTTGATAGGTGTTGACGAGCACATTGGTGCTTGGTGGTAACTAGGTTCTTGCAGGGTCCGATGATGAAGCCAGAAGGTGGTCATAGGAGCTCAGTAATTTAATGACACAACTCTATCGAGTTTGGGCTCGTTTGATTCGTATCGACGAGCACTTTGGTGCTTGGTGCTAACTAAGATCCTGTAGGGTCCGACGATGAAGCTAGAAGGTGGCCATAGGAGCTCAATAATTAAGTAACAGAACTCTTTCGAGTTTGCGCTTGTTTGATTGATGTTGACGAGCACTTTGGTGCTTGGTGATAACTAAGATCCTACAGGGTCCGATGATGAAGCCAGAAGGTGACCATAGGAGCTCAGCAATTAAATAACACAACTCTATCGAGTTTGGGCTCGTTTGATTCGTGTTGACGAGCACTTTGGTGCGGGTGGAAACTAGTTATAAAAGGAACTACTCTTAACAAAAGTCTTTGTTCTACGTCTGTCAAGTCGGTCAGTTCAAGAGGTAAAGATATAACTTCCATGTTGTTCCAGTAGGCCTGAGAAGGAACTTTTCTTTTTTTTACGGTAGTCGAGCAAAAAAAAAATCAAAATTCTTTAATTTCTATAATTAGCGAAAGTTAGGTCTATATTAAGAGTTAAGTCATCTGAACTTGCGTTAGCTCTATATCAAAATCGAAATAAATTATTGACTAGTAAAAAATTCCTTTTTTTCAATTTCAACTAACAACTACTCATTTTATAGGTGACTGAAAATAATTTAACCGTTTCCTAGAATATTACTATTTTATTTCAGAGAATTCAATTTATTCGAAATTGGGTTCTTAATACTAATTTGCTTTCTTCTTGGACAGGAAAATTTTTTGACCTATTTTCATATTTTTTTCCGTATCTATTGCACTAAATTAATTTTTAGCAAGTATAGAATTAATCTCCATTAAATTATCTCGACAATATCTTGATTCCGTTAACTAACAAGGCTATAAATATATAATACTAAAAATAGTTGCCAAAATAAGGCGAAAAAAAATTTCCGAAGGTGGTGTCAAGAGTCTTCGCAACCGGCGTATGTGTATGAAAAGAGTGATGAATGTGGAGGAAGCGAGACAAGCCTGCAAGGATCGTGATGTATGGCACTCGGTTCTCGTTCTCTCTGCCTACCCCGTAAGGGATCTGGCGTGAAGATATGTATGTATGAAAAAAATTTTTCGATCGTAAAGCACTCTCTGATGCTTCGCATCATGAGTCGTGCAATAGTTTAAAATTAAAAAAAACGCTATTATAAATAAACCAAACTAAAAAGTAGAAAATAAATAATAGTTTAAAAAACTAAAAAACACGCTTTTTATAGAAAACCGAACTAAAAAATAAAAAATAAATTTTAATAAATTTAAATTAAGAATAGTGTTAAAAATTTCAATAATTATAAATTAATAATAGTGTGAATAAAAAAAAAAAATTTTATTTTAAAAAAAGCGTGGGGTGCTTTTTAAGATATTACCGAAATGATAATCACTCTACTCATATCTGTCAATAAAATATTTATAACTATTGACACCATGCACCCCACGCTTTTTTTTAAATAAAATTTTTTTTTTTATTCACACTATTATTAATTTATAATTATTGAAATTTTTAACACTATTCTTAATTTAAATTTATTAAAATTTATTTTTTATTTTTTAGTTCGGTTTTCTATAAAAAGCGTGTTTTTTAGTTTTTTAAACTATTATTTATTTTTATTTCTGTGATAGAGGTGTAACGCTGCCATCCTCAAACTAAAATGCCATTATCCAACATCCTGCCAATTTAAGTGTTTCGATGCTAAATTAAAAAAAATCTATTGATCTGCCCCATAAGAAATTTATAATGTCTTCTAGTTATTAATAGAATTTTTCCTGAATAAATGTAAGTGAGCTTCAAAATACTTAAATTGGTGAGATGTTAGATAATGGAGTATTAGCCTGAGGACGGCAGTATGTTGGAAATCCAATATTAAAAAATTAAACATTTATGTCTCGATTCAAATTCAACAAGACTAATTTAAACATTGGCTGTTAGTGTTAATTATGTTCCACATATATAAAGTTGGTATTGTATGATTCTGACATATCTAGTTCAATTATATTGCCTTATCTGCGATTGTGAGGTGGAGTGTGCTACACAATTTTTGGCTATTGTTTAACTTTGTACAGTTACTTCTGTATCTATATAAAATAAATTTATTATGTAGATTAATTTATTATGGAAATACTGACAGATTTTGGGTTTATATTGGCATAGACAACCTATATTAGACTAATTATGTTTGATTCTTGCACTCAATTAATTCTTAAAATGTCAATAATCTAAAGCACGGCGAAAAAAATTAACAGAGCATTTATTGGTCTGTTATTCTCTCTAGTCTGTTTACTCAATAGATATTGACCAGGCAATTCCGTTGACTTATATAGTGTGTAAAGAAAACCCTGTCGGATAATTAAACATGTTATTTGGTACCGTAATACGGTTACATATGAGTAATTATTTCATGAATATCAGTTAATTAGTTTTCCCAATAAAAAAAATAATCTTAAGTGGTATTTTCATACATTAAGGACGGCTTGCACCAAAATGCTTAAATCATTCTAAGTCACTAAATACGTTTAAAGTGACAGCATTCAAGGCGTTTTGACATTTGCTAAACATGTTTAAGGAACTAAATACATTTAAGCATTTTATTGCAAGCCGCCCTAAGTATGACAACACCTGTAAATAAGTAAATTCTATTATCAAAGTATGCCGCGCAAGTCGGATGCTACCAAAGGACACGCGGCGCGTTTTAAAGTTCCTTTGTGAAAAGCCGAAAAACAAATAGCGCCCCTTCGCGTGGTGTTTGTGCGAAAGCCGCCAAAGCGAAACAATTAAACAAACACCGACAAGGTGTTGTCACTTTAAAAATATTTGCTTAATTCTAGGGAAATATAAGTAAAAATATGAATATTAAAAAAGCGATACCTTTTTTATTTTTTGAAATAAATTCATTTTAATATTTTTTTAATAGTGCTTTTAACCAACCTATATGCCTCTTTTGGATCGGACAGGGTTTTCTTTAGACAATGTATACACAGGTCTTCTTTATATTATTTCTTAATTGTGAAATGTTTGAATATTTATTTATTGCATTAAAAAGCAAAAAAGCTTTTTAATCGTGACAAGCACTTTGCTTATTTACTGTCGAAATATCAAAAAAAATAATTAAGGAATTTCCATATTGTCTCACATGTTGAAACTGAAAAGGAACAAATTTGCGTAAGTTCTGGACAATAAATACCTAAATGCCGCACCTCAATTGTGTTGAATGCTATATTCCTTAAATCGGGTCAAAATCGGAAGATTCGTTCAGGAGCTATTGTTGACGAAAATTTAAAAAAGTTTTTACGACTTATTCAAGATTTTGTAACTAAGTTAATATTTTAGAGCCCAATAAACTACGTTGAATGCTGTTCAAAATATACAACTTTCATAAATTAAAAAAAAAATATAAAATAGCAAAAAGCAGCTAGCTCCCCTGATGGAAAGACACAACCATCGTCTTTAGACACCTAAGATGGTAATGGTGCGTTGCTATCTCTGTGGTGGGATGGTAATACAACATGCGTAAGTTTACTGGTTATTTTACCCTCAAAACCGGAACACGACAGCGCTGACGCTAATGCTGTAGGAATAATAATAGCGGTGGAACTGAATCTGGGCGAGACGTTGTCGTTGTTGCGGAACTCTACCACCTAGTAGTCACAATGGTAATTACATGTTTGTCCAGTTTTACGAACTGCCTCTCCCAAAACGGCAGATAGGGCCCGGAACAACTTTAAGGCGATTACAGCTGCGAACGATCTTGAGTTTCTAACAGGAGCAGCGCAAATATTATTTCGCGCGTGGCATGGTCCAAAGTCAAAGAGTATTTACAGTGGATGCAGATACATACGTTTTAACATTTTTGTTCACCTATATGAACTTTTATCATCATGAATCGACTGAATGTTGTCAAACTCAAAACCAATAACTAGTAATCGCTCATTTATCGATTACATATACATTAATTTTAGAAAAACGATAAATATCTAAAGAAAAAAAAATATACCGAAAATCGACAAAAATTATATAACAATTTACGCAATAATAACAGTTACGTATCCTATTTCTTTGAAAGTGTTGTAATATACAATACATCCCGTGTAACACTTTATTTTAATACATACAATCAACAATTAATATTTAACAAAACCTTTAAAAATTTGATTTTGTAAAATGTAATCTCTTGAATAATATTTTAAAACTAACTAGCTTCTTAGTTTTTGTTTCAAAATCTCGTAATAAAAAAGAAGATATATAAATTGATTTAATGTTTATAGAGGAAACTACTAAATAAATTGTTTTATTTAGACTATTTGTATGTATAATATATTTAATTTATTTATTTTTTGTTGCGAAGTCCTTACTACATAAAATAGTACCAGTTTTTATTTTTTTTCTTTAGAGTTTTGCTTTTCATTCGCTTGCTTGAATTATCTTCGTTGTTTATATGTTTTATTTTTTTATTTTTTTCATTTATACAAAATATTGACAAAATACTTATCTTTCTATAGCGAATAAAAAATTCAAGCGTAAACGTAGGTAAGTACATGAATAGTCTCAAAATATTATTCAGTGTCTACTCGCAAACAAAACTATTTATAAAGTACTAGCTTTCAGCCCCTTTAATACCCTCTTTTACCTCTTTAAGAGATAAAACTCACTGCATCCTTACATGCACGTTTATTTAATTGAATTAAAGAACATGCCTAATAAATTTGAAGAGATTTTGATTAAACATATTTTTTTTACAAACTTTACCACTTTTTTCATCGTTTGAAGAGATGACATTTGAAAACCTTAAACTCGTATTCATTTAATTGTATTAAAAATCATAAATACTAAAGTTTTAAATAATTTCTACAATATTCTACAATAAAGAATCTATTTTTTATACAAACATCAATGCTTTTTATACCCTTTAAGGAATGAAATTTAAAAAAATCCCCAAATATATGATTCTTAAATTGTGTTGAAGAACGTAAGTGTCGAATTTCAAGTTATTTTGACCATAAACGTTTGATTTTTCATATAAATTGTAACACACACTTTTACTCCTTTAATGAATGAAACTTTTAACATTACATGCATGTTTCTTCAATTTCGATTGAAGAGCATAAGATTAATATATAATTTAGATTTTATAGTAATGCAATAAATAAATAATTCATTTTTGATACAAACTTTAAAGCCTCTTTTTACCTCTCTAGGGGCTAGAATTCAAAAAAATATTAAATTTGTATTTAATTTTTTTCAGTTAAAGGATAATTTAATTACAGCATATCATTCATTTCAACTCAAAAATGACAGAGTTTCATACAAACTTTCACCCCCTATTTCACCATCTTAGGGGATGAATTTAAAAAATCCTTTCTTATTCCTTGTCTATATCATAAGAACAACATCTGTAAAAAAACAGCCTTCTCGGTCCAAGCTCATTATCTACTATAAAAAAACATCCAAGCGTAAACGAAATGTTCAATTTCCAAACGGCACAACCTTACTATTGTGTCAAACGTTCTATCTATACTATTACTCTTTGACTCGAATATGGAGAGCGGAGCACGCTAACATGCGACACAGCCTCCCCGTATGAACGCTACCGGGAGACTGACTTTCGACGCGAGCGCTGTCCGCGAATTAAATAATAAGGTTTTTATTGACACTATAATGATTTTGTAAAATTTTGAACTTAAATTTTATAAAGCAATAAATTGTCTGTAATAAAAAGAAAAAATCATCAAAATCGTTACAGTAGTTTGGAAGTTATAAGCAAATTTTTGCGTAAAAATAAGAAAGATATTCGATTTTTTTCCGTCAAAAATAACAATAAAATTGAAAAAAACGAACTTAAAATTTAAACTTAATTATATTATACGCATAATGCATATTTTTTTTAAATTATTGGACCAACCGGTTAGTAGTAGTAGGCTTTCAAAAAGGTGTCTATTTCGTAGTTTGGCATTACCTATCGCCTTAAATAATAATAACGTGGCATTCCTTGTTTTCCGATAAGTAAATAACAAATTACGATTTAAAAATCTGTGAGCCGGTTAAACCGCAATCCCTGAAACTTCCCGCTAAATTGAGGTATTTGAAGCTCAAAGAAGCAAAAACTACACCTAATGTTAGATTTTTGAGCTCAAAGGGTTCAAAAACCTAAATTTTGTAAAAATGAATCATTTTCTAAAAGATGTATATTTTCAAAATGATGACTGATTTTGATCTTTTAAATGCATTCAACCTAAATTTTGAGTTCTAAATTGTTTTATTAGCTGCAAAATGGATAGGTTTAAAAATGTCGAAGAAATATCAAAAAACTTTTTATTAAATGTTCGGCCATAGATAAATCCCAAACGAATCAAACGATTTTAATCCGATTTAAGGTATTTATCAGTTTTAAAATTTCGCGAAATTTCCAGGGCCAAATCGGTCTAGATTTTTAGGAATTTTAGGTTAAGCAGAACCCAATCGCATGCCACGAACCGCGTTTCGATTGGCCAGGCCGTTCAAAAGTTATGAGATGTTTACGTACACACATACTCACACAGACATAAATACATATTACGTACATACATACAGACATTTTGACGTCTTTGTGAAACGTGTTGGTAAAGGTTTCTAGGACCTTAAAACGTGGAGACCTGGTCTTTAACTACAAACGTAGCGGAAAGTTGAAAAATTCATTCAACTTATAAAAATTTCAAATTCAGACCAAAGTCAATTTGATACCATGATTTTTGTGCTCGTAAAACAGACAATCGGTCAATTAAGGGCGATTTAAAGCGAACGATTGCTGCTTGCGTGCATCTTTTGTATTTTTCATTATTATGTATACATTGTGTACCACATTATATATAATTTGAGGACTTTCTTTTTAGACCGCCCCGTTGGTCGAGTGGTTAGCGACCCTGACTACGCAATCAACGGGGCTCGGGTTCAATCACCGACGGGGACAAGAATTTGTGTGATGAGCATAAATGTTTGTATTTCCGGGTTTGGGTGTTTATTATATATATTCTGGTATTTATATATGTATTTCGATGTATTAGTATCGTTGACTAACACCCATAACACAAGCAAATATTTGCTTACTTTGGGGTTAGATCAGTAAGTGTAATTTGTCCCGTGAATATTTATTATATTTATTTATATTTCTCATAAAACTAAACAGTTATTTCATGTCAATGTTTAAACATGTTAAAAGTAATCTGATAATATTATTAATGCGAAAGGTTGGATGTTTGGATGTATGGATTGATGTCTTTTTATGACGCCGGCAACGCAACTGCAAGACCTCTGGTATTGCGGATGTCCATGGGCCGCGGTGATCACTTACCATCAGGTGCACATCTTGCTCGTATGCCCCCTCTTCTATAAAAATAAATAAATAAATTATGAATTTTGGCACAATTAAAGTTTACAGTGCGGAGGAGCTCAGACTAAGCATGGAAATTATTGTTAGATAAATTAGATTAACAGTGCGGTTTGCTTTAACAGTTAAACCCAGATTTGCTTTAACAGTTATTTTTATACGCTAATTATAATCTATATTAATATTATAAGAGCAAAAGTTTAGATGTTTGGATAGATGGATATTTGTTACTCAATCACGCCAAAACTATTGAACGGATTTGTATGAAATTTGGCACACAGGTAGATGATGACCTGGAATAGCACATGTGCTACTTTTATCCCAGAAAATGAGTTGTTCCCGCAGGATTCATCAAAATTTTATAATACAGCGATCTGAACGGTACAGCTAGAATTATTATAGTTAAAAGTAAAGGCAAGACTCAAGAGGATAAGCAGCGCGTAGTAGTGTAGTTCGAACTGCGAACATGTTTATTAATAAAGGTATTGTTTAACAGTTACGATCTGCTTTCGATATTAACTCTTATTAAGAGTGATCGAACGCTGTGTTTGGCGTAATCATAGCTGACAAAAGGTACTAAGTAGGTAGTAAGTACTTAATACGCATGCGTGAAATCGGCACGTCCGATGACGCCAGTAGTCAGTACTCCTCCGCGTCGCGTCCCGAATCGGGCTCAATTTAAACAGTTGTATTAAGTTATCTTCTATCATTAATAATTATTCAACATGTGTTTCACGTACTTACTTTAAACCATAAAAATCAGGTATATATCCAATGAGCGTCAATTTATTATCCTCACATGAGAAAGAAACAATCAAGTATGTTCAAGTTTTGGTTTTATCTAAATTCTACTTAATCTGTCTTGTGGCTGCTTCATATTTTGAAGGTGTCCTTTCTAGTTATATTGTCTCGTATTGCTTCAATTTAGAGGTCGTTTGTTAGAATAAAATCAAAACAACATAAAAAAAATTGTAAAACAACATTAAATAAAAGGTGTCTTAATTAGGTTCCTTGAAGGAGTACTTACTATAATTAATTATCAAGGTATCGTTTTAATGTTACTTTGTTTGAAACACACTTATAGCAACGTGATAAGGATTTCACAATTACATGTATTAAAATACACTCCTGAAAATGACAGTGATCTGTGTGTTATAATATTTTGAACGGTTTCATTGGTTTTAGTGACGGATTTTGTAGACATATGTAGATTGGTGGAACATGATATTATTTCATCTGTGTAGAATGTGTGTATTAATTTATGGTAGCAATTCGGACTTCGGGATTGTTTATTTATAATATGAAAGGGAGATTGCAGAGGTCTTTCGCGCATGCGTAATGTTCATTGAGATTGAGAGCATTACCTCGTGGCTAAAGGTCGATAATACAATCAAGTTTGCTTTGTCCACTAACCATTTTGTGCCATAGTAGTTAGTACATACCGCGACGGCAGCATTGTATGTTGCATTGGTGTAAATTTGTCTCGTTATCAAGTTTATCATTGTTTGCTAGTTATTTAGTCTTATATTTCATAACAAAATTTTAAAGATTAACACTATTATCGTAACAAAATAATTTTTAGTGTTGGATATTGGAGTAAATTATCCGTAGTTTAACAACGATTTTATTTAATTGGTCGTGGTAAAGTGCAATTCTATATATATATTTCGCCGTGTTGGTCCCGGCCTCCTTTGAAGAATAGGCCAACTGCCGTTCTACCAGGCAGGTCGTAAAAGGCGACCGATTGGCTATCGAGTCACTAACATCGTGGCTACTAGGTGGTAGAGTTCTGCATTGTCTAGCCCGGGTCTGGTACCGCCGCCTTACCTATTCCTGCCGCAATAACGTCAATGCTTGTCGCTGTCGTGTTCCGGTTTGGAGGGTAAGGTAGCCGGTAAACTTATGCATGTGGCATTAGACCTCGCCACAAGATAGCAACGCACCATTAACATCTTTGGTGTCTATAGGCGATGGTTGACTCTTTCCATCAGGAGACCCATCTGCTTGTTTGCTATCTTATGATATAAAAATATATATTGATTTTGCTTATTACAGCATCATCGGGGATATTTTACACAGTTAACTGTGTAAAACACAGGTATGTTTGTGATGACTTGAACTGGAAGTACAAGTGAATTGTTTGTAATTACTATTTCAAAATTCAGTTTCACCAAGTGCCGACGATGGAAAGTATCCAATACTACACATTCATTATTTGTGAATGTTAATAGTCTGGGGTCTATTAAAGTTCTTGTTGTTGCTCTTTAAACTTTTAAATTAGTAGAATAACTAAAACGCAAAGATATTTTGTTGAAAAATAATTTGTTTGTCACAATATATACCTTGTTATAAATTTATGTTAATATGCTGAAGTCTTTTGACTACCTCGATATTGATCGCATAATTCTTGGCTCACTGATTTTGCATTCAACGTAGTGATAAAAAGAAACAAAATATTTCTCTTTAATTGACCTAGAGAATCGAATTCTCAGAGTGGATTATAAACCACGTTTGTTTACTTTTAAATTTGTTCGACGATAACTTGAGTATTATTAATTTAATTAATAATACTCAAGGAAGTATAACTAATTTAAAATAACGAATAGAATAGTTGGATTACATATAACTTCTGACCTCTGATATAAACAGAATCCTACGCGATATTGGAATGATAAAAGGGGTGAAGGAAAATCTTCATTTGGAAATGGTGTAGGGAAACCTGGTTTGTTTAAGCAAATTTTTGACCACAGACCATTTTAATACTAATAGACACGCTACGTGTCGCCGCGCATATGAACAAAGACTCCTATCACTGTCAAAAATAGATATATATATATATATATATATATATATATATATATATATATATATATATATATATATCTTATATATAAAAATCAGTTGCTGTTCGTTAGTCTCGCTAAAACGCGGGAACGGCTGAACCGTTTTGGCTTATTTTGGTTTTGAATTAATTGTTGAAGTCCAGGGAAGGTTTAAAAGGTGAGAAAATATAGAAAAGAAATAAGAGTAATTAAAAAAGCAGAACAACGTTTGCCGGTTCAGCTAGTATATATATATATATATATATATATATATATATATATATATATATATATATATATATATATATATATATATATATATATATATATATACACACACGCAATGTACGAATAAATGAATATATATATTGTATATATATTGTGAAAAAATAGAAATTAACTATGATGTACGATTTTATCGTACCGAATGATAGAGAAGGTTTAAAAATTACATTGACAAACTAAGAAATTGTCTCAAAAGGTGTACTCATATATTCCGTGACTTCGAAGCATATAATATGTGCTTTTCCTTTGTTGGTCCTCGCCCTTTTCGAAGAATAGATCAACTACTTTTCTGCAGGTAATTCGTAAAAAGGGAATGATTGGCTTAATGTGTCACTACCATCGAGACAACAAAAGGTCGTAGAGTTCTGCAGTGTCGCTCGGACTTTTTATTTGATTGCAAACTAGCACACGGTATTGCTAAAGGAAGGAGATAACCATCGCATTTTGGCACCAATGATGTTAATTGAGCATTATTATCTGTGCAGCGGTTTTTTTAATATGACGAGCTGGCAGACGAGTAAATAGGTCACTTGATGGGAAGAAGTTACCGATGTCCATGGACATCTACAACTTTTGAGAAATGCATTAATCCTCTTCTTAAAAGATCCCATATCATAATGGTAAGGAAAGACTGACTTAGGGAGTTCGTTCAATAATTTGATAGTGTTATCTAAAAAGTTACGAATAAATTTTTGCAATAAGTTTTTCACCTACGTTTCTTTAGAACTCTACCTAGTGAAGTGTAATGACTAGCGCTATTCTTTGTTTAACTAAAAACAGGTCACCGGCGTCCATACCGCACACAAATATTTACGCTACACCATTGTCTCGTACAATTTCCAGGCAAACTGGTCGACTGTGGGGAAATTAGGTCACATGTACGACGCGTTTTCGTATCAGTTGGAGCCTTTTTCAGGATCTTGTAATTTATGTGTAAACTTTTCTAATCTTTTTGTAAATATTGGGGCGCCGTTCTATTTATACGTAGGCTATCCTTGAATCGCTCGTATAGTTATTTTTCTTTCCCTCGGGATTGTCGGTACTTTTTTGTGTACGAAAACTATCAATTGTTATTTTATGTACCCCGGACTTCATGTACACAAAATTTCATAATGTTAGGTTAAGTAAAGTCGTGAAGGCACTACACTTTCACATTTACGCATAACTAGCTGCAGTGCAGCCCGCCGCATTATTAAAGTTTTTGGCGAATCCCGCTAATTTCTCCGGGATAAAAAGTAGCTATTCCAGGCCATCATCTACCTGCGTGCAAAATTTCATTTGAATCCGTTCACTAATTTTTGCATGATTGTGTAACAAACATCCATCCATCCAAACATCCAAACTTTCGCATTTATAATATTACTAGCTGACCCGCGCAGCTTCGTCCGCGAGTAGATTAACATGTCGTCTAAATATATTTTCATACAACTTTCATCCTCTATTTCAATCTTTTAGGGGTTGATTATTGAAAAAAAAATTAGCCTATGTTTGACCCTGGATCTTCAACTATTTCCATGCCAAATTTCATGAAAATCGGACCAGCGGTTTAGCCGTGAAAGCGAACCAGACAGACAGACAGACTTTCACATTTATAATATTAGTATAGATAATATATAAATGTACTAGCTGTTGGGATTTCGATCGCGTGACCCAAAATCAATCACTTCCTTTTTTTATTATGTACTAGCTGTTCGTTTACTCCGCACTGCTCCCCCCCGTAGGTGATAGCGTGATAATATATAGCCTATATATTGCCCGACCTGTTAACAAACAGATAAACAGACAAAAATTCTAAAAACTATATTTTTGGCTTCGATATCGATTGTAGATCACGCCCCAAGTATTCTTTAAAAAAAATATTCAATGTACAGTTTTGACTTTCCTACGATTTTGTTATATTTATATGTATAAATATTCTAGTATTTATGCATATATATATATATATATATATATATATATATATATATATATATATATATATATATATATATATATATATATATATATATATATATATATTCTATGTATTAGTATCGTCGACTAACACCCATAACACAAGCAAACAATTTGCTCAGCAACAAGCAGATGGCTCTCCTGATGGAAAGAGAAACCATCGCCTTTAGACACCAAAGATATTAATGGTGCTTTGCAATCCGTGTAGCGGGATGACAATTCCACATTTATAAGTCTACCGGCTGCATTACTCCCCAAACCGGAAAACGATAATGACAAGCATTGATGCTATAACGGAAGGAATAGGTAAGGCGGTGGTACCAAATACCTGAGCGAGAAATTGCAGAACCCTACCACGTAGTGGTCACGATGGTAGTGACATATATAGCCAATCGGTCGCCTCTTACGACCTGCTTGGCCGAGCGGCAGTTGGTCTATTCTTCAAAGGAGCCCAGACCATCACGGGTGTGGGTATAAATGGTGGGCGTTTAATGAACCAACAGTTTTTTAGACTGATTCTTTAGCGTGAACGAATAAACAATCTAACGTTCTTTGATAAACTAGTTTATGAATGAACTATGCAACGCGTCTTTATAACGTTCGCGTATGGACTGTTCAATTGTTGAGTGTTGGTTTCGTGGAACGATCAACGCAAACAGAATAGGTATCATATTCACGACGCCGATGAGTGGAGTGGAACTCGAAAATAGGATTATCTATACATTATAATAAAATCGTAGGAAAGTCAATGTATGTTCGGAGTAAACTCAAAAAGTACTGCATGGATTTACTTCAAATTTTGCATGAATATTACTAACAGGTCGGGTCAACATATTATCATGCTATCACCTACGGGGGAGGAACTGTGCAGGAGTAAACGAAGTCCGCGCGGACGAAGTCGCGGGCAATAGCTAGTATGTACATAGAATTTCTAAATACTTTATGTATATCTAATAACTAATATTTTAATTTTAGGAATGAAACACTATAAATATAAATTTTGTAATAATAAATAAACCTGCCAGCCTGGAAAAAGTATGAAGGGCAATTCAGTTCATTTCTATAAACAGCTAACTTAGCTTAACAATAATCTTCGTAGAACGATAACTACAACGTAATAATCATATTCAGTCTAGAAAGTAAACTAGTCGAATATTGAACTGTTTTTTTAACTAGTTTATCGTTTACGATAAACAGTCTCGTTGTGTCGAAGAAAAATACGTCAACGACCCACCACTAGTATATATGTATATTGTATCGATATGTATTTATATACTTATTTGTTTTCTTATACTTAAACATTGCTATAATTGTTCCTAATTATAATCAGATGTTAATACCTTACTTCATATTATCCTGTTATGCATTACCCAAGCTTTTTTTCTCAGCACCATCCATGGTAAACTGTGAGAAAATGTTTAATATCATCAAGTTTTTTTTTCATTAAGTTTATCATGCCTTTTATACTAATTTTATGCAATAAAGTGTTTAAATATATAAATGGTTTTCCGTAAAGTAAATTATGTATTTCCGCAAAGTGCCGCACGTGTGAATCTATAAACTATTTAAAGGCCAACTTAAGTGACCGTCACACGTAGAATGCTAATACTATAAAATGCAAAACGTAGCCCTTTAAAGCTTGTTTAAACCTTTCCCTAAGGAAAACACGGATAATGCAATTTAATTTTGCATAAATGAGTTGTACGGCCGCGTTTTAGTAGTCTAAAGTTCCGTTAACAGGTTTCGTTATGAACAAATGATAATGAAAAGTTAATAATTGATACGGTGGAACTTCCTTACACTTCGAGGTCTTATAACACGCATATTTTATGTAAGGGATTAGACATGGAGGAGTTTGAAAGGCACAATCAAAGTTTTCAATGCGGAAGACTGCAGAAACTTATATTTCTAAATAATAGGTATGCACTATAAATACATTGAATAAATGTAACTAAACATTACGCACACAACATTTTTGTAACATATATGATAAAAAACCGGCCAAGTGCGAGTCGGACTCATGCACGAGGGGTTCCGTACCGTTATCTATAAAAAACGGCAAAAATCACGTTTGTTGCATGGGATCATCATCTGTGAAAATTTTAAATGTCTATCACAGTTCATGTGATACACCCTGGTGACAGACGGACAGATAGCGTAGTCTTAGTAATAGGGTCCCGTTTTACCCTTTGGATACGGAACACTAAAAACGAGCGAGCCCTACTATATATTCCTCGATGTTCCTTCAATGACTGCGTGGCATATGACCACACAAAGCCGTTTCAGTTGACATAAATAAATTACTTAAGTATTAATATCCGCCAGTGCTAGTTAGTAGGCTAGGTAGTAGTAGTTAGTAGGCCATATTACATAATAATAATTATCGATATTTTTTTTATATCATAAGATAGCTAACAAGCAGATGGGTCTCTTGATGGAAAGAGACAACCATCGCCTATAGACACCAAAGATGTTAATGGTGCGTTGCTAACCTGTGGCGAGGTCCAATGCCACATGCATAAGTTTACCGGCTACCTTACCCTCCAAACCGCAACACAACAGTGACTAGTACTGACGCTATTGCGGCAGGAATAGGTAAGGCGGTGGTACCAGACCCGGTCGAGCCGATACAGAACTCCCCTTACCTTCCTCAAGAAATAATCTCTCTTTTAAAAAAACCGCATCAAAATCCGTTGCGTAGTTTTAAAGATTTAAGCATACATAGGGACAGACAGAGAAAGCGACTTTGTTTTATACTATGTAGTGATAAAACAGTTTTTTTACATATGTATTGCTATATAAATAATATTATCCTTGACAAGCAACCTAAACACAAGCAAATACTTTGCTTACTTTGGGGTTAGATCGATTTGTGTAATTTGTCCAGCGATATTGTTATTGTTATTCTTACGTAAATGTTATTAATCTTAATGAATAATGACACCATATTCATTTATTATTATCAGAAACTTATGATTTTAGTTTTTTCATTGTTACTAATTGATTTTAATCTGGTTTATATAAAAAATATGTCACAACCTTATGTACGAATCGATAGGGATCAGGTTTGTTTCCCGACAGGAACGAACATTTGTATAAGCATACATGTTTGCATTTCTGGGTTTGGGTTCATCACTATCACTACATAGTATAAAACAAAGTCGCTTTCTCTGTCTGTCCCTATGTAGGTTTAAATCTTTAAAACTACGCAACAGATTTTGATGCGGTTTTTTTAATAGATAGATTGATTCTTGGGGAAGGTTTTAGTAAACCTTTCCGATATTCCCACGGGAACAAAAGCTACGCGGGTGAAACCGCGGGCAGGTCGCTAGTTATGCATAAAACAATTTTTACATATGTATTTCTATGTAATAGTATCGTTGACTAACAACCTAAACACAACCATATAATTTATTTATTTATTTAACATTTTATTGTACACAAAAACAGTTACAGTAAACATTAAAATTAAATATTAAGACAAAAGGTGAGCTTATCTCATATTGAGATTTCTTCCAGCTAACCCGTATGAAGAAAACAATAAATAAACACAGACATTGTGCACAACATAAACAAAAAATTTGGCCTTAAAGCTATTGACAAAAAAGAAATATAAAGTAAAGAGAAAAGAGATAAAACACACATTAAAAAACTATAAAAAAAAAACACACACACAAACAAGAAAAATTAATATATTAACTTATTTTGGATTTGCTTATTTTGGAGTTAGATCAATTCGTTTTATTTGTCCAGTGACATTTATATTTATACTATTTTCTTTACACCTAGAGTCAAACTAAGTTTGACTCTAGGTGTAAAGAAAACAAACTCTGTGTTGGTTACGGGCTCCTTTGAAGAATAGGCCACCTGCCGTTCTGCCAAGCAGGTCGTAAAAGGCGACCGATTGGCTATGCGAGTCAATACCTTCGTTGCTACTAGGTGGTAGAGTTAGAGTTCTGCATGATCTCGCCCGGGTCTGGTACCACCGCCTTACCTATTCCTGCCGCAATAGCGTCAGTGCTTGTCGCTGTCGTGTTCCAGTTTGGAGGGTAAGATAGCCGGTGAACTTATGCATGTGGCATTATATCTCACCACAAGATAGCAACGCACCATTAACATCTTTGTTGTCTTTAGGCGATGGTTGACTCTTTCCATCAAGGGATCCACCTGCTTGTTTGTTATCTTATAATATACAAAAATCTAAAAAAACGTAATATCAACATTCGAATTGAGAAATTATTTCTTTTAGGAAGTCGGTTATTAAGAAACTTAAATAATGTTATTGCATCAATTTCTTCAAATGGTCATATTAATATCGCATTAGTATAAATTAGAATAAAACATTTTTTTTTTAAATAATTCACGGGACAAATTACACTTACTGATCTAACCCCAAAGTAAGCAAATTATTTGCTTGTGTAATGGGTGTTAGTCAACGATACTAATACATAGAAATACATAAATACCCGAACCTGGAAATACAAACATTTATGCTCATCACACAAATGCTTGTCCCCGTCGAGGATCGAATCCGAGCCTCGTTGATTGCGTAGTCAGGGTCTCTAACCACTCGACCAACGGGGCGATTAACATTAATAGAATATTGTTCTCGAAATAAACTTGTTTGTTTCTCTGCATATTTCTAATCTAAGTTTTAGCAAGCACAATTAATTATAAGGACTGACAATTGTTTTATAAATAACGGTGTTCCCATTTTTAGTGTCTTCTGAGGTCACTAGATGTCGCTAAGTGTATCATTTTATAATGACTGACAATTGTTTTATAAATAACGGTGTTTCCATTTTTAGTGTCTTAGGTCACTAGATGTCGCTAAGTGTATCATTTAGCCATTTATTGCGTTACTGCCGTCATTTTTTTCTTGATCAAAATAAATTATTAAGACCTTGCACATCTATGTGTGTTATTTACGAACCAATGATGCTAGTAATAAATCTATTGGAGCGTATAGATAAATGCTCATTGTATCGCATCGATTACAACGTAGCTTAGTAAAACTTAGTATCTTCACGCCCGGTATCCCCGAAGATGTCGATGCCCCGAAGAGTTAGGCAGACAATTATTTTAACAATACAACAAAACTCAATCTGTAATAGTTCCGCGTCCGAATATTCGGTATTCGGCCAAGGGCCTGGCCCCATATTCGGTATTTGGCAAAATCACTAATCGTGGCATCACTAGTGCAAAGCTATATAATCTCTGAGTAACATAGGTTATCGTTTTAATGTGCGTCAACACTGAAGCCGGTAAAGCTAGACCTCTAAGGCGAATTGCAATTATTTCGTTTAATAATTTAAACGCAGAACTTGCAACAACCTACATTCCATTTCCGTACATGGGGCACACTAAAAGTTTTGCACTTCTAGCTTATCGGAACTATTTGAATTTCGAATGTTATATTTTTAAAACGTTGCAACCTTCTTAGTAATAAGAAAAAAACAATTGGTGGGAAGTGATTTGTCAATTGTTTTTTTATCATACGACAAAGTTCTACGTACGCAACGAAAATGGAATTAAGTCGAAAAGATTTTAGAGCGATGATTTTTTAAGATTTTTAAAAGTTCTCTTTCTCCGCATGACTGTGCCGCTCGTCTTCAAAATGCTTTTGGGAGAGAAGCACATTGTTTGAGCACCGTGAGGCGATGGTTTGCTGAATTTGAGAGAGGTTGAGTTTCTTTACATGAGGAATTTCATGAAGGGCGACCTTCAACCGCCGTCAACGTAAATAATGTGGCTACTTTTAAGCGGTTAATTGAAGAAAACCCCCGGATTACCTATGAGACAATTCGAGGACTATTTGGGATTGGTATGAGCCAAATTCAGAAAATTTTACACGAAGAATTGAAAGTTCGGAAACATTGTTGTCGTTGGATTCCTCATGAACTGACAGCGGAGCAGAAGCGGGCTCGCATGGAATGGTGCTCACAGATGCTACTGAAGTACGACCACGGACATTCTAATGCTGTTTATGACATTGTCACAGGAGACGAAACGTGCATTTATTGTTTTGGACCCGAAAAAAACCAATCTTGTGAATGGGGAGTTTGAAAATGAGAACAGGCCAACAAAAGTGAGACAGGCGAGAAACGTTGGTAAAAAAATGATGGCGTTTTTTTTCTCAGCGACGGGTCCCATCTGTACAATTTCACTTGAAGATCAAAAAGTGTTAATGCCAAATGGTATTCTACCATTTGTTTACCCAGGGTATTAGAAAAAGGTCGCGAAAGACGACCCAAAAGCCGCATTCTCCTACACCATGATAATGCTTCTTCACACACGGCCAACTAAACAAAGTCATTTTCAGCTTCCGAAAAAGTACATCTCGTCACTCATCCTGTGCATAGCTCCGACCTAGCACCCTGTGATTTCTGTATTTTCCCCAAAATCAAAGATTTGATGAAAGGTTTTACTTTTACCAACTCCGAAGAGGCAGTGATAGCGTTCAATCAGCACGTAGAAAACATGCCTTCAGATCTGTGGTCCTCCTGTTTTAATAAATGGTTCGATCGCATGAAAAAATTTTTAAAATCTAAAGGAGATTATTTTGAAAAGCAATAAACATAATATTTTGGTTATAACATGTTGTTTTTCTAAATTACGCAAAACTTATAGTGTGACCTACTTATTTCCGTAACCCTGCATCACTTTTCACCAAATTAAAATGGAACCACCTAGTATAATAAATACCCTTTGGGTAGAAATAAGAATTTCCCAAATTGGTTCAAGCGTCTTAAAGTAATCATTGAACATACGTAAAAAAATTCCGACGAATTGAGAATCTTCTTTTTGGCCGGTTGAACATTGAAAACTATGATTCATAATTTCCTAGTTATTAAAATGAGTTTGATATGTTATCTTGTTGTTACATTTTTAGTTTCCATTAGTTACGTGATCGGACGCTATAGCTAGGTCAAGGTTGGTAAACTTTAAGTCATTTCAATGTCAAAGTGGACGGCATCTGACAGCACAATTTTCCTATCGGCTAGATAAATAAAAATGTAATTTACGTAAGTGCTATTATGTCACTTATGGGTAGAGCTCCCAACTTTATTTTTATATATCATAAAATAGCAAACAAGCAGATGGGGTCTCCTGATGGAAAGAGTCAGCTATCGCCTATAGACACACAAGATGTTAATGATGCTTTGCTATCTTGTAGCAAGGTCTAATGGCACATGCATAAGTTTACTGGCTACCTTACCCTCAAAAACGGAACAAACGCTATTGTAGCAGGAATAGCTAATTCATGTCTTTGTGTCTATTGGCGATGCTTATGCGAGCATTCGGCTTGTTTGTATAATTCTTTAACGCAGTAAAACTGCAGCAACCGACTTTCCATTTCCTATATCTCCAGAATCCTGCATCAGATCTTCGCCAAATTAAAATAGGACCACACGAACGCTCCTCCTCTCCTCTTTAACTTGAGCAAAAAATAAAATAAAAAATCGGCACATAAATGACCAAATTTTGAGGTAACAAACATAAAAAAACGTAAAGCCGATATGAAAACCCCTTTTGGGACACTGGTTGTAAAGTATACAATACTAGCTGCAGCGTGCAGTCCGCTGCATTATAAAAGTTTTTGGTGAATCCCGTGGGAACACCTAATTTTTCCGGGATAAAAAGTAGCCTGTGTGCTATTCCAGGTCATCATTTACCTGTGTGCCAATTCATTCATTCAAATCCGTTAAGTAGTTTTTGCGTGATTGAGTTATAAATATCCATCCATCCATCCAAACATCCAAACTTTCACATTTATAATAATTTATAATATAGATTAACAATGAAGGCCTCAGACACTTTTGATCGAATAAAATCATTTTTGCTTTCGCAAGACAACAATTACATCAACGCTCACTTCACTTTGGTAATTAATGAGACCTTTGAGAAAATTACTTAATACACTATGGTCTCTATATATATGGGACCAACGCTAACTTCATCCAGGAAAAACAACATTTTCACTATTTACCAGTTTTAATACAATACTCTATGGTATTTTATCGTTTTCGAACGAAACATTGTATAGAATAACATCCAATTGGCATTCTTTTTTCAAATACGCTCCTGGGGAAAAATAAAAGAACTTAGTTCGCCATTTTGATTCGTGCTATGTGTTATGTGTTGGTTGCACTTTATGATACAGGTTAATTTAAAAGTGTTTTGGCGTATTAATCAACAAGTAAACTTTATTTATACATCACCGCTCACTTCACTTTGGTAATTAATGAGACCTCTGAGAAAATTACTTAATACACTATGGTCTCTATATATATGGGACAAACGCTAACTTCATCCAGGAAAAACAACATTTTCACTATTTACCAGTTTTAATACAATACTCTATGGTATTTTATCGTTTTCGAACGAAACATTGTATAGAATAACATCCAGTTGGCATTCTTTTTTCAAATACGCTCCTGGGGAAAAATAAAAGAACTTAGTTCGCCATTTTGATTCGTGCTATGTGTTATGTGTTGGTTGCACTTTATGATACAGGTTAATTTAAAAGTGTTTTGGCGTATTAATCAACAAGTAAACTTTATTTATAATCAAGATTAGTTCAAGATCTAACAGATTAGATAATAATTTTGTCAAAAAACCGTAAATATCAATTAACAAAACATATATTTCGTTAATGACCAACTTAATGATATCAGCGCTTTGGGTATGACGGTGCCTATTTTTATTTATTTTCAATTTTAGTGTTGATATCTATGATCTTAAAAAAATCATATGATGTGAATGTGAAATATCCTAAACAATATTGTAAAAAAAAAATAACATAGCTGTAAAATTGAAAAAGAAATAAATTATTTAAAAATTACGAAAAAAATTACGTATTAATTATGAAAAAAAAAAGATATTAATATTTATTTAAATAAATATTTTTGTACTATATTATACGTTGTTTATTTTTTTTTGTATGTATATGTTTACCAATTATATAAAAAAATATAAAAAGCATAGGTCATCGATTTACTTTTTGAATTAAAAATCCTCGACTAACAAGTAGTCATATTTTTCTCAAAGTGTCGTGTTACACCTGAATTATTTTGTAGCTTAAGCCATTTAAATTAAACAATTCTAACACCAGTGTATTGCAGTGCTCAAGATCTCTTAAAAAATATACGCTTTACAGTATCGGATTCAATCCAAACAACTCATAAACCATTTTTGTGACCACGGTCCACCGGAACGGACTCGAAACGCGTGCGCGTAACGGTCCGTGTGTTTTTAGAAAAAAATACGAAAATGGCTGTTATCATTGAAGATAAATTTATTGAGTAATTTAATCAGATTTAAATTTAATAATGTAAACGAACTCCATTTTAGGTCACAGCCTCGTCTTTACCTTAACCAGGCCTCTGTCACTCGATGTACTTACGCGCGTTAAGGCGCTGTCAACACCAAAATCGCGCACTCTGTCTATTTCTATCGGAGTAAACGAGAGCCCACTATCAGTGTAACTGGGCGGCCAGAGGGCCTACCATGAACTCTTATAATACTTGTCAAGTTCCAGGCAGTTCAACTATGAGTATTAACCTGTCAGGTTTTACGATCGTACCATGAACTAATTTTTGTTGACCTGCAATGAGTCGTCTTCTGGCCGGTTACATTATCTCTGGCAGGACATATCAAATTAACGTTGAGAAACACATAACTTCCCGATTTTTAAATTTTAGTATAAAGTTATTATTATTAATGCATTTTAATTAGAAATCTTGAATATAAGAATACAAATTGGCAAAAAAGATCGAGTTTTAAGTTATTTAAAGTCTATGTAAAATATATGGAACATAAAGTAAACCAATTAATTTTTGTTAAGCGGCATCCATTAAAGAACGCAACTCTGGAATATTACACATGACCTTGAATGAGCGCGGTTTTTAAATTTCTTGAGTACGTCTTGATTTTTTGAGATTAGAGTTTTGAATAGTTTGTGACTATTTTAAAGCTTAAAATTACGCATTGATTTCATGAACGTGATTGATGTCGGAAGCAAAACGATCGTATGATATCAATATATTCAATGAACAATAATTGGAAGTTTTATGAGATATTTTGAGAGACAAAAGCAATGTTGCTCGGGATTGGAAAAAGTGCCCGGGTGGCGATAGGCTTTGGCTAATCGTGGGTACACTTGTACCTCTGCCTACCTCTTTGGGGATACGGGCGTGAAGATACTTTTTTTTTTATCTAAAATTAAAAATAAATAAAAAATGCTTTAAAAGTAAGTAAATAATAAATAAATAACTTTAAATAGAAGTAATGAATTAGGTACTATATTTTATACCAATATCATTATTTTTCTAAAACACAGTTAATGTCAAAAAATATACAGTATAAATTCCTAATAGGACTAGGGCTAGGAATAGCAGTAAAAAATACCTACATTTATAGTATATTTAAGACAAAGCAATCCAATAAAAGTTACTTTTTTCCACCTGCAAGTGACCGGCAATATTATGACACTTTAGCAGTTCAAATATCGATTTCGGTCTGACAAAAACACTTCATGGTACGCTAACGCAGGGCAGAAGTTGGTTTGAATAGTAAAACGATCGCTCGCCGGCATACGTCACGTGGTCACTGACTGGCCTGTTAAATAACGCTTTCATGGTACGAAATAGCAGGACAGTTTAATTATCGGCTAAAATTGACCTGCTATAAGAGTTCATGGTAGGGCCGCAGGTCTTATTTTTAAGTAAATATTGAAATTTAAAAAAAGGGTAGATTATTTGTCAAATATGATTCGGTAGCGGTTTAGGTATGAATATGATGACTTCATGTTTATAATTGCAGACCCATACGTCAAAAAAAAAATAAAGATAGAGAACCGTTAATGATGATTTTAAGTCTAATCTTCGCAATTATTTTTTATCGACCCAATTTTGTTCAATTATGTATTGGGTCCGGCCACGATCACCACATATGATGAATATTAACATATATTTTTTGTGATGTGCTGTAACAAATAGTTTTTCTTAAAAAACTTAAAAAACGTTTACTCCGAACTGCTCCTCCCCTGTAGGTGATAGCGTGATCATATGTAGCCTATATGTTGACCCGACCTGTTAGTAATATTCATGCAAAATTTGAAGTAAATCCATGCAGTACTTTTTGAGTTTACCCCGGACATACATATAAACAAACAGACAAAAATTCTAAAAACTATATTTTTGGCTTCGATATCAATTGTAGATCACGCACCAAGTATTCTTTAAAAAAAATATTCAATGTACAGTTTTGACTTTCCTACGATTTTATTATATGTATAGATTATTATCTTGAAAATATTTAATCCTAAGCAATTATTAAGTAACTAGCTGCAGCATGCAGCCCGCTGCTAAGTTTTTGGTTAATCCCGCGGGAACAAATTATTTTTCGGATTATTCCAGGTCATCATCTACCTGTGCGCCAAATTTTATTCAAATCATTCAGTTCAGTAGTTTTTGCGTGATTGAGTAAAAAACATCCATGCATCCCAACTTCCATCAATCAATCA
Source organism: Apodemia mormo (assembly GCA_036924255.1). Classification (NCBI taxonomy): domain Eukaryota; kingdom Metazoa; phylum Arthropoda; class Insecta; order Lepidoptera; family Riodinidae; genus Apodemia; species Apodemia mormo. Next base: position 12,345,960 of record JAUPFN010000019.1, on the reverse strand, counting down.
ATCCAAACATACAAACTTTCGCATTTATCATATTAATATAAATTATGTATATATTGTGAGGAAATGTTTCTTGTTCGTTACTAACTGAACTGATAAATTCTAACTAACTAACGTCAAAACTAATAATGAAATTCACACGAATATGCGAAAATTATCTACTAGATATTGTAGATGTTGTAGCTGCGCTGCTATCTTATTCTTTATGAAATTACTAGCTGTTGCCAGCGACTTCGTCCGCGCGGACTTCGTTTACTCCGCACAGCACCTCCCCGTTAGGTGATAGCGTAATAATATGTAGCCTATATGTTGACCCGACCTGTTAGTAATATTCATGAAAAATTTGAAGTAAATCCATGAAGTACTTTTTGAGTTTACCCCGGACATACATACAGACAAACAGACAAAAATTCTAAAAACTATATTTTTGGCTTCGATATCGATTGTAGATCACGCCCCAAGAGTTCTTTTAAAAAAATATTCAATGTACAGTTTTGACTTTTCTACGATTTTATTATATGTATAGATGACTATATCTGCATTATAATTTATTCGAAAGAGTATTCGAGGAAAATGTGGAAGTGGAGCTAGGAATCAGCTAGTTCATTGTTTAGTATTATAGTATCAGGTTACCATGGATCTTTACCGGTGATTGCACCATATCTTACCTATTTATCGTACTTGACAATATGGTCAATTATGTCTAACAATTGTCATCAGGAGAGCCATCTGCTTGTTTGCTATCTAATGATGTAAAAATATAGGTATCTGCTAGTTCATTGTTTAGTATTATAGTATCGGGTTGCCATGGATCTTCACCGGTGATTGCCCCATTAATTATCTTACTTCACAATATGGTCAATTAGGTCTTATAATTGTTATCGTTTCCTTAATCCTTTTTTATGACTTCGCGGTTGAGATTGATGTAATCGAACATTCTACATTATCTATGCACAATACACATCCTATCTTATTAAAATACAATAGTATTAAGTGGCATAAAAAATGTAGTCGGTCAACACACATTTTATTGGTAGTTGTTGTATAATTTGTTTATATTATAAATTGCCGCTCATTCGATAAACAGACATTGAGTTGATCGGTCGCAATCTTTAAGTGTAGGTGTTAAGTTAATTTACGCGAATGCGGTAGCAATATAACGGTATGGAGAGTGGTGTTCATGCGGCGGTCCCGCTACGGGTGGGGAAGAAAATGAGGAAAAGACGGGAGTTGGATGCCTTAGTCGGGGGTGGGGGTTCCCGGGGTGGGAGATTGTTGTCGGCGTCAAGTGATGAAGGGGAACCATGGAGTCGACGAAGCACGCGGAGACGCCGCTCTAAGCCTTTTGTTCGGCTTGCTGCGGCTCTAGCGTTGTGTGTATGTGTGGTGTCTGCAGCCACCGTGTTATGGCTCTTTGTTGATGTGCGACGGCAAATTGTTTCCCTCCGGACGGAAATGGATAGAGGTAAGTTATGCATCGTGTTATATTAAATAAGTATTTTTTTTAAATGTAAAAAATAATAAAAACTTATTACTTTAAAAATATATTTTATTCCGGATTGGCAAATTGATCTACACAATTTAAAAAATTTGCTGCATAAGTTCAAAAATACTTATATAGCAATAATTATGTATATGTAAGTGGGAAATCTATTTCGACAGAGGTATACAGGGAGATATTCTTTGAGTAGGTACCAAATATTGCGATCCTTATAGTCCTATGCTCAGTTTCGTTACACAACGCTTGACTTTGGACTTAATATTTTATGGCCGTTTTGTTGGTTAGTAATTAGCGACATGACTCTGGCTACTCAATTGATGGGGCGTGGGTTCGATTTCGGAGCGGAACAAATATTTATATGATAAGGATAGATGTTTGTGTTTCTGGGTTTGGGTGTTTGTTAAATATATCTCCGTATTTATATAGTATTTCTATTCGTTGACTAACACCCATTTATTATTTACTTACTTTGGTATTAGATTAATTCGTGTAATTTGACTAGCGACATCTACCTATTTATTATAAATAAATAAAGATTGTAATGATTAAAATATGTATTTGTATGAATATTTAAAAACTGATGCGACTATTCTAATGCTATAATTCTAATTAATGCTTTTTAAATCGCTTTATTCCGTTTTATATAGGTAAATGAATATTTTACTGTTGTGTGTTGTAGAACCCACGTTTTTTAATATCTTATCGATTTCCTTCTGAATTTACAATACTGATAATATTGTAAACAGCCGCGATTAATTACCAAAGAAAATAGGCCGCAGGTATTTTAATTAAGAGTTTCAATGTTATGTACACATTGGGTGTGGAGAGCTTTTGATTATGACGGCAGGTACATATATACTACTAGCTGTTGCCCGCGACTTCGTCCGCGCGAACTTCGTTTACTCCGCACAGCTCCTCCCCCGTAGGTGATAGCGTGATAATATGTAGCCTACATGTTGACCCGACCTGTTAGTAATATTCATGCAAAATTTGAAGTAAATCCATGCAGTACTTTTTGAGTTTACTCCGGAAATACATACAGACAAACAGACAAAAATTCAAAAAACTATATTTTGGCTTCGATATGGATTGTAGATCACGCCCCAAGTATTCTTTTAAAAAAAAATCAATTTACAGTTTTGACTTTCCTACGATTTTATTATATGTATAGATTACAATAAATATCCGACAAGATTCCAACTTGCAATTAATTTAATTAAGAAAATAGGCCGCAGGTCTTTGATTGAAGGTACTAAATTGGGTGTCATGAGCCTTTGATTATTATGTTCGGTATATACTTTAACAGTAATTATCCGACAAGATTCCCCATCTGCGACTAGTTACCAAAGAAAATAGGCTGCAGGTCTTTGATTGAAGGTTTAATATTTAGGTGCGAATTGGGTGTTGTGAGCTTTGATTATTACAGTAGGTATATACCTATTACCTACTATAACAGTAATCAATCATTCGACAAGATTCCCACCTGCGACCAGTTATCAAAGAAAATAGGCCACAAGGACTTTTGTTAAGAGTTTAATATACATATCTATAATCTATATACATATAATAAAATCGTAGGAAAGTCAATGTATGTCCGGGGTAAACTCAAAAGTACTCCATGGATTTACTTCAAATTTTGCATGAATATTACTAACTGGTCGGGTCAACATATAGGCTACATATTATCACGCTATCCTAATTGCCTAATTGTTTATTACTTACCTATTTGCTTATTATAATATCTACAGTATTTAGGTTCTAGTGATAGTGATTATTGATCACTATCACTATAGTGATATAGATATTTAGTGATAGTTATTATCATCTACGGGGGAGAAGCTGTGCGGAGTAAACGAAGTCCGCGCGAACGAAGTCGCGGGCAACAGCTAGTAGATAATAATTGGGTGTCGAGAGGTTTTGATTATTATTATAGTAGGTATAATGTAAAGGAGGCCGGAGCTTAACAACCCCGTGTTGGTCAATTTGAAGAATAGGCCAATTGCCGTTCTGCCAGGCAGGACGTAAAAGGCGACCAATTGACTATGCGAGTCACTTCCATCGTGGCTGCTAAGTGCTTGAGTTCTGCATTGTCTCGCGCGGGTCTGTTACCACCGCCTTACCTATTCCTGCCGCAATAGCGTCAGTGCTTGTCACTATATAACTCGTGTTCCGGTTTGGAGAGTAAGGTAGCCGGTTAACTTATGCATGTGGCTGAGCTCGCCGCCATTCTCAGAGCTACGGAGATGCTGGCCAGGGAGAAAGAGTCGATTATACTCAGCGATTCAAGGTCAGCATTGGAATGTCTGTCCCAGCCCGACCCCGAGAACCCCATTGCAGCGGAGATCCAGAACAGGATACGCGAAGCTGCAAAATCAGGACGAGTTATCAGACTGTTCTGGGTCAAAGCTCATGTGGGCATCCCGGGGAACGAGCGAGCAGATGCCTTGGCTAAGAACGCGGCACTGAAGGATAAGCGGGCCCCCATATACGACCGGTTCCCAATATCTCACGCAAAGAAAACCATAAGGGAACGCACCATCGAAGTCTGGCAAGAGAAATATTTAAGAACAGAAGGGGGTTCCGTAACTAAAATATTCTTTAGGGATGTCAAAGAGGCGTACAGAACCCTAAAGGACATAAGAATGGACAACCTATACAGTTTACTGTTTACTGGACATGGCGGCACCAGGCAATACCTCCATAGGTTCAAGATCTCGGACTCTCCAATATGCGTGTGTAGCTCTAACGAAATAGAGACAGTTGTACATCTGCTGTTGGAGTGTCCGAGATTTGCTATGGAGCGGATGGAGCTGGAGAAACTGATAGGTCGCGACCTTACTGACCTCGGTACAATAGTTAATAACAAAATCTCGGCAACACCGTTTTTAAAATTTGCGCGAGTAGTGCTGCGTAAAGCGGCGAAAGCGAACGGGTCCGATTTATAAACTGGCTAAATTGAATTAATAGAATTAATTGTGATTGTAATAGTAAATGTAATTGTGAATTGTCGAAATTTAACTTATTAACTGTGAACTGTTGAAATTGAATTTATTATGAATTGATGTAATTATTGACTGTTTTTATCTCTGCTGTATTGTTGTATCTGTTATTGATTGTTTTTATATATGTAATCGATCGACTGTTAAGTTATTTTCTCATAAATAATTGAAATGAGTCGAAATTGAAATAAATAATGAAACAATACTGTAAATACTGTAACAATATTGTAAATATTGTAATATAATAAAAATATTGTAATGTTAACATAGAAAATAAATCGTAATGTTAGAATTGTATTAACCGCATGCGCGCGTGGTGGCGCGAGACTGACAAAAAAAAAAAAAAAAAAAAAAAAAGAGGGTGTATAGCAATAATAAAGTAAAATATCAATGATTAAAAGTTGCTGCAAAAGAAATAGCAGCAGAGCATGCGGTAAAATAAAAAAAAAAAAAAAAAAAAAAAACTTATGCATGTGGCATTAGACCTCGCCACAAGATAGCAACGCACCATTAACATTACAAGAATTATTATTATTATTATTATAATAATTGTGTGTCGAGAGATTTTGATTATTACAGTAGGAGGAACAGTAGTATAATGTAAAGGAGGCTGGAGCATAACAAGTGGAAATCGCGTCGGACGACTACTGTAGTGTGATACTATACTATACTATTACTACTATTTTAAAATATTTGCACACCATATCATGGTAGCATATGTCGGTAACTTAATCAAATTTTAATAACTTGTAACTCCTATATTCTGGCAAATAGTTTATTTCTTTCTCTGTATTACAGTAAACATCCGACACGACTTCCACCTGTTATGCTCCGGCCTCCTTGTCATATTTATTCAGATGCTATGGCGTTTTCGATATTAGCATTTTAACTTCTTTTTTAGGGTTCCGTACCCGAAAAGGAAAAATGGGACCCCTGTAGGATCACTTCGTTGTTCGTCTGTCTAAGCTTTTTTCTCAGGAACGCGTAGCAGTATTAAGTTGAAATTTATATCAAACTAGCGCACCCTGCAGCCGCTGTTTGGGATTCGCAAAAATTATAACAATTTTTGTGAATCCCAAACACTAGAATACGGGAAAACCGCGAAACGAATTTTTAGTAGTACAAAAGTAGCCTATGTAGCATTCCAGGTCATCATCTACCTGTGTGCTAAGTTTCATTCAAATCCGTTCAGTAGTTTTTACATGATTGAGTAACAAACATCCATTCAAATATCCAAACTTTGGCATTTATAATATTAATATAGATTAAAATAATATTATATATAATATTAATATAGATTAATATTATATATCATATATACCTAATATTAATATACAAATAATATAGATAAAGGAAATAATTCATTGAAGATCATTGATATAAAAAACCCAAGATGCACAGTCCCGAACAAAACTAACACTCTAAAGTGTCCCTAATTTCACACAAGTAGTTATAGATATGGCAAAATATATGTATTTGCATATCCAACCTTAAGCGCAAGACTTATAGTTGTTTTTAAAAAGCTATGTACGAAAAGTAATAAAATTAACAATATCGCGACCCACGTGATTCTAATTGAAATGAGCGCACAATTTAAAATATTGCGCTCATTTTTAGAGGACGTTTTTGAGACACTAATTGTGTATCTTGGGTTTTTATATCAACGTTGAAGATCGAGTTTGTTAAGGGTAACTTTATTTATTATTGGCTGATAAAATCTTGAATTAAAAGCTGTTAATTGATATTTAATATTAAAATCTTGATATTAAAAGTTGTAAACATATTTTTATGTTTACAACTTTTAGTCTGCTCGTGACCACGGTCAATGTAACTTGGTCGAAACGTCGAGCTTCGCAAGTAAGTTCTATATATGTACGTGTTTTTGACCCGTTTATATATTTTGAAAAATGATAGTAGAACGCGTTAGTTTAAAAGTTTATTATTTTCTTCAAATTATTAAACAAAATAATAATACCTAGTAGCTGCGAGTCAATAACATCGCAGCTACTAGGTGGTAGAGTTCTACATTATCTCGCTCGGGTCTGGTATCACCGCCTTAGCGATTCCTGGCGCAATAGCGTCATCGCTTGTCACTGTCGTGTTCCGGTTTGGACGGTAAGGTAGCCGGTATCTTACGCATGTGGCATTAAAACCCCGTCACAAGGATATCATCGTACCATTAACATATTTGATGTCTATAGGCGATGGTTGGCTCTTTCCATCAGCAGAGCCATCTGCTTGTCTACTAATTTATGACTTAAAACTGTATTTTACAAGAAACTAGCCATTCAAAATATCAGTATAGATTGACAGAGAATTGCTCGATAATATTAAGTTAAAGTTAGCTAACTTGTTATCTCGTTGTTTAATGCTTATGCTGTTTTTAGCGTGTACGTATGGTGATTTTTTATATATAATAATAAGATAGCAAACAAACAGATGGGCCTCCTGATGGAAAAAGTCCCAGTAGACTACCAAAGATAGCAGAGTGCGTTGCTATCCATATCGCGAGATGACTACATGTATAAGTTTACTGGCTATCTTACCATCTAAACAGGAATACGACAGTAATAAGCATTAAAGCTTTCACGGTAGGAATAGGTAACAAAACCCGGGTGATGCAGAACTCTGCCACGTAACCGTCACTATGCGTACAACGACGTGTTTTAATACGAAGAACAAAGCAGGCAAAGTCGTGGATACCAACTAGTTTTACACATAAAACGTTTAACGATACACTTCAACGTTGGAATCTTATGGAACAAAATAGAATGTTGAAAGGTATTCGTCTGAAAATGCCTGTACGAAATTGTTGACCAAATATCAAGAAACATTCAACCTAAATACGAGTGTCGGACTCTGAAACAAGGTCGGCTACCAACATAACATATTCATAGAATGTGACTTTCAAACATGCTTTTATTATTTAATGAACAAACAGTATATTCCTACGAGTTTCGTACTATTTAAGTCATATAAAACGAATATTATATAACATTCGTAGAACCGAGTAACTTTTAAGTTACCCGGTCAGCCTGCTTAGGATATGTACTGTGAGACAATTTTGTCGACTCACTTTCTTGTCATTAGAGAGATACCTAATTTATGAGATGCTAACATGGTTGTTCGTGATTCTATTTTGTGCTCCAAAAAAGAGACAAAAATCACTTTTCTTATTTTTTTTAAGTAGTCTTTTGGTTACAGGCTTCTACAAATCAATTTAACATTAGTCGAATTCGTATGAATGTTTCTTATGTTATACTCAAAAGAAATGGCGATGGTTAAAAGACTGCCTTCTCGTGTTGATACACAATTACAACGAAACTACGCCTTGCGTTGTCAAGTTGTCAGTCAAGCTATCGCGGCACGTTGATCAAAACGTCATGAAAAATATCAAAATTTACAAGTAAAATGCCGAATTGTGTTGTAAAAGGTTAAACACTATAAGGGAAAGAAGCAGAATGAAATGAAATCACATTTCACACAAATTGGAAGCCAATATTTCCGATAAATCCAAATTATCAATTTTGGTTAATAAAGTTTATATTCTTGTTTCTACGACTAAAAGTTACAAAACCAAAGTTGTAGAGAATTTAATTTCAACAAAAAAATGTTTTACTTTACTATACAGATGTTTATCGATTATATGGGTGCGCACCCCTTTTTATAAGGTGGCGGCCGCAGGACAAGGGCTGCAACCCCACAAACATGAATTTAACTTTACACCAATCCTTTCTCGATGTTCAAAAAACAAAATTGCGTGCTTTTATTTTTACAACTAATTCCAAAATAATGTAATATTTTAATTGACTAATTAATGGATTGGAATAGATAAATGTAATTAGAATAGAATAATCAAGTATGGATAGGCAATTGAATCCCACTATCTTCCTAGCTATGGCGTACAAGATAAAATAAAATTGGTGATATTTTTTAAAACAGGCGATTTATTTACCAATACCCAAGTATTTACTTAATGAAGGAAGATTTTAATAGGATGTTTTTCAGAATTTTTATACTCTTTATTTGCCGCGACCATTTATCAAACCAATCGAAAAATAAACAAGCATACATAGACTTCAAAAAAAAAAAAATATCTGACGTCACGCCAACCTTTTTTGCCTACTGTATATTGTGATTTTTTTATAGTTCTTGTGGTAAAGAAACGGCCAAGCCACATATTTCGACTAAGGTGTAGAGTTGTGATGTTAGGGCGTGTAGAGTTAGAAGCTTGGTTCTGCATACAATGTGATAACTTTGTCAGTGTGAATTAATACAAATAACAACTAGTGGGATTCAGTTGCTTACTATACTAGATTTACGTCATCTAATTTCACTAAATTGCACCACTTGTTGCGATCTATGAAAGGATGACATGTAGAAATACCATTCCGGCTTGGCGCTATTGTTGTAAGATACATTTTGTAACAATGTTTTATGCAGCTGATTATATATTAATGAAGAAGAAACTTCTTGTTTTATTAAAAGTGTCTTTAAAAGATATCCGGCAAGCTACAAATAAACACGCGGACACAACTTAAAATCAGACAGGACTAATTCTAAAAACAACAAACGTTTCACAACACCAGCAAACATAAAATAATTTTACAGAAATAAAAAATGTTTGTCTTTATTTTTTGTTGAGGAGGAAATCTCACAAAGATAACCTATTACCGTGGAAAGCAGCAGAATTTTGTTGGATTTTTACCAATGGGAATTTCTTTGGTACCCTGTTTTAATACATACTGGAGGGCGCCAAGATTTTCATACGACATTACCGGTGAGAGTCAAGTACTGCGCTTTTTATGACTAGTTTTTGTAAAAGACCTTAGAACTTTAGCGCCTTAATCTTCACATCAAGCATGTGGTCGCTATCATACTAGCATTGATCGGGATTTCATAGCGTTATTTCACGGGTATAAATATTTAAAAATCTAATTAAATATAGAGCGTCGATACTGCTATACGTCATATATACATATTTTCACGCTAAATCCCTTATAGGGTAGGCACAGAGGTCTCTGAGTAGTCTTTTTATTTTAAGTTGTTGTCGCATTTCTTATACCGAATTGAAAACAAAGTGACAGGAATTATGTAATTGTAACATACACAGATTTAGTTGTTGTTTTGTTGTGTATTGATTCTGATTTATATTTATCTGAATAGATGTCGTGTTTCATTTCGTTAGCACTTGCTGCAGCGCTGAAACAGTAATAAATCCTCCAACCAAAGTCAAAATTAAGCGGCGCTGTAGCGTAAAATAGAGTATAATTGCATATATTTGCGACCAAAAGGTCGTAACCACCGTGGATTTCATGGCGCTAACGCGTTTCATTCAACGAGCTCTGCCCCCCAATTTACGTATCAAAACGTCAATTGAAGCGCTCAGGGTTCTTACACACACACACACACACACACACACACACACACACATACACAAGATACAATTTCGCGTCGTGCTACGACGCGGCATAATGTGTCAGAAAATATATAAGATCCCTAAACGCTTTGAATAACGTTTTGTTACGAGAATCGTACCCCACACAGTCTATGGGCAGCACTTCAGTGGAACACAAGTGGCGTGGCGCAGAACATAGCAGTCTTTGTTTCTGTTATTTTAAATTAATTTCAATCTCTTATATTGGCCTAGAGACAAGTGGCATTAAAACTAGTATAACATAAAGGAAAATGTTTGGATTTGACGTAAACACAGTTTTAAATCCATACATTTATTTTGTCCCACGTCTTATCCAAGGACCAAGTCCTCTGTTCTCATAGACAGATGTCATGCATCATCACTCGTGGCTGCGTAGACAACACATTCCACGTATTTCTTAAGTAGAAATTAATTTAGAATTGGCACTTTAGTGGTAATACTGAGCTGGTTAATGGATGAAAAGTATTTTATAGCCCTAAAATATGTCAATAAATATATTTCAAATGGGTTGTTTAAAAACTTTCAGTCCAGAATATGATTAATTAACAACTTTTTTTCTAAACATATTACTGGTTTGGTTAATAGACAAATTCCATACCAATCAAAGTAAGCAGCCAAGTAGAAACAGGTAAATCGATACTAGTAACCTGCCTACCTAAGAGTTGTCACGGGAAAAAAATAGCCAACGTATCGTTGGCATATTCTAATAGGCTTCATGCTTTTGATTGGTATAGAATTTGTCTATTAACCAAACCAGTCATGTGTTTAAAAGAAAATCTGGACTCAAACTTTTTAGTCAAACCTTTTGCTTAAAAAATATATTTATTCACATATTTAATCTTTTAATCTATCTTCTATCTATCTATATATATAAAAATCAATTGCTGTTCGTTAGTTTCGCTGAAACTCGAGACCGGCTGGACCGATTTGGCTAATTTTGGCTTTAAAATATTCAGGGAGGTTCAGATTAGGTTTAAAAGGTGAAAAAATGTAGACAAAAAAACGAAAAAGTAGACACAAAGTTGGCAGACTAACGTTTGCCGAGTCAGCTAGTTGGATATAAAATACTGTTGGTCCATTAACCACCTCGGTGAAAGTCGTCCTATAGTGGGATCTTAGACTATTAGAGTTGCGTATTTAATATTTATATTATACTAGCTGCAGCGTGCAGCCTGCTGCATTATAAAAGTGTTGGTGAATCCCGCGGGATCACTTAATTTTTCCGGGATAAAAAGTAGCCTATGTGCTATTCCAGGTCATCAGCTACGTGTGTGCCATATTTCATTCAAATCCGTTCAGCAGTTTTTGTGTGATTGAGTAACAAACATCCATCCAAACATCCAAACTTTCGCATTTATAATATTAATATAGATATAGATTTATAAGTTAGTTACACACTATTGTTTGATTGGAAAAAGTCTTGCCTGAAATATTTGGCAACTGATTGTTGGTAATAGGTGTCATCACAGAAAGTATTTTAAAGGGTGTTTCACTTATCTTTATATACGTACTCGCTGAACCGCTCAACTTCACCCGAGAGTAGAGTAATATCTTATTCATGTATAGTTTTTCATATCAAACGATCAATCAAAAGGCTGTCAGTCACAATGGTCAGCCCCTAAAACATTGATTTAATAAAAATGTAGCCTATGTTTGATCCCCACTTCTTCATTTCCTTGGCAAATATCAAATCGTTTCATCGGTTTAGCCGTAACACACGGGCAGATTTTCGCATTTATAATGGTTGTGGTCAGAACAACTGCTAATAAGGGGCGTAGCTACCGCCGTATCACTCGTATCAATGATACGTGGCCTACAGACGCCCCTAACGTGTGTAAGAAAGGAAACATTAGTAAAATGGTATCAGCCAAAAAAATACTTTATTTGTAGTATTAGGAGGAAGTGATATTTTATATTCTTTTATGAGAAATCTTTACCTTTTATTTGAAACCCCCAACTAATTTTGATACCGTGCACACTACGCCACTGCTGCTAAATAATTCATCTTAGTAAGATACTCAGACCTGTCCCAGAGTAAGGAAAATTTTATCCTGAGCATTTGGGTTTAGCCGGTTTCGGCCTGGACACACTTTTCATCTTTAACTCAAAACAATTTTACAAATTATACAATGGCGGCTTGACTTGTCAAGTGAAATGCCGGCTGGAATATACAGTGTATATTTATATATATTGTCCTGGATAAATCTTATTTAAGCATTCTGTCAGTCTTAGTTAGAATTCTGAGTATAGCAGTTGTCAGGAACACACCCAATGTTATATGTATTGTCTCGGTAATCGTCGTGTTTCTTTCAAAAGAGTTACGCATTTAGAGAAAGCATGCCATGGTCTGTCTAAATTGTGATTTATGGAACTGTGTTTAATTCGATGAATGTATGTTTGTTCATGCTTCAACGGTTTGACAAATTTACATCAAATTTAAGGCTATTTACTCTTACGTTACAATGGATTACTTATCTCGGTTAAACAAATCGTTCCTATAAAATTTTTAATCATTATAAATTGGTGTGTAAAATATTTCATAGTACTTAATTCAACCGTCTTTCCAAAAAGGAGGAGATTCTAAATTCAGTTATATTTTTTATGTTTGCTCAGAACACAGTCATTTATTATGTGCATTGGAAAAATCCTTTTTTTAGATGATATAGTTTCCGTTTGTTCCAAAAAGTTTTAAATACCGAATTATATAATAAAAAGCAATAAAACTGCAAAAACCGACATCCAGTCTCCTGTATCTCTGGAACTCTTAATCAGCAGATCTTTATTATAAGTACGAGTATACCATATAAAAACAATTTTTCGAAATCGGTCACTAAATGACTGAGTTGAGAAAAAAATGCAACCGAACTGTGAACCTTCTTCTTTTTACGGAGCTAGTTGAAAATTATATGATAATGATAAATTACACGCTTACATAACACTGACCGCAAAAATCCTCTAGTGCATTCCAAATATATATAAAACATATTAATATCAAATTAAGATCAATCGTTAGACTGTCGTTTCAATTTGGTAATCTATCTGTAATTTATAATTAATTATAATTTTGATATTACTATTTTTCCTTTATTTGTTTCGTCATCACGCTAGTTCCCTTGCGAGGTAGGTAGAGACAATAGACGTTCATAATATGTAAGGTAGAGTAAAACGAACGACAACAGACGCTTATGATATGTAAGGTAAAGTAAAACGAATGACAATAGACGCTCATATGTACAGTAAAGCAAAACGAACGACAATAGACGTTTATATGTAAGGGAACATACCCATACTACGTGACCTATTTTTTAAGATTTTTCGACCCCTCCCTCCCCTCGGTGACCACTCGTAGTATATGCCAAGACCCCCCCCCCCCCCCCCCTCCTTTAGTTTTCACGTAGTAATTCATAATTATGATTTTTAATCATTTCACAGGCAAAAATTGAAAAAAAAAATAATTTGGCTCATACTCGTCTTTATTGCATAAGACTGCATGCATACTTAAATTACTAGTGAATTATGTATTATGAAAAAGAACAACATTCGTGAAAACATATTGCTATACAGTATGGAACTTAAAGTAACTTAATTTACGAACACAACAATTATTTTCATTCATTAAATTTCTCTCATTAAAATCGACTACGTGACAAAAATCTGAGCCACCCCCCCGCTCCTGTGACTGACCGTAGTATTTTAAAGACCCCCCCCCCTCCTGAACGGGTCACGTAGTATGGGTACGTTCCCTAAGGTAGACCAAACGAACCACAACAGACGTTCATATATAAGTTAGAGCAAAATGGACGACGATAGACGCTCATATGTACAGTAAAGCAAAACGAACGACAATAGACGCTCCTATGTAAGCTAGAGTAAAACGGACGACAATAGATGTGTAATGTAGTGCAAAACGAACGACAATAGACGTTTATATGTAATGTAGACCAAACGAACCACAATAGACGCTCATATGTAAGGTAGAGCAAAACAGACGACGATAGACGCTCATATGTAAAGTAGAGCAAAACGAACGACAAAGACGCTCATATGTAAGGTAGAGTAAAACAAATTACAAAAGACGCTCATAATATGTAAGGTAGAGCAAAACAAACGACAATAGACGCACATTATGTAAGGTAGAGTAAAACGAATGACAACAAATGCTCATAATTAAGGTAGAGTAAAACGAACGAAAATTGACGCTCATAATATGTACCACGGTCCAATGTTGAGACCAAGCGAGATAAGTGATAATAATCCCCATTTTATTGACTGATTATAATTGTCGGTTATTTCTTGCGGTAACCGGGACGCTCTTCCGGTCTTTATTAGCTTATCCGAAATACGGTGTGGTAATACACACCACCAGACTGAGCTGCAATATTTCGATAAAGCATAACGCTGAAACTTCTCAATAATATTTTTACCTGACCCCGATGATTGAAACCATGACCTAACTGTCGTTGAAGTGACAATACCTCCTAACTAACATTTTTAAACAAATTTACTTTTTTATTGCAATAGACATAAAATTCAGTTTTGCATTTTCTCTTATTTTTTAACAATTTTCAGAAGAAAAATTAGAGCTTTGTGAAAACAGCTTTATATTCAAATCAACACATTTATGACTAGATGTCAAACGTTTTTTTCCTCTCCTATAAAATTAACATTTATTCAGTTAGTAGGTATTGTCACTTCATCGACGTAATGAAAATATATGAATAGGGTAACTACTACACCACAAGACAATACTAAAAGACGAGTGTACGATGCTTATGTATTTATGTTTATTAAAGAATTTTACATTATTTTTGATATAAGATGGTTACAAGGCTCAGCTGCACAGGACACTTGATTTATGCGTGTGTGGCCAAAAAATAACACATTATAGCAATCTTTAGACTTTCACCTACAATACGAGGCTTAATACGTTAATTTTTACCATGAATTTGGTGTACGTTTTGTTTTTTTTATATGAAATGTTTTAAATGAAACATCTAATGCGGCGGCTGAGGCCGGCTGTTGGCCTGCGAGAAGTCCCCACGCACACGTAGAGCTGTGTTTGTCTTGTTTTCATGCCGTCTTTCCTAACTAATATTAAAAATGCGAGTGTACTTGTTTGTTAAGCTTTCATGTCTTAACTACTTTACTAATTATTTTGAGTTTTGCATACACGTTGTCAGTGACAAAGAACACAGGGCATCTTCCATCTAGAAAAAGGTACTGTTAGGGATAGAAAAATAAGCTTTAACACAAGGGAGGATGTCGGTAAAATATAGTAGTGTTTTTTTATCGATAAAGAAGCGCTTGACCACGATCTCACCTGATGGTAAGCGTTCTCAGTTTAGCCGTTTTTGCGTGAAAGAGTACCAAACACCATCTTAACTCTAGTCAGTAAGTCTATCACCTAGCAGTAATCACACGCTCAGCAGCAAAGCGATTCTACTCAAAAACCTCAATTTTGAATTTTTTTTTTAATGCTTTAAGGCGACTCAATATGTTTTATGTTGATTTAGAATATTGTTAAGTGTTAAATGCTACTTTTATTATATTTAATGCTTAAATATAATAACAAGCAAGTAACTGATAAATATTAGTTTACGAATTCTAATCTTGATGATCTCATCACCATTCACTACACAAGTTACTCACACATCCGTCAGCGTGGATACGACCTCTTGTTTTTGCCCAAAAACATTTGTGGTTCTGGTCACGAATCAGTCATAAGTCAAAATCACGATGCCAATTGTGTACTTTCCCAACTAATAATTATCTATAAGGCGCAGTATTGTATGCGTATACTGCCTTAAGCCGAGTTTCGGTCCCTAAAGAAGGCTTGCCACCAGTGCCACAGATTATTATTTAATAGTTAATCCGTATTCTATTTTTAAATAGTGTTATACTATATTTTGTAAATTGTACCGAGTATATATTATTAAAACATAATATAGTACGAAAGATACTATAGTAAAGATATTATAAAAAACATACTATGTCGAGCTTTTCGTGTAACAGCACAAGGAATTTAAAGTTAACATAGAAGTGTAAAAATCAACTTTCTGTCACAAACACTAAATTCACATATACATAAATGGTTATAAAATAATTTGTATTATTTTATTTTCTGAAATTCCTATAAGTACTATATTTTTGCAATCTAAACTATCCAGGTGGTAACTCTACTCACAAGAGACATCTTAGACGAACAAAACCCTTTCGAAACAACTACTTGAAAAGACTGATGTCACAGAAGCAGTAAAATTGACTTATTGTTTTAGTCATTTCGAAAAAGTTTTGTTTTTGTTTAGGGCCAGCAATGCTCAGCCTTGAAGTAAAGCTTATGACCGTAATAAATGACCAGTCTATAATTATGTGACATCACTTTAGCACTTACGCTTCGAGGTAAGGAGCTAATTCAATTAAGCGATTCGACGACTCTTGCTGTTACATCGTTTGGGCTTAATTGGCTAAAAGTACCAAAAAAAAAACCAATGAAAACCAATCTTACAGAATCTAACGAACCCGCTTAAGATATGTCGCGCGCGAGACGGCAGATATTTGTCGACGTTGATTATAATTGTCTGCTAATATATAATACACTATACAGTACCTATACATGTTACGAAATTTTTTTCAGCGCAGGGATTAGGTAGACAAACGAACATTGACCCTTAGAATACATCCATATTATATTCTGATTTTTGTGAATTACAACATAGGTGAATTTAGTTTTGCCTAATCATTATTGTACTAAATTTTACTGTTTTACGATAATACATGTAAAACAATCACTATAACTCATAACGAAGTGGCAAATTCGATATTCGATATAATGATCCAACACGGTACAAGTAGAGATAATGTCTTCGTGACGAGTAAACTGGTTAACAAAATTTTATCGTGCTGCTTATCCTGAGGGGGCATGTCTTGAAGATACAAAACACAATTGTTTGTTGTTGAATTGTGTATGATTTGAAGAAAATATTTAATATTTTGCAAACATTAATAATTTAAAATCCTAAAATTAGTTTTCCTTTGTCCACAGTATCAACTAGCAGTAATAGTGTTGGAGATGCATTACAAATATGTCATACGGCAGCAAAGGAACTACGTGCAAATGCCAGCGAGCTCAGCGCGAGGTTGTCTCGGCTGGAGCTCGAACACCAGGCACTGTCAAAACGAATGGATCAAGCGGCTACGGAACTTGCTTCAGTGTCGGAACAGTTGTCTGCGGCGCCCAAGTTAGCGGATACACCGAGAAGACTTGCGGAACTACAGAGGACTGTAGCTGACTTTGGTGCTCAGGTAAATGTTTTCTACACCTCCCATATACTTCTGATTAAATTCGAAGTGGGTTCCGAAACAGCTTATCTTCTCAGAGCAACCCTGAGATCGCAATTTAGTTGTCATTAGGAGGTGACCGCTGCTGATTCTGCTTTATAAAAATTACAGTGGTGAGAACGATGGGGGTTTATTGACCTTAAAAAAAGATACGCGTTAAAATGAAAAGTTCAAAGGTGCGCAGTTTCTAGGTGTTGTATGGTAGTTTATCCTGCTTTTTAGACTTCCGTACTTTAAAAGAACGGAGCCTTTATACTTTTTAGTCCGTACGTCTTTCCGCCTATTAAAACCCATTTTTAGGAACACGTGGAAGGATCAAGCCAATATTAGTATTAAATGCTCAGGTGTTCAATCCCTTGTTTAATGCAGTGAAAAAATCAAAATTTAAGTCGAAGCAATCAAAAATGCGCCCGTTTATGTCGCAATATATGCGGAATGTATTTTTTCGACGCTAGTATCAAAGCATTCTTGTGCCCTTCCGTGGTACGCAGATTGAATCAAACGACAAAAAATTAACATTTAACCAATTTCATTTTACCAAGATTCACCGGTTTATTGTTGTGGGTTTGTCGGTTGGCGAGATGTGTGGTGATATCGCGTGTGATGTTATCTTACGATAAAGAAGACCGTTAGTTTTCTGTTTCCATCCGAAACACTGAGGTTTTCAATACCGAGATCTCGTGATCTGAGCTGAAATGCTAAGCACTAGACAACGAGGAACTACATACATACATATTATGTATATTAATACTAATAACTACATAGTATAAAACAAAGTCGCTTTCCTCTGCCTGTCCCTATATGTTTTTTAATAGATAGAGTGATTCAAGAGGAATAGAGATAGAAAGGATATTTTTTTGACAAAACAACGTTTGCCGGTTCAGCTATTAATATATTAAGAATAATTTGCGTAGTTTTTTAATAACCTAATGAAATAATAGGAAACGTTATTTTCTTAAGGTTAGATAACATCATATAGCGATTTTATTTTTGAACTACACTTTTTTCATTTCATAGGATAGCAAACAAGCAGGCTTTCTGACAACCAGACAATTGCTTATAGGAACCAAAGATGTTAATTGTGCGTTGCTATTCGAGTGCGCGATGATAATGCCACATACATAAATTTACCGGCTACTTTACCCTCCAAACAGTGACGCTATATAGGTGAGGTGGTGATATCAAACTGCGAGACGCTGTGGAACTCTAGCATCTAGTGTATCTTTTATCTGTCTCTGTGTATCTAGTCACGATGGTAGTAACACGTTCGTTTTTAAGAAACTGCGTGGTAAAATGGCAGATAGTCTATTCTTCAAAATATAATTCCCCAAAGTCTAAGGCCTAGACCGACACGGGTGACGTTTTTTCTTCTTATAAGAGCGGATTTCAGGGAAATTGGACACTTTCCTTCGTCGGTACTTGGTGTAATTGCATTTTAAAATAGGTGTTACAAATAAACTTACTTGTACATCCATTTCACTTCTATATAACTTAATTGGAATACTCAATAGAAGTGAACTGGAAGTGCAAGTGAGTTTATTTGTAATACCGATTTTAGGTAACATTATTTATTTAACACTAATTTATTGTACGCAAAATAAAATTCATACACTAACACTTTATTGTACACAAAATATTTTTTTTTTAAATAAACAGATTATATAAAACATGTACAAAGGGCGAGCTTATCTCTGAAAGAGATGTCTACCAGCAGACCCATTATTTGTCAAAAGTAACTTTAGATTTAAGACATTTCTTAAATATTGAAATTGTATTGGAGCTTGTAACAAACTCTCCCGAAGACCCTCTAAACTCACATTTTAAATATAACAAAATTGTCTGTTATATTTCGTTTATAAAGGAGTCAACAGAGTTATAATCATATTATCTGGCCAAATGATTCATCTAGTGTTAACTTGAGGACTCATTTTGTGTTATATAGTTTACCCATTCATTCTTTTCAAAGGTACATTTCATCTCTTATAAACAATCATACTTTATTAGGAAATGTATACTATAAATTGATTTAAAGGACTACAATTTAGTATATTGAAGATATTTGGCTTAAGAAAGGAAGTAATATATTACATAAATATAATAAAGATATTTGAATTAAGAAAAGGAGTAATACATTACATAAATACATAAATACATAATAAAGATATTTGACTTAAAGGAAGGGAGTAGTATATTAAATATATACATAAAATACATAATAAATCTATAGCTTAAGAGAGCACTATGATGATATTAATAGTTACATTGACTTCATCTAAAGGAAAGAAGTACGGTAGTATGGAATATATGGATAAAATTATTGTAATATTTAGGTTGGGAGTTGTAAAGCACTTTAGTGCCGCAATTTTATTATTGTGGGATATGTAAGAGGCGCCGCCTCGCCTCACATGTGTGGATACCATGCCGGCTGAAGGCCTTCCTACCGTATCCCCCAGAAGTATATTGAAACTAAAAGGAACTAAAGTCCTTAATCTCAAAGAGAAAATCAATATATTATGAAGAACCAAGTTATTGGCAGATAGGCTTTACTATTGTGGGGTCACAAAGTGATAGCCATATAGTTTAATGTCCAAACATGTGAATACATTGTTTGGAAGTTGATGAGTATAGGCATGACCAAGGTGCGTCATTAATATTGAGCACAGCCAAAAGGCCAAATAATAAATATGTTTCTCAAGTATACAGTTAAGCATGGACTCGAAGTAAGTAAATGTTGATAAAAATATATACTATTGTTATTTTAGTAACAAACAGTAACAAAATAATAAATAAATATTGGCATGACAAAGGTGCATCATTTGTATTGAGCACAGTCAAAAGGCCAAACAATAAATATAATTCTCAAGTATACGATTAAGCATTGACTTGATCAAAGTAAAATAATTAAAATAATATATAAAGTACTCAAGTTTGCGATAGCATTGACTTGGAGTACATAAATGTTGATAAAGTATATACTGTTGTTATTTTAGTAACAGCCAGTAATAATAAATATTGGCATGACCAAGGTGCATCATTTGTATTGAGCACAGTCAAAAGCCAAATAATAAATATAATTCTCAAGTTTACAATTAAAGTTTGTGCAAGTTTGTTTTAACAATTACTTGACAAAACTAAGACAGATAATATGTTGTCTTCAATCACAATACCGAAACATTAATAATCGGTACGCGATAAATAAACATATATAAAAGTAATCATTGCTCGCAATGAACTTCAAATAATCCAAATCATAAAAATTTCATAAGTAAAATCAATTAAGATAATCCTTATGACGAAAGTCAAATGAACTCAGGTTAATGTATAAAAATACATTAAAACAAGCAATTTAATATATCCAGCTCTGTGATGTAGCTCATACCTGGTTGACGATTTGATTAATTATGTAAATAGTTCAACTTTGCTAGGCGATAGATAGTTGGTGTTTATCTGGGTTAACCCTCTGAATACACAGTTTGCGGTGGGGCTTATCCGAGGACCACGCACTGGTAACGAGGAGATAACCATAACGACAACATTACATGTGTGCCTTTATATAGATATACACAATGCATGCGACATGCATACAACCCTGATGCCTTCGCAAAGCCGACACTATCTTGTGACGAAGGTATGGTCCAATCAAAAAGCCAAATAATTAAAATAAATTATTACTGAACTAGAAATTAACCTTTGTTCTAAAGTTATTATAGTCAAATTTCCTCCTATAACCCTAATAATTTATAGTCACCACAAGCAATGAAATATTACTTATTAATTGAATTTGAAATTATAGATGAAATTTAGTAAGATCTTTGAACTCTTTAATATTGTGATTGAATACTCAATACATCTTAGAATCCAAACAATTCGTCTTATACTCGTTTTCTAATGAAACTAAGTTATTTATGTCTTCTCCAGATTATTAGAGTTCTATTACTCTTATTTCAATTTCTCTTTAATCAAATTTCAGAATTTAATAAGGTCTGAACTTTTAGAAATCAACGCTTATTAGATCTATTGTTGCTTTAAGTGAACAGTATTATGAAACATCTATCCACCCGAATAATCATAAGTAAAGTTCATTTGTACAATCCTTATGATGTATAGATTCAATCATGGAATCCAGGTTAATATATGAATATATACAGATAAACAATTTAGACAAATAACTCTAGTTCTGTAAAATAGTTCATGTCTGAGATGATTAGATATGAAAATGGATCAACTTTGCTTGGCGGTATAGTTGGGTGTTTATCTGGGTTATCGCCCCAAATACCATGCTTGCGACAGAGGGGCATATGAACCGTGTGTCTGCACTGGTAAAGAGAAGATGACCATAATGACAACATTACATGTATGTCCTTATATAGATACACCCAGCACAACTTGTTGCCTTCGTAAAGTCGATATTCCCGTGAGATGAAGATGACATGATCTATTTACCAAGGTAAAAGGTAAAAATATCTAATCCAAAATTAGTAATTAACCTTAATTTCAGATTTATTTAGTAAACTTCCTATCTTACTAAAAGATCTGTTATGCACTGTCACTATAAACAATAATATTTCAATTATCCAAAAGAAATAATTTGATAAAGAAGTTTAATATTATAATTCCTATCCTCCTAAATCCCTATATAAATAGTATAAAATAAGAATAAAATAAATAAATAATTAATTAAATTAAGTAAATAATTTATACAAAATATGGTTAAATAAACATAATACGTTTGGACTAAAGTTCATTCATTCCTCTCTTGTACTCTAACTCCCTGAAGCTTTATTAAAGTCATTTAAGATTTTCGCTCCAAATTTAATTCAACAATTCAGTTTATATTAATCATTCCTTTGTTAAATACGAAGAGAGTAATTTGTATTAGTTTGTGATTATCTCGTTCAATATTTGTACTCGGTTTTAAATTTGATTGTAAATAAAATAATGTTTTATGAAGATTTGATTTTAAGGGACTGGCCTATGTAATTAATTTACGTATTAGTTAATATTTAGTTTTATAATAGGATATAATAATTCGTATTAACATTTCATAATTTTAATAATTCATATTAAGGTAGGTTTTCGTGTGAATTTGTGTAGATTTATGCCCCCACTTATTGGTTGTAATATATTATTCCTACAGTAACAGACCGTCTGCCTTCAATTCCTAAAAGATCCTATTCCCTCCTAATCCAATTTGAAGCATTAATTCAAGTAATCATTTTAACTAGAGAAAGTTTCTATAATAAATATTTCCTAAGCTTGAATCACCTAGTTTTAATTGAAAGTCAATAATAAACAAAGTATTCCTTAATTCCTCAATATATTAAAGCATCAGTTCTTCCACCTAATATCTACACGCCCTATCCTATCACCTAATTGTTCCTTCATAAAAAATTATAACTGCCCAAAATTATAACAATGCAGAAATTAAAATCGTATTTGCCATACCTCCAACTCTGCAACAAACCTACAGTAACTCTGCATTCAGCTCCGAAGACAGCTAAGAAGTCACCCCCACGCGGCCTCGAAGGCTCCAAAGGAATCAGCTCTCGATCCCTAAAGTTTAAATAACAAGCAGGATCAACTGTACTATGGAAATTATTCTAGGAACTTCCTAGCCGGTTCTCATCTATAAAGATATGTGGTAGTTATCACCAGTTAGTAGATTTTAAAAGATAAAACCGCACGCAAAACTTCGAAACGGATTTGAATGAAATTTTACGCACAGATAGTTGATGACTTGGATTAGCACATAGGCTATTTACTATCCCGGAAAAATCTAGTGATCCAGCGGGATTCGCTTCTATAATGTTGCGGGTTGTACGTTGAAACTAGTTGATAATATTAATTCAGGTGCAGTAGTATTAGTATCTAACAATGGAATTCCTTCAAAATGACGAAGGTGAAAAGTATAATTTAAAGTAGTTAAAGCACCTAAATCTATTCCTAATTAATAAGCTATTTAGCCAACATGCTTTTGAATTTGGTAATGCAAAGCCATTTCTTACTCCTATGAAAAATAAACAAACATAGCAATATCGGCCATTTGTAAGGTAAAGATGCAATAATGATAGTTCAAATGCATATGGTAAAAGTATAGTATAAACAATTAAAGCACATAAATCTATTCCTTGTTAGTTAATAAGCTATTTAGCCAACATGCTTTTGGCATTGGATAATGCAAAGCCATTACTTATTCCTGTGAAAAATAAACAAACATAGCAATATTAGCCAATTGTAAGGTATAGATGCAATAATAAATGTCTAGAGACAACGGGATTCCTCCAAATGCCGACGATAAAGGTATAATATAAAGTAATTAAGTCATTTATTTCTATTTCCTAGTTAAATAATAAACTGTCTTGCCAACATGTCCTGAAATTTGATAATATAAAGCCTTTTTCTTTATATTATATGAAACCTAACAAACATAGCAATCTTAGTCACTTGCAAGGTATAGGTATAATAATAATAGTGTCTAAAGGCAATGGGTTTCCTTTAAATACCGATGGTGAAAATCTATATACATATAATTAAGTCATAAATCCATTTCCTAATTAATTAATAAACTGTCATCCGTCAAGCACTGAAATTTGATAAAGTAAAGCCATTACTTAGTCTTGTATAGTTATACAAACTTAAATTGTAGTCTTGTATAGTTATACAAACTTAATTTAATTTAAATTGGAAAACTACATCACCTGTGTTGTTTAGGACTCCGATTTAACCTCGTCTTGATTAGCAGCCCTGCTGCAAAACTGTAAGACAGCAATTGCTCCACAACCATTGTTCACATTTTTATGGAAAGAAAAGAACAATTAGAACAGCAAAAATTATGGTTTTATTTTCCTAAAATCAAAATAGACTTCCCTAATAATAATATCACACAATTTCTATAAAGCAAACAAGTCCACGTTTCTCCTATGTTATTAAACTCCTTTTCAACAGCTATTCCTTAAAATAAATAATTTCCTTTCTTCATACAACAAACATTCTTCACTCAGTCTAGGATCGATCCACCTTTACACAACATTTTGCACAATTTCATTCTTGTAAACCTAATCACATATTTATCGGTAATATGTTTATTAAAATTGTATATTCAACATTCAAAAGATTTACCTTCTAATAAAACTACATTCTACCAATACTGCTAGATTTAAATAAACTCAACGACTACATATCAAATACGAAGTTGCATAAATACATACGTAATCCCTGAATAAATCTCTATTCTACATACTCACGGTTTTTTTTGATCAATCAAGTTTTTACCAATCTCTTTTCTCACATTAAGAGTATTTATATTATTATTTACACTCCGGAATATCCCTGATATATCTATATTATTGTCTCAAACGAAGAATCTCTTTTATAACGTCTAGAACTTTTAAAACAAATCCCCCCGTTTTTTCCCTTTTTCTCAATCCCGTCATTATTCCTCTATCCCCAAATTTTCTTTTCTGTCATTCTCTTTTTAAGGTTTTATATGTTTATATCTTAGGTCTTATATATTATTGAGAATTAGTTTTTTTTTTTTTATTTATTTTCGTCTTTAATTCCATTGATATTATTTATTAAACCTAACGCTGACATATTTTAATAAAAAAAAAAAAAATAGTATAGGTTCTTATTATTTTCTTTTATTGCACTAAACCTCTTAAGGGATAGATGAAGTCTGTTACAAGCTTTTTAAAAATATTACATATTTTTTCACAGATCCAAGGTTTTGACAGTGCATTAACATCAGCAAAGAAATCAGCTGCAACAGCAACGTCTGGAGTTGATGAAATCAAAAATCTCCTTCATCAGCTGGAGGGGAGAACAAACGAAACCATAGCCAATTTAGCGAGTAGTGTGAAGCAAGAGAGTGAGCTCAAGGACCAGCTCTCAGCCCTAAACACAACTTTAGTTCATAGGATAGATGGGATAGAAACGAAAATCAACGCAATGAATGTAAGTAGCTTAACTAATTGAAGTTTAAAACGTAAAAGAGTTGTGATATAAGATGATATAATTGTTTTTAAAAGTTTTTATTCGTTATCGAACTACATAATGTAATGTTATGTAGTCTGCTTTTCAAATCTTTAGAATCGTTTTATAATATTTTACAATTTTTGAACGCATTAAATTGTGTTATTCGAATGATGTGAGGTTAAGTCTGTTAATTCACTGATTTTATAATGGCATAAGTTCATCACACACGGTTAAGATACTATAATTTTGTATCTTAATATGCCGTAATATAATATATATTAAAGCATATTTCAGACACGGAAAATCTACATCACACACGACAAAGTTAATATATATTTTATCTTAAGTATCTTAAGATACCGAGCGATATGGAAATATATATGTCATATCTTAAGATATTATCTTAAGATACGAAATTTATGCATCTTAATATAAATACATGATGTTTTTATTTCGGGTTATGGGTGTTCGCAGTGTCTCATAATTTATATTATAAATGCGAAATTTGGGATGTTCGGATGGATGGATATTGAACTAAACCTTTAATACATACTTATCTATGTCAGGGCCGCATAATCGTTCGATGATTCATGGTGTGTTATCGCGATAAAACTTCATGGTTGTGCTATGAAGAACTAGGTAGTACATATGTACGGAGTACATACTTCGTCGACAATAGTCTGTCTCGCTTCAACTTGTGATACGCATCGAATTAAAAGCGAGATACAATTAATCGCATCTGACAAATGTTCGCAGATTCGCTATCTGAAGATTCTCAATTCAGCAAAGTGGTTGGCTACACACGTCAGAACAACGCGAATATTTGCCGTAGTGCGATAATGTAGCCGCCCCATTAGTTTTCCTTATTAATTTTTAGACTAGCTAAATGGATAAATGATTGTTGATACCCTTCTTTGCATATCCCAAACTTTATAATCTGTGGTTACTGTTTATGTATACAAAACTATTATAGCTTAATCCTCACCTACTGACCTTTCCGAAGTCCAAACAACGCAGATGTACAAAGAATAACATAACATGTATGGACACATGGTTTTTATACTTCACCCGTTTTTTTTTGTTCTGGCTTGTCTTACTTCAGTTTAAGTATATTTTGTTTTTAAACAGTGACGAGTGGCCATGAAATCTCATTAAAAATGTATTGGAAGCCATTTGATGATAAACGTATTTGAATATAGATAAGTGATGTATAAAAACATATTTACAATTAACAAATCCTCTTAAGCTCTACGTTAAAATGTACTAAAGACGAGATGCACATGTCAGTAAATCAGGAAAGTAGCTGGCATGTACGAGTAACTGGCACACTGCGGATACATTTACAAGTAATACTGGCGTACAATTTGTTCTCTCGCATGTCAGTATTACTATTGCATATACACGGTTTAGTTAGTGAGAGTCAATCGTACCTAATTTTGTGCGTCAAAAATGGATAACAATCGAAGTGAGTTAAATAAAATCGTTTCGATTTTATGTGTGAATTAAATAAAATCGCATTTGTTTTTGTAAAGCGAGCTAGTCGCCGTTAACTAAAATATCGCAATCGTTTGTTGTCTTATAATATAAAAAACGTCCACCTACGACCTCAACGAGTCAGTCAGCTACTGGCTGCTTGCATGGCCGTGGCTGCTCCTCCCTCAGTGGGCATGCAAGTAAATCAGATGTTGTGTTAGCTACTTGTATGTCAGTTACAGATATGCCAGTTATGCTTAGTTTACACAGTGCGAGCTAGCGTATGAGTCAGCCTGACGAGCAGCTGCACTGCAGTGACTCGCACTGTTTGGACGTCACTTACGAATAACTCACACGTGCTAGTTGGACAGTAGCTAGCATCCGAGTTACTTCAAGATTTTTTGTTTTTACTCGCATGCTCGCCTGCCAGCGACTCGTACATGACTGCAGCTCGGCCGTCACTCGCATCGTTTAGACGCGTTCGGCAGTAGCTCGACGAAACTTGTCGTGGAAAAGCTCGTTAAAAATAGTAATTGTTTCCCCTAAAAATCTTCTAGCCATCCATTCTCTAAACCAAACCCTTTTCTTTCGCTCTTTTTTTGAAGTTTTTTAAATACATTTTCCAATTCTTGACATAAAATTGTTGTCATAGAGCGTATCACAGCTGTTTTTATTATAATTATATTATATATTATATTAAATAAAATAGTCTTGTAGACAACAAAGGCGAGCCGAGCTACTGGTGTACGATTAGACAAGCTGAATAGCTATCTACTGTCTGGTCAGCAGCTCGCACTGTGTAAACAAGGCATTAGTTATAGTATAGGTAGCGTATACACATGACAGTAGCTGGCACGTGCAAGGAGCTGTTATGCTAGTGTGCAAGCTACGTACAAGTGTATCCGCAGCTTAAGAGCCATTTTATGGTAATCTTATTTGTATTATAAATCAACATATTTTAAAATTTTCGATGTTGTTTGTTTGATTATGTCATAATCGATAATGAGAAAATATATTTTAATTTTTTTTACAAAGCCCTGCGTCACTAATGTTGGTTAAACTTCGCACGGGCGTAGGGTTGTCATCAGTTGGAAACAGCAAACAAGCAGATGGATCTCCTGATGGAAGGATTCAACCATCGCCTACAGACACCAAAGATTTAATAGCGCCTTGCTATCTTGTGGCGAAGTCTAATGCCACATGCATAAGTTTACCGGCTACCTTACCCTCCAAAACGGAATACGACAGTGACTAGCGCTGACGCTATTGCGGCAGGAATAGGTAAGGCAGTGGTACCAGATCCGAGCGAGCCAACGCAAAACTCTACCACCTAACTGCTCCGGCAGCCACGCTTAAACGACCACATCCACAAAAAGTCGGTACCTAAATAATTTCATGTATGGACTTGACTTTTCATACCTACCTTCGGCGAGCGCGCTAGGGCTATCAACGTTGACTTATGCACAAAAAACTAGTAGTGGCACTCTAGTTTGGCAACTGGCAGTGAAGAATGAAACAGAAAGAACAAAAATGTAAACTAATAATAATTAAAGTATTTTAATATAATTGTTTTATCTATTCCAAATTTTCTGCACAAAAAGTTCCCTGACGCGTATCCGAGTGGATGGCATTTGCGCTTGCACTATTCTCAAACATTCCGAGTTATCGTGTCCGTGAGAGGTGTCTATGTGTGCGTTGCTCACATAGAAACCTCTCACGTTGCCCTCTGTAAATAGATTGACTTTTGCACCTATTTGTTTTGTGCTATAACTGCAAAGCTATGGCGTTAGAGATCTAATTCCAAATAAATATTTTTACTAACACTTATATTTGATACACATCGAAAAGAGGGTAGCTTTGCGCTTGCTCTATTCCCAACCATTCCGAGATATCTGTCCGTGAGAGGTGTCTATGTGTGTGTTGCTCAAACGCCTTTTGTATGTAGATTGACTTTTGCACATATTTGTTTAGGTTAGAGATTTCTTATTCCGACGTGAATAAATTTCAGTATTTTTATTAACACTTCTATTTGATAGACATCGATAAGATTATCACATACACTCGTGAGTTCGAAGTAAAATAATCAAGTCAAGAAAAAAATAATCAAATTGACGTCGGTTCCTTTGTGAGTCAATCTACTTTATCTTCCAGACTGAAACACAACAATAGCAGATACTATCAATATAGCTGCAGTATTAGGTAAACCTGCTTACATAGCTAGGCAAAAGAATTCGTCTAGAAATGTTACCACTGCTATAAAAATCGAAAACGGTAATAAGGTACACGTAAAAATATATTATTCATGTTTTTAAGTTCCACTGTTGTTATTTTCAGTTACATAGTATGTAGCAATTTATACGTATGCATTATAAACGGATGTGCCTATTTAAGAAGTAAATTATTACCTACTCCTACATGAAATACGGTAATTATGTATTAAGTACTAATATGCCAGAGGTATTATGAATAGGCAGCATTTTTACAGCATTTGCAATACGTATTTACTATTTAAGAGTCCCTATCAATTCCGTCGCAGTACTAGTTTAGGTAATTTCGGAGCAATGTGTGCGTGTAGTGTTCGAAATGTCGCTAACGATCGTAGTGTGCGTAGTCTCATGAGTGCAGCGGGAGCAAACAATCTTGGTCCGTAACCGTATTCTAGGCAAATCAAATTTGCATTTATGTTGCATATATTATTATCATCTTTTAATGTTACATACATCGTCAAAAATAAATTAAAATAGGAAAATTAAGAGTATACGAATGCAAATTATATTTTAGGTAATAAAATATATATAAAAGATCGGGAGGAAGTTTTTTTTTTTATATCTAAGACAGCAAACAAGCGAGTGGCTCTTCTGATGGAAAGAGAATCCATCGCCTATAGACACCAAAGATATTAATGGTGTGTTACTAGCCGTGTGGCGGGATGGCAATGCCACATGCATAAGTCTACCGGCTGCCTTACCCGGAGGAAGCCCGAACCAACACGGAGGAAAGTAAGTATATTTTATTTATTTTGTGTGGTTTATTTTTTTTAAGTTATACTTCTTTTGACGCGTTAGGGCAAAATGATGAGAGTAGATTTTTACGATGCGTGCGCACACCGTTATAATAAAACTTTCTTTTAGTATATTAAATACCTTTCTTCTATTGTTAGTATCGTTTCTCTACAAACATACGCGAAGGATAAAATTTTTAGAAAGATTTTTATCTTGTTACGCCAAAGAAGTATAACTTCTTACGTGTGTTCATAAGTACACACTCAGTTGTTTTGCTTGCGCATTTATGAGTGTGTGACATTTTATTGTCCTTTTATTTAATTTTTAACTGAGCAAGGGTTTATCTAACCAAAAGTAAATTATCTTACGTGTTTTTCTCATTTCAGGCGAAAATAAAACAAGATTTTACCTATTTCTTTATTATAAGAAGTATAAATATAACCACATACATTTTAACCTTCTTTCCAAAGTATACTAGGAACCCTTATGGTTTCGCTATGTCCGTCCGTCCGTTTGCACGATAGCTCAGAGATCCTTTGTACAAGAAAGCTGCGTAAATTTTTAGTTACATAACACAAAAAAAATGCAATGAAAAGATATTACTAATTATGTCGCATATTACGGGACCCTTATAGTATTACTTTGTTGTCCGTCTGTCAAGACCCTTTTTAGGGTTCCGAAGTAAACTAGGAGCCCTTATAGTTTTGCTATGTCCGTCCGTCCGTCCGTCCGTTCGCACGATAGATCAGAGATCCTTAGTACTAGAGAGCTGTAATTTGGTATGAATATACATATAAGTCACGGCAACAAAGTCATTAAATCAGTGTAGCTTCCCTACATGTAAAGTGGGAATGTTATTTTTTTTCTCACGTGCCCCATAGTGTTTGGGTATCGTTGAATAGATTCTTAAAAAATGTTGTAGGTTTTTTAAAAGGGCATTGGGCCTTTCTTTCGTTCCCACTATTGTAACTTCTGTAAACCAGAATTCTGTAAGCCAGGAACCCGCAACGAAATTAATCAGAAGCATAGGAGGAGTAGGAAAATACATCCTGTTTCCCTTCCTTTTCAGCAGGAGACAGCAAAATGTTAAAAACATAAAATTGATACGAAATGAGACTTTTACAATCAGGTTAAGCCAGATTGCTGTTGCACCACGGAAATTAAGGACCTACCAAAAAGGTCTACTTAATTTTGCTGCCAGTAGTAAGAATGACAAAATCGCTTAAAGGCATGGAAGTTTCTATGTGTTTCCACAAGGTCAGAGTAATAAATTACACCGGATATGCATCGAACACTATCGAGCGTTTGACTACGTTCCTTTTGCCAAATATTACACTCCCAAAGAATATGATGTGAAGTTTGTTCATAGTTACAATTTAATGTAGAGCACTCGCAAAAAGGAGAAGGAACTAATTTAAACGAGAATAATTTAGCTTAAAAATTACCGTGGCTATTGGTAATTTTTTTCTTTAATATGTAGTGCTCCGAATGTCCATAGACCGTGTTTTTCTGGAATCAACGATTTCGGGCAATAAACATTTCATATAAAATGATTTTAATTTTGGTTCCATTTTATTTGCCCAGAAGTCGTCGTCTTTTGAAATCCATTCTATTTTAAGAGGGTTATCCGAACCAGTCCACACAGCAAGCAAACATATTTCTTTTTTTGTGATGTGCAACTGTCCCTGAATTTAGTAGAACCAGTCATGTTTCGTGTTCACGGCAGTTCTCCCGTTCTGAACACTCCAAAATTTAATTTTCTTTGCTCTTATGGCGTCTTCAGCATCTATGCCGAAAGCAGAAACTGGGCATTTAATTTCAATGATACCGTCATCGAAAAAGCCATCTGGTGTTGCACCCAAGAAAAAATATTTTTCATCTATGTGCAACCCACATTTTTGAATCAAGATATTTTCCTGCTTTGCTAGTTGTGCCAAAGCCATAGCTTCGTTATTTTTACCATGTTGGATAGCTGGCACGTGGCTTATTGAATAGCTATAAAGCATGTTCTTTACCAGAGGTGCTGAACTGATATGTTCACGTCGCTTGCAGACTTTGGAGAAATTTGACGCTGTTAACAGACTCCTTCTTAGTTCCAGCCACAGAGCGCTTTCTGCTTGTAGGACAGTGTCTCTTTCGATTTCATATCGGTCCAGTATTTGTTGTTTTAAATTATACAAAAACAGCTCTTTGGCGATTTCATATTCTTCCATTGGCATATCAGGCTTTGGCATTTTTTTCATTTTGGCATTGGCATATCATTTAGTTATTATATAACATAACGGTGATAATTACCATGCCTGAATCAACTTGGAATGTATTGTCAACATCAACTGGCATTTCAGTCATTTTAGCCCTTCCATTGTTAAAGATGTCCTAAAATTACAACATTTGATATTAGTTTGTACTCGCAAATACTTCTAAACTTCGAACGCTGGTCGAAAGTAAAAACTTACATGTTCTGGAAACAAAACCGTGGCGAGTTGATCAGATCTCCGTTCTTTCAGTACTGCTCTAGCACGTATCAATCCTACATATTCTTTTCTTTTCTTTTTTTTGTTTATGCATGCGTAATGCGTTCCTGTCTTTCGACCCATTATCTATACCTAACAAATTAGAGACTTCAAAAGATTTAGGAAACCAGAAGTTGTATTTTGATCTAACTAAATCAATGCGAGTCAAGTATGATCAAATTTTTCATTAATCAAAGTCTAAAAAAATGAAAATTATTATTATTCCAAAATCGAATTGTACATACTCGTCTAAAATAGGTGCCCAAAAAAATTTAAATAGTGAAATTCCATAAGTGAAAGAATTTTCGGAATCGGGTCAGTAGTTCCGCAAATTACCCTTACGTCTATTTATAACATATGATGTAATAAAATTATGAATAGTAGTTATTATATTTATAATTAGTATTGAAGACGAAATAAATTTAATAAATAATCAACTTAATAAAATACTTATTGGATCAAAATATGTTAGTCGGCGTATAAACTCGGAAATATATTTACGTAAAACTCGCGAACGCTTGCGAAACAAAGTGATACGTACTCGCGCTGGGAGAGCCCGGTCGTTACTGACGGGATCGGGTTTGCGTGGTCGATAATATTCGTACACTATAAGTTCACTTTGCTTTTAAAATACGAAATGAACTTATTGTTTATTTATAAATAAAAAATCATATTCTATTAAACGGTACCTTACGATTAATGAGTAATTTTTAAATTTTCTTTGAAGTGTTTCTAAGGTATAGAAAAAAAATATTTATTTGTCCCGATGTTTTCCATAAATCACGTTTTTTCAACATTTTTTTCTGCTATATTTCGTATTGAATTCAATAATGTTTTCAACGACTTTACGAGTAGACTATATAATGATGTTATTCTGATTTTTTAACATTCAGTATATTTTGTAGTTCTTTGTTCAGCGAACCACAAACATCACTCGTTCGTAACTTTAGCGGAAAAGGGGTTTTGAATATGGCTAATTGCCATTATTATATTCGTTATTTTAAAAAATCTTACAAGCTGTCGACAAGAATAAGAACTCTACTCTTAAAATAACAAAAAAGAGGTTTCAAATTCTTCTTGCCTTGCCCACAAGTGGTCATCAAAATTGTTCAAAATGAGTTAATTTCGTGCACGGACTCTTAAGTATAAATATACAAATATTATCAGAATTGGATTAATTTCACTACCTTTCAGAGTGCTAAGTGTGAGTTTTTCTTTTCGCATTCGTTCGTGAGCGCGTTTCGAGTTTACTAGGAATTTGTATGTGATTTGTACAGCGCCACCTAGTGGTAAACTGGTTTCTCCCGTTTACCACTAGGTGGCGCTGTACAAATCACATACAAATTCCTAGTAAACACCAAACGCGCTCACGAACGAATGCGAAAAGAAAAACTCACACTTAGCACTCAGATGCATAAGTTGTGTCATTGTGTGTGTATCCGTGCGTGTTGGGTATGCGGTATGTATGCCTGAGCGCGCGTGCATTCGTTCGTGCTTGAGTGTGTAATAGGGAAGGGAGTTACAGCTACTTTTATTTCACTATCACGTCATGAAGTTATTTGTTTTTTGTCACTGTTATATCACGGGTGATAAATCACGACCGTTATATTTTATTAGTGACCTTTGTTGTCACAGTGGGTGCATTTTATTCCATCTGTTACATGTCGCAGTGATAATGACTTGATATAGTTATTCATACGATTAAAATTTATAAGTGATTATTAATGTGAAATAACGGTGTCATTCAATTGTTGTTGATTTGTCTCTTTCGCACGATGGAATTCTGCGAATTAAAAACTTAAGTAGTAGCTTGGCCCGCGTGAAATTAAATCACGCTTGCGTTATATGTAACAGGTTGTTTCGATGCATATAACTGGTGTGGCTCGTGAATTATGATATAACGAGTGATAGGTATAACCAGTGATGAGTAAAGTGTGCCATGTCTATTGTCTAGTGTGTGATGTGATGTATGTTTGTAACTCTTTAATTCTGAATGTTTTAGAAATATTTGAACGAAATTTGGAGTTGTCCAATTGTTACCAGCTTTCTGCTTTTATACTTTACCAGCGCATTCGTAGCACTAATTGCGTGTACAGCTCAACTGCACAGGGTAGCGCTAAACACCGATGTCATCACGACAGCAACAAATACGGCGCGGCGGTAGTACTAAACAGGGCAAACTTTTGCAGAACTCTACCATCAAAATAGTAATGAAGATGGTAGTGACACGCTTAAGGCTAAGCGTAGTTATTGAAGTGTCAAGATCATGGTGATTAAAAAAATATGTGCGAATAACCTCTAAAAATAGTCATTATTCGAGTAACAATAAGTGTGTTTTCTTTACAGAAACCACAAAGTACGGTAGCACCTATAACGTCTACGACCACAACAACTGTTGCGCCGGTTTCTACAGCAGCTGTTAATACCACATCACCACCAGGTAGGCACTATGCAGTATAATAAATGCAAAATGCTCGAGAACCATTGGGCTAACAGTACTGTACTTCGAACGGATATAGGTTTTTATAGTGTCTTCGAGAAACACAAACTTATTTTTGCTGCCGTGAAAACAGTGTATCGTATATATTCTATACAATACATGTATATACATATGTTTTTTCGCTGCTATGGAACCTTTCGTAAACGAGTTCGACTCGGTCTTGGCCGGTTTGTTTCACTTAACGCGAATGCGAATATTTTTTTAGTCGAGTTTAAGTGTTTTAACTTTTAGTGAATTAGAGTGTTTTCTCATTATCCGATCCGATATCGGTATTGGACCCCGATACGATATCGGGGCAAGAAAAATATATGATATGTCGTGCCTTTCACATTGCTCATCTTCATATCGCTTATCGGAACAGACACCGATAAGTTGGCACCATCGGAGCAACTTATCGGTATGTGTGCTATACATCTATTTACGTTTTCACTGTGTGTGCAGAGCCCGACGCCCGGTGGCTGCCTTGATCTTGTTTGGGCCAAGTTTGCTTACGTTTGTCAACATTTTAATATTATGACATAATCTTGACTTAATAATCAAGACTATGCTTGTGGGATAGAACTAACGAGAAATATACCATCTAACCTGTACAATTTGATGTATCAATACTCTTTGTGAGCAGATCTTATTTTGCGTTTAAATGTAATACATACAGCAAATAAAATTTTCTATCATAGGCTGCCATGACCCGAGCCGCACAAAGAGTAAATGGTTGGATCGGATCGATTTCATCGGAAATATGTAAATATATCACATGATATCGGTTGTCAGACATCAGCTATCCGTATCCGACAACGTTATCAAATCGGATAGTGTGAATACGCTCTTACAAAGTTTAGTGAGACTTCTGTCTCTTTTATTTCATTCCTTTGGGAGTAAGATGGCAATGGCGTTTTTAAATTACGTTCGATCAAGAGGCGTATTGGTTAAGGGGTGGCCCAGATATAGGGGTTTTAAGAGAGTCCTAAAATCTAATGTTAAAACTATGCCATTCCAATATTATAGGGGACCAGCCGCTAGTAGATATTGTTTTTTTCTCCTCAACACTTTGTTTTAAAATTAATTAGGCAATAGTTAACCTAATTTACGAAACATTTTTCCGAGTTAGTCCGGGCCTTTTTTAAAAGACTATCTGCCATTCTACCTGTTATTTTTTTTATATCATAAGATGGCAAACAGGCAGATGGGTCTTTTGATGGAAACAGTCAACCATCGCCTATAGATACAAAAGATGTTAATGGTGCCTTGCTATCTTGTGGCGAGGTCTAATGCCGCATGCGTAAGTTTACAGTTCACCTTACGGGGGGTAAGGTGACCTGTAACACCTTACCCTTACGCCTTACCCCCCAAACCGGATCACGACAGTGACAAGCATTTACTATTTATAGTTATTGCAGCAGGAATAGATACGGCGGTGGTACCAGACCCGATCGAGACAATGCAGAACTCTATCACCTAGTAGCCACGATGGTAGTGACTCGCATAGCCAATAGCTCGCTTTTTGAGACCTGCCTGGCAGAACGGCAGTTTGTCCATTCTTCAAAGGAGCCCGACCAACACGGGGAGAAGGTAGGTAGGTAGGTAAGTAGGGAAGAAGATAAGGTAGTTCGTATAAGGGGAAAATGCAAGTCTGTCTCGTCGTGAGTGAATCGTGAGTTCACAGTTCGGAACGAACTACTAATTTAAAGTTAATTTAATGACTGAAAAATTGCAGTCATTATCAAGCGTAAGGTAAAAAAACTTTTAAAAGTAGCTGACCTC
Organism: Apodemia mormo; assembly: GCA_036924255.1. Taxonomy (NCBI): domain Eukaryota; kingdom Metazoa; phylum Arthropoda; class Insecta; order Lepidoptera; family Riodinidae; genus Apodemia; species Apodemia mormo. The sequence continues at coordinate 12,309,465 of JAUPFN010000019.1, read as the reverse complement.
CATGGTTGGCCTTTAAGATAAGGTAAATGTAATGTGACCCGGAAAATTGTCACTTTTGACGCGGAAACTTATTCTCTTGATACTCAATGTCCTGTCACTCAAGGGTCAAATCAATATAATTTTAATCTAATTATATTTAATGCCTTATTGTTCAATAGTTAACCTGTTCAGCTCGGATCATGGGGTACCATGCTCGATTTCCGGTCAGGGGTTCGGTTGATTAATGATTTATTTTCAATCCTAAATCAATGCAAATACCTAAGGAGTGGTTTGACTCTACCTTAACTTCAAAGATGCCATTTCCATTAAAGAGCGGAATAATAAGGATTTTAAATCAATAAGCTGGTTTCTAAAGTTAAAAAAATCTTTTTTTGATGTTTGGCGCTTCTAATATTTGGCCGCATTATGTGTGACACACTACTTCTGGTTTTTGGTTAAACCGGTTTATGAAGTTAAAAAAATGTTAACAGCGCACTTTTAACATCTTTGATGTCTATGGGGATGGTTTCTCTGAACATCAGGTGTGCAATAAGCTTGTTTTTTATCCTTTGATATGACAAAAATATGTGGTACGAGCGAAACCTTTTATACAAACTTCTACTAACCGGTATTTTTAAAACAAGTTTCGAACTTTAGTAGAATTACTTGTGACCACGGATAATGTAACTTGAATGTAAAATGAAACAACCGAATATTTGTTGCCTGTGTTGGTCCGGGTCTCTTTGAAGAACTTTACTAGGTGGTAGAATTCTGCAACGTTTCAGCGACAAGCACGTCAGTGCTTGTCGCTGAACTGAGACTATGCAGAATTCTTGCTTGACACCCAAACCCGGAAATGCTTGACGTGCTTGTCATTGTCGTGTTATGGTTTGTAAAGTAGCCGGTAAACTTACGCATGTGGCATAAGACCTCGACACAATATAGCAACGCACCATTAACAACTTTGGTGTTTATAGGCGATGGTTGACTCTTTCCATTAAGAGACCTATCTGTTTGTTTGCTGTCTTATGATATTAAAAAAAGAATAGTCCATCTGCCGTTTTGTAAGGCAGTTCGTAAAATACGAACGATTGACTGTAGGTTTCACTACCATCTACTAGGTCAGGGCCGTCCAAGCCAGATACCACCTAATATGAATTACCAAAGAGATTTGGGGAGCGCAAAGGTAACTCACTTTTCAAATAGGAAAACACACAAATACAGATAAGGAAAATGAATAAATAAAACATAATACTGTAAACGAACTTATAATGTGATTTTTACATCTTACGCGCACAAAGAAGACAATAAATGTTTAAGTATGTTGCGGTGGTTTAAAAACACTTTGCGGGCCGCGCAATCACATGCCGCGGGCCGTGCCTTGGACAGCTCTGTACTAGGTGGTAAAAGTTTTACAACGATTCGTCCGGGTTTTGATACACGCGCCTTACTTATTCTGCCGCAACAGCGTCAATGCTGATCACTGTAGTGTCCCATTTTCAAGAGTAAGGTAGCCGGTAAACTTATGCATGTAATATTGCCATCCCTAGGGATTGTCAGACCAGGGAACCGTGGGACCAAAACTGGGTTCCGTGGAACTAGGGATTTAGTCCCTAGAATAGTCATCAGGGTTCCGCCAAAATTATTTTTAGGAACCCCAGATATACACATACAATTGTCGGACATACCGAACTATAAAACAGTAAAACAATTTCATTCTTCACATTCGAACTTCAAGTTCATGCTAATGTGTTTCAATTATATTACACATTTCTCAAAAAAATGTTCTTAGATGTATTTCAGTTTTGATTTGTAATCATTTGATATAGGGTTCCATAAATTAAAAGGATTGGTTTTCTGTTATTTTTAAAGTTTAGAAACCCCTGCTATAGACGATCGATCCCCGACGGGGACAAGCATTTGTGTGACGAGCATAAATGTTTGTATTTCCGGGTTTGGGTGTTTATTATGTATGTAGAAGTGTTTATATATGTGTTTCTATGTATTAGTATCGTTGACTAACACCCATAACACAAGCAAATAATTTGCTTACTTTGGGGTTAGATCAATAAATATAATTTGTCCCGTGAATATTTATTTATTTATTGATATATGGTAAAAATAAGCAGCCGTCTGTTTGTATACGAGCATTTAAAGCATATTTTTATTGTTCCAGGCCCAGCCAAGCCATCAGTTCTCCAGTGAACCGTACGGGCGGATATTTAACAAGGATTGCTCACCTGTCCCAATACACACTTGCGTCCACTCGACAAATATGGGTAGTTTAAATATCACAGAGACCCTCCAGATTAGCGGATATTAGATAAATAAGGTAAACGATCAAGTACACAATGTAATTGCTCATCACTTCATTAGTACTAGATTTTTTACATTAGGAAACCCTTTATGTTGGACTGCCTCAGGAGGTTTACAAACTAAATCCCCATGGTGTTCATCTCTGCCTTCAACAGTGGGCCGTGGAATCGGGGTTTCCATTCTACCACAGCCCCCATGACAGAAGCCCTTGCAGGTCTCCTCCAACACACATTCCTCGTAAGGTGGATTTACACCGAGTGATGTACCGGAACAGACAATTGTTGAGATCCTTGGATAAGTCCTGGTTTAGCAAAATATTATTATAATTTCTTGGTTTTGTTTCGAAGACGCTTTCCATTGTTGGATAGCAATTACAAATATGTCAATGTACTAACGCTTGATTTTATTTCAAGACTTTTCAAAAGGAGGAGGTTATCAATTCGGCGGTATGTTTTTTTCAAATATTTGTTACCTACCTCAAAACTTGGACATTTTTGAACCGATTTTGATTTAATTTCAGAGGGTATACTCGCCATGTGGTCCCAATTTCATTTTGTAACGATCTAATACAGGGTTCTGGAAATACAGGAAATATGAAGTTGGTTGCTGTAGTTTTACTGTACTGTAGCTTAAAAGTTATTTTTTTCTTAGAAGCAGCACATTTTTTTTAAATATTCAAATACCAGTTAATTCGTAAGAGGCGAGAAAAGTCTTGAGTTCTGCATTGTCTCGCCCGGGTCTGGTACCACCGCCTTACCTATTCCTGCCGCAATAACGTCAATGCTTCTCGCTGTCGTGTTCCAGTTTGGAGGGTAAGGTAGCCGGTAAACTTATGCATGTGGCATTAGACCTCGCCACAAGATAGCAACGCACCATTAACACCTTTGGTGTCTATAGGCGATGGTTGACTCTTTCCATCAGGAGACCCATCTGCTTGTTTGCTATCTTATGATATAAAAAAAAAAGTCTAATACCCGTCGCTAACATAGTCAATACTAACTAGGTGGTAGAGTTCTGCAACGTCTTAATCGTTTGGTGCCAACGCGTTAGATAATAGCGTCTATACTTGTCGCTTGTACGGTTTGGAGGGTAAGGTAAACTTATGCATGTGGCGTTTCTAGCCATCATTAACACCTTTGTTGTCTATGACGATGGATTTTTTTTATAGTAGAGGGGGCAAACGAGCAGATGGTGCACCTGGTAAGTGATCACCGCCGCCCATGGACATCCGCAATACCGGCGATATTGCAGCTGCATTGCCGGCCTTTTAAGAATGAATAAGCTCGTTTCTTGAAGGTCCCTAAGTCGTATCCATTCGGAAACACCCCCAACGGTAATTGATTCTACAAAGGAGTAGTGCGAGGCAAAAAGTGCCTTGTCTTGGTTGTCTTTTTCCATTAGTTGAACCACCTGATTGTTTGCTACTTTATGAAAAAAAAAGTATTGCTGATATTACGTGCCTAAAATGTAAACGTATTTATATTTATTCATAAATGCATACATACATATTATGTTTGTAACGCTCTAGTTTGGTACCCCCTTTGAATATCGGGACCATTACTGAAATACCATGACTCCAGGATATATATAAGAAAGAGTCGTCAGCCAAGAACAGATTTCACGGCAAGACCTGCTTATTAAGGCCTAAAGGGCTCTCATAAACTTAAGTCCTTAGCTTTGTCTACTATAGTTTAATCATTAATGAATTGATAAGCTATGGGCATTGTGTACTATGATCAAAAATAATGAAGTCTGGTGTAGTCTTGGAAGAGTTCAATTTATTCTATTGAATTAGTGTGAATTTGATTTTGTGATTGTTAACGAATGATGTTATACACGAAGAGTTTTCTATGAGTATTTAATGATTGATGATTATCATGACATTTCATTGTTGCATTCCGGTTTGAAATATTCATACTTACGTGTATTTTTTAAATAAGCAATAATGCGTTGGCGAGTTGTGCATTTGAAATGTTAAGTTGAAAACAAAGATAGCCTTACGCCAGGGCTACATCGTTGGAAGATCAGTGTTATGTTGTGATAAAACTTCGTGGTTGTGCTATTTCGAACTAAGTAGCCACAATAACATACTCCGTTGATAATAAAAAGACTATCTCACTTAAATTTGCGAAACATACATCCGCAAGCAAAATGAATCCAGTCACGGTAGAAATCGTTGAATCGCGAATCTTTGGACTTCTCTTGGTTTCTACCGTGACTAATTTATTTCGTTTTTATATCGTTTTGTATAGCAAGTTGAAGCAAAGTATATTAATGTCGACGGTGTATGCGAGGATGTGGCCATCTAGGTCACCATTGCACATCCACGAAGTTTTATCGCGACATCACACCACGAATCTTCACACGATATTGTGACCTATACAATCGCTATAATGCGAACTTTCGCAGGCCGATAGTGTATCCACAGCATTGCCAATCATGTTTTAATTTTAAAACTACGACAGTATGCAGTCTAAATTCACGATTAACTTTCGTCGATTCGAGACACTATTAAACTTTAAAAAAAAAGATCTCGTTAGAATTAAATGGTGCCATTGATAAACATCTTTGAGCGGGCGTGTAGATTAGCGCTCATTCTATCTCATCGACCACAAAGTAAAAATACTTGATATCGAAAGAAAGAATAAGCAATAGATAAATATATAAATGACGTATTCACACGATCAAATTTGTTTATTTAATTATACCTTACGACAGTTATGTCATGTTTAAAGTACTGTGATTTTTATTAGACATTTTTGTAAATTGGCCATTTTAATTGGTGTGGATTTATTCGTAAATAAAATTGTCAATAAAAAGCATTGAATCATAATGAAAGAAATTGTGTTTTAAACATGTAATACATTGAAAAACATATTTACGGTAAAAATTGTAATACTGATCAGTTTTTATTAAGTTTATGAAAGTAATGTGTAACGTAAAAATGACTGCAGGATTTTAATACAACCGAGGCATTAGTATTTGTAACTAGTTTGTGATTTATCTTAGTTGAAGTTTGAAGTGCGTACGAAATGCTGGGAAATGTTACGGATTGCCGAAAAAAGTGTGTTTATTATTTGTAATAAATTATTGTTAATAGATTTATTGATATTTACTGAGTTTTTGTATTATACCTTGCGTACTAAAGAAACGAGCGTGCCTTACAGAGTGCTAAGTGTGAGTTTTTCTTTTCGCATTCGATCGTGAGCGCGTTTCGAGTTTACTAGGAATTTGTATGTGATTTGTACAGCGCCACCTAGTGGTAAATTGGTTTCTCACGTTTACCACTAGGTGGCGCTGTACAAATCACATACAAATTCCTCGTAAACTCCAAACGCGCTCACGATCGAATGCGAAAAAAAAACTCACACTTAGCACTCTGTAGTCGCATATGATGTGTTACATCCTAAGACTCCTATATATTAACGTACTAGACAAAGCATGTACCACGATACTTGTGTTCCACTAAAGTGCAGTCCATGGAATGCATCTGTGAGCTAATTGAATGAAACGAGTAAGCGTCATGAAAATCATGGCGGTTACAACTTTTTGGTCGCGAATATATACGATACGCGTTGCTTAATTTGCCTTTGGTTGGACGTTCTTATTATTTCAGCGCTGCAACGAGGGTTAACGAAATGGAACACGACTTCTACTTAGCATAGTTTCTCCAGTACATAGAAATAACATCTGACATCTATGATCTAAGTGATTAAATTGGTACAATCTGATTGCCAACTCTCCCACCGCACGCACTTATTGGTCAATTAAAATGGCACGCGCCCATTGGTCTATTTAAAGCCTAACGCTAAAACACGGGCGGATGCGGGCGCGGGCGCACGCTTCATAAGACCGCCACGGGCCACGAATCCGCGAGCGGTCAGTGGGCACCCGTCGCGTGCGCCCGATCGCATCTACTATAATTTTGATCTCGATGTGTGCCCGCCGTCCGCCGCGCGTGTGACAGTCAGCGCCGGCGTCTGCGCTCCGTCGCACGCGCCTGCGCTGCCCATACTATTTATCATAAACACGCGAGCGTGCGCCCGCGTGAGTTTTAGCGTTAGGCCTAAATACCCCGTGTTGGTCCGACCGTCTTTGAAGAATAGACCAACTGCTATTCTGCCATGCAAGTCATAAAAAGCGACCGATTGGTTATATGTGTCACTGCCTTCGTGACTTAAGTTCCGCAACGTCTCGCTTAGGTATATGGTACCATCGCCTTACCTAACCTTGCTCCAATAGCATCAATGCTTGTTATTTTCGTGTTCCGGTTTGGAGGGTGAGGTAGCCGCTGAACTTACTTGCATTAACACCTCGCCACACACATAGCAACGCACTAATATCACCTTTGGTGTCTATAGACGACAGTTGTCTTTATACACCAGCAGGTTTAGGATAAACACCCCGAGATACGTCTCGATCGAGAAAGTGACGTTTGATCTACTATTTTATTGTTTGATTAAATGATTAATGACAGCAAGACGTTCGATCGGTAGAGAAAATAATAATTACCGTCGAGTAATAATGATCATTTACTCTTCCTTTAAAGTATCATGTCGAATCAAGTGTCAAATGTATTAGCAAATAGAGAACGTGACATAAATGTCGAGAAAACGGGTCGATAAATTTTTATCGTGTTGCTTATCCTAAGCCTGCAGGAGAACGATTCGCGTGTTTGCTATCTTATAATAAATGGAATTTTTTGCTGTATGGAGACATCGGTGAGTTACTTGAAAATGGTTATGTAATGGGATAAGAACGCTACCTTTCTTTAAGGATGATTTGCAGATACACTTTTACAATGAGATTTTATTCCATATATACTGCTCTTTAATCAAAAGGAACATTACGTAGCCTACATTCACCTTTATAGTCACGTGTTTCGATATTTATTTATTTTATTTATACTTTATTATATATACATAAGTAAAATTGTACAAAAGGCGGACTTAATAGTTACATTCTCTTCCAGTCAACCTTTGGGCTAACAGAAATAGTAGTATGTAGGTACAAAGAAAATATAGATATATAAAATTTAAATAAAAATACATATTTAGATAATTATGTAAGTAATAATACATAACTGCTACTACGAATAAAACATACAAATATAATATACTTATACTTAAACGGATATACTAATATAATGTTAAATAATAGCATAGACCAAATTATATAAAATAAATACACACATACTATAATATACTTATCAATACTGAAAATGAAAACATATATACATCGATATGCCAATTCCATACATATATTTGCGTTAAAAATACCCTTGACTATGGCATCAATCAACTTAAAACGTTATGGGGCAAAACTCATTAACTCAAGGAATCAATTTTATCATTTATTTTTACTTTTATAATGAGATTGTGTTTTATATGTATATACTTGCTCTTTCATCAAAAGGACCATATGTACCCGACATTTTTAAAGCACGTGTTCCAATAGTGCCAATTCCATACATTTATTTGCGTTAAAATACCCTTGACTATGGCATCAATCAACCTTAAAATGTTATGGGTCAACACTCATTAACTCAGGGAATCTACTTTTATTTTTATAATGAGACTGTGATCCAGATATACTGCTCTTTCATCAAAAGGAACATAATATGTAGCCGACATTAACGTTTGTAAAGTCATGTGTTTTGACAATGACAATTCCATACATTTATTTGTGTTAAAAATACCCTTGACTATGGCATCAGCCAACCTTAAAACGTTGTGTCTAACTCATTAACACAATAAATCTAGGATTAGGAGTAGAAGAGTGAGGAATAAATAAAATACATTCAAAACATTATATGTATTTAATGTTAATAAAATATCACAAAAATGCATACTAAATTTAATTACCTTATTAGGTAGGTATTATAAATTTTTACTTTTAAAACAATAATATAAAAATAAATTCAAGATTTAACAGTCTTTATTTCGGAATTATACGTGGAAATTACAATTTATGCACACTAGAATCAACTTTTGCTGAATATAAGTTACTTTCTCCCGTATTGGTCCCGAGCTCCTTTGAAGAATAAGGCCAACTGCCGTCCTGCCAGGAGGTCGTAAAAGGCGACCGATTGGATATACGAGTCACTACTATCGTGACCACTAGGTGGTAGAGTTTTGCATTGTCTCGCCCGGGTCTGGTACCACCGCCTTACCTACTCGTGCTGCAATAGCGCCAATGCTTGTCACTGTAAATTGGGTAGTTAAAACTTATGCACGTGGCATTAGACCTTGCCACTAGATAGCAACGCACCATTAACACCTTTGTTGTCTATAGGCGATGGTTGATTCTTTTCATCAGGAGACCCATGTGCTTGTTGGCTATCTTATAATATAACAAAAATTCGATTGTCATATGTACCTATATTGAATCATCATATTTAAAATGCTTTAGACAACTTAGATTTTCTAACCTCGATAAGTTAATAACTCGAAACGTTATAAGTATAATGTATGTATCTGTCTGCGGTATCATATCTTCCAAACAGATGTACAGATTTAACATTTTGTTTGAAACGCATGTTAATGGACTCTCTCTGGAACTTAAGTTACGTTGCTAGTTATGGTTCATGTAAATCTATTCAGCCTTTTGCAAAACATAAGGATATGAGAGAATTTCAACATGTCTGATCAGTTAGTAATATGGTATTCTGATACTTTGTCGATATTATAGCGACAAGGTGACCTGATACTGCTGCATTACCTCGAATGTACGGGCATCAAATACCAAAATTTACAGCATAGTTATGGTAACATGTTATTTATATATAAAAAACGTGTTATTACAAATTTATTTAAATTTCCTGTTGTATGGCATAAATGATATAGAGAAATTTAACGACAAAAACAATCTTTAATGTTTTAATTGTACCTTCTGTAGAGTCCCTATCAGAAGTAGGTATCTATTCTTAGGTAAATTTTAAATTATTAATACCTTTTATTGAGATTCCAGGTTAAAATTTTCGTTTTCGTTTTTATACTGATATACATTGAAAGTTATTTCAAAATACGTTATTTATTTACTTTTAAAATTAATCACCTATCTCGCTATAAAAGAAGCAAAATACACCTGTATTTTTTAAAAAAGTATTCTAACGTAGTAAAATAAAACAGAAATAAATCTTTCCATTTTCAGTTTCATTTTTACAAAACTGTAATTCACATTTCGTTGCAAAAATGGCTAGTCTGTTCGTCTTAGAATTAGAGATCTCGGGTTTAATCACGGATCGGGTGAAAATATTTTTAAGTATTTACTACAAAAATCGTAGTATGCTTGTTTCTTGGAAAAACTTGTAGCGCTGTTGAAAGACTTATAGTAGTGTTAGTCGTTAAAATTTAAGAAATGTGGGATTGGGAATCAACAATATTTCACAGGGCCGCCAACTATATTATTATTGTATATCTGAGCACCTACCGACATTTAGTTCACTCTGCCAATCCTCCATGGGAACATTAAAGAGGTTGACCCTGAGGGAAGGTTGACTTAAAGGACTCAAACCCCTAATTTCAATTATTGTAGCTGAAATAAAATTTTAAAAATGCGACTTGCCATCACTATAATAGCGTGTCATAATATTCCACAGGAAAAATAATGTTATCCACGAACACCTGCTATAAGCACTAGCGACTAGTAAGCTAAGTTTAAGCCTCGGACACAAATGTCAGACATTATTGTGACTATACAGATTGACTGACAACAGACACATATTGCAGGGCGTACCTAATAGTTAGTGGTCGTATGTAACCAACAAAAATATAATGTAAAGAGAATATTGCTTAATTACATAGAAAGCCGCAACGAAATTAGTGTATTAATATTCAAAAAGTATGGTGTCACAGAGTGGGCGATAGCGGCGCCTTAACAAGTCTAGTCACGCATGCGGCAAATAGCTGTTTTTGAACAGTGAAATTCGATATCTATGCACCGTTTTCTTTATTCCGTAAATAAACATTTTTATTGGATAACGAGGTCAAAACTTAAGTACCCGTGTTTTACATATTCGTTTCAGAATCGAGTATCGAACACTCTTCTTATGTACCTACAGTTTTTTTGCCAATCAATCTGATATTTAAATGAGGAGTTTGCTCCGTTGGTCCTGTTCTGTAGAAAGAAGGGCAGATGAAAAATCAAACAGGTAAATAATGCGAATATGGACGGATGTAAGTATCGGGGGAGGTCAAGACTGATAAACCATGATCAAATTTATCAGGTGCTGTTTGAGAGTTGAATTTTGAGTCTCTGAAACTGTCGTGTTTGTAGAGCTATGAACGTAGAAGAAGCAACGTACGTCTGCCTAGACTATAATTTATGGCATTTGGTTTTTTTACCTAACCGAGATTTTTATATGAACATAATATGTAATTAATCAGAACGGCTAAATTTATGTTTAAACGGCGTAGGATCCGGTGAAATTAAACGGAGAAAACGGTGTAGGATATTCACCAGAGTGAATTAGACGAGACGACGACATAAAGAACCGCGAATAGGTATGAAATTAGCCGAGAACACACAAAACGTGAGTTGTGCCGTTTTATTTAGTTAATAATGTCAGCCCAGTCTCATGAAAACTTAAACCACGGACCACATGAATACTTATAGACACGGTATTGGGAAGGGAACGTGTCGCCGAGCATATGAGAAAACGCTCCTATCACTGTCAAAAATGTCATACATTTGTAGTTATATCTATATATTATATATAATAATGTAATAACGTGAAGAAATAGAAATAAGCCTTATGGTACTATTTTATCGTACCAAATGAGATGACAATTACCCTTGGAGTAATTTTATTTCGGCGGTAAGTAGTATAACCCTGTAACAATGACTTCTGTAGTAATAACTCTTCAACACATAAGAGTATAAAATAAGTAGGACTTCCCATTAGGCTTTGGAGTATCAGAATGATTCTGTGGTAAGAATTTTGGTGATTGTGAAATAAACAAAATTTTACTAACAAAATAGTGTGTCCAAATAAACAAATTTTGCAGATTTTTGGAATAAAGTATATATAATATTTTAAAAAACATTGCAAACGATTCCATCACTGATTCTGAACAAACTCCTTTCGGCTTCCGCATCAAATAAAAGACACTTCGTATTAGTTGGTCCTCATTGGCTCTTAACTCCAGTCTACTACGTATGTAAAAGACACAATTAGAATATCTGCCCGTGCACACAAAGATTAAGTGTGTATTGTGTCCTAGTGTAAACCTAGCTTTACAATAAGTTTAGATGTGTTTGATCATGCCGAGGTCGCGGGCCACTTCGGCGAAGGCGAGGACTGCGCGCCGCACGTCGTCGGGAGTGTGCGCTGCGCTCAGCTGCACCCGCACTCGGGCCCCACCTTTTGGCACCACAGGGTAACTAAACGCTACCACGTATATACCGCGCTCTGAAAATTAATTTTCTTACTAAACTAGGATACTAAACAATCAGATGGCTTGGCTCAGGGAAATAAAATTAATTATTAAAAACTATTGTCAGTTCTAGTATATGTTTTTTTATAAGAAAGAGTGTTTTATGTGTTCAAAGGAAAAATTCATACTACATATTACTACTTTTATATCTTCTCGTTTCATGTCTACTACATTGACTTCTACTAGGTACATGAATGTCGACTACATTGATGTCTACTACTTTGATGTCTACTACTTTGATGTCTACTACTTTGATGTCTACTACTTTGATGTCTACTACATTGATGTCTACTACATTGATGGCTACTACTTTGATGTCTACTACATTGATGGCTACTACATTTATGGCTAACTACATTTGCATCTACTACATTGACGTCTACTACATTGATGAATACACAGTACATTGATGTCTTCTATTTTGACGTCTAACTTTTTGACATCTATCATTTTGACAACTTTGGGAACTAGTACTTCGTTCGTATCGTTTCTTGACATCAACTATTTTGATGTATTGATATCTATCACAATGATGTGTAATATATAGTCTATATCTTTGTTATATATATAAAAATCACTTGCTGTTCATTAGTCTCGCTAAAACTCGAGAACGGCTGAACCGATTTGGCTAATTTTGGTTTGAATTAATTGTTGAAGTTCAGGGAAGGTTTAAAAGGTGAGGAAATGTAGAAAAAAAAATAAGAGTAGGTAGTTAAAAAGGCAGAACAACGTTTGACTAGTCAGCTTCAGCTAGTATTTTATATAAAATAGGGGCAAACAGGCAAGAGGTTCTTCAGAATGTAATTTGTATTGTAGTAGTTACTGCTGCTAGTAGTAGTAACTACTACAATACCATGAACAGCTACAAAACCACTTATTTCATTTACATCAAAGGTGCGCTGGAGTGGTAAAGATCATACTCGGCTAAGTTCAGTCGCCGTAGTGTGAGGTTTTAAAAGTATGACATGATAGTTGTAGGTATCTGTTTGACGTATCGTTTGTTTTTTACAAACTGTCTTTCAGGAAGGCAGTTGGTCATTTCTTTAAAAGAGGCCCAAATTATTAAGATACCAGTAATAGATTTTACACATCACGTCGTGTTACCACGCAGCATAATGTGTAAGAAAACGTATGAGTCCTTCAATTCGATTGGAGTTTTGTTTCATGAATATGGATAAGATTAAATAAACATGACTCACTGAGCATTCCCGCAGCTAATTCCACAGCGAGGGCGGCTTCCCCCACCATCACCGGGGCTATAGGATGGTCGTCCCCAGCCACGTGAAGTCCAGCTGCTGTTAATCCATCGCGGAATGAACGCGTATTTTCTCGTAAACGTTCACGTAAATCTGTACTGTTTTCTACGAGATCCAAAGCCTGTAAAGTTTAAATACAATCCCAGTCTTATTTACAATATTGTAAGCAGTGAAGCAAAGGCGTATCGGTGAAATTATTAGACCAACGATTAGTCTACAGCATTAAGTTCTATAATATGACAGATTAGTCAAACGACCGATTAAGCACAGATCCAATCTCAGACAAGCTATTAAAGAAAAATTAAGACTGTTAGGACGTATGGCCCAACATGAGACACTGGACCTTACACACAACTAGGACCTTAAACGTCTATACCGAGGGTCTCTATAAGGTATATATCTATGAGGAACCATTAAAACCTAGATAAGGTTGATTTATTTCAGTGTAACGAATTTTTCTAATAGAAGGTAATATATTTATTTGACCATACCCTATAGACATCAAAAGTTTAATGTTGTGTGGTATTGTATGTGCATGGATGTAATACAGTATACATCTACTGGCTAACTTACTCTTCAAATCGAATTTTAACAGTAACAAACACTTATGCTCTTGCGACAGCAGCAAATCCGGGTGAGACGTTGCAAAACTTCCCACTTGCCTATCATGAGCCACCCAACAGAAAAACAGACAGTATTTACTCTTAAAAAGAGTTTGGACCAACTTGGGTTTAGCATACAAACGGTTGTGCAGTAGTCGCTTGTATCAACGTGATCAGGCACAATGGACTTAAACAGCTAAACGTCTATTTAAAAGTTAAAACTGTATAAAAATATAAGTGCTCCATATTAAACAAAAAATATCGACACTTTCGATTTTCTATTACCGATGGGACAATCCATTTTCAAGCAATGATTATTCAAAAAAAAACACGATGAAAGCCATTATACGGTATAGGTACCATACTTTTTTTCGGTCAATTCATTCGTATGTTATGTTATTCGGAAAAATTACGCGAAGTGCCACAACTGAAGGCAAAAGAGTAAGCGTGAACATATTTGTATATTCTGGTGATGATCTTGGAAAGGCACCAGCTCAGCAGGATCCTTAATATACATGGTTTCTTTAACCTTAAGAGAGCCATGGCTGCTATTGATGGAGAAGCGTTAGACAACAGAAACAACATGAAGGCGATCTTCAGTAATGCCACAAGTTTGCAAAACCAGGGTTTTATTACCTTCTAAAAGCTGCGCCGATCTCTGATGGTAGAGTATTACAGAGGGTTTATTGTTTACACAAAATTGCTTACATTCCCCCTAGCACTAGTTTGCTACCCTTAAGAAAGCTGTAATGACAGTTTTCGGAGGAGTATTAAGGAGTACTTAAGGTTTAGAGACGTTCTTCCGCAACGCTATTATTGCAGCGTGTCGCATGTTATATCCAGGGTAAATTCTAGGATTGTTACCTTTAAAGAAGCTGCAACAACCGGTGGCGGAGGAGCATTAGAGAACAGATAAGGTCTGGACACGTTCCTCAGCAGCGCGACCAGCTCGGCGGGTCCCGTGGTGTACCCGCCAGCCGCGCCGCTCACCGCTTTACCCAGCGTGGAGCAAATTATATCCGCTGCACCCATCATACCACAGTACTCTTCTGTGCCCCTGAAATCAAAATGTACCATTTGGATAAGAAAATACGAAACTATGACAACAACTATTACTAAATACAAGAATAACCTAGATAGAATGTCTTAACCACAGACTACATGAATACTAATAGACGGTGTTTGGCATAAGACGTGTAGTCGGGCATATGAGCAAATGTTCATACCACTGTCAAAATTATGATAAATTAATAATTATTGACTCCGTTAACGCAACAGTATTGACGCACATTGCTTTGAGGGCATTATGCGCGTGATGTGCATATACTGTTGTATTTGCGTGCGTGCGTAATTACGAAGCTACGCGTGATTTCTTAGAAACGTCACAAGAAGGCGCCTCCATTTACTCCGTGGTCTTAACCCTAAAAATCCTAACCTCAGATCTGAAAAATTTGGCTGTTCATCCGTGGTTGACCGAGCCTATGGTCCATTCTATTACCGAATGGCCTATTACCGAAGCTATGGTCCATTCTGTATGCTATTTTTTAGTACACCTACCTCCCTGTTTCTCCGAAAAATCCGGTCGCATGGCTGTCGTCTACAGCCAACAGAGCCCTATACTTATCAGCCAGATCCCGAAGCCCTTCGATCGGAGCTACAGTCCCGTCCATAGAAAACACTCCATCTGTCACTATCAGTTTAAGACGGGCTTCGCTGTGGGCTAACATGTGCTCCAATTCTGAAATAATAAATATTTGCGATGATAACGAAAATTATTTAATGGAACTACGTATACATGGTTCTTATTTTTAAAAAGCAACGACATATGAACAAATTGCTTAATAGAGACACAGTTCCGCAAGACTTCACCTGGGTTAAGTAGCACCATCCTATTTTTTACTGGCGCAATAGCTTCAGTATAGTGCTTCGGTTAATTCGGTAACCTCATCGTCCTAACGTTAACTTCCCTGGCGCACGATACATATTGTGTGTAGGCAGTTATCTCATTCCATCATGATTGTGCTTCCTACCTTATGACATAAAATATGAGCCATGCAATAAGAACAGTTTGTACCTACTGGGCTCCTAAATGACTGTTTATACTTCTGTCAAATTTTCTTATATCATAACACCTTGGAAACATTGCGAGAGGGAGAAAATATTTTTTACAGCTTGAAAAGAAGGACCCATGTGTTGCATTGTTAGTTGTTACCCATTTGTCTGGGAAATAATGCAAAATAAGGTATATACCACATGCTTTCTAGTTTGTCAGTTCATAAAAGGTTAACGATTGTCTAAATGCGCCACTACTTTCGTGATTTACTGTGTGGTAGTAATAGACAAAGATTGTCTCTTTCCATTGGGATAGTCATATGCGTAGGTACTCGTCATTCTGTAATATTAAAGAACTGTTTATCTAAACCTACCTTTAAGATCTCTATGTGGGTAACGGAATTTTTGCGCTTTACATAGTCGTATTCCATCTATAATAGAGGCATGATTTAATGCATCAGAAAATACGGCATCTTGTGGAGTAAGGACAGACTCGAAAAGTCCGGCGTTTGCATCAAAACATGACCCGTAAAGAATTGCATCTTCACGTCCGTGAAATTGAGCCAGTCTGTTTTCTAGTTCCTAAAACAAATGTATAAAATGGTTTTTAAGCGCAATGAACCGACTCCCTATTTCCTTTAGCTTCGGAAACCACCATCAGATCTTCAACAAATTAAAATGACACGACACGAGAAGTATACCGTTCCAAAAAAAAAAGAATAATTAAAATTCGTTCATAAATGAGCGAGTTCTCAGGTAACAAACATAAGAAAAAGAAAAACAGTCAAATCCTCCATTTGGGAAGTCCGTTGAATACTGCTCGTCTCGTGGTCGAGTGGTTATCAAACCTAAATACGAATCGAGGGGACATAAATTCGATTCCCGACAAGGACAAACATTTGTGTGATAAGCATAGACGTTTGTATTTCTGAGTTTGGGTGTTTATTATGTATGTTACAGTATATATACATGTATTTCTATGTATTAGTATCGTTGACTAACACACAAGCAAATAATTTGCTTACTTTAGGGTTAGATCGATTCGTGTAATTTGTGTAGCATTATTATTATACTGAGCCAATATAATTAATTATATTTCTATATGACATATAATTAGAAACAAGAAAAGTATTAATCAATATTATAAATGTGAATTTCATCTGTAACTATGAACTTATTTAACTAGTCATTCGTATGTATATCTAGCGAACAGTATCTACTGATTGCTGAAGAAGAATTTCGATTGAATACGTTATGGATTTTGACTAATTTTTATCCAAGTTGAGGACTAGGTTTTGATGGTAAAATTCAGAGTATGACTTTTGCGCTCCAAATCAGGACATACTCCGCCTCTTTTCATGTCCTTTATATGTAGAAGGCAATAGCGCTAACAGAAACTATCCAGTGGCCATAGTTAATTCCTGACCCAGAAAAGTGTAATTTAATTTCGGTATTTATTTAGTAACATTTTGGAGTCTAGTGATGATGTGTTGATACCGCAGACCACATAAATACTAATAGACACGGCACTGGGATGGGAACGTATCGCCGCGCAGCTGAGCACACGCTCTTACCACTGTCAAAAGTATCATACATTTATAGATATATATTGAAAAAATAGAAATAAGCCATGTTGTATTATTTTAGCGTGCTGAATGAGATGACAAGGTGATGAAATAAAATCACTAAGAGTATTTTTTAACTCTTGGAGTCATTTTATTTCATCGGTAAGTAGTAAAACTCTGTATTTTTGTGTGTAAATACAAGCTACGCTGTTACGCCATTTAATCTGTGGTTGATACCCTCAGGTTACTTAGTTATTGGTAATCGAAACCCTAGGTAAGATTTTCACCAAATGTACTCATATGGGACCAAATTAGAAGCATTTCCACGTCAGTCTAGACGTCTTCCGATGAATTGAGAACCTCTTCCTACCTTTGAAGTCTATAAAAAA
This sequence comes from Apodemia mormo, assembly GCA_036924255.1. Lineage (NCBI taxonomy): Eukaryota > Metazoa > Arthropoda > Insecta > Lepidoptera > Riodinidae > Apodemia > Apodemia mormo. The sequence continues at coordinate 12,291,869 of JAUPFN010000019.1, read as the reverse complement.
TAACCTTTACATTTACTTCGGCATAGGCAATCCGTGTACAAAATTTTATGCTGAATGTTTTCTTCACTAAAGGTACACATGATCAAAACTGTCTACAAAAACGTTTATAATCATATATTTTTTTCGAAGTCGGTATTCAAACCTGAATCCTTCTACATGTAGAGATGCTAAATGCAGAACTATCAGAAAAATCCAAAACTATGTTAAAGTTTGAACTATGTTTTAATAATTTTATAAAAGTATTTTGCACACCATATTTGGTGTAATATGTTTGGTTAGGTTAAAATTTTAATGCTTCATCCTTATCCTATTCAACTATTCTGAAGATGCTTCGGTTACGAAGTGAAATGTGCGTTGAGTACATAATTTGTGTGTTACTGCCTTTGCTACTGACGTGGAAGAAAGTGTGGTGGAAGTGGGTGGACTTTTGTGTCGCTGTGGCACGGCACGGCTCTATACAGTATTTCAACATCATACAAATGGACGAAGCGCAAGCTATTATGACTAAGCGCCTCGATCTCGGCATTGCGCTCGGCATACAGACAGTCTCGACTGTGCCGCAGTAAAAAAGGACGGTGTGTTGTTTTTTTAACACTAACTGCTCGATTTTTTTATTAAAAACTAGCTGTTGCCAGCGACTTTATCCGCGCGGACTTCGTTTACTCCGCACTGCTACTCCCCCGTAGGTGATAGGGTGATAATATGTAGCCTGTATGTTGACCCGACCTGTTAGTAATATTCATGCAAAATTTGAAGTAAATCAATGCTGTACTTTTTGAGTTTACCCCGGACATACATACAGACAGACAAAAATTCTAAACTATATTTTGGCTTCGATATCGATTGTAGATCACGCCCCAAGTATTCTTTTAAAAAATATTTAATGTACAGTTTTAACTTTCCTACGATTTTATTATATGTATAGATAAGTTCAAGTACATACTTAATATGACGAGTCTAATTAAATCCACCAATCAAAAAACAACACGCATTTTAATTGAACACGTCTTCCTATTCAATTCACAAAGTATTTTATTTATTTATATAAAAAAAGTATATTTACAATCACAAAACTAAATGGAAACATAAAGTAGGCAAATGTAATTAAAACACTGGAGGCGGGCAGCGCTATTGCATGTTTACGTACCGCGCGGCTGTAGGCATTTATTTCAAAAAAACGGCCGAGTTACAATACTGTATAGATTGTATTACCGTGGCTGTGGTCTGCTCTAATTTTCAGGTCATAGATAAGTTTGCCCCATGTCTTACACTACCTTTCGTTTCAATCGCATCACAGCGAAAATTTTGCAAATTCTTAGTTTCTTCTTTAAATTATGGATATCCGCAAAGAACGCCTGAATCTATTAATATACTTATTAGATATTAATAGATTCAGGCGTTGTGTATTATATTCAACAATAGATTCACCTTGTGTATAGTTTGCGTCCCACAAATGAATCTCACTGAGCTGAGACCAGCTCCATATTTTCTTAAACCTTCTCTAGCAGCTTCTACTACTTCAGGATGATTCTGTAACATATAGATGATTCAAATTAGTTTTACTTATTAGTTATTTTTAATTGGCGTAGGTACTTATAATTAGGCATAGATTAAAAGACAATTTTTATATCATATGATAGCAATTATGTGGATAGCTCTTCTGATATTAAGAGACAACTATAACTTGTTCTCCGTAGACACCATTTCGGTGGAATATGTTTGCCAGAACACAAAGCCCTCCATACCAGAACACAAAATGACTAGCGTCTAGCACTGACACAGTTACGGCAGAATGGGTAGGCGGTGGTACCAAACGCAAGGGAGATGTTAAGATCCACGTTATGATGATCAACAAAAGAGAAAAAACATTTTAAAGAAAATAAGAAAATGCGCTGCGTTGCGATGAAGCCCACTCCAAACTGCTTTTGTGCTGTTGCATTTTTCCTTGCGATGCAGCCTGGCTATTATAGCTTGACATAGTTCGCTGGTTAAAATACGTATTTAGAGCTGTAACTAACAACTACCGCGCTACTCAGCGCTTTCTTTGCTCGGCTCACTGAATAACGACTTTTGTACGCTTTTTTCCAGAAGAATAATAGGCTAGAATAGAAAATATATTAACTTAAATAGTGTTACGATCAACATCAACATATCCCAAAACGGTATTTTTCGAAACAATACATGTGTTAACTCAAACCCATTATATAATCACTCACTTGGTATTATTTTCGCCTACCCAGTATTTTTTTTTTTATTTTTGGTTGTTAACCTTAGATTACCTGTTTCCCGCTGTTAGAAGCTCATTTTTGGTATTTTATTCTTTCATTAATAATCGCCAGTTAAGTTCGCCAGTAAAAATTTTCGCAAATATAATTGCACGCCGCGGCTCGGCTTAGTATTAAAGTATCTCATTAATTACAGTCATCTATATATTATTTATTCGCCCGGTTAATAAAATTATTAGGTTCCTGCAGACCTCTGCAATGTAAAATGTCGTAAAAAGGGGTAAAACCTATTATCATTCACTTATATATATATATATATATATATATATATATATATATATATATATATATATATATATATATATATATATATATATATATATATATATATATATATATATATATATATATATATATATATATATATATATATATATATATATATCACATTTCCTCACCTTTTAAACCTTCCCTGAACTTCAACAATTAATTCAAACCAAAATTAGCCAAATCGGTTCAGCCGTTCTCGAGTTTTAACGAGACTAATGAACAGCAAGTGATTTATATATATATATATATATATATATATATATATATATATATATATATAATTAGGTAGATTTCTCAGGTTAGATCAAGTTGTGTATTTGTCTTGCGCGATCTTTATTGCTAGTGGTTTTCCCTTAACTGTCAACTCGAGATAGCGATTTTGACCCCTTCTTACAACCTCTATATCTTAACAACTTGACTGATTTGACTCATGCTCGAGACACTCGCGCATGAATATCGAAGTTTATTATTTAAAACAGCGATTTTTCGAACTCGTCATTAAACTCGTTAGCGCACCACTGCGCGGTGACCATATTTACTGATTATTACTTCACTACTTTTATTAAGGTTTGCTGTGTAGTTATATCTTCTTTTTATTAGATTTTTATTGGTTGTAAATGACCACTAACTACCGTGTTCTTTCTTAAATTATTATGATTAGTGGATGTAAATACCTAATATTACTTACAGACAATCCCAAATAGTTGTTTGCGCAGAAGTTTAGGAACTCTCCGTCTGCTCCTTGTACTTGAACCTGTAAAATTAATAGGCAGGTTAAGTGACTTCAATCACGTGAAATCTGAATATTGAGGCCCCAAAATATAAGCTTTAGTTCACTTGCTTTGCAAAAAAAATTCGTAAGTCCAATAGCTTATGTTAAAGGATGTCATTGAAAATGGTGCCAGTGAAAACGCTCTTAAAATGAATGGCAGCCATTCATTATAACTATAAGAGCGTTTTCATATTATGCGATCCGATATCCTATACGATACAATATCGGGTTAAGTAAAATATATGAAATATGTAAGTGATTTCCACATTATCTGCCAAGGCATCGGAGATCAGACCAGACACCGATATGTTCTCAGCTCTATTGCATGCACGCATGCACGCATGTGAGCGGATCGGATGTTAATGTTTGTATGTGAACTATACGTGTATATATGTCGCAGTGAAATTGTCAATAGTCGTTAGATTATAATCTACCTAGTTAGTTTATAATTTGGTTAGGTTAGGTTAGCAGTTAAATTATAATATCACTTAGTTAGATTATAATCTAACGGTATTGACAATTTCACTGCGACATATACGTTGTCTCAGTGTTCGCAAGCGCGAAGCGTGTTTAGTCGAAGTTTGGTTGTAAACGTTGCGTCCTTAACATTTAAATACCACATAAATACATTAATTGAACTGTTAAAATCTAGACCATATTTGTGGGATGAAATTAACGAGGAATATATCTAGATTGCACAATAGGATGCACAAAATTTTCTATTAAAGTCTGGTATGACGGTAGGGCTGCACAAAGAGAAAATGTTCAAATTGGAACGATTTCATCGGAAATATTTAAAGATACTACATGATATCGGATATCGGCTGCCGGTGTTCTACAACGATATCGGATCGAATATAGTCAAAACGCTCTAACGCGGGAGAAGCACAGTTGATTGCGGGTGTGAGATTTTCTGTTGTTTAAGAAAAAAGACCTTTCGTTTTTATTTTAATGATGTTCTTTTTTAAAATGCTCAAAATTGTAAAATGTTAGATACAATTATTCAAACCAACCGGCTTGCATTTCGGCTCCGAGCGGACTTTGCGACAGATAGCCAGGTCTGTTAGTATACGTCGGCGTGCGTTTGGAGCTGTATGGCCGTCAGGGAATGTGAATAAAGAGCAGCAGCAGTGAGTCCAGTATTTGAAGTAAGGTTCGGCTGCAGCGGCATGCATACGATTTCACGTCATGACGTCCGACAGATGCGGATTGCTTCCGCGGCATGTGTTCGCATCCGTGCGCGCGATGCGGACCTCAAGCTGATAAGTTCGATTCGTAATTTAAAACCTCTTATAGCCTTTTATATGCTATATTTTCTTCCTACAGGTATGAGCCGTTTTTCATTTTTTATTTTTACAGAATTAATTTTTAAACCAAAATATTATGTCAAACTATGCTATGTCAAAATTTAATTAAGTCAAAAAAAATAAATTTTAGGTTAATAAGCAGATAGAAAAATAGTTAATTTACTTGGTTATGTTGTAGGTTAGTGTATGTAAATAGTTTATTTAAATATAATATGAATCGTTATTTTTATTGTGAAGTAGTGGCTAGTGTTAAGTTATAAATTTATATTTTATATGCGAGACAAGTGCAAGCTTGCGGACAAACCGGGATACGGTTTTTGCAAAGCTAATTGTTACCATGTGTTATAATATTTGTTTAAATAAATTAAAAAAAAACCCTATGTCACAACTTATCATTTAATAATAGACCGTGGTCCCACGAACGAACTTTTTTGATTAGTAGCAAGTTCAATATATGTGAACAGTTTCGTTTTGACGAGATATGTACATTTTGCTTGCTTCGATAAATCTCGAATCGGGTAACTAATAAAATTAGGGGGCTTCGAACATTTTAATTCGGTAAAAGAAAAATATTGATTAATAACAATAATATTTTTTTACTTTAATCGCTTGATTAGGTACTTTAAAAAAAAAACAAAATTGTTTTGTCCTATAACTACATTCAATGGGTTTTCTGACGAGTTCTCCACTTTCACGATTCGGAATTAAGAGTTTTAAATTGATATTAATCAATTTTAAAAACAACCTAATTTTTTTATAACCGCTTATTAATTATTATTATAATTCAAGGGTTACTTAGTCCTCCACGTAAAGTGGAATTTTTTTAGACCGACACTCTAAACCTTTCTTTTTTATCTATCTATTTTATTAGTGACCCGATTCGAGATTTTTCGAAGATAGTAAAGACGGACGTCTCGTCAAAACAAAGCTGTTCACAAAATATCAGCTTGTTATTAATCAAAAAAAGTTTATCGCTGGGACCTCTGTCTAAAAAGAATTTTGTAGATTACTGCTTTCGTAAAATTTGTCGTAATAATAAAGTAATTGTATTACCATATTAATATACTCCATTGACCTTAAAATTTCAGCCTTGTGAATCTACGTGACGAAACAACTTTCATATCCACTAAAGTCATTTGTACTTGAAACTATTTCAATTTCTTGTCATTTTTCAACCGACTTCCCAAAAAGGGAGGAAATTCTCAATTTAATTATGGGTATTTTTATATATGTTTGTTACGTACTTCAAACTCAGTCATTCACCTTAGGTACCTATTCCTGCTGCAATAGCGTCAACCCTTTCACTGTCGTGTTCCGGTTTGGAGTGTAAGGTAGCAGCAATGTATGTAATATTATTTTTCTGTTTGAATTGAATATTTGAGCATGATGATCTATTCAGACGTCTAAGCACGTGATCGAGATAATTATTTTTGATTTATAACAGGCTTAAGGCACAATTCAAATTTCATCAAAATCGTTCCAATTTGATATGGATATAGTTGGCAGATATTAGACAGATACCGCCCCGTTGGTTAAATGGTTAGCGTCCCTGACTACGCAATGGATGGGGCTTGGGTTTGATTCCCGACATTGGTGTGATGTACATGAGTTTTTATTTTTGCTTTCGGGTGATTATTAAATATAAATTAGTATTTATATATGTATTTCCATGCATTAATATCGTTGACTAAAACCCATATCACAAGCAAATAATTCGCTTACTTTGGAGTTACGTCAATTCTTTTAATTAGCTCATCGATATTAACGATATTATTAAAAATAAATAAAGTCGGTGTAGTTTTTAAAGTACTTTTTTTACCTTTGTGTCTTGAGGTGAAGTAAGTATTCTCTCATGTTTCCATGTATTTGCTCGTTTGATTTCTTGCAGTCTTTCCACCAGAACATCTCGAAGTTTAGAAACGCCTTCCCGCTCTTTTCTATTTAACTCATGTAATTTACGAGTTGGCTGGAGATTGTTCGCTGAAACAAGTTGGAGGAAAATTTTGCTTAAATTGATAATTATCAAGATCAAGGTTGTTGTGGATTTGCCAGATGTTCGCTGTCTCTAACCCCGTTGCTGCATTATCTGAGTAATCTATATTATACTAGCTTTTGTCCACGGCTTCACTCGCATTAAATTGGAGGCAGAATTCCAAAAAAAAATTACGACATTTTTGTTAGTCACAAATAGTCGTATTAAATTTTTAGCTATCTACATTGAAAATTGCGGAATGCTCCATACAAACATCCACCCCCCATTTAAGGGAAGTGGAGGGTTAGAAAGTAGCCTATGTCACTGTCCATCACATTCAACTATCTCCTCTTAAAAAACACATCAATTCACCGCTCCGTTTTGCCGTGAAAGACGGACGAACAAACACACACATACACTTTCCCATTTATAATATATTAGTATGGAGACTTCAATACTAGCTGTTGCAATATCGTTAATATTTTTAGTTATGCACGAATTTCTCGTTTTTCCTTCCAACAAATATTTAGGTACTATTCCAAAAAAATACTTAGTCCATTAGTATCGTTTATAGTATACAAATCGCAAAAATGTGGGTATTGTCCAATCTCCAGAACCTAAATATATATAAAAAAATTTGGTACCACAAAAAATTACGAACGATTAAGCGTACCTAATCTATATATCACCAGAATATCAGTAATATCTGTTGCATTATCGTTAATATAAAATTATGTTCAGCTATAATCGGTTTTTCTTGTTTTTCGTCCCAACTACTAATACTACTACAAAAATAAGTTTACTACATTCATTAGCATTGTTAGTCATACAAATCGCGAAAAAAAATGGTATTTATTCAAGCGGGTTCCAGCGTGTCGGAGCTGACAGCGCGCCATGTATCTTCGCCTGACGTAAGGATATATCAGGGTACCTTCAACAAAGGTCTTGACTATGTCATAATAGCGTTTATTATTTTATTTCTATTTCTTGGTTAAGAGGCCAAATTATTTAGCTTAAAACAAGAGATCCGGATTCGATGGAGTTTGGGCATAAGAAAGGGGACAAAGTTTTTGCTCCACATATAATACGTATAATATACATATATAATTATAATTGATTTAAATTTTGCACATGTGCATTGTGCAATAATGCACATGTATAAAATTTAAATCGATAAAACGTAGGAGTAAAACAATGTTTATAAGTTATATAAAGTCGTTCCAAAATAGATAATCATATTTCAACAAAGCATTCAGTACATCCAACCAAAGATGGATCCACCCGAAAAAGAACATCATTCAGGGGACTAAAACTATTTGATTTTTACGAACTTTACTTTTTACTTACAATACTTTTTTCTTATAATGACTTACGTCTTTTTGCATAAAGTTATCCATTTTGTTGTTATTTACCACACGAAATAAAGAAAACAAGGGGAAGTGAAGAGTGGGCGTACCGCGTGCGTCACTATTATGCGCTTTTACTCTAAATTGCCTTAGTGATACTTACCATATCATTAGGAGATAGTTGTCGTGCGAAAATCTATTATACACTGAATTATGCCGTATTGTGCCATCCTTGAATGCAGAAATGATAGTAGAATACAGATGATTAAAAATGGAGATATTTCATATCATTCGAAAGTACAATTTTCATTTTATTTTAATTAAATTCCTGATTTAATATAATCTCTAATGATATAATAGAAAGTCAAGCTAAAATCAGCCGTACACCTTACATATAAATTTCATTTTAGGTTGACCTAATTTTTCTAGAAAGATATACGTAACTGTCATTACGTATATCGTTCTAGAAAGTTCTCTACTCAAATATGATCAACTGAAAACTACGGAAAAATCAATGCTGCCATCTATTGTAGAATAGCGAAACTATTACGATCTTAAGTTTCACTATTGTACAAATAGATGAGTCTATTTTGAATAGACTACAAAAGGACGTAAATACTCTTTTTTTTTGTAGCAAAATAAAATTTATTGTAACGCAGTTTGGTATATTTTTAAATGTTCTGTTTGTGTGTTTCAGATTATTTTTGTTTAAAATGAAAACGACAAATGAAACAATGTTTGCATTAGTAGTTTATATGCAATAATGCTTATTTTATGTGTGAGTGTGGCGATCGCGGTCCTGATACAAATGTTTGTACTTGCCAATTCCGTTGTTTTCTTTATTTCGTGATTTACCACTTACTTATCACTCTTGCTTTAAAATTGGATTATTTTGTGCAAAAAGGCATAAATCGTTATGGGAAAAATTATTTTGTCTATAAAAAGCCTTTTCTTATCTATGTGTAATCTTATCCTTGCAATGTATGAATAATTAGTATTTCAATGTAATTTATATATTTGTGTTTGTCTTTATGCTTGTGCACGATGCCTTCCACTTTCCTTTCCCAGCTTCAATTTCTGGGTTAGCTGGAAGAAATCTCTGTCGTTAGGAATAAGCTCACCTTTTGTGCATTATTTTAAGTATTGTTTATTTTTTTGTCATTATATAAGTGTACAATAAAGTATTAAATAAATAAATAAATAAAAATCAAAAAGTTTTAGTCCTTTGTATCACAATCTGTTTAGGCTAGATATATTTGGTTAGACGTACTGGACGCTGTGTTAAAATATGTTTACCTACAAGTATTTTGGAATTACCTTATATAGTTATCGAGATCTCTAAATAGACAATAATACTGAAATAAGCAAAGTTTTAAGTTAAGTCTCTGACTGACAAGAGTAACAACTTTATATTCTACTGGCATTTTTGGCACAACAAAACTTGTCAATAAATCGAATAGAAAACGACATTCGTTATACATGTAGTTTCTTGACCTTGGCTATATCTGGTATTTTGCATATTAAATAAACTCGGATTGTATTCCAAAGAGTCAGCACAATCACCTGAACGGAGAGAGAGAAAACATTCATTTATGTATTAACTTTATCACTGTTAACATGACAAATGCAAAGGTTGTTGTAAACTCGCCACAGTTGATAATTCGCCATTGTTTTAGATATGCAAAAATCAAAGTAAACTCGCCACAGGTATTAATAAATAATAAAAAGTATGTGTAAATTCGCCACATGTCTTAATTTTATATAAATATTTTAGAAAGCAGTGTTAGCAAGCAAAATTCTAAGTTTTAGCACCTCACTTTTCTATCATACCTATGTTACTAACCTATGCTCATATACACGTGTGCCCGCTTGTTAAAAAAAACATAGGGTTAGGTAATTTGGAATGTCCATGGTACCTACAGGACAGCCAACTTAGCAGAAGCGTGGCATAAACGATTAAATAGATAATGAGTAAAATAAAGTCCAATTTATTACAGTTCCTTGATACGAGTGCTTTAAAAATGAGGCTGATTATATAGACTAAATTACAAAAAGTAATTTTAATATAACATTAAACTTAAAACGCGTCGATCAATTGCATATGATCAATAACTAAAAAGCATTTTTGATAATTATAATAAGACTAGCTGACCCGGCAAACGTTGTTTTGCCATATAAATTATTTAATAAAAAATAAGGGTTGGTGATAGAAGGGTAAAAATGTAGAGTTATATGTATTTTTTAATGCTGAATCATAAAAAAATAAAAATAAAAAAAATTGTCCATAAACTAAAAAAAAAATTTTAGGGGTGGACAACCCTTAACATTTAGGGGGATGAAAAATAGATGTTGGCCGATTCTCAGACCCACTGAATATGCATACGAAATTTCATCAAAATCGGTCAAGCCGTTTCGGAGGAGTATGGAGACTAACATTGTGACACGAGAATTTTATATACTTGACTTTAGCTGAAGTATTGAACTTTTATGTTTTACAGCGTTTTATTAATTTATAAATATTATGGTATTTTTTTAATCAAAAGATAACAAATATCTTTGCAGATGACTTTCCTAATGTTAAGAGACAATCATCGCCTATAGGCATCGAAGATTTTATCTTTCAAACCGGAACCGGAGCACGACAGTGACAAACATTGGCGCTATTGCGGCAACAATACAAAAATTGGAAAAGTGGTGGCACGAATCAAACCAAATATTTTTTTGCTTTCAAAGGTTTTTTGAAATTAGGTTTTATCAAAAGTGATTAATGTGATTATTAGTTAAAGAAATGTGTGTTGTAGTTTAGTTATTTATGATTTTTTTTAGTTGTAATATTTTTGTAGGAGTTATTAATAGTTGTATATCTCAGGTAAATTAGCAAGTCGATTCTGCAATTAAAACTTTAATTTTAATGTAGATGAAAAGTCAAATTTTGAATACTTGCTGTGATTATTACAATAATAAATACATTATTCTATTTCATATTTGATTTTCGTGCGATATGTACTGAGAGTTAGTGTGGCGAATTTACAATAGTTAAAAAAATGTGTGGTGAGTTTACACATATTTTTATGTCATTTTTGTGTAGCAAATTTACTATTGTGGCGAGTTTACAACAACCCCGTGCAAAATATTTCGTTTTGAATAACAATCAATGCATTGTTGTATGCCAATATCAAACATTTCAGTGTTCTAAGAAAACTTGCTACTCTGTTTTGCTCTTGTTGTGCTCTGACTCCAATGGGCAGAGCTTACTTTTTGTATGGCATACTAAATACTAAGTACAGAGCGGTAGAGTTCTGCATTGTCTCGCCCGTGTCTGATACCATCGCTTTACCAATTTCTGCCGCAATAGCGTCAGTACTTGTCACTGTTGTTTTCCCGTTTGGAGGGTAAGGTAACTATTAATTTTTATTTTCTCCGTGTTGGTCCCGGTTCCCGGGTCCCAGGTTCCTTTGTAGAATAGGCCAACTGCCGTTCTGCCAGGCAGGTCATAGGTTACAAACTGTCAGGCAGAAGGGCAGAAATATTATACGAGTACATTATTTATGCCGGCGTCGGGACGTGACGACCCCATCGCCCGCTGGTGGAATAATCTTCTTTTGTGAAATTATTCCACCGGTGCAGTCTGTCAAAAAAAGTGGTAGTGCCATGCTTAGCTGAATGGGCCGGCACGACGGTTGCAATACTACTACCTCACTTAAAACCAACGTAAAGTAACAGCTTTGCTGTTGCGTTCCGTTTGGTCTGTGAGATTCCCGGAGGCCCTTTGCCCCCCACCCCCTAACACTATGGAAGCACAATTCAAAGGTAGTAGTTTACCCAAGGGGGGTACCACTAGCGTTAGCTGTGGAGAATCCCCCTCTGGACATCCATGTTCAGGAATTTGTAATCAACCTAATCATGGATGCCCTGTGTGTGAGCGCAAAATAGCGCTCACACACAGGGCATCCAGCGCAAAATTGCGCAAAATTGCGCTCACACACTCGGTGCTCGGGGCAAACGGAACAAAAATCTTCAGGCATCCCCTACCACACTCCACGTGGACTTTACTAATATTAGGGGTCTTCATTCGAATTTAAATGCCGTCCACCACCATCTTGAGACGGCTAAGCCGGTTTTGTTCTTTTTAACCGAGACGCAGATATCTTCTCAGGCTGATACTTCATATCTCTTTTACCCGGGGTACAAACTTGAGCATTCGTTGTACCCCGGGCGGGAGTTTGTGCTTACGTCAGAGAGGATATCTGTTCTCGACGTCTCAGCAGGCTTGAAAGCATGGACCTATCCATCCTCTGGCTACGCCTAGATTGCGACGACCATCCCCGCATCTATGCGTGCCTGTACAGGTCCCACAGCGGAAATGCCGAATTAGACCGACTCATAGAACACATCCAAATTGCAACAGATTCCGTGCTGCAGCAGATTCCCTCCGCAGAGATCCTGATAATCGGTGATTTTAATGCCCACCATGCCGAATGGCTCGGTTCACATACTAGATACCAATCATGCGGGGAGATCTGTTCACGATTTTGCTGTAGCGTATGGTTGACACAGCTGGTTACTTCGCCTACGCGTGTTCCAGTTGTTAGACCTTCTGCCTACCTCACACCCAGACAGTTATCAGGTTTCTGTAGACGCTCCACTTGGTTCATCGGACCACTGCCTAGTACGGAGCAAAGTGCCGATAACGCGCTTATCACGGCCTCGTTCTTTAGGCTGCCGCCGCGTTTGGCACTACAGGTCAGCAGATTGGGACGGGATGCGGTCCTTCTTTGCATCTTACCCATGGAAGAGTGTATGCTTCTCGCTGGAAGATCTAGATGTCGTTGCTGACTGCGTCGCTGATGTGGTGCTGCAGGGAATGGAACTTTACATTCCGTTTTCTGCTGTACCCGTTGGTGGCAAGTCTCAGCCATGGTTTGGTCGCCAATGCAAAACGGCTCCACGCCGAAAGCAGGAATCTTACCATGCCTGGGCCGCGGCATCGGCATCGCAGGATGTAAATACCAGCACACTCAGAAAGGAGTACAATTATGCCTCTAGGTCTTTTAAAAGAACCATAGGTAAAGCAAAATCCGAGCACATTGGCAGAATTGGTGGGAAGCTAGTTCGCCTTCCTTCGGGAACTGGTGCGTTCTGGTCTCTAGTTAAAGCTGTTCAAGGGAATTTCTGTATGCCCTCTTTTCCACCTTTGCACAAAGATGATGGCTCTCTAGCCCATTGTACAAAAGAGAAAGCTGATATTTTAGGCTCACTTTTTGCAGCAAACTCGACTCTGGACGACCAAGGAAATGCATCATCTACCATCCCGCGGTGTGACACTTCCATGCCGGAGGTAAAGTTCTTGCAAACTGCAGTGCGTAAGGCACTCATTTCCTTGGACGCCCATAAGTCGAGTGGGCCTGATGGCATCTCTCCTATCGTGCTCAGGATGTGTGCTCCAGAGTTGGCACCGGTTTTTACGCATTTATTCCAGCTCTCCTACTCAAAAGGCATCGTGCCCATTATTTGGAAGACCGCTTTAGTGCACCCAATCCCTAAAAAAGGCGATCAAGCGGTCCCGTCCAACTATCGGCCTATAGCGATAATCTCCTTATTCTCCAAAATAATGGAGTCTATGGGTGGCGGTAATCACTTAACATCAGGTGAGCCTCCTGTCCGTTTGCCCCCTTTTCTATAAAAAAAAAACACTAGCTGCTGCAGCGTGCAGCCCGCTCATTATAAAAGTTTTTGGTGAATTCCGCGCGATTACCTAATTTTTCCGAGCCATATAGCACATACTATTCCAGATCATCATCTATCTGTGTGCCAAATGTCATTCAAATCCATTCAGTAGTTTTTCCGTTATTGAGTAACAAACATCCATCCATACATCCAAACTTTCGCATTTTAAATTTTAGACCCGGCCGGACTTAATTTGAGACCCGCGCGGACTTAACTTTAGACCCGCCCGGACTTAATTTAGCCCAGAATATAATTCAACCCGGACCAAGTGTATTTTAAGCATTGCTTCGCTCTCACAGAATCATAATAGAACTTTAAGTAAGCATAAATAATAACGTTTCGAAAAAAAATCTAAAAATAGTTGCTGCATTAAAAAAAATTTGGATTTTGCCTATTCTGATGATAAAGAAGGATTTATTTTGACAGCCCCTCTAGACGAGTGTTTAGCGAATCTGACTATGCAATCGATAGGGCCTGCGTTTGACACCCGAAAGGAACAAACATTTGTGGGATAAAAAAAAAGATGTTTGTACTTTTACGTTTGGTTTGGGTGTTTATTCAATGTATTTGAGTATTTATAAATGTATTTTTATGTATGTATTAGAGTCGTTGACTGATACCTATATTACAAGCAAATAATTTGCTTACTTTGTGGTTAGATCAATTTGTATAATTTGTTCAGTGATATTTATAATTTTATGTTAAGAACTTATGATTCATTATCATCAGCGTAGTAGGTAGCTGGTATAACAAATTGGTAGGTACCAGACTGACTAATGAAAGATAAATGCATCAATTTGCATCAATTTTATTATGTGAGGTTATACACAAGTATGAAAAACAAGGCAGTGTTTGTTATCAGTTATCATCTGTGAGTGGATATAATATTATTTTTGTATTCAAAACTGTGACTGGTTCTTTTCTAAATATAAACTTTCTTGAGATAAGTTTATTGCGTTTAGTAATCAAAAAATATGAATATTTATCATGATCTTTTCTTGTTTATACAATGTCACGTACCTTATACTTGTTTTTCAACTTTACTAAAATACGACTTTGCAAAATTGAGGACATTTTGAAGGTTCTTTTTAAAACAAGCTTTGTTATCTTGACCTTATTAATGGATAGATACATTTTACTTTATAAATTAGAATAAAAACAATATAATTGCGATTTTAGAAACATAATATAATGATATATTTAAGTAATAAGTAGTAATTTACTTACATATGCGCAGGAGTGTAGAGCGGAACGCCATGTCGCTGACTGGAGGCGCGGCGCGGACGTGTTGAAGAAACAAACACCGGCAGCCGGCTTTTTAGTTATCCAGTCACACAAGTTTTAATATTTCGTCTGTTTTGGTATTGCGTAACAAGGCACTAATAATCAGTAAACTAATATGATTATGTTTGGTTGGCTACGCTGGTATAATTAATTTCTACTGAGTTTAGAAAAGTATCGCCTCGATAGACAAAAGAAGAAAGGGTATAAGGGTGGCTTTCCGCTTTTATAGTCGCAAACACAAACATTTTTTAAAATCATAAAATAGCAAACCAGCAGATGGGTCTCCTAATGGAAAGTGCCAATCATCGCCTAAAGACACCAGACTAGTACTATCTGCCAAAGATATAGATGTATTCTGCCAAAGATGTTAATTGTGTATTGCTATCTTGTGGCGAGGTCTAATGCCACATGCATAAGTTTACCGGCTACCTTACCCTCCAAACCGGAACACGACAGCGACAAGCACTGACGCTATTGCGGCAGGAATAGGTAAGGCGGTGGTACCAGACCCGGGCGAGACAATGCAGGACTCTACCATCTAGAAGCCATGATGGTTGTGACACGCATAGCCAATCGGTCGCTTTTTACGACCTGCCTGGCAGAACGGCACTTGCCCTATTCTGGCCCATAACGGGGAAGATTTATCACTTAAACTAGTAAATCATTTTGACTTAAAAATTAGTCGACTAAAATTATCATTCCCGACTTGTAACAGTTTACTAAATTGTTTTGGAATTTCACAAACCTACACCCCCATTCTAAACTCTGTCAACTGAACTGTTTCTGATTTTCAAGGTTTCTGATTTCAATAGGCAGTTGATTTAAAACTAGAAATATAATTAATAGGCAGTAGGCATGTTAGATCCCTCACCTAGATGACTATATAAATTTAAGTTCTTACTACTCGTGCATTTTTGTGTTTGTTTTATGACACAAATAGCATATTTTGAATTGGTGAATAGTATAACGGTATGTCTGAATACAAAAGGTATCCATTTTGTGTATTTTAAGACTTGAGTAACGCATTCTACTTTGTGCCACGTAGAATTCTGGTGGCAAAACGAAAAAATGCGGTATTAAAGTAAAATCATTAGAGCGGATACAAAGTTAGTAGATAATAAGAAACACGTAATGAAATTTCAAAAATTTCTGTGTATCATAAGAAAACATTCTTCAAGTTATAAGTGTAGTGACTATGGAATACCACAGGGAGGTATTTCAGGTCCCCCGATTTTTAATGATCTTCTGAACTATCCAACATGAGTCGTTTTTATTTGCAGATGACCCTACAATCTTTGTTAATATAAAAATAAAAATCATTTAGTATAACCTCACTTAAAGTTTCAGAATTTTTAAAAAGTAACAGTCTGAATATTAACTTTTAGTCACTGTTTAATCAACAACAAAAATAGTTGTAAATAAAATAATATAGTATAAAATAATATTTCAAACATGGTACAGTAACAAAGTTACAAAATCAAATATATCTATTATTCAACAATATAACTAAACTACTTAATATACTTAAAGGAATATTAATTAACAAATTTTGCAATTGAAAATCGCACATTGATTCTCTTTTTGTAATAAAATTGATAGATTTGTCTACACTATGAGCAAATCAAGAGAGGTAACCAACTTAAAATCTACCGTGTTAGCATATCACGGATATGTTTCATTTTTATTACAACATGGAATCTCTACTTGAGGAAACTAAGTTGATTTAATTAGAATTTTCATATTTAAAATAATTGTAAACCCCTCTTCAAACCTTTTTAAATAGGTACTACCTTTACTTTGACTTCTTACGTCCTATGCGGATTTATAAAAAAAAACATCAAAATTTGTTTAAAACAGATGTTCTAGTATTAGGTAACTTTATTTTAGAAAAATGCACTTAGACGAAGACTGAGTATTGATCAATTATGGAATTGACTGAATAACAATTAATATATTAATAACGAAAAAATGCATATTCTTCGAAAATTATTTTAAAATTAATTTTAAAATTATTTTAAAATTATTATAAATATTACCTACATACTTACGCCTAATATGCCTGCTTTAAATAAATTCCACAAACAACTGTTTCATTTACTATTAAACAAATCTTACTAAAGTGTGAATGAACGTTTTACTGATAAAATGAAATATTATTCGAAAAATGTATTTTTAGTCTTAAAAATATTTACTACTAGCTGTTGCCTGCGACTTCGTCCGCGCGGACTTCGTTTACTCCGCACTGCTCCTCCCCTGTAGGTGATAGTGTGATAATATGTAGTCTATATGTTGACCCGACCTGTTCGTAATATTCATGCAAAATTTGAAGTAAATCCATGCAGTACTTTTTGAGTTTACCCCGGACATACATACAGACAAACAGACAAAAATTTTAAAAACTATATTTTTGGCTTCGGTATCGATTGTAGATCACGCCCCAAGTATTCTTTTAAAAAAATATTCAATGTACAGTTTTGACTTTCCTACGATTTTATTACATGTATAGATGTTTTGTGATAACTGATAATTTATGTTTCATATACTTTTTGTATAAACCAATAATGTCAAATCTTTAAATATTTGCCAACCATGTTTGGTAGGATTTGTTAGTTACTAAACATTAATTTTAGTAACTTGTAACACCCATATAAAAAAAAAGTATCTTCACGCCCATATCCCCGAAGGGGTAGGCAGAGGTACAACAAGTGCACCCACGATTAGCCGAAGATACTTGGTCCCACAAATGTGATAGGTGGTAAGCCTATTGCCAACCGGGCACTTTCCAATCCCGGGCAACTTTGTGTTTATCAGAAAACTGAAAAAACAATTTTTTATGTGCCCGACATGGGAATCGAAGCCGGAAGCTCATGTGGTCAACGCCAACGCTGAATCACTAGACCCCAGAGTCGACTATTTCATTTCATTTTATTTTAATTTACTACATATATGTTTTATTTCATACTAGCTGACCCGGCAAACGTTGTTCTGCTTTTTTAATTACTCTTGTTTTTTTCTATATTTTCTCAACTTTTAAACCTTCCCTGGACTTAACAATTAATTCAAAACTAAAATTAGCCAAATCGGTTTAGCCTTTCTCGAGTTTTAACGAGACTAACGAACAGCAATTGATTTTTTATATGAGAAGATTCATTTCAATATAATCGTGAAAAACTATTATGCATTTCCGGCGAAGAAAGTAAAGGGGAGTGACACCTCCTATAATGTAATATTGTTCATTTCACTTTAAAATGTTTTACTTTTATCGTTTTAGGTCTATAAGGTCTCTTTTGACGAATATCCTCTGCCAGACAGTTCGCACTGCCATCGTGACTCTAATATGAGGTAGAGTTCTTGAAAGACTCGCCCGAGTTTTGAATGAGCGCCTTAATTTTTGGTACCACAACATCACCAGTTCTTACTTCTTGTCACTGTCGTTTTCCGGCTTGCAGAATGCAGAGTAAAGCCCCGTTTTCACTTTGTGTAGTGCAAGTGCCAGTGTTTAATGCAGGTGCTTAGTATTAAGAATAAATACGTGAAGACAGCCGTTGATCCATGCGAGTGATTAGTATTCAGCCTCTATTCACTTTTACTACGCTGAATACTGATCACTCGTACTGATCAACGTCTATCTTCACGTATTTTTTGCTTAGCCGTTTTCACTTTGATTAGTCCGAGTGCGAGTGTTTAATGCCGGTGCTTAGTATTAAGAAAAAAATACTTGTAGACAGCCGTTGATTAGTGCGAGTGATTAGTAATCAACGTATTAAAAGTGAATAGACGCTGATTGCTAATCACTCGCACTGCACAACGGCTGTCTTCACGTATTTTTTGCTTAATAAAGCTAAGCACCTGCATTAAAAACTCGCACTCTCACTAATCAAAGTGAAAACGGGGCTTAAGGTATATGTGGTGATCTTCGTCACGGAATATTTTTTTAAAAGAATACTTGGGGCGTGATCTACAATCGATACCGAAGCCAAAAATATAGTTTTTAAAATTTTTGTCTGTTTGTCTGTATGTATGTCCGGGGTAAACTCAAAAAGTACTGCATGGATTTAGTTCAAATTTTGCATGAATATTACTGATAGGTCGGGTCAACATATGGGCTACATATTATCACGCTATCGCCTACGGGGGAGGAGCTGTGCGGAGTAAACGATTTCCGCGCGGACGAAGTCGTGGGCAACAGCTAGTAAGATATATAATATTTTTTGGTTACAAAGATCCATTACGAGAACTATCTTATTAGTTGCTATCCTGTAATATAAAATTAATAAAATAAATAACTTAATTGTCTCATTTTATTTTGCTTTAGAACTCAAAGCACTGTAGTCATAATAATCATACTACAGATTATATACCTTTTTTAAATAATAAGAAAGCAAACAAGCAGATGGTTCTCCTGATGGAAAGAGAAGCCATCGTCTGTAGACGTCAAAGATGTTAAAGGTGCGTTGCTATCCTAGTAGCGGGATGGCAATGCCACATTCATAAGTTTACCGGCTACCTTACCCTCTAAACAGAAACAAGACAATGAAAAGCATTGACGTCATTGCGGCAGGATTGGGTAAGACGGTGGTACCAAATACCCGGTCGAGACGTTGCTGAATTCTACCACCTAGTAGTCACGACGTAGTAACACATATAACCAATCGGTCGCCTTTTACGACCTGCCTGGCAGAACGGCAGTTGGTCTATTCTTCAAGGGAGCCCGAAACAACACGTTGAAATAACTACCTATCAATTGTAATTTCTGTTAATAATAAGGTTAGATATAATCTATATTATTAATTGTTAATTAATATTATAAATGCGAAAGTTTAGATGTTTGGATGGATGGATGTTTTTAGTCGATCACTTCAAAAGTACTGGACGGATTTGAATAAAATTTGGCAAGTAGATGATGATCTGGAATAGTACATAGGCTAATGTTTATCCCGAAAAAATTAGGTGATCCCACAGGATTTGCCAAAATATTCATAATGCAGAGGGCTCCAGCTAGGATGGAAATAATTAGATAGGCACATACGGAAAATATTTTTATTAACATATTTTTGACGTGACAACGTCTTATAATTCGATAGAGCTGGCTGCACGCACGAAAAAACATGACTCATGCGGCGTTACCTCGCTCTGAGGCGTTCCGTTTAAGGCTTGGAGTACAAGCGAGAGCTTAAGACGTTGTCACGTTCAACTATCGTCTGTAAACCAACTTTACAGACAACCGATTTTTTTTTTTATGTTATAAGATAGCAAACAAGCAGATGGGTCTCCTAATGGAAAGAGTCAACCATCGCTCATAGACACAAAAGGTGTTAATGGTGCGTTGCTGTCTAGTGGTGAGGCCTTATGCCACATGCATAAGATTACCGGCTACCTTACCTTCCAAACCGGAACACGACAGTGTCAAGCACTGACGCTATTGCAGCAGGAATAGGTAAGACGGTGGTACCAGACCCGGGCGAGACAATGCAGAACTCTACCGCCTAGTAGCCACGATGTTAGTGACTCCCATAGCCAATCCGTCGACTTATACGACCAGCCGGAACGGTAGTTGGCCTATTCTTCAAATGAGCCCGGAACCAACACGGGTACACATATGAACAAAAGGTCGACGATGTATTGCTATGTATTGTAATATAATATATATGTAATCATATCATTTTAAAATAGTTGACTAATTTTCATCGTTACAAAAATTTATTTCTCCCAGTGATACCTGAAACATTTTCGCAAAGAATGCTGTCAGCATATTCAATAGTTCGCTAAGCTTATATTGTCTCTAGACTTCACTGGAATAAGACACGCCCACTTCCATGCTGACAACGCCACCTTCGCCTGATCTTTTGATTAAAATGTAGCTATTTTAAAATGCTTTTTGTATGTATAAAGAATATAAGCTACAAAACAGTAACTCAAGTTCAAACAAATTGTGCGATTGATTGTGTAACTCAAGACCATTCACCTTTCGCATTGCAGTTTGTAGCGCTGACCCTGACCCTTAATCAAGGTAGAACAAAATGGATGTTCAACGCCTTTTAGTCCACTCCTTTACTATTTACAAATAGGACAAGTATACTCCGCTGCGCCTACCCGTTACGAAGTCTAGTGTTATTCTAAATGCGCTGTCACCTCGTATTATTCGAACTAAATTGTTTTTCTGGATTCTTATTTTAAACTCCTTGCCACCTGGCGCTTAGAACGATCGTGCTTTGGAATTGACCCCAGGGCCGCTGCTGGCAGTCAATAATAGTTATATTGTCACATGGTCGCGATCTCATGTGTGGTCGCACAAATGTATCGGTTTCGAGTAATTATATGATGTTTCATTACTGGCATATACCATTGTACTGTGGTACAATTAACCTAAAATTAGCTTTTTCTTCAATAAATCCTATTTTTTCAAATTTTGGGAAGTTTCTAGAAAAAGATTTGATTTTCAAAACATTTATTTTAATATGTCAGTTGCGTGGTTTCTTTCGTTTTCAATCAGTCACTCATTTTTGTACTTTACAGGCGACTCTGAAAAAGAAACGCTAGTTAGTACGATCTTTTTTTTATACACACAAGCAATTTTCAGATGAAAAAAAAACGCTTATAAATACCAAAAAACGTCAACTGTGCGCTGTTACCTATAGGGCGGTTTAAAATGCCGATAAAAATGACATCCTAACCCTATCACAAGGACCTCAACGTACCGTTAAAATCTTTGGCGTTTATAGGCGATGATTATCTCATAATTATCTCTAATTTTGAGGTACAGTATGTTAAAGGTTCTGACAACGCAACTGTAGACGCACTGTCAAGGATTATGATAGAAGATTTAAAGGAAATGCACGACAGTGTGAAAAAAGCATTAACGAGAGCACAATCTAAAAAACAATATAACTCTGATTCTGGGGTGGATACAGACTATAGAAGCCATTGACTCAAGGCCTGTGCAACCAAGAGTTGTGAATATTCATATTAAACCAGAAGAATCGGTCCAGTTAAGATTTATTGATATGAATGGATTAGAAAGATTAAGGAAAATAAAGTACGCACATATGTATTATGAACCGATTTTGAAAATATTTTTTTTTGTTTCGAAGGGTGTACTTCCCGTGTAGGCCCGTTACGATTTGATGAAGATATGATGCATGGTTCCAGAAATACACAAAATGGGAAGTTGGTTTTTGCAGTTTTACTGCATCGAAATTGTCGTACCTACCTACGAAAGACGAACTAGTAGAAAAAATGGAAGAATTAAAATCCTAAGGTAATCTAATCGGCTAATCTATTTATAAGGTCTTGAGTTTGATCTTATATTTGACGTTATACGATTTTTTGGGTTATCCTCAAAAGTGTGGTAATCTCAGTGGCAGCTACTTCGGACTACTAACCCCTTGCTTCGAATATTCATGTCAAGCTGTCAGTACCGGTTATCGACAAGAAGCAAACGATAGTCGTTTTCAAGTCGATAAGCTGTGTTGATGGGAATCGGCATTCATCTCACCAAGCTACAAATCGGGGAATCATGGTCAACCGAAATGACTATTGATGTTCGCTTCACTCTACCTTCCCCGCAATGTTTAAGATGTGGAAACATCCGGTTTAGTCTAAAATACTAGAACGAAGCCGGATGTTTAAGACCGTTAAAATAAGGTTTTTAAACTGTATAAATTGTAAACAAGTTCCAATGACTCATCAAACATCGCCATCTGTCACGTGCTTATCGGTGGTGTGTTTACAACACCGCCTTAGCCACCTAATGGTTTGGCGGTGGTAAGTTAGTCAGTTGTTTGCCTGTCGATTCGGATGTATGTATCGGATGTATGTATGTATCGTATGTATCGGATGTTTGATACTTCATGATTATAAATTGATAAAAATAGTTGATATAAGAGATTTTGTTGAATGTGATAAAAGCGATGTAAAATGTGTCCCTCCCCGTGTTGGTCCCGGGCTCCTTTGAAGAATAGGCCAACTGCCGTTCTGCCAAGTGCCAGGCAGGTCGTAAAAGGCGACTGATTGGCTGTACGAGTCACTAACATCGTGGCTACTAGGTGGTAGAGTTCTGCATTGTCTCGGCCGGGTCTGATACCACCGCCTATCCTATTCCTGCCGCAATAGCATCAGCGCTTGTCGCTGTCGTGTTCCGATTTGGAGGGTAAGGTAGCAGGTGAACTTATGCATGTGGCATAAGACCTCGCCACACGATAGCAATGCACCATTAACATCTTTGGTGTCTATAGGCGATGGTTTCTCTTTCCATCAGGAGAGTCATCTGCTTTTTAAATGTGTAAAAACTTAATAAAGTTAACGTGTTTTTCTGGACTGATTATATAACTATTGCCTAAAGACATCAAAAATGTTGCTGGAACATTGTCACCCACGGGGCGGAGACGTAATATCATAGCATAATTTACCGGCTACTTTACCATCCAAACCGAACCACAAAAACAAACAAGAGGAACCGAACTATCATAAGCGGCAGGAACAGGCAAGGCGGTGGTTACAAACTTGGATGCTAGTATAGTGACGCATTTGGCGAATCATTCACCTTTTACAAATTGCCTGGCTGAAATCAACTTGGGGCTAAAGTTGAGTATGCGTACTTGTAAGTATATTGTTAGCAACTGCACTTAGTAACAAGTACTAACCGGCCAGTGTGGCGCACCTGTGTGATTTATGCACCTGTTATTGTGAGATAATGACGTCATTATTAATAACAATGGACAAATATAAATAAAAATAGTACAAATAGACTGTGATAAGATGTTTTCGGTTCATTGTAATTCTATCGCTTCTTGAGGGCGTTCCTCTGCGCAAAAATTATTCTGTGCGTGTGAAAGTGATTCTAGTTTATTATTATTCGGCCAAACTGCTTCTCGGTTATAATAGTTTACCCACCTCTGGTCCAACATGTATAGCGAGCATGACGTCATATTCGTTAGCACCAACGTATATTTGTGCCCTCCCATTGTTGTCGACAGTCACAGTTTTGCCTCGACAACTGTTGTTGTTCTTTTCACCAGAAATAATGTCACAGTAGCTACCAGCAGGAAGGCAAGTCTGTAATCGAATATCTATATATTAATAAATATATAATAGTGTCCCCGAAGAGGCAGAGGAACAAATTATTGATAGGAGATTGTTACTAAATTTGAAAAAAAAATTGAAAAACTAATTAATTATATTGACAATATCTCTTTTCCTTGTCCCACACACTCTTAAATATACGTATAAAGAAGATGGCTATATATAAATTCAAATATGTCACACGTTTGCGATTTGCTACACAATTGTTCGCAAAAGAAATAGAGTTGCTTCCATATTATTTATTATATTTTACTTATTATAATACTTTGATAAATTTATTTTTAATAATAATTATTAGTTATTTGTATAATATATTATAGCATATTGTATTTAATGTATTTTTTCCACGAGATTTAATACGTTGCGTAACATGGACGGGTATTATAATAGGCCATTCACATTATAAGGAATGCTTTTTCCGAAACTATGAAGTCTTGTTTGTTCAAATCATTTTACAGAAAGCGACATGTATGTATTCATATAACACAGAAATGATTTAGAAGATAAAAAAACAGTTACACCTAATTTGCAAGTAGGTAGATGTTATTTAATTTACGTATTATATAATAATTGTATTAATTGTAAACTTAGTTCATGGGTTTAATTTAATTAAATACACCGGCACACAAAAAAAAAGGTGTCTGTGCACCGGGCGCCACCTATCTACGGGCATGTTTTTCGACCCGCTGAACATGAATTTCAAGTCAGTTTAGGCCGTCCGGGCTTCAATTTCGAGTAAATTGCAAAAAACCCCAAAAAATAGGAATTTTAGGAAATAATAAAAGTGAAAATTACAGGACAATAGTCGAAGAATTAGTGACAAATTACAAAAACTTAGGATGTTTGTTAATAAAAAATACAAGAAATTTATTAAATTGTGTTTAAAAGATTTTTTTCTATTTTTTCAGCAGCAGTTTTCTGCTATTTAATCGATTTTTGCAATTTTATGAATGTTTGAGGAGACTATGGGCCAAATTTATTGCAGAATCAGATTAAGCAGACTAATTACATGAAAATCTTTATCAATTCGCATCCACAAATTTTTTTATACCAAGATAATCCCAATTTTCTTCGATTTTTGTAATTTTTGATGATTTTTTACAATTTTTATTTAGATTAGAGATATTAGATTTAAAACGGTTTATGATTAAAGTGCGATCGAAATTAGTATTTAACAGATCAAAATACATGAAAAATATGCTTGCATTAGATTTCAAAAAAAATTTTCTTACCAAAACATCGAATTTTTGCTATTTTTTTGGGGTTTTTTGCAATTTACTCGAAATTGAAGCCCGGACGGCCTAAACTGACTTGAAATTCGTATTCAGGGGGTCGAAAAACATGCCCATAGATAGGTAGCGCCCGGTGCACAGACAACTTTTTTTTTTGTGTGCCGGTGATATGATTAGTAATTAGTATTTAGTAGATTTATATTATGTATTTGCATACAGGCATTGTCGGCAGAATATAGTGATCTGAAATTTATTTAATATAAAAATATATTGTCATAAACTAATAGACGTAAGAAATATGGGTGGCTTGTTTTTCGTTAAAAATGATGTATTTGACATATGTATGAGTACGGAACGCATTATATGCAATTATCGTCGCGTGAGTAGAGGAAAACAATTCAAAAAATATGATTAAAACTTGACTTCTATAGAGGTATTAAAATTGTATATTTAGAAAGATGTGTTTCATGTAGGTAAAGAAAAAAACATAAGATTCTATTAATTATAGAAAAATTGATGGATATACGATTGATTACATCTGTAAAAAAGAAACTACCCCAATTAAAACTGGTTCGATAACTTTATAACAAGTAAAAATTTATCTAAAGGTAATCTATATTATTATTGTTATTAATATTATAAATGCGAAAGTTTGGATGTTTGTTACTCAATCACGCAAAAACTACAAACCGAAATCAATGAAACTTGGCACAAAGGTAAATGATGACCTGGAATAGCACATAGGCTACTTTTTATCTTGGGAAAATTAGGTGATCCCACGGGAAAACTGCTATAATGCAGTGGACTGCACGCTGCAGCTAGTTAATAATAAGTGTAATCAGCCATTTGACATCACGATCACAATGATACTTTAGTAGGTAGTTATTTATTAAAAATAAATATTTTGAAACTTGTAATAAAAAGACTTTTTATTTTTAGTGCGTTACATAAGACTGGCTAACTTAAAAAAATCTTGTCCAATTTTTAAATAATTGAAAAATATTGTCATAGAAATGTTCAACGCAACGTATTTTTGTTTATAAAAGAAAAAAAATAGTATCCAATATTTTTTATTTATTGAAAAACCAGACTATAGAAGATCGTAACAAAACTTTAAGTCAACATTCCTGTTTTTTTCTTCCATAAACTAGTTCATAGAATTAAGTAACTTTAACAAATTTTGTCAAAAAATCGACTTCATGCATTCCTTGTTCTATTATATTCTTTATTTCAATTCTCTATATGAAAATTCAAATAAAGAATATGATAGAACGATTCTTTTTATGAGTAGCATGTCTTGCAATTTTACATGTTAAAGCTATGGTCTTAATGTTGAATTTTCTAAGGAAACGGACACAGTCTGTGCGAAAATTGGGTGCGGTGAACATCAAAGAAAATGTTTAAAAACCTGTATAGTGTATACCCCGGTTCATTGATTCAAAATCCATAAAATTTGCTCCATAAGGAAACCGTTATCCTGAGGTTAAAGCAGAAGCAAATCTTGTGAAAACGCTCTTTATGTACTTGAGCTGATTTAGATTTGAAAATGTTAGATTTGAAAATTAACCGATAGAAATTCCCTCACCTGTAAATTTTGATTAAGATCCCAGCTATCAATATTGAATGCGATAAATGCTCTGTTTCCGCGACAGAATGCTATTTGATTGCTGCCATTATCCCACCAGTCATTAAGGGCCGCATCTCCGGCGACATTCCTGAACGCCACCATCCCGTAGATTTGCCGCCAACGATGCTGGCATACCCAGCCGTTACCGCATGTGCCATCCTAGATATAAAAAATATCCCATAAAGTTTAGTGTATTAAAATATCGCAACTCTTAAGGCGCTAAATATTATTTTCATTTGTTTAATTGAACTTTATTTAACGTTTTCATTACTTTATCTATATCTACTAGGTGATAGAGCTACTTAAGGCGAGGCATCGCGACAAACGGGAAAAACTGGTTTGCTAAATCACGTTTTTTTTGTATTGATTTTTAAATAACAATTTTACAAAAATTACACTATATACCTGAAGATATTATCTAAGGAATGTGCTAACTTATTACATGATAGAATGTACTTTACTCGATCATATAAAATTCCGAAAACAGGCTAAAAAAATTCTCTAAAACAAATAATTTGGTAATAATATTTCTAATCTTCCACAGGATTTTTATATGGTGATATTTAGTTTTAGATACAAAAAAGAATGTACTCAATTTTGGTTTTCAGCTGCAGTCCTATATTTATTTATCCAAAAATTATCACGTTTCCCAGCAGTTTCAGAACATGCCGCGCCCCGCCCATTTACAATAGAATTGACGTGCGTCAAAATACCTCGCCTTAACGTCTCGCCTGGATATGTGGTACGACACCACATACCTAGGCGAGAAATTGCGGAAGAAATAGCGTCAATGTCATTATCGTATTCCGGTTTGCAGGGTAAAGTAGCCGGTAGATTAATGCGCCTGGCATTGTCACAATTGACATCTTTGGTGTCGTTCGCTCGTACCACACCACATACCTAGGCGAGAAATTGCGGAAGGAATAGCGTCAATGTCATTATCGTATTCCGGTTTGCAGGGTAAAGTAGCCGATAGATTAATGCGCCTGGCATTGTCACAATTGACATCTTTGGTGTCGTTCGCTCGTACCACACCACATACCTAGGCGAGACATTGCGGAAGGAATAGCGTCAATGTCATTATCGTATTCCGGTTTGCAGGGTAAAGTAGCCGATAGATTAATGCGCCTGGCATTGTCACAATTGACATCTTTGGTGTCGTTCGCTCGTACCACACCACATACCTAGGCGAGACATTGCGGAAGGAAGAGCGTCAATGTCATTATCGTATTCCGGTTTGCAGGGTAAAGTAGCCGGTAGATTAATGCGCCTGGCATTGTCACAATTGACATCTTTGGTGTCGTTCGCTCGTACCACACCACATACCTAGGCGAGAAATTGCGGAAGGAATAGCGTCAATGTCATTATCGTATTCCGGTTTGCAGGGTAAAGTAGCCGATAGATTAATGCGCCTGGCATTGTCACAATTGACATCTTTGGTGTCGTTCGCTCGTACCACACCACATACCTAGGCGAGACATTGCGGAAGGAAGAGCGTCAATGTCATTATCGTATTCCGGTTTGCAGGGTAAAGTAGCCGGTAGATTAATGCGCCTGGCATTGTCACAATTGACATCTTTGGTGTCGTTCGCTCGTACCACACCACATACCTAGGCGAGACATTGCGGAAGGAAGAGCGTCAATGTCATTATCGTATTCCGGTTTGCAGGGTAAAGTAGCCGGTACATTAATGCGCCTGGCATTGTCACAATTGACATCTTTGGTGTCGTTCGCTCGTACCACACCACATACCTAGGCGAGACATTGCGGAAGGAAGAGCGTCAATGTCATTATCGTATTCCGGTTTGCAGGGTAAAGTAGCCGGTAGATTAATGCGCCTGGCATTGTCACAATTGACATCTTTGGTGTCGTTCGCTCGTACCACACCACATACCTAGGCGAGACATTGCGGAAGGAAGAGCGTCAATGTCATTATCGTATTCCGGTTTGCAGGGTAAAGTAGCCGATAGATTAATGCGCCTGGCATTGTCACAATTGACATCTTTGGTGTCGTTCGCTCGTACCACACCACATACCTAGGCGAGACATTGCGGAAGGAAGAGCGTCAATGTCATTATCGTATTCCGGTTTGCAGGGTAAGGCAGCCGGTAGATTAATGCGTGTGGCGTTGTCACAATTGACATCTTTGGTGTCTATAAGAGATGGTTTCTCTTTTCACCAGGAGAGTCATCTGCTTACTTACTCGTCAATGATATAATAAAAAACTTTTCATCGACGGAACTTGGCACTAATTGGGAGAATCCCATTTTAATGCAAGATTTTACTCCTTAAAAATGGAAGGTTCTTTATACAGGGTTATTTTTAAAGATCCGGCCAAATTTTAAAAATTAAGAACCAAATTTTGAATTGAGATTGCGTTTTAATTGTTATTGTGATATTATTGCATAATAATATAAAAATATGCGTTAAAAAATATCCCACTAAAGTCGTTAATTGGATGCACTGAGTCGTGTAAATCAGCCACCGGGCGATGTGTGCGGGGTGCGCGGGGCACTACGCGAGACGCGCTCAAAATTTTTGCGTAATTGAAATTACATCCTTGCGTTGTGTTTTCTGTGTCGGATAAAAATGAAATTTTGAATTTTTTTAAATTATTTTTTTATTACATAAATTTAAAAGTAAAGTAAAGGAGTAAAGTATCTTCACGCCTGTATCCCCGAAGGGGTAGGCAGAGGTACAACAAGTGCACTCACGATTAGCCGAAGATATCTCAGGAGCCTATCGCCAACCGGGCGCTTTTCCAATCCCGGGCAACTTTGTGTTTATCAGAAAACTGAAAAACGTTTTTTTTTTAAGTGCCCGACCCGGGAATCGAACCCGGGACCTCATGTGGTCGACGCCAACGCTGGACCACTAGACCACAGAGACCACACACTATATTTTTATCGTACTTTGGACTAATAATTTTTATTTTACTCGACTGTGCAAAGAGAAATAAAGATTTTTGGTCATGCGAACGAAGTCGCGAGTACAGCTAGTTGTAGATAAAAGAAAAACAAAAAGTACAGTCTACAGTCTTTTTTACATAAAAAAATCTTTGCTCGACCCGGAAATCCAAACTGGGACCTCACGATCTGATCCGAACAGTTTACGAGTCACAACTACATAAACAAAGCTCTAAATAATTAATAACTTTTAAGACACTTACAGAGTTAATCGACGGTGAAATTATGTTCTGATCTCTATCCATGGGCGGTCCAATTTCCGAGTCCCAAAAATCAAAGCTGCTCATTATCTGAGGCTCACCATAGGGATGTGCCAGTAAGAATGCAATGGCGCCTTTGTATTGACGCGACTCTTTATATGTTAGAATTCCTCCACCGCCACCATGACCTCTTTCGTTATCATGATTATCGATAAAAGTTAGAGCATCTTGAGAAGCAAGTAATCCCCATTGAGGTCCCCAACTAGCAAGCCATCGAAGTTGATTATTCTGTTATAGCCAAAGTCGAATGGGTTAATATGTGTATTAAATATGCTAAGTTTCCATTTGCATTCTACGTAATGTAATCGGAAACTTCTGTTGTTTCCTCAATTCTATTAACGAGTTTTAAAATGAGATTGAATTGGACATTCGTCGGGTGCAGGTCTTTCTCTTATAATAAAATTCAAGTAATAAATTCTTTAAAGTGTTAATAAAAGTTTATTTTTAAAAAGCCAAACCTGAACCACCCCGTAATAGTGGTGTCAGAAGTGGGATACCAGCGTTGAAAATCCGGTTCCGTATATCGTTCCGCTGGTATTCCATAACGGTTCGCGAAAAATAAAAATCGTGATAAAATAAAAACTCCATGAATAAAATAACTTTATGAACCAATTCGTCTCCGGAGTGTGATCTCGTGTCCTGTAGCCACTTCGTAAAAACTCAAGTGCATAGACTGCGTCTCGACAGTCAGCCTTACTTCGTAAGCCTGCAGACCAGTTCTGTATCCTGCACTCCTGCATCACGACAATCTCGCGCGTGTAAAATACGCACAGCTGCCGTTTCTGCCATCGTTCCTGACATTGTTCTGCTACTGTTCCGCTGCCGTTCCTGTTGTTCCTGACATTGGTTGCGTTTGGAAACGCGCCGCAACTGCCTGCTGATGCTCATCGTTGCTGCTATGCCGCTCAAGTTCCTAGTGTTCCTGTCCCTGTGAGTAAATTATCTGTTATTGCTACATTTCAGCTATATTTAATTAGTGTCGTTCAACATACCTATTCCTTGCCAATTTCTTATCCTTAGAGCATACAAATATAATTATCTATAAATATCAGGCAAATAATATACTTACATACTAACCTAGGAATCAAATAATCTAGTAGTTCTTTAAATTAATTTTAAAATGTCGACCGAAAGCAAAAAGGTAGAAATTTCACTAAGCGAACAATTTCCTATTAATGTATTATGCAATTTTATTAGCCCCTATAAAGGAGATCGTGAAACTCTCACAGCCTTTCTTACTAATTGCCAGAATGCCTTAGATTTAGCATCGCCGTCTCAAAAAACATTATTAAATAAATATATTTTATCACGTCTAGAAGGCAAGGCCCAAATTGCGTGCTCACATAAAATTTTTGAAGATTTTAACCAATTAAAATGTTTCCTTAAACAAAATTTCGGCGAAAGAAAACATTATAATCATTTATTACTAGATCTACAGTCATGTAAGCAACAATTAAATGAATCCGTTTCACAATTTGCCTTGCGTGTTGAAGGTTGTCTTACTGATTTACAGTCCGAAATTTATAATTCTGATTCCTTAAAGAAGGATATATCTGGTCGAATCGCTATGACAGAAGATTTAGCACTATTTTCATTCTCCTTAGGGTTACATTCGCGTTTAAGTAATAATGTAAGATGTAGAAGTCCTAAAAATCTAAATGACGCTATCAATATTGCTCTCGAAGAGGAGAAAATACAAAACTTTTTATATAAATCGAATCTTGCCACATCCAAGTGTAAAACGTGCAGAAAAACAGGACATACGGAGTCCGAATGTTTTAATAAAGATAGGCGTTCATATCCGCCACGTGATTTTTCGAAATTCCAAAATCCAAAACCTTTTAATTCAAATTATAATAATCATTCCAATTCCCATGCTTTTTGTAGATATTGCAAAAAAGATGGTCATGACATAAAAGATTGTTATAGAAGGAAATATAATAATGAAAAGCGTAATCATTCTAGTAATTATAACAAGTCCGCAAACGCGCATCATATTACATACGAGCCGCCGTTGCCATCGTCACCAACACCTTATGAAATTCCGTGTGAAAATGTCGGCGACAATGCTTTAAACTAAATGATCGGATTACGAATAAGTGCCGCCGTTTTCCGAGTAACTTAGGCACAGTAAAATTTTCTACAAAATCTGTTTCTACGAAATCCAATA
The DNA here is from genome assembly GCA_036924255.1 of Apodemia mormo. Taxonomy (NCBI): domain Eukaryota; kingdom Metazoa; phylum Arthropoda; class Insecta; order Lepidoptera; family Riodinidae; genus Apodemia; species Apodemia mormo. Next base: position 12,259,570 of record JAUPFN010000019.1, on the reverse strand, counting down.
TTAAATCTACTTATTCTAATTTTAAATCAAAATATAATAATAGTTCATCTCGACACACTTCTTTAGGAAATACTAAATCGTTTAATCATATTACAAAATCAATGGACCAAGACACGGGTAACCAGCCCCAAAGTAGAGTCCAAAATCAAAAAATATTGGACAGCGACACGGGTAACCAGCCCCAAAGATGTGTCCAAAATCAAAAAATAATGGACAGCGACACGGGTAACCAGCCCCAAAGATGTGTCCGAAACAAAAAAATAATGGACAGCGACACGGGTAACCAGCCCCAAAGATGTGTCCAAAATCAAAAATCCATGGACAGCGACACGGGTAACCAGCCCCAAAGATGTGTCCATAATTCTAAATCGTTGGACGGCCACACGGGTAACCAGCCCCAAATAAGTGTCCAACCTAATATTAATAATAATAAAAATCAAATCGAGTCTAATACTCCAATATATGAGATAAAGTCATTTTTAACAAAAGTATCATTGCCTCACATAGAATTAAAAACTGAATCTTCTACGCGACCATTACGCTTTCTTATAGATACCGGTGCGAGTATAAGTCTTATAAAAAAATCTAGCTTAAGTAATAAATATATTTTGTCCTGTGAAATCGTTAAAATAAAAGGAATAAACAATGTCGAGCAATGCTCCGAGTCTTTAGGTACATCTCAAATTAATTTTTATTTATCTAATAATATTTATAATTATAAATTTCACATCTTTAATGACGATGTAAGTCTAGAATATGACGGTATCATAGGTAGCGACTTTCTTGGTCATTTTAAAGCTAATATTAATTATGATTCTAAAACAATTAATATCTGCGGGCAAACCATGGATATGAACTATGTTCAGCCGACTTATATAGTTCCCGCTCGCTCTGAAGCTGTTATTGAATGTGCGGTGTCTAATTACACACCTGAACGCTATCCTAACAACCAAGGCTTATTATTAGATCATACTTTAAAAGATGGTATTTATTTCGCTAACTGTATTGTCACAATAAAATCTAACAAAAGAATTAATGTTTCAATTTTAAATACTACTGACTCGGCAATCGAAATCAAGGATTATGCCGTAAAACTAAGTCCTTTCAATCAAGAAAATATTTCTAATAATATTCCGTCACAATCCGTAAACTCTTTATCCTATTCTAGCTCGGATAGAATTCAAAAGGTTCTTGATCTCATTCGCTGCTCACATTTAAATCAAGAAGAAAAGGAAACTCTTTTAGAATGCTGCTCACATTATACAGATATTTTTCATATGGAAGGTGAACCTCTAACATTCACAAGCGCGATTGAACATACTATAGATACAGGAGACGCGCCTCCTATTCATGTAAAATCATACCGTTTCCCAGAGTGCCACAAAGAAGAGGTAGATTCACAGATTCGTAAAATGCTGGACCAAAATATCATACGTCCTTCTGTTTCACCTTGGAGTGCTCCAGTATGGGTCGTCCCTAAGAAAATGGACGCTTCAGGTAAAAAGAAGTGGCGAATAGTTATAGATTACCGTAGGTTAAATGATGTCACTGTATCAGAAAGCTATCCACTACCTCTCATCACAGATATTTTAGATCAATTAGGACATTGTAAATACTTCAGCACCCTCGACCTAGCTAGTGGCTTCCATCAGGCCAAAATGAGTCCAAAGGACGCCCCGAAAACGGGATTTACTATTAATACAAATTCAAGTGTCTCTGGGCACTACGAATTCACTAGGATGCCTTTTGGGCTGAAAAATGCCCCTGCTACATTCCAGAGACTGATGAATACAGTTCTTTCAGGTCTTCAAGGGTTGCATGCGTATACGTATCTCGATGACACAATAATCTATAGTCACGACCTTCCAAGTCATATTTCAAAACTTAAATTAGTCTTTGACCGTTTCCGAAAATTTAACTTAAAACTACAGCCCGATAAATGTGAGTTTCTTAGACGCGAAGTCGGTTATTTAGGCCATATAATCACAGACAAGGGTGTCTGCCCAAATCCAGATAAAATCAAGGCCGTAACTCAATTTCCAACCCCTAAAAATCCAAAGGATATAAAATCCTTCTTAGGCTTAGTCGGCTACTACCGACGTTTTATTAATAACTTTTCAAAAATTACAAAGCCTTTAACATCTCTTTTGAAAAAGGACGCAATATTTAAATGGTCTCACGAGCAAGAATTAGCCTTTACAAATCTTAAAGATAAATTAACGTCAGCGCCTTTACTTCAATATCCAGACTTTGATCAACCTTTCTTATTAACTACCGACGCTTCTAATTACGCGGTAGGTGCCGTACTATCGCAAGGAGATACAGGCAAAGATAAACCTATCTCATATGCGTCACGAACTCTAAATAAAGCCGAAGGCAATTACTCTACCATAGAGAAAGAACTTTTAGCTATTTTATTCGGAGTAAAAACATTCCGTCCCTATCTATATGGCCGTAAGTTTAAAATCATAACAGACCACAAGCCATTAGTGTGGCTGTTTAGCGTTAAAGATCCCGGATCTAGACTTATTAGATGGCGCCTTAAACTAGAGGAATATGATTACGAAATTGTGTATAAGAAGGGAAAATTAAACGCAAACGCTGACGCTTTATCCCGCTATCCAGTACTCGCCTTAGATGAAAATACAACTGATGATTCTATATTACCTAATCCTACACTGTCACCCGGAAGTGACATCGATTCTCACAATCTCCCGTCAATATCTGAAACTTATGAACAATTTCTTCAAATTTTAAAACAACCCGGTATTACATTTGACACCGAAATTCAAGAGCACAACGAAAGTTTACTAAAAACTAAAATAAAATTAATCGCGTACCCAACATCAGTCGATTTAGACGATTCAATTCCCTATTGTAGCGAAATCATAGACGCATCTACTAGTGAGCCTAATATTCGAAATATTGAGCGTGAACTTCATACGTATTATTCAACTTCTAATGATAACCATGTATTCACACATTTGTTTATTAAATTAAATCATTTTGACGAAATGACTTACAAAGACATATTTAATTCCCTTCGTGAATATCGAGATATGATAAAATACTGGTATTCCGAAGAGAAAGAGATAGCAATATCAGATTTTACAGACCCCTTCTCTAAGCTTTCTTTTACAAAAATATATAACATCATTTCGTTTCTTTTCCATACGACTAACATTAAAATTCACATCTATCATAATTGTATTAAATATCCTACACCTAGCGAAGTCAAGCAAATATTGAAAGATAATCATGACTCACCTATAGCCGGACATCCAGGTATCTCTCGTATGCTAGAAAGAATTAAATCTCAATTTTGGTGGAAAAACATGAGGCAAGACATCGAAGACTATGTTAAAAATTGTCGCTCTTGTCAAATTAATAAGCCCTTACGTCAAACCAATCGGGCTCCGATGATAATCACCTCCACAGCATCGCGACCTAATGAAAAAATTTATTTAGATCTCGTCGGTCCATTACCTGAAACATATGAATATAAATATAAATTTTTACTTACCGTGCAAGACGATCTTACCAAGTATTCACAGGCCTATCCTATGCAATCATGTTCAGCGGAAGACACGGCCAAAACTTTTATAAATTATATTTCGCATATAGGAATACCTAAAATGATAATCTCAGACCAAGGCACGAACTTTTGTTCAGATCTTTTTAAACAATTAGGTAAATTATTTAGTATAAAGCATATTTTTGCCTCACCATACCATCCTCAAACTTGTGGAGCTCTTGAAAGGAGTCACTCCACTCTCAAAGAATATTTAAGATCCTATATAGGCGAAAATCAAAACACTTGGGACCTCTACATCCCAAGCGCCATGATAGCTTATAATTCAAATGTGCATAGTACAACGGGTTACTCCCCTTTAGAACTTTTATTCGGCTTTAAGCCCTATTTACCGTCTAGCATAGACGTCCTTGATAACAACACATATACAGATTATATTCGAGCTCTTAATCACCGTCTTTATTATAGCCGTCAAAAGGCTTTGCAAAACATACAAGCATCTAAAGAAAAGTCAAAAAATTATTATGATAATCGAACAAAGCCTATTACGTATAATGCTGGCGATACGGTGTATGTCCGTTGCCACCACAAGCAAAATAAGGCCTTATCTCCAGTGTGGAAAGGTCCTTATAAAATTATAAAACTCAATGGTAATCATACGGCTACGTTATTAATTAATCGTAAGCACGTTCGTCATCATTTCGACGAAATAAAACCGGCAAATGACGACACGTCATAACTTATAGTGTTCTAGGTCAGTAAGTTACTAGTAGCTATATACCTAGTAAGTATAACATAACAATCATAACATAAGTTCCTCCGTTCTATTTCAGATGCGCGCTCTCGCCGCTAACGATATCAGATTACGTATCACCTATTGTTCGTAGTCCGGGCCTTTATTTTGATAAGCTCTTAGATCTTAAGTTTACTAATAACAATTGGAAAGTTCTAGCCTACTTAGATATAAGTCATGTACAACCTAATCTAGATAAAATAGAATTTTTATTAGAAAAATTAAATGTATTTTGTAACTCTCTTACGTCGTCAAAGATACAGTCGGAATGCATAAATTCGCTTTCAGCGCTGAAAAATCAGCATCTTATTAATGTTAACAAGTTTTCTTCGGTTTCGTATTTGCTTCATAGTGATAATACAAAACAACGTCTTAAAAGAGGCCTTATTGACTTAGGAGGTTCTATCTTGAAAACTATCTTCGGTACATTGGATGCCGAAGATGCTGTCAAATATTCGGAAGCTATACAAAATGTCCAGACAGACGAGAAACAACTCGCTCATCTGATGAAAGATAACATTCACGTTATACAATCAACTATTTCATCGTTTAATAATTCTATGTCTAAGGTTAATTTAAACGAAAAACATCTTTTAGAAAATATGGAAATGATACATAAGATACTCGATTCAGTTTCGAATTCTAATGATAAGCTTAGTTTAAAAACTCAAATTAATTCCTTGTCTAACTCTTTGGAAGCTATAATATTGACGTCATCATTTGATATCGATGACATAAATAATGCTATTTTATTTGCGAAACTTAATATTTTACACCCGACTGTACTTAGCCCCTATCAGTTATATAATGAATTAGATAAACATAGAAATAGACTCCCTAGCCATTACGATTTGCCTGTACCATTAACGCTACAAAATATACAGGAATTAACAGATATTTCTACGTTAGTTTGCTACTATCATCAAAATAAAATAATATTCGTCCTTCACATTCCTTTAGTCCTACCTCAAACCTATAACCTTTATAACATAATACCATTACCTGTCCCATACGACATATCGAAACCAGACACTTATATTCTAATAGAGCCAACTAGCTCATATGTGGCAGTAACAGGTGATCGCATGTTCTATTCACTATTAAGGGACATTGACAAGTGCAAACTAATAAGTGAAAAGTGTTATGTGTGTGTGCTCGCCGATTTGTTTTCAGTCGTTGCCAATCCTACGTGTGAAACAACGTTATTAAGTGAAGTCGTTACAAAACTCCCTGATTCCTGTGTAGTTAAAATTATCCATGGTTCTATAGATGTATTCCATAAACTTAGTTTTAATCGTTGGATATTCGTTCAGTCAGAGCCAGGAAAATGCCATATTACTTGTGAAAAATCAGATGTAAATTCAGATGTCATATTATTCGGCACTGGCATCTTGACCTTACCTAAACATTGTAAAGCATTTTATAAAACTTTGCAGTTCACCGCAGTTGACGAAACGTCACTGGGTAATGTAACTAATGTAATTTCAAATTTTAACATTCTATTAGACGATTGTTGTGAACATTCAAAAATTAATAAAACGTTTACTAAGCTTCCGCATTCAAACTTAAAAAATATTGGCAATTTTGATTCTTTGTTACATGCCAGCATCCATCTTCGATCTATGGAAGATGAGTTATCTAATATAGAAAACCCATCGCATTTTGACACATACGGCATTCATTATATGTCTTTAAGTTTATTTAGTAGCATTATATTTATAATATATCTTCTGTATAAATGCCGAAAAAAATATAACCAATCATAAAAGTCCTTGTTGTATACAAATATTTAATCAGTGTCACAATTCAAAGTCTCGTAGTGATCATCCGACATCTCTTGTCGTATTTAAGGAAAATAGCAGTAGTAAAAATGACTCTACAGTGGATGATAATTTTATAAACACACCGACTCCTTTAAAAAGAAATGTTGTGTTAACAAATCCAGTAAAAGATCACGAAATGTAACGTTATAGCATAAAATGTATCTAATCCTAATATCAAATGATTTAAATTCATGTTGTCAAAGTAAACTTAATATAATAATTTCTACGTTTAACAATACTTTTGTCTATTATAATTTTTGTCTTTTATAATTTCATGTTTATGTAATTTTGTATTTTAAAATACTTATGTTAGTTAAATACTTAATATAATAATAATAGTAATAATTCGTTTCAAGAAATAGTGTTACAAAGATATTATATCTAGTTTGTTTAATCGCCTATTCCGCTATACGTTAGCACGCAAATTCATTTTCAATTGTTTTGAATTCAATTTATATTTATTATGTACACAATAATTATGCGGAAAATAAAAAAGAAATCTTAAAGTTATATGTATGACTTAGATTTAGATGAAAGCTATTTTTCCTTTTAAATATATAATTGAATAGAATCCGATATATTAAATAATTTTTGTAATTTAGCTTCTTTTGTATACTCCAAACGGAAGTCCAATATCTCGTGTTAGTTTTGTTTTAATCTCTCATCACTTTGAGATGTGATGATCGATCTTAACGGGGGGGTTGTTATAGCCAAAGTCGAATGGGTTAATATGTGTATTAAATATGCTAAGTTTCCATTTGCATTCTACGTAATGTAATCGGAAACTTCTGTTGTTTCCTCAATTCTATTAACGAGTTTTAAAATGAGATTGAATTGGACATTCGTCGGGTGCAGGTCTTTCTCTTATAATAAAATTCAAGTAATAAATTCTTTAAAGTGTTAATAAAAGTTTATTTTTAAAAAGCCAAACCTGAACCACCCCGTAATAATTCCCTCTAAAAGCGTTACTTAGTTCCATGCCTGTCTTGAATTCAGTAACTACTGCCAAAGGTGTATATTCATCTCGGGAAATGGCCTCGCCACCATAATCTATGACCTCTTGGTAGATGTAAGGTCGTGCATTATTTGGAAAGCCATGAGCTGTGTTCAGATTGTTTAGACGATCGTAGATAACGCGGAGATCTTCAGGCCACATATGTTTTGCTGCGTCTATCCTATGGTGCAATAATCATCGTCTTTTTATTGAACCTCAAGATATTAAATTATACAAGCGATCGCCATCTGGTCGAAATTCGACCATTAATCTCTTCTAAGTTTATACATGTGTGTATATTCAATGCATGTCAAATATTTAATTTTATTAATTTAATGTGATTGTAATGCATGTTATATAAAATTATCAACTTTCTGCAGTCCTTCACCATATAAATTTTAACTGTTCCTCCGTTCACGTAATTGTCGTAAAAAGAGGTATGAAGTTTTTGCTTCACGTATTAATGTATAGATTTTTATTAGAATTCATATATTTTGCATATATTTTTACGAGAATGCTCTTAAGATGAAAGTACAAATAGTCCAGTAAAAAATTAAATGAAACCATGATCTGACCAGTTTTGGCGCAATGAGTAAAAATGTGTTCATTAATACTTAAATAATGATATTATGAAAGAAATTTTAATTTAAATTTAGGGGAAAGGGATAAAAAAAATAAAAAAAAGGGTTGAAAAATGCCTTTTTTTAAATAACTTAATAACGGTAGGAAATAGAAAAAAAGGTTTCAAGTAAAAGTTGTAGAGAAAAAAATTCTACACAAAAAAGTTCGTCTTCATTTTTTTGTTATCTGCTTTAGTTTAGCTGCAAAAAATAAATCGTGAATTTCTTACTTTGGACATCAATTGGGCGTAATACGGCACTAACTTTAATATAAATGCGAAAGTTTGGATGTTTGGATGGATGGATGGATGATGGTTACTCCATCACGCAAAAACTACTGAATGAATTTCAATGTAATTTGGCACACAGGACCTGGAATAGCACATAGGCTAAATGTGCTATTCCAGGTCAAGGAAAAATGAGTTGTTCCCCGGAGATTCACCAAAAACTTTTATAATGTAGCGGGCTGCACGATGCAGTCAGTATTGTTGCGAATATTCTAGAAAAATAAAGAGTGAAAATACTGGAAAAATCTAGAAATAAAAGAAAAAGACAGCTGCTATCGATAAACAATAGCTTCCGTTACCCAAACAGCTATGTCATAATGGACCATCTCGCACAGTGCATTAGGATGAAATTAGCATGTTTACATCTAAGTTGTTTACGAGTCATTTTTAGAACTTTCGAGAATATTGTCAAACCTTACCTTGTGTATAAATAAGGACGTGTCGGCGAGAAGTGAGTTAGTTTTATAGGGCGATCGAAAATGAACGGATAAGGACGATATAGTGAAAAGTGATAGAGCGATTAGTTTGCATACGGAAAGTGGTTTGATAGTGATTTGGATTTGACGGTTAGTTCTAGAATTAGTGACAGTGCGTGTTGGTCCCAGCCTCCTTTGTAGAATAGGCCAACTGCCGTTCTGCCAGGCAGGTCGTAAAAGGTGACCGATTGGCTATCGAGTTACTACCATCGTGGCTACTAGGTGGTAGAGTTCTGCATGTCTCGCCCGGGTCTGGTACCACCGCCTTACCTATTCCTGCCGCAATAGCGCCTGCGCTTGTCGCTGTCGTGTTCCGATTTGGAGGGTAAGGTAGCCGGTATACTTATGCATGTGGCATTAGACCTCGCCACAAGATAGCAACGCACCATTAACATCTTTGGTGTCTATAGGCGATGGTTGACTTTTTCCATCAGGAGACCCATCTGCTTGTTTGCTATCTTATAATATAAAAAAGTGCTACTTCAACAGTGCTTATTACTGTTACTCACTGCGTATTTACGTATTATATTGTGGTGCACCGTAGATTAGTGTGGTAAATACACGGTTTTAATATAAGTGGTATTTTATTGCACAATACGAACTCTAATCTCGTAACAGTATTTATTATTTATTGGTGAATGAAAAAATGCAAAATATTGGACAATAAGAGAATTGAAATCGACAAACTCAGCTGAATATTGTTGTATATTTTGCAAACTTCATACCTGAATCCAGCTACGCCTAAATCGATAAGTTTATTCATGAAGTTCACAATCATATTTCGGACATGTTCGTGTTGCTGATTCAGATCCTTCAATCCAACAAGCTCACAATTTCGAACCTAAAAATGATAATAGTAATTGTTACTTGGACCCATAATAAAAGCTATACGAGTCAGCTCACATCGACTACTAGGTAATAGAGTTCTGCGTCGGCTCGACCGGGTCTGGTACCACCGCCTCACCTATTCCTGCCGCAATAGCGTCAGTGCTTGTCATTGTCGTGTTCCGGTTTAAAGGGTAAGGTAGCCGGTAAACTTATGCAGTGGCATTAGACCTCGCCACAAGATAGCAACGCACCATTAACATCTTTGGTGTCTAAAGGCGATAGTTGACTCTTTCCATCAGGAGATCCATCTGCTTGTTTGCTATCTTATGATATAAATAAAACGACGCAGACTCGAAGCAAATTAAGCGACGCGTCATATTTTTTAAATGTTAAAGTAGGTATATTTATTTCACCCGTGTTGGTTCAGGCTGCTTTGAAGAATAGACCAACTGCTGTTCTGCCAGGCAGGTCGTAAAGGCGACCGATTGGCTATACATGTCACTACCACCGTGATTACTAGGTGGTAGAGTCCCGCAACGACTCACCCGGGTATTTGGTAGAACCTTACCTACTCCTGCCGCAATAGCATCAATGCTTGCCATTGTGGAGGGTAAGGTAGCTGGTAGAGTTATGCATGTGGCATTTCCATCTCGCTTCACGAAAGGCAACTCACCAATAACATCTTCCGTGTCTATAGGCGATGGTTTCTCTTTCCATCAAAAGAACTCTCTGGTTGTTTGCTATCTAATCATCATTACATATTATAAAACAAAGTCACTTTCTGTGTCTGTCCCTATGTCCCTATGTATGCTTAAATCTTTAAAATTACGCAACAGATTTTGATGCGGTTTTTTGTAATAGATAGGTTGATTCTTGAGGAAGGTTTTAGTATAAAAACCTTTCTGATATTCCCACGGAAACAAACGCTACGCGGGTGAAACCGCGGGCAGGTCGCTAGTAATATATAAAAAACTTACCCTCCAAGCATTATTGACATAGTCCATGCCATCGATTACGCAATGTGGCCAGTTAAAATGCTCCCGTGTGTACGGCACCGCCGGGTAATACCATTCTCTATAAACAGCAGTGTTGCCAGCTGTACCGAAATTCTCCGGGGGTTCTCCAGTCATATGGTTTATGACTGCGTCTACATATATCCTGTGAAATCATTGAAACTTTTGAACTACCTTACACTACACTTTGTACGATTAGAAAAATAAGCAGCCATTAAATTTCGGAAGCTATAAAAACTAATTTTTATAGGGTTAAGTGCTCGTAGTAGAAGACTAACGAGCAGTTATTAATATAAAAGATGCACCTCATAGAAAGTAATCCTACAGCGCCCGTGGTGTAGAACTCTATCACCTAGTAGCCACAATGGTAATGACTGGCAAAGCCAATTATTCGCCTCTTACGAACTGCCTGGCAGAAGTAGATGGTCTATTCTTCAAAGGTAGCCCAGGCCAACACAGGAAAAATTAAATTTGAAAGTGGTCTGATCAATTATGGGGGTTCCTGATTAATTTCCCTAGACTGCTTAATGTTTTTTTCTTGGGCTTGTTAAATTTACACTATAATATCATCGCATATATACCGAATTAATTTTGGTAGAAAGAAGCTAAGGTAATGAGTTTCTCACATGTTGGTCCAAGCTCTTTTGAAGAACTGACGTTTTGCCAGGCAGGTCGTAAAAGGCGACCGATCGTCTAAACACGTAACTACCATCGTGACTACTAGGTGGTAGAGTACCGCAGCCGCTCGGCCGTGTATTTTCCCTCCGGGTCAGTATCCGGGTATTAACTATACCTGCCGCAATAGCGTTAATGCTTGTCATTGTCATGTCCCGGTTTCAAGGGTAAGGTAGCTGGTAGACTTAAGCATATGGCATTGCCATCCCACCACACAAATAGCAATGCACTATTGACATCTTTTGTGTCTACAGGCGATGGTTTCTCTTTCCATCAGGAGAGCCATCTGCTTGTTTGCTATCTTATGATATGTGTAAAAAAATGTACAAACGCACCTTACTCCAGCTGCATTGCATCGTCTCAACATATCTGCAAACTGTCTCTCATCACCGGATCTTGTAACAAGTTCATAAGATATAGGTTGATATCTTTCCCACCATGGACGATTGTAGGTACGTAGAACAACATTCTCATTAGGAGGTGATATCTAAATGGTGTATAAAATAATATTAACATATCAATACGAATGTAGATGGATATAGGTACCGGGGAGACCAAGACTGACGTACCGTAAATCGTAATCAAATTAGTCGGGTGTTGCCTGTAGGTGGCGTTAATCGTGTGTTTGCATGAGGCGAGTTATGAATGAAAGCAAAGCAAGCCTGTCCGGATCGTTATGTGTGTCACTCAATTCTCTCCACCCACCCCGTAAGTCCTTTGACCAGAAGATATGGATGTATTTAGGTTACCAGAAAAATCATTAAATTGTAACACAGTCAATGTTTTTTAAGAAAAATATCACATAAAAATTATCAAAAAATAAATCAAACAATTATTACATAAGGTTAAGATATTCGTCTTCACCTCCCTTTTTAGAAAAAAAATTCATAATTACTCTACATAAACATTTTTCAACAAGTCATTTTATCATTTCATACATATTGCTTGCTCTACCGGCAATCACAATTATAAACTTTGACGGTCGGTAATTTTTTGTTCAATGTTTTTGATACATTGCGAAGTTTTGTAATAAAGAATAAATGAAATAAATATTATTTCTAATTTTGTAAAGTGATAATTATTATACTTACTTATTTATTGCAAATTATTCGCAGGGGTAGGTGTTGCTGTTGGTAAGTAATATTTTAATTTAGACAGAGAGTATAGTGTATTAAATCTGAATTAAGGCAACTTTTCTCTGTATCTCTAGTATTTTACATTATAAATATATTAGATCGATTTTCTAATAAACCCGCTAAGTACTGTATGTACCTGATTGCGTTTGCTTTAAGGATTTCGCTTTACGCCGTCTTAGGTAGAAGCTTGGCCGGACTTTTATATTTTAAAAATCTGAATTACCCAATTAAGATGATAGTGCTATTAGCGCCGCATTAGCCCATAAGCAAATGTTTTGGGTATCATATATTGGGGTAACCAGAAACATCATCAAAAAATATTTACAAGTACACGAAAGGCTGTTTGAAATTCCACGCATCTTAAATTTTTAATTGAATTTAAAGGCATACAAGCGAGTGGGCTACCTGATGGAGAGTACTACTATCCATGGACATTTACAACACAAAGCGATGCCGTCTTTTAAGGAACTTGTTGATCCTCCTCTTAAAAATCCCAATATCAAAGCTAATCGGAAAAATCGTGTGAGGTAGGTAGTTCAAAAGTTTGACTGTTCGTATAAAGAAGGTACGTGCATGCTCTTGTTAATAAAACCACAACGTAACTCAGTATATCTCCAAATTGTAAAATACAAATGCCAAAACCTGTATGCAAAATACAAATGCCAAAACCTGTAATGTAAAAAATCGAACAATCGTAGATAACTAATCGTAAAGATGGTGTGTGTAAGTGGAATCCTTCAATAGGGCGTGTATTTCGATGGCGGAACGAGAATGCCGGCACTAAATCGAAACAATATTGTGCGCAGAGTTAAAAGTTTACTTATTACAACATCAAGTGTGTAGAGTTAAAAGTTTACACATTGCAAGTTTATAACATCAGTCTAAAGTTTACAATATACCTACTTATACATTATAACATTCTACATGAAAATGTTTTTGGTAGGACATTATAACCCCAAATATTTTTGGAAATAAAGGATATATTAGTGATATTATGATAAATGTATTAATAATATCGATAAACATCATCAACCTACCACGTAGTGTGGATTAGATAATATTTTAATAATCTTATCTTAGTTGTTTCAAAACACAATCAAATTAAAAAATATATTAATTGTTTAATCAAACTAAATAAAAATATACCTACACCAAAATAGCAAAAGTGGGTAACACAGAGCTTCTAGTTCTCTGTGTCTCTAAAATCATCACACTTGTCTTAAACTAACAATTTAATTTGTTAGCATATAAACCGTTAATTCTTTTTATCTGTTTGTTAAATGTTGTGAAATCGTTGACCTGCTCCTAATTGGCTAGTTCGATTCTAACAAATTTTAATGTAGCCTTGAGTAGATCTGGATAGTGGATCAGGGGCGTAGCTACCACCGTACCTGCCGTATCAATTACACGGGGCGTGTAACAACGTGCGTGACCAAAAATTAATAAAAACTTTCCAAATGGCAAAAGCAAAAAAACAATTTCATTTTTTTTTTCAAAAAAAAGGCAAGGAGAAATGTTTAATTTGAATTTTGGAAAAAGTGAGAGATAGATAATTATGACGAATAAATATTTCTAATTTTATGCAACCATTTTTTGCCTTTTGTCAGAAATCTCAAAGCATGCTACGCAACTGATCTGGATGATTTAAATGAAGACTTCCCCAAACCCAGGCACGCGGCCTAATTTTGAACGGTTGATTGAACACTGCCACTCCATTGGTTGGTTGCGTTTTTTTTATGTCATAAGATAGCAAACAAGCAGATGGGTCTCCTGGTGGAAAGAGTCAACCATCGCCTATAGACACCAAAGGTGTTAATGGTCCATTGCTATCTAATGGCGAGGTCTAATCCCACATGCAAGTTTACCGGCTACCTTACCTTCCAAACCGGAACACGACAGTGACAAACACTGACGCTATTGTGGCAGGAATAGGTAAGGTGGTGGTACCAGACCCGGGCGAGACAATACAGAACTTTACTACCTAGTAGCCACGATGGTAGTGACTCGTATAGCCAATCGGTCGCCTTTTACGACCTGCCTGGTAGAACGGCAGTTGGCCTATTATTCAAAGGATCCCGGAAACAACACGGGGGAGCTCGGGACCAACACGCGGGAAAAACACGAGGGGCGTTCTATGCGTTCCAACTAGTGATGTAACGGAAGTGGGTTTATCGGAACCGGAGTCGGAATCGGAGATTTTAATTTTGATTTATCGGAACCGGAATCGGAATCGGAATCGGAATCGGAATCGGAATCGGAATCGGAGCCGGTATCGGCACCGGAACCGAAGCCGTAGGAGAAAAAGATGAGACTGTCAATTGCTCACTCAATTTCGTACCTTTAATGAAAATCTATATTAATAATTCGGTCAAGGGGTACGGTAGACTCAGTTGAAATCTTACCTGAAACATAAAATTTAAAAAGGAAGATTTCGAATCGACAACATTTATCCACAAACATATAGCTACAAAATCGAATAGTTAGAAAAACCTTTTTAATTTTATTTTTTTTGCCATTGATAAATCCCGAACAAATCAACCGATTTTAATCCGATTTACACAATATTTGACGCAGTTTTTTAAGTAAAAGATACAAATTTTCAAATATATCGGTTTATTTAAAAATCTAGTCAGTCTAAGAGTTATTTTAAAAATACGAAGTAAATTTGCTGTAAACAGCGTAATATTCATATTTGAAAAGCTGTAACTTTTGCAAAAATTGAATCAATTTTCATTTCTGAAATAATATTCGACGTAGTTTTTTTAAGTACTAAAATATTGTAGAAGATCAAAAAATTATTGTTTGAAAAATTTCGAAATTATGTCCAAAATAACTATTTTCGAATTTTTTCGTCAAAAATAATCCCCGAACGGATGAACTGATTTTGATGCAAATTATGTGTTGAACGCAGTTTTTTATTTTTTTTAAATACTGTTATGCCAAATTTGTTTTAGGGCTTTCTAAATTTCTCAAAATGTCTAGGACCGAGTTGGGTTAAATTTTCAGAAAGTCTAAATTGAGCAGAATTCAATCGAATACCATTATTCCATAGACATACTGACGTCACCGTGAAAATAGTCGGATAAGGTTCGTAAGAACTCAAACCGTGGAGATCTGGTGAAAACACTATTTTCGAAAATAGGGATAAAATTTTTCTTATCTACTTACGATCACGTCGATCACAAAGATAAAAATTGTATCCATTCTTCAACCTTTTTAAGAGGTTACCAAAAACATTAGTGATAGCATCTTATCGGTTTTTCTAATAATATATGATGTAAAACACACACATTTTAATTGAAAAAAGTAATCCAGACACAAATGAAACATTTAAAGCTGCTGTAAATGTACATACCATCGAACAATTAAATTCGAGATTTAAGGATCTTCCGTTTAACGATATATTTATAAGGGATACATGTTTGGAAACTCTATACCTAAATATTTTTCAGTTCCTGCTAGTAGTAAAGGAAAGTTACTTTTACTACTAACCAAATATGACTATGGAAGGTACCTACTAAGTAATATCGACAAAACAATGTTTTTTATTAACTTTGAACCGATTGATTACAAAATTTAATCACCTCAATTCCATACTAAACTGCAATCAATGCCGCAAATTGCATGAAAATCGGTTTATCCGTTGGGAAATTATGGTTGACAAAAATTTTTGAAAAATGTTTTTCGACATAACTTCGAGAATTTACAACCAATTGGTTTTTACGAACTTAAAAAACTGCGTTGTGTACCGTTTACAAAATCAAAGTCTATTAAAAAAACTAGTTGGTTTGTCCTAGAAATGTTGAGAAATTTTGAAAAAAACCTAAAACAAATTTCGGCCAAACAGTTTTTTTTTAAATATGTACAATAACTAATAATACAGACATAATACACCGGTTGATTTCTAAATTGAAACAGCTCTTCACCTTTAAAAACTGCGTCAAATCCTGTGAATTGGATCAAAATCGATTCATTCGTTTGCGATTTATCAATAACAAAAGTTTTAAGCAAAACTTTATTTTGACATTTCTTCGTAATTTTTCAACCTATTAATTTTGTTGCTAATAAAACATTTGAGGCTTAAAAATTGCATTGAATGGCTTTCGAAAGATCAAAATCGATCAACATTTTGAAAAGAACCAGCTTTTCAAAATTAGATTTTTTAATTCTGAGCTCAAAATCTATACTTAGGTATTTTTTTACTCCTTTGAGCTTAAAATGCCTCAATTTAGCGAAAAATTTCAGGGATGGTCTGCTGGGTCAACTTGTTTACACATTTTTATAGTATCTGCAGACATACGAGTGAGTGAATTACATGATGGAAAGCAGTAACCAATGCCAAAAGTTAGTTGACAATGCGATGCCGGCTTCTAAGTATTTTAAGTTAAAAACATCGGGGCCAATTTTGATTTTTGTAAGTTTGGGTTGTCTTTGTCCAGAATAGGCTAAAAAGTATTAAAATAAATTAATTCATCGATAAAAAAACAGTAAAATATATCATTCTAGTCGATCTGATGGAAATCTATATAAAAAATATACCAATTAGAATGAAAATATTTTTTTAAAAGTATTTCTTTGTTAGATTTTTTTGCACGCCTTACTCATCACTTAAGAAGTTTTTGCAAAATGCGGGGCATTATGTCATCCTGACAGTCCTATTCTCAGTTAGAACGCATACCTAGTACGGTTTCGATAAATTTAAAATAACATACTAATAATAACTGACACCGAATAGAAATTGTGGTCCTTCTTTAAAATTATTTGACAGCCTTTGATTGAACATGATTTAGATTTTAGATTCATAAACTTCCCCTGCAGGTGGCGCTACCATTCGATTCTAGGTTAACATTTGCCGTGTCAACTAGTTTACATTATTTATTTTTATATATCTACTAGCTGACCCGGCAAACGTTGTTTTGCCATACATATTAGGAATCCATAGCGGACAAACAACGTGACACGTAATTTATATAAGACAACGGGATTGTCCTTCCACGCCATTGATATAAAGGGTTTTTATATATTAATGTTCCACGCAGCCAAAATGACATTAAACTTTATATGGTGGTTAAGTATTCTTAAATTTTCTAATTTTCCGCGCAATTTTCTTAATATTTTCTTTTATAATTTTTTTATTTTAGAAGAATTTTTTTGTTGTGTTTGTAAAAAAATACCGAAATTGGTCCAGCCATTCAGGCGTGATGTCGTGACCAAGGAAAATAGGGATTGATTTTTATATATATAGATTATAATTTTTCTATATCATAAATATATCCACAGTTTATAATAAATAAACTAAATATTATTGGACCAATTAAAAAATGCTCTGACCAGGAGAATGCTTTTTTGTCATTGCATAGCACCCTTACTTTAATTATAAATGTGAAAGTCTATCTATCTACTACGCTTTTGATGTCACGGAGATAAAGACTCGGGGTTGATCTGTATAGCAATCTCTAAATTGCTTCGATCAAGGTAACTTGCTAATTTTTTTTGCCTTTCCCTAATAATATGCCAGATTAATTCCATTCAAAAGAGAAAAGAAAAACACAAAATATTTTGACGTTTAATTTTTTCTTATACCTTATATTATAGAACATTTATAATTACAATAAATATGTTGCTACATATGTTGAGAGATGTCAAGTAACAGTTTTGTCAAGAATAGCAGTGTCAGACTCTGTGGTCAGACTTAAAGAACACAGACCACGCTTCATACATCGCTTGGACTCGTAAATTGCATATCATGTCTTATAACGAAATTCGTGTCAGAATTGTTGTTTCTAAAGAAGTGTTAATAAAATAATATTTTGACTTTTTATAAATTACAGACATTTTGCAATACGAGTTGTCAGTTTTGTCGTATTTAGATTTATCACAATAGTTAGTATCTTAATGGACAAATAAGCTAAATATTCTATATTTTGATAAATAAAATTAAATAGCAATATATAATTACTTTTACTATTTTCTTTCTAAAAATTATTTTACAGCGGTGACGAGACCACTGTTTGAAGCTTTTTGGTGGACACTTCTATTCACAGAGGTGGTCCACTTCTATTCATAGAGAAAGCTCTATACTCCATTATTCTACTACTACTACTATATTTTTCTAATACATCTTCCGAGAATTTCTATATTGCTAGTTTATATTGAAAAAATTGCCTATTTTTAAGATATATTACGATCTCAGACAAGACAAAGGCCATTGTGGCCAGCCTTGTTTTTAAGCTAAGTTGCCGATTAAAGTACAGTTTCAATTGGTGTAAAATATTTTACTTTCACATCAATTTAAACTTACAAAAAATGGACAAGTTACAGAGCGTCAAACCGATGGAATATTCTTTGGCTAATGTCCAAAAAGCAATAAAGTCCAATTTTGTTCTTATTCTAGTCACCTCGCTAGACTATTATGCAAGAAGCTCAGTAATGTTTCAATCATTTAAATTTTCTTTTCACAAAAAAAAATAGCAGAAATAATGTGTGACTGCCGCGGTAAAGCTATTGCATAGCATTTTTAAAAAAATATAAAGTGAATAATTTAAAAAAAAATTACCTGCAGTATTGTTGATTAATATATTGTTATAAATAATAATTATACGAGTACAGATATTCACTGTTGTACGTAGATGATAAATACCTATACACCTATATACTTTCTCACAAACAGCTGAATACAGCAGTTTTCCAATACAACCAATGCCACCTAAAGGCGGGTTGCTGAACTAAAGAGACAAGCGTGATATTTCAAAAAGTCATTAAAAGTTCTGGTATTTATCGATAGATGGAAAAACTAAAAAGTATCACCGCTGTGCCGGGCGGAGTGGGGGGTGTTAGGTATTTTTCGTTACGGAATTTCTGGATTCGGTCTCCACGCTCAAGGCCCGCGATAAAAGCTATGCAATAGCTTAAAACTTAATTTAATTTACCTACTCAAATATTTAGTCTGTACTTTGCAAAGTGAAACGTGCCTTACGTTTAGCTTTGCAGACACTGATTTCTGTGTTTGCAGACCCGTGACATTATAGTAAACTGCCAGTAGGTAAGGTTAAGTTTACACAGGATTTCTTTATGAACTGAACTTTAACTCACATCTGACTTTCGACAATAACGTTAACTGCCAGTAGGTAAGGTTAAGTTCACATAGGATTTCTTTATGAACTAAACTTTAACTCACATCTAACTTTCGATACCAATCTTACCTGTATTCCACCAAAGCCTCTAGGCCCCAAAAACCGTTCACATTCATCAGCAATGTCATCCCATTTCCACTCAAACAAGTGAACATTCACGGATCTTCCCGCCGCGTAGTATGGATTTTTGTATCCAGTACACAATGTAGCTAGGTACAGTAAACATCCTACCGCGGCAACGTAGCTCTGCAATATAAAAAATGTTAAAGGTGGACAACCCTTATCACTAAGGGGTATGAAAAATAGATGATGGCCGATATTTTTCAAGATTTTATATTAGGTACCACTTTGTCACGGTAATCTATACATATAATAAAATCGTAGGAAAGTCAAAACTGTAAATTGAATATTTTTTTAAAAGAATACTTGGGACGTGATTTGCAATCGATATCAAAGCCAAAAATATAGTTTTTAGAATTTTTGTCTGTATGTATGTCCGGGGTAAACTCAAAAAGTACTGCACGGATTTACTTCAAATTTTGCATGAATATTACTAACAGGTCGGGTCAACATATAGGCTACATATTATCACGCTATCACCTACAGGAGAGGAGCAGTGCGGAGTAAACTAAATCCGCGCGGACGAAGTCGCAGGCAACAGTTAGTTATCAGGGCGAGCGAAGCGAGCCCTACACTAGGCCACTTTCTATGCACTTTTAAGGTACATTTTACTGAAAAAATATCGCATTTTTAGGTTTGAGCTTCGACGTGGTAGTTTATATTCATGTCTAGATTTGTTATCTACCATAAAAATACCATTTTATAAAAATAAAAAAATAGAAGGTACAATTTGTATTAGAATATTAATACTACTAACGCCATCTCTTATTAAATTAACGAGTTAAAATTGATAGAAGATACATTTTCTATTAGAATTTTTGAACTTATAAAGAGACTACCTACTTCATGAATTGTTTCTTCATATTTGACTGGCGGCGCGCGGTTATCGTGCCCTCGTATAAAGGCGAGGTTCAAGTATAAACTGCAATAGCTAAAGGGCCATCAGTTTAATCAGTTTGGCATCGAAGGTGTATGATAAAATCATTGAAAGGAGAATGCAAGGGAAGTTCGAAGTAATATTATGGGAGGCACAAGGAAAATTTAGGTCTAGAGCAGGGATGTTTGCTGGGAACAGAGTAAATAGAGCGTTAGAGAGTTTCACAATATGCTGATTGAGAAACAGTACAGATGTATTAATTGATTTATATAGTATTGAGATCAATTCCCAATCTTAGCCCGAAGGCGAGGGTAAAAAGCTGAAAAAAGGTATATTTACGCCCGTATCCCCGAAGAGGTAGGCAGAAGTACAACGTGTGCATCCACGGTTAGCTGAAGATACTTAAGTCCCACAATGTGATAGGTGGCCAGCCTATCGCCAGTAGGGCACTTTTCCAATCCCGGGCAAAGTTGTTTTATCAGAAAACTGAAAAAACACATTTATTCATTTGCCTGACTCTGGAATCGAACTCCGAGTGTTTCTCCGAGAGAAAAATTCGAAAAATGTATTCGCTGAGTGTCTACCGTCAATTCTTCGTGCCTGCGTTAAGTCCAATATTAAGTCCAAAAATTTTGAAGGTTTATTTAAATAAAACATTTTTTGATTTTGATTTCGTAAATCGACGTAAAACCAGGAACTTCCTGATTTTAGAAAAAAAA
The DNA here is from genome assembly GCA_036924255.1 of Apodemia mormo. Lineage (NCBI taxonomy): Eukaryota > Metazoa > Arthropoda > Insecta > Lepidoptera > Riodinidae > Apodemia > Apodemia mormo. The sequence continues at coordinate 12,238,544 of JAUPFN010000019.1, read as the reverse complement.
AACAATTATTTCAGCAAAATGTCAAAAATGTGTTTTTTATAAGATCAACCTTCATTTTTAATACATATTTTTCCTGGAAAATACCAACAAACAAAAACCAAATATTCCTAGTCCAAAGCCTGACGACGCGGGCCTTTGATGCAAATGTAATGTTTAGGTGAAAATACGCTGAGTTTTTTAGGTTAGATAATTATAAATAAAGTCCATACATTAAAAGATGTAATTCTCATAAAAATACTTTTCTAACAATATTACTAGATAGTATAACTTTGCAAGCCCTTATAAAGCTCTGCTTTTTGCTAGTTAATAATATTAATAATAATATCTATATCTATATTGCCTAATCTATACAAATAAATAAAATTGGAGTGTCTGTAATATTAAAATAACCATTTTTTACTAAATGCATACTCGGTACATATACCAAAATAACATTGTATACAATTTTTGTCTGTCTGTCTGTTTATTCCGGCTAACCTCTGAAACAGCTGAACCGATTTTGACGGGACTTTCACTGGCAGATAGCTGATGTAATAAGGAGTAACTTAGGCTACTTTTAAATTCAAAATTTTTCACAATGACGAAATCGCGGGTTCAGCTAGTAATATTATAAATGTGGAAGTTTGGATGTTTGAATGTGTGAATGAATATTTGTTATTCAATCACGCAGAAACTACCGAACAAATTTGAATGAAATTTGGCAGACAGGTAGACGATAACCTGGAAAAGTACATGAGCTACTTTTTATCTTGGAAAAATTAGTTGATCACGTGAACTTTTATAATGAAGTGGGCTGCACACTGTAGCTAATTAAAAAATATACGGGCGAATTGATAACCTCCTTCCTTTTGGGAATTCGGTTGCAAACGATATGGACGGTATCGCAGGCAAAGCTGCGCGGGTCAGCTGGTACTAGATACTTTTCAGTATTTATTTAAATTATGTAGTTGATATTTCTGTGAATTAGTACCGATAAATCATCAATTTGGAGCTATTCAATTTCTACAATAATTAATTTATTATCTTGTAAAATAATAAAGCAATTTAAATCGACTTACCGGGTACAACATTTTGAAATAATTAAAATGTTACATTTGTTGGTATTTGATTATCTAAATGATGATTTTTAATCATTTGTTATCGAGCTCAATTAACCTTTAGTACCTACATTAGTGCTATCTAATTTTTATCCAACCTTCAAAAAAAGGAGGTAATCAATTCGATGCAGTATTTTTTACGGTTCCGAAGTAAACTAGAAACCCTTATAGGTAGTTTCGCCATGTCCGTCCGTCCGCAGGTTTGCTCAGATATCCTTATTACTAGAAAGCTGTAATTTGACACGAATATATACATATTAGTCACGTCAACAAAGTGGTAACATAAAATCTCGAAAAATATTTGTTCAGGGTAGCTGTCCTACGTGTAAAGTGGGGATATTATTTTTTTTTTCTCACGTGCTCTATTGTGTGGAGTATCGTTAGATTTATTTATAAATAATATTGTAGGTTTGTGAAAACAAGTTTTCGATTAAAGGACTCGTTTGTAAAATATTTAGCTTTTAAGAGCTAATTTTTGTTAAAGTCAAGTGTCCCCCCTCCCCCCTCTGCAGACTAAACGGTGGTTTTTGAGGAAGGGAAAAAAATCATGGTAGTAGTAAACGTAATATCGTCGACTAACTTATAAAATGTATATATATATATATATATATATATATATATATATATATATATATATATATATATATATATATATATATGGGTGATTCTCTGTAAGTATGTTTTTTGCTGTTCCGGGCATTTTTTTATTAGAAAAATTGTTATTTTGTAATTAAAAAATTTTTATTACGAAAGTAAAAAAAAATTGTATTTGGAGCATTGAAAACTAAAATGAAATAAATTTTGGTTTTTTTGCTATAAATTCATAAACCACCGAAATGTCAGTCCCCTGGGCTGTCCCAGTCCCAAAATTAAAACTTTAAGATTAAATTTTGAGTTATTCGTCAATAATGTATAATTTGGTCCCTAATGTTTATAAACTTAATTAGTTAACTAACAATCTTCTTCAATAAAAAGTACCGAAAGTTAATTTGTTTCATTAAATTCATTAAACCAAAGTATGTCCCAGGCATTTGAGATCAGTCCCCTGCCAGAAGTTCAAAGCCAAAAAAAAGTCTAGCGTGTTATTTTACCTTTTGTAAAGTTTATAAGGATCTAACTAGCCTTAAGTTAATAACCATAAAGCTGTTAGCGCTTTATCGCCATTTTATTTAGTGTCAAAGCACCGTTTGTGCTGGAAATATGTGTCTGGGCCTCTTCAAAACTCAGTCCCCTGGCAGCTATTTTTGTTTATGATTTATTTATAAAATTGGATCCATATGTCTTAATATTATTCTAATTAATGTAAACATTCATTGAGAACTTAAAAAGTTAAATGCATTGAAATAGTTTGCTTCATTTTTCTCAATTTGATAAAAAAAATCAGTCCCCTGTCATCAGTCCCCTGTCATGTTACGCATGCAAAAGACACCCAAATATCGAAAAAGCAAAAATTAATTCGGCTGTTTATTTATTACGATTAAGCTGATAGTTTTGTAGTCCTTGTTAATTTTTTTTCTAATGAAATCAAAAAAATCAAAAAATTTGGTCGGACAGTTTTGTACAGATTTAAGACGTCCTTATAGAGAATCACCCATATATATATAATGTGTGTGTCATTGACGTTGATTACCTTAAATGTTCATAGTATGATACTATAAAAGCCTTATCAGTCCGCGTTATAGCTTGAAGCTCACAGTCAACTCACACTTTCAACAGCATCACTCCGGCGGTATCTGGGGCGAACATCGGGCCATCGCCCGTTTGGTCAGGCCAGATATGCTCTCTTCACTCCCCGATTTTCGCCCATTCTTTCAATGTGGCCAAACCAACGGAGTCTTTGAGATTTTATTTCTCCTATTATATTAAGAGCAGCCACTAGTTCTTCAATCTCAGCATTTTTCCTGAGCCCCCAGCTTCCATCGGGTTTCTGTACTGAGCCCAATATAGGATCTTCATTTCTACTACCATAAGTTTTCGTTCTTCCTTGTGTTAGTGTCGAAGCTTCATATATGTCATATAGGTCTTATTACTGTTTTATGTATTCGGGTCTTGGTGTTTCTGCTGAGAAGTTTGGACACAAACCCTTTGGGTAATGCAGCATTACGTCGCAGGGTGTTCTTCAAGCCTACTTTTTGAGCTTCAACTTTTAGAACACCTGTTGATTTCTGGACCTCTTGGTTTCTTCTAACAAACCTGTATCGTCTGCGTCTCTATAACTTTATACTTTCCTTTTAGTTTCAGTTGAACATCCAGCAATAGCACGTTTTTGAGGACATTCTCTAAGACCAAATTGAATAACGTATTAGACAGGGCGTCTCCCTGTTTCAGATCAATAACAACTGCAAATTGGTCTGTTATCTGGTTCTCTACTCTGACTTTCATTTTGCTTTCATGTTTCACTTACTTAAATCATCTTCACTATCTAGTTTTTCAATATTGTCAAAGTGGTTAAGATTGACGTACAAGGCTTTTCGGTCAATGCTGTCGTAGGCTTTAGCGAAATCCACAAAAAGTGTATGGATATCCAGCGCATACTCCCATTTCTTCTCCATGAAATACTTTAGAATAAATATTTGGTCAACAGTACTACGATTTGGCCGGAACATACTGCACTGATAGTCAGTAAGTACACTGATAGTTGGATTTGAATCACTACTCCATAGTTCTATACTTCTGACGGTAATCCGTCAATCTGTAGAGCTTTATTATTTCTTAGTCTTAAGATAGCTTAGCTTATCTCATCAAATGTCAGGATTTAATTGAAGTTTCGTTTTTATTATGGATATGAGGAGGAGGATCGCTAGACGGGGTACAGTTGAGGAGCTCAAAGTAATTTCGCCATTCATGTTTGATTCTCTCACTACCCATAATTAGATTATTATCTCCATCTTCTAGGAATTGCACTATTGGTTGATAAGCCTTTTTAACATATCGTATTTCCTAATAGTAATAATTTCCTAGACTCATTAGCTATTATAAGTGTCTCCATTTTTTATACTATTTACCCAGATGTTGTAGCTTTGATAAATTATTATATATAGGTAGTTTAATTATTCTTCTTGCCTCAACTCTACATTCATGATATTTTTCATCCCGTTTGAATCCTGTTTTGATAGCAATCGATATTTCCTTCTTTCAACTATATCCTCACACTCTGTATTTCACCATTTTCGCCTTTATTTCTTCTCTTTCGTCCTAGTACTTTTATCCACGCTTTGATCGCTACTTGTTTTTTTTTGTCTCTTGTTTGTTCCCAATGTTGATCTACATTGTCATCAATTTTAGCTAATTTTAGCTCTTTATAACTGTTTCTAATTTCTAATTGGAATTCATTTCCAAAGTGTTTATTCTTAATGTTCTCTATATTTATTAATTTTTGATCTTTACTACGGCTTTTCTTGGTTGTTCTAATTTATGTTTTTAACATAACTCCAAAAAAGTAGTGATCACTGTCACAATCAGCACGTCTGAAGGCTTGGATATCTTGTACTATTTGTGTCGGTCGTCAATGAGTGCATGATCAATTTAATTGATTGTCATACCATCTGGAGACTCCCATGTGCCCTTATAGATGTTTTTATGCCAATACGTCTTACTTTTGTCCGCAATGGCTTTCGATTTTGCAAAAATTTTAAGTTTAACATCATTGTCATTGAATCGTTCGTGTTTGCTAAACTTTCCGATGGTCGGTATAATTACTTCTTTTCGTCCTACTTTCGCATTAAAATCGCCTATCAGTATCTTAGTGTCAAAGCTGGGTAACTGTAATATAGTATGGTGAGCTGTACCAGTAATTCATATATTATATTATCATTTGCTAGCTGACCCGGCTAACGTTGTCTTGCCATATAAATTATTGAATCAAAAAATAGGGGTTGATCGCAGAGGGTTGAAAATTAAGGGTTATATATATATATATATATATATATATATATATATATATATATATATATATATATATATATATATATATATATATATATATATATATATATATTATGTTGTATCATAAAAAAATAAAAACAAAAAATTTTATCTAAAAAATAAAATAAAAAATTTAGGGGTGAACTACCCTTAGCATTTAGGGGTATGAAAAATAGATGTTAGCCGATTCTCAGACCTACTCAATATGCTCACAAAGTTTAATGAGAATCGGACAAGCCGTTTCGGAGGAGTATGGGAACGAATATTGTGACACGAGAATTATATATAAGATTAATTTAGTAGGCGCATATGCGTTCACTATAGAGATGTTATTAAATTTAATTTCAATGCAATGTACACTGTCCGAAACGGCTTCGAAACAAACTTCACTCCCGACTAGATGTTTTAATACTATAAATCCGGTGTCATAAATACGCTGTCCATTATCACTACCACTATTAAAAAGAATTGCTGTATTTTCGACTCTGCTCTCTCCTTTTCCCGTCCACCTTTCTGCTTAGAGGGCTGCTACCCCGATGTTATATTTTTATACATAATTCCTTATTAACTTGATATAAGGCATCAGGTCTGTGCAGAGACCGTACATTCCACGAGTCTAAACGTAAGTTCAGAATGCCATGCCGAGTGTCTTGGTTTTTGAGATCAGATCTTTTTTCTCTCTTCTCGGTTTAGTAACTTTAGATTTTTAATATGGGAGTTGTATTAACCCGCCGCACAACTCCTGTGATGTTGGAGACCAATATACTCCACAGATGTGAGTTCCTATCCGAACTTCGCCACTAACACATTCCGGAGTACTGAAGTAAGTGTTGCTTACCCTCGCAACTTCGACGCGTCGTACAAGAGTTACCTAAGTGATAGTAAGAGAAGTAACACAAACTCTCTTTGGGTCGGGTTAATGTCGTTAATAAGCGCATTGGTTCCCATGCTCAAAGACGAAACCACTTAATGTAATTTAATACACTTGCCTGCTATTTCATCCGGGTGGAAAAAATATAAAATAAAAGTAACCTAAGTAATTACCTATCACCGTGATTTAAAAGATAGACAATCCCCGGGTTTTACCCGCACAGCTCCCTATCCTACGGAATTTCCGAGATAAAAACCATTCTATGTCCTTTCTCGGGTTTTTTTCATCCAAATGGGTTCAGTGGTTTAAGCGTGAAGAAGAGACAGATTGGCAGAGTTTCTGTCGCTTTTATAATATTAGTATGGATGGTCTTTGTGGAAGTTTAAATAAAAAAAAATCGCTATGTATGAAAAATAACACGTGTAGCAAATATAACGCTATGACTTTCATTAATGAATTTCTAACTGGTGATAAAATTTATCCTACGTACTCTTTTATACACATTCCCCCAATAATGGTGGGTTCTTCGACAATATCAATGGTACGAGCGTAGATAGGTACCTAGAGACATATATAATTTTTGGCTAGTCTAAAATTCTTTTAAATCCAGTACTGTCAATAAGGATATCCAGTACTGTAATATTGTCATTCCGTACAGTTAATAAAATATGTCTGCAAATACATAAGCGAGTGCTCGCACCAGGTTCAGTTATGCCTGCAACTTAAGTTGTTAAGTCAATCGATAGTCGATACCAAGGAAGTTACATTCTACCCGGAATGTTCACACGCACTTCAAAATCGTTCCAAAGAGTACCACGACATGGGTGGAGTGTGCATCTTTCTACTAAATAAAGCGCCAATCGCCATATATAAGTGCGGCCATGCGTAGTTTGCAAATTACTACTTAGTAATTCTACTAATTTGAGAAACAGTTTTTGCATTGCATAAGTAATTACGTAATAATTGAAATAAGCACATTTTAGAACTCACTATGTTAATCACAATACATTTTATGCTAATGTATTTATCGACGTGTATGAATAAAAAGGATTTAACGATTAACGAATATATAAAAATCTACCATCTAGATAGTTTTATTTACACTGGCAATTGCATGAGAGGGACAACATCCACTCTTGTTGTTGTGCTTGTTTCTTGCTCAGAACGTTTTTCCCCTCTATTCAGTAAGAAACAAATGTCAACTTTATTTGTTACGAAATAAAGTACATTTTTATTTTTCAAATATTGCTTCGTAATAATTCTAGTTGTCGTATTTAAGTTCCTTGGTCGATACAAAGTAATCGTGTTTTGGACATCCCTAGTTCTATGATGACATTTCTGGCGTTTGCAGTCGTTGTTCTGATGGAATGATAATTGGCATTCGTACAAAAAAGAAGAAGAACGTAAAGTTGTTTGTGACATTCAAGGTGACATTGAATCAACTGACAGTCGACAGCAAGGAGCAAAGCAGTGTGACCAGATTCAGTATTTTAATACTTTTTCAGTATGTTTTATCTGCTTTTTGGAACATCAGTATTTTTGTAGGTATATTGCTGGAAGTCAGATTTTTAAGTATTTTGGATATGAAATTGCGGTAGTACCAATAAAAAGTTACGATATCACCATAGTATCGTTCTCGCAAACGTTGTGAACCTTGCTGATCAGGGAATTTCCCATATTTAGTCTTAATTTTATGTAGTAGCAAAGATCAGTTAGTTGCAGATAAGACATAACTTAAGGTCGCTGTTGTAGTATTGTCAAACTGTACAATAGAATTAATTATAATAAATAATTTATAATAAATATTATAATAAATAAATAACACACACTTTATCAAAATAACGTCAGATTTTTAAGTTTCCTTTTGTATGAAAACTCATAAGTTCATAAAATACTTTTTCATAGGTATTACAAAATACAGCATCCACTCGTGTAAAATTGTTTAAGAGGATTGTTTTTCTTAATAAAAACATACCAAATCAAAAATATGTTTTTATTGAAATACAAATAGCGCAAGCTTTTTGGTAATTAATTTAATTGAAAGAAAGAAAATATTTATTTGCAAGAATATGGGTGTTACAAGTTGTTAAAAATAAGTTAAGTTACCGACATATTCTACCAATATATGGTGTGCAAATATTTTAAAAAATATCATTATATAATATTACATTTATTATTTATATATAATATTACATTAATTGACGCATCCATCCGGACGCAATCTTTAGTTTTCAACAAAGTTATTTGATAAAGTGGAAATATATTCCTATATTTTCTTTGTGGCTTTCATGTTATAAAGATTAGGAGTCCATTGTCTTTTGTTAAGCATGCAGTGCAAAACTTCAAAGTACTATATAACAACAGAAAAACATTACTCGAACTAGACAATATATAAAGGACAATGAACGTTAGGGATAATTTCCTTGATAGTTTGTAATTAGGGTATCCAAGTCATGAAATTCAAGGATAGTTTTTTAAAGTGAGTGATACTTTGTTAGCTTTTTCTTTGAATGCAGGTGAATGTGTATACAGTGAGTTCATGTTTACCATTCGTGCCCTTTGATTCATGTTTCGAAAAACCACTCCCGACGCGAGTGCACGTGTTGCGAGGTGGGGCACGAGGCGAATAACAAGCGCACTGTTTACACATGCGTGTTCGTGGTTCGCCTCGCCATTAGCCTCGCTATCCGTAAGAATGTGTAATTAAACCACTCCCGACGCGAGTGTGTGAGTCGCGAGACGAGACACGAGGTGAATAGCAAGCGCACTGTTTACACATCCGTGTTTGTGATTCGCCTCCCCATCCGGCTCGCTGTTCGCACGAATGTGTAAATACGGCTTGATAGATTACGATCTGTGAGTTTTAGTTATATTTTTTATCGCGGTGTTTAAAATGAAACGGAAATATACTTACGTAGTAACTAATACCTAGTCTGTGAATTATACTCAAGGATATCGTAATGAATGGAAGCAAAATTCCTCATTTAAAAATTGGTTACGTTAAGCAAAGACAAACAAGACAAGTGCTCATTATAATGTAATTTTAGACTGAAGTCAGTAAAATCCATGACTTGAACAGAAAAGCAAAACAGAAAAAATTATCTTATTTTGTTCAACACAACAATTCTACCAGTGTGAAACTTAAAGGTAGAGAGACTTTTTTGATATTATTATAGTTAAAACTGGTGACCGCAATTGTTTCGACAGTAAAAATGTAGCTACCTACAATAGTACATGGGAAAGAAGGACTACGACAGATTAAAAAGTGTAGCAGTATATATGTTCAAATTATTGGAATCAAAAGCGCTATATGGAAATGTAAATTAAAATAGAGATGAGGAACCATAATTTAATATCTAATGGATGAGGATCTGACAAAATCACTTTGATCTCTAGTACCTACCTTAGCATTACCAATTGTATTTTTTTTAAATAAAAGTTTTTATAAGCAGTGTTGATTTTTTATTTAATTTATATTTATATTACATACAAAAATAGACAAAAACTAGATGCAGTGGATTTTTAATATTTTCCAGTTTTAATTTAGTAGTATTTAGTAGATTTTAACGAGATCAAGCAGTAGTTTAATCAAAATAAATCTGGTCACGCAGCACGCTGACAATGACATTTTTTGTACTTCATTCATAACTTCAGTCTTCAGAGTTCAGACTTGAGAGTTGAGACACGTAGTACTCTAATTGGTCTGTGGTTGAGACCACTTCATTCAGACTTCTGGTTTTGCGTAATACGGTTTAGAATTCATTTGTGATTTGGATAATGCCAATGGATGCTGTGAAGTGTGTGTGAAGTTGTGAACCAAATAAATCTGTTTCTCATCATAAAACATTAAACAATATACAGTGGTACATATTACAATAAGTATTTTCTAAATTAAAATATTCTGTAAGAAAATTATTGTAGTTTATCAAAAACTGTTACCTATACTTTTATGTTGTGATTACATATGATTCAGTGTTTTTAGTACAAACAGTACATTGTGAGAGTTAGTGCAGTGATTCTGGGCTTAACTGGGACTGGGACTACACAGTTTCCTGATTCCGATTCTTTCAATTTTATTTAAATATACTCATAAATAGCTATGGCTAATAAGTTAATTTTAATTTTGGCGTTTTTAAGTGTTGTTTCTGTAATATACGCGTGTAATGAAGCTATATGTGCCAGTGTAGTATCTAAATGTATGCTCACGCAATCATGTAAATGTGATCTAAAGGACTGTTCCTGTTGCAAAGATTGTTTTAGCTGTCTTGGTTACTTGTACAGAGAATGCTGCAGTTGTGTTGGTAAGCTGTAAAAATGCTCCTTATTATATTTAAATCTTGAAATATGAAAAGTTGTACTTAGTTGTAATATAGCTACATATATATACAATACTAGCAGTCACTCGCGACTTCTTTTCGCGTGACCAAAAATCATTACTTTCGTTTGCTTAGTCGGGTAAAAATAGCCTATGTCACTCCTGGATAACGTAGCTTTCTAAAAATGAAAGAATTTTTAAAATCGGTCAAGTAGTTTTTCAGTCAAATCATTACAAACAATCAAATCTTTCCTTTATATAATATTATTATGTTATATATTATTATATACTAGCTGTTGCCTGCGACTTGTCCGCGCGGACTTCGTTTACTCAGCACTGCTCCTCCCCTGTAGGTGATAGCATGAAAGTATGTAGCCTATATGTTGACCGAACTGTTAGTTATATTCATGCAAAATTTGAAGTAAATCCATGCAGTACTTTAACTTTAGTAACTTTTTGAGTTTACCCCGGATATACATACAGACAAATAGACAAAAATTCTTAAAACTATATTTTTGGCTTTGATATCGATTGTAGATCACGCCCCAAGTATTCTTTAAAAAAAATATTCAATGTACAGTTTTGACTTTCCTACGATTTTATTATATGTATAGATACAATATGTATGTAAGTACACAGTTAAGCACAAGCATAAAACGAAGGTTTAAACTGAAAACTATGATGTGATATAAAACATGTATAGGATTGGCATTAAAAAATGGCCACAAAGCATTTTAAGCCATTATTGTGGATAAATGCAACATTGGCTATTACTGCCTGTTTTATATACCTACAGACTAGCTAATCATGGTAAAACTAAGTATCTAATGCCATTTGGCTCACTTTGTTTTCCCAGAAAGGAACCAGTGTGATGACTTAAAGACCTTAAAAGAATTATCTTCATGCCTGTATCTCCGAAGAGGTAGGCAGAGTTACAACAAGTGCACTCACAGTTAGTTGAAGATACTAAGTCCTAAGTCTAATTAGTGCGAAAAACACAGATCAAAATAGGAAAGAAATTGCAAAAATTAGCAAAGAAATAAAAGTAAACATGAGGAAAGACAGAAGACAATGTCGGATGGAAACAATAGAAAGACATATTAGACAGACAGGAGGAATAAAGAAGGCGTACAAAGAATTAAGTAATAAGAAACAATGGATTGTAAAGATGGAAGATAGAAGTGGAGCGGAGAAGATTGATAGGCAGGAAATACTAAAGATCGCTACTGACTACTACACCGAATTATACAAAAGTAACACAAGTAAAAGAGAAACAGATTTACCAGAGAACGAAATAGTACCTTACATCATGCAGGATGAAACAGAAAAGGCTATTGACACACAGAAAGAAGATAAAGCTCCAGGTCCAGATGGCATAAGCAATGAAATTTTAAAACAAACAAAAGCAGCAATGACACCGATACTCACAGAAATTTTCAACAACGTAATAAACACAGAAATCATCCCAAAACAATGGACTGAATCCGTTGTAATCTTTATATTCAAGAAAGGGAACCACTGTGATATTGGAAACTATCGACCCATCAGTCTAATGTCCAATATTTATAAGATCTTTGCAAAGATTATTTTGGAAAGAATAGGAAGGAAACTAGATGAGCAGCAACCAATAGAACAGACAGGATTCCGCAAAGACTTCTCTGTACTAGACCACATCCATACTGTAAGACAAATTATAGGAAAATACACTGAATACCAGCTTATATACTACATAGCTTTCATAGACTACAGTAAAGCATTTGACTCTCTAATACACTCAAAAATCTGGGAAGCCTTAAAGGAACTGGGTATCGAACACAAATATATAAGAATAATTAAAAATATTTACAAACACAGTTCTGCTTGTATCAGACTAGAAAAAGAAGGAAATAAGTTTCCAATACAAAAAGGTGTGAGACAGGGTGACCCCCTTTCACCAACACTCTTTCTGGCTGTGTTAGAAAAGATCTTCAGGAACCTGGAATGGAAAGACATGGGCATAACTATGTATTAATGGCCGCACGCTAACGCATCTACAATTTGCTGATGATATCGTATTATTTGCAAAAACACCAGCGGAGCTAACCAAGATGATAAATGATTTAGCATCGGAAAGTGCCAAGGCAGGGTTGAAGCTAAACCCTGAAAACACAAAAATCATGACCAATGGAAACAAAGATCCTGTAACAGTGGAGCAGAATCAAATCTCCTATGTTGAACAGTACATAATATACCTTGGCCAACTCATATCTCCAGAGGACAACGAAAACAAAGAAGCCGAAAGAAGAGTTGCCAATAGCTGGAAAAAATATTGGAGCCTAAAAGAAATAATGAAAGACGAGAACCTACACATTTCAACGAAAAGCAAATTATTTAACACATGCATCCTGCCTGTATTAATATATGGGAGCGAAACATGGGCTTTAACAAAAAATGTAACAAATAAACTCTCCGTATGTCAACATGCCATGGAAAGGAGTATGACTGGCATCAGATGGCAAGACAAAGTTAAAAATACCAGTATCAGGAGCAAGACAGAGCAGGTCCAGGACATAACTCTAAAAATAAGGAGACAAAAGTGGAAATGGGCAGGCCACATGATCAGAGGAAAAGATAAATGGAGCAAAAAAATCACACAGTGGTACCCAAGAGATGGTAAGAGAAAGAGAGGCAGACCACAAAAGAGGTGGGACGACAACATTAAACAAGTCGCAGGAACAACGTGGGGTAGAGTGGCCATAGAAAGGCCAGAATGGAAAAGATTGGAGGAGGCCTTTGCCACCTGGCAAACGGACACACAAAAATGGAATAAAAGAACTTATGACTAACTAAAGAATATCGTCATGTCCGAAGAAAGGCTATATTATATATTATATACTAAGTCCCACAATGTGATAGGTGGCAAGCCTATTGTCAACCGGGCACTTATCCAATCCCAGGCTTTGTCATTTTTATCAGAAAACTGAAAAAAACACATATTTGATTTGCCTGATCCGGGAATTGAATCCGGGACCTCATGTGGTCAACTCCGACACTGGAGTACTAGGCCACACAGTACGTATGTTTAGCAAGCAGAGGAAGCATGAGTACCACACCAACTGCAGCAATGGAGGTCATTCTAGGAATAGCCCCACTGCATTTGTATATCCAACAAGAAGCAGCATTATCTTGTCTAAAACTAAAACTATCAGGAAAATTAAGAGGTAATGTTTCTTCTCACATGACTATACTAGGAAAAATGCCAGAATTGAATCCTTTGATAGACCTACCGTTCATCAGGGTGCCAAAGAAACCATTACATGACAATAAATATACAATTACTATTACAGATGAAGTAAAAGACAAGTCAGGTATAAAAGAATTATGTTTTTAATGTTATGTTTCTGATGGCTCTAAAACCCCGATGGGAACAGGTGCTGGTGCCTATTGCCCTGAATTAAACATTAGTATTAGCATTACCTAGGCAGACACAACTCAATATTCCAAGCAGAATGCCTAGGAGTTACCATAGTCGCAAGAGCTGTCTTGAATAGGAATATTAAGAATAATGGTCTCAGATTTTTAACGGACAGCCAGGCAGTATTGATATCACTGAATTCCAATTATTCGAGCAACAGCCTAGTACACGTATGCAGAAAGTTGCTTCAACAACTAGGGACAACATGCAAGGTTTCTGTACAATGGATTAAAGGTCACAGTGACTCCTTAGGGAACGACATTGCCGATGAATTAGGAAAAAAAGGGTCTAAGATGCTAACTGTAGGTCCTGAACCTATAGTACCCTTACCCTTTAATCTGCTAAAAACAAATATAAAAGAAATTACCAAGATAAAAAGATTTTCGCCGTGTTGGTCCCGGCCTCCTTTGTAGAATAGGCCAACTGCCGTTCTGCCAGGCAGGTCGTAAAAGGCGACCGATTGGCTATCGAGTCACTACCATCGTGGCTACTAGGTGGTAGAGTTCTGCATTGTCTCGCCCGGGTCTGGTACCACCGCCTTACCTATTCCTGCCGCAATAGCGTCAGCGCTTGTCGCTGTCGTATTCCGGTTTGGAGGGTAAGGTAGCCGGTAAACTTATGCATGTGGCATTAGACCTCGCCACAAGATAGCAACGCACCATTAACATCTTTGGTGTCTATAAGCGATGGTTGACTCTTTCCATCAGGAGACCCATCTGCTTGTTTGCTATCTTATGATATAAAAAAAAAAAAAAAAAAAACACAAAAAACACTGGGAAATGCTAACCAGTTGTCGACAAACTAAACAAGTATTTCCTGAACTGAATCCCAAAGTGACCAGAAAGTTACTTAAACTACCAAGAGTAGAACTAAGAAAGATTTGTGGTCTGATAACGGGGCATTGCCATATGAATAAACACATGCACGCTATAGGGCTAATTGACAGTCCCCACCACGTGCTATATGAGTGCGTGGAAGTTCAACACCTAAGGGCCCAGTTCTTCAAAGTGAATAAAACGTACAAAAAACTATTTCATAATCCTTCTTTAGTACTAGACCTCTGGAATGAGCTGGGTTGGCAGGAATAGCCACTATACCTTTGCACACAATGGCCCGTAATGTGGCTAAGTGTAGTATAGCCCGCTTTGATAGATAGATAGATAGATAGGCCACACAGGCTCTCTTCTTCTTTTTAAGGTAGTCTTATCTAAATTAATAAAACAAATTTAGGGCCCCAACTCCCCAGGACGCCATGATGTCGCCGGCCTCCGTATCCAAACAGTTTATATTGAAATATTTGACAGTTAACTCACTAAGTAACATAGCCAATTTGTAAGTTTCAATGTAACAGTGACGTTGCCATAATGTCCCGGTAAGTCAGGACCCTTTAATTACAAGTTTGATGTTACCTCTTATTTTTGTCTGTTTCATACAGGTATTTTGATTGGTCTTTAATCTTTATAAATAAGTAAACTTTTCTGGTGGCTTAGCTATTATTATTAAGTTAGCTTTTAAAGAGTATCTTCTGTAAGTGAGAAGTAGGTATGCTAATGTTCGGTCAACTTGTACAGTATAGTTAGTTGCAAAAAAAAATTTTAACATTAAACTGTAACTAAAAAGGAGCTTTGACTATATTCTTCATGATATTTAACTTTTAGTGACATGTGAGTGCCTTTTTATTTGATAAAAAAATTATAACAATTTTTAGTTTTTCTTTTTTAAAGTTTGGACAGGAAATTAAATAAAAATACTTATTTTTGCGTAACACTTCAATATCAGAAGATTGTTTGCATACTTGTTTGCTTTCTTACACTTTAAAAAACCAACTAAGCAACTATAGCTCTTTTAGTTTTGTATTCAGAATCTAATTAATTTTGTAAGTTTTAAGACAATTTTTTCTGTGTGTTTATATAACATTAAAAAGACACAAAACCACTGAGTTTCTTCTCTTGGATCATCTCAGTGTGTAGCTGCATGGTGTATTTAAAAAATGTTGATGTATCAAAAAACATACAATACATACATACATATTCACACCAGATCCCTTACAGAGTAGGCATAGAGAACTGAGTTCCATACATCACGATCCTTGCAGGCTTGTCTTGCTTCCTCCACATACATTACTCTCTTCATACAAACACGCTGGTTGCGGAGACTCTTAACACCACCTTCGGACAGTACTCAATCAATCTGATCATGGTCCAGCAGTCTTGGTCTTTCCCGCTACCTACATCCTTCCACATTTGCATTGTATATCTGTTCTGTTAACCTTTCATCTATGATTTTTTTTTACATGTCCAAACCAATAGAGCATGCCCTTTCTCATCTTTACACCAACACTTCCTTTCAAGCCTAACCTCTTCTTCATTTCAACATTACGAACACGGTCCACGAGTGTTATGCCACATATTTTTCATAGCAATCTCATCCTGATCGTATTGATTCTACTTTCATGCCCCAATGTAGAGTACGTCAACTCTACATTCACTTCCATAAAACAGCTTTGGGATAAGCACATAGTTATGCAGAGCATGACAGACACCCTGACTTAAAAGTGTGCTTTTAAGCTATCTCCCAAATGCTCCGTTCATTCTGTTCCCTACACACACGCTCCTATCGAGGTCAGCGGTGTACCTACCATCCTTGCTAAAACCACATATGAGATATGTTTTCTTCATATTCAAATGTAAGCCCATACTCTTACAATCATCATTCTTAATTGTGACCAGTGCTTGAAGCTAGAAGTTGAGCTTAAAAGTACAGCATCATCTGCTAAAACAGGCAGTTTCCCACTAGGTCACTCATGTGCATTCCCACATTCAATGGCTAATCTTTGGAGACAGTTATCCAGATATAGGATAAACAGAGGAGCTGACAACACACAACCCTGCTTGATGCCAATATTGATATCGAACCAGGGAGATATGTTTTCATCCACCCGCACACATATTTTGTAATTTTAGTATATGAATTGTAAAACATGCAGCAAAATCCCATCTAACCCATAACTGGACAAAGTGTCCCAAAATTTCTTTTGCACAACTCTATCAAACAGTTTCTCATAATCCACAAAACTGTGGAAAACCTTCTGGCCGACAGCCAGATGCTTCTTTACAAAGTTGCAGAGTGAAAAAACTTGATCCATACATCCTCTTCCAGACCTAAAATCCCTTTGTGCTTCCCACAACAAACACATCAAAATGTCTTGTAAAAGACATTTGACTTCTACTTTGATTTTACTCTTTTTATATCATAAGATAGCAAACAAGCAGATAGGTCTCCTGATGGAAAGTGTCAACCATTGCCTATAGACACCAAAGATGTTAATGGTGCGTTGCTATTTTGTGGCGAGGTCTAATGCCCCATGCATAAGTTTACCGGTTACCTTACCCTCCCAACCAGAACATGACAGAAACAAGCACTGATGCTATTGTGGCAGGAATAGGTAAGGCGGTGGTACCTGACCCGGGCGAGACAATGCAGAACTCTACCACCTAGTAGAGTCCCAGAGGCCTTTCCTATGAGCTCAGGAGTTCAGGTGTAAAATAAAAGTAGACTTGTACATAATAAAGGTACCCTTTAGCCCACCGTATAAATTTTAATGATTCAGTAAAAAGTGATTATTTGAACCTTCTGTTGTGATGTTGTGACATTGTTGCTGTTAGGTTGTGCTAACAGTGTGGATACATTGTCTTTGCTATCCTGTTGTATAGCTGTGAGTTTACCAAATGCTTGTTTTAGATATGTGTCCGAAGCCAAACGAAACTCAAACTGCGCTGTCCAACTCATCATATGTTGAAGAACTACCAGACAATGTGCCGGGACTATTTGCAGCACTGACAAGTGACCCGGACCCTCAGCAGAGGTGGCTTTCCTTCACATATCCAGTAGATATTGATTTGTCTAGCTTTAGGCCGACTCCAGATAAACAAGTGGTGTATCATTTGCGTAAGTAACTTTTGTATATAACTTTACTACTATGTTACAACTAAAAATCTAGTTCAGGTACTATTAACCCCATTTACTAGTGCTTTGTAGGACCTGTAGTTGGTGTTGCTGGCCATAGATTATAAGTACCTGGATTCAAATTCTGACGCAGGTTTGAAAATGTTGCTATAGAATTTACCAGTTACTCAGAAGAGTTGGAGAGTCTCATGGCATTCAATTAATTTTGTGTCAGAAGAAATCGGTATTAATTTGATGTATTTGTACAAACTAGCTGTCTTACTGGTTGAAGTTCGACTGTAAGTTTGCCAACAGACTTTCACCATAAACAAAATAGGACATATATGTGTAAATGTTTATTTTTATTAATTTACTAGCTGTTGCCCGCGACTTCGTTCGCGCGGACTTCGTTTACTCCACACAGCTCCGCTCCTGTAGGTGATGGCGTGATAATATGTAGCCTATATGTTGACACGACCTGTTAGTAATATTCATGCAAAATTTGAAGTAAATCCATGCAGTCCTTTTTGAGTTTACCCCGGACATACATGACTTTCCTACGATTTTATTATATGTAGTATATAGATGTTTATTTAATGTTTATTTAAATAACATTTCTTTCCATATAAACTTTAAGTACGCCAATTTTCATACTCAATAATATGTGTTTCGTAAAAATGGGTAAGTACAAAGTTTTTGCTTTACATATTAATACATAGATATAATAATATTATATATACACATAGTGTATGTAGTTTTTGAACTATATGAGTTCCAGATTCCTTTTATAAAACTGGGTGAGTGGAAGCAGGCTAGTGACCTACCTACTACTATAATTTTTAATTATAGTAGTAGGTAGGTCACTAGCCTGCTTCCACTCACCCAGTTTTATAATCAAAATTAACATGCAAAAAAGCTTAACAAATGACACAATGGATTAATGGCTTATTGAAGGCACAAAGCCTTCATGGCACATAAGGCACATAATCACAAAAGTGAATATTTCCTTGTATTAAATTGAATTTATAGTGTAAGATAACAAACAACCAGGCAGCTCTTCATCAGGGTTATCGATCCATACAGGTATACATTTGTTTTTAACTTCCCACTAAAGAGAGTTACTGTTTTCACTCAGATTTTTTAGGTTCACTGTATGCTTTGAGGTCCTAGGAACCTTTTCCGACGATAATGTCAATATGTCTGTATAATTATGTGTATGTGTGTATGTAATAAACACCCGGTTTTGCAGTAACAGTTATTTGGACCAACTGCTTAATTTCATCTTGAAAAAAAAAGTGTGTGTATGTAAGTCTTTCATAATTTTTAACGGTTTGACCAATCGAAACGCGGCTGACGGCATTTGAATTCCTGAAAATATGGACTAATTTGGCCCAGGAGGTTATGAGAAATTTATAAACCTCAAAAAATGCAATTGGTGATACAATGTTTTTGTATCGACAGATTACAAAATCTAATCATATCTTTTTCTTAAAAAAACATTTTCAATGTTGTTAATTTCATCAAAATCGATTCATCCTTTCAGGAGTCATAGTTGACAAATAATTTAGAAAAAAGTATTTTAGCAACATAACTTGAAACTCCAGGGATCTCATATTATAGTTACAATATGGTACGTAGTAGTACAATATTAACAATATTAAATACTAAATGTCTATATAATATTTTACAACTGCAATAGTATTTTTATCTATATATTAATATATGAAACGAAAACTTTGTACCCCTTTTTACGAAAATTACGCATACTGAAGAATATGAAATCTGGCAGTTAAAGTTTATATGGCGTTTTAGAGCTCAAAAAAAAAAATGCGTTGACTGCCGTTCGAAAGATCAACATTGATCATCGTGTTCAAAATATACATCTGTTCAGAAATCAGACATCAGAAGAACTTTATTCAATAAAACTTTTTATAAGTTATTTTGACACGTCAACACTCTTCAAAACTACCACCGGATCGGAACGCGGCCACACACTGAGAAGATCCGGCGGAAGAAACTCAGCGGGCTTGTCTTTTTTCATATAATTTTTTTATACATACACATTATCACAATATTACATAATTATAAAACATATATATGAGATTGATATGAGGAGCAATTAATCTCATGCTTGTTTGTCTTCCAAATAATCTGAGATTTCAAAAAATAAAATTCTGTAATTCTTACCACACTTTAGATTTTTAAACTGTTTGAGCTCAAAAATCTATAATATATACCTTAGTATATATTTTACTTCCCTAAATTTGGAAACACTTAAATTTAGTAGGAATTTTAACAAATGGCTTGTAGGCAGAGCTTGCAATACCGCAATATCGTTTCCGCAATTTGGAACCCTTCTTCATTACGGCAAAAGCAAAATAATAAATGCGAATTTCGCGGTATTAATAAACGCAGCTATGGGATATCCTTGCTAGAAACGCCGCATATTATGTTGGGGATTCCGCATTCGAAATATTATAGACTTAAGACTTGGGAATGGTCCAGCAAACAAGTACAAAACAATGCAAACAGGAACAAACATTTGCACACCCTTTTCAAGTTATTGATAAGGATATTGTAAAAAAAACAATTTTGGCGTAAGACTTGCCAAAGCGAAACTGCGAACCTTTGTCGAATATACCTTATTTTTTTATAATAATAATGAACATAGCTAGACAAATTACACAAATCGACCTAACCCCAAACTAAGCAAATTATTTACTTGTGATATGTGGGTGTACGACTACTTCTACTATTACCTATATACTTCCTGAAATATATTTAACTAGCGACCTGCCCGCGGTTTTACCAGCGTAGCTTTTGTTCCCGTGGGAATATTGGAAAGGTTTATATACTAAAACCTTCCTCAAGAATCAATCTATCTATTAAAAAAAACCGCATCAAAATCCGTTGCGTAGTTTTAAAGATTTAAGCATACATAGGGACAGACAGAGAAAGCGACTTTGTTTTATACTATGTAGTGATAAACAACCAAACCCAGAAATACGAACATTTATGCTCATCACAAATATGTTTGTCCCTGTCAGGAATCGAACCCAGCCCTCATCGATTGCGTAGTCATGGTCACATCATCTGTATCTATATACATATAATAAAATCGTAGCGTAGCTTTTGTTCCCGTGGGAATATTGGAAAGGTTTATATACTAAAACCTTCCTCAAGAATCAATCTATCTATTAAAAAAAACCGCATCAAAATCCGTTGCGTAGTTTTAAAGATTTAAGCATACATACGGACAGACAGAGAAAGTGACTTTGTTTTATACTATGTAGTGATAAACAACCAAACCCAGAAATACGAACATTTATGCTCATCACAAATATGTTTGTCCCTGTCAGGAATCGAACCCAGCCCTCATCGATTGCGTAGTCATGGTCACATCATCTGTATCTATATACATATAATAAAATCGTAGGAAAGTCAGTGTATGTCCGGGGTAAAC
Source organism: Apodemia mormo (assembly GCA_036924255.1). NCBI lineage: Eukaryota > Metazoa > Arthropoda > Insecta > Lepidoptera > Riodinidae > Apodemia > Apodemia mormo. Next base: position 12,217,475 of record JAUPFN010000019.1, on the reverse strand, counting down.
TCAAAAAGTACTGCATGGATTTACTTCAAATTTTACATGAATATTACTAACAGGTCGGGTCAACATATAGGCTACATATTATGACGCTATCACCTACGCGCGTAAACGAAGTCCGCGCGAACGAAGTCGCGGGCAACTGCTAGTATACATATAATAAAATCATAGGTAAGTCAAAACTGTACGTTAAATATTTTTTTAAAAAGAATACTTGGGGCGTGATCTATAATCGATATCGAAGCCAAAAATATAGTATTTAGAATTTTTGTCTGTTTGTCTGTATGTATGTCCGGGGTAAACTCAAAAAGTACTGCATGGATTTACTTCAAATTTTGCATGAATATTATTAATAGGTCAGGTCAACATTCTTATAATCTAAGTATATATTATCACGTTATCACCTACGGGGGAGGAGCTGTGCGGAGTAAACGAAGTCCGCGCGGACAAAGCGAAGGCAACAGCTAGTATACTATAGATTGAACCGAAATGTCCAAAATAACCTTACTAGGTTCTCAACTAACCTGTAATAAAATAAGTGAATTTAATTAAACAAAGTGTAAAATCGATAAAATGACAGCAACATTTTCGATCGGTAAAGGAAACAACTACTGTCGAGTAAAAATGATTATTTTCTGTTCCTTTGAAGTAGTCGAATCAAGTGTCAAATGCGTTAGCGAATAGAGAAATTGACATAAACGTCGAGAAAACGGCCCGATAAAATTGTATTGCGCTGCTTATCCTTAGCCTGATGTCACTACTACTAGTACATAATACTTTATAATTTGTGGTCACTACTCGCTATCTACTCGATTAACGAGCCAGTTATTCTGATGCATAATGGGGAATTATTGAAAATTTCTATTTTTTGTTAAAAGAACTGTAATCTGCATATTGTTCGTTCTGGGAAGTATATTGACAATGGTCTCATTTAAAAGAATGGGACAATGATTCGTAAGAAAATGGTATAATTATGAGTAATATCTTTGGAATGTCATCTACCTGCAACATGTTATAACGAAGCCAAAGCGGATGCGTCGTGAATATTAACAAATTAACAGGTCATAAATATATAATATTTTCAAACAACTTTCATTTCCTATGTTAGCCTTTAGGGTTTAATTTTTTTAAATAGTCTATGTTTTACTCCGAGTTTTCGGCTATCTCCTTGCCACATTTCATCAAAATCGATCCAGTGGTTTAGCCGTGACAGCATGACAGACTTTCGCATATTTTATATCAGTATGTACAACGCGGTCACATAACTTGACGCATCTCTGGAATGGAAGGCGGGGCTTCCATTAGCTCGCCCGGTTAATAATATAAGTGTCAGTGTGGCCATGGTCAGCATTTTTGCTACTGATACGCGCGTAGATAGTTTGGTTAGTTTCCTGTTATTGTTATATTGTTTTGGTACATTATTGTTACGTTTTGCGCCAAAGGACATCAACGGCATGCGTCAAGTTAATCTGACCGCGATGTACGTGTTCATCCGAGGTACGGGAGAGTTAACACACTAACAGGCTGCTACAAAATTCCTCGTCGGTTTTATCAGACTAACTTCTAGGCCATGAGATGAGTCACTCCTTATCTAAATATTTATACGTGAAGGAAAAAATTTGTACCCTTTTTTAAGACTATTACGCGAATGGTGTAATATGAAATTTCGCACAGTAAAAGTTTACATTGCGGAAAACGCCAGAAACCTGATATTTTTAAATGAAATGCTTTGAAAATGTATTTAATTATTAAAAATAAACATTACACACACTACATTTACGTGATTATAAGTGATAATACACATGTATATTATTTTCTTAACGGCTAAACGAAAGTTAGTTGTCAAATAAAAAGATTTTATTGTTTAGTCTATGGTCGAATTTCGGCCACAGGCGATCGATAGGAAGTAAGAAATTGTAGAAAAATATTTAGTTCAATTAAAAAGGAATTACGATAAAATAGGAATGTTCGCTTTTAGGCCGATCATGAAATGCGCCTCGCTAAAATAAGCTTTTTTTACCCTCTCCCTCTATTGTCACGCTGTGTCACTTTCTGTGACCCTCCTAGAAATATTTCGTCCACAAAAACTAAGAACGCTGAATATGATATATTTCATTGATAGTAGGTACACAAATTTTGATAGTCAAAAATATTTATTTAGTTTTTATAATAAAAGTTAAATAAACCAATAAATATCTTTCATAAAGAACAAATAAATCATATTTCTGTTAATGAGAAGTCCAAGGATTTGGTATTTTCCTATGCGCCGAAATATGTATAATCGGCAGGGTTATCACGTAACCCGCAATGCGAATTTATCGTAATGATTTAGTTATTGCAAGACACATAACCGCCTTGTATATTAGTGGCAGTCGTTGTCGCTTGATTAGTTTTAGTACTGTGACATCGCAAAAAGTACATTTAGTGCATCATTTTACCCCGTGTTGGATCCGGGCTACCCCGTGTTGGATCCGGGCTACCCCGTGTTGGATCCGGACTACCCCGTGTCGGATCCGGATTACCCTGTGTTGGATCCGGGCTCCTCTGAAGAATAGACCAACTGCCGTTGTGGCAGACAAGTCGTAAAAGGCGACTGATTTGCTACGCGCGTCACTACCATCGTGGCTATTAGGTGGTAGAGTTCTGCATTGTCTCGCCCGGGTCTGACCACCGCCTTACCTATTCCTGCCGCAGTAGCGTCAGTGCTTGTCAAGGTAGCCGGTAAACTTATGTATGTGACATTAGACCTCGCCACAAGATAGCGACGCACCATTAACATCTTTGGTGTCTATAGGCGATGGTAGAATCTTTCCATCAGGAGACCCATCTGCTTGTTTTCTATATATAAAAAAATCTAGTGACCAGTAAGCAATTGACGTTTTTGATGTTTTTTTCGTTCCGTTTAAAAGTTATCGCTGATCACTAACGGTCTGTAAATGTTAGGTGATATGCCTGCGGTATTTTTTCAATGAATGGCGTGAGTCGCGTTGCTGTCGACCTTTTATTTTTCCTATAATTTATTATAAAAAATCCAATACGACGTTCGAGTAACTACCCATTTAGCATCTTGGGCTTCACTGCTGTTATGCTTTCTAGTGCACAGCATTTACTTGTTATAAGGACAAACCAGTGAATTTTGGTGGACCAGGACACTTTTGACTATTGATTTACTCCGCCTGACCGGCAAGGAAACTGGTTATTATTTATTTATTTACTTTTTTTTTACAGAGACTGTTGACCAGGACTCGAAGTCAGTGAAGCCAAGTCGTGACATTGTGACATTTAATTGTACGGTAGCGTACATGTCGCAGTGCATGTCGTCCGACAAATGCCGCGCTTCATGCAGGTCTATGGGCTCTAATAGCTTTAGGTGAGTTTTAAAATACATACGATTTGTCTTCACTTCATAGTATAGAACAAAGTCGCTTTCTCTGTCTGTCCCTATGTGTGCTTAAATCTTTCTTCGTAATTAGGTTCACTAACCACTCGATCAAATGGGGCGGTCAATAATAGTTTTAAATATTTAATCTACTATCATCAATATTAAATCTATATATATATATATATATATATATATATATATATATATATATATATATATATATATATATATATATATATATATATATATATATATATATATATATATAATTTATTGCTTAAATTATATAATTTGAGTAACTAATACAAACTAATAAAATTTAAGTAAGATTTGGCTAAGTTTATATTATATATATATAAAACTATTATTGACCGCCCCATTTGATCGAGTGGTTAGTGAACCTAATTACGAAGAAAGATTTAAGCATACATAGGGACAGACAGAGAAAGCGACTTTGTTCTATACTATGAAAAAGAATATATATATATATATATATATATATATATATATATATATATATATATATATATATATATATTAGGGTGAGCCAAAAAAACTAACCTATCGATTTTATGGGTTAAAATGAACCTATATATCGAAAAAAAAATTCCCCTGCAAGGAGAGATTTTTAGCTTAGTTTTGAAAGGTGTGGGTGAGCATTCAAAGTTTCCCATTTAAATAACACGTAAAAAAATCTTTTTTCATTAAAAATAATGTAACTTTTGAACCACTTGAGATAAAAATTTTTTGATGGCAGATTCTTGAAGGGCACTAAATTTCCTACAAAATCATACCTGGTTCCATTTTGTAAAGTCAAAAATTCATATATTTACTGGCCATGAAACTTAAACAAAAAATCAAAATAAGCAATTTTAGGCAGCCGTTAGTCTCGCTAAAACTTCAAGAACGGCTGAACCGATTTGGCTAATTTTGGTTTTGAATTAATTGTTGAAGTCCAGGGAAGGTTTTAAAGGTGAGAAAATATAGAAAAAAAATAAGAGTAGTTAAAAAGGAAGAACAACGTTTACTGGGTCAGCTACTAATATATAATAATAACTAGCTGACCCGCCAAACGTTGTTTTGCCATAGTAATTATTTCTAAGTAAAAAATGTTAAGGGTGGATTACCCTTATCACTAAGAGGTATGAAAAATAGATGTTGGCCGTTCTCAGACCTACTCAACATGCTCACAAACTTTCATTATATATATATATATATATATATATATATATATATATATATATATATATATATATATATATATATATATATATATATATATATATCTCCATACATATTATAATATTTATGTACATACATATACATAAATAAATACCTAAACTTACGTATATACTTTAACATAAAAATACATATGTATTTTTTCAAACATACCAATTTATCTCAAGTTTTATCAGTATTTATTTGCCAAACGTTGTTTTGCCATAGTAATTATTTCTAAGTAAAAAATGTTAAGGGTGGATTACCCTTATCACTAAGAGGTATGAAAAATAGATGTTGGCCGTTCTCAGACCTACTCAACATGCTCACAAACTTTCATTATATATATATATATATATATATATATATATATATATATATATATATATATATATATATATATATATATATATATATATATCTCCATACATATTATAATATTTATGTACATACATATACATAAATAAATACCTAAACTTACGTATATACTTTAACATAAAAATACATATGTATTTTTTCAAACATACCAATTTATCTCAAGTTTTATCAGTATTTATTTGCAATGGTAATTTTTACATTCGTTCCACTCATATGCTATCCAGTAATGTATAAAAAATCCTGTTATTGTTGTTTTTCAGATGGTTCCATGACGGTTGTTGCGAATGCGTGGGCGATAAGTGTTTATTCTACGGCATCAAAGAGAGCAGGTGAGATTTAATATTCGTTGTGGTCTACGTTTAGATGTTCAACATTGTAAACAGACAGAAATAGCAACTAGCTAAAATGTTAGTAGATAGGGTTGCCGGCGTTTGGATAAAGGCGATACGGTTCCAGATTTATAAAGTGAAATTCTTTAAATATATTTTTTTATATCATAAGATAGCAAACAAGCAAATGGGTCTCCTGATGGAAAGAGTCAACCATCGCCTATAGACACCAAACATGTTAATAATGCGTTGCTATCATGCGGCGAGCTCTAATGCCACACGCATAAGTTTACCAGCTGTCTTACCCTCCAAACCGGAACACGACAGTGACGAGCACTGACGCTATTGCGGCAGGAATAGGTAAGCGGTGGTACCAGACCCGGTCGAGTCGATGCAGAACTCTACCACCTAGTAAATGTATGTGATTAAGCTGATGAGAGAATGAACTAGAATACATTACTCGGCTATTTATATTTAAATAGTATCGTGTATTCTTTACGCACGTATCCCGGAAGAGGTAGGCAGAGGTGCAATCAAGGCACCCACGGATAGCCGAAGATACTTAGTCCCACAATGTGATTGGAAGCAAGCCTAACTAAACGTGCACTTCTCCAATCTTGGGCAATGTTGTTTTTATCAGAAAACTGAAAAAACACATTTTTGAATTGCCCGACCCGGGAATCGAACCGGGAACGCCGACACCGGACCACTAGACCACAGAAGCGACATATCCTCTATTTAAGTTTTTACTGCTAAATACGAAATACCTCGTCGCCTTAATTTTTTTTAAGTATCTCTATCTTTCGTTCTTTTTTACTTCTAGCGCTTTTTTAACTTCCGCTACGTATGTAGATAAGGAAGTTACTGATTTTGCCCCGATTTTCGAGTTTTCGCCAGATCGATCGAAATTGAGTTTTCACTAGATCTCCAAATTTTGAGGTCCTAGGAACCTTTTCCGACTATTTTCACGGCAAAGTCAGTATGTCTGTAAGTGTGTGTGTGTACACATCTCATAACTTTTGAACGACTTGACCTATCGAAACGCTTTTGATGGCATTCGATTTATGCATGTGGCATTGCCATCCCGCCTTACGGACAATAACGCACTATTAACATATATGACCGCCCCGTTGGTCGAGTGGTTAGCGACCCTGACTACGCAATCGACGGGGCTCAGGTTCGATCCCGACGGGGACAAGTTTTTGGGGGTTGAGCATAAATGTTTTTATTTCCGGGTAAAAAAAAAACACGCAGGCTTAACAACTTAGTGCTGGGTAAGTTTGCGTAATCGGTATATGAATGATACAAAATTATAATAAAAACATATAGCATAAGGTACTAATAATAGGTATTCATCACAATAGATACAAAATAAAAAAACAAAATAAAATAATCCACCTGTGCTTTAACATCTCCTTTGGATCAAGGCGCTAAGTTAGGATAATAAATATATAACATACGCATACACACGTATATATATACACTTACACACATATACCTACATACATACACACATATAACGTACTCATCACATATATTGTAGAATCATTTATACTATAAAAACTCACAGTTAGTTAGCAAGTGCAGCTTTAACCTGGTTTTAATATTTTTCTGTGTAATACATTCCACTAGATCTTTAGGCAGTTTGTTTATCAGCGTAGGTACCAAGTACCTAGCCGTCCTCTCACCGTAAACATTATTAACGCGCGGTATTTGTATTTCTATGTGTTAGTATCGTTGACTAACACCCATAACACAAGCAAATAATTTGCTTACTTTGGGGTTAGATCAGTAATGGCCAATTGCACTAACATTGTCTTAGCTTAGGACAATCCTTATAGTATGCTGTCACATTCTTCCATTTTAAACAAGAAGTGACAGCATACTATTTAGGATTGTTCTAAGCTAAGGCAATGTTTAGTGCAATCGGCCATAAGTGTAATTTGTCTCGTGAATATTTAATTTAATTTGGTGTCCATAGGCGATGGTTTATTTTTCTATTAGGAGAGCCATTTGCTTGTTTGCTATCTAATAAAAACTTGAGAGGTGTCAAGAGACACCCGGATGGAACGAAGTTCCTTTCGATTAATTAGTGAAGGAATTGTAATAATTTTTTTTTTTTAAGTTATAATAATATTTTTTTTATTATTAACAAATATAATGTAATATAAACTTAATCAGTAGGCTCAATTTTCGTAATAATAATAGGAATGAAAATATCTGGCTTGCTTTCTATAAGAGAGAGAGAGAGAGAGAGAAAGAGAGACAGACAGACAGACAGACAAACATGCGCACGCCGCACGGCGCACAGCTTACAATAACTTACTATAGTAAAAAGTGTCGTGACAACTTTTCGTAAGAATTTTTTCCGTCTAGCCCCCTTTCACAACGCGCGATATGGAACATCGTTCCAAAAAACATATCTTACAGGTGACCATGGGCAAAGGCATCTACTTAACACCAAATAACCCACCTGTTCGTATATTGGAAATCCACAACCGTGCGGTTCTTCCGGCACTTTTTGCCTCGTACTACTCTTTTGTGGAATCATTTACCGGCAGGGGTTTTTCCGAACAGATACGACCTTTAAGAAAAGAGCTTACTCATTTTTAAAAGGGCGGCAACGCAACTGCAAGGCCTCTGGTATTGCAGATGTCCATGGGCGGCGGTGATCACTCCACATCAGGTGCACCTCCTGCTCGTTTGCCCCCTCTTTCATAAAATAAATAAATAAATAATAATATAGCTGTTATATTGATGGTAGTAGTTCGCATTTTATGTAGTCAATATTTATAGATACCGCGTCCTCGCACCTTACAAGGTCACAATAGGAATTGTTAATATGTCTACACATTTTCAAACGCAGAGGTCTCAGGTGTCACACAGGTGGCCGGCTAATTTATGCCGGGAACAAGTTTTATAGATTAACCTCATAGAAACTTGTAGTGAATCTAAATAACAAATGTATTTTACTATAATGCATACCAATATAAAAATGAGGAAGTATGTTTGTTTATATCGCTTTCATGTTTTTAAGTGACTTCACAAGAAAGAGGAGGTTCTCAATTAATCGAAGACGATTGAACTGATTCGGAAATTTTTTGTATATATTTATATTATGTATGTCGAAGACAAATTTTATAATTCGTCGGTATACGCGTATATAAATGACGTCATCATTTTATAAACGTAAACCGTCAAGACAAATTGCCGAAGGTAAATTGTTGATGACATAAATGGCGTCAATGTCAAATATAAACTGATGTCGCCGACGGTTGACGGAGCCCTGCTACCATGTGGGACTTAAAGGACCTAAATATTTGCGCACCTTATTATAGTAGAATATGTTGGTAACTTAACTAACTTTTAACAACTTGTAACAACCATATTCTAGCAAATAAATATTTTCATTTCATTTCATTTCAAAGGCAACCTAACAAACCTACTTCCTTTTTATGTAAGAAGCCGGATAGGGTTCTTGTTGTAAATAAACTAGCCATTTACATAACAAGTAATTTAAACAATATGCTGCAGCTATTTGTCAACGGCGGCGGCGGTGAATGTCATGCACATTATATAATGACGTCATTTTACATTCGGCGCAAGGCATTTTATAAAACGTATTTGTCTTTGTAATCCAACAATGCCATTTGTATATGGACAAATTATAGAATTTGCCTGCAACATATATTTCCCAGATGGTCCCATTTTAATATAAAGATATGATGCACTGTTCCTGATATAGAGGAATTGGAATGTCGACTGTATGCAATTTTACTGCGATTGAATTGTAATTTATAATAAGATATACACATATACGACAAAATTACTCTTAATATTAATTTAAAAAAAAATTCTAAACTAGCTTCCAAAAAGCTTGGTGAACTACTAGAGCGAAACAGTACTTCTTGCGGCCCATCGTCTTCAACTTTATAAGGCTCAAATTCGAATCGTTGACGACCAGGCTATTTCGAAACGGCTTGACTCTTTTACGTTGCGCAGAGATGTTGGTTCACTCTGTGTTTTCTATCGTATTTTTTATGGGGAGTATTCCGACGAGTTATTTGGATTAATTCCTGCCGCCGAATTCCATCATCGGACATCGCGTCAAAATATGAAATTCTCACCATCTCGATGTCTGGAAATCCACAACTGTGCGTTTCTCGGCACTTTTTGCCTCGCACTACTTTGTTGTGGAATCAATAACCGGCAGGGGTGTTTCCAAACGGATACGACTTGGAGGCCTTCAAGAAAAGAGCTTACTCATTCTTAAAAGGCCGGCAACGCAACTGCAAGACCTCTGGTATTGCGGATGTCCATGGGCGGCAGTGATCACTTACCATCAGGTGCAACTCTTGCTCGTTTGCCCCCTCTTCTTTAAAAAAAAAATTAGCGCTGAATTTTATGCACATATATAAACTTGTTTATTATAATATCGTAAATATGTTGATGATGCTTTGTCATCCACGTAACAGATGTCCACATCCACATGAATAAATTTAAAGGCTGCCTTACACTCTTAAAAATAATTCTAAAATTTTTAAAAATGAACGAACTGGAAATTCTGTAATTCTTGTAAACGGAAAAGGTCAATTTTGAGATTGTAGGCGAAATTTATGATTATCTTTTATTAGGGAATGAATGAAAGGCTACGTCGAGCTAATTTCGAAATAAATGCGTTAGGTAGATCCCTTGCCATATCGTTATTATTAAAAACTTAGCTATGCAAATCATAAGTAAGATACCTACTAAAGGATTCACGTCATAAATTATACAACTTGGAAACAAGATAACTTGTAGTTTCTTCGATAGAAAAAAAAATCAAATTTACCTCCCATTAAGGCAAACCCATGTTATGGCGTTAATTAACGAAACATCATCAGTTTTTAAATAATAGCAAAGCAACATGTTTTCTATAACTTATTACATTTTATATTATTAAAATGTGCTGTCCGTTTGATCCCTCTTCAATAAAAAAAACGGCAAACCGATGAAAGTATATAGACATTCGGTTTACTCTGCGTACCACGCAAGGCAACCGGGTATGATAATACTAGAGTAATATTTCATATGGAAATTATTGTTTCCAGGTGCTTGGCCTGTCCTGGTGGACTAGAACTCGGTAAGGAGGCAGACGGGCTGGACGATGAATTGAATTACGAAGATTTGGAGTATGGTGAAGAGGTTGATGCACAATCTATTTAGTCTCATTTGTACAAGTTATGATGTCGTATAGGTTAATTTATAGTAGATTGCCAGCTTGTTGGTAGTTGAGTCGTTTGGTTAATTTAAATATTATACCAATTATTGAAATCAGGCAAACACTATAATGATTAAAGTTTAGTTTTTAAGGTAAGATCTATCCGTCCGATTGTCACGACCACCGTAACTAAAGTTGAAGTTTTTTTCTAAAATCACATGCTGCACAAACACAAATGCATGTGTCATTTAAAGATTAAGGCGAGGTATTTTGACGCGCGTCAATTCTATAGGAAATGGGCAGCGCGGCATGTTCTGAAACCGCTGGGATACGTGTTAATTTTCAAATTAATAAATTTAGGACTTCAGCTGAAAACAAAAATTTAGTACATTCTTTTTTGTATTTAAAACTAAATATTACCATATAAAAATCATGTGGAAGATTAGATATATCTATTAACAAATTATTTGTTTTAGTGATTTTATACCCTGTTTTCGGAATTTTATATGATCGAGTAAAGTACATTCTATCATGTAATAAGTTAGTACATTCCTTGGATAATATCTTCAGGTAAATCGTGTAATTTTTGTAAAATTGATATTTAACAATCAGTACAAAAAAACGTGATTTAGCAAACCAGTTTTTTCCCGTTTGTCCCGATGCCTCGCCTTAAACCCCGCCCACCTATTTTCTAGGATACTGGGCCTAAAAAATTGAAAAAATACAAAAAAAATAGTAATTTACCAATAGACTACAGTAAACCTACAAGAAGTCTATTTACGTACGTAACAGAAAACTTCTCAATAATATTTTTGTGAATGAACTTCATTTAAACTTCACTTGCATTTCAAGGGAATACAACCAGTTCTTTATTTTATAACAATTTACGTATTATTTTCTGTGTCATTAACACGAAGTTAATAATAATAATATTAACGAGGATTTATAACGTTATAATATTGATATGTTTGCGTCGTCGTGATTGGTTATGGTATATGATATGACGTTGTCTTTAAGCGCTAGTTGGCGAACCAATCACAAAAGAGCATGAAACGCGGCGAACCAATCACAAAACAGCAAACATATCGATATTATAACGTTTTAAATCTTTGAATATTAATAATTGTTTATTGCGTTTTCAAATGCATAGGTATTTACACAATTCTCAGCGTTGCGAACCGCTTATTTATATTTTATACCTTAACATTTCAAACAATTTGTCTTAAAACAAAAATTACATAGTTAGGTAATGTTGAAAGTGGAACATTTTCATAATATATCTCACTCATGAGTATTAAACTTAAACACTTCCTGTACAGTATAGAAATTTTGACTGTATTATTATACTGATAAAAAATGGAAAACAGAAAAAAAAGAAATGACTATTTTACTTACATTTAAGGCGAGGTATTTCGACGCGCGTCAATTCTATAGAAAATGGGTGGCGCGGTATGTTATGAAACCGCTGAGAAACGAGTTAATTTTTGGATAAATAAATGTAGGATATCACCTGAAAACCAAAATTTAGCACATTCATTTTTGTATTTACAACTAAATATCACCATATAAAAATCATATGGAAGATTAGAAATATGATTAACAAATTATTTGTTTAAGAGATTTTTTTAGTCTGTTTTCGGAATTTTATATGATCAAGTAAAGTATATTCTATCATGTAACAAGTTAGCTCATTCCTTAGATAATATCTTCAGGTATTTCGTGTAATTTTTGTAAAATTGTTATTTAACAATCAATAAAAAAAAACGTGATTAAACAAACCAGTTTTTTCCCGTTTGTCGCGTTGCCTCGCCTTAACTGATTGTTGTTGTTGCGCTGCTGTGGATGTTGGAGTTGTAACGTCAATATTTTATTCACCAAAAATAATTCTGAGGTCACATAAAAAAAATATTATGGATCTTAGATAATCATGTACCCTTTCTCCGTGAGTTTAACTCGTTCTTGTCCAATTTTTAGATATAGGTTTAAAGATGTTTTATTCTTATTACAGACATAGTCTTTGATGTGAAAAAAAAGTAAAGATAACTTACATATTTTCATTTTTAACCTATAAATTATATTGGTGATTTACCTATTGATAACCTAATCATTTTGAAGAACTCCGATATACTCGTACATATTTTTTTTGTAAATTTGTATTATTAAAGTATTAATACAAATTTACAAAAGCTAGTAAGCTATGCCCGTAACTTCGCCCGCGTAGTAATTTTTTAAAAAGTTACTCTTTATTACATCGGCTATCTACCAGTGAAAGTCCCGTCAAAATCGGTCCAGCCATTCCAGAGATTAGCCGGAACAAACAGACGGACGGACAGACAGACAAAAATCGTACAAAATGTTATTTTGGTATGTGTACCGTGTATACATCCATGTGCATTTAGTTAAAACCGGTTATTTTAATATTACAAACAGACACTCCAATTTTATTTATTTGTATAGATATAAAACATTTGCTCTGTGTTTTGTTCTTAGTATGATCAAGGGCGTTCTGCAAAGCAGTAAGTTTTTGTTTTATTAACTTTTAAGGAGATTGCGCTTTTTTAACATTACTTAACATTGGATTTTCTTTATGTACAATTGGACTATATAATGAGAAGTCATGGATAGGACAGGATGATTTCCATTGGTATAATTAATAAAATCCCCAACGGAAGATTAATTAGCATATATTATGAATTGGCAATTTTATATTAATGTTATACATTTAAGGCAGCTTAATACATTAATTGGTCTGTGCTACCAGTGTGGAATGTAGGAAATTTATCTTAAAATCAAGGATGACACAAATTAATATAAATATACCTAGTAAGTTTTAGTATTGTTTAAGTAAATATATAAAAAATACTCTTAAATAAGGTTATCTTTTTTGTAAATACAGTCACAAGTATGACATTAATTTTTATTAGGATTATCGTATAAGAATCTGGAATATTCAATATTCAAAAATATAAAAGTATCACTAGGTAATGCATGTCCCATGTGTAAAATTTTTTACTTTAGTGATAATAGTCTTCATGTCAAGGAGTAAGCGAGACCAATTCTGTCCATAAAAACTTTAGAAAGTTATATCTATGAGATGCCACAAATATTCGATATTCGGCTGCTTTTTTTGGTGTTCGGAATTAGGCTGAATATTGCGAATTATTCAGCCGAATACTGACAACCTAAACGTGCAAAAAATTCACACATATTAATCAAAAAATGAACATTTATCAATAAACATAACAAATAATACTCAAAATTTATCACAGGTGATAATGATTATTGTTTGGACGATCAAATAGAGAATATTTTTAGCAGTACAATACAGCAGGACTATTATTTAATACCTATATGTTACTATTATGTATCTAGTATCGATTAACAAACATTATGTATTTGTAGGTCGATGATGATTAGACAAATTCGGCCAAGGGTCTGGCTGAATGTTCGATATCCAGCAAAATCACTATTCGTGGCATTGCTAAAATCTATGTAATGGTTATACTTATTCATATATTTCTTGGGCAATAAGGTTCATCCACTTTATTATATTCATTACAAAACTTATGAAAATTTTATATTAAAGTAAATAAATTATGCTTTCAATTATAGATTATTTTAAAATAACTGTTATTTTATATATAGACCGTGGTCCCAAGAACAAACTATATTTTTATTAATAACATGCTGAATTTCTGTGAACAGCTTCGTTTTGACGAGACGAGCATCTTTCTTCGAATCATCTTCGAAAAATCTCGAATCGGGTAACTGATAAAGTTATGGGGCTTTGAAAATTCTGTTTCGGTGAAGGAAAAATATTTATTAATAACAATAATTATTTTTCGACTTTAATAGCTTGATTATATTATGAAAAACACGATGAAATCTTTGTCCTATACATTCGATGGCTGTTCTGACGAGTCCTCCACTCTAAAGTTTCGGAATCATGAGATTTTTAAATTGAAATTAACCGTAAACACAAACGAAGATAAAAAAGATAGTTGTCTCGTCAAAACGAAGCTGTTCACAGAAATTCAGCTTGTCATTAATCAAAAAAAAGTTTGTTCATGAGACCAAGGTCTAATATAGCATTAGTGAGCAATTTAGATCAGCAATGTAAACGCAGCCTAACACTTTTATGAATTAATTAGACTCATTGAACAATCCTGACGTTTAGGTCGGTGCTGCATCCTTTTCACTTTCATATGATTGTGCAAGGGAGAGAGCGCCAGATTATTGTCGTTGGACAAACTACAGTTACAAATTATGATAAGTTCTAAATGTAACCAACTACGTGCATATTTTTCTTGTATAACGTATAGTTTTTATTTAATTGGTTTAACTTATCCGTCTACTTTTTTTATGTAGCTTACCTTAAGTATTTTAAAATTAAGATATGAAATCGTGCCTTAGTAGATTTATTATTATATTTTATAGAATATATTTTAAATGTAAGGTTTCTAACTTTGTTCTTTGAGACTGATTCTTTACATACATAGAGTATTCGAGTTAACAATACAGAAAACAAATGTTTTCTGTATTGTTAACTCGAATATTCTATGTACGTATTTCATGCCTATTGGCATATCCATTGGAAATTGTATACGGCGGGTATATCGAGCCATATATTTTTGAAATTTTAAAATATTCGTAATAAACTAATAAATGATTACAGTATCAATAAATATCACGTTGGCATAACTTTATTTTAATAGTGACAAGAAAACACTTATCGTACATTCCATCGTCTGCAATCAAATCTTTATTACCATCATTAATAAACTATTAAAATAAACCTTACTTGTCCTGAGTACTGAGTAAAAGCTTTTTAAATCTGTTAAGTCAACCGGTATTATGATTCTTGATTTGACAAAACAGTTAAACTATAATATTAGCATAAGTCGTGGACATTTTGTCGTTGTATTTTTTGCCAAATACCTTGGGGGTTTACGCAGAGATGATCAAATGCAAAACATCACGGTCCAGGTAGATTTGTCTCCCTTCCTCTACATATATAAATTCTTTAAAAAACATGCCGCTTTCGGAATACCTTAATATCTAATAAAAACAACGTACGTTGGCCGGGATTGGAAAGGTTTGAGATGGGCTTGCCAACTATCACACTGTGGGACCAAGTGTCTTCGGCTAACCGTGGTTGCATTTGTTGCACCTCTACCTACATACGGATACGGGCATGAAGATACGGACGTGAAGATACTTAATATCACCTTCGGGCAGCATTCGATCAATTTGATCACGGAACGTCAGTTTTGCACTCTTCTATACCTCCATCTATTCACATTCGCAATGTTTGTTTTGTTAATATTTTATCTGCCGTTTTCTCCCATGTAACTCGACATGTTTGAACTATTTCTCTTTTCTGTAACTATACTCAGTATTGCGTCGATTCTTTTTTTTCGAGCCCTATCGCTCTCACTCTAATGAACGCGATCAATACAAATTCCTGCTGGTTCAGTTTATTGTAAAAAATAACCGGTAGTTGTTCACCAGCCGGTCCATCTTGTAGTTTACAAATTTAAATTTTTTTAGGGAAACTACGTACTGGACTGCATGAGAATAGTGTGAGCCAAGTTTCCATCAGTTGGACTAACAAGCAGGATTCGAGATAAGCTTTAAATATGTTTATATCCAGCTGCCATATTTGATATACATATATCTAAATAAAATAAAAAATCTAATCTTTTCACATTAGTACACAAAAGTACCCTTTTTAAAACATTTATGTTTTGAGGTTACATTTCAAAACGTTTATGTTTTGGGGTTACCTTTCAAAACATTGCTGTTTTGGGGTTACTTTTCAAAACAATAAATGTTGAGTCACTTTGATCGAATTGAGTAAATGATACTCAAGGCAATCAAGAAATGAGATAGGAATTGATTCGTTTTTGTATTGGCGTCACAAACAGATCAATTCAATTTGGTATAACTTTTTTAGTTTATATCGAACATAATCATCATACATTTTTGTTGAATCTCACAAGTGCCAAATATTGAGCTTGTACAAACATTTGCCATATAAATGTATTATTATGATATTTCTTTTTGTTTGTGTTTAGTTTACACAGTTATTTGTAAAATTAAGAATGTAATGTATTATTTTTGTAAAACATTTTATAATAAATTTGTAATAGTCAAATCGTTTTACTTATTGATGAGAACTGTCATTAGGGTCCACGCCAATCCACGTAGAGACATCAATGCTTGATATGGGCGTTTTTGTTATTTTTCATCATCGAGGCACATCGTTGTTTCGTTATCGTCATCCTTTGTCAACATCGTTGTTTTCGACAACGTGTTAAACATCCTATCGTATTTCATATGAATACTATCGTATTTCAACGTAAAAACATCGATGTGAATAAATAAGTTAATGTAAATAAATAGGGCAAAGTTTTTTATTTAGTAAGCTATAAATTTGCATTCGCATTTAAAAAGATGATTGTCTATTCAAGTGGCCCTGATGGGATTCCAGCCATAGTACTGAAAACCTGTGCGCCTGAACTCGCTCCTGTTTTGACACGCCTCTTTCGCCTTTCGATGGCTACTGGAAAAGTGCCTAAATCATGGAAGCTTGCCAACGTGCAGCCTGTGCCCAAAAAAGGCAGTCGTGCCGACCCCTCCAACTATAGGCCAATTTGAGTCACGTCCATACTCTGCAAGACTATGGAGCGTGTACTGAACAGCAGGCTAATGGCGCACCTAGAAGCGAACGAACTACTGAGTGACCGCCAATACGGATTTCGCCGAAATCGGTCTACTGGGGATCTTCTAGCGTATGCCACTTACATTTTGAGCTCGGCCATCGAGAAGCATGGTGAGGCACTAGCTGTCTCCCTTGATATCTCGAAGGCCTTTGACAGGGTCTGGCATGATAGTCTTATTGGTAAGCTTCCATCGTATGGTCTGCCTACTGGTCTCTGCGCCTGGATCTCAGATTTTCTGAGTGGCCGGTCGATCAGAGTAGTCGTCGACGGCTGCTCATCCGACCAAATGGCTATAAATGCCGGAGTCCCTCAGGGATCAGTTCTCTCCGCAACTCTATTCCTGCTACACATTAACAATCTGCTGAAGCCCGGTATCTATGGGTACGTAGATGATAGCACTGTTGTGGAGAGTTACGTATCCAATGCGCGGGCTAGTACGGCACAGATCCGGTCTCTCAGAGAGGCAATGGTCGATCGTATGAACCTGTCCTTACAGGCAGTCTCCGATTGGGGCGATGCTAATCTGGTCAGGTTTAATGCAACTAATACCCAGGCGTGTCTATTCTCCGCTAAACGGAATCCGCTCCATCTATCTCCGTCTTTCCAGGGTGTGGCCGTGCCGATAAATGACCACCTCGAGATCCTTGGTATCACGTTAACGCCTACTCTCAACTTTGGTTCGTACATCGAATTTAAAGCCCAAGTTGCCTCAAAAAAGCTTTGTATTCTGGCGAAGGTGAGACAGTATTTCAGTCCGGGACAGTTGCTCAACCTTTATAAAGCACAAGTCCGTTCGTGCATGGAATACTGCTCTCACCTCTGGGATGGATCCGCTAAATACCAGCTGGAGACACTTGAGGCCATCGAGAGGCGTGCCAAGAGGCTCATAAACGATGATGATCTGGTAGGCAAAAAACTCCAGAGCCTCGCTCATCGCCGCAGAGTGGCTAGTTTATCGGTTTTTTATCGAATACACTTTGGAGAGTGCGCTGCGGAATTGCACGACTTAATTCCACATTCTCCGTTTTTCTATCGATCGTCGAGGTGCACAGAATCTAGGCATCGTTATATGGTGGACGTTCCACGTACCTGGACAAAGCGGTTCGACTTAACATTCTTCATTCGAACCGCAAAGGACTGGAACATGCTTCCTGAGTCTGTGTTCCCGGACGAGTACAATCTGGAGATCTTCAAGAGAAGAGTGAACATGTACCTTCTAGGAAAGCGCGTTCCATCTTAGGCCTCATCTTAGCTTACTATCAGGCGAGATCGAGGTCAAGCGCTTACCTATCGTTAATAAAAAAAAATAGCGTGCAGTTTAGTCGGCACTTGGAGTTGGCATCGTTGTGTATCCATCGTTTATTCACAGTTATATAATTCGCTTAGATCGGCCGTCGGGCATTATTCAATACCTGTCTTCGCGTTGAATTTGGGTGTTATTTCCATCCGTTGTTGAAAATTCGGCATCGGATGCCACCACCATAGACTAGCATCGTTGGTCAGCAGCATGGTTTTATTAAAAACGGCCACTTCTAATCAATGCTAATACTTTGTAATAAATTACATTTAACTCAATTTATAAACTTTTTAAAACAAAAAAGAATTGATACGGATTGGATGTATTTGAACTAGTGTCAAAATTTTGGGTTTAAATCTTGGGTTAGTGCTAGGGAAGATTTTAATAATAGGAATAGCTTGTAAAATAGTCTTACCTAGTTTTAACCCCACAAATCACCCATCAAGAAAGAAAGAAAGAAAGAGTTACCCATCGTCTAAGGACACCAAAGAAGTAATGCTATTTTGTGGCGAGGTTTAATGCCACGTGCATAAGTTTACCGGCTACCCTTACCCTTCGAACCAAAACACGACAGTGACAAGCACTAATACGCAATTGCAGCAGTAATAGGTAAAGCGGTGGTACCAGACCCGGGCGAGACAACGCTGAACTCTTCCACCTAGTAGCCACGAAGGTAGTGATTCGCATAGCCAATCGGTCACCTTTAACGGCCCGCCTGACAGAAAAGCAATTATATAAGTATATTCTTCAGCGGAGCGGAGGAGGAGCTCGGACCAACACGGAGGATTGGTAAAACATGTCATTTAACATCATGATTTCTAGGTGGTAGAGTTTTGCAACGTTTCGCTCGGGTTCTATACCACCTCCTTAATTATTCCTGCTCCAATAGGGTCAATATTCCTCTCTGTCGTGTTCTGGTTTAGAGGTAAGTTAACCGGTAAACTAATGCATGTGACATTACCATCCCACTGGACGGATAGCAACGCACCACTAACATATTTAGTACTAGCTATTGCCAGCGACTTCGTCCGCGCGGACTTCGTTTACTCCGCACAGCACCTGGCCGCTAGGGGATAGCGTGATAATATGTAGCCTATATGTTGACCCGACCTGTTAGTAATATTCATGCAAAATTTGAAGTAAATCCATGCAGTAATTTTTGAGTTTACCCCGGATATACATACAGACAAACATAAACAGACAAAAATTCTAAAAACTATATTTTTGGCTTCGATATCGATTGTACATCATGCCCCAAGTATTCTTTTAAAAAAATATTCAATGTGCAGTTTTGACTTTCCTACGATTTTATTATATGTATAGATTTATAGGCGATGGTTGTTTCTTTCCGTTAGTAGTGAAATCTGCTTTTATGCTATCCTATAATATACATGGATGTATTTTCCTACTCCTCCTATATACTTCTTATTAATTTCGTTGCGGGTTCCAATACAGCTTAGCTTGTCCCCAGGGCACCCTGAGCTCGCAACTCAGTGGTTATCAGGACGGTGCCGCTGTTGATTCTGGTTTACAGAAGTTACAGTGGGAACGAGGGATGGGCCAATTGCCCTTTAAAAAAATATCCCATGGTATAAAAAAATAGCGCCAGTGGCGGATTCATACGTTTGCCATCGGTAATCGGTTATACCTACTATTCAAATTTTGCCGCATATAGATTAACATCTAAGTATAACTTGGTATTTGTAAGTTTACGACTTAGGTATGTTCTATTGCTCAATTACATTAATTAACTTTTCCCGGAGTAAATCCACCTGCTGGTAAATCCACCAGGGTTTTTTAACCGGTTAATTTTTTAATCTAAATCAGCGAAAGTACAAAAGGGAGCGCTTTGTTAAGGTTTGGTTGCCGCCGTGTTGGTCCCGGCCTCCTTTGAAGAATAGGCAGGCATGTCGTAAAAAGCGACCGATTGGCTATCGAGTCACTACCATCGTGGCTACTAGATGGTAGAGTTCTGCATTGTCTCGCCCGGGTCTGGTACCACCGCCTTACCTTTTCCTGCCGCAATAGCGTCAGTGCTAGTCGCTGTCGTGTTCCGGTTTGGAGGGTAAGGTAGCCGGTAAACTTATGCATGTTGCATTAGACCTCGCCACAAGATAGCAACGCACCATTAACACCTTTGGTGTCTATAGGCGATGGTTGACTCTTTCCATCAGGAGACCCATCTGCTTGTTTGCTATCTTATGATATAAAAAACCTTAACCTCAAAAATACCAGTTCTTTTATAAAATTTCTCTTTGATATTCGCTGCTCCCAATTTTTGTTAGAACTGTGTGTGATGTGCTAGCACTGTTTATTTAAGTTTATGAAGCTTTCCCATCTCAAATGCACGCCGAGCGAAACATTTTATAAAAATAGCCTCTACAAAGAGGCTTTTCGCTGAAAAAATACCGTTTTATAATGGTATTTTTTTTAACCTGTTTGAAGCCATGAAATCCACCCTGCATAGCGGACTGCGAGGCGCAGTAGCAGTTACCTTCTGAAATTATACCGCTTTAACCGTCTTATACCTAGGAGTATCTACATATTATTTCAATACGGTATTCTTTAGCAGGAGTTCTTATAGAAATGAAGTAAGTAGTTGTGTCTACTCACGCGACGTTGACAATGTATGAAAATCTAATTAGTGACTCACATAAAATTACAAAAATTATCATAATTACGGAGTTTTATTACATACACACTCCAAGACAGTCATTTTAGTGAAAAGGCTAACAAAAGAGTTTTCTTTTCGATGAGAATTTTGGGGATTCAATTTTTTTTCGATAAGTAAAATTTTACCTGTGTCTTCCTCGCAGTGCACGTGTAGCCGCTCGTCATCGATATATTTTTCTAGTCTTTCACTATATGAACTTAATAATTCATCGATTGTTATAAGATTTTATTCAGAATTTGTATGGTTCTGTACCCAATTGACGAAAAAAGTTACCCTATCAATATGCCACCGCTGTCTATCTTCCTATCACAGGGTTCTTATCTCTATGATAGGCACCAATACCTACTATAAAAAGAAATATATATATATATATATATATATATATATATATATATATATATATATATATATATATATATATATATATATATATATATATATATATTGCAAGAATATGGGTGTTAGAAGTTAAACATATATATAGTACCGAATACCTAATTACATGGGCGCCACCAGGATGACTTTTAGGGAGGTGCATTTGCAGATTGGATCAGCCATCTACATTATGTAGGTAATTAATTTTTTTTTAATATCACAAGATAGCAAATAGGCAGATGGTTCTCCTGGTGGAAAGAGAAACCATCGCCTATAGACACCAAATTTAGCTTATTCATTAGATATATAATATAATATAATAATATATAATATAATTTTTTTCATCTTGGCAACACTTAAAATGAACATGTTTTTTAATTGGATGTATTTAAACATTAATCTTATAAAAATGCCATTAAAAGGAAACGTTGCAAATTGGATTTATTTCTTCTTCGAGTTATGGATTTCCTCAGAGTAACGCCTGAATCTATTAAAAAACTTCTCAAAAAATTTAAAATATTATATCGAATAAATGTATGTCCAAATTTTATTGAAAACATTGTTATGCAAGAATGAACAGAATGTTGTAACTTGATAGCCAGTATTATCGCAGAATATCTTGATAAGAAGCCACGAAATGATATCTCGTGTTTATTTAGTGCTTTAGAAATTAGTGCCATTTTGATAAACTCAAAGATAATGGATATGTGTTTATTGCTATAAGTTATTTATCTTTATAAATGCTTAATAAAATAAGAGATATAAGAGGTTTGCAACTAAGTTTTATGACACACACGTGTATAAATACATATCAACACGCCAAAATTTTTGCGATCCATGCTAAGTTTCCTGACCTGCATATTCATAACTATATGCTAATGTGCCGATTTTCATCTGAGAGCAACACCTAGTAATCTGATTATCTATTTGGCTTAGTTTCCCTCGGTACAATGAGAATATGAACAGAAATATCGCCATCCACTATACAGCTATTAATGGTTTCTTTAATGCCATGGTGGTATAAATTCTTGATTAATGCTTATGACAAATCTGCCGCGTGTAATGCAGTCCGTATACTAAAACTGCAAGGCATGTATGTAGGTAGACGGCAACATATCACCCTTGCTTGATGTCAATATTAGTGGTAAGCAAGATTGTGTATCCTGTTTCTCGATAAGTATCTCTAAAGGATGGGAATGATGAATGTGGGAATGCGGATGAGTGATCTAGTAGTGTACTGTCTGCTTTACGCAGACCACGTTCTACCTTTGGTTTCAAATCCATCTGAGCTCTAAAACTAATCAAGGTTATAAAGTATGGATACCAAAACGTATGTAAGGATTATGGTTGATAATGAAGTGTTGTAACGAGCGGATGAGTATTTAAATCTTGGATGTTCTTTAAGCAGGGATAAATGGTGCACCGCTGATAAAGAAATAATGGCGACTGCGGGGAGCAAAGTGGACGGAACATTGGGCTTATTACTACAAAGAACTATTCTAAGTAGGGGTTTCCGGGTTAACTTGCATTATTGCATTGCAAATTATGTGTTTGCTCCAGGGCTATTGTATGGAAATGAGAGCTGGGTATGTCAGAACGGGCATGAAAATAGATTTAACGCGGTCGAAATGAGCGTTACGTATATCGCGTTTGTAATATGAAGTGAAAGAGAGATTGGGATTGAAAGACAGTGTGGGTGTAAAAATGAGAAAGGGCATGCTCCGTTGGTTCCAACATGTAGAAAGAATGGCAGATGAACGATTAACAAAAGAGATATACAATTGTCCATGGATGTAGGTACCGGGGAGACCGAGACTGACGTACCATGATCAAATGAGCAAAGTGACCTCGACAAAAGTTGATGTACCTCACCCCGTCCATCCCATGGTGAAAGAAAAAACAGGCCTTATATAGGGTCGAAATTTTTCGTTGAAATTTGCCTAAGTCCCAGACGCCTTTGTAATGGATTTCGGTTTTTACCCCCCAGCTTCACGGTTATTGACCTAAGAGCAAAGTGACGTCGACAAAAGTTGGTGTCCCTTACCCCCTCCATCCAATGGTGCAATAAAAAAGGGGGATTATATAGGGTTGAAATTTTCCATCGAAATTTTTCTGTCCTGCGTCCCCTTTCCTACACACTGACCGTGATCTCAAGAGTCTCTGAAACCGGCGTGTTTGCACGGAGAGAGCTATGAATGTGGAGGAAGCAAGGCAAATCTGGATCGTGATGCGTGATGTATAAGTATAACACTCAATTCTCCCTGCCTACAAAGCAAAAGATTTGGCGTAAAAATATGTATGTATATTTACCTCACATTACATAAAAATTGAATTCACCTCCAAACCAGAACATAATAGTGAGGAGCCCAACGCTATTTTTTTATTGCAGCAGGAATAGATAAAGCTATGCTATTTTTTAGTAATACCGGGCGAGACGTTGCAGAACTCTACCATCTAGTTAAGATTCATGATGCTAGTGTCACGTATTAGGCTTTTCTCGTCTTTGACAAAATGCCCAGCAATCAGACACTTGATCTATTCTTCAAAGGGGACCGGATTAATACGGTGATAACGTTTTAATATTTTGTTAAAAATAAATATTTTATTATAGTAGGGGAGCCCAAGATGCTAAGTAGATAGAGCGTCGTAGGGATCTATTGGATTTTGTAGATTAAATCATAGAAAAAATAAAAGGTTACATAATGTTTTTCATTTCAAAGGTGGGAAAAAATTTACAGATAAAAAAATGTTTTAAAAAAATCATTGACATGGAAACATTAAAACGCGTCAGATTAGGGTATGGTGGGTTAATTTCCAACAAAAATTTAGAAAATCTGATGATTCAAGTGTAGCGTAAGGGAGTGGGAGGGTCATAAATTTGCAAAGAAAACGTTATCTTGACGTTCTCTAGCACGTCTGAATTTTCTTTTATTATGGAGGAAATGATGTAAGAATTACGAAAAAGTATATTCTGACAAATGCAGTGTAGGATCTTAAACATTATTATATATGGATAAGTAAGAATAAAACGTGTAATTATTTTATTGTTGACTTTTATTAGTTTTTTAATTTAAGTATTAAAGGTATAATTTAATTTGGTTTTGTACGCCTTAACGCGATGCAGTTGAATTAGTTCTGTGCTCTCGCATTACCAAACGTAAATAACTGATATAAAAATGTCTCTATAATTTTCATATTGCCCTTATATTTAGAAAAATATAAATACACGTATGTTAAGAAAAATCACTCATTTATCGCATTTGATAATTTTAAAACACTATATTATTTTGTGAAAAAAAAATATTAAAAAAAAATCTGAGTTTGTCCGAATGTCTGTGTTGAGATGTTTTTTTCATTTGCTTACGAATTACAGTGAGCACTTTCCTATTGCAAATCGTAAATGGTTGTGTAATTCCGTGTTATTTTACTAGGGAAACTGATCAATTGATATAATATAATAAATAGTCCAATTATTTTAAAATTTGCGCTGTTATGAAAATTTCGAAATTAATAAAGGTAATTTTGCAGGTCAGCCAAAAACTTTTACCACTCCAATTTGAGATATACGTCTCCGCAACAAAACAATTCTAACAAATAGTTGTTCGGTGCCCTTAAACATGTATAATCAACAATAATTAAGGATTGTGATATGACATTCAAGTCAATATTCACACTTTCCCGTAATAGTATCCTGAAGCCGAATGTGGCATTACATTCCCGAATGGAATTTCACCATTAACATATTTTATATTTGTTGGCGACGCGACGACGATTTCTTTTCATCAGAAGGGCTATCGACTTATTTACCATATATGATATAAAGGAACATAGTTTTGCGTCAGAATATACCCTATGTAATTCCCATTGTAAAATTCCCTATGTAATATGTAGACTTACCATAATTATGGAGTTATAAACTGGAAAAAGGCTCACAGCTAGGAAAAGAGTAACAAATCCACTAAAAAGTGATCTTTTTTAAGGAATATGTTATTTTTTATGGCTGAGGGCAACAAATAAATTAGAGTTTTTCATAATATAACTGGTATGTAAAAGATTCAAAGATTATAATATTTAATGATGAGTAGTACCCACCTTTGCGCCGCGCCGTGACTACATAGAGCTCCGCCTATGTTACGTATGGTAAGTTTACCTGTAATTAAGACAGTAAATTATACAGATGTAGTTAAGTTACGCGTTGAACAAGTTTACTTAACGCAAAAAATGCCACAGGCCTTCAGCAGTAAATACAGATATATTTCTAAAGTGCATATATCAATATATCATTCATGTCTCAAGAAATATTCTTTCAACAAGTTATTGCGTTAGTTAAAACAGTGTCCGAATGTAGTGAACGACTGCCAGTTAACTGCATTCAAATAATTCCAAATTATTTATAGTGAACGAATCAGCTGACGCGCGCGAGTTGAACGAGTCGCTATAAAGCCGTCTACGAGGACGCCGCGCGAATGGTACTGTATTCACAGTTATCGTATATTATACTATAATCACATTTAGTAGTCTTATTTATAAAAACTTGTATTACCCAAAAATATTCTTATTTTTAATTGTAAAATGAAATCGCTTCAGTGATGGTGTAAGATATGCAAGTTACAATACAGAATTATTGTTATTTTCTGTCAGTGATATTTAAAAGTGTATAGTGTAAAAATGAGGAGCGATTTAATAGTGCCGAGTGAATTAGAAGGAACTGACTACTTACTCTCGTCCACTATGAGATTGGAAGACAGCTTCCTTCAGATATTAGGTATGTAACTTCTGAATATTATAATGTAAATATGAATAAAAATCTGAAGATTTGGTTTTTGTATAGGTATATTGTGAACTTCCAACGCAAAAACACCGACGCAAAAAATAAGTCTTAGGTATAAGTTTAACGTGTTTACAACATGGCATCGCAATAGTAACTTCAAAACAGATGAGCAGGAGCCTAATTCACGTAACAAAACAGCAATCGAGTTGAAGCGTTTCAGGCTTAAACGCTTCATTTAAGCCTGTTACGCATTTTCTTACATATTATGCCGCGTCGTAGCACGTCTCGACGTTCTATCGTGTTTATGTGTATGAGAGCCCTAAGCGCACAGACTCAATTACGTCAATTGGGGGGCTGTAGTTTCTATTTGGGCTTCTGTCATAAGTTCTGGGCCTCGTTTGAAGAATAGACCATCGGCAATGGTGCCAGGCAATTCATTAAACACAAACGTTTGGGTATATACTAATCACAACCATAGTGACTACTAAGTGGTAGAGTTCTGCAAAGTCTCTCTCGTGTCTGGTATTCCTATTTCCTGCCGCAATAACATCAATGCTTGTCATTGTCGTGTTCCAGTTTGGCGGGTAAGGTAGCCGGTAAACTTATGGATGCGGCATTAACACTCCGCCACACGAATAGAACATCTGTGGTGTCACATCACGCCACATAGATATCAACGCATCATTAACATCGTCAGCTTGTTTGCTACTTTATGATAAGTATAAAAAAGGAGTGTTTGCAGACTATTAACAACTTGTAGTAAGTGTATCGTATTTGTGCTCATTGGATAGAATTTTTGGCTCTGCAACTTGCAAGTGACATACATGGAAAATGGATGGTGAAAACATAATGATATAATATTTAAAGGATTTTTAATTTTAATTAAAGACCAAGAATGACATACCATGATCAGATTGATTTGGTGCTGTCCGAAGATTTTGTAAGGCGCTTCGCAACCGGCGTGTTTGTATAAAGAGAGTGAAGAGAATGTGGGAGCAAAACAAATCTGCAAGGATTGACATATGGCACTCGGTTCTTTATGCTTACCTCGTAAGGGATCTGGCATGTAGATATGTAGACTTATATCTATGATATTAAAGGTCATTGGAGTAATGAACACGCTATCTAGTGTCAGTTGGTTTTGACTTGATACGGACGTGTAAATAAGTCTGCAATCTAAATACTTATAAAAATTGATGTTTATTAAATAAAAATAGACATAAGACCACAGACCAAGGGCGGAGCCAGCCTTCGGTTCAGGGGGGGGTCACATATTTGAGGTTTAGTCAAGATAGGCTCTAATCCTAATAAACCCATACCTAGACCCCTGGTGGGGGGGGGGTCATGATCCCAATGACCCCCTCCCTGGATCCGCTCTTGCCACAGATCATACAAATATAATAAGTACTAATTAACACTTAAATATTAAAACTTAATAAGTACTAACCAAGGAACTTATATACTATAACTGGAATTGTTACGAAGCAATATTTGAAAAATAAAAATGTACTTTATTTTGTTACACATAAAGTTGACAGTTGTTTCTTACATAACAGAGGGGGAAAACGTTCTGAGCAAGACAACGACAAGAGTGGATGTTGTCCCTTTCTTGCAATTGCCAGTGTAAATAAAACGATCTAGATGGTAGATTTTTACATTTCGGTAATCGTTAAATCCTTATTATTCATACACGTCGATAAATAAATTAGCATAAAATGTATTGTAATTAACATAGTAAGTTCCAAAATGTACTTATTTTAATTATTATGTAATTACTTATGCAATGCAAAAACTGTTTCTCAAATTAGTAGAATTACTTAGTAGTAATTTGCAAACTACGCATGGCCACACTTATATATGGCGATTGGCGCTTTATTTAGTAGAAAGAGACACACTCCACTCATGTCGTGGTACTCTTCGGAACGATTTTGAAGCGCGTGTAAGCATTCCGGGTAGAATGTAACTTCCTTGGTACTAACTAACAATTAATAGACAGATTAGACGGTGATCGTGTAGCCGCTCATATGAGCTTAACCACAGATTATTAAACAACTTAACGCTGAATAAACGCTTGTAAATATCAAATGCTTGCAGGTACATAAAATGTATTTTATATCGTAGAAAAATTTAAATGTGCCATGTTAATTGTTATGCTAATTTATTGTGCCGATTTAGAAGCCAAGGTTTAAAAATACTCGCAAAGTTATTTTATTTCATCAGTAAGTACTTAGTATAATTGTATTTCTGTGTGTAAATGCAAGCTACACTGTCAACCTAAGAAATTACCTTGAAAGGCGTATCCAACTTAATCCGTGGTTACGACGACTGATCATTAGCGTTGAGATGATGATGTAGCTCAATAGATGTTACATTATATGTCTTTTTTTCGTAGAGAAGGATATTGTTCCATGCCTATTGTTGTAATTCGCTACTAGATGGCGCTTCAGCATATCGCCATTATAATCACGGAATTTTCTATATTTATTCTGTATAAATTATATTCTTACGTAGTTTATACTCTTTGCTTATATCAAGGAACTTATATACGATAACTGGAATTACTACGAAGCAATATTTGAAAAATAAAAATGTACTTTATTTCGTTCATATTAAAGTTGACATTTGTTTCTTACATAACAGAGGGGAAAAACGTTCTGAGCAAGACAACGACATGAGTGGATGTTGTCCCTTTTTTGCAATTGCCAGTGTAAATAAAACTTTCGGATGGTAGATTTTTATATATTCGTTAATTGTTAAATCCCTTTTATTCATACACGTCGATAGATACATTAGCATAAAATGTATTGTAATTAACATAGTGAGTTCTAAAATGTGCTTATTTTAATTATTACGTAATTACTTATGCAATGCAAAAACTGTTTCTCAAATTAGTAGAATTATTTAGTAGTAATTTGCAAACTACGCATAGCCACACTTTTGTATGGCGATTGGCGCTTTATTTAGTAGAAAGAGACACACTCCACTCATGTCGTGGTACTCTTCGAAACGATTTTGAAGCGCGTGTAAGCATTCGGGTAGAATGTAACTTCCTTGGCTTATATTAACATGAACACTGACATCGTCTGTCGGATTCAGCGTCGTGAACCTTGCCTACATACGATTTTGGCTTTGCACACATTTATAATTTTTGTATGTGTGTGTCGTTCATCAATAC
Source organism: Apodemia mormo (assembly GCA_036924255.1). Lineage (NCBI taxonomy): Eukaryota > Metazoa > Arthropoda > Insecta > Lepidoptera > Riodinidae > Apodemia > Apodemia mormo. The sequence continues at coordinate 12,187,957 of JAUPFN010000019.1, read as the reverse complement.
CAACCATAAATATTCTAGGACAATTAAAATTACCTGACCACACTGCTTATCTGAAATCCGCCAATCACCGCTCACGACCAGTCGGAGTCGACACCAATCGGCCGCATTGACGTGTATAATATTACCACTGGACAGGTTATCCCATACAAATGACAGCTAATTTTATATGTCAATTTGAAACGCTGTCGGCGGGGGTACCGAGAACTAATTTTGACGTATGCTGTATATCGTTGCCATTGTAGTCTAAATATTATGAGGCAGTTACGCATTTTAATTAATTTGTTAATGTTTTAGTGAATTTCTAAGTTTATATTTGGTGTCTGAGTACAGTTTTGCGACATTAGGAAATGCGTATATTGCAAACTATCCTACCTAAAAGAGTGTAAAACTTCGTTTTACAGGTACGTGCATGTAGTCACTGTTTTTAATCAAAAATTGAGTAACACGGTCTTTAAAACAACTTATTTTTACCAGAAACTCTTAATACAATATTACGTTAATAACAGGGATATTGATTTTAGGCAGAATTAATAATATTTATTTAATTTTGTTTCGCTTAGAATTAACTAGTGATATCAACAGGTCATATCGATAATTTCAATATCGATATTCTACTATAGTAATCAAATTCAGTTTTCGTTTTCAGTTTTAGTTGCATACTTTATAGTCGTCTTATTTCTTTTGCATTTTAATTAAATATGCCTCACTTATAGGAAAAGTTTTGTTCATGTAGCGAACTATGATTTTAATTACATATTATTTTTGCAGATTTTCAGTCGATTTAATGGAAAAAATGTATGACTACAACAATGAAAGCTATTAATTGGACTCCAAAGAAAACAGATTCTCCTTGTTTACAATATTTTTGATAGTTAATGTTTTATCAAATATTGCAATCGAAACTATCATGATTGAAACTTTTAAAAGTCATTTCGATATTTTGATTTAGCAAATCATGACAAAACGTACATATATAAGAATTATTATCGCAGCAACAAAAACAATTTCGCATTCTGTAACTGGTGAAAGTATACGGCATTTCTTAACACGGCAAATAATTTGGATTCGTCTGTATTATTTTCATTAAACAGGAATTTGTAAACAACTTAATTTTTTAAAGAAACATGAAAGGAGTATTTTCGCTATCGTAGTACAATACAAGAAATAAGAACAAATTAATGCAACCTCCAGTCAACCTTAGGCTAACATTGTCTATCAAAAATAAGATAAACGAGTCATTTGTTGGATTTTCGGTATACTATCACAATCAAACTCTCGAAGAAATTATACATTATAAAATTAAATGTATGAAATATTCGGTGCTATTATTATTTTCACAGTTTACTTAATATAGTCTATCTCAATGCCAAACTTCATCTAAATCTATTAAAACGATATTGCGTAAAGGAAAAGCAAACGAATTATTAGAATATATTTTAACAATTTTTCTTTAACATATATAATAACCAAACAAGCATATGTCTCACCTGATAGAAAAAACCATAGCCTATAGACAAAAAAATGTTAATGGCACGTTGCTATTTATACTTATCCTTCAAACTGGAACATGATAATGACGGAATCAACGTTATTGCGGTAGGAATAGGTAAGGCGATGTTACCAAATACCTGAAGTGAGACGTTGCGGAACTCTATATACTAAACTAATACAATCATTTTAGTATTTTCATGACCACAGTCCACCTAGCTGTAAATATTAAACGATCGATAAACTTATCGAAGATGTCGACATGTGGGAATCACTAATTTTAGTTCCATGGACGCACGCATCGGTCTACAGTGCCAAAATGGCGATATTCAAATAGCCACAAAAATTCTTTGACAGCAGCAAGTCCAGTGGTAATATTATACACGTCAATGGTCGGCCGCCATTGGCTAAACGTTTTACTATAGATTAATGGATGTATTCTGAACAACAGCTAACATAAGACATCTTACTCAGACCTGATAAAGTAAACAAAATTATATTCTGAGCTACATTGAAATGAAATATAAAATATTTACTTGCAAAAATTTGAGTTTTATAAGTTATTTAAATAATCAAAAGTTTATATAGATAGAGAGAGAAGTTTACATAGTATGGCGTGCAAATATTTAAAACTTGTCACATTCTATGTGATTCAATAATGTATATATATATATATATATATATATATATATATATATATATATATATATATATATATATATATATATATATATATATATATATATATATATATATATATATATATATATACTACTTATTTACATATTTCTAAATATTATTTACATTAATGATTATATGTATTGATTTGAAATTTTATTAAATCAATTTTATTTACATTGAAATATAGAGGTACATTTAATCAATCCAAGAAATATTTAATTTTTTTAGCTAATTTTGACTAGTCGATATTTTGCATTCAGATCCGGTAGAGGAAACTCAGCGGGTTGTCTCGGCTTTCTTATGATTTACAAATTGTATATGTTGTTCAATCAAAATGTTTACGTTTAATTTTTTTTAATTACAATATAATAAGAGGTTTTTAGTAAACATTTTAACCTAGCAAAAAAAAATCACTCAAATTACATAATACTGTCGTCGCTGCGCTTGATAAGTTCCATTATCGATATTTGTATGGTTTTGGGAAACAACAAAAACGTATTAATAAATTAACAATTAATAGTCTGTTTGTTATTTAATAACAAATAATAAATTAAAAATTACTAGTCTATGTGTTAATTTAATAACAAACATTAAGTAAACTAATAGTCTTTTTAGTTAATTTAATAACACGTTAAACAACTTAAAAGTTGTTTCCCAAAATCTTAAAATATCACAAAAAATTGAACTTGTCAGGTGCAATATATTTTTTCTATTAGTAAATCAAATAATTTTTTGCGAAATTTATTTAAAGATAATGATTTAAAACTATAAGGAATATAATTGAATACCTATATTGATTGCCATACAAAATGCATTTTTGTATAAACTTGAGTTTTTGGCAAGGCACATTTAGCTTTCTACTATTTCTAAAGCATGTGTTTTTTTTGTCTCTAATAATTGTCAAAACCTATAGAAAAGGTATTAGAATCATACAATGGCGCCTTGTCTTACAAAGTAAAAGCCAGCATTAAAATATGTCTTGGATCTATAGAGAGCCCTGTCTTCTTCAGAATTCTGTTACTCTGACTTAGATTTCTAAGGTAAGCAGTTGTACTGAATACACCCATAGTCTACATCTGTGGTCTACACTCAACAGGTAGCCATTTTTATTTTTTAATAATTGTTCTTGTGAAGTTCTTTATGTTACGACTTACGATAATTATTTGCTTAAACTGTATTAGGCGATCATAATTGTAATTTAAAGATTATAAAGCTGCAGTAAAGTTTTGAATTATCGTTTGACTATATTATACATAGTTTTCACATGTTACATAAGAACATATAGTGTCGTGAAGCCAGGGCGTTTTCTATCTTAAAGTGAGGCGTAAAAGTTAAAAAGACATTATCCTAGAATTCCAACAAGTTACAATACGGAAGAACGTTTTAAGCTACACCACGACATTTTGTGTGTTTAGTATTCAGAGACATTTCTATCAAATTAGCAAAAAGCGAACAAGTAAAGAAAATGTGTAGTGTGGTAAAACACGCGCTGAAGACTTTACCGTGGCTTAACAAAGGTTTCATTAATCAGGAATTAATAATATTATAAAATGAGTAAACAATAACAACAACGTTTGAGTGCTTTTTATACGTATAAAAAGATACACTAATAAGAAAATGAAGGATGAAGAAAGAAGAAAGGTTTTTATAAGAAAAATAAAAGTTTTAATAAATAAACATATGAAAACAAAATATTTTCTGTTTTACTTGTTGCTTGTTGATAAGGAGTTGCTTTGCCCCTAAAATACACAAGTATTTTAGGGGCAAAGCAACTCCTTATCAATAAAAAAAATTTTTATTTAGATTTCAAAAATTCCCGCCCATATTCTTCCCCCTCTCTGTGAGTAGCCCCCCTCCCCTCTGTGAGTAGCCCTCCCCCCTATAAGTTTCTACTGCTAATGCGCCATGGCACTAGTGCCGTGTAGGTGTGTAAGGTTGTGTTTGCATTTTTGGTGTATGAAGGTTCACTTCTTCCCGGTAGGAGTATATTGTTCTGTGGTCGGATTCAACTTGTATTAAATGTTAATAAAATGGAGCTGAAGAGGGCGATCGCTATTCGCTAGTAAAAAATAATGTTAATCTATGATTAACGTGTTAATGCTCGATAGACTAGGTACCTATTTGCATAAAAATATCATTCGTGCGTGTAGCTGTGTCAATATGTAACAAACATACACACAACTTTAACTTTTATAACCTCAAATGCGATTATGATTATCACGTTGAATAAGGAACGAAACTTGTTCGTGAATTTTTTGATGCCACGTGTAGCCTACATAAATAAATCCTCTATAATTCGTGAAATTTATCTTATTATTTATTTATTATTTATTTATTTATTTTATTCAAAAAAGCATACTTACATCATAATTATTTGCTAAACATCCTTAAACCTATAATTAGAGGTTTATGCGGATGTTGCACACTCCACATATAAATAGGTATAAGTTTAACACTACAGAATATATTACTAACAGTTACAATAATTAATTATCTTAGCTTAAACATACTCAGTACCAATATTGCTCAGTACTTTAACGCTGCACACAAAATAAAACGGTAGATAGGTATTTTGTTGTTTACACATATTTTCCGTGACGTGCATTACGTTTCTTGGGTCCGGGCGTTGCGTAGGGTTTAAATACAGGTTGCTCCTGTTGATAACGCGTTAAATTACTTTATTCAATAAAGTATATATTTTACTTTTGGAATGAAGTTCCTTACGGCAGGCTTGGAGGGGATAGGGATTTTGCTGCGCGACCGAACTGAAAAAAATGTGATAGTAAAACCGTAAGAAAAATGCGTGGAATAAAAGCGTTAAATGAGACGTGCGCAGGCGCGACAGTCGCATACACAAGCGAGTAGTGCCGTTTAGCCGAAGGAAGTTCGTTCCTACCTGGTGTCCCGCGACACCACATCATTTTATTTTTTTAATAAATTTATATATGTGTGTGTAATATTATTACATATACATTTTAAATTAATATTAATCCTATATAACTTCGTATGTATGTGTATGAAGTGTTTTTTTTTTAGTGAAAGGCTATGAATTGTACATTATTCGTAAATATGTTTGTTAATATGCGTTTTAGGTTTCTTTCAGTAATTTTATTAATGCAATCTTTGTTTAATTCTGTGTTAATTAATCTGGGCACAATATAATCTGTTGTTCTTTGCCCATAGAAATTATTAGCACGAGTAGTATTTAATTTTTTTAACGCAATTTGTCTTGTTGTTATATATCCTTTTTTTTGTTTTTCGATAAATTTAAAATAATTTTCTTTTATCAGTAGCATGTTTAACTGATCTATAACTGGTAAAACTTTGCAATAATTAAATAGATAATCAGGGTCTTTTTTATAGTTAAGTTTGATTACACTTGGAACAATAATTTTTAATAGGCGTAGTTGCAATTGTGCTATTTTATCAATATAAGTTTTAAATGTTCGTCCATAGCTACTAAGCCCGTATGATATAATGCTTCCAGCAAGAGCGTTATACATTTGCAGTTTTATGCAATAAGGTATACTGTTTTTAATTATACGGAATTTTGCCATTATGGCTCTTAATTTGTCACATACATAGTCTATGTGATACTTCCAGTTAAATCTTTCATCTATTATAAGTCCTAGGTATTTATATTTATTGACTTGCTCAAGTGTTAAACATTCACAATGTTGTGATATTGATATAGTATGCAGACATTTGTGACTGTGAGCTTTAATATCCACGGTTTTAGAAATTGATATGTGACTGGAACGTATGTGCATCACTTTTGATTTCACACTGTTAAGTATTAATCCATTATCATGTGACCATTTTTCAATTAGTAAGAAATCTTCTTTTATTTTAGCAAGCGCGACATCAAAATTTTTATCATTTGCCACTAAACACGTATCATCGGCGTACTGAAATATTTTACATTTATGAACGACATTTTTAATATCATCTACATAAGTTAAGTAATGCTGTGGACCTAATACAGAACCTTGAGCGGTTCCCTGTGTTACTGGTATGTTTCTGCTGTAATCGCGACCTATTTTCACGCAAAAAGTTCTATTATCAAGGTAATCTGTTTTTGTAAATGTGCTTATCTAGGTACTACAATTAAATTGCTAAAAGCACCTTTGCAAAGTTAGCACCTAATTTAAGAATTTTCAAAATGTTGTATCGACTTAATTCATAGGTCGCTGTTAGGTCCGATAAGGTCCATTATTTTTTTTTTTTGTTAAGTCCGCTTTTGTATTTTTTAATACATTTCTTTAAATTTATCATAAAAAGAATACAAGCTAGCACTAGATTTAACAATTTTCAAAATGATAATGCTTTCAACGAGTATAATTGACGTTTTTGTTAGGTCCCCATTTGTTGATTTTTAAATATACCTATATTTTTTTATTTTTCATGAACGTTAAAGGTGAATGATCGATGAAAATTTAGCACCTCATCTAAAAAATTGCATCTACAAGTGATGAATAGGTGGTAATAGCCTAGAGTGTTAATGATAACATAATATGTAGGCATATACAATACGCTTCGTGCTTCGAGAATCAATGGTCGGTCCTGATAATCGTTGTTGATAACTAAGTAACAAGCGGTAACCGTAATCGTGTTATTTTTTGTCTATCATAAGATAGTAATCAAGTAGTTGGCTCTCCTAATGGAAAGAGATAACCATCGCACATAGACACAGGTGCTAGTGATACTTTGCTATCCATGTGGTAAATATGTAATGCGTCACATGTGAGTTAACTAATTACCTTATACTCCTAATGAGATAGAAACAAACTATGATTATTTTTGGAAAGAAGGTCCTTACGTTGCGGAGAGGTACTCTAGCCGGCAAAAAACGTGCGTAACGTTAAAAAAAGCGTAAGATATTTTATAATAAAGAACTTCGTTATTATCTGCTGTACGCATCACGGCTTTTTTTATCTTTAGTCTTTCTCACACATGGCTCTCCTGAAAGAAGTCTGTGTTCTCCGACCGGTACAACCTGGGGATCTTCAAGAGAAGAGTGAACAGGTACCTTCTAGGGAAGCGCGTTTCATCTTAGGCCGCATCTTAGCTTACCATCAAGCGAGATCGTGGTCAAACGCTTTCCTATCGATAGTAAAAAAAGAAAGATTTCTCTTTCTTTGTTTTCGTTCATAGACACCAAAGATTTTTGTGATTTTGCCTTCGCTTTTTGAAATGCCTACCAATAAGGCAGTTAATATAATTATGATAAGTAATAATATATGGGAAACGGCTAGCTAAATTATATAATTTAAACAATAATATTATATAACTTGAGTAACCATAAAATGTAGAAATAAAAATATGATTGTTACTAGGTGATGTTCACCTTCAGTTATATAATTTGAGCGCTTTTATTGCACGTAGATAAAATATAAATGCAAACATTACATACCTATACGTAAACACCGAACCGGAACTTTGACGTTGCTCACTATTGAAGGTGATTATCCGCACCTCCAGTCTCCAAGAGTAAAATTAATTATGTATGTTGCAGACTAGCTGTTGCCAGCGACTTCGTCCGCGCGGACTTCGTTTACTCCGCACAGCCTCTCCCCCGTAGGTGATAGCGTGAATTATGTAGCATATATGTTAACCCGACATATTATAATAGCAAGAATAAGAACTATATTCTTGGCTTCGATGTCGATTGTAGATCACGCCCCAAGTATTATATAGATAAACTTAGCCAAATCTTACTTAAATTTTATTAGTTTGTATTAGTTACTCAAATTATATAATTTAAGCAATAAATTATATATATATATATATATATATATATATATATATATATATATATATATATATATATATATATATATATATATATATATATATATATAATATATATATATATATATATATATATATATATATATATATATATATATATATATATATATATATATATATATATATATATATATATATATATATATATATATATATAAATTTCAGAATACTTCATGAATCTTTTCATAATGGAACCCTATAGCGTCCCCCATAACTAACATGATTTTGACTTAACATACTTTAACATACTTTTGAATGTGAATAAATCATTCTTTACTTTTCTATCATTTCAATCATTTCAACTATCTATCATTACTATCTACTTTTCTATCATTTCAACTTCTAACGCGCCAAAGATTTTCATTTTAATTTAAAATGTTGATATTCATTATTTATTTTATCTCGAATTAATGTTAGGTCCGTACATGATGAAGGTGCTGTGACACCAATGTATATTAACGCATATCACACATGCATTACGTTATTTGTCTTGGTACCGTACAACTTGAATTTATTAATTCCGTATATTAATATATAACCATATTTTCAATTCGTAGCAGAAGTGCGTCCGTTCGTAACATAAATGTTTCATGTGATGCATTATATTACATTTAATACTTCCTTGTGAAATTTAAAATGTATTACTTCCATATTTGCATATTTTCATAATATTTAATCTATACTTAAACTGCGTGCTATGTCTTAAAACTTTGTTAACCTTTAGCTGAACTTCTAATTCCTCATACCAAGTGTTTCTTGGTATGAGGAAAATAAACATAATATCGTTTATGATACCTACTTTCAAACATTTCCCTATTAATAGGGTTGAATGCAGTGATGCCAATTTCAGCGACTTTGTCGCTAGATCTAGCGACATTTTGTCATCTACAGCGGCTTAAATTATGTGTCAAGCGACAAAAAAATCTAGCGACTATTCTAACGACTTCTAGAGTTCAAATAAAAAAATAAATAAGTACCTATTTTAACCACCATAAAATATGGCAAGATCTCAGCCTAGAAATCTATGTTCTCTAAATTCAGACCGTCGTTCCGAAATCCCTTGTAGCCTTTGAATGAGACAAATTCTAGTCAGAGTAATAAAAAAAATATAGAAAAAAAAGCTTTATTAATTTCATGAAAAACGGCAATTTCATAGGTAAAGACTTATTATTTATCTAAATTCAGAACGCTACCATAAATTTTTATAGCCGAGCCACACAGTTGGAAACAAGCTTCCAACACGGGTGACTTTGGTAGAGTTCAGATGAATTTTAGTTGCAAACAAGTATTTACACTGTTGTAAACTGTAGGTGGAGACCCATGTGGATGGCTTGTTACCAACAGTGTGCAGCTCGGCTTTTATGCTTAAGCCGAGATTCCCCCAATGCTGTACTTGTGTGAATTTTTACGATGATGTATACCCGCGTGAATTTTTACGATATTGTATATTTGAGACTTGAGTGTTCTGCTGAACGCTCAGTTTTTTGGGATCATTTAGCGACTTCTACCGACTTTTGACCTTTGTCCGTAGTTAGCGACATCTAGCGACTTTTCAAGCTTACATTAACGACTTTTTAACATATAGAGTTGGCAACACTGGTTGAATGTTAACTAGTTGTCTTATTAATCTGTTCACTTGGTTAAACCTTTTAGCGGGTTAACCCGTATTCTACAAAGTTTGATCATTTAAATGTAACTGATTAACCTAAATAAAAGAGAGTTATTACTACTAATTAAATTAAATAAAAGAGAGTTACTATCTAAATTTTTTTACTAATTAACGTTAAAAATTTATTTTTTCCGGAAACCCATTTGTTCATCTACTTACAAAGACTTCTTTTCAAAGTAACTATTAAAATAAAGAATCTTTTCGAAGATTTTTGAAAATATGGGCAACAAGGTGACTAGTCTATAACAGTTAATGTCTTCTTTATCCTTTTTTCCTGAATAGTGGTTTAACAATAGTTAATTTTAATTTTCTGAAAACACAGTATTTTCTATACATAAATTAAATATAAATGTTAAAACAGGTGCTATTTCGTGAACTACAAATTTTACAATCTTCGTTGATATGTCATCGTATCCCGTACTGTTACTATTTTTAATGATCTAATTGTTTGTTTGATGTCGTCTGTGATTATAGATCTTAAGAAAATCGATCCCAAGCAATTCTTTCATGTAATGTATTGATACATTTTTTGTAGTTTTAATGCCAGATGCGTATAAAATTCGCGTTTAAAAATGTAGTATTAGTTACATGGCAATTTTGTTATAGCACAGGAAAATAACTGAGCAGTATCATCTGACAAGAAAACTATCTATACGTGAATTACTACACAGTCTTGTAGGCTCATAGATCGCTATGTTCAAATTAAAACTGTTAATAAAATCTTCAAAATCAGCCGATATTTTATTCTTCTTCGGCAGGATAATGTTAAAATCACCACGTATTATTATTTGTGCCCTATTAGAAAACTTTTTAAGATTTCGTGAAATTTCTTATAAAACTTCATTAAGATATATTGTCATATTTAGGCGGCCTATATATACACATAACTATAATATTTAAATCTACCAGTTCTAGTGCACAACTTTCTAGAATGTTAATTCAACAAAACTTTTCTATGTCTATGTATTTATACTTATTATTATTTTTTAATATTATACACGAGCCACCATGTCTAGTATTTCGATCAAAAAATGCACCCAAAGTATAATTTGACAAATACAGAAGGCCAATGTCTTATTTTTTTATATTGTGTTACGTTATACACATTACATTGATAATCTTATTATGCTTCTTGAATTCGTCAATATGAACCAATATCAAGTCTGGTTTTCCCATTAATCCATTTATATTTTGGTGTGAAATGTATAATCGAGCATTAAGGAAATGTACATATGTTGTCCCGGCTGTCATGCATTGGGGAGACAGAATAGCCAAAAGGTACAACGTTTTGATCCCCGTTATTCTGCCTTACATTATTATTACTCAAGCTAGAGGAAGGTACATAAATTTGTGATTCTTTATTGATTATCTTGTCCTCTTTTTCGACTAACGTATTGAGATTATTATCATCTCCAGAGAAAACTTTACTAGACCCTAACGTTTCCGTTTGTGTAGTTTTATTTATTACTCTATTTATCTGATTATTATAAATATATGACTGCACCATATCTGTTTATGTACCTACATTATAACATTCTTTCTTTTCATTAGTTACTTCTAGTTCATTAGTGTAATTCCTATATTTCTGTGAGTATTCGATTTGGAATATTTCTACTAACAAATATTGACTATTTCTAATAACAAAATTCTTGCCTTTATGTATAAAACAGCTATACTCCATGTCTACATAGGTGACATTTAGAAAACGACTACAGATGAACTTTAATTCGTTGTTTAATTTTACCTCATTCAAGTGTTTGTTACGTGGAATTTCACTAAATAAAACATGTGCTTCTGTTCCGTGTAAAAAATTGTCTGCAGCAAATCGAAACTCATACGGATTATTATTATTCATACCACCTAAAACAACCACAAAATCTTCAGAAGTTAGACAAGAAATCGTTTGCACTTCTTATATCAATATTTCGTTAAGCTTGGCTCCAGGTTTTCAAGAAACATGCAGTTAGTCTTATTTAAGATTTAAATTACTTCACTTGCTGCCACAATATAACCACAGAATGCCACAGAAACTATAACGACTAGATAATTCACACTTCTACAGTCACTGTTTTAGGTCTAAATATTACGTTTGTAGGAAAACAGTCTCTAAATATTAAGTTTTTATATTTTTAGCGATTTTTATATACGGACAGACACATTTAAAGTATGTATCTTTTACTTCCTCTGGCGGTTTGATCCTGGATGCAAAGACTTGCTCGGCCTACTGTGTGAAGGTGAGAGGGAAAAATTCTACTCACATACTGCTGCTTGAGGCAAACGGAACAAAAATTTTAAAGCGCCCCTTACCACACTTCACGTACACTTTACTTTATAAGGGATCTCCACTTGAACTTAAGTTCCGTCTATTACCACCTTGAGATGGCTAAGCGGCATTTGTTCTTTTTAACTGAGACAGATATCTTCTCGGGCTGATATCCCATATATTATTTCCTACCCGGGTATAAATTTAAGCATTCTTTTGTACCCCGAGCGGGAGTTTCTGCTTATGTCAGAGAGAATATTTGTTCTTGACCATCCTCTAGCTACGTATAGACTGCGACGAGCATTCCCGCACCTATATGTGAATTTATAGATCTCACAGCAGAAATATCGAATCAGACCGACTCATTCATTAAAGATATCCAAAATGCAATAGATTCAATGGTCCAGCTGGTCATCTCCAAAGAACGTGATCATCGGTGATTACACGCCCGCCATGCCGAATGATTCGGTTTACGTACCACCAATCATGCAGGATGATCTGTTCATGATTTCGCTTTATCGTATGGTCTAACATATTTCGCTGATATTAGATAGATATTGTGTTAGATATTGTGCTGACCTCACACCCAGACAGTTATCAGATTTCTGTAGACACTTGGTTCGTCGGACTACTTCATAATACGGAGTAAAGTGCCGGTTACGCGCTTATCACGGCTTCGCTCTTCAGGCTGCTGCTACGTTTGGCACTACAGGTTAGCAGATTGGGACGTATGCGGTTCTTTCGGAAACTCGTGCATTCTGGTCTCTAGCCAAAGCTATCCAAGAAAATTTCTGTCTGCCCTCCTTTCCATATTTGCACAAAGATAATGGCTCTCTAGCTTAATGTGCAGAAAAGAAGGCTGATCTCTTGGGTTCACTTCTTGTAGCCAACTCGACTCTGGACGTCCAAGGAAATGCACCACCTACCATCCCGCATTATGATACTCCCTTATCAGAGGTAAATTTCTTTCAAACTGCAGTGCGTAAGGCACTTGTTTCCTTGGATGTCCATAAGTCAAATGGGCCTGATGACATCTCTTCTATTGTGTTTAGGATGTGTGCTCCAGAATTAGCAATGATCTTAAATAGTTTAATGCCGCTCTCTACTTACATGGCATGGTACTCGAAATTTGGAAGACCGCTTTAGTGTGCAGTCTTTAAGATAGGCTGTCGCTCGGTCCCGTCCAACTATCGGCCTATAGCGAGAACTTCCTTATTCTCCAAAATAATGGAGTCCATTATTAACCACCAGATTCTGAGGTATCTATAGGAGTACCAACTGATTATTGGTCGGTACGGTTTTCATTGCGGACGCTCAGCTGATGTTCTTCTGGCTTACTTAACATATCGTTTTCTCAGTGGATGCTTAGGCCATAAGAGGAATAAGAGTGTGAAATTTCAGGTTTCTAGCCTTAAAGGTTTGGTGTATACGTTTGTATACAACATTCATGACATTTTTACCCCCTAAGAGGTCGAATTTTGGACAATGCGGAACTCATTATTTTTGCTGTACTCAATTCATACGAAATTTTATACAAGTACGACCAAGGAATATAAAGTTTAAAAGAAATTTCATCCCCTTTTACACCCCCTTGAGGGTTTTATTTTGAATAGTCCTTCCTTCGTGGATGAATACGTCATAGGAGGAATTTGCGTGAGAAATTTTAAGTTTTTTGACCTAAGGGTTGGGCCTGTGCGTTTATATAAAATTTTCGTGCTCTTTTAGACGTTTGTACCCTTTTAGGCGTTGAATTCTGAAAAACGCTAAAATATGGAACTCATTATTCGTGCTGTAATCAATTCATATGAAATTTCATGCAAATATGTCCAAGAAATAAAAAGTTTCATTCAACATTTTTTCCCCTATTTCATCCCCATGGAGGTTGAATTTTGAAAAATCATTATTTAGTGGATGCTTATGTCATAAAATAGATAGGATACGTGTGTGAAATTTCAAGTTTCTAGCCCTAAGAGCTTGGACTGTACGTTTATATAAAACTTTCACGCCCTATTTTACCCTCAAAGGAGCTGAATTTTGAAAAACGCTGAAATACTTTTTTTCCGTATTCAATTCATACGAAATTTCATGAATATATGTCTAAGGAATACAATTTTAAAACATTTATCCCATATTTTACCTCTTTGAGGGTTGAATTTTAGTTATCCTTCCTTAGTGGATGCCCGCGTCGTAGAAGAAAGAAAGAAAGAAAATATTTAATAGAGGAATACGTGTGCCAAATTTCAAGTGTGTAACATAAATGGTGTTTGGTAATGGTTTGCTCTCAGGAACTGAATTTTAAAAAACGCTTAAACATATTATTTATTATTTTCTTGTACCTAATTCATACGAAATTTCATGCAAATATGTTAGGGAATAAAAACTTTAACACAACATTTTATTCCCTCCCCCCCCCCCTTCTTGGTTAAATTTTGAAAAATCCTTTTGAACAAAGGTAAGAAGTAAAACTTTTTGCATTGCCTTAGTTTATGACGGGCTAAAAGAAGGTGGTTATGGGGACTAACGACTAAATAAAAAAATAAATTTAACACTTAGCTATGCTATCTAAAGTCTTTGCCCTAGCAAAATCGTGTGATGACGCTATAGATTTTATTTCAATTAAATTTTCCACTATTATTAATACTAGCATTTGCCCGCGGCTTCGCTCGCGTAAAGTAAGAGACAAAATGTATCTTATGTCACTCTCCTTCCCTTCAACTATCTCCACTTAAAAAATCACGTAAATTCTTCGCTTGTTTTGCGAAGACGGACAAACAAACACACTTCCCCATTTATAATATTAATATGGATAAAAAGAAAAGGAAATAATAATTTTGAATATGTAAAAAATTTTGTAAAAGTACCGGTTTATCTGTATCAGTCCGCACAACGGTCAAAACGCAATTGCTCGCATAAAGCATAATAATGCTATTACATATTATCAATTGGTGCGACCTTACCCATGCCCTGCAACTTAAACCGGCCCCCGAGTCTTCCGAAAGTAAAGAACAGAAACGCAACAAAATCGATAGTTTGAAGTAAAAAAACTTTTATTTATACGCGTGGTAGTGGGTGTAGTAAAAATAGTATTGTGTATGGTCCAAAAAATGTATATATAGGAGGCAATAGAATCGGTATAGTTGGTACAAAATATACGCCTCGATAGTATACGCCGACTGATAGCGACCTCCAAATTAGAACGGCGAAACGCGGAATTAAAAATTCAAACTGGTGACTGTCAAACGTCCATGCTGATTTTTCGTCCAGGCATTATAACGATGTCAACGAGTCTATTGAGCTATTTAAAAGGTTGATTTATCTTGCGTCCATATACAGGACGCATCAAGTTACTCGGACGCAATATCATCAGTAAAAATCACCATACATTGCGCATCATAGTTACCGGGATGGAAATATATAATAAAATAATCAAGAAACAAGTAAGTACCTATTTATTATGAAAACGAAAAAGCCACCTGCGACCCGATCCAAAAAAAAATATATGTACCTATAACCTATGTCAACACATTCTATTTTACACTATCTGAGCCCGCGACTTCGTCCGCATTGAACATTTTTGAAAAAAAAGTAGCCTAAGTTACTCCCTATCGCATCAGCCATCTGCCAGTGAAAGTCCTGTCGAAATCGGTTCAGCCGTTCCAGCGATTAGCCGGAACAAACAGACTGACAGACAGGAAAAAATTGTAAAAAATATTATTTTGGTATATGTATCGTGTATACATCCTGTATACATATCATATGCATTTAGTAAAAAGCGGTTATTTTAATATTACAAACAGACACTCCAATTTTATTTATTTGTATAGACTAGCCGTGCCCGCGACTTCGTCCGCGTGGTTTTTTTAAAAGGTAGCCTAAGTTACTTCTTATTATATCAGCTATCTACCAGTGAAAGTCCCGTCAAAGTCGATCCAGCTGCTCCAGAGATTAGCCGGAACAGACAGACAGACAAAAATCGTAAAAAGTGTTATTTTGGTATGTGTACCTTGTATACATCCATATACATTTAGTAAAACCGGTTATTTTAATATTACAAACAGACACTCCAATTTTATTTATTTGTATAGATGTATAAAAGATGTATAGATTTTATGGTTATTTCCCCGTGTTGGTCCCGGACTCCTTTGAAGAATAGGCCAACTGCCGCTCTGGCAGGCAGGTCGTAAAAAGCGACTGATTGGCTATACGAGTCACTATCATCGTGGCTACTAGGTGGTAGAGTTCTGCATTGTCTCGCCCGGGTCTGGTACCACCGTCTTACCTATTCCTGCCGCAATAGCGTCAGTGCTTGTCATTGTCGTGTTCCGGTTTGGAGGATAAGGTAGCCGGTAAACTTATGCATGTGGCATTAGACCTCGCCACAATATACACGTAGCAACGCACCATTAACACCTTTGGTGTCTATAGGCGATTTTTGACTCTTTCCATCAGTAGACCCATTTGCTTGTTTGCTATCTTATGATATAAAAAAAAGTATAATAACGTCCGGTTCCGTGACGAAGAAGGCAGAGTAAACTGAGCGCCTATAATAGACTTTCCAGTTCACTACGACTCATCAATTTGTCAGTTGACAAAATGAGTGGTGATCCCCATAGCCGCATTTTACCGATTTTATAACAGTTATCAACTATTTTTATTTTATAGCGATAACGGTTACCGGCTTTTCGTGCTTATCCGAGGTACAGGAGTGGTAAACGTACTTTTCTTTTAATATTCTAATATAACAAACAAGCAGATGGGTCTTCTGATGCAAAAAGTCAACCATCGCCTATAGACATCAAAGATGTTAATGGTGCATTGCTATCTAGTGACGAGGTCATATGCCACATGCATAAGTTTACCGGCTACCTTACCCTCCAAACTGGAACACGACAGCGATAAACAATGATGCTATTGCGGCAGGAATAGGTGAGGCGGTGGTACCAGACCCGTGCGAAACAATGCAGAAATTTACCATCTAGTAGCCACGATGATAGTGCCTCGTATAGCCAATCGGTCGCCTTTTACGACCTGCCTGGTAGAACGGCAGTCGGCCTATTCTTCAAAGGAGTCCGGATTCCGGAACTAACACGGGAAAGAAGAGGTACTACCCGCCAGACTCGACTCCCAGCTGCTACTGAGATTTTGCAGTTTCGAGAAATACGTCAGAAAAACCTCAGTAACAATTTTGCCTGACCCGGGGATAGTACCCGAGACCTCATAACCCAGATCCTGGAATCGGAATCGAATATCCCTAGACCACGAGGCAGTCCAAACAATAAGTTAAAATAATCAGGAAACTATATCTATACATATAATAAAATCGTAGGAAAGTCAAAACTGTACATTGAATATTTTTTTAAAAGAATACTTGGGGCGTGATCTACAATCGATATCGAAGCCAAAAATATAGTTTTTAGAATTTTTGTCTGTTTGTCTGTTTGTCGGTATGTATGTCCGGGGTAAACTCAAAAAGTACTGGATGGATTTACTTCAAATTTTGCAAGAATATTACTAACAGGTCGGGTCGACATATAGGCTACATATTATCACGCTATCACCTACGGGGGAGGAGCAGTGCGAAGTAAACGAAGTCCGCGCGGACGAAGTCGCTGGCAACAGCTAGTTTATTATAAAAACAAAAAAACAACCAACAACGAAAAAAATATACAACCTATTAATGTCAGTCTCACAATTAGAACCACAGACCACATGAATATTAGAACGAATCTAACGACATCTCTCCAGCAAATAAATTCCATCAAACTGTTTAGATCGTGACAAAAAATTATACATACATACATTCGAAAAACATAGCCCTTCTTCTAGTACAGTCGGGTAAACATACTGGCTCACTGCCATTTATCTTTGAATAATAAACCTGTTTTTAGTTTGGTTAGTATAATGTACATAAAATAGAGCCCATAGCTTCGCTCATGTATGATTAGCATTTGAGTACAATAGCTGATATTATTTGTGTTTCTGTAGTAGGTATATCTTCTAAATGATTAAATCTATATTAATATTATAAATGCGAAAGTTTCGATGTTTGGATAGATGAATGTTTGAAGGATGGATGGATGTTTGTTACTCAATCACACAAAAACGGATTTGAATGAAATTGGCATACATTTAGATGATGACCTGGAATAGCACTTAGGTTACTTTTTATTCCAGAAAGTTAGGTGATTCCGCGGGATTCGTCAAAAACTTTATCACTAACTACCTAACTTAATCACTGCAGCTAGTAATAAGTAAATCATTTGAAGCCATCGCTTGCTTTCCCTTGATAGAAAGGAAGGAAAAAAACGGGAAATATTTAATACTGTGAAATTCACAAATGGGTAGGCACGAGCGGCCCTCTGGGCCGGACTACATGGCAGAATGGCAAATAATCCATTCTGGATTATCTGCCATTCTGCCATGTAGTTCGTAAACTGGAAATGATTAGCCACTTTTAACGCTTGGTATCGCCTGCACTTGGTAAAACTATATTTTCACAATGTATTTATACAGGGTTACTTTCAATGGTCCGGCGAAATTTTAAAATTAGGTAGGTACTGGTAGGTTCTAAATATTTAATTGAAAGTGCGTTTTAATTATTAATGTTTTTTTTATATCATAAGATAGCAAACAAGTAGATGGGTCTCCTGATGAAAAGGGTCAACCATCGCCTATAGACACCAAAGGTGTTAATTGGGCGTTGCTATCTTGTGGCGAGGTCTAGTGCCACATGCATAAGTTTACCGGCTACCTTACCCTCCAAACCGGAACACGACAGTGACAAGCACTGACGCTATTACGGCAGGAATAGGCAAGGCGGTGGTACCAGACCCAGGCGAGACAATGCAGAACTCTACCTCCTAGTAGCCACGATGGTAGTGACTCACATAGACAATCGGTCGCCTTTTACGACCTGCCTGGCAGAACGGCAGTTGGTCTATTCTTCAAATGAGCCCGGAACCAACATGGGGATAATGTAAAATTATTACAAGATAATATAAAAATATCCCACTAAATTCATGAATTGTATGCACTGAGTCTTGTGAATGAACTATGTAACGCTGACGTGACAGTGTGTCATTTTACATTTACCTATAATTACGATCACTTTTAGTTGAAGGCACTAAAACATTTTAGTTCGAATTTTGCGTAATTAAAATTATATCCACGCGTTTTGTTTTTTGTGTCGGATAAAAATGACATTTTGATTTTTTTAAATATTTTTCTTTATTACATAAATCGAACATATTGTTACGAATAATCTAGAAACGTGTAGAGTTGGAACGCTGGAGAGATCTAGAAATAAAAGAAAGAGATAGGTACTCCTATTGACAAACAAATAGTTGACATAAGCTATATGCCATAATGGACTTTATGATTTTTGGCATAAGGTTCAAAGTAGCGTGTACTAGGATTTATGAGACATAACTTGTTTACAATAAGAAGTGATAAGAAGTGATTCATTGTTTCCCGATACATTTAGATGTTTCTGGATCCAGGTAGAACTTTACCCTGGGTATAAATAGAGATGTGTTGACAAATACAGGGCAGTTTTTATCAAGCAATCGAGAGCGATACTGGAAGCGACCCGTGCGAAGCGAGAAGTGTTTTATTGTGTAGTCGGTGTTAGTACAGTGAGTGACTAGTGTTATTCAGAGTATTTAAGTATTACAGTGTGTTGTGTTGTGTTTTGTTGTGTGTATTTGTATTGTAAATACACGGATTTGATATAAGTGGTGTTTTCTTACAATTACGAACCCGAAGTACGTAACAATTCTGAACAGCCTTAGAAAATTTGGCCGTTCCTTTAAAAGTAACCTTGTATATGTCTAGCCTATACAGGAGATAGAGTTGCGCACCGTCTGGGCTGGATTTGATACTGTGATGACACTCCGTCGTCACGGGGTTCTTCTCGTCTTGACTGCTATTAATTTGTATTTTATATAGATTATTAGATACCAAACAAACATATGGCTTTTCTAATCACCGCTTGCTATCGGTGTTATGGAAATCACATTAATTTGTTCTTGTGTCGTGCATTTTTTTATAAATGTTTCTGTGATGCAGTTTGCTTCGTACTACCGAGTAGTCCAATTAGTGATGTTTACCTTCGCCTGCCTTTTTCGAGCTGAGTTCTTTAAAAATAGATTAGTTTTTTAATTAACTTTATAATTTGCAGGATGATATTCTCCGTTGCGTGACTAATTATTTTATTTTTTACTTTATTGTGTATTTTGAAATGAATCTGCATAGAGATGATCATGCTCCGTGACTTGTTCATTCAAAAACACTTGGAAATTAGCGATATATTATGTTGTTTCCTACAAATAAGTACTCACAATCAAAATATGTTGATGAATATTTTTTTGTATTAAATTTACACTACATTTATAATGAAACTAATTGTTACTCGCAGCTTCGATCAAGTGGCCCAAAAATATTACTTCGTTTTGCCTATACCACTTCTGGATAATTTAGTTGTGGTGTCTGCGCCTGGATCTCAGATTTTCTGAGTAGCCGGTCGATTAGAATAGTCGTCGACGGATGCTCATCCGACCAAATGGCTATAAATGCCGGAGTCCCTCAGGGATCAGTTCTCTCCGCAACTCTATTCCTGCTACACATTAACAATGTGCTGAATCCCGGTATCTATGGGTACGCAGATGAAAGCACTATTGTGGAGAGTTACGTATCCAGTGCGCGGACCAGTACAGCGCAGATCCGGTCTCTCAGCTAATATAGATTATTTTTCTAATATTATTTAATTAATAATATATTTTTAAGCTAAGTATAGGTATTATAAGATAATTTTTAATACTTGCTAAAGGATAAAATAAGCCAAAGAAGATAACATCGTGTACATTATCTTCTTTGGCTTATTTTATCTTTGACTAATTTTAATATAATAACTCGTAACACAAATTCCAATAAGAATAATTTTAATATTTTGCAAGAATTTGGTTCTTGTAAATAAATATTCTTTTTTTTTCTTACTTCAATTTTCAACGGTCAACAGTCTATCTTCCGTATAAACGCATGTGATCAGGTTCAAACTAGGGATAACACGAATATTTGGTTACGATTCGCTATTCGGCCATTTTATTTGGTATTCGGTATGCGGTCAAATAGTGGGAACTATTCGAACGAATACCGAATTCCTAATAATGACAAAAACATGCACATATTACCCAAAATTACATACATACACACATACATATCTTCACGCCAGATCCCTTACGTGGTAGGCAGAGAGATCGGTTCTCTCTGCCATACATCAAGATCCTTGCAGGCTTGTCTCGCTTCCTCCACATTCATCACTCTCCTATATTCATTACCCAAAATTAATACCTAAAATTTGTCAGAGGTACAGGAGGGAGGACCACCCCGATCAACCTGTTGTTTATGAATAAGAACCTAAAAGTTAATAACAATATCCCGTTTTAATCTGGGTCCTTATTTATTGAAGAATATATCTGTTAACTTATAGTCATTTCTTCAGATCTATTTAAAAGGCAAGAGAAGTCTAAATGTTATAGTCACTTCTTCAGATTTATTTAAAGGGCAAGAGAAATCTAAATGTTATATTCAAATCTTCAGATCTGTTTAAAAGGCAAGAGAAAACTAAATGTGTCACTACTATTGTAAGTAGGTATATGGTAGAGTACTGCAATATCTCATTCGGGTTCGGTACCAAACACTTCTATGTACTAACCGCTAACGTACTAGACAAAGCATGCGCCAGGCCACTTGTGTTCCAATCAAGTGCAGTCCATGAATTGCACCTACGTCAGAGTTCGTTGAATCAAACACGTAAGCGCCACGAAATTCACAAAGGTTACGAATTGTATTACCCTTTGATGGCGAATGTGTATTAAACTCTGCTGCAAAGCTGCCTAATTTTGTCTCTGGTTGGACGATTGAATATTGTTTCAGCACTGTAGCGTGTGTTAACGAAATGGATCAGAGTGCTAAGTGTGAGTTTTTCTTTTCGCATTCAATCGTGAGCGCGTTTCGAGTTTACTAGGAATTTGTATGTGATTTGTACAGCGCCACCTAGTGGTAAACTGGTTTCTCACGTTTACCACTAGGTGGCGCTGTACAAATCACATACAAATTCCTAGTAAACTCCGCACGCGCTCACGATCGAATGCGAAAAGAAAAACTCACACTTAGCACTCAGGACTTCTACTTAGTGTGTACTTCTCTATTACGTAGTACATTTCATTCTCTGTTCGGTACCAAGATCTTACTTATTTCTACTGCAATAACGTCGGTGCTTGTCTCTGATAGGTTCCGGTGGGACTATGTGCTATTCCCATAGACCACATAAATACTAATAGTGCTAATAGACACGCCATTGGAAAGGAAAAAAACGTGTCGCCGCGCATTTATGCAAATGCTCCTATAACTGTCAAAAGTGTCAAATGTATACATTTGTAGATATATTATATCGTGGAAAAATAGAAATGAGCCACGTTGTACTATTTTATCGTACCTAGTGTGACGACAGGGTTTAAAATTACCCTTGAAGTGATTTAATTTCGTCGGTATTATAACGCTGTATATCTGTATGTAAATGCAAGCTACGCTGGCAAACTAAGAAATTGCCTTGAAAGGCGTATCCATTTAATCCGTGGTTATTCCCGAGGCATGGTGTTGTTAACACGTCATCGCCAGACTCTAGGATACTATTGAAATTCTTCCAAATAGAAAAACCCGAATAAATCTGATTCTAAATATATAAATATAAGTCCGAGCCAGAAATAAAATCCGGGACCGCATGAGTTGAACCGA
This sequence comes from Apodemia mormo, assembly GCA_036924255.1. Lineage (NCBI taxonomy): Eukaryota > Metazoa > Arthropoda > Insecta > Lepidoptera > Riodinidae > Apodemia > Apodemia mormo. Next base: position 12,165,251 of record JAUPFN010000019.1, on the reverse strand, counting down.
ACCGACATAAGATACGCAGACAAGCCGATGGCTCTCCTGATAGTAAAAGGCAATAATCGCCTATAAACACTAAAGATGTTAATGGTGCGTTGCTATCCTTGTGGCAAGATGGCATTGCCACATGCATAAGTTTACCGGATACCTTACCGAGCGTCTATAATAAACTTTCCAGTTCACCACGACTCATCAGTTTCTCGTTGACAAAATGAGTGGTGATCCCCATAGCCGCATTTTACCGACTTAGTAATAGGGTCCAGTTTTTAACTTTTAGGCACGGAACCCTAAAACAGCTGTGACCCCGATCCAAAAAAATATATAACTTATGTCACTCTCACCCTTATTTGTACATTTTATGGTTTTTCAAATTGTATAAGTAAAAGTATATTCTTAGTAGTACTTGCAATAGTAAAAACATAACTGGAACACGAAATAACTAGCATTTACGCTATTGCGGCAGGAATTGGTACAGCGGTGGTACCGAATCCGGGCGGGACGTTGCGGGACTCTACCACCTAGCACGACGAGAGTGGCAGGTTTAGCCAATCGTTCCTCCTGTACGAACTGCCTGGTAGAATGACAGAAGGTTTATTCTTCAAAAGGGATCATGATCAACACGGGGTAAATTTTGAAATATCAGGTTATATTTAAATCGTTTCCGTAATTATTTTTTTTTATATCATAAGATAGCAAACAAGCAGAAGAAGCAGCAAAGATGTTAATGGTGCGTTGCTATCTTGTGGCGAGGTCTAATGCCACATACATAAGTTTACCGGCTACCTTACCCTCCAAACCGGAACACGACAGCGACAAGCACTGACGCCGCAGGAATAGATAAGGCGGTGGTACCAGACCCGGGCGAGACAATGCAGAACTCTACCACCTAGTAGCCACGATGGTAGTGACTCGATAGCCAATCGGTCGCCTTTTACGACCTGCCTGGCAGAACGGTAGTTGGCCTATTCTTCAAAGGAGGCCGGGACCAACACGGCGTAAAACTTACTTACTTTATTAATACTAATTCAACTGTAAACGAAACATAATTCGATGCCGAAAAGCGAAAACGTACTAACGTAGTAGCTAGTCCACAAGTTACGAAATAAAGTTTTATTGAACTGTTCGAATCAAAAAAAATCCACACTGCACTATCTCAGTCTCGTAGATGTACAATAAACAGTGAATAACATGACATTTAAAAAAAATACTTTAGCTCAATAGCCGTTGCGGCAATGTACATTTTTTTTAATTAGAACAGTTCAATAAAACTTGTTTTTGTAACTTGTGGTCTACTACGTTTTCGCTTTCCGGCATCGATATACAAAATAGCGGCCTATAAGTGACTATGTAATAAGCAAGGACATTGAAGAAAAATACAATAATTTATAAAACAAACCAGGAAAACTGCGTCAAGATCAAATAGTGGCAAGTTGGTTCAAACCAGTTTGTAAGTGGTAAACAAACAACACACAAGCAAAGTGAAGTAGGTACTTAGTTATAAGTATATTGAGGTACCTAGATATATATGTGTGAAACGTTAAACAATGGGTAACATATTATATATACATAGACATGTGTGTATGTAATTTCGGCTTCATCTTCAGACCCACGTAATAGAATATTGTAGCGGTTCGAGCAATCCATAAACCTTATAAGAAAAAATAATAAAAAATGGAAAAAAATGAAATTCAAAATAAAATCCTGAATCGTGATATCACAATTATTTATCTTGTAAACACTAAATACAAGTTTCAACGCTTCTCAAATGGAGTTCGGTCCCCAGGCAATACAACTTACCTGGCTGGGAAGATCTTCCTTTTCCCCTTTCTTCTTTGTCCTTGTGTGACGTCATCAACCTCCACAGTTATGACGTCACCTGACAAAAGTTAGCCCGCTGATTCCATCACTATTTGACCCTTCAGTGGTACGGACCAGCGGTGCCACAATATACTGCATCGAAACAAACGACTTCAAACTCGACCTATCTTAGCACTTTCTACCTGTGAGATCCAATGATACTCTTACAGCTCAATGTTCCGGTCTTCGAGATCTTACATAATGGAAAGTACTCACCATAAAACTAACGAGCCCAAACTCTATCTTATCTTAGTTCTCTCCTTATGTGAGTTTCAGTAGCACGCTTTCGGCTCCATCTTCAGATACTTGTCATCATGATTACTTTTAGTTTACTAGCTGTTGCCCACGACTTCGTCCGCGCGGATTTCGTTTACTCCGCACAGCTCCTCCCCCGTAGGTGATGGCGTGATAATATGTACCCTATATGTTGACCCGACCTATTAGTAATATTCATGCAAAATTTGAAATAAATCCATGCAGTACTTTTTGAGTTTACCCCGGACATACATACAGACAAACAGACAAAAATTCTAAAAACTATATTTTTGGCTTCGATATCGATTGTAGGTCACGCCCCAAGTATCCTTTTAAAAAAATATTCAATGTACAGTTTTGACTTTCCTACGATTTACGATTCCTACGATTTATCTAGGATGTATAGATACTAATATATATATATATATATATATATATATATATATATATATATATATATATATATATATATATATATATATATATATATATATATATATATATATATATATATATATATATATATATATATATATATATATATATATATATAATTAATACTTTTTACCCCTTTTTAGACAATTATACCACATTCATGTGAAATAGGTATGTACCTACACTAATGTCTAATAGTACTATTTTCCTTACAGTCTGTTGTCAATATTAAAAGTGATTTCACTGTTTAATCTTTAGTCGATTTTCGACTGGAGAGCGATAATTACTTTAAATAAATAAGTGAAAAAAATTATGTCACCGATATCACAAATAGATACCTATGAATAGGCAACAACCCACCAGCGTAGGTAAACCGATTGTGTTATCTTTAGTATTGATAGAACTATCACGTCAAAACTCAAAAGTATTACAACTTACTACTACCCGACTTATCAGTACTTATCATTCGATAAGGAATTTAATTCTACAGCCTTAATACTGCGGCTTAAAGAAAGCAATAGGTAACGGTAGGTAGGAGGAAATAAGTGTTTTGAAGATAATTTGAATTTAATAAAGACTATAGAAATAGTAATTTATAAAATTACTGTTATAAGAAAAGAAAATAAATTAAAAAGCTTTAATAATGTTTAAGTAAGTAAGGTCTTAGATGGAAAAAAGAAACGATTTTAGCACTATTTAATTAAGGTGGCGGCTCGAGAAGCCTCTCCTTGATGTCAAAAATTTGGTTGTTTTATCAAGTACAAATCAAAACAATAAAATATTCCTAAGTTGTTACCACATAGCCTTAATTTGTAGTGCAAAAATGCTTACTGACTGGAGAAATAGGTCAACATTTTTTTAAGTTATTTTTACAAAAAATAAAATAAAAATATTAGTTCCTTTGTAAATACAAATAAACTTTCTGAAAGATTATTTTTTTATTAATTGCGGTCGTTAAGAGCCATTTCACAAAATCACCCAACTGAAATTTAGGTATTTTCTAGTCGATGCGAGAGCTGGACGTCGTCGTCAGTATAGTGCACTGACTGCTGGTAAGATGAAAACAGAGTGCTAAGTGTGAGTTTTTCTTTTCGCATTCGATCGTGAGCGCGTTTCGAGTTTACTAGGAATTTGTATGTGATTTGTACAGCGCCATCTAGTCGTAAACTCGTTTCTCACGTTTACCACTAGGTGGCGCTGTACAAATCACATACAAAAATCTAGTAAACTCCAAACGCGCTCACGATCGAATGCGAAAAGAAAAACTCACACTTAGCACTCAGTATTGATACTTCTAATATTTTAATTATTACTTTATTAATATGAAAAATTAGGAGCTTATTACACTAAGCTACAGGCTAAGCGATGTGTAATAAAACTATATATTATCTTTTCTGTTTTAATTAAATAGAGAAATGCCCCCAATTCGCGTAATTGAGTCGACGCGCTTAGGGCTCTCACACACGTTAACACTATAGAACGTCGAGACGTGCTACGACGACGCGACGTGGCATAATATGTAAGAAAATGTGAGTCTTAACGCTTCGATTCGATTGCGGTTTTGTTACGTGAATTAGGCTCTGTTCCCTACTGCGCGGCGCGGCGGTCTGAATAGACCCAATACTAATAATTTCTTGGGCGATTCGCACCGCGGTGCGAAAGGACCTATACCAAATGGCTCTGGGGCAATTCATACCGCGGCCATCGGTTCGAACCGCTCACGATGCGAAACGAGTTAAAACCCAGTTACACTGTCCACAACGTCTCGCCTGGGTATGTGGTACCACCGCCTTACCTATTCCTTTGACAATAGCGTCAGTGCTTGTCATTGTCGTGTTCCGGGTTGGTGGTTTGTGTAGACAGTAGAATTATACATGTGAAATTACCAGCCCGCCACACGGATAGTGACGCACCATTAACATTTTTGGTGTCTATAGGCGATGATTTCTCTTTCCATCAGGAGACCCATCTGATTGTTAGCTCTCAACACGGGGAAAAATATTAATATAGTTAAAATTCCCCAATCAAAATAATAAATCTTATTTGATATTTCAAATATTACTATGGCAACACAAAGCATAGGCCAAAAAGTATCAGAATACAGAGAGATGACAACGATATCAAGGACGCCACAGCCGCTGACTCAATGTGGTGTAATACAGTTTAAAATATTCGCTAAATTTAAGCGAAATTGAAGGGCAAATACGAGCATTTTAAAGTCCTATTTCCAATCCTACTTTATTAATATTATAAATATTAATAAAGTAGGATTGGATTATAAATACAAAAGTTTGGATGTTTGGATGGATGTATATTTGTTACTCAATCACGTTATACCTACTGAACGGATTTAGATGAAATTTGGCACACGTTTTATCACATAGGCTATAGATATGTTGGTATAATTTTATAATACAGCAGGCTGCACCTACATAATTATTAAATTGTACAAAATATTAAAACACTAGGGAACTTTCTATGCATTTTTGTGGTATCTGTTACTGAAAAAGTATCGCATTTTAAGGTTTGAGCTTTGACGTGGTAGTTTAAATTCATGTCTAGATATGATCTACCATTAAAATACCATTTTATAAACATTAAAAAAATAGAAGATACACGTTGTATTAGAATTTTATTACTACTAACGCCATCTATTATAAAACTAAAGAGTTAAAATGCTAACGAGTTAAAATGCTGTTTTGGCGTGGTAGATTTTAATTCATTTAATTCATTTTCATTCACTCCATTTTAGTATAATATTAATCTATTAATACACTTGTAATTTTTAACTTCCCGCTACGTATAAAAAAATACTGATTTTGCTCCGATTTTCAAAAATCGATGTCAATGTTTTGAGGTCCTAGAAAACTTTTTCGACTATTTTCGCGATGACGTCAGTGTGTCTGTAGGGGAGAGTCGACTATATTGTACTGCCATTTAAATCGTACCACCTTAGAATTTTCTACTAAACAATAATATTTTTATACATCGGCTATACTAATAGATACTTCAGTCGCGCCACTAACCATCAATAATTTCCCTATATGGCGTCTGCACAACATCGCTGCAGTGTATAGAATATCAAAATTTATCTCTTTTCAGTCTAAATTTAAGTATTGTTTCTTAAGGGTTTCTTAAGGGTGTTACTCATCGACAAGGTAAATTGAATTATATGTTTTTTACACGCTTTTTATTAACTTCACCTGTATGTTTGTATGTTTGTTTGTATGTTTGTTTGTAACCAACTTCTTTGGGCGCGATTTTGACCCACTTTAAACGGCCAGATTTCGTTCAAACTTTGTAGATTTATCGAGGACCGATGACAATACACTAATTTGATAAAATTATTCCATTTTTAACCGACTTCAAAAAAAGGAGGAGGTTCTCAATTCGGCTGGTATATTTTTTTATGTATGTACACCGATTTCTCCGAGGTTTCTGAACCGAATTACGTGATTCTTTTTTGTTTGATGCGGAATAGTTTCGAATTGGTCCCATAAAAATTTGATTCAGGTAGGCCCAGTAGTTTTTGTTTTATGAGCATTTTTTATTTATTGTACCTATCTTGATGTCTGAAATCAAATCTCGCTAGTAAATTTGATCCACTTCCCGGTTACCGATTGAGCTGAAATTTTGTATACGTATGTTAATTGAATGACAATGAAACCTTATTATGACATGGAGCTGATCTGATGAATCTGAATCGGAAGGTGACCACAGGAACTTAATAATTAAATGGTTAAAAATCGGTTAATAACAAGACTATTGAGTTTGGCCTCATTTGATTCATGTTGACGAGCACTTTGGTGCTTGGTGGTGACTAGGATCCTGCAGGGTCCGATGATGTAGCTAGAAGATGGTCATAGGAGCTCAGCAATTAAATGACACAACTCTATCGAATTTGGGCTCATTTGATTAGTGTTGACGAGCACTTTGGTGCTTGGTGCTAACTAGGATCCTGCAGGGTTCGATGATGAAGCCAGAAGGTGACCATAGGAGCTTAGCAATTAAATAACACAACTCTATCGAGTTTGGGCTCGTTTGATTCGTGTTGACGAGCACTTTGGTGCGGGTGGAAACTAGTTGTAAAAGGAACTACTCTTAACAAAAGTATTTGTTCTACGTCTGTAAAGTCGGTCAGTTCAAGAGGTAAAGATATAACTTCCATGTTGTTCCAGTAGGCCTGAGAAGGAACTTTTCTTTTTTTTATGGTAGTCGAGCAAAAAAAAAATCAAGACGTGCTTTAACTAATGACGTCTGTTGTTTTGGATATAATAATTTCTTACAGATTGTACATGGTACTTCAGCAAATTGATTTATGGTGCTTATAAAATTACGCTCAGTAATTGAACGAAGTCTTTGTGACGTCTGACGCGCTACCGCTAGGCGGTTCTCACGTGGCTGAGCAGACTCAATTGCTGTACGGTTTCGTATCACTACTAATCCACGAGCTCTCTGCTCGGCGGACTCCTTAGCTAAACGCTCCTCAATGAGACCAATTCTATGAGCCTTCTGCTCGGCAGACTCGTTCGCTAGTAGTTCTCTCGCTAGTCGCTAGTTCGCTCAATAATGAGAACAACTCTAATAGCTCTCTGCTCAAAAGACTCATTCGCTAGACGCTCTTGGATCTTACCGAGTCTACTTCTACCAAGGCTGGGCCAAAGCGGGTTTACAAGCATGGGCCAGAGATAGATAGCATTGCGCCAAGCATGGCCCATATCTGGCCCCGTCGTATTGTCCTGTATGGGAGTAAGACAGGAACGCCTTGCACACTTACACACACACACACACACACACACACACACACACACAGACACACACATATGTCTATAAGCTTGTAAGTAGTTCCGTGCTTCTACCGCGGCACTCGACTAGGTATGCGTATTAGAGTTTGCAACAGTCTCTGCGCATATAACTTAGATTTCACGAGCCACGAAGAGTCCGCCACCGTCTCTGTGACTGAGTTTAATTGACTGAGTAAAAAAACAAAAAAAAAAAACAAATTAAATGTACATAATATTTATAGATATAGATATATCACCATCCATGTTAATTTTACATGGATATATATAGATATACAGTCTTGTAGTTTTCGTTTTTTATTAATTGTAATTAAACGACACTGAATTTATTAGCCATTCGCATTCGATGATCTACAATTGCCGATTAGAATTAAAAAAATAACTCAAATAATTGATTTTTTCATAAGTTACAGTGTTTCCGGAGTTTCATACATGACGGACATGAAAATTTTTTGACCTATTTTCATATTTTTTTCCGATTCTATTGCACTAAATTAATTTTTAGCAAGTATAGAATTAATCTCCATTAAATTATCTCGACAATAGTATGCAAAATATCTTGATTCCGTTAACTAACAAGGCTATAATACTAAAAATAGTTGCCAAAATAAGGCGAAAAAAATTTCCGAAGATGGTATCAAGAGTCTTCGCAACCGGCGTGTGTGTATGAAAAGAGTGATGAATGTGGAGGAAGCGAGACAAGCCTGCAAGGATCGTAATGTAAGGCACTCGGTTCTCTCTGCCTACCCCGTAAGGGATCTGGCGTGAAGATATGTATATATGAAAAAAATTTTCGATCGTAAAGCACTCTCTGATGCTTCGCATCATGAGTCGTGCAATAGTTTAAAATTAAAAAAACAAGCTATTATAAATAAACCAAACTAAAAAGTAGAAAATAAATAATAATTTAAAAAACTAAAAAACACGCTTTTTATAGAAAACCGAACTAAAAAATAGAAAATAAATTTTAATAAATTTAAATTAAGAATAGTGTTAAAAATTTCAAAATGTGAATAAAAAAAAATAATTTTATTTAAAAAAAAGCGCGGGGTGCTTTTTAAGATATTACCGAAATGATAATCTCTCTACTCATATGTGTCAATAAAATATTTATAACTATTGACACCATGCACCCCACGCTTTTTTTTAAATAAAATAATTTTTTTTATTCACATTTTGAAATTTTTAACACTATTCTTAATTTAAATTTATTAAAATTTATTTTCTATTTTTTAGTTCGGTTTTCTATAAAAAGCGTGTTTTTTAGTTTTTTAAACTATTATTTATTTACATTTGAATTGTCATTTGGCGAAGTTTTTTTTGGGCAAAGTGCTTACAAGAAAAATGTGAGGTCATTTATAATAATTTGTTTTTTCGCTCTTAAGTCAAAGTTCATTAAATTGTACCGGGTAAAAGTTACTAAATTGTACCGGTACAATTTAGCGATCAGTTTTATTTTGTTAATTTTTGGTTATTTTTTTCTTATACTAACTGTGATTTCATCTTTCAGAGAGTGATTTTTGCGTGATCTGGTTTTAATTTTATAAGATAAACATAAATGGAAAAAATAGTTGAAATATAAAAATAAAAGAAAACATCTGCTCAAAAGGCTCTAGAAATAACGTCAAGTCCTTACAAATATAAATTAAAAGAGCAAGTTATAGTAAAGCAAAAGAAAATGTTAAAAAATACAGAAAGTAGAGAAAAGAAAAATAAGATACCTATATTTAAAATAAGGCTGTGAAAAAAGGAAAATATTTGTTCCTTCATTTTAATAAATGAAAGAACAAAAAAGCTGACGAAATGAAAAACATATTTTAAAAAGAGAAAATTCTACTCTTCTTCTTGCAGCAGTAGCTATGATGAAGATATTGTTATAGAATTAGATGATTGCTCAGGTGACGAAATCGAAGATGTAACTTTGTTTAGGAATAAAGGAAAACTTTTAATTTCTTATTTTGACTGTTTATTTTTGAATTCAGATACCTATTAAAGATTTAATTTTGCTATAGGTAGTTTTTTTTAACAACTTTGATAGGAATTTGGTATACTGTACAGGAAGACCTTTAATTTGATATTTTGATTGTTTATTTTAGAATTTAGATAAGTAGTTTTTTTATATCATAAGAAAGCAAACAAGCAGATGGAACTTCTGATGGAAAGAGTCAACCATCGACTATAGACACCAAAGATGTTAATGGTGTGTTGCTATCTTGTGGTGAGGTCTAATGCCACATGCATAAGTTTACCAGCTACCTTACCCTCTATACCAGAACACGACAGCGGCAAGCACTGAAGCTATTGCGGCAGGAATAGGTAAGGCGGTGGTACCAGAACCGCATGAGACAATGCAGAAAAATTAAAAGATTTTTGGAGTTTGATATACGTACTTTATAACTAAAATGAACTAAAACGATATTATGATACTTAAATATATTATAAAGCTTCAACTTGATTAATATTGTTTCATTTATTATAAAAAATATTTATTTCTTAAAATGGTAGGTAGCAATAGTAGCAATGGTACAATTTAAAGGCCAGTGGTACAATTAAAATACCTGGGGTACAATTTAATAGACTCTTTGTTTAATTTGTACCTGTAAAAGATTTTTGCAAAAAATGGATTTTCAGATGTAAGTTATAATGATATCTAGACAGATTTATGGTATGTTACACTCAGATAACCAGAGTATTAATTACTAACTATAATTATTTTCTAAGTATCTTTATGATGCAGTTAAGAGAGGATTTCTAAAAACTGGTACAATATAGTCGACTCTCCCCTATATGTGTGTGTGTCTGTATGTAAACATCTCATAACTTTTGAACGGCTGGACCGATCAAAACGCAGTTGATTGCATTCGATTGGATTCCACTCAACTTAGACTTCCTGAAAATTTGAACCAAATGGGCCCGAAAAATTGCATCTAACCCCAAAAGCAAATTATTTGCTTGTGTTATGGGTGTTAGCCAACAAAACCAATAAATAGAAATACATATATATATATATATATATATATATATATATATATATATATATATATATATATATATATATATATATATATATAAATACTGTAACATACATAATAAACACCCAAACTGAAAAATACAAACATCGATGCTCATCACACAAATGTTTGTCCCTGTCGGGAATTCAACCCAAGCCCCCTCGTTTCGTAGTTAGATTCGCTAACCACTCGATCAAATAGGGCGGTCAATAATATTTGTAAATATTTAATTTAATAACATAAGACGTATATTAAATAATATATACCTAATAATATATTAAATTAAATATAAACAATAATATATTAATTATTTTTGTGGTATAGCACTCACCCCATGCTTGGGAAACTGGAAAAACCTAAAAAAACAACAAAGAAAAATATCGACACGCGGGATTTGAACCTGCGACCATCTCCCTAAAGTCGGGACGCTCATCCACTGAGCTAGTGTCGAGAGGCTCGAGGCGGCGAAATTCTTCTTTACATTATGATCGATCTCCTCGAGCCTGTCGACACTAGCTCAGTGGAAGAGCGTCCCGGCTTTAGGGAGATGGTCGCAGGTTCAAATACCGCGTGTCGATATTTTTCTTTGTTGTTTTTAAGGTAATAATATATTAAATTAAATACATGATATGATTTTATCATACGGATAAAAAGTTGTCTTTAACGCGCACTATCTTATCTCATACTTGCTGTTTCGTTATGCGTATTATTATTTATCTTAAAGAGTATTAAATGCTCTTTAAGATAAATAAAACTGCTGAAGATAAATTAATCTCTTCTAAAAATATAATTTTACTTAGGTATATAAAGATAGATTCTTATAGATCGGAATAAGTAGCGCAATTCGGCGGGATTGCGTGCGATGATATGAATACGCCATAGAATCTCGCTAGTTATGTTGTACAAGGCAAAATAAAAGTAATTATTATCTATACATATAGTAAAATCGTAGGAAAGTCAAAACTGTACATTGAATATTTTTTTAAAAGAATACTTGAGGCGTGATCTACAATCGATATCGAATCCAAAAATATAGTTTTTAGAATTTTTGTCTGTTTGTCTGTATGTATGTCCGGGGTAAACTCAAAAAGTACTGCATGGATTTACTCCAAATTTTGCATGAATATTACTAACAGGTCGGGTCAACATAAAGGCTACATATTATCACGCTATCACCTACAGCGGAGGAGCAGTGCGGAGTAAACGAAGTCCGCGCGGACGAAGTCGCAGGCAACAGCTAGTATTCTTTAAAAGAGAAAATATCTGAGTTATTACTCAACTAAGATATTCTACTTAGAATTTTGTATGGAATGAAGCCAGGAATAGCTACAGTTTTTATTTCGCCCTCATAAATCAAATGTACGCCAACTATAATATTGTTACGAATAATCTAGAAGCGTGTAGAATTGGAGCGCGCGCGCGCTATTTATCTAGAAAACTCCTGTTGACAAACAAATAGTTGACCGGGGCTATGCTATAATGGACTTTGTGGGATATGGCATAAGGTTGAAAGTAGCGTGTACTAGGATTTATGACTCATAACATGTTTACGATAAGAAGTGATTCATTGTTTCCCGATACATTTAGACTTTTCTGGATCCAGCTAGGGCTTTCCCCTGCCTATAAATACAGAGATGTTGACAAACGCGAGTCAGTTTTTATCAAGCGATCGAGAGCGATATATCAAGTGACAAGTGCGAAGCGGGTAGTGTTTTATTCTAAGTTCAGTGATAGTATAGCGAGTGACTATTGTGTAAAACTTATTTTAGTATTACGTCGTGTTGTGTTGTGTAAATACACGGATTTAATATAAGTGGTGTTTTTCTACAATTGCGAACCCGAGTACGTAACAACTGGTGTCGGAAGTGAAATTGTGTTAAAAAATGCCACTTATTCCGAAGGAAGGTGTTACCACCAGGTCTCAAGCTGAGACACAGAGGGCGTCAGAGGACACCGAGACGCGTGCAGGTGAGGAACCTGCTGGTGTTGCCAGCACGTCATTGTCATCAAGCACAGCGCCTACTGATCTTTCTGTCATACTGGCAGCTATACAACAACAACAACTTCAACTACAACAGCACCTACAGGAACAGCAACAACAACAGCTTCAACAACTTCAGCAGCATCAAAAGCTTCAGGAACAACAACAAGAAAAGCTACGGGAACAACTACACGAGCAACAGCAACAGCTCAAGGAACATTTATCTGGTTTTGACGATAAATTGACTGTTATTTTGGCGCAGCAAGACCAGTTAAAAAGCGATGTGGGCCTCGTCAAGCGCGACATGAAGGGTGTTGAGAAGAGGGTTGACCACTTGGAGGCCAGCTGCGACAAAATAAGTGAAAACGTGGACCAACTGGAAAGGGAGGTCATGAAAATGAAGATCACGGGAGTTAAGTCGGGTGCTGCCATTACAAGCTGCTCTCACCAGGTGGGTCCTCGGGTAAAGGTACCCACTTATGATGGTCTTACATCATGGAGTGCGTACCGCACTCAGTTTGAAATAGCAGCGAAGGCCAGTGGTTGGACAGATGAACATTGCCTAACAGCTCTGAGCACGGCATTACGGGGACAGGCGCTCTCTGTGCTAGATGCAATGCCGAAACAGTATCAGTTTGCTGATTTGATGGAGGCATTGGAAGCTCGCTACGGTGAGCGTCACTTGGAGCCTGTTTTCCGTGCCCAATTAAAGGACCGTGTACAGAGGAGCGGCGAGGGACTTCAACAATGGGCCGTGGAAATTGAGAAGCTTGTGAGGAAGGCGTATCCTTCGGCCGACGCTAACACAGTGAACAATACTATTGTCCAGGCGTTTATTGATGGAATTTGAGACCTGGAAGTGCGTGCTGCTGTTCGCCTTCAGCACCACGTGACAATGAAGGAGGCTTTGGCTCATGCGCTGGAGGTAGAAGCTGTTCGCCACGAACCTCGAGCACATAAAGTACGTGAGGTTACAGAAGTTGTGGCTCAAACAAAGGAAGTGGAACCTAGAAGACTGGGTCCCATGTGTTATGCCTGCGGGAAACGTGGGCACATTAGAGTCAACTGCCCCACCAAACCAATGGGTGCAGTTAATTGGCGACAGCAAGCGGCCGGAAGCTCAGCAGCTGAACAGAGCAGGCAGGTCAACCAGGCTGTTAATCCAGCCCAGGGAAACGAGTAACAGCCAGGATCAAGGGGCGGGTGCTGGCTGATCGAAAAACAGCCCCAAAAGTTGTCATATCCCAGGTGTGCGACGGCAACAGTTTATCCATTAAGGGACTGGTTAATGGCAAGAACTGCAGCTTAACGCTGGACACTGGAGCTACACGAACTGTGGTGCGACCAGAAGTAGCTGACAATGGCAACCTGAGATTGAGGAATTTTGGGAAAAGCAAGCTTCTGTCTGTCACAGGTCAGCCAATACCCGTCTTCGGTGAAGCATCTGTAGTGATGCAAATAGGCGACGAGTATTACACTCACGACGTCGTAGTGGCCGATATTATGGATGACTGTGTACTTGGTTTAGACTTCATGAAGAAGAATGCCTGCAAGATTGATTGCAAAACAGGAGTTTTCGTATGTGGGCTAGTAGAAATTTTCATGGATGGGGGATCAAAAGGAAAGGTAACAGTGGCTAGAAGAACCATCTTACCTTCAAGATCGAAGACATTGGTACGCGTGAAGTTACCAACCAGTTACAAGGGCCTGGGTAATAGGAGTGTGTTAATTGAAGACAATGGAGCAATTCCACACTGTATTACAGGCCGGAGTTTGGTTTGTGACAAGGGCTTGGCAGCGGTGCAGGTAGTCAACTTGAGTGACAGTGATGTGGTGCTTAAAGCAGGTGATGTTGTAGGACAAAGTGATGAAGTTATGACGTTAAGGAAACTGACATCGACAGGAAGTACAGCATCAAGAGACGTACCACAGGAACTTAAGGATTTGGTGAACAAGTGCAGCTACCTTACCGCGTCACAACGACAGCAGGCTAAGGATCTACTTTCACGTTATGCCAACATTTTCTCTAAGACTGATAGAGATATAGGCAGAACATCTATATTCAAACATAAGATTGACACTGGAAACGCGCAGCCTATAAAGCAGAAAGCTAGACGTGTCCCAATAGCCAAAGAAAAGGAGGTACAGGAGATGATAGATGAAATGAGAAGGAACGGAGTTATAGAGCAATCTTCTAGTCCATGGTGCTCTCCTGTAGTGTTAGTTAAGAAGAAAGATGGGTCTACACGTTTCTGCATCGACTATCGTCGGCTCAATGAAGTCACCAAAAAAGACAGCTACCCATTGCCACGAATAGATGACACTTTGGACACTCTGGCAGGCATGTCTTGGTTCTCAACTTTAGATTTAAAATCTGGGTACTGGCAGGTTGAACTTAGCCCTAGTGATAAAGAGAAGACAGCATTCTCCACAGGACAAGGATTATGGCAATTTAAAGTGATGCCGTTTGGATTATGCAATGCGCCGGCGACTTTTGAAAGATTAGTGGAATGTGTTCTAGCAGGACTTGTAGGCGATGCCTGCTTAGTGTATTTAGATGACGTAATAGTCATAGGAAAAGATTTTCAGCATCATCTGTACCAACTGGAAAGGATTTTTAATAAAATACAAGCTGCAGGGCTAAAGTTGAACCCAAAAAAGTGTTACTTATTTCGAAAGGAAGTCAACTATCTGGGTCACGTGATATCACAAAACGGCGTACAGACAGACCCTGAAAAGGTTAGTGCAGTACAGAAGTGGCCAACACCCAGAGACAAGACCGAAGTTCGTGCATTTTTAGGACTATGCTCTTACTACAGACGTTTTGTGAAGGGATTTGCTGAAATAGCAAAACCGCTGCATAGGCTCACTGAAGAAAAGAAGAGTTTCGATTGGAATGACATGTGTCAACAAGCTTTCGATGAACTTAAGAAGCGGTTGTGTGAGTCACCAATTTTGGGCTATCCTGATCGGAAAGGGCAGTTCATCGTAGACACAGATGCAAGTAACACTGCCATTGGTGGTATTTTATCACAGAAGCAAGGCGATCAAGAAGTTGTGATAGCTTACTTCAGCAAATCATTATCGCGGCCGGAACGAAACTATTGTGTTACAAGAAGAGAACTATTGGCAGTAGTGAAGACTCTTCGACACTTCAAGAAGTATCTTATTGGGCGACCCTTCAAGCTGCGTACCGACCATGCTGCTTTGAAGTGGTTGTTACAATTCAAGGACCCGGAAGGCCAAGTGGCTCGCTGGATTGAGCAATTGCAAGAGTTTGACTTTAACATAGAACACCGCAGTGGAAGGTCTCACTCGAATGCGGATGCGTTATCACGACGACCTTGTGCGGAAGATTGTAAACATTGTGTAAGGATGGAGATGAAGGAAAGGGTTCAAGTACTGCGAGCTAAGCCTACGGATGACAGGTGGGAAACTGATGAGATGCGTGAGGCCCAGTACGAAGATAGAGATTTGCGGCCTCTAATAGATTGGAAGAAGCAAGACACGGAAAAGCCCGAATGGCAGGAGCTGGCTCCCTTCAGCGCCATTACGAAAAGTTATTGGGCGCAGTGGGAAAGTCTTGTGTTGCAAAACGGCTTACTGTACCGCAAATGGGAAAAACCTTCAGGAAGAGAACATCATCTACAGTTGGTCGTGCCAAAAAAACTCATCAAGGACGTACTACGTGAGTTGCATGATGGGGTTTCTGGAGGACATCTTGGAGTACGACGAACGTTGGTAAAGGTACGAGAGCGTTTTTACTGGTTGAATTGCCGAGAAGATGTCGAGAATTGGTGCCGAAAATGTACGTCATGCTCAGCAGTGAAAGGTCCGCAGGTCAGAAGCCGAGGCAACCTTAGACTATACAACGTGGGAGCCCCCTGGGAAAGGATAGCGATTGACGTGGCTGGGCCATTTCCTAAGACAGATAACGGAAACAAGTATTTTATGGTCGTGATGGATTACTTCACGAAATGGCCGGAGGTGTTCGCAATCCCTAATCAGGAAGCCACGACGGTTGCTGAGAAATTAGTCAATGAGGTGATATGCAGATTTGGCGTTCCGCTGGAGATTCATTCAGACCAAGGCAGAAACTTTGAATCCAATGTATTCCAGGAAATGTGTAAATTATTAGGAGTGTACAAAACAAGAACTACGCCTTATCACCCGCAATCTGATGGAATGGTCGAACGATTTAACCAAACTTTGGAAAGACACTTAGCCAAGCTGGTAGAAGATCACCAAAAGGACTGGGATAAATACATACCTCTGTTCTTACTGGCTTACCGAACAGCGGAACACGAAAGCATAAAAGTGACGCCAGCCTATGCCAACTTCGGCAGACAGTTACGTATGCCAGCAGACTTAATGACTGGAGGCCCGCCACCGAATGCAGAGACCCAATTAAGTATACCGGAACATGTTGAAGACATTCGTGAGAGGTTACGCGATATACATTCATTAATAAGTGAAAATGCATTGGAATCAAGTCAGCGGATGAAGACCAGATACGACCGAAACGCCAATCATCGAGGTTTTCAGGAAGGATCTCTTGTTTGGCTACATAATCCGGTTCGACGAAAAGGAAAATCACCTAAGTTACAGCGACGTTGGGATGGGCCATACAAAGTAATCACACGGATCAATGACGTAACCTAACGAGTGCAGAAGCAACCAAGAGGGACCATGAAGATTGTTCATGTTGATCGATTAGCTATCTATAATGGAAGTAATGATGTTCGGGACGAACATAACTAAGAGGGGGGTAGTGTTACGAATAATCTAGAAGCGTGTAGAATTGGAGCGCGCGCGCGCTATTTATCTAGAAAACTCCTGTTGACAAACAAATAGTTGACCGGGGCTATGCTATAATGGACTTTGTGGGATATGGCATAAGGTTGAAAGTAGCGTGTACTAGGATTTATGACTCATAACATGTTTACGATAAGAAGTGATTCATTGTTTCCCGATACATTTAGACTTTTCTGGATCCAGCTAGGGCTTTCCCCTGCCTATAAATACAGAGATGTTGACAAACGCGAGTCAGTTTTTATCAAGCGATCGAGAGCGATATATCAAGTGACAAGTGCGAAGCGGGTAGTGTTTTATTCTAAGTTCAGTGATAGTATAGCGAGTGACTATTGTGTAAAACTTATTTTAGTATTACGTCGTGTTGTGTTGTGTAAATACACGGATTTAATATAAGTGGTGTTTTTCTACAATTGCGAACCCGAGTACGTAACAATATCATAAGGATACAAATAAAAAACACTCTTAGCAAAGACCTACAAAAAAATTTTTGTAGGTCTTTGACTCTTAGGTATAATCGCGTTAAGTGGGTTACTTTTTTAATATGGGAAGAGAAACCATCGCCTATAGGCACAAAATATGATTGCTGTCCGAGTGGCGGGGTGGTAATGACACATGCCTAAGTCTTGGTACCTACTTGGAAAGAAGATATAGGACTTAGAAAAAATAAATAAATAATAAATATGCACGGGACAAATTACACTTACTGATCTGACTCCAAAGTAAGCTAATTATTTGCTTATGTTATGGGTGTTAGCCAACGATACTAATATATAGAGATACATATATAAATACAAGAATATATTTAATAAACACCCAAACCCGGAAACACAAACATTTATGCTCATCACACAAATGCACAACCCCGTCGGGGATCGAACCTGAGCCTCGTTGATCGCGTAGTCAGGGTCGCTAACCACTCGACCAACGAGGCGGTTGGTCGATATTTTATGTTTTACATTAAATATATGTTTTTTAAATTTACCTTTAAAACTTTCACAGCAATTAAAGAAATAAACAAATTACATAATTATTTAATCGAAACAAGATATCCTCAAGTAGCACGTTACATAGATATGGAACTATATCTGTACATAAAAGTTTGAATTGTTGGAATGTTATTATTTTGTATCTTTTCTATATCACAATTGGCGAGAATTTGTATATTCTACACTCTTTGTCGTCGGCACTTGGTGAAACTCCATTTTCATTCAATATCATTATCATTATCTATATTATATAATAAAACTAAGTTGATAAAATGTGCGTGCCGATAAAACTTAAAAAGGAGTCCCGGCACAATAAAGGGACTTATATAGTGTTATAGCCCTTTATCCCCCCTCGAACAAGAAAGTTCCCATTTTAATCTAAAGGGCGTATTTTTAAAGACATTAGGGCTTTTCGAACCCATCAACTTGGAAATTAAGTGTAGTGGTGCCATCTGTTGTCGAGTATTTGAACTTCATTCAGAACAACGATTATAAAAGTTGCATTTCGAAAGGCGCTGCGAGCAACTTCAGCATGTGTAGTAATGGCGCGAAATTTAAAATTCCAATTTCAATAAAGTCTTAAACTACATTTGTTATATTTCAACTACCACGTAATTTCATATCAACTCTCGAGCGAAGCCGGGCATCATAGCTAGTATATAATAAAACTAAGTTGATAAAATGTGCGTGCCGATAAAACTTAAAAAAGGAGTCCTGGCATAATAAAGGGACTTATATAATGTGATAGCCCTTTATCGCCCCTCGAACAAGAAAGTTCCCGTTTTACCCTAAAGGGCGTGTTTTTAAAATATAAGGGCTTTTCCAACCCTTCAACTTGGAAATTAAGTGTGGTGGCGCCATCTGTTGTCGAGTATTTGAACTTTATTCAGAACAATTGCAGCATGTGTAGTAATGACGCGAAATTTAAAATCCCAATTTCGAAGTCTTAAATTACATTTGTTATATTTCAACTACCACGTAATATATCAACTCCCGATCGAAGCCGGGTATCATAGCTAGTTTTTTATAAAAACACTTGTACTGTTTTACAGTAAATTATTATATATATTATGCAACCGGTTTCTCTTCTAGATAAGCATCATCATCAGGGCAATTACAACTTATATCATTTTTGAAATGATAATGATGATCAAAGAAAGCAGGTCGTAAAAGGCGACCGATTGGCTATACAAGTCACTACCATCGAGGCTACTATGTGGTAGAGTTCTGCATTGTCTCGCCCGGATCTGGTACCACCGCCTTACCTATTCCTGCCGCAATAGCGTCAGTACTTGACACTGTTGTGTTCCGGTTTAGAGGGTAAGGTAGCCGGTAAACTATTCATGTGGCATTAGACCTCGCCGTAAGATAGCAACGCACCATTAACACCTTTGGTGTCTATAGGCGATGGTTGACTCTTTCCATCAGGAGACCCCTGCTTGTTTGCTATCTTATGATATAAATATTTTTTGAAGCAATGTCAATAACATTTTTTTCAAAAATATTCGTCACCAAACGCATTGACCGCTTTTGATCCAATTAACGGTATTTGACGCAGTTTTTAAAGAAAAAAGCGATAAGATTTTTAATTTACAATCAGAATATTATCCTGAATGTTATTTTATTAATATTAAGTAAGTTTTAATATTAGAAAAGCTGTGTAAGTTTTGAAAATTAGATTAGATTTTGATTTTTTAAACGGTATTCGAGGTTCTTTTTTAGTACTGAAATATCGCAGAATACCAAAATATGACAGGTTGATGAATTTCAACGTTATGTTTTTTAACAATTTTTGTCAACGATTGCTCTGAAACGGATAAACCGATTTTGATGCAATTTACGCATTGGACGTAGTTTTTTGAGGAATAGAGCTGATTAGATTTTGTACTTAATCCGTACATTAATCTGAAAGTTATATTAAAAATACTGTTTCGACAGGAGTTTTTCAAAATTTCTTCAAAATTTCCAGGGCCGACTTGGTTCAAATTTTTAGGAAATCTAAGTTGAGCGGAATCCACTCGAATTCCATCAACCACGTTTCGATCGGTCGAGCTGTTTAATTGTATAAGATGTTTACACACATACGCACACACACCCACACATTCATACATACATACAGACATACTGACGTCATCGTGAAAATAAATGGAAAAGGTTCCTAGGACCTCAAAACATAGAGATCTGGTGAAAACTTGAGTTTCGAAAATCGGAACAAAATCAGTAATTTCCGTATCCGTTCCGCTTCTCTCCCGCTTATTCCGTAGCGTGAACTTAAAGAACAAATATACAAATGATTAAAGCAGGTACTAAAAGCAAACGTGCATAATATTAACCAGCTTTGTAATCCCTATCAATAGAACAAGACAGAAGAGTTATGTTTTCTAATACTGTATTACTTTACTAATGTTTATGTAATGAATGAAGAGAGTTATGATTTTTTAAATATCATGTGATAGCAAACAAGCAGATGGGTCTCCTGATGGAAAGAGAAACCATCGCCTATAGACACCAAAGGTGTTAATGGTGCGTTGCTATCCGTGTGGCGGGATGGAAATTCCACATGCATAAGTCTACCGGTTAACTTACCCTCCAAATCGGAACATGACAATAGACAACACAAGACAACATCTTAGCTTACCATCAGGCGCGATCGTGGTCAAGCACTTCCCTATCGACAGTAAAAAAAAAGTATTGACGCTATTACGACAGAAATAGGTAAGGCGGTAGTACCAAATACGCGGGCGAGTCGTTGCAGATCTCTACCACCTAGTAGTCACGATAGTAGTGACACGTCTGAATAATCGGTTGTCTTTTACGACCTGTCTGGCAGAACGACAGTTAGTATATTCTTCAGAGGAGCCCAACATGGCAAATTGTGGAAGAAGCATGGCATTGGCATGTATGCCTGGTTCAAACTCTCCGTTCTCTGTTCTCTCTATCCATATCCTCATGCCAAATAACTAACGAGAAAAACCATGTTAAAGATTTAGCAGCAGCATTCGCTGCAGGTATATCCTAACCCTGATGATAAATTATGCTGCTGCCTTCGCGACGTAGTCCTTCAGACTATTATAGTAGCCCAAGCCCAAGACGGTAAATGAGGACTTATTCAAGTGCCGTGGGGCAGGCGACCTATTGGATTATGTAAAAATATTTCATAATCTTTTATTTTTCCTGTCGTGTAGTCAGAAAAATTAAAAGATTATGTAATGTTTTTCATTTCAATGGCAGGAAAGGCGTCTACAGATTTCTTCAAAGGAGTATTAACTTCAAAGGAGCCCAGAAATAACACCGGTGTTTTTTGTGTGGAATAAAAATGTAATTTCGAATTTTTTAAATTATTTTTTTTATTTCAAAAATCAGACATATCGATTCTGAACATTCTCTGAAAATTTGGCCGGACTTTAAAAGTAACCCTGTATATAAAGGGCTTATATTATTTGCTAGAGAGTAGAGAGTATCAACAGAATGTGAAGTATTCCTCATCCCCCTATATTGACCCCTATGTTTTATCTGACGCGCTCGAGTTAATCCCGAAATCCCCTGTTGGGCTTCTCTAATATTAGCTAATAGCTATTATCATTTGGGAAAAAAGTCAATCAATCAATCAATTATAATCAACAAGCTAACCCGGCAAACGTTGTTATGCCTTTAACTACTCTTATTTTTATTTCAATATTTTTTCACCTTTCAATTTCTCTTCAATTCTCACCAAAATTAGCCAAATCGGTTCAGCCGTTCTCAAGTTTTAGCGAGACCAACGAACAGCAATTGATATATATATATATATATATATATATATATATATATATATATATATATATATATATATATATATATATATATATATATATATATATATATATATATATATATATTGACGCTATTGCGGCAGGAATAGGTAAGGCGGTGGTACCAGACCCGTAGGCGTATCACCTAACGTTTGCAATTCGCCAGCGATCAGCGATGATTCTTAAACGTAATGAAAAAATCATCAAAAACGTCGCCAATTGCTTGCTGGTCACTAGATGCACTTTTTGCAATGTCAGAGCATCAAAACTAATCAAGCGGCAACGACTACCACTAATGTACAAGGCTGTTATGTGTCTTGCAATAACTAGACAATCACGATAATTTCGCATTGCGAGTTACGTAATCACCCCGCCGGGAGAGACAATGCAGAACTCTACCACCTAGTAGCCACGATGGTAGTGACTCGATAGCTAATCGGTCGCCTTTTGCGACCTGCCTGGCAGAACGGCAGTTGGCCTATTCTTCAAAGGAGGCTGGGACCAACACGGCACGTTGTTCTGCCTTTTTAACTACTCTTATTTTTTCTCTATTTTCTCACTTTTTAAACCTTCCCTGGACTTCAAGAATTAATTCAAAACCAAAATAAGCCAAATCGGTTTGCAGTAAATACAATATAAGAATTGGGATTGAAAAATTAAATCCAGATAAAATAATGTACATCTCTAATAATGCGACAATTTGTATGTTTAGATGAATGGATGTTGAGATGGATGGACGCCAAAACTTATGAACAGATTTGGATGAAATTTGGCACATACGTAGACGATGGCCTGGAACATCACACAGACTACTTTTTATCCCGGAAAAATAAGTTATTCCCGCGGGATTCACCAAAAACTTTTATAATGCAGAGGGCTGCACGCTGCAGCTAGTAGTCTTTTAGCATATAAGTGTAGTAGCAGTAGTAGTCTTTTAGCATATAGTACCTACTTACTACGTACATGTGAATTCTGACAAAATATTAATTTGAACCAATTTTAAACCGAAGTAAATTAATACAAGGTAGTCATCGATTGTTTATAGAACGTAAACAATTAATTTTATGTAATTTATTTTATATAGGTAGTTACATAACTTATATATTTTGTAACTTACGACGCTTTTAATAACGTCAGCACTTGGTAAAATTCCATTTCACTATAATTAATATATGTTTAACCCACTTGTACCGTACTGTATATGTATATACAGGCAGACTATATATCGACACCTACCGCGAATATTCCGGTAATAGAAAATACAAATTGTCCAAGAAAAATAAAATAGTATTTTTTATATATTTACTTTTCGAATAGTTTTTCATCTCAAAAGAAAGCAAATTTTTTAAGCTGTCTTCATATCGAGACAAAATACACTTGCTCACAAAAGTGCGATATATTTTTCATCGATGGAGAGTATAAATTAGATTAAAACCGTATTGTTCGTTTATATAAAGATAAATAGTATTTTCATATCTTTGTAAATATCAATAGAAAAATATTATTGACAAAAAAAACCCGACTGCATTTAATCTTGAAAAAAAGATTCATTGCCTTAATCAAAATCTTAAAAGGAAGAAACAAGCCCAGTAGTTTAGAATCATGTTAAGTAATAATGAACAACTCCACAATTGAAATAGTTCTATAATCGATGTTTTATTTTTTATTTAATCTTGAAAAAAGATTATAATATATAAACACCCAAACTGAAAAATACAAACATCGATGCTCATCACACAAATGAGGATGCGGATTTTTTGCGGATGACACTTCACTTTTATTTAAAGTGAAAAGACGAGTTGGTAAGTATGACGAAGTGAACATTGCGATTTCAAAAGTTGTTGTTAACATTAGTTCAATGTTAACAACCTCCTATTAATCAAAAACTTAAAAGAAAGAAACAAGCCCAGTAGTTTAGAATCATGTTAAGTAATAATGAATAACTACACAATTGAAATAGTTCTATAATCGATGTTCATATAAAACAATTCATGGATTTTAATTTATTACAGAACGATTAACAGTCGGGGCCTTTTGTGAATAATTGATAGCTAAAAATTGGACGGGGCCCGACTGTTAATTGTTTAAAAAAGGTGCCCCGGAGGGCACCTTTTGGAACGAAGTTCCTTATCGCGCGTTGTGAAAGGGGGCTAGACGGAAAAAAAATCTTACGAAAAGTTGTCACCACACTTTTTGCTATAGTAAGGTATTGTAACCACAGAAATATCCAGCCACTTCCCTTTAGCTCGTGCATTGAAAATGAAAGAGTCTATCTACTATTTGATTGAGTTTACTTTTTTCCTACTGCCAAATGTTCGATATTTATACAGAATTTTGGCCGAATGTCGAATTTCGACCAAAAGTTGAACTTCGACGGACTGTCGAAATTCGACCGGGTGCCGAAATTCGACCGGGTGCCGAAATTCGACCGGTGGTGTCATGACGATTATTTTTGTTGAGTGTATACTGGTTTTTTGTTCTTATACTGGAACTTCGTTCCATCCGGATGTCCCTTGACACATCTCAAGTTTTTTTTTCATATTTAAAAATCCTAATTTCGTTCATTTGGCTCCGAATTTCGAGTGCACATACATGATGTTCAAAAATCAAGTCTACATAATTACTTAAGTCATTATAATTAAGTCTTTGGATTTTAAATCAGTCTCAATCTCTATAAATATAAAATAACACCACAATATTATGTAATTAACGTAGATAGTAAATAGCATTAATTTTAATATAAATAAAATATTGCCAATTATTCTCACTAATTGTATTTTTTTGCTTTCTATATCAAGCATTGTCAAGTTTTAATTAGTTTTAAACTTTTTGTTTTTGTTAGCTACTTATCTCGCATTAATACAAATATGGAAGTCGAAGTTGCCATATCATTGAAGTAACACAATACCAAATTACGTATTGATGAAGATCAAAATTTACCAGTTGTTGAATTCCATTAAGTATAAACATAGCTGTACGCCTTCAAATGACTGAATTGATTTTTATAAAGCATGTCTGAGAACTACCGATAGAAAACGTGTTTTTACTCATTCAAATTGGTTCACCCATTTAAGAGCTACGATGCCATAGATACAGATAGATACGTAAACAGACACGCACACACACACACACACACACACACACACACACACACACAAACAAAGCGGTCAAACTTATAACACCCCTTTTTTGCGTTGACGTTGTACAACTGCGTAAAATAATGAACACCTTTAAGCTAAAGGGTGCATCTACCACAGAATAAAGTACTTATATAATCTAATTTCGATTTAGTATATCGGAATAGCGATTTAAAATACTTAATCAAGTTTTCTAATTCCGAGTAATAAAAAGTAAAAGATTTTTTAATTTTAAACAATTAAATTAATGCTTGATTGGATTATATTAGAACACATTAATAACTAAATGTTTCATGCTTAGCTTTTTTAACTGCAATTTCATAAAGTACCTAAACATACCACCTTTGACCTGTTATAATTTTAGGAAATTACACTATTATGGCATTAGAGGCAAGGCCCTCGATCTTCTGACTTCGTATTTGAATGGAAGAACTCAGAGGGTCGATATCAATAGAATAAGATCAAACGCTGCCACTGTCACCATGGGTGTTCCACAAGGATCAATTCTTGTTCCGTTTTTGTTTTTGATATATATAAATGACTTGCCCTTCTTTGTTGACGATAGGCATGGAATCGTACTGTTTGCGGATGACACTTCACTTTTATTTAAAGTGAAAAGACGAGTTGGTAAGTATGACGAAGTGAACATTGCGATTTCAAAAGTTGTACATTGGTTCAATGTTAACAACCTCCTATTAAATGGAAATAAAACCAAGTGTATTAGATTCTCAACGCCTAATGCAAAGCATATAGATACCAATGTACAACTTAACGGAGACAAATTGGATCTTGTGGACTCTACTGTCTTTTTAGGAATTACGATAGATAAAAAACTACAGTGGGGACCACATGTTGACAAATTAACGAGTAGACTGAGTTCAGCAGCATTTGCAGTTAAAAAAATGAGACAGATTAGTGACCTAGACACTGCGAAAATTGTGTATTTTAGTTATTTTCATAGTATTATGTCTTGTGGGATTCTACTATGGGGAAATTCCGATGATATAAATACAATCTTTGTTTTACAAAAAAGAGCTGTAAGAGCTATTTACAATCTCAGTCCACGAGTTTCTCTAAAAGAAAAATTTAAAGAAATTAATATTTTAACCGTACCATCACAGTTTATATTTGAAAACTTGATGTATATTCGTAAAAATATTTCTTCATTTAAGAAAAATAGTGATATACATAATGTAAACACAAGGAACAAAAACAATCTTGCTCTGCATGTATCACGTCTTCATAGAATAAGCAACTCTTTTATGGGGCAATCTATACGCTTTTACAATAAACTTCCAAATGCTATTAAAGATCTAGCAATACACAAATTTAAAAAATGTATCAAATCTAAACTTTGTAAAAAAGGTTATTATAAAATATCTGAATATTTAGATGATAATAAGGCATGGGATTAATTGCTCCTCATAGCAGTCTCATATTAATTATAATATAATATTCATAAATACATTGTAATTGTAATTGTAAATACATTGTTTAAAAAAAATGTATATGCACAAAAAAGACAAGCCCGCTGAGTTTCTTCAGTCGGATCTTCTCAGTGTGTGGCCGCGTTTCCGATCTGGTAGTAACTCAAAAAATATTGACTCGTCAAAAGTGCCTGTAAAGGATAATTTGAATTAAAAAATGTTTTGACTTTGATTTTGAAATGCGACGCCATAGTTTACCTCGGAAATATTTTTTTTATAACGGGCTATTTAATAATGATTACTTATGTAATCAAAATTAAATAATTAAATTCATTGTCATAAAACTGCGTTTAAATTTAAAAAATAAAACAGCTATCAAATTGCATAAAATGTAGTCCAATATCAATCTTTGATTTTATTTTGAATTTTCCTCATAGTCTAAGTTTTGTATTCTAATCTCACTGACACTATCTTTGTTGTTAATTAATTTTGTATTTTTTGGTGTAGAACACTTGTAGTTTTTATTTTTAGTAGAACTCTTACACGGTGTGGTTTTAGCTACTTGTTTCAATATTACAATATTTTTGGATTGTTCTTCGTTTATTTTACGTAGAGATTTATTTTCTAATATTAAGTTCTGGATTTCGTTGTGCGCGCTTTCTAATTGACACCTAAGAGAATTAATTTCTTCCTGCAATTCCTTATTGACACTGTCGCTAACAGCTGATAAATCCGGCAAACTTCTTCTAGCCAATTAGTCCGAGGTGGTTGTTTCAAAAGATTCGATTGACGCAAAGTGACAATTTCAAAAGTAAAATCCATTGCAACGTTTATGGGTACTAAAAGAAATATATTAAAAGTTATTAATACTACGAAAGTGTAATAAAGAGAAAAAATATATAACTAATACTTCCCCGGTTTTCCGTTCAAGAATTTGAAACTTTCTTCTTTGTTTAAAAGAGGTTACCGTTACTGTCGATCATTATTACAAACTCTGTTTCTTCAATTTTTGATAATTATTATTAAAATCTATTATATCACAACGTTATTTGCCAATTTTTATTTATTTTATTGCACTTTTATTACATAAATACTCTTTAAATTTATAAATTCTTATTATTATTATTATTTATTATATTTATATTATTATTTATTATATTATTATTATTTTATTTATATAAATAAATTATTATTATTATTATATGATGGAGTTCTGAGATAATACATCCATATTGAGAACCTCCTAATTTTTTCTAGTCCAACAAACAAGAAACGTGTTGTATTTTAATTTGTAATTGAAATAAGTTGTTATATTTTATTTTACTTACAAATTAACCCTAATGGCCATTATCAGGGTCGCCGCTACACAACGTAGAACACAAACGGACAACGAACTCGTTAAATTATTTTAATAATGTTAAGCAGTACGTAATACCATTCGGGCCTTATAAATGCTATATATAAATAAATGTGAACGTCTGCCTGTTTGGCTGTCTGTCCGTCTGTCTGTTACGCTTTCACAGCTAAACCCGTACCGCTTTTAATAGAATTTGGCATGGAAATAGATAAACTAACGTAAACTACAATTTTATATTTAAAAAACATAATAATTCAAAAACGATCATTTAAATAACAGAAATAAACTCAACGCATATATTAAGTTATTAATACACACAATTACACTATTTTACTTGCTAAGTGTTGGAGCAAGCTGTAATATATTCAAAGTGCATTCAGCCTGAATTTAACAGCAACGAAAACAATAAAGGTCTCTAGTCGAACGACCCCGTTGATTTCAAATTATTCGGACCAGCAGGGCTACTCTTGAAAACCGATTTCAATCTTAAACGAATAAATAATGAATAATGAATTTTGAGGAATTCTTAAACAGAAAGCATTTCCACTTACAGACTAATATGAGTCCATCCACAAAATGGGCAAATAGGAAATACAATATTCACTAAATTGAATTATAAAATATATCTATGTTACTTGTTGTAATGACAACATCTACCTATATGGTAAATTTCTCAAATATATTTCAATTAGAAACATAGTTTTTTTTCCAATCACATATTTTCATACAAAAAATAACAAATAAATAAAGGCTCTCTTATTGGTAATACAAAACTGCCACATATAAACATGCATCATCATACGTGCTACCAGTGCAGTGTGTTTTATATGATACTGCTTGTTTATTGCATTAGGTTATTAGAAATTGCTTACTTTTTAAAACAGAAAGTATTGTACTGGCCGCTGATATTAGTGAGGCAGTGTTAATCATTTGAGTTGGATACTTGTTTAACTAGGTATGTTCATGTAAAAATACATATAGTTCTTATGGAATATAATGTTGACATGAGGTTTTTGTCAGCATTTTATACCTGAAAAAATATATGATGTCTACATATATTTTTTAGAGGAGCAACCTAGGTACTATTATTTTATTTGAAACCTTTTAAAAATGTTCATAAAGGATTTCATTTCTAATGGGTAAAATATTAGGAAGATATTAATTTACTATTACTTTCAATGCTAACATGCAAAACGGATTGGTGTAATTAAATAACTACAAAGTACACAAATAAACAGTAATTTATTATGACTATTTAGTTTTTAGAAGCCATTTGCAAGGTATAAATGTGTTATGTCATGTTTATATTTAACAGGGGTTCAGGATATACACAAAAAATAAAGGACTGAAAACATTGTAAATGCTCCCAGAGATGTAGCCAAAGAAAATTATACTAAGCTTTACCATTCAGAAAGAAATATTGTGGAAAGGTGTGTTTATATCGCAAGATAACAAACAAGCAGATGGGTCTCCTGATGGAATGAGTCAAACATCGTCTATAGACGCCAAAGGTGTTAATGGTATGTTGCTATTTTGTAGTAAGATCTAATATCACATGCATAAGTTTATCAGCTACGTTACCCTCCAAACCGGAATACGACAGTGACAAGCACTGACGCTGTTGCAGCAGGAATAAGTAAGGCGGTGGTACCAGACCTGGGAGAGACAATGCTGAACTCTATCACCTAGTAGCCACGATGTTAGTGACAGTGACTCGTACAGCCAATCTGTTGCCTTTTACGACCTGCCTGGCAGAACGGCAGTTAGCCCATTCTTCAAAGGAGCCAAGGACCAACACGGGGAATATAGAAATTTTAAAGAATAGATGGGATCTATATAGACATAAAAAGTTACATTATCATCATTATGTAGCAACATATAAAATGTGTTTTTCACACAGGTACCATGTAAGAGCACAAGAATATGTTATAACAAATCTTTGAAATTTTCAGCTTTTTCTACTGTAATATGCATGTTTTATATAAATGAACATGTTTTATAAAAAAATTTTCAGATTTCATGTAGAACCAAGCTTCTGACTACTCACCCTCACTCGACAAGCGCTAACTTCACAAACTCTACACCCTGGTCATGGCAACTCTTTACATGAAAATATTTTTCAAGGAATTTCACTTCTTTTTGTTAGTTGCTTATGAAAATATTTTTATACGTATGCGTATTGTTTACTATTTTTTAATTTGAAATAAAACGTCTGGACTTGTATAATTTTCAGGTCTTAGCATGAAATTAATTTTCTGTGGGAAGAAAATCCATACAAACTTCTAACCCCTAATTAAAGCGGATGGTGGGTGATATAGTGGAAAATTTGAAATACATATTTTATTATTTATATCAAGGAGTCCCTTTATCAATTTTCAGACCTCTATGATTAAAAATTTGCGGAAGTCTCATACAAAATTCTATCCCCTGGTATAAGGGGTTGGGGGTAAAAGTTCTAAGTTTTATATATTTTTTAAATCTTTTGTAACTATGAGCCAATACTAGTTATACAGTCAATTATAGCTTTTTAGAACTTCAGGATGTACATACCCTAAGAATTTTGATGACTGTGTATGAGTCAGTGACGAAATCAGGGTTTTTTTAATAAAGATAAAATCTGAAGTATAAGAGCTATACAATTGAAACTTTATATAATATAACCCCAAGAAGTCACAGTTTTGCGTGTTTACCGCTAAAAAGACACCCTTTGTCGTACGCTCGCTCGTGACAGCCTCAGCTAGTGTCGAAATTCTGGGAGTCGACATATCGAATTACGTTCAGTTTCGCGGTCATTTGGAAGGTAAGTCAAAACTAGCATTCAAAAAGCTCGGTGTGCTCAGCAGAACGAGACAGTACTTTTTGTCGGCCATCGCCTTCAACTTTGTGAGGCACAGATTCGGCCTCACATGGAGTACTTGTTTTCATCTCTGGGCCGGAGCTCCCCAGTACCAACTTCTTCCTCTTGATCGCATTCAGCGTAAAACGGTTCGAATCGTTGACGACCAGGCTATTTCGAAACAGCTTGACTTTCTGGCACTGTGCAAAGATGTAGGTTCACTCTGCGTCTTCTACCGTAATCATCATGGGGAGTGTTCCGACGAGTTGTTTGGAATAATTCCTGCCGCCGAATTCCATCATCGGACATCGCGTCAAAATTTAAATTTCCATCCTCACCATCTCGATGTTTGGAAATCCACAACTGTGCGATTCTCCCGACACTTTTTGCCTCGCACTACTCTGTTGTGGAATCAGTTACCGGCAGGGGTGTTTCCAAACGGATACCATTTAGGGACCTTCAAGAAAAGAGCTTACTTAAAAAGAGTTACTTACTTACTTATGGGTGGCGGTGATCACTTACCATCAGGTGCACCTCCTGCTGGTTTGCCCCCTCTTCTATATAAAACAAAATTATCAATAAGTCTACTACTGACATCAAATCCCAAGAATTTTGTTTATCTAATAGTTAATCCAAACTCTAATCTAGTCGAGAAGTTGAGTTCCTGCCAAAAATAGTCACAGGTTTCTTAAAAATATGGTTGATGGCTTAAACGATCCGGAAATAGGAACACGTATTTTGAATTTTTTTGGAAAAAAAATGTAATTGTTATTAACAAAAAACTGAAAAAAAAAATAGCCGTCCAGTTTTTTTCCAAAATCTCAAAAAGTATAAGTGATAGCTCAAATATATATATATATATATATATATATATATATATATATATATATATATATATATATATATATATATATATATATATATAAGTTTCTGAAAGAACAGGAAATTTTAGTCTCCAAAATTAAATAAGTAATGAAATAAAAATAATAAAACTTTTAAAACGTCATCTTGTTGAGTGTAATTGTGAAAAGGGCTCCAAGAAACAAAAAATCATAGATTAATTAATTATTCAAACTTTTATACTGCCATTTATGACAACACAAACTAGGGGAAAACTATTACTTAACAATTGAATAACTTTTCGAAAAATGGTCATAAATATTTTATTCTCGCGGAATCATACTCTTTGAAGTGTTTATATGACGCCTGAATTTTTTCAAATTTTGGAATTGATATATAATTGCATAGAAAAAAAATATTTAAAACCTACGCTAACTATAGTAGCAGTGTGCGCATGCCGAAACTGCCGCGCGAAAGCCGATTTTCAACATAAAATTAACACATAATAAAATTGTAGGAAAGTCAATGTACGTCCGGGGTAAACTCTAAAAATACTGCATGGATTTACTTCAAATTTTGCATGAATATTACTAATAGGTCGGGTTAACATATAGGCTACATATTATCACGCTATCACCTACGGGGGAGGAGCTGTGAGAAGTAAACGAAGTCCGCGCGAACGAAGTCGCGGGAAACAGCTAGTTATAAATATTGGAGCTACAATTCCGAGAGTCGAGTATTTTTATACTAAAATTTCTTACTAATATTATTTGTTT
Organism: Apodemia mormo; assembly: GCA_036924255.1. Lineage (NCBI taxonomy): Eukaryota > Metazoa > Arthropoda > Insecta > Lepidoptera > Riodinidae > Apodemia > Apodemia mormo. The sequence goes on along the minus strand of JAUPFN010000019.1, from coordinate 12,132,951 downwards.
GTAATATTAGTAGATTTTGATAAAATTTGACAAAAAGATAGTTGAAACCCTATTGTCAAACGTAGGGTACCTTTAGTGTCAGTTCACGAATAAATCACGAATTAACTGGCAATCGTGAACGCTTTATGATACGACTAAGAATGTTAATTTCAGATATTTTACATTCAAACTAAGATATGTATCTACAAAAAAGAACAAGCAAATCAGCTGAATGGCCCTCGGATGCTGAAAGGTTGACGACCGCTATCTAGCGGCTAGGCTAGATCAATGATTGATTACCAAATGGCGGAACGCGCGAAAAAAATAAAATTATATATGACTAGCTGTTGCCAGCGACTTCGTCCGCGCGGACTTCGTTTACTCCGCACTGTTCCTCCCCCGTAGGTGATAGCGTGATAATATGTAGGTATTATGTTGACCCGACCTGTTAGTAATATTCATGCAAAATTTGAAGTAAATCCATGCAGTATTTTTTCAGTTTACCCCGGACATACATACAGATAAACAGACAAAAATTCTAAAAACTATATTTTTGGCTTCGATATCGATTGTTGATCACGCCCCAAGTATTCTTTTAAAAAAATAATCAATGTACAGTTTTGACTTTTCTACGATTTTATTATATGTATAGATTAGAGCATTAGAGCATAGGCAATGTGTATTTTAGGATTTAAGCTATCAAAATTGTTTCTATAACTTTAGGGTTTTACTTGAATGGATGTAGAAAAATTTAAAAATAAACTTAACAAGTTAAAAGTTTCTCTTCAATTACTGTCTGTAAAGAAAGTATTTTTTAATTTTAATATTGCCCCCCCCTACCCCACTTATAAAATCAATTGGTTATCCCTGATTACTTAGAAGAACCAACTTTTTTTATTATTATAATGGCATATTTAGGCGTTAACAACAGCTAGAACCAACGTAACAATTGTCAAAGCTATTACCACAGATTATGCAATAGATCTGAACAAATATTAATTTTAAGAATATATTTCACTACCCAAGTTTCTTAAACCAATAGTACCTATAAGTAAAAAGCCTAATGAAACGACTTAATTAAAAAAGAACATTGATATCTGACAATAACGTTACGTATTGAAGTACGACATCACTATCTACATATTAATGTGCCGTCCATCACTTGACATTACGTCAGTGAGGTGCACTACTAATTGGCATAGGTTAGGAAGCCACTGGCACAGCATCACATGCTTACATTTCAGTATTATAATAAACGGTAACGAATCTACGTCCAAAATTTTTATATTTATTTTTGTAACTTCTATTAACATTTTCAAAGCTAGTTTTGGGCTATTTAAACAATTGCTTAAAAAGAATAAAGATCTCCGGAACTATGGGTAGGTATTCGACTAGATCTCACTTATTTTTATTTTTTTTATTTTATTTTATTTTATTTTTTATTTTGACAATGGTTTGGAGGTGATACCAAAATTTTTTTTTGAAAAAACAAAATTTTCGTGGGAGATCTTTTGATCTCTAAAACAATTCTACACATTATCACAGAATACTGGAGACTGCCAGAAGGCAAAGTACATACAAGTAATATTCGAGCAACGCACACATGGTGGTGAGGTGTCTACCTCTCACGGACGCGATATATAGGACTGGTGCAGAACAAACTGTCCCGAGCCATTCCGAGGTATCGCGTCCGCGGGAGGTGTCTTTATATGTCCAATATTCTGTCACATTAATTTATTCCATTTTTTGATCAGATTGATACTTTTCTTGCTACAAGACCGCAACTTTAAAGTGTGAAATTAGCCTTCATCTTTTTCAAAGACAGTTTTGGGCTACTTACGCAACAGAACAATTACTCGTATCTACTAAAAAGTATATAAAATTCTAAACGGCTAGAACTCACTTTATTTCGTTTTATCTTGTCAATGGAGGGGGGGGGGGGACTTCAAAGGCACAAAATACATTTACTTTGTACTTTGTAAAATTTTGGCATTTGCCCAGGGTGGCCAGATGCCCCATATTTTACAGGCACTCCGTTTTTCTCCTCTTTTTATTTTTATTTTACGGCCACTCCGTTTTTTTTTTTTAATTATGAACAATAAATACGGGATAAAAAAGCTGTAACTATCCGAAATTTTATAGTTATTACCGGACATATAGAGTATATTATACAAAATTAACGTGACAACATAAAGGTTTTTTAGAAGCTGTTTAATCTAACGAGAAAAACAATTTTAAAAATTTAAAGGTTTTGTCATCACACAAATTTGTAATAGCTTTTTGGTGGATGTGGGTAATTAAATCAAAAAACAACAGGTAGAAATCCAATTTCTTCAACTTCGAACATTTAAACCTATTCCATAATTTGAATGCCGATTATTTGGATAGCGTTTATTATAAATCATTCGCACACCAAGCATGTGTGGCATGAGTAACTACCCTAGGGAAAGAGGTACTATAAGGCTTCACCTGGTTTTGGTCATCTGCCTATTCCATCATCTATATATTCCGCGAGAACAAAATCAACAATCTTGACAGTTCATTCCTTACAATGGATTACTATGCCGCATATGATAGTGATGTTGTGAGTAAAACACACAAGGCAACCTTCAAGGCGTCAAAATACTATCTAGTGAAAATATGTATGCGATCTCCAAAACTGCGATGCGAAGGCTATAATTTTTTTTTTAAATTTATTGTCCAAAACTTTCACATATTACATATTATATTGATAAAAACAGCTATGCACTAAAACTTTTAAAGTTTATCCGGCAGCAGCTGTGGAGTCGACTGTGGATAATATATTATTAATGAATTACAAAGAGTTTATTACAATCACTACGTTTTACTGAATTATGTTATTAATATAGTATTTTTTTAATTTATATTTTAATGTTTTTTTTTGTGAATAGAGCGATTACAACTAATAAAAGTATATTGTAGCATCCTTTTACCATACACATTATTTATTCTAGGCAGAAGATATTTATCCATTTCAATATTGCGTAAAAACTTTGGTCGTTCTTTAATATTTAACAAATCCGGTAAATAAGTTTCATAAATAATTGAGTATTTAATTTTATCATATAATGGTAATACGTAGCAATATTTGAAAAGAAATTTGGGATTGTTTTTCGATTCTTTTAAAATATTTTTGGGAACTTGTCTTTAATAGTTTTAATAATTAAATATAGGCAATAAAAACAAATCATTACCACCGAATAGCACCATCAAATTCATAAGGGATTAATAATAGGAAAGACAATAAGTTAAACTAACGAATTTTAACAATAGCTTATCTTTGAGACTTTGATTTTAGAGAATTTATTTAAATTTTCAGAACCCATCATCAATTTTCTGAGCGATCAATGCTGAAAAAAAATTCAATGCTGAAATATAGTAATCGACGACAATTCTTTTCCATTCAAAGTCCGATATATTTGCGAGAAGTGGTCGTATCAAGGTTCTGATCACGCTATAGTAATTATTGATAGGCAGGGTTAGACCTTGACTATAAACTACATGTATTAATGTCATAATGCGCAAGGCAATTTATGTAACAGATCAGTTAAATAATATTAATGTACCTTCCTACCTTGTAGCTATTATATTATATTTTACCACAGATTATAGTTACTATTATTAGACACAATTATAATTTCACTCACAACATACATATATATTTTTGATTACTCAAACGATTTCACTTTTTAAGCATTTTCAGGATGTAGGTAATATACTCCATCCTAAGAATAGGAGTATATTACATCCTGAAGATACTTAAAACGTGAAACCGGTTGAGTAATATATCAAAAATATATATGTTGTGCAATGCAAGTGTATGTGCAAGTGCAAGCGCATTGTTAACTACCTATTGTGTCTAATAGTAACGTATCTTCACCAAGTGCCGGCGAGGAAAAGTATAGAATATATAGTGACTGTACTTATCGCATGGGCGTTAAAACACAGTGGTAGCCATTCACAGCTGTAGCAAGTTCTCGTAGTGGTTCAGTTGACCGCATATTTTTATAAACATACTAGCTGTTGCCTGCGACTTCGTCCGCGCGGACTTCGTTTACTCCGCACTGCTCCTCCCCTGTAGGTGATAGCGTGATAGTATGTAGCCTATATGTTGACCCGACCTGTTAGTAATATTCATGCAAAATTTGAAGTAAATCCATGCAGTACTTTTTGAGTTTACCCCGGACATACATAAAGTCAAACAGACAAAAATTCTAAAAACTATATTTTTGGTTTTGATATCGATTGTAGATCACGCCCCAAGTATTCTTTTAAAAAAATATTCAATGTACAGTTTTGACTTTCCTACGATTTTATTAATGTATAGATACCATTAAACAAACATATATGAAGAAGAGACCAACAGATCGTAAGAGGTATATGATTGGCATCGCATCTACTAGGTAACAAAGTTTCCGATTCCGTCTTGCCTGAGTATGTGGTACAGCCACCTTACTTGCTCCTGCCGCAATAGCGTCAATATTTTTCATTATCGTGTTGCGGTTTCGAAGGAAGATTGCCGGTTGACTTACTTGGCATTGCTATCCCGCGTCGCAGATAACAATGCACCATTAACATCTTTAATGTCTATAGGCGATAGTTTCTCTTTCCATCATGAGATCAATTTGCTTGTTTGTTAAAAAACGCTATAGATTACAGATAGTCAGGATTTGATTTTAACTATGAACTACAGATATTTATGTCTTAATTAAACTGACCTATTGTTAAATATCAATAGTAATTTTTTTATCGACCGATATTAAGATATTATTGATGATTAAACAAACTTACTTCTGTATAAAGTTCAATTAGAGCTTCGTTCGAAGATATTATATTATATTTTTGATTAGCACCAACATGTCATTCAAGTGTATGTAAAAATGTAATAACATTCAAGTTTGGATGGTAAGATCTTTGGTCAAAAGACAATGCCGTCTTGACCTTTAGTGAAAGCGTTATTAGTCTAAGTTAGTGAATATGTCAATTCCATTTTTACACTTGAATGACATGTCACTAGAATTTTGACCGCGTTGGTGCTAATCAAAAATATAATTATATATGTCAATTTTACGTTAGATTCACAAAAAGTATTCAACGTTTTAAAATTTTGGTTTTCCTGTTAAAAATAAACATTTTAATGCGATATTTGTATTCGTCAATTAAGATGAGATTGCCGACAAATTGCAGGTACCTACACGTTTCATAATTTTTTATGTCGTGACTATGTATTTTTAACTTCCCGCTACGTAAGTAGATAAGGAAGTTACTGATTTTGCCCCGATCTTCGAAAATCTAGTTTTCACCAGATTTACACGTTTTGAGGCCCTAGGAACATTTTCCGACTATTTTCACGATGACATCAGTATGTTTGTATGTATGTATGTGTGTGTATGTAAACATCTCATACATTTGAACGGCTTGATCAATTGAAACACGGTTGATTGCATTCAATTGGATTCCGCTCAACTTAGACTTCCTTAGAATTTTGACCAATTCGGTCCAGAAAAAAGAAATTGGTGAAACAGTATTTTTTAATATAACTTCCAGATTAGTGTATCGATTGAGTACAAGATCTAGTATAAGTATCATTATGCCCGGTTCCCTTGCGAGGTAGGCAGAGTAAACCAAGCGTCTATAGACTTTCCGGTTAACCGCGATTCACCAGTTTGTCAGTTGGCGAGATGAGTGGTGATATCCAACGCCGCATTTTACCGATCTGATGACGATTTTTTTTACTGTCGATAGGAAAGCGCTTGACCGCGATCTCGCCTGATGGTAAGCTAAGATGCGGCCTAAGATGGAACGCGTTTTAGCGATAACCGGGACCGAGGGCTTTACGTGCTCATCCAAGGCACGGGAGTGGTAAACTCTAAGCTGTTACTGAGATTTTGGATTTCAGAGAAAAATATCGAAATAAACTCAATAACACTTTTACGGTTTACCCGATCCGGGGTCAAACCCGGGACCTAGAATGATATTGACTATTGAACTCACTCGTTCTTTAGTTTTGTGTGGACTCATTCCATCCACGCCTCAACGCAAAGCGTTTGAGTTATTTAAAAACTAAAAACAAAAAAAAGATACAAGTACTGTTCTCGAGGGATAGAAAATAAATTTTGATGCGGGCGAAGCTAAGAGGCTAATAAATAACTAATTAATTATAAATTACAGAAGTATATTTAACACAAGTGTTTACTCCTAAGTTGAATTAATTAACTTTTAAGGTCACTTATGTCAAGATCGGTAGGTAATTTTAAGTTTGTTTATTACGTATACCAGCAAAATCCAACGTTTTTAACATAAACTAGAATTTTATTTTTATTTTTTACTTTAATGTAAACTATTAACCCTTATGGGTTCGTTATGTCCGTCCGTCCGTCCATCCATCCGTCCGTCCATTCGTCCGTCCGTCCGTCTGTCCATTCATCCACACGATAGCTCTTTAATACTAGAAAGCTGTAATTTGGCGTGAATATTAGTCACTGCAACAAAATGGTAATATAAAATATTAAAAAGTATTTATTTAGCTCCTCTATAATATGTAAAGTGGGGATATTAATTTTTTACTCGCGTATCCTATAGTCTGGCAGAACGACAGTTGGTCTATTGCGGATATATCCATCATTGACGTTAAATAGGTTAATTAAATGTTCATAGTATGAAACAAGGAAAGTCCTCGTCCTCGCATTATCGTGATAGGCAACGTCGGTACTCTACATTGCGGGAGGCCCGACACGCACTTTGCCAATTTTTTAATACCATATGTATTTTCAGAGACAGTGCTTTAAAGACCAACCATTGGCTAAACACCTCAATACTCACTACAATCCTGATACTAAATAACTAGTAAAAATCATTAGCTAATTTTAAGTCTGTCAGCTGTTTATATCACATACCACATGAATACTTGTTCTATATCGTATATAATTATAAAATGAGAAACATTTTAATAGAATATATCCCACCAAAATAATTTTTATGTAAAATGTTGCCACGACAAGACTATATGGCTCGCACTGTTAAAAAAGTTATAAGATCTCATGTTGAACCAAACTTCTAACTCTACACACCCTCACTCTATAATGCCTAACTTCACAAACTCTACACTTTAGTCAAAATATAATGTGGCTCAGTTCATTTATGGTCCGATTCAACTCGATTATTTATGCTATGATTCAACTCGGTCATTTATGGTCCGATTCAGCTCGGTCATTTATGGTCCGATTCAGCTCGGTCATTTATGGCCCGATTCAACTCGGTCATATTTTATGGACTGATTAAAAAATATTTTGTGGGAGGATAAATTTCCGTGTAGTCCCATTTTAATTTGGCGAAGAACTGATCTGGGGTTCCGGAAATCCAGGAAATGAGAAGTCGGTTGCTGCAGTTTTACTGCGTTAAAAAATTATGTTAGTATACCATCTATACGTGTCACTACCATCGTGACTACTAAGTGGTCGAGTTCCGCAACATCTCACTCGGGTATTAGGTACCGCTTTATCTATTCCTGTCGCAATAGAATCAATACTCCTCATTGTCGTGTTCCGATTTAGAGAGTAAGGTAGCAGGTAGACTTTTGCATGTGACTTTGCCATCCCGCCAAACGCATAGCAACGCATCATTAACATCTTTGGAGTCTATAGGCGATGATTTCTCATTTCATCAGAAGAGCCATCTGATTATTTGCTACTTTATTATAAAAAAGACAAACGATAAGTCAAACGTGTCAATACTCACTACAATCCGACTAAGTAGTAGGAATTTGTAAGATCTTCTTTTTTTATATATCATAAGATAACCAAACAAGCAGATGGGTCTCCTGATGGAAAGAGTCAACCATCGCCTATAGACACCAAAGGTGTTAATGGTGCGTTGCTATCTTGTGGCGAGGTCTAATGCCACATGCATAAGTTTACCGGCTACCTTACCCTCCAAACCGGAACACGACAGTGACAAGCACTGACGTTATTGTGGCAGGTAAGGCGGTGGTACCAGACCCGGGCGAGATAATGCCCCAAGTAGCACTTAGGCTTATGCTTTTAATTACCGTCCAAATACGCTTCAGGCTGTACTAAGTCCCTATATAAATCTATTATACAGTCACTGGCTTTTAATCACTTAACTTATGTTTAGAGATGCGTACAAAAATTGAAGAACCTTAAATACAAAACATATGTTTGTCACTTGATTTCACTATTGTGATGTATTGATATCGGTCGTTTGACTTTACAACTAAACCAACTTATTGTTGTTATGTTTTACTTTATTTTTTAGGGAAATATGCCTTATAAAATAATAAAAACAATTGAGAGAAGCCAAAACTGTATTTGTATCGTACCCAGTTTGTGGGAGGATAAAGGTGAATTAAAATGGCCAAGAAAACAACACGATATAACTAAGTTGATCAAGAACGAAAAATCTAGCCCTTTAAAAATTGGTCTATCACAAAAATATCATGAGTTAAGCTTTTAAGCTCTAATGTACGCTTACCTGCTTTTTATAAACTTTCTCCAACACCTGTCTTTGTACAGGTTTTGCTGGAAGAGATCTCTTAAAGAGATAAGCACACCTTTGTACATAGTTTAATTTATATAATACTTGTGTATAGATATGTTTTTTTTTATACATGAAGAGTTAAATAAATAAATAAATAAAAATATCTTCAAGAAGAATACGTTATTTCGTGCTTGTGATTTAATATTATTAGCTCTTCAAACAGAAACATATACTCTCTTGCCTGTAATTATATCTAAGTATATAATATTTTTAAAATAATTTTAAGTATACATATATATAGGCTGTTGCAAAAGTGGTACAGTAAGCCGAAAGGGGGTGACTCAGGGGGTCATTCTTAACAACTTTTGTGTAACGACTTTTGGAAATTTGCGAAAAAAATATTGACTCTCCATAGAAATTTTGTTGATCACGTGACTTTTCACAATGGAAAAACAAAATGTTTTTCGCGAATTTTCACAAATCGTTGAACCAAATTTGTTCAGAATGACCCTCTGAGTCACCTCCTTTCGGCTTACTATACCGCTTTTGTAACACTTCGTATAGTAGCAAGTTAAAATAAAAAAAGATATATTTTCTCAGTGTAATGATTTTTATTTCTCTTTTAACTCTTTTTTATATATTCTTTGAAGAATAGACCAATTGCCTTTCTGACAGGCAGGTCGTAAAAGGCGACCGATGGGCTATTTGAGTCACTTCCATCGTGGTTACTAGGTGATAGAGTTCTGCATTGGCTCAACCAGGCCTGGTACCACCGCCTTATCTATTCCTGCTGCAAAGCGTTAGTGCTAGTCACTGTCATGTTCTGATTTGGAGAGTAAGGTGGCCGGTAAACTTATGCATGATATGCAGATAACCTACAATCACTTTTTGTTACGGAATGTTTTTTGTTACGGAACCCTTTTCCTTGAACATTAATAAAAATGACGATTGTAGGTTACCTGATTTAGTAATTTTTCAGCTTTATCTTCATCACGATTACTTGGTTGGTAATTTATAAGATTCAATTAATATTCCTTTACAATCTTCCTCTTGATTTTTTCCACATGATATCAACTATGCAGACATAAAAACAGCAAATAACAATTTTCTCAGTAATACCTGTAACAATGCAAAGTAAAAAGCAGCCTAGAGCTGTACTACAGTTGTATATACAGATTTTTTAACACCATTGGCTGCATAACAGTCTAGAATTACGCCATAAATATTAGCTGTAGAACGGTGATTGCATGTCCCATTTTACAGAAACAAGCGTTGAGTGCTACTATAATAACACTTAAAGCTGTAATAAATTCCCGTGCTAAACAAAATACAGCTAATGTACAGCTTTAAGGTTTAAAATGAGCCTAATGAGTTACAAAATACTTAAAGCTGTACAGTAGTGTATTAATATTCAGATATAACGCCTAAAGCTTACGCGAAACTCTAAGAAAGGCCTTGTACAGCATTAGGCTGTATAAAAGCTCATAAAGGTCTCTTAAACCAATAAAAGCATATTTTTACACCATTGTACGGCTGCAATAGAACTTTAAGTTCTATATGAGCTGCTTTATGGGTATTAAATATGCTTGATTGCTGCTTGGGGCAAAACTCTGCCACATAGTAAAGTAGTTTCTTATAGCAACAGCGACGGTGTATCTGTCAATGCTGTATCCAGATTGGAGAGATACTATATTATAGAGCATATGCATGTAGAATTATATCCATGTCACGACATTTGTGGTGCCTATATGTGAAGGCTGTCTCTTTCTATCAAGAGAGGTTTCTGCTATCTATGATATAAAAAAAACCGGCCAAGTACGAGTCGGAAACGCGCACGAAGAGTTCCGTATCATCCCTATTCAAGTTTCTACCTGCTTATCAAGATCGAGTAAAATTTGCTTAAAAATTACGTTTATTGTATGGGGACCCCCTTAATATTTTCATTTTTTATTTTTAATATTTGTTGTTATAGCGGCAACGGAAGTATAAAATTTGTGAAGATTTCAGCTTTCTAGCTATCACGGTTTACGAGATATAGCATGGTGACAGACAGACAGATGGACAGACAGGCAGCGAAGTCTTATTAATAGAGTCCCGTTTTTACCTTTTTGGTACGGAACCCTAAAAACACATCGGAACTGATGACCCCTATTAATGCTAAATAATAATTATGCGTGTGGCGTTAAATCTTTGGTGTTTATTGACGAAGTTTATCTCTTCCCATATGCTATATCTTCTAAATATATAAAAATCAATTGCTGTTCATTAATCTCGCTAAAACTCGAGAACGGCTGAACCGATTTGGGTAATTTTGGTTTTGAATTAATTGTTTAAGTCCAGGGAAGGTTTAAAAGGTGAGAAAATATAGAAAAAAGTAAGAGTAGTTAAAAAGGCAGAACAACGTTTGCCGGATTAGCTAGTTTGAATATATAAATTGGCGCTCCGTCCGTCATAGGGATCGTCCAATAATGACGTAAGGGTTGAAAGGGGTGGGGGGATTATAGCGAAACTTCACAACTCACAAGTGGAAGAAGGGTTAATGAGTATATCACGTGTATTAGTTTTTTCGTTGAAAATGTGATTCCAACCAAAAGCGCCGCGTCACTTTGCCTCTCTGTCAACGACCCTGACCGCCGAAATAAACAAAAAATATCATTCCAGAATTAAATCTGATTATATATACTTTTATTAAAGTTAATATTGTAATAACAGTTAAGATTATTTGTACCAAAAAAATACACATGACCTGGGGAGAGTAGGGGGGGGGGGTCGTCTAATTCCTCACCACATACCTAAATTGCTAAAAAATCACGTTATTAATTGACGACCCATAGCTCTGATATTTGACTAGCTGCACCGCACAGCTTCGCCTGCGGGTATTCACATGTCATTAATATGGATCATGTTGCCTGAATGAAATGGTAAAATAAAAAAATAAAAATTAATATAAGAAATTTCAAACAATATTTTAACTCCTTTGGGATGTTATGTTTGTGTGGCAAATTACTATTGTGGCAAGTAAAAAAATAAACATGTTTATTTTTATTAATTTAGTGTATTTATAAATGCATATTAAGGATGTAAAAAAAATTAGTTTCTACAATCTTCTACATTCTAAACTTTAACTGTGCCAAATTTCATACTCTACCGATCGCGTGTTTGACTTAAAAAGGGATACAAAGTATTTGCTTCACGTATATATAAATATATTTCCTTTTGCACTGCGAAAAGTCAAATTTAAATGTCTTGACAGTATGTTGCACCCGCATAACCTCAATCCGTTTAGCAATGTTAATCACACGCCATCTGGTTGTTGACCGCAAATTCTGCATACATTTAAGACAAAGATTGATATAGTTAGATCTGCTGTGTTGGATTTCATTACCCGAATATTTTCGTAAATATCGAACCCACCGAAAATATTAGGTAAAACGTTGCCACGACAAACATGTTGATCCTAGCTTCATACTCTACACGCAGCGTGCAGCGCTGCATTATAAAAAATATTGGTGAAACCCGCGGATCCTCTAATTTTTCCGGAATAAAAAGTAGACTATGTGCTATTCCAGGTCATAATCTACCTGTGTGCCGAATTTCATTCAAATTTTGCGTGATTGAGTCTTCGAATTCTTGATCGAAGAATTGAGTCTTCAGATTCTTGATTGAGTAGCAAACATCCATCCGTCCAAACATCTATACATCAAAACATCCAAATTTTCGCATTTATAATATTAATATAGATTGAATAGCAGCAAATTAATGAACCGAGAATAAATTTTTCTAGCAAAACGGCCAAGCCACATATTTTGACTAAGATGTAGAGTTTGTAAAGTTAGGGCTTGTAGAGTTTGTATCTAGATGAGAACCCAAACACATTGTGTAAATAAAATAATTTTAAACAGATGGGCTATTTAATATATGAGCAATGGGGGTAAATTTGAAAACAGTAGCTTTGCAAACCATGATATGATCTATGCTTGTAATTCCAAATAGTAGGGGCGCCCAAGAGGGGATTTTGGTTTTACTCGACATGAGTATTTAATATATATGTTGTATGTCAGTGTCTTAAAATAGTGTATTAAATTTATACTGTAAATACAGTTTTTTCACAGTTAAGTATTCACTTCTGTCGGCAGTCCTCATGACTGCCTCGATTTTTTTACCATTGGAGAGCTTGCTATTTGAATTCTAAGAGACGATAATTTGCAGCAAAACGTTTCTGTGAAATGAACCGTGCCACAAATTTCATATGCTAAAGCCTGAATGTAATGCATGCAGTCAATGACGCTTCAAACGGCACTGCGACTACAGTCTGGACTGTGCTTAAGAGGCAGTTCACACTTTAGACCAACTTTTGACGAGAAATCAAAATTTTCCAATTCCAATTTTTCATATTATAAGGTACTTTTATTTAATTAAATAGTACCATTAGATAGTTTAATCTTTTAAATATTGCCTCAATGAAACAGATTTTTTAATCATCAGTTGTATTTCTTATAAAAAATGTTCTCTGAAATCAAGTTTCGACAATGACGCAAGGAAGCTATTTTTCCAAAAGGTATTGCTATTGCTAGAATCAACAAACTTAATTTAAAAAAACATCTAACAATTATTGTGCCTGAATGGATTACTTTTTTCCTAAAAGATCTATAACTATATCTAATTAATTAAGCAAATATGCCTATTTCAACGAAAATGAACGAAATATTAACTGGGTTTTTTGTTATCAAAAAATGACATTTTCCTATAGAAATTGACATATAATAAAGAAACTATACTATATATTTTTATGCAAAAATAAGTCACTTAAAATATTTATTTATTTATTAAAAATACTATAAAATCCGCTACGACCGTGTCCCAAAATTAGTACAGCGTAGTAATAAAATTAAAATATTAAAAGTATCAATACTATTTTCATTTTATCAGCACTAGGTGCACTATATGGACGACGACGTCCAGCTCTCGCATCGATTAGAGAATATCTAAATTTCAGTTGGTCGATTTTGTGAAATGGCTTTTAAGACAGCATTTCACTGCAGTCGATCTGAGAATTTTGGTATAATACAATTTACAAGGCGTTACACTTACATATCGCTCATTCGGAGAAACAATGAAGTAATTAATGCAGTTTTTACCAAAACTGAGTATACGCCACAAATTTCTTAAAAATAATAGTTTTTTTTGAAAAAACAGACGCAATCGCATCGGAAGAATCATTGCAAGTGAAAAATAAACACGTTGTAACCTCTGAAGACAAAAATACCCCTTTCGTGTTCCTACTAGTAGGCTGTCGTTATTCATATTATATTGATCCCATCAATGCTTTGATTTGTTGAATATTTGTTTTTGGAAACTTGGACTAGTTCGTGTGCTCGTATGTGTGTATCAAAGACCTACTATTTTTTGTAGATCTTTGGTGTGTATATTAAGTTTTACGGCAACTTTAACCTATAAACACGAATACAATAGTGACAAGCACTGATGCTATTGCGACAAGAAATGTAAAGTGGTGATATCAAACCCGGATTAGTCGTTGCGGAACTCTACCTTGGATGGGGAGAATCACGCTTTACACCACAAGTAGCTTTGACACGTTTTTATAATCTTTCGCTTTTTGCGAACTGCCTGACAGAAGTGTAGTTGAGTGTCGGAAAACCCCATAAGCAAATTAAGCAATTGCTTAGGGCATCCATTCTTAGGGCACCAGAAAGAGCATCAGTAAGAAAATCTGTAAACAGTTGACCCTGCAGGCCATCACTGAAACTTCCCGTTAAATTAAGGTGTTTAAGCTCAAAGTAGTAAAAACTATAAGCATAGATTTTTTCAGTGGAAACATTTATTTCTTAAAAATGGCAGCCTATTGATTTTTAAAAACCTGTATGAAATAATACAGGTTGTATTATTTTGGAAACGATGATCCATTTTGACCTTTTGAATGGCATTCAACTCAATTTTTGAGATTTAAGTACTGCTTTAGCTTCATAATCTGGCTGCAAAAACTTTTTTCAAAAATTTTCGTCATTGATAAATCCCAAACAAATTGAGCGATTTTGATCCAAGTAACTGAATTCGACGCAGTTTTTAAGGAGAAAACTGATAAAATTGTGTAAAAACTTAGAGTACTTTTAAGAAGAAAAGCTGCTCAAAAAAAAAGAAAATCTCAATATTTCTTCATCTCTATCTCTGTTTATCTCTATCCCTCTTTATCTTCCTTTATATATTTCTCCCCCCTCATTGTCTTTCTCTCCCTCTATTTATCCAAGTTCTGTTTCTATATATGTTATCTGGGATATTACTAAAAATAAATATTTTATATTGCCAGACCTTTTTTGTGAGCCGTAACTTCCCCCAGACACTTCAAATCACATAAAAAAATGAGGAATTTTTCTTATATTCGAAGTCTTCAATTTAATATATATATAATTTAATATATAAAATATTCTCCATATTTTAATACTTTCTGTGGACAGCCAAACCAAACCCAAGGGCCAAACATCCCCTGAGTCACGATGAAACTTCCGCTGTAAGTGCGAGCGTAAGGGCATTGATACATGATTGATTAAGCACTTGTAGTTTAATTTTACTTCACAATATATTTTTAGTATATTTCCCCTGTATTGGTCCGGGCTTCTTTGAAGAATAGGCCAAATGCCGTTTTCACAGGCAGGTCGTGAGAAGCAACCGATTGGCTATGCGATTCACTACCATCGTGGCTACCAAGTGGTAGAAGAGTTTTGCATTGTCACTTCCAGGTCTGGTACCACTGCTTTATCTATTTCTGCCGCAATAGCATCAGTGCTTGTCACTGTCGGGTTCCGGTTTGGAATATCATAAGATAGCAAACAAGCAGATGGTGTTGATGCAAAAATCTCTTGATGCAAAAAGAGTCAACCATCGCCTATAGACACCAAAGAAGTTAATGTTGCGTTGCTATCTTGTGGCGAAGTCTAATGCCACATGCATACGTTTACCGGCTACCTTACCCTCCAAACCGGAACACGACAGCGACAAGCACTGACGCTATTGCGGCAGGAATATGTAAGGCGGTGGTACCAGACCCGGGCGAGACAATGCAGAACTCTACCACCTAGTAGCCACGATGGTAGTGACTCGATAGCCAACCGGTCACCTTTTACAACTTGCCTGGCAGAACGGCAGTTGGCCTATTCTTCAAAGGAGGCCGGGACCAACACTTTTGTCTGTTTGTCTGTATGTATGTCCGGGGTAAACTCAAAAAGTACTGCATCGATTTACTTCAAATTTTGCATGAATATTACTAACAGGTCGGGTCAACATATAGGCTACATTTATCACGCTATCACTTACGGGGGAGGTGCTGTGCGGAGTAAACGAAGTCCGCGCGGACGAAGTTACGGGCAACAGCTAGTATTATATAAAATTTAAGATGAAATTGAAGATATAAGAAAAGTTCCTTATTTTTGTTATGAGATTTGGAGTGTCTGCGGGAAGGTCCGGTCCACAAAAAAGGTCTGGCAATATAAAATATTTATTTTTACTAATATTCCGGATAACATACATGTATAACAATCAGTACTTCGAATTTAACAAAAGTAAGCTATGTTTCTGTTTACCTTTTCTACCTGCTATATCTCTGAAGGCCGCCTATGCAATCCAGCGGGTATGCACACACTATTAAACACATATAAGAGCAGTAGGGCTACTCTTGAATACCGATTTCAATTTAAATGAATATTTAATGAATTTTGAAGTGTTTCGTACTGATTTTTCGTATTCAATTATTGGATTCGGCGACAGCGCCACACGGATTTCGAAATTTTTTGGAACTACTCATTATTGCTTTTATTCGTATTTTGGTTAAAACGGTACTTAAAATTTCCACTTTTAACACTAGCTTGACGTGTAACGATGACATCTATTTCCAATAATTAGGTCGTTACTATACTGAATGAATGTGGGCAATATTGGTTACAAGAGTACCGTTCTTTGACGATATTCGAAACTTATTGTTTTTATCAATATTGGTTTAAGATTTATATTGTTTTCAAGATTCTGCTGGTACTCTCTAAATTTCGTTTATTCGAAAATAAGTAACGTCTGGCGGCCTTGGGATCATACTCTTAAACAGCTATAACCGCTTTAGCTCAGAGTAATAATTATTCCTCTGAGATTACTGGCGTTCTGAAGTTATCGTGGAAAATTTTGAAAGAGCCGACCTTTCTACATAACTCGGGCATGAATGAATACGTCAAACTACGTCATCGTATACCTATCTAAATAATGGGTGCGTGGTGTCATTGATCGACCCAGTACGCATAACCTGCCAATTGGATCATACCCAAAAAATTGCAATGTATATCAATGTTTGGATGATTAATTTGGTAATGTTACTTAGTAGTAACGGGTTATTCCCTTTGTTAATCATCATCATGCCACTGGAAATCACAGCATCTAATATCGCCTTTCTATCACTTATTGGATGCACTTTATTAACATCTCTAAATAAGTGCTCTAAGTTTTTTTACAATTTTAATCTTAGACATACCTTTTTAACTTCCCGCTACGTAGTACCTAATGTACGTAGATAGGAAGTTACTGAATTTGCCCCGATTTTCGAATCTCGAGTTTTCACCGGATCTCCACGTTTAAAATTACGTCATTTTTAGCATATTTACTTTATGTTTTTAAAATAATTTTCAGGCTAATACACCGATGGACTTAAAAATCTTACCAGCTTTTCTCCTTTAAAAACTGCGTCAATTGGATCAAAATCAGTCAATTTTTTGACATTGCTACGATATTTTTCAACCTATCGATTATTTAGCTAAAGCAATATTTCAAATCTCAAAAATTAAGTTGAATATCAGTCGAAAGATCAAATTGAATCACCGTTTCCAAAATATACAACTTTTCAAAAATCAATATACTGCCATTTTAACAAAATATTTTTTTTATATATCATCAGATAGCAAATAAGCAGATGGGTCTCCTGATGGAAAGAGTCAACCATCGTCTATAGACACCAAAGGTGTTAATGGTGCGTTGCTATCTTGTGGCGAGGTCTAATGCCACATGCATAAGTTTACCGGCTACATTACTCTTCAAACCGGAACACGACAGTGACAAGCACTGACGCTATTGCGGCAGGAATAGGTAAGGCGGTGGTACGAAGTACCTGCGCAAGTCCTTTCGAAACTCACAACATTCACACCTAGTAGCCACGATGGTAGTGACTCGCATAACCAATCGGTCGCCTTTTACGACCTGCCTGGCAGAACGTCTATTCTTCAAAGGAGCCCAGAACCAACACGGGGAGAAAGCAATATGTTTGAACTGAAAAAATCTGTTTATAGTTTTTACTCTTTTGAGCTTAAAATACCTTAATTTAGCGAGAAGTTTCAGGGATGGCCTGTAGGGTCAACCGCCTACACATTTTTTTGTCTTATATTTTATGTCTTTTTAACCCGTGTAAGAGCTGGCCCTCTTTAAAGAATATACCATCTGGCGTTCTGCTAGGCTGCTCGTAAGAGGCAACCTATTGTGCGTGGTAGAGTTCTGCAATATTCCTGCCGCAATAGCGTCAGTGATGTCGTGTTTGGAAAGTAAGCTAGCCGGTAAACTTACGCATATCACTTAGACCCTTCAATAAAGAAAGCAACGCACTATTAACATCTTTGGTTTCTAGGTGGTAGTTCCACAACGTCTCGCTCGAGTATATGGTACCACCTTCTTACGGTAAACGGTAAACTTATGCAAATGGTATAAAGACCCCAACACAAAAATAGTAACGCACCATTTAACATCTTTGATGTCTATACGCGATGGTCTTTTTCCATCAGGAGAGCCATCCACCTTTTTGCTGTCAATAATGATATAAAAAAACCAGGTCCAAGTCGTAAAATACAACCATCTCATAAAATTTTGGAAATGCAGCACAATTATTGAAACTTAACTTCTGCAGGTGGTTGTGAGACTAATTAGAGAAGAGTCATACTAAAAAATATTATTTCGCTGCCTTTAGTTAACGCACGTTATAATAACGAATCAATATCAATACTAGCTGACCCGGCAAACGTTGTTTTGCCACATAAATTATTAAATTAAAAAATAGGGGTTATTCGTAGAGGGTTGAAAATTTAGAGTTGTATGTACATCTATATTAATATTATAAATGCGACAGTTTGGATGTTTGGATGGATGTTTGTTACTCAATTACGCTAAAACTACTGAACGGATTTGAATGAAATTTGGCACACAGGTAGATGATGACTTGGAATAACACATAGGCTACTTTTATCTCGGAAAAATTAGGTGAACTCGCGGCATTCGTCAAAATGTTTATAATTCAGCGGGCTGCACGCTGAAGCTAGTATATTACAAACCCTATACTTGAAACTAACAATTATTGTATTATAGGTATATTTATATGTAATTAGTTTCTCCGAAACGCCTCTAACGATTTTAATGAAATTTGGTATATAGATAGTCTTTTACTATTAAAATTGATCTAGGTAAGTGACATCTCCGTGATAACTGTATTCATAAGAAAAATACCACCCGAGCGAAACTCGGTCATTCAGCTAGTAAACCACTGATATAACAAAATTTTGTTAGGCGAATCCACGGGTTTAATGGATACGCCTTTCAAAACAATTTCTTAGTTTGTCAGTGTAGCTTGCAATTATATACAGAAATACAAAGTAGGGATGTAACGGAAGTGGGTTTATCGGAACCGGAGTCGGAATCGGAGATTTTCATTTTGATTTATCGAAAACGGAATCGGAACCGAAACCGAAGCCGGAGGCCGAGTAGAGGGAAAAAGATGAGACTGTCAATTGCTCACTTAATTTCGTACCTATAATGAAAATCTATATTAATAATTCGGTCACAGGGTACGGTAGACTCGGTTGAAATGTTACCTGAAAAATAAAACTTAAAAAAGAATGATTTCGAATCGACAACATTTATCCACAAACATATAGCTACAAAATCGATAAGTTAAAAAATCCTTTTTAATTTTTTTGCCATTCAAAAAATCTAATTTTGAAAAGCTGTTTTTTTTTGAAAATGTTAATCGATTTTATCTTTCAAAAGCCATTAAACGAAATTTATGAGCCTCAAATGTTTTATTAGCCACAAAATTGATTTTTGCTTAAAACTTTCATCATTGATAAATCCCGAATAAATCAACCGATTTTAATCCGATTTACAGTATTTGACGCAGTTTTTAAATAAAAGAAACATATTTTTAAATATATCGGTTTATTTAAAAATTTAGTCGGCCTTAGAGTTATTTTAAAAATACGAAGTAAATTTGCTGTAAACAGCGTAATATTCATATTTGAAAAGCTGTAACTTTCGAAAAAAATTAATCAATTTTCATCGCTGAAACAATATTCGACGTAGTTTTTTTAAGTACTAAAATATTGTAAAATATCAAAAAATGATTGTTGGAAAAATTTCGAAGTTATGTCCAAAAAAACATTTTTTTCGAAATTTTTCGTCAATGATAACTCCCGAACGGATGAACTGATTTTGATGCAAATTATGTGTTGAACGCAATTTTTTAAATTTTACTGTTACGCCAAATTTGTTTTAGGTTTTATCAAAAATTTCTCAAAATGTCTAGGACCGAGTTGGGTAAATTTTCAGAAAGTCTAAATTGAGCAGAATTGAATCGAATACCATAGATATAGACATCACCGTGAAAATAGTCGGATAAGATTCCTAAGACCTCAAAACGTGGAGATCTGGTGAAAACACGATTTTCGAAAATAGGGGCAAAATTTTTCTTATCTACTTACGATCACAAAGTTAAAAATTGTATCCGTTCTTCAACCTTTCTAAGAAGTTACCAAAAACATTAGTGATAGTAATATTAGCATTTTATCGGTTTTTCTACTAATATATGCTGTAAAACACGCACATTTTAATTGGAAAAAAGTAATCCAGACACAAATGAAACATTTAAAACTGCTATAAAATGTACATACCATCGACCAATTAAATTCCAGATATAAGGACCTTCCGTTTAATGATATATTTACAAGAGATACATGTTTGGGGGTGAATCTTAGAAACAGGTGTATTCGATTGATTCCCCTGGCAAATTTTATTTTTCGATATTTTTTGTTAACACTCACTCAATATGAAATATGCTTTAATTATAATCACATATACCAAATAGGCATGACTGTAACCCATCTAGTTTTGAAGATATATCAATTTCAAAGTTTAGTAGCAGGGGAATCAATAAAATCGGACAGGGCAATCAATATTAACACAATTTTGTATGAGATTAGTTTATTTTACCTATAAAGTAATCAGTCATCTGCTTTCAATATTGGCACTTTATTCTTAATTATTATCAGTTAAAATTTAAAAATAAACTATCAAAAATATCACAATATTACTTACATAACTAATAACTCTAAATGCGAAAATATAGAATAAAATCAACTGAAATCTTCTTCTAAATAAAAAAAAATTAACATGGTTCTTAACTATTATACCTATAGTTTGATGACACAAATATTCAATTTAAAAAATGTTATATTGAGAGGAGTCAGAATCTTCAGCCCTATAGATTGCTGATAATACGGCTTCAGTCATTGAAGATAACATAAAATTTTCATTTTTTTTCTTAGTAATTTTTGCTGCCTTGGAGACCAAAGGGTATATTTTTTCCTTTCTTTTTTAATTTAAGTACTTTTGTCTTTCTTTTTCTTTTAATTGTGCATGTAATATGGGGTCATTTTTAATTTTTTCTAATCTTCGTCGCTCAGCTGGTCGCTTTTTCTCAAGCTTTTCTTCTCTTGTTATCTTTGGAGGCATTGCTTTACAATCTGAAACAATCAATAATAAAGCTGGCAATAACTTTTAGGATCTTGTAAATATTTTTTATAATTATAATTACGGAATCATGCATGTTTCACGAAGGAAGTTTTTTAAATTTCAAGGAAACTCGGGAAAAAGTGATTACCCTGGCACTTACGCCTAAGGAATCAATACCAATGGAATCAATAAAAGGAAGTTTTTTTGTTAATTTGGCTAAAATTTTTGTGCGATGCCAATACTGATAAAGTATATAGTTAATAGCCCTTTACCCCGTACAGTTTACCATAATTAAGAAATCCTGAATTATTAAAAAACAATTAAACGTGTAGCCAGGATAATCAACGACCCAATGTAACAAAGCAAGGGGAATCAAATTCTTACCTTCGTAAACTGAGTTCGGAGCAATGAGACATGCAGCTTCCCTTCACGATCTTTGAAGCGCGACTAAACTAAAGCTTGCCCACCAGTGCATGTGCACATTCCAACGACATTCGTATAGTGATGTTTAATGATGTTTATTAAGTTTAATGATGCGCCAAGGGGATCAACGCTTGGCCTCGGACAAAACTTAAACTTTAATTATATAGAAAACTACATAACATACAGACACCATGTATTTATTAATTGAATTGTCAATTCTTGCCTTAACCTTTCAGTCACAATAATTCTTTAATTTTCGTTCGTAAGATTATATAAAACTAAAGGTTTGTTCCAAAAATGTCGAAGGGACAGCCCAGGGGTATCAATTTTCAGAGCTTTAGATATTTTTTCTATTATCCTTAGATAAGCTAAACACCATCAATATCGTGCCCCCAGTAGATAGAACATTCACATAACAGAAAAAAAAATACCTTGTGTCACAATTTTAACATAACGGGTAGTTTTTCCTTCCGGACAGTGAAAATTTAGCTTCTAAAGATTCACCCTTGGAAACTCTATACATAAATATTTTTCACTTCCCGCAAGTCGTAAAGGAAAGTCACTTCAACTACTAACCAAAGACGACTATGAAAGGTACCTACTACGTAAAATTCGGAAAAAAACTCAAAAAAATGTCGACAAAATAATGTTTTTTTTTTACTAACTTTAAACCGATTGATCACAAAATTTAATCAGCTCAATTCCATACAAAACTGCAATCAATGCCGCAAGTTGCATCAAAATCGGTTTATCCGTTGGGAAGTTATGGTTGACAAAAATTTTTGAAAAATGTTTTTCGACATAACTTCGAGATTTTACAACCAATTAATTGGTTTTTACGTATAATATTTTAGTACTTTAAAAACTATTGTATACCGCTTACAAAATCAAAGTCTATTAAAAAAACTAGTTGGTTTGTCCTAGAAATTTTGAAAAAACCTAAAAAAATTTTGGCCAAACAGTATTTTTTTAATTTGTAAAATAACCTTCAGACTTTAGAATACACCGGTTGATTTCTAAATTGAATCAGCTTTTCACCTTTAAAAACTGCATCAAATGCTGTGAATTGGAATAAAGTCGATTAATTTGTTTGTGATTTATCAATGACGAAAGTTTTAAGCAAATCTTTTTTTTGACATTTCTCAACCTATCAATTTTGTAGCTAATAAAACATCTGAGGCTTAAAAATTGCGTTGAATGGCTTTCGAAAGATCAAAATCGATCAACATTTTGAAAAAAAAACAGCTTTTCAAAATTAGATTTTTTAATAATTCTGAGCTCAAAATCTATGCTTAGGTATTGTTTTTACTTCTTTGAGCTTAAAATACCTAAATTTAGCGGGAAGTTTCAGGGATGGCCTGCTGGGTCAACTTGTTTACATATTTTTTTATGGTATCTGCAGGCATACGAGTGAGTGGATCACCTGATGGAAAGCTTATAAGAATTTTGTTGACCCTTTAAAAAAACCGAACATCAAAGCTACTAAGGAAAACCTAGTGATTTTTCCAAATAGTTTTGGTTTATAAGAATTAGACATTCTTCAAGATATTTTTGTAGTATGTTTAGCTTATATGCTAAGTACAGGGCGGTTACTCCCTGCGTTTGAACATTCGTTATAAGTTCCGATTCAAATTTATCGGAACCGAAATCGGAATCGGAGGTGTAAAATCAATCGGAAGTTCCGACGTATCGGAATCGGAACCGAAGCTCCGTAACAACCCTACAGAGTTATACTACTTATCAACAAAACAAAACATTTCAAGGCTAATTTTTAAACATTGTCATTTTATTCGGTACGATACTGTTTGGTTTATTTCTGTTTTTCACAACACACATAATGTAACCTTAAAATGTATGAAAATTTTGGCAGTAATAGGAGCGCTTGCACATATGCGCGGCGACACGTTTCCTTCCTAATGGCATGTCTATTAGTATTCATGTGGTCTGTGGGCGAATGTAACGATTTCAAACTGATTTAAAATATTTCATCACCCAGATTACAGATAGTAGTCTCTGTTTAAGATGGATGCTTTAACGTTATATTTAGTTTAGTCTTGTACCTATTTAGATTGATTTACTAGCATCGGCTGCTGCATATTCTATTTTAATATTTCGTCTCTGCCACCATCCTTTACGTGTCAACTTCAATCTGTTTTGTAAGGCGCCAAATAGACCTATAATAATATTGCGCAATACTTTTATTATACAATAATATTGAATACCCCCTTTGATCCCAAAAGTTCAATAAATTCACTCAATAGAATTGACAAACCAGTCTGATCAATATTTTCGTGCGAACAACATGTCTGACGACGAAGTTTTAGTGGCATGCTGGTGATTTTGTTAAATAAATCTCTATACGATTCTATATATTCAAGTAAAAACTCCCGTGTTTTATCTTAGCATTCATGCTCGCCATTTTGCTTAAACTTACGATACGACCATACATTAAACACTGTGACTGGCCGAACGCGACTGATTCAAACTCTGAAGTGAAAAATATTGTGCAATATTAAAGCTCATCACATATGGTTAAGATGATATAATATTTGATATTAAGATGCCCAAATATAATATATCTTAAAGCATATTTTAGAAATCGCTCACCATACAAATCGTATGAACTATGAACCATCACACACGACTAAGATAATATGTAGGTATATATTTTGCCTATAGTATCTTAAGATACCGAACGATATGGAAATATTAATTTCATATCTATAGATACTATTTTAAGATACGAAATATGTAGGTATTACACGTCTTAAGATACTATCTTTAGATGCGAAATATACGCACTTAATATAAATAGATACATAATGTTTTTTTTCGGGATATGCACGATCGCAGTGCCTCATAATCTATATTATAATATTATAAATGCGAAAATTGGGATGTTTGGATGGATGGATATTGGTTGCTCAATCACGCAAAAAGTACTGAACGAATTTGAATGTAATTTGACACATAGGTAGACGATGACCTGGAATAGCACATAGGCAACGTTTGTGCAAGGGATTGCATCTTTGTGAATTTTGATAGCTAGAAATAGAAAGGGCCCCGAGTCTTAATCGTTCTGTGATGAATTAAAATTCATGAATTGTTTTATATGTACGTCGATTTTAGAACTATTTCAATGCTGTAGTCCATCTGTAGTCATTCATTATTATTTATTACTTAACATGATCCTAAACTACTCGGCTTGTTTATTTCTTTTTAGTTTTCATTTAAGACAATGAATCTTATTTCAATATTAGTGCAGTCGGGTTTTTTGTTTTCAATATTTTTTTTTATTTTCTAATAATTTTAAGGGTTGTGCAGGATAATGTAATTGTGAAATTTCGTGACAAATTACACTATCAAAATATAAACAATTTTGAAATTGCGTGGCATGAAAAGTAAAAGAAATTAAAACATTATACCGAGTTGATAATGAAGAAAGGAAGCACGGACTTTTTAAAAGTGCCCACTTGTTCCTGTAACCTTTACTCTTCACGTGTTTATATGCGGTGGCCATTTATTGGAAATACTGAGTGGAGAAGGTTACTCCACAGCTCTATGAGATAGGAGCATATTAGAGCACTAAGAATCGGAGTATGGATAAAGCCCCTCATTATGGCGGGAAGTCAGACTATTAAAGATTGTGGTTTGGATTCTTATTAATTCTAAGCTTGTACAATTAATGAAAGCAGGCGTTTTTAACATTCTGGTTCCGACGGCACACTTTTCGTTTTATCAAATTTTCTCGGCATATAAGTAAAAAAATAGCCTAGTAACCAAGTTTACCTGGCACCCTGCAAGTCGCAACAGCTCATAATTTCAACCTACGAAAAAATTAAGCTTATCTGTTTGACATGACGTATGTGTATATGTCGTTGAAACTGGATAATATTTGAGTACTCATCTATTTGTACGTGTACTTTTCGTAAGTGAATATATGTTTGTATATTTGTATTTTTGTCTACGAATTTACTGGGAACTAAAAGCCATATCTATGTAGTTAACACTTTTTCATTTAAATCAGGTATATTCCAACTTATAGAACCAAGAACAGTCCAAAGATCATTAAAATCGGGTCAGTAGTTTTTGAGATATTATGAGTCTAGTTGATAATTGAAGTCGATTTAAATTTTTTAATTTATATTTTACACATGGTTTCAATACAGCTGGCAATTCTCGGCAAACTTGAAAACCGGTGTCTGGTGCATTAGAGCATTCCTAATTGCACAAGTGGTGTTGAAGCGCATCTGCGATAATGAAAAGGTTTTATCAAAGACCTAGAAAAAATAATTTTTTGTAGGTCTTTGGGTTTTATTTAGCCAATGAATCTTGTCAAAATCAAGGATCATTTTATTAAAAAGAAGAAAGATGGTATTAGTGATGTCAATGAAAGCAGATTTAAATCGTTTGTAATTTTTGTAAAGGTGATTTTTTTAGGGCCCTTGTATGTTTATGATTCATAAAATATATGCTGTTTAGTGCAAACTTACTTAGTTTTACTTCAATAACTTTTAGACTAATATCCAGATTGATTTCAAAATCTAATCGGCTCTTGCACGTAAATACTTGCGTCAAATACTATAAATTGGACCAAAGTCGGTAGATTCGTTTGCGATTTATCAATGGCGAAAAGTTTCGAAAAAAGTTTTCAATAGTTGACATTTCTTCGTCATTTTCAACCTTTCGATTATGTAGCTAATTAAATATGGGCATAATTCAAAAATTGAATTCTATTTGAAAAAATCAAATTCGATCATAAAAATATACAGCTTCTTAAAAATTAAATAACTTTAATTTTATAAACTTAGATTTTGAACTCTTTGAGCTCAAAAATATATACTTAGCCTTCGATCGGGTATGGTATGGCATAAAGCGCTTCTCTCGAAGCTGACTTCCTATGGGCTTCCCGAGAAATTATGCAAGTGGATCACCAGTTTTTTGGCTGATCGGAGCATCAAGGTCATAGTCGACGGTGCATGCTCCGATCTCAAACCTGTCAATACTCGTGTTCCCCAAGGCTGCGTGCTATCACCGACACTGTTTCTTCTGCATATCAATGATATGTTGCGAATTAGTAACATACATTGCTATGCGGATGACAGTACTGGTGATGCTACATACTCTTAGCGGTATTTCTCGGGAACACGTCGAAGAGGGCCGGAACGAGCTTGTGTCTGAACTCAAGAATCGACTAACTGATGTCTCGGAATGGGTTCGTTTAACAGATTTGCGCGTTCACCGCACCCTTTGCCGTGTTACCTCGATTTGAAAACACTCTCCTGACAGCCTCAGCCAGTATAGGAATTCTGGGAGTCGACATATCGAACAACGTACTCACCAGAGTCTATCGCTTCCAACTTTACAAGGCCTAAATTCGACCTCACACGGAGTACTGTTCCCACCTCTGTGCCGGAGCTCCTCAGTACCAGCTTCTTCCTCTTGATCGCATTCAACGTAGAGTGGTTCGAAATTCGAATCGTCGACGACCAGGCTATTTCTAATCGGCTTGATTCTTTGGCGTTACGCAGAGATGTAGGTTCGCTCGGCATCTTTTACCGCATTTATCATGGGGAGTGTTCCGAAAGTTGTTCGGATTAATGCCTGCCGCTAAATTCCATCATCGGACATCGCGTCAAAATTTAAAGTTTAATCCTCACCACTTGGATTGAATTTTATATATTTAAAAAGCACGATTGTGCTTTTCTAATATATAAGAAAAATCTCAAGAAATTTGTTGCATTGTAAAAATAATCTAGAATTTGACACTTGTTAGTCGTAGAGGTCGGTAGGGGTGACAAATTTGAATAGCCTGCTGGCGGCAAATGTGTAAATCCGCCACTGCACCTAGTTGTCACGATAGAAGTGACACGTATAGCAAATTGGTCGCCTTTTACGACCTGCCTGACATAACGGCAGTTGGTCTTTTCTTCAAAGAAGCCCGAACCAACACGGGGAACCAACACAATACTCTCTATTATCTAATGTTAGTACAGCTGGTTTTTAGAGTTAGTATATAGACTTCTCACGAGTAGGTAACTACAGTCTACAGAAAATGGCTCAGCCGCACTTGTGTCTATCGTCACAAAGCTTCCTGCAATGATACGACAAATGCCAAAACAAATGCAGATATGTGACCTCTGCATTTATCGTGTCATTGCACGAAGCTTTGTAACGATAGTCGCAAGTGCATATATTACAAAGTACTCTGTGCAAGTGCGGCCCCAGCTTAATAGAAATGACCTCGACAGTCGACAGAAAAACAAGTTCGTTTGACGTTGACGTTTTGTGCTCGTCAATTTGACATATGTATTTCGTAGGGATGTCTTTTCTTTTAATGGATCGTTTATCGATTCTAAACAAAGATTGAAACGAAGTTTCAATATTATAACTATTTGAAAAATATATAATTATTAAAGCGACACTACCATAGAATTGTTGGGAATTGAAACTCGATTAAACGAAAAACACTGTAGTAAAAAGAAACGAACGCATACATCGATAGGGGACGTTGTTACGTCAGTAGATTGTTTACAATAATTGTTAATTTTGCTATCCCCATGTCAGTAAAAGTAAACAAACCTCTTACCCCTCCTCGCATGTTTACGTTAACATCGGTATTTTACTTCTTTTGGCGCGTCATTATTAGTTTCGTTTTCTCTACAAACATAGGAGTAAGCGAAGGATAACATTTTTTAAAAGATTTTTGCTATTAATTATTATTTTATAAAGTAGAACTTCTTACGTGCGTTTGTAAGTACTCACACACGTTTTTTTTTTTTCAATCTGTTATTCTAAATTTTTTATCGATTCATGAGCAGCAGTATATCAAGTTTAAAAATAAGTAATAAGTTTAAAAATAAGTAATAAGTTTAAAAAAAAGGAATAATATTTATTCACGAAAATATCGATGTTTTTCAAATTCAATTATTATGTTCGCAATAATATGAAATCCCGATTGACCTGAACCTCTCATTCTTTTCCTAGTCAAAATGTACTTTAAAAGATTTTAAATATGTACATAAATACCACCCAGGAGGTTTTGTGCAAAAAAATTGGCCCAGAGAAAATGGGATTTCATACAATAACTACAAAATTTTTCAAATTTTTCAGATCAATTTTGGTCAACCCGAATAACTTTTTGCTCTGAAAAAACTGAGTTGAATCATGAATAATACCAATAATTTTCAAATCGAACGACGCGTTTCAAAGATGTTATATTTCTTGTGAAAAGGTGTTTTATAGGATACCTTTATTATTCAATCAATTTTGACCCCTTATAATAAGTTTTGCTTTTAAAAATTGCGTCGAATACCACCAAGAAAATTTCAAACCGAATGAAAAATCACCTTTTAAAATCAAATTTGGAGATTTTTCAGGAAATAGTGAGATGTTGTAGGAATAGCCTGCAGGGTTAACCGTTTTCCGCATTTTTATATGAAAAATGATTTTGTATTTCGTAAATACAATTCAAGTATTTTACATACATTTACAGAAATTAAAACTAATTGAAAAGTTAATAATATTACGTTATTAATAATTGATTACAAATATTTTAATGAATCGACATGTAAATAATGAAGTAAAAATATTCTTATTACTCAAAAATTTATTATTACTCTAAAAAATTCTTATTACTCTAAAAAAATATTTTAAAGTTTTGTGTGTTAGTCTCCGGTATTAGTCCAAAGTTCCTTTAAAGAATAGACCATCTGCCATTTCTACAGGCAGGTCGTAAAAGGCTAAAGACAGTATAGTCAATACTGTCGCTAGCATCGTAAATACTATGTGGTAGATTTTCACAACTTCTTGTCCGGGTATTTGGTACTACCACCTATCATTTTTTTTTATATAGAAGAGGGAGCAAACGAGTAGGAGGTGCACCTGGTGAGTGAGATGGTAAGTGATCACCGCAACCCATGGACATCCGCAATACCAGAGGTCTTGCAGTTGCGTTGCCGGCCTTTTAAGAATGAGTAAGCTCTTTTCTTGAAGGCCCCCAAATCGTATCCGTTTGGAAACACCCCTGCCGGTAATTGGTTCCACAACGAAGTAGTGCGAGGCAAAAAGTGTCGAGAGAAACGCACAGTTGTGGATTTCCAGACATCGAGATGGTGAGGATGGAATTTCAAATTTTGACACGATGTCCGATGATGGAATTCGGCGGCAGGAATTAATTCAAATAACTCGTCGGAACACTCTCCATGAAAAATACGATAGAAGACACAGAGTGAACCAGCATCTCTGCGCAGTGCCAAAGAGTCAAGCCGTTTCGAAATAGACTGGTCGTCAATGATTCGAACCGTTCTACGCTGAATGCGATCAAGAGGAAGAAGTTGGTACTGAGGAGTTCCGGCCCAGAGATGAGAACAGTACTCCATGTGGGGCCGAATTTGAGCCTTATAAAGTTGAAGGCGATAGGCCGGCAAGAAGTACTGTCTCGCTCTGCTTAGCCACACGGATAACAACGCACCGTTAACATCTTTGGTTTGTAAAACCAGTGGCTTCTCTTTCCGATGACGAAAAGCCATTTGCTTGTTTTTGCTATCCTTAAATATAATAATATATTTAATTAAATTCATCGCAAAAGATATCGATTTTTAGAAATCATGTCAGATCGATAATCGGTTCAAGTACAACTCTATGTCTAGTAAAGGAAAACGTCGTTCATGATAAAACGTAGCGATTGTATATTATTCTGGTTTTGAATTATATTTTAATTAGTTTTCTATTTTAAATGATTGTTTTTTGTGATTCTTTGTTTTGTGAACTTGTTTTAAGTGAAACACTGTCACCTTAACGTTTTGTCAAGAATGGGGCTGTGTGATGAAGGTAAGTGATATCATATTAACATACTTGTTCCACTAATCAAGAGTAAACAAGCCAATAATTTACTAGTATGGCATGCTGTGTGCATACTGTGTTTCTTGTATTTATTACCCATAACTTATAATCTACGCCTATAGACACCAAAATAAAAAAATATATCTTATCTTAGCTTGATGAAAGTCAACCTAGAATTATTTCACAAACTGTACTAAATAAATGTATATTATTCCCAAAGTTTATTGTAAACTCAACTCTAATGTTTACCTACCACTTAATATTCATACTAAGAAACTGCAAAGTAGTGAAGCGAAGCAGTATGTTTACATAAGTTCCTATCTTCCTTCAACTATGTTAATAAGTCAACATTAACATGTTTTAAAATTTGTTAATTTACACGAGTAGGTTACGAACTGTTCATTTTTATTGTTATTGTACATAAAGTAAGGGAATAATTTTGGTTTATGATTCTTTGAGTATTATACCCTTTTTGTGATATTTTTCTGTTCCTGGTGTACAATACTGAATAGTTATTCATATGAGCCTACATCTAAGAGCTTAACCTAGTTGTTTTCTGCTGTACATTATATTGATTGAGTATAATTATATATGAGCAGTTTTATAGTGCTCTATGATTGTTATATTTGACTAAGGTACCCTATATACAGTCAATCTCCATAGTGATCTGTGATTGAAATAAATGAACACAATCCCAATCGATAATGTAGGTTAAGAAGATTGATGGATCATGCATCTGATCACTAAATATCTAGATAGATGTTTGGATCCACTGATCATGATCAAGATTGAAGCATAAGCACAAAATTGTGTTAGTACACTTTATGCGCTCTTTGAAAGTGGGTGCAATGATATGCATTCCTTGTCGCTTCTGCTATGTCACCGCTGAGCTATGAAATGTCCAGCATATATTTTTATATCATAAGATAGCAAACAAACAGATGGCTTTATTGATGGAAAAAGAAAACCATTGCCTATAGACACCAAAATAGTTAATGGTGCATTGCTATCCTTGTGGTAACCGGCAAATTTATGCATATGGCATTAAGGCCCAATGCCACATGCATAAGTATGCCAGTTACCTTACCCAATGACAGTGATAGCCAAAAAACATTATTGCAGTCAGGAATGGATAAGGCAGCATTACTGCACATGGGCAAGGCAGTGCAGAATTCTACAAATTAGTAGATGTGACAGTAGTATATGCCGGCCCATCGCCTTCAACTTTATAAGAGTATCATGTGATCTGTGTTTATAAGGCTCAAATTCGGCCTCACATGGAGTACTGTTCTCCTCAGTACCAGCTTCTTCCTCTTGATTGCATTCAGCATAGCAGTTCGAATCGTTGACGACCAGGCTTTTTCAAAACGGCTTGACTCTTTGGCATTTACCGCCCCAATGGTCGAGTGGTTAGCGACCCTGACCACTCAGTCGAGGGGGCTCGGGTTCAATCCCCGACGGGGACAAGCATTTGTGTGATGAGCATAAATGTTTGTATTTCCGGGTTTGGGTGTTTATTATGTATGTAAAAGTATTCATATATGTATTTCTATGTATTAGTATCGTTGACTAGTACCCATAACACAAGCAAATAGTTTGCTTACTTTGGGGTTAGGTCAGTAAGTGTAATTTGTACCGTGAATAAATATTTTGCGGCATTGCGCAGAGATGTTGGTTCACTTTGTGTCTTCTATCGTATTTTTCATGGGGAGTGTTCCGATGAATTATTTGGATTAACTCCTGCCGTCAAATTCCATCATCGCACATTGCGTTAAAATTTGAAACTCCATTCTCACCATCTCGATGTCTGGAAATCCACAATGGTGCGTTTCTCTCGGCACTTTTTGCCTTGCACTACTCTGTTGTGGAATCAATTACCGCCAGGGTTATTTCCAAACGGATACGTTTTGGGCGCCATCAAGAAAAGGGCTTACTCATTCTTAAAAGGCCAGCGACGCAAATACAAGACCTGGTATTACGGATGTCCATGGGCAGCAGTGATCATTTACCATCAGGTGCACCTCCTGCTCGGTTGCCCCCTCTTCTATGAAAAAAAAACTTGTTTTGTGTTTAATTTTTTTTAATATTATAATCTTTATTTATGGAGATCAACAATTAGTTGGGATGTCTTCCATGATGATTAACATGTTAAAAACCAAATGGAACGATAAATACACCATTACAAGTTTCACGAAACCTAATGCGAAATCCCAGGACATTCTATTAGATTGTAATAAGCTTTCACACTTAAATAATTATGACAGAGTAATCTTAAGTATAGGGTCAAACGACACAAATCCATATGATGTCGGTAGGCAACTAAGTATGACATTGGAAAAGCTCCAAAACACAAAAGTATTTGTAGTCCCTGTAGTTTCAAATACATCATTATAGGAAACTTTATTGAATAACCATATTCACTCTATTACGAAGTTGTATAATAATTGTATCTTTTTAAACCGGCCTAAAAATAACCTGGATAGATCAAATTTAGGAAAATATTTTTCGAGGCAAGTATTACATGAAATAACTAAATTAGACTACCATAACAAATATATAAAAAAATCTATCTCAACACACCAATCCGGGTAAGGAAAGTCATTTAAACAAATTACAGACAAAATACTATAAAAAAGGACCATACCCTATTATTTCAGTGTAAAAAATAATCACGTCAAAATAACTGCTAACAATACTACATCAATCAAAGAAAAACAAAAAAGCGATAAAGGTACAATTCCATATTATTTTAAACGTATAAAATCTGGTCAAAAATTGGATCAAAAACCAAATTTAAAAGACGAAAGAAATGGAAAACAGTTTTTTCGATCGTAATTTTTCAATACTGCACCAGAATATTGCTGGCGCCATTAATAAAAGTGAATTGCTATATTTGTCTGTAATGGATTTAAATAAAATATATAATGAAATCGATGTAATCTGTCTAACCGAAACCTTTGTTAAAAAAGGTTCAGAATTGCAGCTGAAAGTACCAGGATATAGGAATGCGTCATCATTTTGTAGATACAAAAAACGGGGAATGCTTTGAATGTTGCGGCATTGAAGTGCCGACACAAAAATTAATTGTTGTTTGCATTTACAGAACTCCTCAAAGTGACCCTAATATATTTTTACAGAAGCTGGAAGATCTTTTATACACATTAGCCTAAAAAAGAAAAAGAAAAATATTATATTATGCGGTGACTGGAACATTGATCTTTTAGCTAAAAATAAATACTCGGCAGAATTAGTAAGCATATTACATAATTATAATATGGTTTCCCACATAAATTGTCCAACACGGCTGTCATCATGTATTGATCTTATTATAAGCAATATAAAAAATGCAAAAGCTAAAACTCATTATTTAGCCTTTTCAGATCATGAGACAGGTCAGGTCATAACAATAACATCAAAACAAACAATACACAACGCTTCTTGGACGGAGTATGTTAAAGATTTTAGCAAGGAAAATGAGTTTAAATTTTTAAATTGTATTTCAGAGTTAAAGTTTACAGAAGTTTATGATTCCGAGGACTTAAATAGCTCATTTAATTCGTTTTACGAAACTTTTAAGTTGTTTTACGATTTATGTTTTCCGGTGATAAAAGTTAAGAAAACTACTATCCAAGAAAATAAAAATTGGATAACTAAGGGAATAAAGATTTCATGCTTGAAAAAAAGTCAAATGTATTTATCAAACCGTAAATCTTGTAAAGCTAAATTTAATAATAATAAGAGATATTTAAAATACATTAAAATTTTAAAACAATGCATTCACAAGTCGAAACAAATACAAGACAAGAATGCTATAATAAACAATAAAAATAAGTGTAAAGCTACTTGGAAAATAATAAAAGATAACATTAATGATACTTATAAATGTAATGAAATAAAAAACTTAAAAAATAAGGATATTAACATTTGTGATGCTAAAATTATATCGGAATTGTTTAATAATTATTTTATAGATATAACTAGAAACTCAAACACAAGTAATATAAATCATAATAATGATAATCATAATAATAATAATAACTATAGTGAAATACCAAAGAACCATAGTACAATTTTTCTATATCCAACTACTCCTGATGAAATATACAAAATAATAAAATCGTTAAATAATACTCAATCTGTTGGATATGATGGTATTCGTACTGATATTATAAAAAAATGTAATAAATATATATGTACTCCGTTGTCTCATATCATAAACTTGTCCTTCAATCAAGGCACATTTCCCGAGAAACTAAAATTATCAATAATTAAACCAATATATAAAAAGAACGATCCAACAGATATTAATAATTACAGTCCTATAACTCTTATACCGACTATAGCAAAAATTTTTGAAAGGCCATGTTGTGTCTTGGCAAATGAGCAATTTGGATTTCGCAACAATAGTTCAACAAAATTAGCATGTTATCATCTAACTAAAATTATTACAGACTCCCTCAATGACAAAAAACCAATTACAGCTGTGTTTCTTGATATGAGTAAGGCTTTTGATTTTGTTAATCACTCAAACTTACTCAATAAATTAGAACAGTACGGTGTAAGAGGTAAAGCTTTATAATGGATCAAAAGTTACCTGCTGAACAGAAAACAGTGCACAGAAATTACAAACATTGTTAATGGAATTAAAAAATCTCAACGCTCTAAATATCGAATAAATAGTACAGGTGTGCCACAAGGCAGTATACTAGGACCCTTGCTGTTTCTCATATATATAAATGATCTTCCGAAAACTACCCATAATCCATGTGTATTATATGCAGATGACACAACTGTACTTATAAGATGTGAAAATATAAATAAATATGAAAATGAAATTAAATATACAGTAAATAATATAATTAAATGGTTACACAGTAATAATTTGAATGTTAATATAAATAAAACTAAATTAATACAATTTAATAATACAAATATGAAGAAAATACCTATAGAAATTAAATATAATAATCAATTAATAGAGGAAATAGATACTATAAAATTTCTGGGAATTACATATGATCTCCATTGTAATTGGAAGTCACATATAGATACGATCTGTTCTAAATTAGATAAATTTATATATGGAATAAGACGATTACGTCAAATTGTATCTAAGGAAGCAGCACTTAGTGCATATCATGGCTATGTATAGTCAGTCCTTTCCTATGGTCTAATTTTATGGGGTAACTCAGTAGATGTGAATAGAGCATTTAAAGTCCAAAAGAGATGTCTAAGAGCAATATATAACATTAAACCAATGGAGAGCTGTAAACCATTGTTTAAAAATAACTTAATATTAACTTTACCGTGTATGTATATTAAGGAGATTGCGATGTTTGTCAAAAGATACCCACATCTTTTTAAACTAAATATAGAACATAATCCTAGATCTGTTAGGCATGCCAATAAGTTGTTAATACCAAAGTGCAACACTAAATTATTCCAAAGAAATGTCTATTTTATGGCCATTAAAATTTTTAATAAAATACCAAATAATATTAAGGATCTCCCAATTAATAAATTTAAGAAGGAATTAACAAAATGGTTGTTAAATAAATGTTTTTATGATGTAAGGGAGCTTTTCCTCTAAAAAATGTATAATATTTATAAAAATCTGTCAATTTACTTCATAATTTAAAATCTAAGTATTAATTAATATTATAATGTAAAATAGATAATACATTTTGTTTAATTAAAAATTAAATTAAATTGTTAGACATACAAAGTAGTAAGTGCAAAGATAAAAGTAATTTCCGCTGTATTTTATATTATATTGACTCTTTTTTTTTAAATTAATTTTTATATTGTATAAGTATAAGTATTATGAAAGGTAAATTTACCAATATTAAAATGCATAAATGACATGTAATTATAAATTTATATTGTTTGACAAAGTATTTCATTATATGACAGGTATTTGTAAGATTTTAATTTAGCACTGACTACTAGTTATTTCAGAATTTGGTATTTTTTTTTTGCTTATAAATGTATATAGGTCTTGCATGTTTAAATAAATATATAACTGAAAATTTGCATGCCATTATATGGTGAAGTAGGAAGAACTGTAAATCACTTTAATCACATCTTTTTTGTACTCCTATTTCGTGCAAATAAAGAATTATTATTATTATTATTATTAATGTAGCAAAAAGCAGATAGCTCTCCTGATGGAAAGAAACAACTATTGTATATAGTAACATCAAGGATTTTAATGGTGTTGTTTGTGGTGGGGTTTTAATGCCACATACATAAGTTTACCGGCTATGTTACCCTTCCAACCGGAACATGATAATGACATGTATTGAGACTATTGCGGCAGGATTAGATAAGGCCATGGTACCAGACCCAGGCGACACGATGCAATTTTTTTGTATTTAGCCTATGACCTGTTTATGGTAGTTTCCCTCAGTTTCACCAAGGCACACTTTTATGTCAAAGCTGGAACTTTATTGTAATGTATATTAAAAATACAACAGTTGCCACAGTATATAAATAAGGTCCATTCGTAACTAATGCATGAACTCAGATCAATTGCTAGTTCTAGTTTTACATTCTAACAATTGATACTAATTATGATCGTAACTACTTCGGAAGCTGACGTTATTGTAATAACTATTGTCCTTTAAAGCACCATTATATTCGTATTTAAGTTAACAGTGAATAATATATCTTCACACCTGTATCTCAGAAGTAGTAGGCAAAGGTATAACCAGTGCACCCACGATTAGCTGAAGTTTTCTGCAATGTGATAGGTGGCAAGCCTATCGCCAACCGGGCACTCCCTCCCCCGTACTTTTGTCCAGTCCGGTCTCTCGGCGTCCTCGGTTATTCGGGAGACTTTTTGTACGGGGGTACTTTAGTCCTCCGTATGCGTCATTCGATACAGTTTATTAGGATCTATTTTGGTGGGCAAAAAGTACCCCGAGAATAATTCTCGTCTGCGCAGGCCATAATACTGATAATTTCAGAATCAATATATGAAAAAGTTGGTTAACAAAAGTTGCATAGTTTGTCTTGATTGCAAATTGTACCTGTCGACTCAGATAGGTACGGCCATTTGATGTCCTACCCGTCACACTTCTAATATAATAAATTACAGTCATAAAGGTGGAGTTTTATTACTATTTTCAATAGTGACGGCTGAAACGAACGTCTACCGTTATGATATACCGATTAAGTGCGAGTGGGAATTGCGCATCAAGGGTTCCGTTGAAACTTGTCCGTAAAGGGTTTTAGCTTTAAATATCTTTTAGCATTAAATATCTAACTAAAAGACACGCTAGGTCAAAGGACAAACTTTGCTGTTCGAAATCTAGACACACTATAGCACTAACTACTAATAATGAATTTGCCTATTTTTATACGAGTTATTTACGCTTTTCAGATTTTTCCTTTATAAATGAACTGACATTGTTGCGAAATATTATGATATGTACTAGGACAAAGGGAAGGGCCCGATATACTCGTACTTGTAAAATTGCAAAATATGCGCAAGTAAGCAACATAAATGCTCATACAATTTGACCGCGTGGACTTACAAGTTTGATTTTTTTACCGCTGAATGAGACCGTAGACTCAAGTATTTGACATAAACTTCTAATTGATATCTCTACGTGTTTCTGAAGACAGGGTCTTGTCAGACAAACGGACAACAAAGTGATCCTATAAGAGTTTCGTTTTTGTTATTGAAGTACGGAACCCTAAAACATGATTAATTTTAGATACGAGTTGTGAAATAATATTAATTCCATAAAATAAGTTTTATTCATATACATCTTTGAGTCCAGTTTTTTTTTTACAAAAAATAATTCTGAGATTTTAATGGATTAACCTTCAAAAGTCTAATCAAATTGGTTTTGGTAAAAAAATCATATTAATTATTATTAATATATAGAATATTAAATACGTGAATCTAATACTTAAAATATCTTTTTGAGAAAATTACGCGTACGCAAGAGAGTGCACAGAACGCTAAAATTTATATAAAAATTCTAAAAAAGTTATTCAAATCTTAAGTATGCACTTCTAACGGGTATACCCGATTTCGGCGAAAACTCAACTCACTTCTACCACACTTTCTTCTACGTCAGTAGCAAAGGCAACATACAAATTATGTACTCAACGCACGTTTCACTTCGCAACCGAAGCATCTTCTGGAGCGTCAAATAGCACTTCACTCTATGAAGGATCAAGCAGTGAATTAATGCTTCACTCTATGAAGCATATAGCAATAGCACTCAACTCTATAAAGGGTGAAGTATTAAATTAATGGTTGCCTGAAGATGCTTCGTTAGCAAAGTGAAAAGTGCGTTGAGTACATAATTTGTGTGTTACTACTGATGTGAAAGTGTGGTGGAAGTGGGTGGACTATTGTGCCGCTGTGGTCTCCTCTAATTTTCAGGCCTTGGATAAGTTTGCCCCGTTCCTAAAACTACCTTTCGTTTTAGTTGCATCATAGCAGTTCTATACATAAGGTTTCGCGGAAATTTTGCTTCATTCTCGCTCTTTAAACGCAAAATCCTCACATTTGATCTTACTAGGTGGTAGAGTTCTGCATCGGCTCGACCGGGTCAGGTACCACCGCCTTACCTATTCCTACCGCAATAGCGTCAGTGCTAGCCACTGTCGTTTTCCGGTTTGGAGGGTAAGGTAGCCGGTAAACTTATGCATGTGGCATTAGACCTCGCCACAAGATAGCAACGCGCCATTAACATCTTTGGTGTCTATAGGCGATGGTTGACTCTTTCCATCAGGAGACCCATCTGCTTGTTTGCCTTCTTATGATATAAAAAATTGATCATGTATAAATAATAATAGACAAGAAATTAAATGTGTAGTTCCTCGTTTTGCATTTTCGATAGCATATGAATGCGTTTAACAACCAAGAAGACGGAAGTTAAGAAATATTGTACAACCTTGTTTTTTATTTCTTGTTTTGGGGCATTTAATCGTCGACACTTAAAATACACTTAAAATATAAGAAAAAAAATATAATAAAGCGAAAGAGTTTTTGTTTATTTGTCCGAAGGCATTTATCTCTGGATAAACTAGTTGGATATAAATAATGTTTCCGTGTATGATAGCCACATTCACCAGGGAGGCTATAATCTACTTTGGACCAAACTGAGTTAAACGAAGTAATGAGTTTCGGTCACGCAAACGATATTAGGGCTAT
This sequence comes from Apodemia mormo, assembly GCA_036924255.1. NCBI lineage: Eukaryota > Metazoa > Arthropoda > Insecta > Lepidoptera > Riodinidae > Apodemia > Apodemia mormo. The sequence goes on along the minus strand of JAUPFN010000019.1, from coordinate 12,093,197 downwards.
AGCTAATTACATTATTACGATAGAAACTTAACACGCTTTAACAAATTTAATTTTATACTTATTTATTTTATTCAATTCGAGCCATCGACATCGATACGATGTCGATAATTCGAACCTTGTCCTGTGCAATTTTGATGAAATTCGTTTGTGATTAATTTGTCAGGACTTTCCAATTACGTACCTCTGCGAATTTATAATTTTTTCCACTTACTATTTGATGAACCTCTTGCGCCTCCATCAAAACTATTCTACATGAAGGACTTTTTAACTGATTTAAAAATTCTTTCACCAATGGAAATTTTACCGAACTAAGCAAAAAGAAGTAATATTTTTAGGTCACGCAAACGAAGTCGCTGAGAACAGCGATTTCTTTTGCGTGAGTGCTCTATAAAAAACGTATCACATTTTCCCAGTTTCGATCCGCGCCCCCTTTTGAAGAATAACATCAATTGCTTTAATGCTAGGCATTTCGTAAAAGGCGAGAGAATACATAGCGCTAACATTGTGACTACTTACTATATAGTAGAGTTCCGCAACGGTTCGATCAGGTTTTGCTTCGCATTGTCGTGTTCCGGTTTGGAGGTTAAGGTAGCCGGTAACCTTAACCAGCTCCGCTACACGAATGGCAACGCACCATTAACAATGTTGGTCTATAGGCGATGGTTATCTCTCCATCTGCTTGTTTGCTCCTATGATATAAAAAAAACAACTGATATTATAGTAGTACTCCTTGTTATCGATTTTCCCTGATTAGCGCTGACAACCTATCCATCTTCCCATCATATTGTCGGTTCATTTAATACACAAAATGCAGGGGCGTCGGAGATCACCAATTTCGCTAACTGTCAAATCGGTGAATCGTGGTAAAGCACCTTAACGTTCATTTTACTCTTCTTGCCCTGGAAGAGAACCCGCGTGATGTTTGTGATAAATATAGCTGCGACCTCAATAAACAACTCTGTTAAATAAAGTTGCCTTGGACGTTATTTGAATTCTTTCGATTCAAGGCACGAAAAATAATGTACTGTGTTCGTTTGTTCGTGCGGCAAAGATGACATCTATATGATATGCCTTTCAGTCTGTCCTGTCTTTCAAATCATCACTTGCAAGTTATCATGTGTTTTATCTTCCCTTGTTGATCCGAGCTCCCTTTGAAGAATCATCCATCTGCCTTTCTGCTAGGCAGTTCGTAAGAGGCGAAAGATTGGTTATACGAGTCACTACGAGTTACATAAAAGTAATATTCGAGCATAGCACACATAGACACGTCTCACGGACGCGATATCTCCGACTGGTGCGGAACAAACTGTCCCGAACCATTCCGAGATATCGCGTCCGTGAGAGGTGTCTATGTGTGCGTTGCTCGAATATCACATATATGTAGATTGACTACTGTTACTCCAGTATAAGTATACTGTGGTAGAGTTCTGCATTATCTTGTCCGGGTCTGGTACCACCGCCTTAAATATTCCTCTCCTAATGGCGCCAGTGAGCAGAATGTGAGCAGGCTCACTGTGAGCCCAAGTGTAAACGTGTTTACGTATTGTCTTAGATGTGAACGAAAAAGTTAATATGTATGGAAATATAATAAACTGCGTAACGCTTGCTCCCTTTCGGCCGCTGACTATACGTTTGGTTTGAACACGGCCTTACTGTTTTTTAATAAATGAGCTTCTAAAATCGTAAGGGGACGTGAACTAAATACGTGAGACGTTTACGAGGGATGGAGGCGATTTAGCAAAAGCTCACCAAATGTCACGTGGAAGAGGGGGTAACTCGGCAAACATCAAGTTTTTTCACAGCAAACAGTACAATTAAAAAAAACTAGGTTAAATTAAGTAAAATCCTCCGTGTTCGTCCGGACTATTTTGAAGGAAAGACCGGCTGCCGTTCCACCAGGCAGGGCGTATCATCTTTGGTGTCCATAGGCGATGGCTTCTTTCTACAGGAGAGCCATCTGCTTGTTTGTTATCTAAAATATGTAAATTTTTTTTTTTTCATAATATTATTTAACCGATATACAGGGTTACCTCTAAAACACCAGCAACCTCGCAGGACTACACACCTAACATTATAATTAACAACATTTGTTCTATGACTTTTGACATAACTCAATACATTAAAAAAAAATGATTTTTTAAGTTTTCATTGTCCTGTTCGTGACATTTCTAACTCTTCATTCGGATGCGCTGCTAGCAGTTATAATAGTAACACTTTCAACACAGGTTTGTTTACCGACATAAACTTTGCGATGCATGTAGAGTTCAAGCGAAAAATTTAATTCATATTAATTTTTGTATGAAAGTAAAATCCAACAAATTATCAAAAGTCATAGAACAAATGTTGTTGATTATGATGTTAGCTACCTAGTCCTGCGAGGTTGCTGGTGTTTTAGAGGTAACCCCGTATATACATATGTATGTATTTATCTGTTATACACATTTATTAATGTATATTTATATGTATACATGTAAGAATGTATGTATACTTTATATAATCTAGATTTAAAAATATTACGATAATTTAACCACTCTGTGTGATTTTCTGGTTAGCCGTGTGGCTAGCTGGCAGAGAATGGTATTTGTACCCTATACCTTCTCTATGTGGTTTAATAAAGATAAATAAATAAATAAATATCTTATGATATAAAAAAGTAGGTAAAACCTGGGTTTCTACTACGTTATTTTTTTACCAAAAAACAATTTGATTAGACTTTTAAATGTTAATCAATTAAAATCTTAGGATTACTTTGGAGAAAAAAGAACCTGACCTTAAAGATATGAAAACCTACGAATAAATCTTATTTCACGATTAAATTTTTATAAAACTCATATATAAAATTATTCCATATTTTTAGGGTTCCGTAACTTAATAACAAAAAACGTCTGTGACCAGGCTGTCACAGTCTCATGAACCGTGATATCTACAAAGTTGAAATTTTCACAGATGATGCACTTCTGTTGCCGCTATAACAACAAATACCTAAAAACAGAATAAAATAAATATTTAAGGGGGCTCTCATACAACAAACGTGATTTTTTGCAGCTTTTTAAAGATGGTACGAAACTTTTCGTGCGCGAGTCCGGCTCGCACTTGGCTGGTTTTTTTAGAAACGCGTAGAGGTAATTTATATCAAAATAGCTGTAGCGTGCAGCCCGCTGTTTCATTACATAGTATAAAACAAAGTCGCTTTCTCTGTCTGTCCCTATGTCCTTATGTCCCTATGTATGCTTAAATCTTTAAAACTACGCAACGGATTTTGATGCGGTTTTTTTAATAGATAGATTGATTCTTGAGGAAGGTTTAAGTGTATAAACTTTTCCGATATTCCCACGGGAACAAAAGCTGCGCGGGTGAAACCGCGGACAGGTCGCTAGTTTATTATAAGAGTTTTTGGCGAATCTACGGCAAATTTTTCTACTACGTTATTTTTTTACCAAAAAACAATTTGATTAGACTTTTAAATGTTAATTAAAATCTTAGGATTCCTTAAAAAAAACCTGACCTTAAAGATATGTACCTACGAATAAAACTTATTTCACGATTAAATTTTTATAAAACTCACATATGAAATTAATCCATATTTTTAGGGTTCCGTAACTTAATAACAAGAAACGTCTGTGACCAGGCTGTCACAGTCTCATGAACCGTGATATCTACAAAGTTGAAATTTTCACAGATGATGTACTTCTGTTGCCGCTATAACAACAAATACCTAAAAACAGAATAAAATAAATGTTTAAAAGGGCTCTCATACAACAAACGTGACTTTTTGCAGTTTTTTATAGATGGTACGAAACTTTTCGTGCGCGAGTCCGGCTCGCACTTGGCTGGTTTTTTTAGAAACGCGTAGAAGTAATTTATATCAAAGTAGCTGTAGCGTGCAGCCCGCTGTATTTAATATAAGAGTTTTTGGCGAGTCTACGGCAAATTTTTCGGGGATAAAAAGTAGCCTATGTGCTATTCCAGGTCATTATCTACCTGTTTGCAAAATTTCATTCAAATCCGTTCAGTATTTTTTGCATGATTGAGTAACAAACATCCATGCAAACATGCAAACTTTCGCATTTATAATATATCAAATAACGGAGTCTTTTCAGATTTATATTAGTACTAGCTGACCCGCTAAACGTTGTTCTGCCTTTTTAACTAGGTACTCTTATTTTTTTTCTATATTTTCTCACCTTTTACACCTTCCCTGGACTTCAAGAATTAATTCAAAACCAAAATTAGCCAAATCGGTTCAGCTGTTCTCGACCTATAGCGAGACTAACGAACAGCAGTTGACTTTTATATATTAGACTTACCCAGCAAACGTTGTTACTTACTTGTTCTGCCTTTTTAACTACTCTTATTTTTTTCTATATTTTCTCACCTTTTAAACCTTCCCTGGACTTCAAGAATTAATTCAAAACCAAAATTAGTTCAGCCTTTCTCGAGTTTTAGCGAGACTAACGCACAGCAATTGATTTTTATATAAATAGATATCGAATAACATAGTCTGTGGTCTTATTTAGCTGTGAAAAAATGAGACTTGTAGATCAATGCGATCACATACTCGTAGTATGATCGTTTATGTCGCGTATTTGCGCATTTTTGCAATTTCACAAGTACGAATGTATCAGTCCCCGTCGACCTAGTACAATAAGTATAATAACAAGAGGCGAATATATTTGGAGTAAAAAAAATATTTGGAGTACTACAACTGTGTCTAGATCTCGAACAGCAAAGTTTGTTTTTTGATCTAGTGTGTCTTTTAATTAGATTTATTACAACCACGATTAAATGGATACGCCTTTCAAGACAATTTCTTAGTTTGCCAGTGTAGCTTGCAATTAAATACAGAAATACAGAGTTACCGATGAAATAAAACATTTCAAGGGTAATTTTTAAACCTTGTCATATGCAACCGCCGCCGAAAGTTTTGCAACTGAAGTGTGTAGGGTGCTTCCTTGACGTCGTCACCACGACATTTGTCAGCCGTCAAGGATTTTTGTGACCTACCCTTTATATCCACCGTGATATAAATGCCCAAAGAGGTACCTAACCTATTCCTGCTATAATAGCGTTGGTGTAAAGCGGTGGTACCAAACCTTGAGATGTTGCGAAGCTCTACTAACTAGTATACTAACTAGTAGTGAAGGTAGTAAGAAAATGTTTAGCCAATCGCTCGGCTTTCGCGAACTATCTGGCAAAACGAAATGTTGGATGGTCTATAATTCAAAAGAGGTCCAGGCTCAATCATGTCGAAACGGCTGGACAAATTAACATGAAAATGTGTTGAATAGAGACTAAGATTACTTCTCTAAGAAAATCTGTTTCTCCACACGTAGACTACATTTCATTCTGGAAAATGCACCTTTGCAATCAGCCAGCGGGCTGCGGACCATTGATTTTACGTTATAAACTTGAAGCATTTTGTTTATCTATCTTTGTCAGTATATAACACTGAATTAACACGTCGTATATTTTTTGTTTCTTATATTACGTGACGTCTTGTATGCGCACTTATTAGAGTATGTTTATGTTTGAATGTATTATATAATTAAATAACCTTGATTGCGTTATACCTATATTCGTAGCGAACTCATAGGTATATTAAGTTCTCTGTATATTCGCTATTGTATTGTATCTATAAACACATATGATAAAATCGTAGGAAAGTCAAAACTGTACATTGAATATATTTTTAAAAGAATACTTGGGGCGTGATCTACAATCGATATCGAAGCCAAAAATATAGTTTTTAGAATTTTTGTCTGTTTGTCTGTATGTATGTCCGGGGTAAACTCAAAAAGTACTGCATGGATTTACTTCAAATTTTGCATGAATATTACTAACAGGTCGGGTCAACATATAGGCTACATATTATTACGCTATCACCTACAGGGGAGGAGCTGTGCAGAGTAAACGAAGTCCGCGCGGACGAAGTCGCAGGCAGCAGCTAGTAATAAATAAAATAACTTCCGTCTAAGTCAAATATTCCTTATTCGAATTATACTTTACAGACACTTTTCAGGAATCGTTGAACATTTTTTAAGTTGATACCTTTTCTGAAAGCGGCTACACACTGAGGTTATACGGGAGAAGAAACAAGCTAGTTTTTATATCACATGTATATTTAATAATATACATAATTACAAAATATATAACTCTACTGTTCGTTGCTTAGTCTTGTAAAAAAGAAGGCTATGTTATGTAGAAGTACATAACAAAGGCTACCTATAAACGTTTCACGACCATCACGACTACTCAGTGGTTCTACAACGTCTTACCGAGGTATGGTACCACCGCGTTATCTATTCCTGTCGAAGTAGTGTCAATGGTTCTCACTGTCGTGTTCCAGGTCCGGTAAGGTGACCGGTAAATTTATGCATAACATCTTTGGTATTTTTTTATAGAAAAGGTTGGCAAACGAGACGGAGGTGCACCTGATGGTAGATGATCACCGCCGCCCATGGACTTCCGCAATACCAAAGGTCTTGCAGTTACGTTGCCAGCCTTTTAAGAATCAGTAAGATTTTTTCTTGAAGGTTCCCATGTCGTATCCGTTCGAAAACACCCCTGCCGGTAGTTGATTCCACAACAGAGTACCTAGGGGAATTAATAATTTTATTGGCGATGCCAGGAGAGCCATCCGCTTCTTTGCTAATCTATGATAAAAATAAATGTCCCGGGCTCCTTTGAAGAATATGCCAACTGCTGTTCTACCAGGCAGGTTGTAAAAGGCGACCGATTAGCTGTAAAGTTCTGCATTGTCTCGCCCAGGTCTGGTACCACTGTCTTACCTATTCCTGCCGCAATAGCGTCAGTGCTAGTCACTGTCGTGTTCCGGTTTGGTAGGGTAAGGTAGCTGGTGAACTTATGCATGTGACATTAGACCTCGCCACAAGATAGCAACGCATCGTTAAGATCTTTGGTGTCTATAGGCGATGGTTGACTCTTTCCATCAGGAGACCCATCTGCTTGTTTGTTATCTTTATCTTTAACGGCAGTTGGTTCAGAAGAGCCCGCACCAACACGGGGGCAAAATATTTGTTGCAGTTTTATTGTGTTTAAATAATGTTTGTTATCAGACGATACAGCTTATTAATTCTCTAACCTATGTTATTTAAACAGATTTCTCTTCAATACGTGGCAGTGGTATAATCAGCTGACCTCTATAAATAAACAGCGGGACAGTTTTAAAACGCCGTGTCGTAACTGACGTTTATATCATTAATTTTGAGTGTTGTAGGTCACTTTTTGTGCTACATTGATATTCATACACGATGCGATTTCATTTAGTATTGCGACATTTGGGAATAAAAGCGGCTTGTGAATGGAAGATATTATTTGTACACAAATGAACTGACAGAGTTACGTCTTAATTATAACTGAATCCTTCGAAAAAACGTAAAAACCGAACTAAGGCCAAATATGTCAACCGTCGTGGTTAATAGCTGGTAGAGTACGGTAATGTCTTGGACAGTACGGAACCCTTCGTGTGCGAGTCCAACTCGCACTTGGCTGATTTTTTCCAAAATTTTAGGCCTAGTAGTAGGCGAAAATTTACCATCTTATCTCCGAAGACAAGGGGAGATGGTCGGTTTTCGTCTATTTTCTAAATTAATTTCAAAACTATTTATCATAAGATTTAAAAAATATATTTAAGAGGGAAATATATAACTCTTTCATTCGACATATCACACGATATAAATAAATATTATAAATATTCACGAGGCAAATTATACTTACTGATCTAACCCCAAAGTGAGCAAATTATTTGCTTGTGTTATGGGTGTTAGTCAACGATACTAATCCATAGAAATACTAGAATATATTTAATAAACACCCAAACCCGGAAATACAAACATTTATGCTCATCACACAAATGCTTGTCCCCATCGGGGATCGAACCCGAGCCCCGTTGATTGCGTAGGCAGGGTCGCTAACCACTCGAACAACGGGGTGGTCGATATAGCTTGCAACACTTTTTTTAAATTATTAAATCAAGTCACTGTCTTCTTCATAAATATATTTAGCATTGTTCAGATCAGACACGACCCAAAAAAGCCAAAAATGTCTGCCTAAAGCCGAACAAATGGTAAGCCTTTTTTACCATTTGTTAGCAATATAACTTCAAAAAACACTGATGTTTCCATTATTTTTCAGCGGGCCCTGAATGCTGTAAATTTCGTGTCGCTGTGCGCGCTTATGAAATTTCACTCATAATTTTATGCCTAACGTCCCATAAGATATTATACTTCTTTTCATTTCTCCAAAAAATACCGACTTTTTCCATTAGTCTTCTATTTTGCGTAGCTATATTGTAGCTCTTGGTGGACAATTTCGTGTCGCTAAAATTTTCTTAATATTTTTTTGAATGTCGTTCCGTAAGAAATATAACTTTAATAATTTATAACGCAGTTAAACTTTTTTTAACATGGGAAAATCCTTATGGCTCAATGGCTCCGCCCAATGCGGGTTATGTTAGACTTTTTCAGAAGGAGAACCTACCAACTAAAACCACATGGTGTTCATAAATCTGTCAATTGCGGGGGGAGGCTGTGGGATTGGTGTTACCATTCGGCCGCGGCCGCCCATTATAACGCAGTTAAACTGCAGGAACCGACTTTCCATTTCCTACCAACTTAAAATGGCACCACATGGGAAGTACACCCTTCCAAGCAAAAAATATTTTCAAAATAAATTCATCAATGACCGAGTTCTGAGGTAATAAACAAAAAAAACATACAGCCAAATTGATAACCTTCTCCTTTTGGGAAGTAGGTTTAAAACACTGATTTCTTCATTATTTTTCACTATATATATTAGCTCTGGTTTAGTTAAAAATACTGATTTCTCCATTATTTTTCTCTATACCGCGTATTTTAGTTCTAGGCCGGACCTAATGATGCTGATGTAATCCTTAAAAACAAAGGCATTAGTCATATATTTATATTTTTGTGTAAAAGATCGAGGGTATTGCATTTAGGTGGGACGCGTCGCTATATCTCACGACAGCTCTGACCCCCAACCTCGACCTGTCTGCGCGATAACTCGCTTGTTTACGTGTCAGTTTTATATTATTGTTTACTGCTAGACAATTTCTTAAATAAGTAGAATAATATTTATCCCATTGGATGTTGGACCGGTAATGATTTTCTCTCTGTTGATTCGGAAACCGGACCCGCTTTGAAGATAAGAATTTAGAATTCTGCTGACAATTCGTAAAATGCTGGAGTCGCACTTGTGTCTATCGTCACAAAGCTTCGTGCAATAATACGATAAATGCAGATGTGACCGGCTATCATAGTCTATTGTAGCATACATTCCGGACTGCGTGTGCCTTAGCGCGCATATAACTACGGGACGATAGACGCAAGTACGGCTCCAACAAAAGGTGACCGGTTATACGTGTCACTATCATCGTGACTACTAGGTGGTAGAGTTACCGCCTAACCTATTCCTGTCGGAATAGCGTCGACGCTTCTCATTATGTTTCGCTTTAGGATAGACTTATACATGTGGCATTGCCACCTTGCTACATGGATAGCAACGAACCAGTAACATTTTTGGTGTCTATAGGCGATGGTTGTTTCTTTTCATTAGGAGAGCCATCTGCTTTTTTGCTATATTATGATACCAAAAAAAAATTGTATCCTAGGTCATATGACTTTTATTATTCTAAGCCTTTGGAGATTTGAGCGTAATTTATTTGTCAACTAGCTGTTGCCCGCGACTTCGTTCGCGCGGACTTTGTTTACTCCGCACAGCTCCCCCCCGTAGGTGATAGCGTGATAATATGTAGCCTATATGTTGACCCGCCTGTTAGTAATATTCATACAAAATCCATGCAGTACTTTTTGATTTTACCCTGGACATACATTGACTTTCCTACGATTTTATTATATGTAGGTATATTGTAATCAGTTTGTTAGTTATTGTAACTGACCCATAACCTCTTTGTATTATTTCTAAGATTTCTTTATTAGTAACGTTTGTTATCATACACAGAATAACAAAATGTATCATCAAGAAATATTTTTTGCTATCAGTATTAGCTGTTGTTTCCTTTATCGAAATTCTGGATTGTTAGTTTCTTTGTACATACATATCTAAATGAGATAATATGACAATTTTTTATTTAATTATCCTATACAAACAGTTTTGTAAAGTCAACAATTTAATAGCTACTGTCAGATCGGAAAATTTCTAATTTCGGATTCGTAAGGGGGCGTCCATAAATTACGTGAGGTGTTTTTTTTAATTTTCTGTCCCTCCCTCCCCCTTTAATTAGTGAATAATCTTAATCGTATTACGATTACGCTTAAGATTAAATCTTTAGCATGTACAATCTGGATAATGGACCAAAATAGTATATTTTTTTCTGTTTCAATCAGAAAAAAAATTGCGTGATATTTGCCGAGACCCCCCCTCTCCCCAACGTAAGATTAGATGAGATTTGACTCGACCCTCTCTCCCCCTTAAACATCTCACGTAATTTGTGGACGCCCCCTAAAGATATGTAGTAGAGCGGTTGTTCCGTGGATTAAACTGAATACGCCTTTCAAGGCAACTTCCTTAGTTGTTAGTGTAGCTTGTATTTACATCTAGAAATACAGAATTATAGTAGATATTTACCGATGAAATAAAATCATTCCAATGTATTTTTTAAACCTTGCCTTATTCGGCATGATAAAATAGCAGAACGACGACGAAACAATAAATAAATGAATTTGACACTTTTACAAGAGAAGATAAGGACTTGGCATTAATTTCCATAAGCAATTATAATTGCAAAATAGCATTCCAACGCTGAATAGGTATTGTTAGGTTCGTTTTTAATAATAGACAGTTTGACGTACATAGATGTTTATTCTTTCAAGACTTACAGCAGAATGACCCGAGTAGGCCGGTACAAGGTATTTTATAGTATCACACAGTTTTATAATAATTAAAAGTAGGGTAGATTGAAAAATGTCAGCTTCAAACAGATCAGTTCAGATGGCACCATTTCCATGTTTATAATTTGATAGAAACGATTCCACGATGTTCCGGAAGTGGCGCCACTATAGCGCAGCATTTTGATAACATCAAATTCTAATATCTATTATGCGAGATAAACGAATATTAATATTATATTCAAGCATTATTTACAATATTATTCATATTACAAATAAATATACCCAACAGTATATAAAAATGACTTTATCTCTGTCTAACAAGTTCGAACTTTATAATAGACAAAGCTACAAAAAATTTGTCAGTGCTCTAATTGCAAGTCATTTAAGAATATAACGTCACCTTTACCAGATTGCGGCCGATTCGCCATTACTATTAAACGCTGTTAAAAGTACATGCCACATGCATAACTTTACAGACTACCTTATACCTTATCCTCCAAGCCGTATCACGACAATGACAAGCAATGACGCGGCAGAATTTGCGACAGAATTAGGTAAGTAAGCAGACTCAGCTGTTGCAGAACTCTACCATCTAGTAGTCATGATGGTAGTGACAAGTTTGACTAATCGTTTTTCTTTTACGAACTGCCTGGTAGACAAGCAGAAAGGGGCCCAGACCAACACGGCGTAATTCTTCTAATGGCTATAACTATCGCCTATACACACCAAACAATCGTAACATGTAATTATGCGTAAAAATAATAATAAGCATTGTACTGTAGGTACATTGAAAGAGACAAAGAGAAAATATGTTTTTAAATTAAAGTGATCGTGTAGGCGTTTCCTTGAATAATAAACCGGTAAAATGTATTTTTAATATACTAAAATAACTCTCAACATACGAGTATAACTGACTGTCGGTGGACCAAGGTCTTAACTGGACTAAGCCTATAGTGCATATACGACCGATTATAGCTTTATAGTATTACAACAATATTAATAACCGACGAAAAAGCGGACGTAATCAGTTTGACATATACATAGGATAGGTATGTATGTAATATTGTTGGAATTGGATATTTGAGTAGTGTGATCTATTAAGGCACCCAAGCTCGTGTATTCAATTTAGTATGTACTATGCGTTCCAAGTAAGAATAGAACTGTCAGGGTGACATATTGCTCCGCATTTTGCAAAAACTTCATAAGTGATGAGTAAGGTGTGCAAAAAAATTCTAACAAAGAAATACTTTAAAAAAATATATTTTCATTCTAATTGGTATATTTTTTACTAGCTGTTGCCAGCGACTTCGTCCGCGCGAACTTCGTTTACTCCGCACAGCACCTCCCCCGTAGGTGATAGCGTGATAATATGTAGCCTATATGTTAGCTTATATGTAGCCGACCTGTTAGTAATATTCATGCAAAATTTGAAGTAAATCCATGCAGTACTTTTTGAGTTTACCCCGGACATACATACAGACAAACATATAAACAGACAAAAATTCTAAAAACTATATTTTTGGCTTCGATATCGATTGTAGATCACGCCCCAAGTATTCTTTTAAAAAAATATTCAATGTACAGTTTTGACTTTCCTACGATTTTATTATATGTATAGATTTAGATTCCCATCAGATAATGTTACCAAGAATTAAAATAAGGTACAATAAGAACAAAAATCGCAAAAAAATTGGCCCCATCGTTTTTGACTTATAAGTGGTGTAAATAACAGACTTTTTCATATAAAATATAAATGAACAGCTAGACTGATGTTAATTACTAATTTTTTATTGATAAAAATAATATTATTAAAACGTTATTTGTTCTTCAATAAATCAGCAATATTTTTTGAACAAATATTTTTTGCTGACATTACTAAACTCACACTTGTAGTATGAAGTTGTGGTAGTATGTATGTATACGTATGTTTATGTGTTTGTAGTTTTGTACCCATGTTTGTCCACGAATTACTCGGGAACTTAAAGTCATATCGAGATAATTCTTTTTTTGTGTGTGTGTTTTAGCTCTCACTATTTATTATACCTAAATGTAAATTTCATCTTTAACAATGAACTCATTTAACTAGTAATACGTTTGTATATCTAGAGATCAGTACTATCGCCGTAATCGATCACATTGCAAAGAAGAATTTCGCCACATTGAACCAGTCAACACTGGCTTAGTTGGTATGAGCGTCCCGGCTCAAGAAAAGTCGCAGGTTCAAGTCCTACGGTTCAAATTTTTTTAAGTTTTTTCGAGATAAGTCTTTTTTGATTTATTTCTATATGACCTTAGTTTCCGATTTCCATCGATTGCATAGTCAGGGTTGCTATCACTAGACCTTAATTATCTAAGACGCTTCGACTGATTTGAAAATTCTTCTTGTTTTATGGGAAGGGTTATAGAAAATTAAGAAATATACAATTTTATAAGCAAGATGCAGCTAAAAGCATCTGTTTGAACTTAATCTACAGTATTTTCATCCTAAGATTAAAATACTGTAGATTAAGCAACGTTTCGTTAAAAATTAAGATAAAATAAGATATATAGCTTATACAGACTAGGTGTTCCCCGCGACACCGTGACCCACATGTATTTTTTTTATATCATAAGATAGTACAGAAGCAGTTAGCAGATAGCTTTCCTGATAGAAAGAGACAACCATCGCCTATAAATACAAAAGATGTTAATGATGCGTGACTGTCCCTATGACCAGGTGTTAATGCTACTTGCATAAGTTTACCGGCTACCTTACCCTCCAAACCGGAATAAGACAATGACAAGCTTGAAACTATTGAGGCAAGAATATTTAAAGCGGTGTTAGCAAATATCAGCTCGAGACGTTCAAATTCAAATTCTTTATTTGCACAAAATAGGGTTGGAAAAGATTTTATACATATATCGATGTACTTAAACCTATTTTGCCAGATAAATGGCATGCAAATTTATGACTTCAGATTATTGTTATATACTATTTAAGAAAAACTCATATTTTTTACATTTATACCTAAATAAATTATTAAATAGTAGACAGTAACAAATTTCAAATAAATTGTATTGAAAAAAAATATATAATTGTATTTAATGTCAAGAGAGTACAAATCACGATGGTAGTGACACGTACAGCTAATTATTCGCCTTTTACGAATTACCCAGCAGAATAACAGATAGTCTATTCTTCAAATGGAGCCCGGACCAACACGGAGAGAAACACACTACTTCCTTTTACTAGTCCAGTAAAAAAGTAGTAGCCTATGTTATTCAATTGTAACTTTTTCATAACATTATTTCCAACCCAAAGTATTGCCAATATATATGTCGCAGTGAAATTGTCAATAGCCGTTAGATTATAATCTACCTAGTGAGTTTATAATTTGGTTAGGTTAGGTTAGCAGTTAAATTATAATATCATTTAGGTAAATTATAATCTAACGGTATTGACAATTTCACTGCGACATATACAATTCCGATCAAGTATACTGTATACTTCCATCATAAATGTTTATCGTTGGTAAATTTTCCACTGTTTAAATCCGTTTCGCTCGCTTTATCTCCCCAAAGCTAGTAACACAATTAAGTAAGTGTTTATTGATTATTTATCCAATAATTAGTAAATAGTAGTTAAATATTTATACATAATTGTCATTACTGTATCCTCTTATACTGACTAGATAGACATGGCAGTTATCTTAATAGAATCAGATAATTTGTTATGTACACAACGATGACCGTATTGTTAGCCTATTGAAGAAAGAAATTATTTATTCTGACAATTGTACACAGCCTATTTAGACACTATTTACTTATTAGAAAATACACGAATTAGATATAGACTATTTAGCTGTAAGATACATCTGAGAAGCTCCCTGTAAGCTTCTCAGATGTATCTGAGTTCTCTCTTAGAAATCAGAATTTTTTTACATATTTATCAACCTACGAAAAACGAAGATTTATCAGGTTGACATGTATGTATGACGTATGTAATATTATTGGAATTAGATAATATTTGAGTAGATGATCTATTTATGAGTTCAAGTACGTGTAATAAATTTCTTAAGTGTCTGTATGTATGCATATTTGTTGTCCATATTTTTTGTGCATGCGTTTGTCCACGAATTTCTCAGGAATTAAAAGCTATAATATCCAGATAATTGTTTTTAATTTAAATCAGGTGTATTCCAAATTAGGGAACATTTCCTAATCGGTTTAGTAGTTTTTGAGATATGAGTATAGTTGATATTTGAAGTCGGTTTAAATTTTGAAATTACCGTACCGTGTTGGTCAGAGATTCAATAAAACTACGTTATTTTGACGCGTCCCAAAAAAAAAAAATTACTACAGGATTAGTTGCTAGTTCTACTTTAAAAATACTGAATAGCATCATCTTTTCGAATTGCGCTTGCCAATATTTTTATTTAATCATTACATATTTTATAACATAAAAAAACGGATGGAACTTCTGGTCAAAAATAATCCTATCCTTCTGATGAAATGTCGCCTATATAAAGATGTAAATGGTGCTTTGTTATCAGTGTAGAGGGATGTAATGCTACAGAGATTTGTTTATGTATTTTGATAACTTATCAAGTGATACCAGCCGCACATCCCACAAACAAAAATTTAACAAAATGCACTATCGCAGATATTGCGCCTACATAAACAGCTGACAAAGGAACAAAAGACTGCGACAATCAATTAGTCATCCGGTTGGCAGTTTACAATTCTTAGGCGGAGAGCTGGCTCTGTAATTGCCATGGTTATTCATTCAACACGCGAAGTGTTGAAAATTTTCCGCTAAATTGCAAACATTCAATTTAAATTACAAACTAAATATTTGCAATTTAGTGGGGATTGCAAATTAATAATTTTACAATTTAAAAGAGTATTGAATTTAATATAAACGCATAACAAAATTTCGCAAATTAAGCAAAATTCGTGTGTGTAAATTCGGTATAGGATACCACTACCAATCCCGTTAGACGTTAAGTCGATTATCGTTTGGTTTTGTTTGTGACCCTATAAGCGAATCAGCCTGATAACATTTATTTTACAAAGAAATGTTAAAACCGTATTTAGTTCCTCACTATTATATGAAGTTTTTGACATATTGTAACATTAAAAGAACGACAAGACGGTAAAGTACGATATTGTTCTTTTTTCTTTTGGCTCGATTGTAAGGCTATTAGATCGTAACACAACTGCCCATTACCTATACTCCAATAAAAACTGAAAGTATTGCGGATACTAAACTGCCAATAAATCGGATTACCGCGACAAGCAAACTTATATCTCAAACGACATACTAAAATGTTAATAGCTAAATACCGGTCAAGCGATGATCTTAGCTTTATTTTTTTGTTAATGCGTTTTAACGATACCTCGATTAAATCTTTTTTTTTTTTCTCTAAAAAATTCTACCTTTTGCTGCATAGGCATCTACGGATATTTGAAACAACAAATCTTCGAAGTACATATTTTATAAAATTTTCAAATATGTACAAAATCGTCTAGTTTTAACCGATTCGATTATATCTCCGTCAAATTGCATTTTAAAAGGTTCTTTAAAATGGCGGGTGACACGGTAACCGTGTTATCAACTTATATGGCGTTTAACACGGCAGCTGGCAGCCGTGTCATGAAATATTTGTACGTCACCACTTCTAAAAGTTTTGAAAAATATGCGCCGCAACGAATCGTTTAAATAACAATGTACAATTGTACTAATTCATTACATTCTTATTTTTTCTACTTATTTTTGTATTGACGACGTATATGTATAGGAGTATCAGACAGTATAAGTTATAAGTTTTCTAGAAATAAGAGAATCGATTTTTATTTGAAAGAAATTGGTGAACAGACGATAACTGTCGTCAAAAAATTCTTCCCTATGTTGGTCCGAGCTCTGTTTGAAGAAAAGACAATCCATTTTCCCGTCTGCCAGACAGTTCGTAAATCATCACTTTTGTCACTGTCCGGTTTGGAGGGTAAGATAGGCAGATTACCATCCTGCCACTCAGACAGCATAGCACCGTTAACATCTTTGTTTTAGTTATATATAGTTATAGTTCTCTTTCCATCACGAGAGCCATCAACTTGTTTGCTATTTCATGATACATAAAAATTACTGCGTGCAGACTGCAAATTAATAAATTACCGAATGTAAACTCCAACACGAGCTCTCGGGATATCTCGTCACGGTTAAAACTGTCAATCAGCTACTGAATGAGTCTCCACATATTCGATTCCACATCCGCTGTATTACCGATAACACGTGAATCACCCAGCCACGGTTAACGCCGACCATGCATTAATTGTTGACCCATCGTAATCGACTCAGCAAGATTTGTGCTCTAAAACGGTTATTAAAGTTCAGATATCAGTTAGCGTGTTGCTGTTCACGTGAGAGGTCGTCTCGAAAATATTGACATTAACTAGGGAGTATAAATGTTTACCAATATTATGGATGTACTGATATAGAATTATTCGGTCACCTGTTGACTTTTAAATTTATTATGATTAGGGCTTATCGATGTGCTATCATTTGCCCAATAGTGTTCATGTGTTCAGTAGCTGATAAGAGTTGTGTGTGGTGACAGTCGTGTATGGAAGATGCCAGTGCTTGGGTGGGAAATGGCGTCGCAAGAAATGTATGAAGTGCGGTATCCACCGTCGGAATATATGCTTCCTGAGCAATTTATATGGGAGAAGTATGCGAGTTCATATACCGTGCCTCTGCATAAGGCTTCCACAGAGGATACGCAATGTGTTAACACTGTCCCTACATATAATACAGGTTCGTTTTTATCATATTTATTTATTGCCTAGAATCTAGGTAAACAATTATAACGCCGTGTTCGTCTAAGTCGTCGTCGTCGAAGAATAGACAATATGACATTGTGCCAGGCAGTTCGTAAAATGCGAACGGTTAACTATACGTGTCATTTACATTGTGACTACTAGGTGGTAGAGTTCCGCAACGTCTCCCCCGGGTATATTGTACCACCGCCTTACCTATTCCTGCCGCAATAGCGTCAGTGTTTGACATTGTGGTGTTACGGTTTGGAGGTTAAGGTATCTGGTAGAATTATGCATGTGGCATTGCCATTGCACGGACAGCAACGCACTATTAACATATTTGGTGGCTATAGGCAACGGTTTCTCTTTTCATTAGGAGACCTATCTGCTTGTTTGCTAATGATATAAAAAAATCTTAGGGCATACCCGACAGCGCTAGAAGAAAGGTTATGTAATATGTATGTATATTTCTTTGGCAAGCTCTGTAGCTTAAACGGCTTTGTGGATTTAACTTTGAGAGCATTATTTGGTATTAACATATTTTTTGTATAGTACTACTATACAAAAAATGTACCCACATGTACAATGTATATAATATCTCAAATTTGGGAGGTGTCATTAAAATCATCTTAATTTTGAGAATGACATATTTAGGCTATATAATTTCACCAGACTTCGCTAACAAGAGGGTTATGTTTTTATACGGATCGGGTTACAATCAGTTACCTATTTTGTTTTTATAATAATTACTTGTTAATAAATCTGTTTGATCGTAGCTTTAAACAAGTTCTAATCCCTTTTGTTTTATTAATTTCGAAGTAGATGAGACGAATTAGAGCCAGCTTAATATTGATTAATAGGATCGTAGGTTGGATGTCACATTTGCGGCCACTGTACAATTTGTGGCCATTTGATGTCAAAATTTTCATAAAATTCTATTTGAATACAATAGCTTATAAAGAAGAGATCGACTAAGTACCACAAGAATATAGCGTCAGACGAACTTACCAATTTTTTTAAATGTACAATAAGCCCATGTTAGAATTCGACGGACATTTAATAATAGCAACTAAATTTTAATTTAAAAGGATTTTAGTTGGGAAGTCATGAAAGTAATCAAACTTGTACACTTTTCCTTATTTCAAAGTCAAGTAAAGACTTTTCTCTATGCCATAAAGTTAACACTTTCTTTTATGTATGACCAACCAAGCAAATTTGAAAAAAGTCGAATAGGTAAGACATAAAATTTTAAACAAACTATTGTATAAAATGCAACAAAAAAATTTATTACTGTAGTCGAAATTTACAATATAGAAGGCTGTATAAACCAGCTTCTCTAAGTATCATCCTAAAGAAACAAAAAAAAGGTCATATATTTAATCTGGAAGTATGAACAAATAACAAATATTTTGCTGTAAACAAACGTTGTTCTGAATATATTATGTATTTTATCTTTTAAAATATATTTTATGATGAGTGATACTAAAATGTATTATATATTTTGATGATATAGGTATAGTAGCCTGAATGGCTTAGAATGTAATATTTGTGAATTCAAGTAATATTAATCTTTGAAGATTTCTGTCAAATGCATGGTAGTGTATGTAATATTTATTTTAATGTATTTTTATTTATAAAAATATTAGATTTCTGCACTTTTTCTCTATATAAACTTTAACTGTACCAAATTTCATACTTCTCAGTTAGAGTAAAGCCCCGTGTTTTTTTTATTAGTGCGAGTGCGAGTGTTTATTGCAGGTGCTTAATAGTATTAAGCAAAAAATACGTGAAGACAGCAGAAGACAGACAGAAGACAGAAAGGAAAATATCTACAGATAAAAAAATGTGTAAACGGTTGACCTTACGGGCCATCCCTGAAACTTCCCACAAAATTAAGGTACTTTAATCTGAAAAGAGTAAAAAATTTAAGCATAGATTTTTCAATTCAAACATCTATTTTGTTTGTAAAACGGTAGTTGGCCTATTCTTCAACGGAGCCCGGGCCAACACGGGGGAGAGACGGGGTGGGACCTATTATAGTGTGACGTACCTATACAGGCCAGTGTGGTCCGCGAAAAGCGCCAAATGGACTTATGGTGTCCGTGGCGGGTCGTGAGGACAGAGGATATGCAAAAAGGGCAAAACTATCGAGCCTTGTCGTACTATTGCCTCCAATAGGCGGTCTGAGGAGAGTGTTCCTCCACTCTGAATTGGTAATGACGGATGAGTATGAATCTGTCTGGCCTACCCATTTGGTAATGGCTACCCAAGTAGCACGTTAAGCTGTATATAGGCTGCATTAAGGTTCATTTTTAAACTTAAAGCTGTATACTAAGTCGTACAAAGGCTGTAGAAGCGCTTCTACAGCCGATATAACACCAAAAGGGGCCCCAAGTTATACAGCTTATTGCGTTATGTAGGCTGCACAATAGCTATACAAGCGGTTATAAACTGTACAATGGCTGTTATTTGGTGTATAAAGAAACTATAACACTAAGGATACTCTCTTGTAACTGTTTTGTACAGCTAAGCGTTAAATAGGCTGCACAATAGCTGTACAAGCTGTTATAGGCTGTACAAAGGCTGTTATTCGGTGTATAAAGAAACTGTAACACTAAATATACTCTCTCGTAAAGCTAAATGTTCTTAATAGGTGTTTGAAAATGATAAAAAGTAACAATCTGTTTTTGATATTGTATAACATTAATTATATCACGTATCTGCAGACGCCATAATTAAAAATATATTAATAAACGATAAATTCTTGGATTTGGAGCAGTATTGGACGGTGTATTCAAAGTGCAAATTCAAAATCATTGTAAAATCGTGTATGTTTTCTCTCAAAATATTCACGCGCCAACGAAATAATCAAGATAACACAAATAAATCATTGCAAAATACGGTAAGTGTTTGTGTTTAAGGTTAGAATATACAAGTATTTATGGTACAATATTGTATATAAAGGCATACTGATCATAATATAACTTGCTTGTCACGATATAGCTTTAGCTATTGCTAAATATATCTTTTATTTAACAATATATTTCTTTAATGTTGTTTTTAATACACAATAATGGCGACGCTTTGTTATACAGCCTAAAGTGTATTGGGAAGGTGATATACTGCAAATAGCTGTACTGAATCTCTTTTTTATTCTATTATACCGCTATTGGCTTTTAATTACCGTCCAAATACACTTTAGGCTGTACTAAGTCCCTACATAAATCTATTATACAGTCATTGGCTTTTAATCACTTAACTTATGTTTAGAGATGCGTACAAAAATTGAAGAACCCTAAATACAAAACATATATCACTTGATTTCGCTATTGTGATGTATTGATGTCGGTCGTTTGACTTTACAACTAAACCAACTTATTGTTAACTATAACTTATGGGATATGTATTTCAATCATGTTTTACTTTATTTTTCAGGGAAATATGCCCTATAAAATAATAAAATGAATTGAGAGAAGCCAAAACTGTATTTGCATCGTATCCAGTTTGTGGGAGGATAAAGGTGAATTATAATGGCCAAGAAAACAAAATGATATAACTAAGTTGATCAAGAACGATAAATCTAGCCCTTTAAAGACGACTTTTGGAAATTCGCGAAAAAAATATTGATTCTCCATAGAAATTTTGTTGGTCACGTGACTTTTCACAATGGAAAAACAAAATTGTTTTTCGCGAATTTTCACAAATCGTTGAACCAAATTTGTTCAGGATGACCCTCTGAGTCACCTCCTTTCGGCTTACCGCTTTTGTAACACTCCGTATAGTAGCAAGTTAAAATAAAAAAATATATATTTTCTCAGTGTAATGATTTTTATTTCTCTTTTAACTCTTTTTTATATATTCTTTGAAGAATAGACCAATTGCCTTTCTGACAGGCAGGTCGTAAAAGGCGACCGATGGGCTATTTGAGTCACTTTCATCGTGGTTACTAGGTGATAGAGTTCTGCATTGGCTCGACCAGGCCTGGTACCACCGCCTTATCTATTCCTGCTGCAAAGCGTCAGTGCTAGTCACTGTCATGTTCTGATTTGGAGAGTAAGGAGGCCGGTAAACTTATGCATGTGGCATTAGACCTCGCCACAAGATAGCAACGCACCATTAACATTTTTGCTACCTATAGGCGATGGTTGACTCTTTCCATCAGGAGACCCATCTGCTTGTTTGCTGTCTTATGACATTAAAAAAATTCAAATATAATAAATTACCAACCAAGTAACCTTAACGAAGAAGATAAGCCTAAAAATAATAAATCAGATAACCTACAATCACTTTTTAATGTTTTTGTTACGAAACCTTTTTCCTTGAACATTAATAAAAATGACGATTGTAGGTTACCTGATTTAGTAATTTTTCAGGTTTATCTTCATCACGATTACTCGGTTGGTAATTTATAACATTTAATTAATATTCCTTTACAATCTTCCTCTTGATTTTTTCCACATGATATCAACTATGCAGACATAAAAACAGCAAATAACAATTTTCTCAGTAATACAGCCTTGAGCTGTACTACAGCTGTATATACAGATTTTTTAACACCATTGGATGCATAAGAGTCTAGAATTACGCCATAAATATTAGCTGTAGAACGGTGATTGCATGTCCCATTTTACAGAAACAAGCGTTGAGTGATACTATAATAACACTTAAAGCTGTAATAAATTCCCGTGCTAAACAAGATACAGCTAATGTACAGCTTTAAGGTTTAAAATGAGCCTAATGAGTTACAAAATACTTAAAGCTGTACAGTAGTGTATTAATATTCAGATATAACGCCTAAAGCTTACGCGAAACTCTAAGAAAGGCCTTGTACAGCATTAGGCTGTATAAAAACTCATAAAGGTCTTTTATACCGATAATAGCATCTTTTTACACCATTGTACGGCTGCAATAGAACTTTAAGTAATATATGAGCTGCTTTATGGGTATTAAACATGCTTGATTGCTGCTTGGGTAAGCCGTTGTGCCAGACTTTGTCAAACGCTTCTGCCATGTCAAAGAAGAGGGCTCCTGTTCCTGTGAATTTTGCTTTTTTGTTTGGGTCGTCAGTGTGTACTCCGTTATACGGTGCACTTGGTGCGCGCAGGAGTGAGCGGCTCTGGAACCGAACTGTTCGTCCGGGATAAGGTTCTTGTCTTTGATAATCACTTTAAAACGCGCAAGGAAAATGCGCTTGTATATTTTGCCTAACGAATTAAGTTAATGGGGAGATAGCTATTTGCAAGCTTCTTAGGTTTACCCGGTTTTTTAATACCAATGACTATGGCCTCTTCCGATTTGTCAGGGAATGCACAGCTGTTTAATCTAGCGTTTAGCGGGAGGGAAATATTTAATAGTTTTATTAGGTACATTATCCAGACTTGGCGCCTTTTTGTTATGAAGAAAGATATGAGGTCCTGGGTTGTACTTCTTTGTCTGCCACGTGTACGTGGTCGGAGTCGGGAGATTATCGGGAAAGGGAACATTGGGTTTTGAGACGTTGCGATATTTGGCTATATTATGCATCTTACATCACTTTGTTTTTCGTCTGTCCACTATGTATCCAGCGCTGCGTAGCGGTGGTTTTCCTACGTATAAGATCTCTGTTATTTTCTGAGGGTTCCCATTTCCATCTAGTGATAGTAGTTCTAAAGGAGTTATTTGTAGAGATGTTTTGTAATGAATAACTGTTCCGCCTAAGCTAGTGACGGTTCTGTCGTTTCTTATAACATTGTAGTAATCCTGGGGCTACGCCTGCTAGGTTTTAGAAATGTTTCTTGTATTAGTGTAATATCCATGTCAGGGTAAACTACAAATTTCCTAATTTGATTCATTTGTTTGTCCAGACCGTCTGCGTTGTATGACGAGACAGTCAGGTCAGGGCAGGGACAATAGCGTCTCTGTCTCTTCTCGCGTCTGTTAGTAGACTTTAACATACGTAGTCACTGTTTATTAATCTGTGCAAACACGCACCTCATTTTTATGTGTTGGGGGGTGATTTTAGAAAATGCTGGGCTCTTAAATACCAAGTTTTACATCTGTAGTATAAAAAACAGCGGAAGTCTCATACAAACTTACATCCCCTAAATTTTGGGGTTGGGTTAGGTTAGGTTAAGTTTTTGAATTTTCCTGTTGTTAGTGTAGGAATATTAGCTTATATATCAAATTTCAGCTTTCTAGAACATCGGTAAGGGCTTTATAATTTTGATAATCATAAGTCAGTCAGTGAGTGACGAAATTGGAGTTTTTTACATGTTAATAAAATCCAAATTATAACAGTAATGATAATGTAACTTTAGTAAGTATGCTATGAACACCGTATCGTGAAAATTTTGGCAATCTAGCGTTATTAGGACCGAAGTTATCAGGGTTCGAAAATTCGGCGAAACGGTTTGAGAAAAGGTAGGTAGTGTCCTAGCGCTTCGCTTTGCTCGCCTTGGCGGGGGCACTCTCGTGCCCCCAGATATTGATGACTTGTTACTCTCCGTGTGGACGAAACTGCGCGGCTCAGCTAGTATTTTAATATAATTCGGAATGAATAGGCTAAAGGGTAACACAACCAGATAGGCTGAGGTGTTGAATTTTGAGAAAAGCCAATGCTTGACCTTTATTCTATTATCTCCTTGCTAAATCTCAACAAAATCAGTTGAAAGCGTAGCAGACAGGCAAACACAGACTTTCGCATTTAAAATATTAATATGGATTCTGAATTGGGTACTATCATCGGTACTAAGTGAAACTGAAACTTAAAACTATTCAAATAATGTCGTTTAGTCCTTATAATATAAAAAAATAGAAGTTGGAAAATTTAGCTTTCTCGTCATAAGTTGGTCTTAAGTGTGAATTGCCTCTTAAGGCCCTGATTGACGAGGGAGTAATACCGTGTTTTTATGGCCCATCGGTAAAGCTCGCCAATGTATCATTGCAATACCGCGGTATTATGATTCGTTGGTAAAGCTCGCCGTTTAATCATTGTAATACCGCGGTTTTATATACCGACGGGCCTGGATCACGGCTCGTCATATTTCCTACCTTTTTTCACGATTCTTCAGACACAAAGGTTTGCTCGCTAGTCGATCAGCACTAACAAGCTGCGAGTAAAACCTTCGTTTTTAAAATCACAGTATAGGCCTGTACGTCGATTAGGGTTTTTAGCTACAATTATTTTTACACCCATTGGGCTAATTACAGCATCATTATTCATGAGGAATGTTTTCCCGAAATACTAGTTAACTAACTGCTACTGAGTTTTTCTAGACTGATATAAAATGACTACACATTTTCCTGCCCGGGATATAAGCCTGAGACCCCATGACCTGAGCTAAATACGTTAACCACTAGAACTAAAAAGGATTCTGAATAATATATTTTCTCACTATTAACTGGATTATTCATACCAAGATTTATACATTCTGGGGCTTCCCGTAATGTAAATAATATATTTTTGTAAATTATTGCCATAGAGTGATGACGCAAATGTTTATTGTTGATTGGTCGCTTAAGTTAGCGAGAAACTATCTACTAATGCCTTAAGATAAAACTTTAGACCCCTTTTTAAAACAATTGCGCGAACTGTGAAGTATGAAATTTGGAACAGTTAAAGTTTACAAATATTTAAATTATTTAAATTTAAAAATATTAGGTTTCTGCAGTCCTCTACAATAGAGGACTGCAGAAACCTAATATTTTTAAATAATATGCGTTAGAAATAAATAAATATTCACGGGACAAATTACACACTTACTGATCTAACCCCAAGGCAAGCAAATTATTTGCTTGTGTTATGGGTGTTAGTCAACGATACTAATACATAGAAATACATATATAAATACTTTTATATACATAATAATCACCCAAACCCGGAAATACAAACATTTATGCTCATCACACAAATGCTTGTCCCCGTCGGGCCCAAGCCCCGTCGATTTCGTAGTTAGGGTCGCTAAACCACTCGACCAACGGGGCGGTATGAAATGAATTAATAATGAAATTAAAATTACACACACAAGCAGATGGGTCTCCTGATGGAAAGAGTCAACCATCGCCTATAGACACCAAAGATGTTAATGGTGCGTTGCTATCTTGTGGCGAGGTCTAATGCCACATGCATAAGTTTACCGGCTACCTTACCCTCCAAACCGGAACACGACAGCGACAAGCACTGACGCTATTGCGGCAGGAATAGGTAAGGCGGTGGTACCAGACCCGGACGAGACAATGCAGAACTCTACCACCTAGTAGCCACGATGATAGTGACTCGATAGCCAATCGGTCGCCTTTTACGACCTGCCTGGCAGAACGGCAGTTGGCCTATTCTACAAAGGAGGCCGGGACCAACACGGCGGTGACGTACATATTAGGTACTTACTATTTTCTTTACGGCTAAATTCAGTTGTCAAATTTAAAAGAGATTTTATCGTTTAGTAATTCGGTGGTGATTGGGGACCCTTTTGAAGATTACGTCAACTGCCTTACTGCTAGGTATCTCGTAAAAGGCGAGATATAGGCTAATACTTATACAATACTTGCTTGACACTGCACTATTCCGGTTTGGAGGGTAAGGTAGCCGATAAGCTAATGTAGGTATTTGGCATTAGCACTCCGCGTCACGGATAGAAACGCACTCTTTCGTTAAAGTTTGAACTATTATTTAGTAAGTTTATACACGATTGTAGCTTCATAATAAAACTGAAATTAATGATTTTGAATTGATTAATTGAAAAAGCGAATGTCCTGATATTAAATTCCTAAAAAGTCTATGTACAACTATCGCCTCTGTATTGTAGTGGTCCGGTGTAGGTGTTGACTACATGAGGTCCCGGGTTCAGTTCCCGGGTCGAGCAATTCAAAAATGTGTTTTTTCAGTTTCCTGATAAAAGCAATGTTTCCCGGGATTGAATAAGTGCCCGGTTCGCGATAGGCTTGCCACTTGTGCACCTCTGCCTACCTCTTTGGGGCTAAGTGTGTGAAGACACTTTTTACAACTAGTTGGATGATAGAGTTCTGCAACGTCTCGCCCGGGTTTGGTAGTCACCGCCTTACCTATTTCTGTCGCAACAGCGCCATGTTTGTCACTTTCTGGTGTTCTGGTTTAGAAAGTAAGTTACAGTGCCACCAAGTTATCTAATCAGTAGACGGTGTCGCTAGTGAGGCGTTTTTACGAAAGAAAGCTGACAAGGGAATGACATTTCATACGGTAGCGACTGTAGTTCCGATTTTGTCTACTGACTAGATAAGGTGGTGATAATAAGGCCGTTACCTTATACCTACATGTGGCATTTCAACTCACCACACAGATGGAAACACACCATTAAAAGTAGTTGGTGTCTATAGACAACGATTGTATCTTTCATCAGGAGATTTTTTTTCGAAATGGCTTATTACAGTTGACCTTATGGGTCGTTACTGCGACACCGGGCTTTTTGGGCGAGCAGAATGCTCAGCCAGAACTTAAATTATTATTGGGCCTATAATAGCCTGCGCTAAGGGCTGCCTCCTGTGAGACCGGACCTCGACTTAGTGCGACGTTCGGACTAGTAGTTGTGGGTGGAGTCGTGGCATTGCTTCCCGAGTTAGGCGTGGGGCGGTAAAGAAGTCTTTGCCGTCGAGATCGGCGACGACGGTATAGTATGGTGTGCGTACCTAAATCTGAATTTATGTTGTTGTTTGTGGTGGTAATAGGATCATCGGGATAGTCCTCATCGCAAGAGCCGTTTGTTTATTTGCTATCCTATCGTATAAAAATCAAAATTAAAGAACTAAAGTGGCTTTTCTATATTGCTAATAAAGTTTTATGATTGTTTCAGATAGTGATATGCAATTAGAGACAAGTAGTAGTGAAGCAAGCGCGGCGAGTTCAACGGCGTTGTCTCAGCACTGCGCTATCTGTGGAGACCGGGCCACTGGCAAGCATTACGGGGCGTCATCGTGCGACGGATGCAAGGGGTTTTTTAGACGTAGTGTTAGGAAAAATCATTTATATACATGCAGGTACGTGTATTTCATATTTAATATACACTTGAAACAACATCAACTGTTTTTAGAATCGTAAGAGTTTAATTCGTAATAGGATTACAGAACAATTTGAAAGTACAATGATAGTGTTATTAAAGGCATAGGTGTCCAATGAGCAAGTTACACTGGAACATTACAAACGCACAGGAGACACTGAAACTGATATGGTGTATATAGGCGATGGTTTCTCTTTCCACCAGGAATGCCAATTGCTTGTTGCTATCTTATGATATAAAAATATTGAAAAGTCTACCTTTTATACGCTTTTCTTTTACTTATATTTTTATATTATTGTATAGCAAACAGGCTATCAGCTAGATAGCAAACAAAGATGTTAATGGTACGTTGCTCCCCGAGTGGCGAGATAGTTAGCCATGCCATGCTCAAGTTCACCGGCAAGCATTGACACTATTGCGGCAGGAATAAGTAAGGCGGTACCTGGGCGAGACGTTGCGGAACTCTACCGCCGAATATTCACGATGATAGTGACAGGTTTAGCCAATCAGTCGCCTTTTTCGACCTGCCTGGCAGAACAGCAGTTGGTCTATTCTTCAAAAGAGCCCGGACCAACATGGGAAGATATTTATTTAATATAGGTGTTGCCCACGACTTCGTCCGCGCGGACTTCGTTTACTCCGTACAGCTTCTCCCCCGTAGGTGATAGCGTGATAATATGTAGCCTATATGTTGACCCGACTTATTAGTAATATTCGTGCAAAATTTGAAGTAAATCCATGCAGTACTTTTTGAGTTTACCTCGGACATACATACAGACAAACAGACAAAAATTCTAAAAACTATATTTTTGGCTTCGATATCGATTTTAGATCACGCCCCAAGTATTCCTTTAAAAAAATATTCAATGTACAGTTTTGATTTTTCCTACGATTTTATTATATGTAGGTATAGATCTTGTTTTGTACAAAATATTAAATAAATTAATTGTAAGCTTTCGTAAAGTGAATTTGAAGATGTCTGGGAATACTTTATAACCGACAAAAATATGTGGGATATTTGTTTTTTAATTCAAAAAAAAAACTAAATAAATTATGAAATAAATTATGAAATAAAAATCAAGTTGCCAAAAATAAATTTTTCGGGATTTTATTTGTTATATTATATACCACGCAATAGCGAAATAACCGCGAACGCTCTGCCAGACTCGCAGGCCCGTAGGCGTATCACCTAACGTTTGCAATCCGCCAGCGATCAGCGATGACTTTTAAACGTAACAAAAAACTTATCAAAAACGTCGCCAATTGCTTACTGGTCACTAGATGCACTTTTAGCAATGTCACGCCACCAAAACTAATCAAGCGGCAAAGACTGTCACTAGCATACACGGCGGTTAATGTGTCTTACAATAACTAAACAATTACAATAATTTCGCATTGCGAGTTACGTGATAACGCCGCCGGTTTCGTCATTTGATCAAATTATATTTTTTCGCAATTCCAATCTGCCAAAAGGACCTCCCTAAAATTCGTCGCCAGCTCTCAGTCTAGAAGGATTTGCTTTTTTATTTTCACCTACATATATTTTTACACATCGCTACACCTGTTTAACTTAAATAAAAGTGCAAAAGCATTTTACTTTTTATTCCACTTCAACATATATTTTCAGCACATTACTCAAATAAATAAATAAATATTCACTGGACAAATTAAACTTACTGATCTAACCCCAAAGTAAGCAAATCATTTGCTTGTGTTATGGGTGTTAGTCAATGATACAAATACATAGAAATACATATATAAATACTAGTATATATTTAACTAGCTACTTGCCCGCGGTTTCACCCGTGTAGCTTTTGTTTCCGTGGGAATATC
This sequence comes from Apodemia mormo, assembly GCA_036924255.1. NCBI lineage: Eukaryota > Metazoa > Arthropoda > Insecta > Lepidoptera > Riodinidae > Apodemia > Apodemia mormo. The sequence continues at coordinate 12,063,673 of JAUPFN010000019.1, read as the reverse complement.
GGAAAGGTTTATATACTAAAAAAGCTTCCTCAAGAATCAATCTATCTATTTAAAAAAACCGCATCAAAATCCGTTGCGTAGTTTTAAACATTTAAGCATACATAGGGGCATAGGGACATAGGGACAGACAGAGAAAGCGACTTTGTTTTATACTATGTAGTGATAAACACCCAAACCCGGAAATACAAACATTTATGCTCATCACACAAATGCGTCCCCGTCGGGGATCGAACCCGAGCCCCGTCGATTGCGTAGTCAGGGTCGCTAACTACTCGACCAACGGGGCGGTCATATAGGTCAATAGTTTTACTTAAATAAAAATAAGTATAAAGGTATTTTAACTTATTTGTCGAGTAATGGAATTTCACCAAGCGCTGACACTGGAAAGTGTATAACATACAATGCTAATTTATTAAAATATTTTGTTTCAGGTTTAGTAGAAATTGTGTTGTAGACAAGGACAAAAGAAATCAGTGCAGATATTGTAGGTTAAGGAAATGTTTTAAGGCAGGAATGAAAAAAGAAGGTAAGATATAATATTATATCTCTTAGTTGATACTTTTATATTAATTAAAACAACGACCGACTTTCCAGTCTCCTATTTTCCAAATCGGTATTTTTTATAATATAATATATAGCGAACAAGCAGATGCGTCTCCTAGTGGAAAGAGTCAACCATCGCCTATGGATACCAAAGATGTTAATGGTGCGGTGCTATCTTGTGGCGAGGTCTAATGCCACATGAATAAGTTAACCGGCTACCTTACTCTCCAAACCGAAACACGATAGTGACAAGCGATGACACTATTGCGGCAGGATTATGTAAGACGTTGGTACCAGACTCGGGCGAGACAATGCAGAACTCTACCACCTAGTAGCCACTATGGAAGTGACTAACGTTGCCAATCAGTCGCCTTTTACGACCTTCCTGGCAGGACGACAGTTGGCCTATTCTACAAAGGAGCCCGGGACCAACTGGGGGAGGAGCCCAGGACTAACACGGGAGTAAATAAATGAATTGTCTATCAGATTAAACAATGTTTTAATATTACCTAATAGTCTGAATACCTACTTACTAATTAAAACTTAGTTGTTGTAATTGTTCTTTGTTTTTAAATAAAATAACATTAACACAATTATCTTTTACAAATTCATAGATTATGTTTACAATTCTAATGTTCTATACCATTAAGTCGAACTATCAACTAACATCCGCACCCTTATTAAATTTTAATGAATCTGACGAATTCTGTTATTAAACTGACTTCAAAATAAAAACATTATTGACAAAAAAAACCGACTACATTTAATCTTGAAAAATAATCAGTAACAAGCACTGACTATATTGCGACAGAAATAGGTAAAGCGCGCGGTGGTACCAGACCAGGACGAGACAATTAGGAGGATATACTTCCTATTTGGTCCAATATAAAGGTGAAGATCATCTGATCCAGATTACAGATATAGTATTATAAATGCGAAAGTCTGTCTGTCTGTTACGATTTCACAACTAAACCGCTATAGCAGTTTTGATGAAGTTTGGCCGAGGTCAATCATAGGCTAAATATTTTTTATAAGAATCAAGGGCCTGAAAGGCTTAAATAGGGGGTGAAAAGTTTTAGAACTTTATAGGCGACAAGTTAACTCGCGGGCGAAGCTACGCAGGTCAGCTAGTTATATATAATTAAAAAATCCTCGCAGTGGTCCCTGTACCTTTGATCTTCCAAAGGTACAGGGACCACTGCGAGGATTTTCAGGATTTTTCAGAGGAGGAGGATACATTCCGGTCCCCTTAGAAGAATAGATTCCGAGTCCCTTTTGAATAATGTACCCGAGTCCTTTCTGAAGAATCAAATATCATCTGTTCTTCAAAAGGCGTTATGTTAATAATATTAGCGGGCGGAGCTACGCTGGTCAGCTAGTTATATACAGTCTGTTAGGTAAGTCGACCTAAACTTTGAAGGGGGTAATAAGGTATCTGATTCTGATTCCAAATAAATAAAAAAAACATCCTCTAAAGTTTTCAAAATTTATACGCACCAACACGTTCGCGCTAGTAACGCACATATCAATAGATAGATAAATAGGTTGTTACGTAAATACTGCCTATTGACGTAACTATCTATAGGCACGTAAATACTGCCTATTTACGTAACCACCTATAGGTACGTAAATACTGCCTATTTACGTAACTACCTATTTATCTATCTATCGATAGGTATTGTGTTATTTACGCGAATGTGTTGGTGCGTATGAATTACGAATTTATTGGATAATTAGGTTAAAATTTAAGGGTAGTTTTTTATTTTTATTTATTTGGAATGAGAATCAGATACCCTATTACCCGCTTCACGGTTTAGGTCGATTTACCTAACAGGCTTCATAACCCTGTCCGGGTCCCTTTGAAGCATAGATTCCGGGTCCCTTTGAAGCATAGATTCCGAGTCTTTTTGAAGAACAGATTCCGAGTTTTTTTGAAGAACAGATTCCGAGTTTTTTTGAAGAACAGATTCCGAGTTTTTTTTGAAGAATAAATTCCGAGTCTTTTTGAAGAGTAGATGATAATCGATCCTTCAAAAGGGACCCGGATCACAACGAGGATTTGTCGTTTACAATATTGGTGTTCCGTTTATCTATGTTATAACGACTATCACTTGTGTCTTGGGATAACTGGTATGGAAAGGCAGATAGACTGTTCTACAAAGGGGTACCCTCCCACCGGGGCACGAGTAAGTATTGCTAATTAAAATCTTGCGAGTAATTCGTCAACACCGATTATTATGCAGCCATATCAGATGTTAATCCATTAAATTTCGTTTTTAATTTTTACACAAATGTTATCACATTATCAGCACCTGATATGTTAGCAAGTCACCGTTACTTTGTTTGTTGGGAGTCTTTGTTGATAACAAGAAACAAACATTTTCATCAAAATATGGACTAGTTATCTGACTAATGTTATAATTTAGCTGAGATCTGCGACTTTTACCCTCTTTTGTTATTATCAATATATTTTTATATCATATAATAGGAAGCAAGCAGGTGGCTCTCCTGGTGTAAACACAAACCATTGCCTATAGACACCAAATATGTTAATGGTTCGTTGCTATCTATGTGGCAGGATGGCAATGCCACATGCATAAGTCTACCGGCTACCATACCCTATAAACCGGAACACGGCAATGTCAGGCATTGACTCTATTGCGGCGGAATAAAGGAAGGCGGTGGTACTAAATACTCGGGCGAGACGTTGCCGAACTCTACCACCTAGTAGTCACGATGGTAGTGACACGTATATACAATTGGTCACTTTTTACGACCCGTCTGGTAGAACGGCAATATTGTATGTATTCCACACAGCACCAACACATTTTATATAAGAGCTACACTATATCTTTTCTATCCGACTGAGCAAAATGGAATAATATTTTTGGGTCACACAAATAAAGATGTGGATAATAGCTAGTTATTCCGCCCCATTGGTCGAGTAGTTAACGAACCTGACTTATTAATAATGGGGCTCGGATTCGAATTTCAACAGGGACAAACGTTTGTGTGATGAGAAAGGATGCTAGTATTTTTGGATTAGGGTGTATTTATTAGTATCTTTGTCTTACACCCATAGCACAAGCCAATAATTTGCTTATTTGGGGGTTAGATCAATTCGTGTAATGGGCATATTACACAAGTGATATTTATTTATTTTTGATATTAACACTCATCGCTGAACACGAAGTCTTTATACAAAAACAAAGAAAACTAAAATACAAAAATTTGTCTACATAAATTTAGAAAAAAGTGAAGCCGTGGCTGAGACCACCTATTAAACACTGAAATATTTGTAGCAGGTGGTCCCGCTTTTCCTTTTCACGTATTGACCTTAAGAAATACATGCTTATTGAGCGTGTGGTGCGTTCAAATGTGTATCTGTACAATAGTATGGATGTCGTCTATAATTTTCCATTCATATTTTCATCCTCTATTTGGGCCCTTACATGTAGACTCTTTTTAAATTGAATATGTTTGACACACGATCTTCAACTATCTCAAATTTCATCAAAATCGCCTCTGTTTAGCTTTGAAAGCGTAACACAGATAAACTTTCGTATTTATATACTGTTGAGTGTGGATATCGTGCATTTTTGTTAGTAGTAGTAGTAGTAGTAGTAGTATCTTCACGCCCGTATCCCCGAAAGGGTAGACAGAGGTACAACAAGTGCACCCACGATTAGCCGAAAATACTTGATCCCACTATGTGATAGATGGCAAGCCTATCGCCAACCGGGCATTTTCCAACCCCGGGCAATGTTGTTTTTATCAGAAAACTGAAAAAACACATTTCTGAATTGCCCGACCCAGGAATCGAACCCGGGACCTCTGTGATCAACTCCGACACCACAGAGGCGATGCATTTTTATTATTGATAAGAATTAAATTTTGTATCGACATTTATCAAGGATTTAAAAAGTTATCAGATAACATAACTTATTTTATTATACTTAACGTTATTACTATAGCGATACCTCAGTAACAAAATTATTTTCAAGCACTATATGTATTGTTACTCAAATAACGGAACGAAATTGCTAACGCTAAATAACGTTATAATAAATAAATAGCGTTTCATGCTGTTTTGTAATTGGTTCGCTGCGTGAAACGTTTGGTTTTTCGTGATTGGTTTGACAACTAGCGCTAGAAGACAACGTTAGAGTTGTGGTGGTTAGTATAACGTATAGCGTTATGTAATAGTGCGCTATGTATACTCAACGTAAAGCGTAGAAAAATATAGCTTTCTTCTATAACGCACTATCATAAAATAGTTTATTTGAACAATACACCACACCTCTAGACAACGTCATAATATAATTCATAACGTTAATTCGTAGTATATAATACAACGTAATGAATAACGTTATTAAATAGTAACAAATTCTGTATCATTTTCGGATAACGTTATGCTTGAAAAATAAAGTTTTGTCATGTCGCGAGTAATAACGTTACCACAAAATACCGATATTTAAATCCTTGACCTTTGCGTGAGGGGCGTACAACTGTTCCTTTTTATTTTGAAAATTTACTGTTAGAACTTAGCGGGCTAAGGGGTTCATTCAGTATAAAAGATGTACCATTGATAGACCACACTAGCATAGTGACAAAATGTCCGGTTTTGCAGCAGAGGTCATTTGGACCTACTGCCTAATTTCGAAAACTTATTTCAAAAATAAAACATTGTAACTAGTAGGTGGTAGGAATTTGCAATAACTCGCCCTTGTTTGGTTCTAAAATTTCACCTTTTCTGCTTCAGTGCTTGTCACTGCCAAATTCAATTTTGGAGGGTAAGGTTGCTACCAAATTTAAGTATGTTGTATTACATTTTTAACGCGCGTAAAGTAACGCACGATTAAATTATTTTGGTGTTGTTATTGCCATGGTATTTTTTATCGAGAAAGTCATGTTCTTGTTGCATATTCTATGATATACAAAATACATAGCTTAGGTGATTTTGATCTGCCATTGAGAAAATTGCACGTCTCGGGAACTATTTTTATATCGATAGTTCCCGAGACAAATGCAATCACTACGTAACATCAATCGATATACAAAAAAAACCTTAACATTTTTTTCATTTTAGCCGTCCAGAATGAAAGAGACAGAATCAACTGCAGAAGGCCGTCATACGAAGAACCGACTCAAGCAAATGGACTGTCAGTAGTGTCGCTACTGAATGCTGAGCTGTTGAGCAGAAAGGTTATCGACGAAGTGAGTATTTCATTTAATATACACTAGCTGACCCACGCAACTTCGCCCACGAGTAAGATATAATATGATCATCAATATTAGAAATTTCAATCTTTTTTTTTAAAGAAAACGATTGTATCGGGTTCGGAGGATTCAGCTTTGATTTTCAAAAAAGTAGCCTATTTTTATTGACTAGATATTTCCTTCGTGATCGAAATTCGACCCTAGACTAAGTAAAGAAAACTAGAATTAAATCTTTTTTAACCTCAGCATCAATCAAACATCAAATTTTACCCGCAAAGAGCAACTTTGCGGGTATATGCAGAGCAATATACACGTGTGTATCATTATTATTTATGTTACATGAATGTAGTGTGTGTCATGTTTACTTTTTATTAATTTATGTATTTTAAACGAGTATTATTTAAAATATAAGGTTTCTGCTGTCCTTCGCAATGTAAAATTTAACTGCACCAAAGGTTTTTGCTTTACATATTAAGATGTCAGCTTAGAACTTAGTATACGACGTATTTAACTTAAGCATTATCTTGATTATTTACGTATTGCGTCGAATCATAATTCATTGATACCTATATTGATGCAACTTGCGACAAGGTTTTCAATGGCGAAAAACGAGTCGTCAACATTTTCTTACGTTTATTCTAAACAGGCTGATGGTTTAGTAGGACTCGACTGTCGAACAAATTTTAATAGCTGATTAAACGTTCCATTGGCAAATATGAGTTTTGTGACATACCCTAAGTTTAAATCAATTCCGAGTCGATTAGTGTGGTAATCTATACATATAATAAAATCGTAAGAAAATCAATGTATGTCCGGGGTAAACTCAAAAAGTACTGCATGGATTTACTTCAAATTTTGCATAAATATTACAAACAGGTCGGGTCAACATATAGGCTTTATATTATCACGCTATCACCTACGGGGGAGGAGCTGTGCAGAGTAAACGAAGTCGCGGGCAACAGCTAGTATTGTAATTAAAAACGTAGACTGGGGACTCAATTGGCAAAGAACTATAAAAATATATGATGAATTGTTGTTCTCAAAGGCAACATTAGCTACACAAAACTGCCCTCGCAGTATTTTCCTACCCGTCCCTTATTTACTACGAGACCACGACTTTTCCAGGTGTCCATGATATGTGAAAAAATATCACAACTTACAAGATGCTTTATTCCGATGATCATTGATCCCAATACTAATATTGATACAAATTTATGTACATGTATACGCGTGCAATTAATGTAAAGTCGTTTTTTTATGTTATAAGATAGATGAAAAGAAAATGGATGAAGAGAAATCGTCGCCCATTGGCAACCAAAGATGTTAATGGTGCGGTGCTATCCTTGTGGCGACTTGGCAATGCCACATGCATAAGTCTACCGGCTACCATACCCTCCACACCTGAATTGTATTAAGGCAAACGACATGTATTGCGGCAGGAATAGGTAAGGCGTTTTTTTTATATATCATAAGATAGCAAACAAGCAGATGAGTCTCCTGATAGAAAGAGTCAACCATCGCCTATATACACCAAAGATGTTGATGGTGCGTTGCTATATTGTGGCGAGGTCTAACGCCACATGCATAAGTTTACCGGCTACCTTACCCTCCATACCGGAACACGACAGTGACTATCACTGATGCTATTGCGGCAGGAATAGGTAAAGCGGTGGTACCAGACCCGGGCGACACAATGCAGAACTCTACCATCTAGTAATTACCTGTAATACGAAATACCCGTGCAAGTCGTTACGAAACTCTACTACCTAGTAGTCATGATGGTAGTGACACGTATAGCCAGTTGGTCGCCCTTTACGACCTGCCTGGCAAAACGGCAGTTGGTCTATTCTTCAAAGGAGCCCGGACCAACACGGGGAAGATCGTTTCAGGTTGCCATCACTGGCGCGGTGTCATCGTATGCCTAAGTATAACTGAGTAATTGCGGAAAAATAGCAAAATGCTGCGTTAACTTAAAAATGGTTGATTTGTTGTAAAACCTGTCACAATAAGTATAATTGAAATGAAAAATGCCAACTTTTGCAAAAATGTCGTCGCAGTGTGTATTCTATCTTATCTGTTAATTTTATAACGCGTGACAACAGAATTGATATTGGTGTTATAACCGATATTGAAAGGACGCACGCTGATAAGTGGGTAGGTATTTAAACAAAAACAAGTACGAGTAAAAAATCGTCAAAAATCCCCACACAAATTTCCAACGGTTTTCATCTCAGAATCATCGCCAAAATCGATTACTTTCAATTGTCGGTAGACCCGTCCCTTATACGATGTACAATTGCTTTATTTTTGTTTACTGTACTTTAAATTTACTCGGTTTTCGGGGCGAACCGTTCCGGTTCGTCGCAAAATAGGTATAGGATGAATGGGGATTTTTTTAGAATGTGCGGCAAAACACCAGGTCGAACGAGGCATAAATCAAATGATGTGATGAAGGGATCACATCTCATCTATTAGCTCAGATCATCATGAATATCTGGGTTCGAGCGTATGATTAGGCAAAACTTGTCAAGGTTTGTTGGGTTGGACCACGAAAATTGATTTCTTAGTAGCAGCTGAAAACGATGTGATGTGTTAGCAATCTGGTGTCTCCGTTGACCACGTAAGCTGTCGCTCGCAAGAAACAAGGGATAATCGTTATTTAGCTATTATGTCGATAATGCGGCCGATAATGCGGATCACCATTCGTTTCACCAACCGACAAATCGATGAACCAGAGTTACTAACGTTCGGTTCACTCTGCTGCGTTGTTTGTAAATAGGAACAGAGTATTGAGAAATAAAGCTGGTTTTTATCTCACATCAAGGTTATTTTGTTGTTTAATTTGAAATACACGTATTGGAACAAACATTTAGCACGTTGATAAATTAGCATTTTATACATTTACGACTAGGGTTGCCCACCATTGTGACATTGATATAAAAAAACCCAAGATGCACATTCAGTGTCTCAAAAACATCCAGGAAATTAGGGACAATTTTGAGTGTCAGTTTTTGTTCGGGACTGTGCATCTTGGAGTTTTTATATTATTGTGTTAAGAACACTATTATATATTTTTTCGCTCTATAACATTGTTTCCTTCAATATCACAATATCTTAAATTACAAAACCTATTTAAAAAATCTGTAAACCCATTTGACCCTGCAGGCCATACGTGAAACTTCCCGCTAAATTGAGGCAATTACAGCTTAACGAAGCAAAAATTATCCTAGTCCGGCATCGGTGTTAACCACATGAGGCAATTCAAATGTATTTTTTCACAGTTTTCTGATAATGACAACTTTGTCCGGAATTAGAAAAGTGCGTGGTTGGTGATTTCCCACCTATCACATTGTGGGAAGTATCTTCAGGGAATCGGGCATAAAATAGTAAACAAGCAGATAGGTCTCCTGATGAAAAAAGTCAACCATCACCTATAGACACCTAAGATGTTAATGGTACGTTGCTATCTTGTGGCGAGGTCTAATGCCACATGCATAAGTTTATCGGCTACCTTACCATCTAAACCGAAACACGACAGTGACAAGCACTGACACTACTGCGGCAGGAATCGGTAAGGTGGTGGTACCAGACCTAGGCGAGACAATGCAGACTGGGCGAGACTCTACCTAATAATAGCAAAAAGTACAAAACAATAATATTAGCAATCACTGTAGACTGACACCACATTAACCCGTGCAAAGCCGAGGCGGGTCGCTAGTAAAGTATATTTATATGTTCGATTAATCAAGTTTGTAAATATGATTGATGATTGTGATAAGCAAATGCGGCATTAAAAATTTTTCAGTGATTATGAGCTTAATAGTTTTTAAACCTATGTGCTGTTATTTTCATATGTAACTTTTTTTTTTATAGAAAAAAAGGGGCAAATGAGCAGGGCTCACCTGATGGTAAGTGATTATCACCGTCCATGGACAGCCAACTCCCCCTGTGTTGGTCTGGGTTCCTTTTGAAGAATGGAATGCATGTATTTACCACTCTTCCAGACAGCTCGTAAAAGACGACTACTAAGTAGTAAATTTTTCGTTGTCTCGCCTAGTTTAAAGAAAAGACGGTCGTTGATTCAATGCCATGTCAAAACATTTCTTTGCTTAAAAAGTTATTAGTATTTTTACGCCCATATCCCCGAAGGGTTATGCAGAGGTACAATCAGTGCACCTACGATTAGCCGAAGATACTTAGCCCCATAATGTAATAGGTAGCAGGCCTATCGCCAACGGGACATATTTTATCCAATCTCGGGCAACGTTATTTTTATCAAAAAACATATTTTTTAATTGTGACCGACCGACCCAAGATCGAACCCGAAGTTGACATCGACACCGAACCACTAGACCATAAAGGCGCTAAAAAAGTTTCCGATTAATTAATTATTGAACTTATTATTTCAATAAGTTCAATAATCGTAAGACGCGTAAGACGTAAACTACGCGAGTCAGCAAGTTAGTGAATAATTAACTTGCTGACTCGCGTAGTTTCGCCCGCGAGTAGTCTTCGACTCGTCGTTATCGTTGTTTATACAAACTTTTATCCCATATAAAAACAATAAAGCTGTAACAATATTATACATACTATTATTTATTCTATGGCTGTACCCTACATATAATGGCTATTTGTTGTTTTTAGACGACGTTTTTTTTTATGTCATAAGATAGCAAACAAGCAGATGGGTCTCCTGATGGAAAGAGTCAATTTCATTAATAAAGATAAATAAATCTATCGATATCGATAAAAATGATACGGTTTATTAAGGCCACGATTTTTCTGACAATATTGTCACGGAATACCTATTTATTTATTTAAATTTTGCACACATATTTTTATACAGGTAGACTTAACGTCTAAAAGTATTCTCTACTACTCAGCCTCAAAAAAATACAGAGAAGGCACAAGGGTGACATTATAGAAACCGATATATTAAAAAACTTCTATCAAATTTTTATCTGCTATAGACTAGCTGATAATAATATTATAAATGCGAAAGATTGTATGGATTTATGTTTGTTACTCAATTGCGCAAAAACTACTTAACGGATTTGGATGAAACTTGGCTCACAGGTAAATAGAAAATGAGCTTTTCTTGCGGGATTCACCAAAACTTTTACAAGCAGCGTAGGTACTGCAAGATGCAGCTAGTATATAAGTAAATTAAATGATTTATTGCACTATTAAGAAATTGGGGTTACAATTAGTTAACTTTTGTACATTTTAAAGCCTTTGAACACCCCCATAACAAAGCCATAGCTTGTACATTTTAGAACCTATTCCCATGTTTCTCAATAGGCAAGAAAACTATTATTATGTGATTGTAAACTAAATCCCGATGTCATTTAACAATATTTTAAAATAAACTAATAGAAAAAATATTTCTCAGTAAACAGAGTCTCGAGATATTTAACAAAAAAATCTGTCCTTCAACGTCGGTTATCGTAACATCGAAATTATCGTGCACATTGCGATAAAGCTAACTGTGAAATATAGCAAAATATTTATGTAACGATTATGTCTTATCTTTCAATCTTAGGTCCACACCCTTCTTGAAAGGAAATAACATTATTTAAACGCTTTGAAAATGAAAAAACCAACTTCCAGCTACTTGTATCTCTGAAACCCAAAATCTGACCACATTAATACTAATATCAGCTACTCGGCATTGAGAAGAGAACGTGTCGTCGCGAATATGACCAAACGCTCTTACCATTGTCAAAAGTGTAATACATTTGTAGATATCGTGAAAAAATATAAATAAACCATGTTGTACAATTTTATCGTGCGGAATGAGATGACAAGGTTTAAAAATTACTCTTTGGTGTGATTTTATTTCATTGGTAAGTAGTAGTAACGTGTAGCCTCTCCTGATGGAAAGAGAAACCATAGCCTATAGACACCAAAGATCTGCCACACGGGTAGCAACGCACAATTAGTGCGTTGCTATGTGGCGGGATGACAATGCCACATGCGTAAGACTATCGGCTACCTTAATACTGGGGCCGCACTTGCGTCTCTCGTCACAAAGTTTCCTGCAATTACACGGTAAATGCAGATGTAGCCGGCTATTTTCGGCTATTGTCGCATACACTCCGGACTGCGTGTGTCTTAGCGCGCATATAATTATGGGACGATACTCGAGAGACGCAAGTGCGGCTCTAACATAACAGTAACATGAACAATGACAAGCATTGTGGTAGAAATAGATAAGGCGGTAGTATCGTACCATATATGAGGTCATTCTATAATAGGTGAAAATATTTTAACTTAGCATTCGGTACGTCTAATTAAAGATATTCAGTTTTCGACACCATCACCCACTGGCGGGATAATTTTTGTTCAAAAATTATCTAGCACCGGTGCATACCGTGGTAGTGCCATACTGCATTTGCAACTGAAGTAATAAAATTGCGCTCATAGACAATCCTGTCCGGGCAAACACAGCAAGAAGACCATGGCACCCCCTACTATGCTTACTGTGGATTTCTGCAATATCAGGAGGCTTCATTCCAACCTGAACGCCGTCCACTACCATCTCGAGACGGTGAAGCCAGCTTTGCTCTTCTTGACCGAGACACAGATATCTTCTCCGGCTGATACTTCCTACCTCTCCTACCCGGGGTACAAACTGGAACATTCCTTTGTACCGCGGGCTGGTGTGTGCGCATACGTCAGAGAAGATATATTTTACCGGCGCCTCGGCAGACTTGAAGGTCAGGACCTATCCATCCTCTGGTTACACGTAGCTTGCGACGACCATCCACGCAGCTACGCGTGCCCATACAGGTCCCATAGCGGGAATACTGAAGTTGACCGGCTCGTTGAGCGCTTACAAACGGCTGTGGATTCCGTGTAAGAGCAGACCCCCTCCGCAGAGAACGTGATCTTGGGCGATTTTAATGCCCACCACGCCGAATGGCTTTGTTCTCGCACCACCGATCATGCGGGGAGGTCTGTTCACGATTTTGCCTTGGCGTATGGTCTAACACAATTGGTAACCTCGCCTACGCGTGTTCCCGATGTGGATGGCCATACGCATTCACTGTTGGATCTCCTGCTGACCTCTGACCCGGATCGTTATCAGGTATCGGTGGACGCTCCACTTGGCGCGTTGGACCACTGCCTGATCCGGAGCAAAGTGTCGGTCACGCGCCCATCAAGGCCTCCCTTTGCAGGCTGTCGTCGCGTTTGGCACTATAGGTCAGCAGATTGGGACGGGGTGCGGTCTTTCTTTGCATCCTACCCATGGGGCGGTTGTGCTTCTCGCTGGATGATCCGAATACTGTCGCTGACTCTGTCACTGATGTGGTGCTGCAGGGAATGGAACTTTTCATTCCGTTTTCTGCGGTGCCCATCGGTGGCAAGTCTCAGCCTTGGTTTGGTCGCCAGTGCAAAGCGGCTTTACGCCGAAAGCAGGAATGCTACCGAGCTTGGGCTGCTGCGTCGGCATCTCGTGATGTAAAAACTAGCGCATTACGAAAGTATTGTACTACTTTCTACTTTCTCGAGGTTCTTCAAAAGAGCTATCGCCAACGCAAAAGCGGAACACATTTGCAGAATTAGTGAGACATTAGTTCGCCTTCCTTTTGGCACTCGTGCGTTCTGGTCTCTCGCCAAGGCTGTCTTAGGGAATTTCTCCCAGCCTTCATTTCCATCCTTGCACGGAGACGATGACTCTCTGGCCCATACCGCAAAGGAGAAAGCCGATCTTCTGGGCTCGTTCTTTGCGGCCAACTCGACTCTGGATGCCCGAGGGAATACACCGCCTACCATTTCGCAGTGTGATAGTTCCATGCCAGAATCACAGTTTCGGCAGTCAACTGTGCGTAAAGCACTTCTTTCTTTGAACATCCACTAGTCGAGTGGGCCTGATGGCATCCCTCCTATTGTGCTTAAAGTATGTGCTCTAGAGTTGGTGCCAGTATTGACGCACCTACTCCGGCTCTCCTATTCATTCGGCGTGGTACCGAATTCATGTAAAACAGCTTTAGTGCATCCCATTCCTAAAAAAGAAGATCGCTCTATTCCGTCAAACTATCGGCCAATACCCATAACCTCCTTGTTCTCTAAAGTCATGGAGATACTTATAAACTGCCAGCTACTGAAGTATTTAGAAGAGCACCAGCTGATTAGTGACCGTCAGTACGGTTTCCGTCGTGGCCGCTCAGCTGGTGATTTTCTAGTGTACCTGACACATTGGCAGTTAGTTTAGACATAGCGAAGGCCTTCGATCGGGTATGGCATAAAGCGCTTCTCTCAAAGCTGCCTTCCTATGGGCTTCCCGAGAAATTATGTACGTGGATCACCAGTTTTTTGGCTGCTCGGAGCATTAAGGTCGTAGTCGACGGTGCATGTTCCGACCTGAAACCTGTCAATGCTGGTGTTCCCCAAGACTGCGTGCTATCACCGGCACTGTTTCTTCTGCATATCAATGATATGTTGCGAATTAGTAACATACATTGCTACGCGGACGACAGCTGGTGATGCTTCATACTCCGGCCGTAGCGGTATTTCTCGGGAACACGTCGAAGAGGGCCGGATCAAGCTCGTGTCTGAACTCGAAAATCAACTAACTGATGTCTCAGAATAGGGTCGTCAAAACCTTATTACATTTAACCCCAAAAAGACGCAGCCTTGTGCGTTCACCGCAAAAAAAAACCACCCTTTGTCGTTTCACCTTGGTTCGAAAACACTTTCCTGACAGCCTCAGCCAGTATTGGAATTCTGGGAGTCAACATATCGAACAACGTTCAGTTCCGCGTTCATTTGGAAGGGAAGGCTAAACTAGCCTCCAAAAAGCTTGGTGTACTCAGTAGAGCAAAGCAGTACTTCATGCCAGCCCATCGCCTCCAACTTTACAAGGCCCAAATTCGACCTCACATGGAGTACTGTTCTTACCTCTGGGCCGGAGCTCCTCAGTACCAGCTTCTTCCTCTTAATCGCATTCAACGTAGAGCGGTTCGAATCGTCGACGACCAGGCTATTTCTAATCGGCTTGACTCTTTGGAGTTACGCAGAGATGTAGGTTCACTCTGCATCTTTTACCGTATTTATCATGGAGAGTGTTCCTATGAGTTGTTCAGACAAATGCCTGCCGCTAAATTCCACCATCGGACATCGCGTCAAAATTTTAAGTCCCATCCTCACCACCTCGATGTCTGGAAATCTACAACCGTGCGCTTTTGTCGACACTTTTTGCCTCGCACTACTCCTTTGTAGAACCAATTACCCTCGGGGGGTTTCCGAATGGATACGACTTAGGGACCTACAAGAAACGAGCTTATTCATTCTTAAAAAGCCGGCAATGCAGCTGCGATACCGCCGGTATTGCGGATGTCCATGGGCGGCGGTGATCACTTACCATCAGGTGCACCATCTGCTCGTTTGCCCCCTCTACTATAAAAAAATAAAAAAATAAAAATAAAATAAAAACAGATGTTATTCAAGAGTGTAAAACTTTTTGATTTGTACGAATAAAATTTCGTATACGTATAAAATTTCATACAAATCAAAAAATTTTAAACCCTTGAATGACTTTTGTTTTTAGCTGGATATCTTTGTTTAGACGTACCGAACGCTGTGTTAAAATATTTTCACCTATTATGGAATGACCTTATATATCCGGGTAGACGTCGCGTAACTTCACCGCCTAGTACGGTGTCAGTGCCACGTATAGCCAATCGTTCGCCTTTTAGGAACCGCCTGTCAGAATGGCTGATAGTATAGCCTTAAAAGGGACTCACAACAACATTAAAATTAATTAATTTTGACAAGGAACGTTCCCTTATTAATATAATCTTAAAAGAAATATACACATAATTTTATTTCTTTTAAGTTGTTCTAATTGTAAATTCTTTTCAGACTAACAACATCACAGATGCGGAAATAAACAATCGCAAATTGGCGAAAATAAACGATGTGTGCGAGTCCATCAAACAGCAGCTGCTTATACTTGTGGAGTGGGCGAAGTATATCCCGGCCTTCACGGAGCTACATCTAGATGATCAGGTACTAACCATACACTGTCACCTATATTACAAACTAGCTGTTGCCCACGACTTCGTCCGCGCGGATTTCGTTTACTCCGCACAGCACCTCCCACGTAGGTGATAGCGTAATGATATGTAGCCTATATGTTGACCCGACCTATTAGTAATATTCATGCAAAATTTGAAGTAAATCCATGCAGTACTTTTTGAGTTTACCCCGGAAATACATACAGACAAACAGACAAAAATTCTAAAAACTATATTTTTGGCTTCGATATCGATTGTAGATCACGCGCCATTTATTAAAAAAATATTCAATGTACAGTTTTGACTTTCCTACGATTTTATTATATGTATAGATACTTACAAAAAACACAACAAAATATCTTCAGTCTTCACGCCAGATCCCTTACGTGGTAGGCAGAATGAACCAAGTGCCATACATCACGATCCTTGTAGGCTTGTCTCACTTCTTCCACATTCACTACTCTCTTCATACACAGACGCCGGTTGCGAACACTCTTGACACCACATACGGACAGTACTCGATCAATCTGATCACGGTACGTCAGTCTTGGTCTTCCCCCGTACCTACATCCATCCACATTCGCATTGTATATCTTGTTCGCGTTGTTTTGTTAACCTTTCATCTACTATTCTTTTTACATGTCACATACAAAAAACACGAATTGATCGAATCACAAAGTAAGCAAATTTTTTGCTTATGAGTGCTAATTAACGACACTAATACATAGAAATACATACATAAATACTGTAACGCACATAATAAACACCAAAATCCTGAAATATAAATATCTGTGCTCATCACCCCATCGATTCTTAGTTAAGTTCAAATAGTGAAAAGAAAATCGATGGATGGAAAGATTGTGTTATTCTTTAAAACTTCTGGGCTAACCAAATAAATTATCTGCCTTCCTGTCTTCCCCTGATGGTTCGAGAACCTTTGATAGAATATACAATCTGCCATTCGGCTAGGTAGTTCGTAAAAGGCCAGCGGTTGGCAATGAAAGTCACTACCATCCTGACCACTAGAAGCTAGAGTTTTCCAACGTCTCGCCCTGGTCACGTACTACCACCTTACCTATTTCTGTCAAAATCGCGCCAATTGTTATCATTGTTATATCACATGTATATGCTTTGTATATATTTCGAGGGTAAGGGCGCCGGTTTACTAAGGCATGTTATCCTGCCACGTGATAGCAATGCTCCATTAACATCTTTAGTGTCTATAGATGATGGTTATCTGCTACTAATATGAGAGCCATATACTCGTAATTCTATCCAGTTATATAAAAATTTAAAATAACGCAGGTAGTTCATAAAAATTGAATTTGAAAAAGTGACTAGGTGGTAGAATTCTGCAAGGTTTGCTGGGGTTCGGTATATTAGACAATAGATTAGCCAGCGGTGGTAAATGGTAATTATTATCATGAAATAGGTGGAACTGGAAACCCAATGAAAAATTGGACACAAGAAATCTCATTTAAATTGTTTAAAAAAACTGAAAATTATTTTATATTATATTTAAATTAAGTTCTTGATGTGTCTATACTAGTGTTTCTTAATGTTTTGATAGACACGTACCCCTTTATAACTTGACAATTACCACGGAGTCAATTAAAGGGAATCAACCACTTTGTATGGACTGTTCGGCTACATGTGACCATTAACTGAGTTATTCATTAACTAGTATTTTGTGAGCTTGATATCTAAACAAAATTATTTGTAATAAAGAAATAGCAGGAAAATGTAAAAATATGTCATATTCAGCATGGTAAAAGTTGCAATCTTGTCGCGGCAGAAGTGATTTATTTATAATTATCAACATGCTTAAAAAACAAATTCTTATATTATGATGACAATTACTTACATTATTAATATGATACACATGTTGTAGTATGTTTATATATCAAAGCATATCATAATATCATGAGATTTTAGCACAAAACCAAAGGTATTTTATTCTAAAATAAAACTCAAATTGTACATTGTAATGGTTTTATTAATCATCTTAGATTATTAATATACTTTATAAGAACTAGGCGGGGGGGCCATATATAATTATCATGCCTTGCCCAAACAAGATACCAGATAATGGTCATTACGTGAGCAACCTACCGTTCTTTTGCCTACAAGATAATTGCAACAGTATTGCAATATAGCATTTCTGCCTAGTATATAATTATTACATAAAGTACAAAAAAACATATATTATGGTTTATGTGCTCTCTTTGTATTCTTTAACTTAAAAACGTGCAATTGCCTGTTATGCTTATTTCTTCAAGTAGGTTGCTGGCTTGATCTACATAATATCTCTCTGGCATAGGAACCATAATTCCTGAACCTGTACTGGATTTGCTGGGATTCCAGATATGGGTATCCTATTTACACGGAGCCAATATAGATAGCAAATGTGATCTGTTTCATGGATCTGTAACAATTTTAATTTCTATTAGATAAAATTCATACAAAATATAGTTATTAACATTTGAAATGCGAAACATGTTTGTATGTAATCAAACTAATTAGGTAGTTAGTAATTACTCGGAACTAGCAGTAAGTAATTACTCGGAATATCTTTATTAACAAACCTATACTTTTATAGTCCCTATGCTCTTTATAGTCATTATTAATTGCATATTTATTTCCATTTCATTGGTATTTTTGAACATGTACAAACAAACAAACTCGAATTATTAAATGTAATGGTATCTCAATATCTGACTTCAGCTTCTTACTATGAAGTTAAGGGTCTTTGGTTAAAATAACAGTTGAGTAAAATAATATATGTGTACGTGTGACAGAGTTCTACTAAATATATAATTATCCTAATTAGTATATTTATCTGTTTAGTACACATAGTACAAGGTATGTTTAAGTGAATGTGTCAAGATTATTATTATTTTACCTGACAAGATGATATCCATTCATTAATCACAGTTCTTATTTGTATTGTTCTTGGTGTAATTGCATTGAGAACATGATTTCTACTGTGTAATATTGATATACAATTCCCACACAACTGTCGAAGATGTTCTCCACTTGGGCTGGATTCTAGAATTGTTGAGTTGTGAAGTGCCCCAACATCCAGCAAAATTGACAGACTGCACTTTGATTTGTCACCTGCAAATAGAACACATATGTACTGCTTATTCACATTTAGTTATATAAGGAAAATGTTACAAAGATCTTCACCCTGTTATACAAAAATAATGTGATCTTAATAAAAATTGTCTTACCACTTGTGGAGCAATCCTTTGATAATTATCGAACTACGAGAAAACATCAATGGCCAATGCCATCAATTGTTAGTCGAGTGAACAAGAAGCGCAGACACAGTTGAGGTGGTTTCAGTGTTCAAAATAACGCCAGGGTCAAAATTACAAACAGACTTTTGAAGTCCAAAAGTAAAAACTGTTCATCATTTGCTGCAGTTAATAACTAACAAATCAAAACGATAACAAAAAGAACCGAAAAATCATTTACAAATAACATTTATCGAATACTATTATAGATCGCAAATTGAAAATAAACAATTGTTATTTCATGTTTACTGTTTAATGTCAATTTTTGACATATGCTTATTAGTGTAGCCGGTAGCGGTGGGTGAATATGCCATCTAACGAAATCATTCGATTAATTTTCATAATCTCTCGATTCTTTCGTCTCGGGATATTTCGATTGGAAAAACACGTTCTTAGTTGTTAATTTAGTTAAGAATCGTGATTCGCGAATGAGATTGATATAACTTGAAACTGACTGGCAAACTGATAATGGGAAGTCACAAATGTTTCGTATTTAAAACAGATATAAAATAAACAAACCACTAAATTCACAAGTTGATAGTAAGTTTAATGGAGTTTTATTCTTTTTGTTGAAGAAGTAAAAATCTAAAAAAAAATAATATATTTTACATATTATAATTTTTTTGTTTTTATGTTTTTTATTTGTTTTTCTATGTATTTTTAAGAAACTAAAATATACCACTAATGCGTCAAAACAAAATATACTTTTCCATGTAACAGCCAAAGAACGACTTCGGCTCCCGATTACCGAATCTGTTAATAGACTATCAATGTTAATATTAGTGAAGTAATTCGATTAAACCACCCATCACAAATTGAGTGTCACTAGATTGTAAAAACAATCGATTTGTAGAAATAATCTGATACTACTTTATCAAATAGTAAATAGTGCTTCAGTCATTTTGTTTAAAAGAGATGATAATCAATTACATTAAAAAGCACTTTTACTGCCTATGACGTGCAAAATCTATCTGTTCGTTTAGTAAATAAACTCGTTATTTTCACGATTGTATTTTATTAGTTTGGTTTTATCTATAAACACAAGTCTGTAGATAAAAGCAAAATATACAAGAAAACTAGAAAAAAAAAACAAATACGCATGTTTAGGTATGTTATATACGTTATTATAATCGACACCAATGCGAATCGATTATATGGTATAATCGAGTAAAGTCTACAATCAACATAGCACAGACCTATGCCGCAATGTGACTTCAAAACTGAATAATTAACGTTGATCACTTTTTATTTTATTTTCTAATTAAGTTTAAATTCCAGTTCTTTAAATAGTACCATCGTGTTTTAAAAATAAAATAATGATTTTTGGTATAAATAGTTTTTAAAAAAACACATAGCCTGTAATGGACAATACCCTTTATTATCAATTTAGCCGTTTTCTTTATACTTTTGAATGAGTTGATTCTTCGAAAAATGGTATCAAAAGTATCTTCACGCCCATATCCCCGAAGGGGTAGGCAGAGGTACAACAAATGCACCACCGGTTAGCCGAAGATACTTGGTCCCACAATGTGATAGGTGGCAAGCCTATCGCCAACCGGGCACTTTCCAATCCCGGGCAACTTTGTGTTTCTCAGAAAACTGAAAAAACACTTTTTTATGTGCCCGACCTGGGAATCGAACCCGGGACCTCATGTGGTCAACGCCAACGCTGGACCACTAGACCACAGAGGCGGCTAAATTAATTTTAAGGGCTCATATTTTCAGTAGGATATTTTTTTTTAAAACGCCCCAATACGCCCCAATACGCCCAAAACGTCCCAAAAATTGTGCGCTCATTTTTGGAGGACGTTTCTGAGACACTGATTTGTGGATCTTGGGTTTTTTATGTCAATGCTTGTTTGCTATCCGCTGGAATAGGAAAAGGACATTATAAAAACTGTTTCAAGTTGGTAAGCTCAGCAATGTCTCGCCGGGTTTAATATATCGCCGCTTTACTTTTTGTTTGGTGGATAAGGTAGCCGTTAAACTTATGCATGTGGCATTACACTCGCCTCAATTATAACATAAACAAAAAACATACAAATCTATCGCTCTATTGAAATTGTTACTAATAACCACGTACCTACTGTAGGTTATGTGTCGAGCGTCGTCTGACGTCAATGCAAGATCATTTATAGTTGCAATACACTAAACATTCACATTAGTCTCAAAATAGACACAAGAAAACCGAATCATGAATATATTAACATAACTTCATGTCAAATCCCTTAAGACGGCCCTGAGCTTTTTAGAGCCAATCGATATTTTTGCCTACAGGACGGGGAAGGGGGAAGCATGATGGTTTAGACTAGGACGGGCGATACGATTGCAGTTTTTGATATGTACTAATTTTAAAAATATAAAGTGTATAAGTCATAAAAAAACATGTTGTTTTGATATTATTTAAAATCTAATGACCCTTTAGTATCTACGCCATACTAAGTGTTTTCTTTATATTAAGAGGCAACTTTGAATTTTTTTCTACCGAGGAAACTACAAGTTATCATGTTTCCAAATTGTATAATTTATGATGTTAATCCTTTAGTATCTTACTCATGAATTGAATAGCTAAATCTTTAATAATAATGATATAGCAAGGGATCTACCGAACGCATTTATTTCAAAATAAGCTCGACGCAGCCTTAAGAAATAAGTCTACAGAGGTGTTTCACTCATTTGTACACACTCTACTTGATCAAATAAAAGATTGGCATATATTTACTTCCCGGCCGAAAATTTTCAATTATCTTCCATTTCCTGTCAGATGCAAAATACACAATATGATTTTTTACACCAACTCATAAACGGTACGATAGATACCTCGGAATTGCTAAGCCAAATATGTTTTAAAATTCCATTTCGTCTACCGCCAATCCTGTATGCATTTTTTAACAAGTCATAAAAGTGAAAAAAAATAATTTCTGAATTGCCCGATCCGGGAATCGAACAATTGTAAAAAGGACAATTCAAGACTTGAAAATGGTTTACAAGAGCTGTAGGTTGATAGTCAAGACAACGTTCATATGTATATTATAGGTACTATATAAAACTTGTTACGCCAATGTTAACTATAAAACTAGTTAAACAAAAAACTGGCGTCATTATGACTGAACCACAGCAGCGAAATGTTTGCCTTGTCATCATGACGAACATTTAAACGTATCATTTGAAAATTACTGAGTTTTATGGAATAAGCATGATGAGGCAATCATAATAAGTTACGCTATTCATTATGTATTTTTAACTAGCATATTTGCTAAATATTTTTATCTAGCTGACTCAAAAAGCTATTTTTTAATTGACATAAAAAAGGAGCAGGTTTCTTCAATAGTCTCCGGTATACAAATATATATATATATATATAAAGATAAAACTATTTTAAATAACCTTATTTGCATTGTTTCTTTACATATACAGTACCTTTTTAGGGTTACGAAGTAAACTAGGAACCCTTATAGTTCCGCTATGTCCATCCGTCCGTCCGTCCGCACGATAACTCAGATACCCTTATTACTAGAAAGCTGTAATTTGGTACGAATATACATATAAGTCACGTCTACAAAGTGATAACATAAAATCTTGAAAAATATTTTTTTAAGGTAGCCGGTGGTTAAGTAGATTGGATAAATGCCCTTATCCAATGCCGGGCAACGTTGTTTTTATCAGAAAACTGAAAAAACACATTTTTTGAATTGTGTCGATCCCGGGACTATAATTACTTAATTAGTAATGTAAATCTCTATAGACCAGATAAATAAACTTGAGCCACTTCAAAATCTAATTATAAGGTTCATATTTGATCTGCGCATATATGATCATGTTTCTGAATTTCGTGCTAATCTCAAGTGGTTGCCTCTTCGTCGGAATATTCATATTCTCTCACAGCTCTATACTCCGCTCTCTATGACCTGCGTTCTCCATCCTATTTGAAAGAAAGATTGACTTTCCGTGACAACCAGCACCAATATCTAAGATCTGTTTATATATAATCGTTCTCTGTTAGTGCCAACGCAGAATACTATTTATTACAACCATTCCTTCACTTCTCAAGCTGTTATGCTTTGGAATTCTCTTCCAGAAGATATTGGAAATGCGCCGAGCTTAAACTTTTTTTTATATCATAAGATAGAAAACAAGCAGATGGGTCTCCTGATGGAAAGAGTCAACCATCGCCTATAGACACCAAAGGTGTTAATGGTGCGTTGCTATCTTGTGGCGAGGTCTAATGCCACATGCATAAACTCTTAAAAGTGTGGTAAACGTCACTTTCTATATACCTAGTAGTTTAATTTCATTTTTTTAAGTTAGTTTTACGTTATACTACTATTTTATTTACTGATTTTTGTTTTGGTTTCGTGTTTAATTGGGTAATTAGTTACTTTTATTATAATTTTTTGTTCGGTTATTTAAGAGCATAAAAACTAAGTTAACTTTTTAGCGCCTCTTTTCCGAGTGTATTGTTATCCTAATTATAAAGGTTGTCTAGAAGAGATCACTTTACTAATAAGACCGCCCTTGTGTATCTTACCTATATGTACGAAAATTATTTTGTAACTTATATGTTGTCATGTTCTGATGGACAATAGTTATTTATTGTACTTAATAGCTCATTGGTCAATGATCATAAAAGAAATGTATCTTTTAATTACATTCTTTTTACTTTGACACTTAAAAAAGTTAAAATTAAGAAATTTAAAAAATGCTGTAAAACTAAAGCATGCAACGATTTTTAAATAATTTTACGTTAAAAGTAAAAAAATAAAAAAAACGCGCTAAAAAGAAATATATGTTTATTTAAAAAAAAAAATAAAGAAATATTTATTTTTCCATAAAAATAAATTGGTCCGGCTTACAATATTTATGTGATTCCAGGTGGCGTTACTACGTGCCCACGCCGGAGAACATTTGCTCCTCGGCTGCGCGAGGCGTTCTCTCCATCTCAAAGATGTCCTATTGTTGGGAAACAACTGTATTATTGCCAAACATAACCTTGGTAAGTAAATCGATACTTGTGGCTTCTATTTTTATGTCACAGCCTTTTTTTGCCACCATAGTGCCACCATTTCTGCCACCATAGTGTTAGAGTTACCACTTCTATGCTACCTGACGTTTTACGCGCCTAGACTAGACCAGAAATTATTACTAGCTTTTTTATATATCACTAGCTGACCCGACAAACGTTGTTCTGCCTTTTTAACTACTCTTTTACATTTTCTCACCTTTTAAACCTTCCCTGGAATTCAACAATTAATTCAAAACCAAAATTACCCAAATATATATATATATATATATATATATATATATATATATATAATATATATATATATTATATATATATATATATATATATATATATATATATATATATATATATATATAATATATATATATATTATATATATATATATATATATATATATATATATATATATATATATATATATATCATATCAAAAAAGTTATGGTTATTTAACAAAAAAACTATCTTTTTTAAATAACTCGTAACTTTTTTTGGTTGGGTAAGAAAATTTGAAAAAATTCCGCAAATTGTTTTCAATAGGGTATAGAAAGATACTAAAATTGCAGAAAAATCGAAAAGGGTCGGATTCAAAAGTGGTCGATTTGGCATGGAATGCCCCATATATAATATAAAAATATAGGTATTATAAAAATAGCTAATATAAATAAATATATTTTTTTTTCTTCTATACATAGATCAAATTTAAATATAATTAACAGACTGAATATAGATAAATTAAGTAAAAAATATTACGAAATAAAATAATTTGATGTCGAAAATAAAAAAAAAAGTTATTTTTGACTTTTTATAATTTTCGTTTTTTAAAGCTCTGTAACTTTTTTCTTATGCATTTTAGCGAAAAAATGAAAGAGACCTTTTTTGTAGAGAATTTAATTTCCTACAAGATACTAAAATCGGAAATTCGAAAAAAATTTTTTTTCGACGATTTACAATGAAAATACAGAAAAAAGTTATTTTTCAATGTATTTTTAATGGGAAAGGGGACCCCCCCATGCGCCAGCTCAATTTTTAAGATATCAAGCTCATCTTTTAGGAGGTTTTTTTTGGTCTTACAAAGAAACTTTTTAGATGTATTTATTCAAAAACAAAAAAAGTTTTTTTAATTTGAATCAGTCTAATATATATATATATATATATATATATATATATATATATATATATATATATATATATATATATATATATATATATGTGACCTGTGACCGGGTTGGTAATGCCATATGCATAACTACCGGATACTAAATTTTATGCAAACAAAGAAATTATTATTTTTATTACCTTACGTAAGTAGTAAGCGTCAGTGCTTGACACTGTCGTGACAGTGACGCTATTGAGGCAGGACTCTTAAGTAAAGGCGGTAGTGCCAAATCACGGGCCAGGAGTTGTAGATGATCAATGGCAGATGATCTATTCTTGTATAGCCCGGAAATTTAATGGAATTTATCGTTTGCCATTAATCGTTAACTCGTGACAGAAATTATAAAAAATGTAAGTATTGACTCTTGCGGTATAGACAAGAATTAAAACATTTGAAAAAAGGGTGAAAATGTAAAGAAATTAATACCATCCAGTTCTCACGCGCCGACAGCACAGTAAACAGTTTCATTTTACTTGCGGCTCGACCGACGATTAGTGTTGGAGTACATTTGTCAGCACGGTATGGCGATTTTTCCGTCGCTCCTTTTTTTTCGCTCAAAACTGCCATTTATTAGAGCAAGAAAGATAACAAGAAGAAAGAGTGCTCCAGGGTGCTTAAGCATGCTGTCGCAGGGCAGCAGCTGTTAAAAAGAAACGCATTTGTTTTACGAATGTGTTGGATTTTGCATTTGTGGCAAAATACACGCTATAAACAATACTCTCTCTTACGCGGTCCTGTCAACCTGGTGTTTGAAACTAAACATTGATCAAATTAAATGCCGAAAGGACGTGGCTACATGTTACCGCACACAATTGCGCGCGATTCGTGTCCGCATACAGCAGCATGCTTTAACATGCATTAGCACAGGCGGAACAAGTACTATTCGGTGCCAACTGCTAACAGATGTGATCCAACTATTAACCTGAGTTTAGACCTAAATGTTCTTTTCTGAACATATTTTTCACGAACAATGCGGTCCTCGCGATGTCCTTTTGACAAGTGCCTAGTATTGGACTCCATTAATCGAAATGGTAACGTCGTTAATTAACGATTAATTACAAGATTAACGGTTTTATGCCCAGCTATGCATCTTATCTGAAGCTAGCTTTAAAAATATAATAATTAAAGTTGACTTTCAGATCAAAGAATGGACATAGACATCAGTATGATCGGCATGCGAGTGATGGACGAGATCGTGAAGCCGCTGAGGGAGATTGACATTGACGACACCGAGTTCGCGTGTCTTAAAGCGATCGTGTTCTTTGATCCATGTAAGTGCTTTTTTTTGTTTTTTGCTCGTGGTTAACAATATACCTACATTGAAAACAACTAACTATTAAGTTATAGCTTACCAATAAAGGAAGTAGATTTAATAAATTTCATTACTTAATATTATCGGTACGCAGCTAGGCAATCTACTTATTTGCAATGTGTCAATGTGTACATTATGTATCATTTATTTCTTATCATTAATGAATAACAGATAAGGGTATATAGTATTTCTTGTACCGGATCTTTGACTATCAAGAATGAAATCGCTGAGATATTGACAAATATGACGCGTAGTTCGCATGTCTTAAAGCGATCTATCGCGATTATAATAGTTAGTTAATGGTAGAATGTGTTGGTAACTATACATTAATATTATTTACTTGTAACACCAATATTCTTGCAAATAAACAATAGTTATTTTATTTTATGCATAAGTTTACCGAATACCTCCCCATTTAAACCGGAACAAGGAAAAGCATTGTCGCTTTTGCGATAGGAATAAGTAAAGTGGTGGTGGTATTAAAACCGGGCGAGATGTTGCAGAATTCTACCACCTAGCAGTTACAATGATTTTGACGCGCTTGGCCAATATTCGCCCACACTTCTTCGTCTACTCTTCAAAGGACGCAAACATGACAACATTCCACCCTTACCATCTCGATGTCTGGAAATCCACAACCGTGCGATTCTCGAGGCATTTTTTTGCCCCGCACTACTCCTATGTGGAACCAGCTATCGGCAGAAATTTTTCCAAACGGATACGACTTAGGGACCTTCAAGAAAAGAGCTTACTCATTCTTTAAAGGCCGGCAACACAATTACAAGACCTCTGGTAGTGTAGTTGTCTATGGACGGCGGTAATCACTTACTATCAGGTGAGCCTCCTGTCCGTTTGCCCCCTCTTCTATAAAAAAATGACCAACACGAAGAAAAAGTGTCCTTACAGCAGATAATTAAGATACCTCTTAGATTGACAGACACGCTTGGAGTTCACGCGTTTTACAATGGTCGTGTTGTTATAATCCGTGTGAGTTATCATATTTTGGTGACTAAGGTCAACAATATATTGTTGTCAACAATTTACACAGTGAAACGGCTGAGGGAGAATGACCACACGGAATTAGCATGCCTTGTTCACATGTTCTTTGGTTCGTTTATTTGTTATTTTCAATGTTTTTGTTTGTTGATTATCAATATTTGTTGAAAGAAACCGCTGAGAAATTGATATTGACAGCACGGAGTTCGTGTGACTTATGTTATTATTTGATCCGCATAAGTTGTTATTTTGCATGGTTGCTCGAGGTCAGTAACATATTATTGACAATGACTTAGACATACAACTAACAAAGTAGGTAGCTTATTTTAGTTATATTTTAAGTTTTTACTGTTTAATATTTTTTTATGTTGTGAAATAAACGTGTGTACAAGGCGACAGAAACATAAAGTTCTTGAATTCTGAATTTTTTAGGTTTTTAAAATACTTTGTAATTATTTTTTTAAATTTTTATTTAATGCTTTATTGTACACAATTAAAAGAGAAGTATTACATAGAGACTTATTAAAAACAGACTGTACAATTTTTATCGCTTCGTTGCTCGAAAGGCTAGCAACCATGACTACCCAATCGATGGGGCTCGAGTTCGACTCTTATTGGGTTATGTATTTCTATATGTATTTGACTAACATCCATATTACAACAAAACAAATTGTTTATTTTGGGGTTAAATCAATTCTTGTAATTTGTCCGGTGATATTTATTATTAAAAAAGTATCTTCCGGCCTGCATCCTCGAAGGGGTAGGCAGAGGTGCAACAAGTGCACCTACAATTAGCCGAAGATACTCAGTCCCACAATGTGATAGGTGGCAAACCTATCGCCAACCGGGCACTTTCCAATCCCGGGCAACGTTGTTTTTATCAGATTACTGAAAAAACACATTTTTGAATTGCCCTACCCGGAAATCGAACCCGGGACCTCATGTGGTCAACTCCGACACCGGACCACTAGACCACAGAGGCGACTGATATTATTAAATTTTCACTATTATTTTTTTTTTGGATTCTGAAGTAAACTAGGAACCCTTACAGTTTCGCTGTGTCCGTCCGTCCGTCCGTCCGTCCGCACAATTGCTCAGAGATCCTTATTGCTAGAAAGCTGTAATTTGGCACGAATATGCATATAAGTCACGTCTACAAAGTGGTATCGTAAAATCTTGAAAAATAATAATGAAATTTAAAGGAAAACTATCACGGCTTAGATGGCTTTACTAGTTTTTGAGCAATAGTCGACCAACTTATAAAATGTACTTAGAGAAGTTTTTATAGGCGGTGAACTTGTGGTGCAGATATATGTCACTGACGTTAAATAACATAAATGTTCATAGTATGAAACTATAAAAGCCCTCTTCTTAGTCTGCATTATTGTGATGGGCAACTTCGGAACCCTACATTGAGCATGGCCCGACACGCATTTTGCCAATTTTTATTAAATGTTGCAAACTTCACACAACGTAATCGATAAAATGTTGCGATAATATCAAAAAAGTTTTTAGTCGCCGACATATGCTAACAGAATGACGACACACTTACAAATATTATAAATGCGAAAGTCTGTGTGTCTGTAATGCTTTCACGGAAAATCCGCTAAACTGTTCTAAAGGAGATTGAGATTGTTAAAAATCTGTGGTCAAACCTGTTTTTCAAAAATTAACTACTAAGGTGCTGACAATTCGTATAAAAAAACTGTATCGATAACCCGTTAATTTTCTTGCAGGTAAAGCTACGCGGCTCAACTAAAATAATATTATAAAGAGTAAAGATTTTATTTTTTGTTTGTTACGAGTAAACTCAAAAACTATTCGACCGATTATAAAAAAAAAATCACTTTTGAAAGCTACATTATCCGGGGAATGACAGGCGAATTTTTAACATGACTGGTCAAAGGGAAGTAATGATTTTGTGGCCACGCGTACGAAGTCGCGTCCGGGTCCGGCTAAATTTTGAAATTAGGAACTAAATATTAAATTGAAAGTGCATTTTAATTATTACTAAAAAATTATTACAAAATAATATACACATTTTCGTTTAAAGATATCCCACTAAATTCATGAATTTGAAGCAGAGTCTTGTGAATGAATTCTCTAATGCTGGCAGTGTGTCATTTTACATTTACCTATTATAGAATCACTTCTAAATTGATCACTTTTAAATTGGTTAAATGCACTTTTTTATTACATAAATCGAATATATTATCGATTCTGAGCAGTCTGAAAATTTGGCCGGGCATTTAAAAGTAATCCTGTATAAATATAAAGAATTAAATTTTATACGGACCGTGCATTTTATGCAGGACCCAACTCTTTTAACCATTTAGCTATAATGGGTATATTATAAGCGCTGGTATTAATAATAATATAATTTACCTTCGCGAAACTTAACAACCTAATTGTTTGACATTTAATGCATTTTTTTTTGTGTACCTGGATAAGAAACTCTACCAGGTGGTAGAGTTCTGAGAGCATCGGCTCAACCGGGTCCGGTACCACCGCCTTACTTATTCCTGCCGCAATAGCGTCAGTGCTGGTCACTGTCGTGCTCCGGTTTGGAGGGTAGGGTAGCCGGTAAACTTATGCATGTGGCATTAGACCTCGCCACAAGATAGCAACACACCATTAACAGTTTTGGTGTCTATAGGCGATGGTTGACTCTTTCCATCTGGAGACCCATCTGCTTGTTTGCTATTTTATGATATAAAAAAAAGAAACTTGTCTATTCAGCCTAGTTCAAGATGTCATCGTTTAGAATTTATATACATGCCACTCAACCTGCAATCAATTGTTGTCCGCAGACGCCAAAGGGCTGTCCCAGTCGCAGAAGATCAAGCAGCTGCGCTACCAGGTGCAGATCAACCTGGAGGACTACATCAGCGACCGGCAGTACGAGGGCCGCGGGCGGTTCGGCGAGCTGCTGCTGTGCCTGCCGCCGCTGCAGAGCATCACGTGGCAGATGATCGAGCAGATACAGTTCGCCAAGCTGTTCGGCGTCGCGCACGTCGACTCGCTGTTGCAGGAGATGCTGCTCGGAGGTACCTTCCTCACTTTATCTTATCAGGTTTTTTTATAGAAGAGGAAGCAAATGATTAAGAGGCTCACGTGATAAGTGATCACTAAAACCCGGTATCTATGTAGCATATTGGTGGTATGTGTTGCCACCAAGGAACTTATATACTATAACTGGAATTGTTACGAAGCAATATTTGAAAATAAAAATGTACTTTATTTCGTAACTAATAAAGTTGACATTTGTTTCTTACATAACAGAGGGGGAAAACGTTCTGAGCAAGACAACGACAAGAGTGGATGTTGTCCCTTTCTTGCAATTGCCAGTGTAAATAAAACTATCTAGATGGTAGATTTTTATATATTCGGTAATCGTTAAATCCTTTTTATTCATACCGTCGATAAATAAATTAGCATAAAATGTATTGTAATTAATATAGTGAGTTCTAAAATGTGCTTATTTTAATTATTACGTAATCACTTATGCAATGCAAAAACGGTTTCTCAAATTAGTAGAATTACTTAGTAGTAATTTGCAAACTTGTCACACTTACATATGGCGATTGGCGCTTTATTTAGTAAAAAGAGACACACTCCTCTCATGTCGTGGTACTCTTCGGAACGATTTTGAAGCGCGTGTAAGCATTCCGGGTAGAATGTAACTTCCTTGGTTGCCACCAATATGCTACATATTGTTGGCAACTAAATAATAGTGGAAATTATTATTAAATAAATCTGTTTCGGAGTAGCATACATATAAATCCCCCGACATATAAATGGGGATGTTAATTCTTTTAAATTCACATATCCCATTGTGTGAGGTATCGTTGAATAGATTTTTAGTACTTATAATTTTTGTTAGAGTCAAGTATCGCTCTCCCCCCCCCCTCTCAGGCGAAACGGTTGGTTTTGGTGGGAAAAAATCATGGTGGTAGTAAATATAATGAAGTTACTTGTAGTGCGAATTGGCGTTTATGGACATATGATTAGTACATTATATGTGTGCATGTGTGTGTATGCGTATGTTATATATTTATTATATTAACTTAGCGCCTTATTGTAAAAGAGATGTTAAATTTAGCAAAAGCGGTTTATTTTATTTTGGTTTAGAACACCTATTATTAGTACCTTATGCTTTACCATATATTTTTATTATAACTTTGTATCATACATGTAACCATTACGCAAACTTACCCAGCACTAGGTTGTTAAACCTGCGTGTTTTTTTAGCGCTAATTATTGAACTTGTATAAATAAATATATTTTAACCAGTAAATGTAAAAAATAGCATAAATATTCATAGTTAGGGGTACGTAAATTTCGCTTTTACGAAATAGATGCGATGAAAGCGAAATCTGCCTTTTATTTGCGATAAAAGCGAAATTTGTAAATTAAATACAGTACCCGGCAATAAATATTGCACATCGACCTTTGGAAAGAGACAATCGGCTAATTTCGGCTTCGTAGAGCGTTATCTCTGTCGCACTAAATACAAACAGTCCGGTACCTATTAGGAGCTGTTAAAACAAGTATGATTTGCTTCTTTTGATATTTTTATTCTTTGTATAAAATACACTAATTTTTCTATAAGTGATGGCTTTAGGTTGGGGTAAAATAAAATAAAAAACATTTTTACATTATGTTTACGTATTTAATTATTTTGGAACATTACAGCTTTAGTGTACATAATAAACACCATTATACCTATTGCTAAAATGAGACAATTCTTCAATAATTCTAATTCTCAATTACTTCCATTTCACTATCTGTGCTCTCAAAGAGGTCAATATCACTGTCACTATCAGCCGTATTTATTACTAATCTATCAGTGTAATTGTCTAAACTGTGTTGAATGCTTCTATATTCATTCTCACATTTGATTGCATGATCACAAACCTTTTTCCACTCTTCAGCGCCGATCATGTTTACTTTTTCAGTCAATAATGTTTTTACTGTAGTTAAGTTCATACCCACATTTCTAGAGGCTACATAGCCTTTCAGTTGAGACCATATATTTTCAATTGGATTAAAATCCGGATGATATGGTGGCAATCGCAACACAGTGTGCCCATGTTCGGCAAGTATTTTGTCCACAGAAAACTCTGTATACCTCTCCTTGTGCTGACATATAATAGCGTAAATCTGGGTTTTTGTTAATTTTGGATCAACTGGAATTTCATGTCTGTTTAACCAGTTGATCATTTCCCGTTTAATGGTGTTTGAGTTGGGGGGTCTCTCAACATACTTGTTGTGATAGGGTGCGTTGTCGATAACTAGAACAGAATCACTGGGTATATTTGGGATTAATTGGTTAACCAGCCATTTCTCATAGTTATCGTTATTCATTTCATTGTGATAGTCACCTGTAGTGTCCGTGGATTTATACGTTAAAAAAGCACCGGGTACAAAGCCTTTTTCATTTCCCGCATGAACTATTATCAAACGTTGACCTTTTGAAATTGGCTTTTTTACTCCTTTTTTCTTATCGTCACTCCAAGATTTCCCTTTAGTGTGGGATGCATGTATATATGACTCATCCATGTAGACGATATTTTTTCCTGTTTCGCGAAATTTGCGTATTTTATCAAGGTATTCCATTCGTTTGAGACTAACGTCGTGCTTTTCCATTAGAATTTTTCGATTATCTTCCATTTTAGTGAACTGAAATCCCATGTCATGAAGTATTTTTCTCAACGTTTTTTCAGACCCATTGTAATTAATAGCTTCAGATAACTTAGCTTTTAATGATTTTATTGTTGGCAGTTCATTAAATCGTAAGTGAAAATCATACACCATTCTTCGAACAACATCGTAATCAAAATCGTCCATATCCAAACGAAATTGCTTTTTTGGTCTTCCTTTTTTTGGAGTGCTGAACTTAATTTCAGTCGAATGTGTTTCAGTACTGACTTCGTTTAATATATTGTTCAAAGTTCTTCTTGAAATTCCAGTGGCATTTGCAACTCGCTCTTGAATCTTCTTAAAATAACAACTTACATTTTCATCTACTTTTTTTTTAAATCTATCAGCTTCGCTTACAAAGTATTTATAAACATTGTAGATAATTTCACGTGACTGACCTCGTAAAGGTTTCCCTCTTTTTCCGAAAGATGCCATATTACAACTTTAAATTATTTAAATTTGTGGGTGTTATCAACTCTAAATATATATTTTTTTTCGGGACGCGACTGCACTCTATCGTACTTGAACAACGACT
Source organism: Apodemia mormo (assembly GCA_036924255.1). NCBI lineage: Eukaryota > Metazoa > Arthropoda > Insecta > Lepidoptera > Riodinidae > Apodemia > Apodemia mormo. The sequence goes on along the minus strand of JAUPFN010000019.1, from coordinate 12,029,864 downwards.
GACTAAACGTCACATAGGTAGTGTGGGACAGAGATAACGCTTTACGAAGCCGAAATTATCCGATTGTCTCTTTCCAAAGTTCGATGTGCAATATTTATTGCCGGGTACTGTACCTACTTTCGCACCTTTTTACTTTACATACTTTCAAATGTTGATCAGACGCGCTAACAATTCTCTTCAAAACAGACAGAGACGGCGCCAGTTGATGCGTAGATGAGGAGCGAACAAAATCTTGCTACCCTGGATTTGCAAAAGCAGCTATTGAATGTCTCAATTGCACTGTCAATAGTGTTGATGCCGAGAGGTACTTTAGTATCTACAACATTGTCGTAACTGATCGCAGGCAAACAATGAAAGATGAAAATGTAGAAATTACAACATAAAAATTAATTGAGTTTTTAACACTATATTTTTTTTGCGAAATAAATGCGAAATTTTCTAATTTGAGTTTTTTTAAATGCGAAATCACAATTTTTTATTTGCGAAATTTACGTACCCCTATTCATAGTATGAAACTATAAAAAACCCCTTTTTAGTCCGCATTATTGTGGTGGGCAACTTTGGAATCCTACATTGCGCGTGGCCCGACACGCAGTTTACCAATATTTGTATATTGATATGTGTGTGGTGTGTGTGGCGCAGGGGCGACGGCGGAGGCGGGCGCGGAGGAGGCGGCGGGGGCGGGGGCGGGCGCGGGCGCGGGCGCGGGCGCGGGCGCGCGCTCGGCCGCCGCCTCGCCGCAGCTCGTGCCGCACCTGCTGCCCGACACCTTCCTCGACCCCGCGCCCTTCAAGCAGGAGCCCGCGCTCTGATCACTTCAACATACCACATCACCACGGATTAAATGGATACGCCATTCAAGACTGTTTCATTGTTTGTCTGCGTAGCTTGCATTTTCACACTGAAATACAGAGTTATACTACTAACCAATGGAATAAAATCATCTCAAGGGTAATTTTAAAACCTTGTCAGCTTATTCGATGCGATAAAACAGTACAACATGGTATGTTATACCATATAAATATATTATACTTTTTACAGTGATAGGAGCGTTTGCTCAGGTCCGCGGAGACACGTTTCCTTCCTAATGGCGTGTCTCTAATGGCGTGTCTATCAGTATTCATGAGCCTTCCTGCATAACCTGACTTTCAATTATTCCTCACGCAATAAATTTCCAAATCCGAAACTATTAGCGGAATATATATATATATATATATATATATATATATATATATATATAGTTTGCACGATTCAGGAAATATATTTATTACTGCAAAACTTACTAGTTTCGGGCCGTTGAAAATTGTATTATAATGTATAATAACTGTATTATAATGTATAACAACTGTTTGACCTAAATCCGCACTTTAGTCATACTTTCCGTGACTTAATTTTTTTACCCCGAATGGCGTATATGCCAATCGAATTCATATGAAGCGGAAAGGAAAGGTAGACCGCTTGGTATGAACAGAGAAAAAGGGTTGGACGACTCAGGATAATAATAATAATAATAATTCACGGGACAAATTACACTTACTGATCTAACCCCAAAGTAAGCAAATTATTTGCTTGTGTTATGGATGTTAGTCAACGATACTAATACATAGAAATACATATATAAATACTAGAATATATATAATAAACACCCAAACTTGGAAATACAAACATTTATGCTCATCACACAAATGCTTGTCCCCGTCGGGGATCGAACCCGAGCCTCGTTGATCGCGTAGTCAGGGTCTCTAACCACTCGACCAACATTTATTACTGCAAAACTTACGAGTTTCGGGCCGTTTAAAATTTAAACTGTAGTATAATTATAACACTGTTCGACCTATATCCGCACTTTAGTCATGCTTTCCGTGACTCAATTTTTTTACCCCGAATAGCGTAGTTAAAGTGCGCGTTTATATCACACGAGCTATATAAATTCATCCAAATTTTTAAAATTTGACTGCAGGTAAAAATATAATTAATACATGGGAATGAAAAGGACGAAACAAATAAATAAAAACTTAATCTAATCAGGGCTGTCCTTCATTGACACTATAAAATTAAGAATTTAAAATATTTTACATTTGCTTATGTGCAGCTTATTATATAAACATATATGTAAATTATAAATTATATTTATAAATTTAGTACTGAACATTTTCAGTGTATTTACCAAAATTGTTATTTACAAATAGGATTAAGAAATATTACATCCAATTACGAATAAGTTGTTTTTTGTTTGAGTCGTCGTTTGATGGCTCAAGTTACGTTGGGACATTATTTTTTAATTTTCTATGTAAAGCCATTACTTTGAGATAGCTGGGACGATTTACGTATTTTTTGTGTAAAAGTAGCTGCACCTTCTAACCTATACTCTTTGGGTACCCCGATTACACTTTGGTTAGTGCGCGTGTGAGTGTTTAATGCAGATGCTTAGTATTAAGCAAAACAGCGTCTATTTACTTTTACTACGCTGATTACTAATCACTCACACTAATCAAAGGCTTTACGTATTTTTTGCTTAATTCTAAGCACCTGCATGAAACACTCACACTCGCACTAATTAAAGTGTAATCGGGGTATTAAGCCCCGTTTTCACTTTGATTAGTCCGAGTGTGAGTATTTAATGCAGGTGCTTAGTATTAAGATAAAAATATGTGAAGACAGCCGTTGATTAGTACGAGTGATAAGTAATCAGCATCTATTCACTATTACTACGCTGATTACGAATCACTCGCAATGATCCACGGCTATTTTCACGTATTTTTGGCTTCAGACTAACTACATTAAACACTCACACTCGTACTAATCAAAGTGAAAATAGGGCTTTAGGCGTAGTGACAGCTTTTCGTTGTGTACACGATAGCGCCATACGATCGAGATAGATCTCACGATATTTCTTTAATTTGATTTTTGATCGATGATTCATTATTTTGTATTGAGGGTATTGTTTTAAGTTGTATGACTATAGAAATATATAGATCGTAATTAGGGTTCCTGATCTCAGGTCGTTCGTTCTATTTAGTTCGCTTTCATCTATAATTAAAAAATACTATCACCCCATATCTCCAAAGTTAAGCAGAGGTGCGAATAATGCAAACACGATTCGCTAACTGTAATATCCCATGATGGTGATAGTTGACGTATAGGCAAATCGCGCACATATAAAATACAGCTGATTGTAAAAGGCGTTGGGAAAAAAATGAAAATATTCAGCAAGTAATTTTTTTTTACAATTACTTTGAGTTTTTATGGTGCACTAAAACCACAAAAAAAAACAATTTTCTACAATATTTGTATGCATGTATGTAGCAAAATTATTTTAGATATTTTTGGTTTCACTGTGAAAATTCAAAATAATCATAAAAAGGGTTGATGACGAAGAATGACGCTTCTTATATTCAGCTAGTATATTTTAAAGAAAAAATTAAAAATTTCTTTAGAATAAATTGCTCGATTCAGAATTAGAATCCAGCCCCATGTGTCTATACCAAAGCCGGTACCATTAGACTATTGAGGCGCTAATTATGCCAAAATATTTTTGTATGTATTTAAAGTGCAATTAATTTGTTGGCTGTGTAAATAGCTTATGTGTATGAAATAAGGACTTGTAAAAAATATATAAATTAATGCAAGAGAAAATATTTATATATTGGTGTTTTTATATACAATTTTATGTATACTTTAAGACTTGAAATTTGGCCTTATAATTAATTGACTGTGTATGTAAAAATGTTATTGTTGGAAATCGGTTTCAGGGTGAAACTTTTAAAGTTTAATTTTCCACAAAAATCTTGTGTTGTTTGTTTCTACATGTATTTAGCCGACTGTATTTTGAGAGTGTGTGTTTTTATTCGGAACGCAGTACAGCTCAAAATTGTTTGTCGTAGGCTGTTTAAGTTATATTAAAAAAAGTCTTGCCTTGTTTTGCACGATCAGTCAGAGCTTTTTAATTTAACTTAACGACTCGTTGACAGTTTTACTATTGAAATGGTTTGCTGGAAATTTTAAATGCATAATAATATAGTTCAGATTTAACTTAAAATGCATCGTGCATGATTTTTATAAAACATCACTAAGGAACACAGCTATAAGTACGAATTACTATAGGAAATTAAAAATAAATGGCTCTGTTTATATTTTTTTTAATTCTATATGTATTCATTGAAATTATATATTTTTCATAAGTATGAAAATATGTATATTTATTACTTACCTAAAAGAAGAAATAGTTTGATATACTTTACTAAATTTACATACTTTTTAAAAAATAAAAAAAATACAGTATACTTAAAAAACTAGCAAATTTAAGTTTATTGTAATTTTTTAGTTTCCAAATTCCACCTAGTTTCGAAAGTTATCCTTCTTCACTGAATATGATTATTTTTTATTATCGCTTATAAAAATGAGCAGAATAACGAGAATATATGATTTTTTATTTGCTATATTCAAATATTATGTAATAAAATGAAACATTTTATATCGTATTTGAATTCAGTATCATAGTTGAGTTTATTATTGTTGATAAGTGTCCACACATCAGGCAGAAATCGCAGTCTGGGTAGCTTTATATATGATTTGTAATACAATTAGATCCTTAATTATGTGAATGTGTAAATAAATCATAACGGCCCAGAGTAAAATATAGCTTTACAGCCTTTGATCGCAAGCCTTACATGTTGGAATTCTTACTTCAGGATTTGACATAACATGCATGTTAACACATAGTGATTACAGACTTCACATATGAAAACTGGTAAATATGGCCGTTCATAATTTTCTTATATATTAACAGCAACAAGAATCAAGAGGCATGCGAAAGAAAAAAAATAAGATTGTATAATTGAACACAGTTTATTAAAGAATAAAAATACGTATAGTGTCCGTAGTTTGTATAACTAGAATTTTAGTTTAATTGGGCTACGTATCTTCTGCCTGGTAAGACCCTACACCTATAGATTCGTTTGGCAAAAGCGAACTTTATGTACAAGATATAAGTTTGTAGCTAATTGATTATAATCTATTAAGTTACACATTTAATTTAATATTATGATCTGTTTTAATCAAAATGAGATAATTAAAATATGGAAAATAAATATTAGTGCTAACAATTGTTCAAAACCACAACAAAGAACGATAAAGTTTATATAAGTTTATTTTACAAAACCGCTAATCTTGATTAGAACAGATTGAATCGGATCAATTTGGACGTACATCGCATTCGTTATTTTTGCATTACCGATTGTCGAAAGATGCGTACTTTTGAATTGGAATAAATTTTTAATATTTGATAATCGCATGTGCCTTTTCTAGGTTAAGTTAGAATTTAGTTACCATATTCAAAGTTAGGTGATTGGTTTTGTTAATGATAGTTGTTTGTTTATTGTTTATCGAGAGTCGGTTTAGGAGTAAAATATATTCATCCTTTTTAAAACTGTTATACTACTAATGCGCTAAAGGGGAAAAAACCTTCCGTTATTAACTGAAAAATTTTATGCCATTGAATATTATATATATCTATAGAGTGTCCTGGCAAAATCTTAGTTAAGTATTCTGTCAATCTAGTTATAATTTTGAGTTTAGCAGTTATCAGGAACACACCTAATGTTTTGTGCTGTATTTTTATAGTTTTAGGTTATAGATAAAACTAATGTATTGTATTGGCATGTATATAAATTATTATAAATGATGAGACCTCGAATTAGGCTGAATAGACTAGTCTCTTATCCAGGTACACTAAAAATGCATTAGATATCAAACAATTGAGTCATTGTTAAGTTTCGCGAAGGTAAATTTTATTATTATTAATAGCGGCGCTTCTAAAATATCTGTTACCCCATTTAGAGCTAAATGGGTAACAGAGTTGGGTCCCGCATAAAATGTACGGTCCGTATGAAATTTAACTCTTAATATTTATATATTGAGAACAAATTTTTTTTTCCGTTCCATTTTGTGTGCAATTAATTGTTTTTGTATCAAGTTATGTCTTAAGTAAATGAAAAACTTTGTAACGTTTTTACTAAACGAATGACGAATTATAAACAAACTATCCATAATGACTATGGATAGTTTGTTGATGTCGAGGCATAAATTTATAACAATTATTGATTTCCCGATTGAAAGTTTCTAATGTTCCTATTTTCAACCGACGAAAAAACGGAGGTTATCAGTTTAACATGTACAATATTGTTGGAATTGGATAACATTTGAGTGTGATGACGTATTTAGCAAACTAGTCAACCGGTTAATTTTCAAACCTAAATCAGTATAAGTATAAAAGGAACGATTTGCACAGGTTTGGCTCTACCTTAACCTCAAAATTACCGGTTTCCTTAAGGAGCAAAATTATAAGGGTTTTGAATTAATAAACTGGTTTATAGAAGGTCTTTTAATCTATTTCTTTGACGTTCACCGCTCCCAATTTTCGTCTGCACTGTGCATGGCTCACAATCCCAAGTTTTTGGTTTATAACCGCTCTGACCTCAGATACACATCGAGCGAAACCTTGTTTAAAAACTGCTAGTTTGCTATCTCTAACCGGTATATTCAAACCGGTTTAAGCCCCGCTATTTAGGCGTCTAATCACGTGTACTAAATTTTGTAATTGTATGTATGTAGTATGTAAGATAGATAATTCTTTTTGATTAACATCAGGCATATTCCAACTTAGAAACAGTAAGTTTTCTCAAAATCGATTTAGTAGTTTTTGAAATATAAAATGATATTTGAAGTCATTTTATTTTTTATTAAAATTACTATTGTTTTGTCTAGAAATTAAATGTGACAAATTTACATGCGCAAAATTTGATAATGATGAGACCGAAATACTACATAAACTCTATGATTATAACATCAATTTATTTTGTATTCCCATACCTGGGAAAGAAATCGGACTATTCAGCCGAGTTTATGATATCGTAAACATTTAGTAGGTATTTATAAAAATGTTTAAACATGTTATTAGGCTTAATGCTCTGCATAAAATCTATACACATAATAAAATCGTAGGAAAGTCAAAACTGTACATTGAATATTTTTTTAAAAGAATACTTGGGGCGTGATCTACAATCGATCGTAGCCAAAAATATAGTTTTTAGAATTTTTGTCTGTTTGTCTGTATGTATGTCCGGGGTAACCTCAAAATGGATTTACTTCAAAATTTGCATGAATATTACTGACAGGTCGGGTCAACATATGGACTACATATTATCACGCTGTCACATACAGGGGGAAGCTGTGCGGAGTAAACGAAGTCCGCGCGGATGAAGTCGCTGGCAACGGCTAGTAATAATATAAAGGTGCCAAAATAAATACCAACTGTACTTGCCGTGGTATTTCCCTTTAGCGCGACTGCAGTATAATGTAGGTGACTTGTATTAGACTGAGTATAAATACAGTGGTAGTAGAGTAAGTGTTATTTTAGTAGTTGTATAATTTTTTAATGCTCAACGTTACTCTTGTCTCGGATAAGGTGTTTAAACTTTTATACCATTATATGGTGAAATGTTGTTTTCGTAGGAAATCAATGGGTTTTGTGTGTACGTAATAAATGTAATAGGTGCCTTATTTTCATATCGAGGTGAATTGTTGAAATTGTACATACGATGTTATGATTTTTTAGAATATATTATCACGAATAAATATCTGTTATTAAAATTGGTTTTTATTTATTGCAATTTTTATATAACACTAGCTGACCCGGCAAACGTTTTTTTGCCATTCATATTAGGAATCCATAGCGGACAAACAACGTGACACGTAATTTATATAAGTCTACGCGGTTGTCCTTCCACGCAGCCAAAATGGCATTAAACTTTATATGGTGGTTAAGTATTCTTAAATTTTCTATTTTTCCGCGCAATTTTCTTAATATTTTCTTTTATAAGAACCTTCTCCTTACAATTACAATCACAATAAAAAAAAATACCGAAATTGGTCCAGCGATTCAGGCGTGATGTCGTGACCAAGGAAAATAGGGATTGATTTTTATATATATAGATAAACAGATAGCTCTTCTATTAAAAATACATAATCATTTAAAACCTTTTTATTTAATCGAAAAAAAATGACTGGATTTAAACATCTTTGAATATATTGCCGGACAAAGCCAGGCAAGTTACGGTAAGTTAGTCTCTTCAAATCGAGTCGTTTTAAAATTTCCCGTTTAACCGGAGGCAGTCATGAGGACTGCTGAAAGTAAAAACTTAAAACTGTACATTTTACTGGCAGATTTATTGTCGTGAAATCTACTAGGTTTATAATATACTATTTTACAAACACAGTTATCTGTGTATATTATTTTTGTGTTATAACACTCACCCCGTACTTGAGAAAACTTTAAAAACAACAAAGAAAATATCGACACGCAAGAATTGAACCTGCGACCGTCTCACTAATGCCGAACAGTATAATCCACGGAATCGATCACACAACAATGAATTTCGCTATGTCAAGCCTGTGGATACTAGCCTAGTGGTAGAGGATCCCGGCTTTAGGGAGACGGTTCAAATCCTGCGTGTCGATATTTTTCCTTGTTTTTTTTTTTAAGTTTTTCCAAGCACGGGGTACGCAAAAATAATTAGAAACACGAAAGTACTGATCAAAATATAAATGTGAATTTCATCTGTAACGATGAATTCATTTAACTAGTTATACGTATGTATTCCTAGCGATCAGTACACTCGACGGAATCGATCATACAGCAAGAAGAATTTCGCCATGTCAGAGCCTGTCGACACTAGCTCAGTGGTAGTGTCCCGGCTTTAGGGAGACGGTCGCAGGTTCAAATCCTGCGTGTCGATATTTTTCTTTGTTATTTTTAAAGTTTATCTGTGTATAGCTATAGATATACTTTATACATTCGCGTGTATATTTAGGAGCATAGATTTACGATATCATAGTTTAAAAAGTTTATTTACACGTAAGTAGACCAGTAATTAAAATTCATTTATGCACGGAACACCTCCGTGGTTACCGACTTACAGGTATGTACCAAATTTTAACTCAATTGGTCCAGTAGTCTCAAATTTTAACTCAATTGGTCAGTAATCGAAGCATATGGCGCCCCGCACACGGTTAATCTCGTTCGTGATCAAAATCAATGATCGCGATCCAGATTGATAATGTACGAAGTAGATTGACGGATTAAAGGATCTGATTACAAAATATCTAAATATTTTGAAATTCAAATTGTTATCCGCTGATCGGGATCAAATTGAACGTATTATTATCACAGTCAATCTCAATTGCCCTCTTAAGGCTCTGCTCGCTGCCTTGGATCACAGGATTGTGATAACACAGTCAATCTTGATTTCTCCTGTCCATAAGTCGTAATTGTTAAGTTACGCCTGTTATCATGAATTTACATAAAGTTAAAGCTGTTGTGTCCCAAGGAACGAGTTACGGCTTTGACTTTGAATTCGAATATCTCCATCTGCCTTTATTTCTATCTGCCTGTATCTCTATTTTCCTTTATCTCTCTATCTTCATTTTACTCTAACTCTATGTCCCTCTATTCCTTTATCTCTTTCTCCTACTATATCATTAAATCTCTGTCTCATGTCTCCCTTTTTTCTATCATCCTTTGTCTCAGTCTCCCTCATCTTATAAAATAAGACTACCTGTCTCCAAACCGGATCCAGTTCGTCGCCATATCGATACACCGGTACCACTCTACCACAAATACACCGGTAACATAGGCTACTTTAATATTAAAGGCTAAAGCTGTGGTACGAGGCGATACAGATCTCTACCATTTAGTTAATAAAATTGCTGTCATAGTGATTCTCATTTTGTTTATCTGATTATCTCCTTTGTTTGTATAGACTGAAAAAAAAAATCAGGCGAAGTGTTTGCCATAATTTACCCACAACGCTGTATCCTGTCATTGGATGTATATCTTTGCCTCATTTAATATTCACGTGACATTAACCGCCCCACAGTAATCCGTTAGTACTCCGTAGTACTAACGGATTACTGTGGGGCGTAGGCGTAGTAATCCGTAGTACTGGTAGCGACAGTTAATACCTACGTCAGGCGGTGGTACCCGGGCGAGACAATGCAGAACTCTGCCACCTAGTAGCTATAATGGCAGGGACACGCAAAGCCAATAATTTGCCTCTTACAGACTGCCGGGCAGAACGGCAGATGGTCTATTCCTCATAGGCAGGCCGGAGCAACACGGGGAAGTCTTGTATTCCCTTGTGCTTGTTGTAATTAGTTATATGAAGCGCTATACATTTTGTCTCGCATTACCCTTCTATTTGCTATATTTAATATAGCGAACGGAAGCCCTATACCACGGAAATATTTAAAAATTCTCGAGTAATAGTTTGTATGGATAAGTGGTCTATAATATGCTTTTGACCAGCGCAATTAGTTTGTTTTATTCAAAGGACTACTAAAGACAAAAAAACTTACGTCGCACCTACTTCTACATCTACAAAATAAGAATTCTCTTTTAAAATAAAAATTCTCAAAACTAATTTATTTCAAATATCGATAGCATCAAACTTCAACCGGTTTTAATTATCAATAGTTAAAATTCACGGTTTTTCCGTTACATCCATATAACCTTTTCTTCGATTAACTCTACTCTTGCAGTATAAGAAAGCAATTGATATAGCAGAAACTGCGGACATCGCCAACAAAGGAATGTATATTGGAAACATTTTTCTTGGTTTAATCGATAACACTTATGTAAATAAATATTTTTAACATTGTTTTTATTTCAGAAGCTATTCGTTAAATTGACGTATTACAAAGAGTATACAATACTACAAAGAGTATACAATGACATTTTAGTATGTCCTTGACGACGTTGCTGTCACTGCATATCCTTTGTGCATATCAGTCTACAGATTTTAAAGCTTCTAATATTCATCGAGGTACAATAACTTTATGGTATATGGTAATCTAAGAGTGTAACGTTTAATATATCTATGCTTTTAATATTTTATACTTCGTAGATCTCGGACGCTCGCGCACGGCGCATACAAGTTCATTCTTAACAAACAACGATGAACCGAACTGGCGACTAGGCTCGTTAGTTCATCGTGCGGTAACCATACGATTTGAATAATATTACATTAATTTCTTTTAGGTTTACTAAGTATAAGTAAACAATAAAAATATAATACAGTGAAAATATTATTTAAAAAGGTGAAATTTATTAATTTTGCCCTTATCCCCGAACTATGTGTCTTCCGCGATGGCACCGAAAAGAAAAACGTCCGTTTAATAATTGGTAAATAAATATACTAACACTCGCGTTGAGTAAGGTAGTGTCCAATTCTCCTGAAGGTGTTTCGGCTTCGAAGAGAAACGTGCGTTGAGTACATAAATTGTGTGCTTTTGTGTTTGGTACCGGCGTGGGACGTGGGTGAGAAAGTGTGGTGGATGTGGGCGAATAATTGTGCCGCTGGAATCTCCTTTTTGTCCGGACCATCGGTTCGTTGCCATCGCGGAAGACATATAGAACAGTTCGCGGATAATAGCAAATTTATTTTATTTCACCTTTTTAATAATGGATTTCGGCAAAGTAACGCCTGAATCAAAATAAAATATTGTTTAACATATTTTCATTGTTTACTTATGACCGCATTACTTATCGTGTACAGTCTTAGTCAAACTGTATACCTAGGTCAGATATTTCATAAAGCTTAAAGTTTTCCCGTAAGATCTTATAATCATAGGATAACACACAAGCAAAGGGTTCTTGATTTAAAAAAAAAATTATGGTTACAATGTAGAAAAACTACAATATAGAAACACGTAAATGGCGCTTTGGTATCCGTGTGGTGGGACTGTTGTGTCGTAAGCATAAGTTTACTAGGTACGTTATCCTCCAAACCGGAACAAGATAGTGTCAAGCACTGGCGTTATTGCGACAGGACAAAGTTAGACGGTGGTAACGAAAAGAGACACTGCAGGACTCAACCCCCTGCCAAAATTCTAAAATTTAAAAGTTGATAGTAGGTAATCCAAGACTTGTTAGGGAATTTCTGTGGCGGCAAACGAAAAAATGTCCTTCGTCAGTACTCAGTTATATGTCTCTAAGAATGGTCATATAGGTAATTATAGTCATGTACGATTTATAAAGTCTTACAAGCAGACACGGACACTCGTTGCTGTAGCTGATTTAGGGTCATCGATTGGATATTTTACTCAACATGGATACTGAAGAATTGCAGTGTCCGCCATCTATTAGGAACTTAAGAAACTAACAGATTTACCGTAATCCTTTGTCGTATATATAGGTAAAACAAATAATTTACAACAGAAAAAATTGTGTTATTGATTAAACAAAGCCTATTATAAGTCGGACCACATGATAAAAAATATGCAATGTAAACGCCCTGATACACAGGCGCGATCAGATGCGGAAACCATTTTTAACGGCTATCCCCTAGACCCAAGACACCAATTCACTTTTTACGTAGCATGGTATAGACAGGGTAAATATTCACCACACTCACCATTATAAAGAATTACATACTCGGTCATAATATTACAAATGAAGAACGTTCTAAAAAAATAAACATTTATTCCTATAATATACATTATACATGACATTTTATAGAAAATTACAGAAGTCTTAAAATGCAATTATAAAAATGGGGTTCGAATATTTTAAATATCCTACCAAATCATTCATAACGAAACATCTTTAGTAGTGGGACATAACAATAAAGATCCTCCAGCCCGCTTAGTATATACTACAAGTGTACATACACTTGCAGTGCATACGAAAGAGATATTTCTCGATGTCGACAGATAGCTCATTTATCCTAACATACTCACCAGGAAGTATCAAAACTTTATCATTCTTTCAACTTTTAACGTATTAATTATGACGAGATTTTCCGCTCAATTCCCGCGCGGTGCATCTCCACCGCGGCATACGTAACGCGCCGTTAGCTCGACCCCCGAACGGTGTATATGCACCGCTCTTCCATTTGAATTCAATATAATTAAAACTACAACGTACCTATTAAATATTCAGACTACTTTAGTATGCAGAAATTTAGTTACTTACGCTCTTTGAAAAATTTCCTACATTCTGATCACAAAAAATATTATTCCCAAGATTTAAGTTAATACCGTTTCCAGCACTCTTTACACAAGAGGCTTAGTATTTATTTGCATTAACTATTGGTAACTACTAAAGAAAATCTTAAACATATAAAGCAGAATGATCGGAAGAAAAATAAAATGTTCGAACCCTTGCATAAATTGCAAAATGCCTTTACTCCTAACATTTATCGGAGACTTTTTATATTAAACTACAATGTACTTTATTTTTTAATTTTATGATTAATACCTAGATAAACCTCACTAAGAGTGAGGTATTCTTCTTTTTATAATTCTTCTTGTAACATCAAGATGTATTTTTGGAAAATACATTTTGATACTAATAAAACGACTATGGCTCATAACACCATTTTACAGAAAATTAGGTAACCGTGGTAATAAAAAAAAATACGAAATATGAAAATATTTGCGTTACTGTTACATATAATGATATAATTAAATTTAAAGCATTTCCGAAATATGCAAAATAAATTTATGTACAAAAATTTGTCCTTAAAATATATAACATTCAAATAATTTCAACGAAATAAAATAATAATAAAGCTTTTTTGTATATTTACGATATTTTGTGAATTTAATAATTCAATGAATTTTAAAAAAAAATGAGAGAGAATTCGAATATTCCCCAAAACATTATTCACTTTCAATAAAACTTAAAATATAATCTGCTTCTGTTACTTATAATAAAATTGAATACTTATAACAAGTAGTAAATTGTTAATTAAAAATATCATCACAGCGGTTCAGACACACATGCGCACGCACACGGCCCGCCCGCACGCACGCACGCACGTACGCACGCACGGACGCACGCATAAACCTACCCACCCAACCAACCACCCACACACACACACACACACACAACCAACGACCCACTAGTTAACAAGTTCATTGGTTGGTCAGTTGGCGAGGTGAACCTCATGGCCACATTTTATCGGTCTGTAAGAACAACAGCTGTTGTTTTGTTTTTTTATGACACAGAGTTTCTAAAATCCTTCGAATCTCCAATACTTTTTCCGATGCGGGTTTAAACCAAAAGTCTTATGATCAGGAAAAACAAATGCCGATTGCAAAAAACAGGCGCAAATACAGATTAAGTTCTATTCATGGCCGTGCAGATTTTACCCTCACTACCTAATAATTAATTTATTTATTGCTTTTCTTATATTCAATATTGTCGCCTCCCGCGAATATTCCGGTAATAAGCTATTACTGAGTTTTTCGTGCTATGTGTTTTTCAGCATTTAGAGGTCATGATTCACCTTGTGAATTTTTTCCACAATTTTTCTATTGGTATTTACAAAGATATAAAAATACTATTTTACTTTATGCAACCAAAAAATACGGTTTTAATCTAATTTATACTCTCCATCGACGAAAAACATATCAAACTTTTGTAAGGAATTTTTTTACATCGATGTGAAGACAGCTTAAAAAAATTAGCTTTCTTTTGAGATAGATACAAAACTATTCGAAAAGTGAATATTAATTTTTCATTTATCCTGAACAATTTTATTTCTTTATTACTTATTATGCTTATAACGCTTACGGCTATACGGCTTATAGCTATACGGCTTAGTCACCGTACACAAATTTTTAATCTTATGTTCAGTGAAACTGATCTAAAGTTGTTTTCCAGCTTATGATGTAAGCGTGTGTGATCCAAACACTCAAGATATCCATGCAACCAGACATCAACGCGCGTCACGCACACACATGCACGCAACACGCAGACAGTCACGGTTGTACACACTTACGCCGTAAGTCAAAATATACAAGCAAAGCTCGTACAAAGTAAGCAAATTATTCGCTTGTGTTATGGGAGTTAATCAACAATACTTGTATATAGAAATACATATATAAATACTGGAATATATTTAATAAACTCCCAAACCCGGAAATACAAGCATTTATGCTCATCACAAAAATGCTTGTCCCGTCCCGTCGATTGCGTAGTCAGTGTCGTTAACCACTCGACCAACGGGGCGATCAAAATTTTTCAAAAATTTTAAATTCTTCACAAAGTTAGTCTGTTTGGACTATTATGTATAAAGAAAAAAGTATCTTCACGCCCATATCCCCGAAGGGATAGGCAGAGGTACAACAAGTGCACCCACGATTAGCCGAAGATACTTGGTCCCACAATGTGATAGGTGGCAAGCCTATTGCTAACCGGACATTTCCAATCCCGGGCAACATTGTGTTTTCTCAGATAACTGAAAAAACATTTTTTTTTTAAAGTGCCCGACCCGGGAATCGAACCCGGGACCTCATGTGGTCAACGCCAACGCTGGACCACTAGACCACAGAGGCGACAATTATGTATAAAAAAATACATAAATTAACAAAGCCCAATGAACTTACCAAAATCACATAATAGGATACTCTAGTATCACAAAAATTGGAGTCTTAAATTTTTTTGGCATTTGTATTATTTTTTAAAAATACTTTTATTAATTGCTCTTTTCGGACTATTATGTAAAAATTATATAACAACAACTACCTATGATATAATGACTTAATTTACTTTTTAAGACCAAATCAAGTTTAAACATTTTTTTCAAATTGATTCCATGATAGCAAAACATATCACTGTACATTAAAGTTGCCATTTTGTCTCGTCCTACTCCTTCTACGTCAATACTGTTGCCTTATACGAAGTAGGTTAGTTTCATCATTAAAAGATAACTAAAATATTATTCCGAAGTTTCATCCAAACATTGACTCCTTTTTCTTGCTTTACAGCCGGTTGTGTTTACTCCGATGTAACAGAACTCGGTATCAATACCGTGTCTTTTCAAGTAGTGCATCCACTGTCTTTGTTTTATTGACGGCTTATCCTTGTCTGTTTTGACTTCCACAAATGATATCTGCAAGTACAATTTACATCTGTTTCATATAAACATTAACTTGAATGAATGTGTAAGACTAATTATTTTTATATTTGATAAAAAGTAATTGGCTTAAAGTAGCACCCAGAAGTAGTAAATTTATTATTTTTCAATCACGAATCGAAGATTATTATTTTATTTTAGTAAAACACCTGACAATAACAGTTTTCTTTTTTGTATGATTATTGAACACAAAGCATAAGAGAGTGTTTACAAGACACAATGTGTTAATAATTTCGACAAACTCATCGTAATTCATGAAACCTACCTGTTTAGTTTCGATATTCCATAGTGTAAGATCAGGAAACCCACTGTGCGTGTATCTGTAGTTGAGCGCCAATCGCCTGCAGATGTCCATCAAGGATTTGGGCCCCAAACACATGCACACCATACTAATATTCTCCCAGCCAATGGTACGAATAATGCCTGACTGTTCACCTGTTACACCATTAAAAACTTATTAGTGGAGCCCTGCTGTCTTACAACATTACAATTGAAAAATTGATTATACATTTTGTGATTTTTCCCTGTGTTGGATCGTGAAAATTTAATAACATAGCAAACTGAGCATAAAAAGTGTGTGTGTGTGTGTGTCACAAAAAACCGACCGTTATCCCCGTATTGGTCCCGGGCTCCTTTGAAAAATTGACCAACTGCCGTTCTGCCAGGCAGGTCGTAAAAGGCGACCGATTGGCTATGCGAGTCACTACCATCGTGGCTACTAAGTGGTAGAGTTCTGCATTGTCTCGCCCGGGTCTGGTACCACCGCTTTACCTATTCCTGCCGCAATATCGTCAGTGCTTGTCACTGTCGTGTTCCAGTTGGGAGGGTAAGTTAGCCGGTAAACTTATGCATGTGGCATTAGACCTCGCCACAAGATAGCAACGCACCATTAACACCTTTGGCGTCTATAGACGATGGTTGACTCTTTCTATCAGAAGACCCATCTGCTTGTTTGCTATCTTAAGATATATAAAAAAACCGACACCATGAAATTAGCTAGTCAACATTTTAGTTTTTCAATTACGTTCAAATAGTTATTTTACGATATTTACATAAAATTTAGGTAATTAGATAATACGTTTTAATAAAATTTTCTTTCAATGTATTAATAACTTTTTTTCTAGAAACATAGGATAATGCAAATAATAAAATTTTTAGAAAGATTTTTATATTGTTTCGCCAAAGAACTTCTTACGTGCGAACATAAGTACACAAACACGTTTTTTTTTTCAAATAAAGTTCATTATTACTACTCTCGAGAACTTTTAAAATAATTTTCAATTATTACTTTATCAATTGCAAATAATTGTATCAATTGTAAACACAAACAATTGTTCGAGGAAAAAGATTTCTTAATTTCTCCTTGGTTGGCATCTTTGGTTGTATTTGGCTTATTTTGTAAACATTAAAATGATAATTTAAAAAAAAAAACTAAAAGTTGAGTCTGCTCATGTCAACATAAGCTTGTTATAAAATGTACTATATGTATCACATATACCCACAACATTATAATTTGAAATAGCGGAAACTGCGTCAACAGATTATAGAGCATAATTTCCACCCGAAAAAAAAATAGGATTTACTCTCAAGTTGCGCGCAGCAAAATTTTACTTCAATAAATAACATTCTGTGATCAATACTTACATTCAGGCCGACTCTCCCAAACATAATTCATGTCTTTCAACAACACGTCCATTGTCGACGACGCTATGTAATTCAACCGCTCTTCTATGAGCACTTTTCTGTTCTGGTAAAACGCGTCGCAGAACAAGTCCAGCGGGAACTGCTGGAGTTGACTGAGCATGATCCCACGCAAGCCACGCAACTTTGCGTATATTACATCCCAGAACAGTAAGAAGAATATTGTTGTGACTATTCTGCCTTCCCAATGACCTCCTATAATAATTTAAAAAAATCACTTATAAACCATTTATTTTTGTTTTTATAGCACTCACCCCGTGCTTGGGAAACTTTGACGTAATCGATCATATGACAAAGAAGAATTTCGCAACGTCGAGCCCGTCGCCACTAGCTAAGTGGCAGAGCGTCCCGGCTCGCGGGAGATGGTCGCGGTCGAGAGAGATGTTTTATAAACCATAGGTACCAAACTTTAAGGTAATTAACTTCGAGGCATTCAGGCAAAGCTGCGGGAAACGGCAGCGGCTAAATTCCTGGCATCGAGCGGGCTGACAAACTCTTGTGGTTATTCACCCTGACTACGCAATCGACGGGGCACGGGTTCTATTCTCGACAGAGACAAATATTTATGTGATGAGCATGGATGTGTGTCTATTATATATTTCTTTATTTAATTATTTAATATTTTGACAGGGCCAGTATTTGAATGCCGAGGAAGGGTTCAGTCACAAGAATTTTCTTCAGTGACGTTAAATCAGCATATACCATATGCTTCCTATAGTTTATTTATTTATTTATTATTTTATTGTATACAACAGTAAGTAATTTAACAATAACAAACGAAAGAAAAATCGTACAAAAGGTAGACATATCTCTACAGTATAAAGATTTCTTTCAGCCTACCCAGCTTATGAAGCTATTAAGTAAAAGCAGCAGACATTGTGCACAAAACTAAATCACAACATAAAACCACTTTAAAACATGATAGTTAAAACTTAAAACGCGTGTAGGGAAATAGTGAAAAGATTACTTACTTAGGCCTTGATTCACTAGCTATGACTAATAAATTAAATAATTACAAATAACCAAAACTTATTTTAATGAAAAATAGTAATTTCTTAGACTTCTTTTAAACACTGGCACAGACGGGCTGTTACGAATGGTGCACGGAAGAAAGTTCCATAGTTATTGCTTGACTCCTTCGTGGCCAGTGAAGATAGTTCAGATCATATAGAGACATATGCTTGAATAATTTGATCTGCCATATTTTTATAAGCCCCGGAGGAGTCAGGCAATAACTCCACCACTTCAGGCTTAGCGGACTCCCTGCACACTGCTCCTGATGCTGTTGACAAACACACTGCTTCGAAAGCTATTGGCACCTTCGACACCTGATCCCTTTAATCATGGCACGCCTTACTTGATGTATCCGGTACCATTCCTCCACAGTATAAGTATAATGTATATCTTTTTCTTAAATCTCACAAATCTTAAGAAAATATTTTTGATTATTTATAGGCATTGGCACTCAATAATTATCGTTAAAGAACCGTAAAGCGTATGCATAGAACTTATGGCCGTAGCACGACTGTTTATAGTAGCGCAGTCTTTTTAAGTGTTATAGCAGTGTCACTCACAATTTTATGTAAGCTCCAAGTCGACGCAGATATTTTTCTAAGTGTGGGGCCTAAAGGCAACTTAACAAAACTACAAATTTATGTAGCAAATAGGGTAATGGCTAGCTTATAGCTATTTCGAGACATATAATGTAACTAGCTGTGCCCGCGATTTCGTCCGTGCCGAAAAAACCTAAAAAATAGCCTAAGGTACTCCTCATTACCGTGGTTTGAAAAGTCCCGGGGTTTTACCCGAATAGTTCCCATTCCAGTTGGATGTCCGGGATAAAAAATATCCTATGTCCTTTTTCGGGTCTCAAATTATCTTTGCAACAAATTTCATACAAATCGGTTTAGTGGTTTAGGCGTGAAGAATAAGAGACAAACAGACGGACAGAGTCACTTTCGCATTTTTATTATTAGTATAGATTTAAGGCAATAAGGATAAGGAATTCCGCTCCTATATACTTATTTATCTACATATATAACATACAAACCATGAGTATATTTTCCTTCAGCTAAATAATAAGAAATACAGTATTCCTCTGCCTCTTGCACGATTCTCTCTCCCGGGACGCGGTTTTCAAATTTTCTCTTTCCTCTATTCTTGTGATCTCTGATATAAATTAAAGAATTGTATTTTTTAAACATTTTTTTAAACATTGGTGTATAAAGGTGCTTACATATTTCGAATGAACTCTAAAAAATAACTGATAAATTACAAGAATTAATTGTTAAAAAATCAGGCACATTTGACGGCTGTCTAGATCGCTTTCATACATTTTATATGAACTATCGCCATTAACAACCTACAATAGACTATTAATGTTTAATTTTTTGCATCAAATTAATTTTGTCAATAATAATTATTAGAGGCGCGGGAAATGGAACATGGCGTTCCCATTGGCTAAATAAAAATCGAATCGAAAAGTTGTAAATTTCCAGACATCGTGATGGTGAGATGGACAAATTTTGACGCGATGTCCGATGCATGCGATGCAGATGTGTATGCATGTGTATACGATGCGATGCAGCCCGGCCCGCTCCGCTACACCCTGTCACCAATGTGCTATTACGAGAGGAATTGCGTGCACAAGTTTCTCCGTGATTTGAATTTTTAAATCCCTAATAATACAATCACGTAATTATGGATGAAAAATAATAAAATATTTAAGTTCAAAAATGTAATAAATATAATTAGCTTTAATTAGCTTTTTGCTAATTTTCTTCTTCAAGATCACAAGCTAAACTAACCATTGACACTGTTACATCTCAATTAATATAATATTATTTTATCACGAGTTACCAAAATGTAAGAGACAATACTATAATAGCATAAATGTGATTTTTTTTCTTTCTTACTTCCTATGGAGCCAAAAGAAACGACGTTTTAACAGAA
The DNA here is from genome assembly GCA_036924255.1 of Apodemia mormo. Taxonomy (NCBI): domain Eukaryota; kingdom Metazoa; phylum Arthropoda; class Insecta; order Lepidoptera; family Riodinidae; genus Apodemia; species Apodemia mormo. The sequence continues at coordinate 12,009,231 of JAUPFN010000019.1, read as the reverse complement.
AACTAAGCACTATTTTTTCTACACGACTGTATTATTAACTCAAAAATCTCAACCTTGTAACTAACAAGCAAATTAGTTTTTTATTAAGTCTCTAGTCTGTTTACTCAATGGGTTTAGATTTTGATTCCCACAGATTTCAAGAGAGCGAGAGAAAAAAAATCACACAAAAACTTACTCCAAATGCTGTTTATAAATGTGCTTGTCTTTGATTTCCTTTTCTAGAATAGCGTCCCTTTCAATATGAGGTTCTAAGGCGCTCCTCAACTCCTGACTGATGCTGTTGGTTTGACGTTTCGCTAACACTTTGGCACGAGGACGTAGGAAATCTTTAGCTTCTTCTGGTAAATCAGAATTGAATCCTTCCAGTAGTACTTTAGCTGCCTAGAAATAAAATAGTGCTTTACTCTGAATTTATGAAAAGGCATGTTTCGTTGGTTCGAATTTGTTGAAAGAATGGTAGATAAACTATTAACAAAACAGATTTACAACTCGAATATGGATGAATTAAATGGATACGCCTTTCAAGACAATTTCTTAATTTGTCAGTGTAGCAATTACACACAGAAATACAGAGTTATACTATTTACCGATGAAATAATATCATTTCAAGTGTAATTTTTAAACCTTGTCATCCCATTCGGTACGATAAAACAGTAAAGTACAACATGGTTTATTTCTATTTTTCCACGATATAGTATATCTACAAATGTATGACATTTTTGACAGTGATAGGAGCGTTTGCTCATATGCACGGTGACACGTTTCCTTTCCAATGGCATGTCTATTAGTATTCATGTGGTCTGTTGGATGGATGTACGTACGGAGGGAGACAAAGATTGACGCATAATCTATGCTTTGAAAAATTAATTTGCCATTCTGTCAGGCTTCTCGTAAAAGGCGTACGACGGCTATACCAGCCACTACCATCGTGGCGACTAGATGCTACAGTTCTGTAACACCTCGCCCGGATCTGGTACTACCGCCTTACCCACAGACCACATGAATACTAATAGACACGCCATTGGGAAAGAAACGTGTCGCCGCGCACATGAGCAAACGCTCCTATTACCGTCAAAATTTCATACATTTGTAAGTTATATTATATTGTGGAAAAATATTTATAGAAATTTTTCCACAATATAATAAATTTTATATTTGATAATTTCTATAAAAACTTTTTATAGAAATTATCAAGAAGCAATTTTACCTTGCATTTATCCTTTTTTGTTTAGTTAGTTTTTAATCTCAGATGTACACCATGCCTGCTGTTTATAACTACCTAGTGATTTTTTCAACAACCTGTATGGTTGGTTTTGCTAGAAGAAATTTTTTAAAGAGATAAGCACGCCATTGTACATATATTTTCTTTTTAAATAAGTATTGTTTTGTATTTCTGTGTGTACAAAAGAATAAATAAATAAATAAACCATGTCGTACTGTTTTATCGTACCGAATGAGATGACAGGGTTTAAAAATTACCCCTGAAATGATTTTATTTATCGGTAAGTAGTATAACTTTGTATTTCTGTGTGTAAATGCTATGCTAATAAACTAAGAAATTGTCTTAAAAGGCGTATCCATTTAATCCGTGACCTTACCTATTCCTCCTGGAATAGCATCAATATATATCATTGTGTTTAGAATAAGGTTGCCGGTAAAAGTTATGCATGTGGCATTAACATCCTGTCACTCATGCGCGGATCCACCGTTAGGGCCATCTATAAATTACGTCACACGAATTGCATAATTTTTTGACCCCTCCCCCCTCCTTATCACATCTGGTAATATTTGTGAGACCCCCCTCCTCCCTAGTGTGACTGTAACATATTTTACAATTTTACATTGGAAAAATGATCTCCTTCGATTATTATTTTTTATTTACATATACAGGTATTAATATTTTGAAAAACACAAAATCACAAAATTTGGAACCCCCCCTCCTTACCACTTGTCACACAATATCACACTTCTTCGACCCCCTCCGACCCCCTTAACCTGTGACGTGTGACTCATAGTCTATTGAGATCTCATAATATATCCATTTTTTTTATTATATCATAAGATAGCAAACAAGCAGATAGGTCCCCCGATGGAAAGTCAACCATCGTCTATAGATACCAAAGGTGTTCATGGTGGTTGCTTGCGAGGTCTAAGGCCACATGCATAAGTGTACCGGCTACCTTACCCTCCAAACCGGAACACGATAGTGACAAGCACTGACGCTATTGCGGCAGGAATAGGTAAGGCGGTAGTACCAGACCCGGGCGAGAGAATGCAGAACTCTACCACCAATCGGTTGCCTTTTACGACCTGCCTGGCAGAACAGCAGTTGGCCTATTCTTCAAAGGAGCCTGGAACCAACACGGGGAAAATGCCTATATGTATATCCTATATGTATATATATCTCGAACCGATGGGTTTACGAAAAACGAAAAGTTGTTTTGTTTCTGTTACGATTAACTCAAAAACTAATTGACTGATTTTATAAAATATTTCACCTTTCGAAAGCTACGTTATGCAGGAGTGACATTGGATATGTTTAACCGACTGAGGAAAGAGATGTAATGATTTTTGGTCACGCAAACGAAGTAACCGCTATATTATATAAAGATCCTTTGTATGATGGCACTACTTCGATTATGAATTTTGATACGCCGACTGACACTTGGCCGATGTTCGGGTGGCTGTGCCCACAAACTTTTTTGAAGGCTGGTTCCGATCCTGGTCACACACCACTATAAAGAATACGAATATAAGAGAATCACGCAGAAGGCAATTAAAAGAGGTCGCTTGTCAATGGTGTGACAAATATTTTGGTAAAAAGTAAAAAAGAAATATAAAACAAACCTTATCAGGATTTACGTATCGATCCAATATCAATGCTTTTTCCGTATACCAATCAGCCTTCCTGTGCTGTCGGAATGCGCTCTGGTCGATGAGTGTATCGAGGATTTCTAAAGCCAGTGACACATATTCGTTATCTTTGGTTTTCTTCAAATATTGTATGCCATCCTCTAAAACTTTTACATACAAATGAACTGGTGTGAATCTTCTAAGCCACGATGGGAGTGATATGTAACTGAAAGATAAGATCCATACTAATATTATAAATGCGAAAGTCTGTATGTCTGTTACGCTTTCACGGCTAAACCGCTGGACCGATTTTCATGAAATTTGGCATGGAAGTAGTTGAAGAGCCGGGGTCAAACATAGGCCAATTTTTTTTCAAAAATCAACCTTTAAAGGGTTGAAATAGGGGATGAAATTTGTATGAAAAGCTATTTTGACGATATATTAATCAACTTCCGGGCGAAGCTGCGCGTGTCAGCTAGTATTTTAAATAAAGAAAACTTTTGACGCTGTCTGGAATCGAACCTACACGTGAATAGTGAGATACTTCTAGAACAACATGTTAAGTAATGCCTAGCACATGAATAGTGCTCAAATAAATAAATATTGGAAAACACGAAAGTACATACATATACATCTTCACTGTTCTTTTTAAATTGTAATGAAATATAAATTCAAACGCGTTTTCAACAAAAGTTTAAAATTCGACTTGGTTTTTGCCAACAGTATAAGTACAGTATAAACAGAAAGCACGCTTAACTTTGAACTAGATATAATATATTCTAGGTAAAATAAATGAATTGTGTAAAATATTCCCCCTGTGTTGGTTCCGGGCTTCTTTGAGGAATAGACCAACTGCCGTTCTGCTAGGCAGGCCGTAAAAGGCGACCGATTGGCTGACCGATTGGCTATGCGAGTCACTACCATCATGGATACTAGGTAGTAGAGTTCTGCATTATCTCGCCCGGCTCTGGTACCACCACCTTACTTATTCCTGCCGCAATAGCGTGAGAGCTTGTCGCTGTCGTATTCCGGTTTAGAAGGATTAGCCCTCGCCACAAGATAGCAACGCACCATTAACAAAGGTGTCTATAGACGATGGTTGACTTTTCTATCAGGAGACTCATCTGCTTGTTTGCTATCTCATGATATAAAAATATATATTGTCTGTTAAAATTTAAGAACCTTTTTAAGTTGCAAACATTGTGGTAGTATCTACCAAGAAATAATAAATTGTTATATAAATTTATTTAAGAATGTTTCAGGTTCTTGTAACTAAAATTTTTAAGGGTTTCTTTACAAAACTTGGCACCCAAATAGATCTCAATTCTTTTGTTTGTGAAGTCGACAAAAATGAAAACTCTTATTTCACTTTTGTGTTTCGAATTGAATTGGAATTCATATATCAGATGTAACTCAGATGTGTTAAATAAAGCACTATTACTAGGCTACTTCGGCTACTGTTTTACCCGATTAAGCAAAAGAAACTTATGTTAGTGTATCACGCGAACGAAGTCGCGGACCACAGCAAGTTATTAAGAATTTTGAGTTTCCAGATTTTTTTCGTTTGTATATTCATTAAAGTCTACCTTGGTGCCAAATATCGAGTTTCTAGCTCATCTGGAAATGGGTTAGGTTTTTGATCTACATATAGATTAGTGAGTCAGTCAGTTACAAAAATTGCGGATGTTAATTATTAATTACTCAATAACTGCTTGTGCTACATTTATGAAATTTTGGACTCTAGACGAGCCAAGAGATTTTAATAAATGTGCCAAATTTCATGTGTAATAGTTTTTGAGTTGTGAAGAGGTCAAAAGTAGCTCGAGATGGTTCGTGTAATATTACACACGGGTGCTGCGTCGCCAGTTCATTCTTCGAACTTGGCTGGACACGCGCCCGTGTGTCTTGATAAACATTTTTAATTATTTTACCCTTATTGTGTAGTTGACATGTTAAGCACATTCAAATTTACATAACAAGCTCTGGAATGAGTAGCGTATAGTATATAATAAAGTATTATCACGCCCGGTTCCCTTGCGGGGTAGGCAGAGTGAGCCAATCGTCTACAGACTTTTTGGTTCACCGCGATTCATCGGTTTGTCGGCTAGCGAGATAAGTGGTGATCCTCATTGCCGCATTTACCACATGTCAACGATTATCGACAGCTTTATGTGTTCATTCGAGGCACAGAAGTGATATCATAAACCACTCCGCCAAACTCTGAGCTGCTACTGAGATTTAAGATTTTCGAGAGAAACTCGAAAAAAATTCAATCACACCTTTGCGAGAATCCAAGACTTCATGGTGTGAGCCGAACAGGTTATCCCTAGACCAAGAGGTAGTATAGTATATAGAATAGTAGAAATCCATTAATTTTGATCTTATCTTACCTTATCATGTTATCCTTCGGAGTGCTTTTGTATTGTTGATAAACATTTTTAATTATCTTACACTTATCGTCCAACTTTGTAGCTGACAAATTATGATATTCGTCATAAATTGAAAGAGCAGTCATGTAACTAAAAATAAAATTACAAACATTACAAAATAGAGACTAGGTGCGGGAAGATGCAGTGACAGCTACCTTTTATATTTTTATATCATACGATAGCAAACAAGCAGATGTCTCTCTTGATGGAAAGTCAACCGTCGCCTATGGGTACCAAAGATGTTAATGGTGCGTTGCTATCTTGTAGCGAGGTCTAATGCCACATGCATAAGTTTACAGGCTAGCTTACCCTCCAAACCGGAACATGACAGTTACAAGAACTTGCACTATTCCGGCAGGAATAACTGGTACCAGATCGGGCGAGACAATGTAGAACTCTACCAGTTAATAGCCACGATGACAGTGACTCGTATAGCCAATCGGTCGCCTTTTACGACCTGCCTAGCAGAACAGCAGTTGGGTTATTTTGCAAAGGAGCCCGTAACTAACACGGGAGATCGATCAATATCTGATATGTAAACAATAAAACATTTCATTATTGTTATACATAGGAATATATTTTGAGGTGCAAAACTTTCCTGATATTGATATGTACCTAGATATATATACTAGTTCATCATTATGTTCATATAAATATATAAGAGAAATCATGTTACATACTTTACATGAATTCTTTGCATGTGGAGATTTGTGATAGAAAATAAGTGAAACCAAGCTCTTTAATTAATCGTAATGTGTATGTATATGTATGTTTGTGGGTGTATATTTACATATATATTTATAAACAATGTGTGGTATGTGTATTTATCAAAGTGAGTACATACTTTATATCTAAAATAATGTATTGATAGGAAAAAATACATCATCAGTGCATCAATATAAACCTTTGTGGTTTTCTCGGTGCTCTTTGTAATTCTTTATGTAATAATTAACATGTTTAAATAGTAAATAAAAAAATATTAGGATAGGTCAAACCAGCCACTGCAGCTGTTTCGTCCATTTTAGACAAGTGCATGTACACAGCTATAGTCAGTTTTCTTTAGCAAACAAGTACTGAGTATATCTCTCTCACATTTCTGATATTGGCAGAGTGAGATGGGTCATTGGTCGGGGTGGAGCCAATGTCTTAGTTCTTGTTGTTGTTGATTACGTGGACCAATAGCAATGCAGTAAGAATTTGATAGACTATATTAACATTGAGAGTGTAGAGGGTAGGAACCAAGGTTCAAGTCGTGAAATATCGCTGCGATTTTACAACGTGTAACGCGTGTTTTTAACGTAAACAAAACAATATCTATTTTTTTATTTGATCTCACAATTTTCATCGTTTTTTGGCCGTGTGTCTAAAATTTACAAAGAACGTGTATTATATAGTCCAGTTAAAACAATTACCATTCAAAGTCTTCCCTTGATGTAAACACGACACTGGCATTATCCATAACCATATTCTCATTGTAAGGAAAAGTAGCTCTGTTTGCCTTTATATTTATTAACTCTAACTCTAGCTTCTTCTCACGTAACAAAGTGGTATCTATGCCTAGGTACATGAGCAGGTGCAACTCATTGAGTGTGTTTCTAGCTTCATCTGATAACTTGAAACATGGACCTGCCTTGTCACCTAAACTGAAACAAAAATATGAAATATAGTTAATTTTTTTTAAGAGTCACTATGAAAAAAATCACAAAGTAGTCAATATTTTAAAAAAAGATTTTTAAAAATCAGTTTTAATGAATCAGTCAGATGAAAAAGAATAATCTTGACAAGAAATGGTGGAATTTTAATTGATTTTCACTATTTTATTCTAGGAAATTGCACAAAGTACACATTTCCTGTGTAGTAGCTTATGTGGTTTGTTTTTAAGAGTTATATTAAGTCTATAATCAACTTACCATGATTAGATTAATCGAGTACTGCCCGAAGGTCGTGTCAAGTCTTCGCTACCGGCGTGTTTGTATTAAGAGAGTAATGAAGGTGGAGGAAGCAAGATCTGCAAGGATCGTGATATGTTGCACTCAGTTCTATGTGCCTACCCCTTAAAGGATCTGGCGTGAAGATATGTCTGTATAATCAACTTTACTATTTCATAAATATTCAAGTTATGCCTTTATATAAATGGACTATAAAATACTATGATTTACATTAGGCACGCAATTTTTGGAGTATTATTACCAAACAAGGACATATTATTGTATAGAAATGGATAGATATAGAATTCTAAGATGCAGGATGCAAATGTGAAGCCATCAATTTTAACCTGTACTGCACTACCAAATATATGTAATATATAAATAATAATAATATGATGTGCAGTTAGGTAAAAAGGTCTTTCCAAGTATAATACAGTAAAACTGAAGCAACCGACTTCCAATCTCCTGGATTTGGAAGCCTAGATCAGGTCCTCTCCAAATTAATACAGGATCAAGTAGGAAGGATACTCTTCCAAACACAAGAAGATTTTTTTAAATTGGTCTAGGTGCCTTTGAGCAATGGCAACATATATAAAGAAGATTTTGAAGAATTGTGAACTTGCTCATTCAATATATCAATAGACTCACCAAAACTAGGAGATTATCACTTTGACCGTATATATAATTTTTCTTATTATAATCAATCTAAATTATCTAGTAATCGTCTTTGTAGTCTAGTGGTCCGGTTTTGGCATTGACTACATAATGTCCTGGGTCAGGCAATTCAAAATGTGTTTTTTCAATTTTCTGATAATAACAATGTTGGCCAGGGTTGGATAAGACCTAAGTATATTTGGCTAATTGTTTGTGTACTTGACATGCCTCTGCCTGCGTCTTTTGGGACACGAGCGTAGATATACTACTGCTACAACTATTATAATAATTAAATTTAAACAATTAGTTATATATTAATAATTACACCCTAATAAATTATTACGTTAATTAGAACTAATACAATAATAAATACAACATAATATTATCATTCATAAAGATTATGTTAACTAGATAACATTGTTTGAAATTGTAGATATGTAACTACATCCTGACAATTAGAGTATGACACACCTTCTTTGATAAACTTATTAGATGGTACTATTTTTGGAAAAGTAAACTTGTAAATAAGTCTTAATAGCCTTACATTTAGGTAATCACAAAATATTAACAACTTTGACTCCTATATATGACTTAAAGATCGATGGAGCTATCTGTTTGTTCCTTAACTAAACCATACTAATATTATAAATGCGAAAGTCTGTCTGTCTGTTACGCTTTCACGGCTAAACCGTTAGACGGATTTTCATGCAATTTGGCATGGAAATAGATGAAGATGAGGGGTCAAACATAGGCTAATTTTTTTTTTCAAATATCAACTCCTAAGGGACTGAAAGTATGAAAAACTATCTTGATGACATGTTAATCTATTCGCGGGCGAAGCTACGCGGGTTAGTTAGTGTATAATAACTTTACAGATCTAAACACAATATTATTGTAAAATTCTTATCTACTTTCTGTTGTGTTGATCTAGAACACTGTTAAAGAAAAATTATAATAAGATTATAAATGCGAAAGTTTGGATGTTTGGATATGTAGCTGGATGGATGTTTGTTACTCAATTATGCAAAAACAGCTAAACCGATTGTGATGAAATTTGTACACATGTAAATGATGACTTGAAATAGCACATAAGCTACTTTTTGTCCCAGAAAAATAAGTTGTTCCCGTGGGATTCACAGAAAACTTTTATAATGCAATGCAGCCGGCTGCACTGTGCAGCTAGTAGACCATATTTTTTGCTGTAGGTTGGTTTTATTTTGTACTAACAGTTCCTTGTAACTTGGTTCATGTGACCACAAAGCATTACTTCCCTTTGTTCAGTTGAGTAAAAAGCAGTCTATGTCACTCCTGTATAATGTAGTTTTTTAAAGGTGAAGGAATTTTTAAAATTGGCCAAGTATTTTTTTAATTAAATTGTAACAAACAAACAAAATAATCTCTTAGAAAGAGTTCTAATATTAGTTTAAAAGTTTTGATCAATTTTATACCTATTGCATGCCAAAGTAAGGTCAACCAATCAAACACACCAAAAAAATAACCAAAATGTGAACCAATGAAATTTATAAAAGTGTAATGTACCAAATTCCATTTGTTTATAATATTATAATGCAATAAATGATAATGATTAACACATCTCTGCCACTGTGAGTACTAGGTGGTATTCTACAATGTCTCATCTGGGCTTGGTACCACTGCCGTACCTTTTCCTACTACTGTAGCCAGTGCTTGTCAGTCATGTCCCAGTTTGGTGAGGGAAATAGTTGGTAAACATATATTTATAATTTTTTCTCTAATCTATAAGTTATATGTTAATATTATGCATGCAGTATCACATCCTTGTCATACAAATGGAATTAAACCTTTAATATTTTTGAAGTCTTTTTATAGGTGATGGTCATTTCTTTACTTCACAAGAGATATTTGTTTGTTAGCAATCCCATGATATAAAAAACATATAATACATACGTTTTTAACACTCTTGCCTTATTGTCACTAGGTTTCATAGAAAAGTATGAAGTTATATTTAGCTTTTGTTGGCCATAGTGTTTTAACGCCTCAATGGCATCCTGTTTATTGCTTATCTTTATTTTAAATTCTTTACACACATCCTTTAGGTCATCATGTCTTAACAACTTACAATAGTCTTCAAAAGAAACTTCAGATGTACAACCTAGAAAAATTTAAAACTTTATAATTTAAACAATTAAAGCTTGATATTATCCATGGGAAAACTAAATTTTATTTAAACTAGTTAAAGGTTTTTTAAAAGCAAGTAATGATCTACTGATGCAGGCATTTTTTTAATACTATTCACTAACATAGATAATAACAAAACATGTTATGTGTTAGTAACATGTTTTCCTCCTATGGGTCTGGTATGGTATGGGCCCCATTGCCTGAAAGAAATAATTTTTATATTTTATTTATATAATTGACCAATGATTCATTATCATTAAACCGTAAGGTATATTTTTGTTTTAATATTTATTTTATAACATATATATAAATTAAAAAAAAAAATAAGAATTTTTTTATTTAATTTTGACATTTTTATAAATAAATATTTTCCCATATTCTAATACTTTCTTGTTTCAATAGCATTTATTAACTATTTAATTTTAAAATTTGTTATTACCTTCATTTGTCAAACAAATAATATATAAACAGACTAGCTAACTCCGCAAACATTGTTGTGCCAGCTTTGTGTCTACTTTTCCGTTTTTTTTTCTACATTTTTTCACCCTTTGAACCTAACCTGAGCCCCCATGAATATTTTAAAACCAAAATTAGCCAAATTGGTCCATCGGTTCTCGAGACTAACAAACAGCAATTGATTTTTATATATGTCACAGTGAAATTGTCAGTACCGTTAGATTATAATTTACCTAAGTGATATTATAATTTAACTGCTAACCTAACCTAACCAAATTATAAAATCCCTAGGTAGATTATAATCTAACGGCTATTGACAATTTCACTGTGACATATATATAGATATGGAACATGTTAAAAGTATTAAGGCTGATTTTTGTGTCACGCTGAATGCAAGCTGACGGTCGGCGCTGATGGGTCAATATGTACGCAATCATAGATAGCGTTTTTGAGTCATGCTGACCGCTAAGTGCTGACGGCCATATACTACATACATCAGTAACAACTGTCAACGTGACAGTAAAATCAGCCTAAAAGAAACATATTTTAAAATATTACCTAATTAAAGTTATAGTAATAATCTGTAGCCATAAGTTAACTGAATATGCATGCCACTAATCTGGCGAAATAGATTTAAACACATCAACACGTGTATGCACAAAATCTTCTAACTCTAAAGTAGTTAGTTAGTAGTGTAAAGTTTAATAAAGTATTTGAATTTTATGATATACATTTGTTCAAGTTATTTGGTGATAAAATATATATTCAATGTCATCTGTGTTGATTTCATGCTAATATTATAAATATGAAAGTCTTTTATGCTTTCACGGCTAAACCTATTGCAATAAAATTTGTCAAGATGTATTTGAAGACTCAGGGTCAAATAAAGGATAATTTAAAAAAAATAACCTCTATGGGACGAAAGTTTATTACAGAGACATGTTTAAACATGTTACTCTACTTGCAGGTGAAGCTGCATTGGTCAGTCATCGCTCAATATGTCAGACTTTCCAAGTGACAAACAGAGGTAATCTGAGCATATATGGTCATTTGATTCCAAGGGCCTTCTCTTCAAGGAAACTTGCATGTTCCGTTATTTAGGAAACTACTATAGAAGTAGTATTTACCATCAAGAAATTATATTGATGATGGTATGTACTACTATATTTTGCTAGGTCGTTCATAAAAGACAAACAATCGACTGTCACTGTGACAAATAGTTGGTGAAGTTTCTAAGCATCTCATTTTGATTTGTATTACCTTCTGCCCTAGTCTTGGCACAATAGTGTCAATACTTGTTACAGTTGTGATTCGGTTTTGAAGTACGGTAGCCACTAAATTTATACATGGGTTTGTACCACCACACTGATAGCAAGGCTCTATTATCACTTTTTGTGCCTATATGCAAGGGTTATCTTTTCCATCAGCAGATAACTATCTGCTTGTTTATTTATTTTATAAAAAAAAATTGATACTCCTAATTATTATTACAATACAAATTTACCTCGATAATTTGCCGCCAGTATAAATCCACCCATAATAAGTGATGATAACAATTCATGCAGACTGGCATCATTCATGAAACAATACTTCTCTAAGATATTTCCAATTTGCTCTAACTTAAACCAACCTTCCTGTCTCCAGTAAAGTCTACAAATCAATGTTAAGCCTGGTTTCGCTACTAGCATAAACCTTGCCAGCATATCATGGGAACTTTCTTTTAAAAGAGTATTCAAGGATCCATCTTTCAAATATTTGTATATAATTGTCAATAAAAATGTTGCTGGAAAAAAATACAAAAGAAAAGTAATTAATATCAGTTAAAATTGTTTTATCCACATTTATTAATTTATTGCCCTTGTGTTTTACTAAAAACCATTTGAAGAGTAGACCATCTGTCAATATGCTATTTGCTTGTTTATCTTATGATCTTATGATATATAATAAAGATCTTTGCACTTGTGTTTCACAATTCTGTGTGTCAACACACAGAATTTTACACATAAAATTACCTTAACAAGTTTGTTTATAGATTTTTTTTTATTTTTTTTTTTCAAAGTATTTCTGTCTAATAAAAACGTACTTAGTGCTTAATTGTGATTTCAAATTTATGTTTATTTAATTTATTGATTCATTGTTGTTAGGGAAAACCAATGTGCCAGAACTTCAATTCGCTATGTAACTTTTTTTTATGGAAGAGGGGGCAAAAGAGCAGGAGGTGCATCTGATGTTGAGTGATCACCGCTGCCCATGGACATCTGCAATACCAAAGGCCTTGCAGTTGTGTTGTCCTTTGAAAAATGAGTAAGCTCTTTTCTTGAAGGTCCCCATATCATATCTGTTCGGAAAAACCCCTGCCGGTAATTGATTCCACAAAAGAGGCAAAATAACATTCTTAGGGTAAATCTAATAACATTGTTAGGGTGAATGAGTTATAATATTCACTTTTAATCAAATTATAATATTGTTACATACTTCGGGTTCATAATTGTAAGAAAACACCACTTATATTAAATCTGAGTATTTACAAATCAAATGCAAACAAAAAAAAATTGATGACCAATTCCACAAAGGTTAACATTGAAGTTAATAATAAAAGCTTTGAGTATGTAAGCGAATGTGTTTACCTAGGACAAATTATCTCCCCTACAAACTCAATGTCAAAAGAAATAAACAAAAGAATTGCCTGCGGATGGAAAAAATACTGATCCTTGAAAGAAATAATGAAAAGTAAAGATATATGCACACACATCAAGAGCAAAACTTTTAACACTTGCCTTCTCCCTTGCATAACATATGGGTGTGAAACATGGTCTCTAACAAACATGCATAGAGAAAGACTTGCAACCTGTCAAAGGGCAATGAAAAGAAGCATGCTAGGAATCCAATTAAGTGACAAAATCAGTAACTCAGAAATAAGATCAAAAATTAAAGTAAAAGATAATAAAATAATAGAGTGAATTGACTACTTGAAATGGAGCTGGACTGGACATATGCTAAGATGCAAGGATAACAAATGGAGTAAACAAGTGACCCTATGGTACCCAAGGGACAGAGAAAAAGCCAGGGGTGCCCCAACACTAGACGGAGAGATGATATCAGCTTAACCTTGGGGCCATACTGGTGTAGGGTTGCACAAGACAGAAAGCACTGGAGAGAGCTGGAGGAGACCTATGCCAAAAGGCACACTGAATTGCTGGATTTCATATAAAAATGATTTGAATTGTACTAATTTAAACTGTACTTGTATAAAATTCGGAAATAAAGGCTTTATTATTATTTACAATACAAATACACAAAACAACACAATGAAATACTCAAATACTCTGATTAACACTAGTCACTCACTGTAGTACCGACTACACAATAAAACACTCGCTTCGCACTGGTCACTTTAAGTATTGGTCTCGATCGCTTTATAAAACTGCCCTGTATTTGTCAACACATCTCTATTTATACCCAGGGTAAAGGTCTACCTGGATCCAGAAAAATCTAAATGTATAGGGTAAACAATGAATCACTTCTTATTGTAAACAACTTATGATAGTACACACTGTTTTCACCCTTATGCCCTATACCACAAAGTCTATTATGGTATAGCTGTTCAGATAACGGCCAACTATTTGTTTATTAATAGGAGTAGCAATCTCTTTATTTCTAGATCCCTCCAGAGTTCCAACTCTTCACGTTTCTAGATTATTCGTAACAATATTACTTACTTTTATCATCTAACCCACTGCTAACTTCACAGAACACTGCATCATCAGTAATACAGGATTGTTTTGTCTCATAGGTAAGTTTTTTTGGGGACAACTCATAAATTAAATTTTTTTTAACTTTACTTGGTGATCTTAATGAAAGGCACCGTTTTTTTGTTGGAGAATAAAATGACTTTTTTGATGAAGAGCTTCTGCTGGCTTTTGGAGATGAAGTACTATAACTTGGTGTCCCCACCTCATAGGGTATGGTTGCATTAGATGTGCTAGATGAATCCAATACATCGCAATTTATTTTTATTGAACTACGATTAACTATCGTTTCAGTTAAACTTGATTCATCATCACTTATTAAATCAATCACATTTATTGAGTCATCACTAATATTAGACGCTTTTCTAGAGTTCTTTTTGAGACATAATTTTGGCTTCTTTTCAGATCTATCTCCCATGTCAAATTTCGGTTTTCTTTGGAAAGTATAAAACTTATTTAATGTTAGCTGCCGGCTCATTTTCAGATTCAACTTTCATATAAAAAGTAAAACAGTGATAATATGTTGATAACATTACAGAACACAGACAATTTTATTTAATTTAATAAATAAAGAAACTGACTGTAGTTGTGTACTTGAGAAGGTGCTAAACTGGATATTTTTGGATTGCGTAATTAAAGGTACTTTATATGCACTGTGCATTACCAATAAAAATAAAATTGAAAGTTGCATTCTCCAAGATAATTAAATGTTATCTTTATACTTTGTCTTCATACTTCAATTCAATTCAACTTCAAAATTCAAAATAAAAACAAAAATAAAACAGAATACAGATAAAATAGATATTCAGAAGTCAAAATTAAACGTCAATGTCAAACTGTGCAATGCTCCAGAATAAGGAAACCAATGCAAAATGTTACAATCAAGGAAGTTACATTCTACCCGGAATGTTCACACGTGCTTCAAAATCGTTCCGAAGAGTACCACGACCACACGACATGGGTGGAGTGTGTCTCTTTCTACTAAATAAAGCGCCAATCGCCATATGTAAGTACGGGCATGCGTAGTTTGCAAATTACTACTAAGTAATTCTACTAATTTGAGAAACCGTTGCATTGCATAAGTCACAGTCCTTTTGCGTGGAGACTATGGGTACTATACGGTTGAATTTGTAAAATAAGTGTATTTTATAAATCGCTACACAAAAATGCAGTACGCTCGAAATCGCTACATAGTTACCATGCGATAGTAACTCTGTGCCAACGGAACATGCTCACACACGGCACATCGTCACTCGTGACACCAACCCGCCGGCGGTGATGAGTGCCCCAGTTTCACCCATCTTGAATTATAGTCTCAGACCAAATAGGTACGACCCCACACTAAGCCATGGTTAGGTCTAACACACAAACGTGAACCCAAGGATTACGGGCACTAGGTGCAGTTTTCCTCCGGAGACTTCGTTAAATTCTTCAAATTATTGGAATGGTCTGAAAATTTTATTTGTCATTTTTTTAGAAGATTAAGAGGTGAAATGAGCTTAGATTACCCCCCCCCCTCTCAACCAAATCCTGGATTCACGCCTGCTAACAAGAATCACATTTAGGTCGAAACTCGAAGGGCATACAGCCCAACCCAAAGCTAAATACCCTGTTAATCCCACAGGTTGAGTGACGCTGTGAAAGACCATAAGCCTAGCAGCGATTTGGATATTACAAAAAAAATTGAAACTGGTACCCCGGTATTTACGTAAAATGTAAATATTACAAAAAAAATTGAAACTGGTACCCCGGTATGTACGTTCGTTTCCTGAGACATAAGATGTTACATCTCGGTGCCAGTAATTACACTGTCTGTCTTGCCCTTCTCTCCAAAACACTGCAAAGCTGTTTCACGGTAGAAACAAGCAAGATGGTGCTATTTCATATATTAAGAAAGAATTAGTAACTCAGTTCAGATAATGTTTAGATATTTGATTTTTACAAATCCAAGCCAAATGTAATCTTAAGAAATTAAAAAACAAGATTTTTTTGCAATTTAATAGAATTCTTTGTTTATAATTTTACAAACGTGATGAAACCTAATAATATAAAAGATCCATTCAAGATCCGCCTAAAAAGTAACGGACACGGACACGGATACGGAACTTTCTTCTGCCTCGGATATCCGCGGATATGGATACGGATATCTGGCACATCACTACTAAGGGCATTAAGCTCGCTTTATACCTATACCTACAAGAAATTGGTTTTGATGTATAATAAGATGAAATAAATCAAATAAATAAATAAAATAAAAATCTAGATGGCCAAATGTGTAATGTCATTTCTACCTACTAGTTTATCAACTTATTCTAGTTCTAATTTAAAGTATTTCTACTAATTAATCAATCATTCAAATATATTTTAATTTGATGTTTATACTTCGTAACAATGTCAAAAGAAATTCGCAAGAATTCTGTCCAAAGATTGAGTGAATTGCTAGAAATGCGACAAAATGCAAAAACTAAATTGGTTAGTGTCGTTTATATTGAAAGGATAACAATAGGTACATATTAACTGACCGACGGGGCCATCACGTAACTCGCAATGCTAAATTATCGTAATTGTTTATTAGTATATTTTATTGCAAGATAGGTACATAACAGCCTTATATATATATATATATATATATATATATATATATATATATATATATATATATATATATATATATATATATATATATATATATATATATATATATATATATATATATATATATATATATATATATATATATATATATATATATATATATATATATATATATATATATATATATATATATATATTAGTTCTTACGTAGTATTGTATACCTACTCTTTGATATTAGTGGTAGTCGTTGCCGCGGCGGTCGGCTGTAATTCATTTTAGTGATCTGGTGACGAGTAATCGTTACCAGATCGGTAAAATGTAGCAGTAATGCTTAATTCTAGCGATAATTGCGATCAACAAACTTATCTACGTGCTTTAAATTCAAAGCACGGAGGAAGTCAATCAATAACACTTGGCCGACCCCAGGATCGAACTCGGGACCTCATGATCTGAGCCAAATAGGCCAGCCCTTTTACAAGCACCTGTGTTATGGTTACCTACTTATTGATCAAACTTAAGAACTATGCCACTAACTAAACCTCTATCAAAACAGATTAGAATATATCAACCAACATATCAATTGAATTCTCGCAAACCTTTCCATGTAGAAAACGTGGAGAAAATTCTCAAACGCATCGTGGATTCGGAACTCAAAGAGGTTGAATATAGTGAAAAGGTGATTCCAGAAATATGTCTAAGTCTGGCAGAAAATATACGCAATGCTATCAAGGAAGAAAATTTTGACAGGTGTGTGTATTTAGTTAAATGTATTTGTGATGTGAAAAAGTTTTTAAAAATCGTAGTAATGACATAGCTATCGTTACCTACATTCCTTTATTTATGTAACATTAAGGCTCTTTAAAATATTCCATAATGATGTACATATTGCCAATGATTGCTGGTGTTTCAATATTATCACTTATGTATTTTTGTGGATGTGGATGCAGAAGGAGATGTTAAAGAATCCTAATGCTAGTTGTGATCTGTAAACACTGAATTAACCCTTTGGATTCATATCAATCAACTAGGTATGAACAGGGTAGGTAAAAAGCATAAATAAAAATATAAGAAAGTTATTGCAAGCGGAATTGAGAACTTTAGATTGCCTGTGTAGGTCCGGACTCCCTTTGAAGAATAGATTACCTGCCGTTCTGCCAGATAGTTCGTAAAAGGCGAATATTTGACTATGCGGGTCACTACCATCATGACTAATAGGGGTTCTATATCATCTCGCCTCGGTCCGGTACCACTATAAAATACCTGCCACGATAGCGTTAATGTTAATTACTGTCTTGGTTCGGTTTGGAGTGTGAGTTGGCAAACTCATGCATTTGGCATAAGATAGGCACAGATAGGGACACAGCCTTAACATCCTTGGTATTTGTAGGTGATGGTTGTCTCTTGCTAAGGAGAGTCATATGCTTGTTTGCTATCTTGATGTAAAAAAATCGACATAAAAGCTTACTTACGAAAGAAATACTTACTTTTTTTGAATTGTATATTGTAATTTAAAAAAGACTTATGTATAACTAGCGGCCCGCCCCGGCTTCGCACGGGAAAAAATGATTAAAATCGATCCAGTAGTTTTGATTTATTCATTACTGCCCGTAGCCCGCACGCGTTTTTGGAGGAAAACAATTCCCCTTTCTCTATACCATAAAAATTTCCTGCTATCTTTGGAATATCTAAATTCATATAGGTACTACATTTTTGGTTTTTACATTTTTACCTATTTTTTTTTTATTTTTACAATTAATATATTACAGAATGTCTTTATATACAACTTTCACAGCTTTCTTGCCATTAGACAATACGAACAAGTTTTCTTTAGAGGTTACTCTTGAAAGAGCGATAATATATAGTTGGCCATGAAAAAACAGTCAACGCTCAAATCTAAGCCTACAACGTGCTATTGTACAAACTCGCAATAGCCAAAATCCCAAGACGAATAGTACGCGTCATCGCAACCTTCCTGCCAGACCGACGATTTAGAGTGATGGTGGAGGGCGAACTCTCTTCAGAACGACACATTCAAGCAGGCGTCCCACAGCGCGGCTGCCTATCACCATCACTTTATTCTTGCTACACTACCGACATTCCAGTGCCAGAAGACACCGCGCTGGCACTGTACGCAGATGATGACGCGTACATAAGCACTTCACTAAACATGAAGCACGCAGTGCAGAAGATGCAAAGAACCCTCGACTCATAACAAACGTGGCTCAAGAAGTGGAAACTGATAATATTTTTAAGTCAATCGGTAAATTAACTTGAAAGTTATTTAAAAAAAAATTAAGTAAGTTTGCTAAAAACAACGTAATTTTAATATTTGAAAAGCTACAAGTTTTGAGAAGATTCGATTTTGATTTTTGAAACGGCATTTGACGTAGTTTTTTGATACTAAGATATCGTAGAACAACAAAAAATGATTGGTTGAAAAATTTCGAAGCTACGTCGAAAAAACACACTTTACAACATTTTTCGTCAACAATTACTCCCAAACGGATAAACCGATTTCGATGTAATATATGTATCAGACGAAGTTTTTTGAGGAATAGAGCTGATTAGTTTTTGTACTCAATCCGTACATAAATCTGGAAGTTATATTAAAAAAATTCTGTTTCGTTAAAATATTTTTTGGTGTTTTTTTTTAAATGTCTCAAAATCTCCTGGACCGAATCGGTTTAAATTTTCAGGTAACCTAAGTTGAGCGGAATCCAGTCGAATGTCATTAATCGCGTTTCGATTGGTTTAGCCGTTTAAAGGTTATGAGATGTTTACATACACACATACACACTCACACTCACACACACACACACACACACATACACACATACACACACTCACACACATACATACATACAGGCATACTGACGTTATCGTGAAAATAGTCGGAAAAGATTCCTAGGACCTCAAAACGTGGGCATCTGCTGAAAACTCGATTTTCGAAAATCTGGATAAAATCAGTAACTTCCTTATCTACTTACATAGTGGGAAGTTAAAAACTGGTTTGCTAAATCACATTTTTTACATTAATTGTAAAATGACAATTTTACAAAAATTATACGATATACCTGAAGATATTGTCTAAGGTATGTGCTAACTTATTACATGATAGAATGTACTTTACTTGATCATATAAAATTCCGAAAACAGGCTAAAAAAATTCTAAAACAAATAATTTGTTAATACTATTTCTAATCTTCGACATGATTTTTATATGGTGATAATTAGTTTAAAAAAAGAATCTACTAAGTTTTGGTTTTCAGCTGCAGTCCTATATTTATCTATCCGAAAATTAACACGTTTCCCAGCGATTTAACAGAACAAAACGCGCGCGCGCCGCCACAGGCCCGTAAACCCGAAACCGCTATGCCCCTGCATTTTAAATCTGTAATATCTTCGAAAATATTCATTTAAATTACATGCTGTAAACGGCCATATTGATCTATATTAAATCAACAATACATTTAAGGTATTTAATTGGATAAGGATTAGTGCTGTATTGCTTAAAATTGCTTCGAAAAAAGCCGTTATTTCTCGTAAAAAGTAAATGACAAAAAAATGCTATAGTGGGTTATCCATAAGAGATAGACATATAACATCGTGGAGTTTTCTGTAGACCTTTTCAAGGTGTACAAATACTTAGTACATTATTTTGATAAATCTCGTAGAGTTCAGCCTGCGTTTGCAATGTAAGTTTTTTTTTTTTTATAGTAGAGGGGGCAAACGAGCAGATGGTGCACCTGATGGTAAGTGATCACCGCCGCCCATGGACATCCGCAATACCGGGGGTATTGCAGCTGCGTTGCCGGCCTTTTAAGAATGAATAAGCTCGTTTCTTGAAGGTCCCTAAGTCGTATCCATTCGGAAACACCCCCGAGGGTAATAGATTCCACAAAGGAGTAATGCGAGGCAAAAAGCGTCGACAAAAGCGCACGGTTGTGAATTTCCAGACATCGAGGTGGTGAGGATGGAACTTTAAATTTTGACGCGATGTCCGATGGTGGAATTTAGCAACAGGCATTAGTCCGAACAACTCGTCGGAACACTCCCCATGATAAATACGGTAAAAGATGCAGAGCGAGCCTACATCTCTGCGTAACGCCAAAGAGTCAAGCCGATTAGAAATAGCCTGGTCGTCGACGATTCGAACCGCTCTACGTTAAATGCGATCAAGAGGAAGAAGCTGGTACTGAGGAGCTCCGGCCCAGAGGTGAGAACAGTACTCCATGTGAGGTCAAATTTGGGCCTTGTAAAGTGAGAGGCGATGGGCAGGCATGAAGTACTGCTTTGCTCTACTGAGTACACCAAGCTTTTTGGAGGCTAGTTTAGCCTTCCCTTCCAAATGACCGCGGAACTGAACGTTGTTCGATATGTCGACTCCCAGAATTCCAATACTGGCTGAGGCTGTCAGGAGAGTGTTTTCGAACCGAGGTGATACGACAAAGGGTGTTTTTTTGCGGTGAACGCACAGAGCTGCGTCTTTTTGGGGTTAAATGTAATAAGGTTTTGACGACCCCATTCTGAGACATCAGTTAGTTGATTCTCGAGTTCAGACACGAGCTTGATCCGGCCCTCTTCGACGTGTTCCCGAGAAATACCGCTACGGCCGGAGTATGTAGCATCAACAGTACTGTCGTCCGCATAGCAATGTATGTTACTAATTCGCAACATATCATTGATATGCAGAACATTGTCGGTGATAGCACGCAGCCTTGGGGAACACCAGCATTGACAGGTTTAAGATCGGAGCATGCACCGTCGACTACGACCTTAATGCTCCGATCAGCCAAAAAACTGATGATCCACTTGCATAGTTTCTCGGGAAGCCCATAGGAAGGCAGCTTTGAGAGAAGCGCTTTATGCCAAACCCGATCGAAGGCCTTCGCTATGTCTAAACTAACTGCCAATGCCTCCCCCTTAGACTCAAATGCCTCCGCCCAACGATGTGTCGGGTATACTAGAAGATCACCAGCTGAGCGGCCACGACGGAAACCGTACTGACGGTCACTAATCAGCTGGTGCTCTTCTAAATACTTCAGGAGCTGACAGTTTATAAGTGTCTTATAAGTTTATTTTAATATAGTGAGAAATGGGTATTTTCAAAAAATCTAGGATGAAACACCGAAGCGCATTGTCAATTAACCTGTCGTCTTTCTTTTGTACGAATGTGGTAAGAAGCGAACTGTAAACGGGTTAACATCAAATCATATCCAATTTCTACATTATAGTAGAGGAGCCCACGGCCACGATGCTAAATGGGTAGTTACTCGAGCATCGTAGGGACCTATTGGTTTTTGTAGATTAAATTATAGAAAAAATAAAAGGTTATATAAAGTATTTCATTTCAATGGTGGGGAATAAAAAAATGTTTTAAAAAAATCTGTGCCATGGTAACACTAAATCGAGTCAAATTAAGGTATGTCGGATTAATTTCCACCTAAAATTTGGAAAATCTGCCGATTCAAGTATAGCATAAGGGAGTGGGAGGGTCACGAACTTGCAGAGAAAACGTCGTTTTGACATTCTCGAGCGCGTCTGAATTCTCTATTATTATATAGGAAATGATGTAAGAATAACGAAAAAAATATAATCTGACAATTTCCACAAGCCGAAATCATCACGAAATTAAAATAGGATTACTTTTTTTCGAAATGACAATATTTTTAAGTTTTAAGGGATGCAATAGCGAAACCGGACTAAAAATGGAACTGCCTGGAAAAGTGATCCCATGTTTCATCCCTGGGAAGTTAATCCCATTTCTAATTCGGTGAAAAGGAAAGGTGGATGGAACGGACCCTTTGAAACAAAAAAGAATTTACCAAATCGGGTCAGCTATCTTTCATTTTATACAAAAAAAAAATCCAAGGAATTGTGAACCTTCTCCTTTTTGGAAAGTTGGTTGAAAAATGAATGTACCCACTCAATGTAATTATTATTAAGTATTATAAATTATTAATAATTACGTTTAACAAGCAATGGTTGAGTAAAAGCACAGAATTCATTCATAGGTAGGTACAACGATTTCATTTAACACGCGAATTTTCATCTTTTTGGTGCTGTGTCATTATAACACCATCTATCGATTAAATTCTGTTGTAGACTACTGCTCCGGGCCTAAACCTTCACACCACTCACCAGTCGTGTAAAAGGCGACCGATTGACTAAATAGGTCAATAATATCGTGATCACGCTGCAGCTAGTTATATTATAAATTCAAAAGTTTGGATGTTTGGCTGGATGGATGTTTGGATTAATGTTTGTTACTCAATTACGCATAAACTACTGAACGGATTTGAATGAAATTTGGCACACACGTAGATGATGACCTAGAATAGGACATAGGCTACTTTTTATCCCGGATTATTAGGTAAACCCGCGGGATTCCCGCCGGATATATACTACAGCATCTAGCCGAGGCTTTGTACAAACACCTTAACTATTCCTTCCGCAATTACGTCACTGCTTTTCACTACCGTATTCGGGTTTGTTGTTAAGGTAACTGGTAAACTAACGTGGCCTCTTAGTTCTTACATCTTCGCTATACGGATAGCATAGCACAATTTATATCTCTGGTGTACAGACGTAGGTTAAATAAAGAAGAATGATCTGTTTGTTTAACATCCAATGATATAGTATGAAAAAAAACTGTTTAGTAGATAAATAACTTTGGATATTTCCATTTCAAATTATGTTTTAAAATATAACATTAATGAAAAAAGGCGACAGAAAAAAAACGTCTAATACTTCTATTTTCTATATATCGCATGTTATTATAAATATTTGTCACAAAAATTATTTTAAAAGAAAAAACAAAAAATCAGAACAGCAAAATATATTACAGGTAGCTAAAATGACAAAAATGTAGGATAATTTTAAAGAGAGGTAATTGATGAAGATGTTAAGCCTCCATCGCGCTGCTCATCAATAAATAACTGAAGTATATTTATCATCATTGCATCTCTACGATCTGCTGGCAGTTTACGCAGTTTCTTTGCTATAATATTTCCAAAACTGTTACATTCATCATCTTTGTCAATATTTTGCTGATGATGCGAAGTATAAAAACTTCTTAATTCATTTATTTGATTCTTATGTAGCAGTAATTCTGGTGAATCACTCTGTCGTCTTTTACTTTTTTTGTCTTTTATTGAAATTGAATCTCGTGTTATTTTTGAAAATCGTCCTGTTTGTTCTAAAATTTCTGATTCTGAGTTCGATTCACTGGGTTTTCCGGTTACGTAAATTTGTGTTTTCTCTTGTTCTGAACTTGAATCATCAAATTGCTCAGTAATATTTTCTTCATCCTAAGAACAAAAGAGACAATATAATTTTAAACAGTTTGAAGTTATAGATATTAGTAACGACTATATAATTGTCGACTTGTATTAGATACTTGACATTGTTGGTAGGTAGGAAAGAAAATGCAATACCGCAGAGAATAAGAAAGAACGCTTAGGTATTTGTTTCTGGTGACATGAGGAATCTTTAGTACCGTGTTCACCTAATTCATTCATCTCAATTACAATGTACATGACATTTAAAAACACGTTAATCGTTTTCTATGTCTTAAGTAATTTAATTAATTTTTTTATTTTTTGTAGTACCTAATTGATAATCTAAACTCTTTTCAGTTAGTAGCACTTTCCTACTTTGTTTTTATTTAAAATTATCTTCATTAACGAAGCCAAATTGCATATATTACTATCAGTATACACCATTTTATCCCTATAATACATTACAGTTATATTTTGTAGAATATCAGTATAATTCTATTTTTTGTCCTGGCTTAATAGTGTATAATAACGTACCTAGTACTACATAATTTAGAAAACGGTCACACTACCTACTGATAAATGTCAGCGATCATAATGACATTATGTGAAATGAGGACTTATGTCAATTTTAAATTTTAAAATATAAAATTATATCCTATCAACATATAAATACGTTTTTGAATAAAAAATAAAAGAACAATGTTGTTTTTCATAATTAAAAATTAAGCTTTATACAAATATGATTTATTTTTATAACACTCACTATAATTTCTGAATTTTCCATATTATTTCGTATAAAATCCAAATGACACAACCAAGGAATTTTAGAAATGTATAATTCACCGGTACTATCGCGTTTCTTTGTTGCCTTTAATGTTTCATTATTGTAAGTGTTACGAAGTGTTCGTATCTTGCTTATTACATCTTTCACTGATTCCATATTCATTGCTTCCATAATTGATTTGTAGGCCGCTTCTCGAACTTTTCTAACTTTGTACTGATTATTTTTCGAATCCCACAAACATCTGTGGTGTCGATATTCTTTAATAAATGCAATATTTTTATCAGAATGCCATCGTTGATTTGCCATGTTAAAGATAAAAATTAAATTCAACAACTAAAAACACGCGTCCACTCCGCTCAGATGCTTTCGCGACACTAGTTTCACTTCACGTCGCTATATACATTGTGAAATTAGTTACATAATGCAATTGTATCTAAAACTCTTGTTTGCTTTGAAACTACTAAAGTACTACTCTATTAATATCACATTTAACAATAACATTACAATTAGAAATAGTATACCTATATAATTTTAGTAAGTTAATTTCTGGGCATTTTAAGGAGCAATTTACTCCGCTGACGAGATCGATGGCGATTAAACACGTTTTATGTATTTTTTTGCTTGATGTTTGCGATAAGGCGCACCTACGGAATTACATATTCTCCGAGGTAAAAGGGGGTTAAAAATTGAAACATCATCAGAGACTCCCAAACTTTTATTAAAATTTATGTAAATAAGAAAAACTTCTAGTTTTTGTCGAATGAACCAGAGCGTTTATTGATGTTCGGTTCACTTTATCTACCCCGCAAACAACCTAATGATATTGCAATACAAAATACATTGGTACGTTGTCTTCTTCGAAACAAAAATGTTGCACAGATTTAAATCGAAACAAGGCTAAAGACTCGGCTTTATTTTTTTTCAGCAAACAAGCAGATGGCTCTTTTATGTCCTGATGGAAAGAGAAACCTTCGCCTAAAAGCATTAAAGATGTTAATGATGCGTTGCAATCCGTGTGATGGGATGGCAATGCTAAATTCATGAGTCTACCGGCTACCTTACACTCCAAACTGAAACACGACAGAGACAAGCAATGACACTATTGTGCCAGGAATTGGTAAGGCGGTGAAACCATATACCTGAGCGATACGTTGCGGAACTTTACCATCTAGGATCACGATGGTGATGACAAGTATAAAAAATGACTTTAAAAATATTAACTAAAGATTTCAATTACTAAACAATATCTAAAATGTATTGTTCCAACACAAAAAAATATTTTATTGTAAAAAATAAAAGGATACCCATATAGAAATAGAAGGCCTTACACATACCTAATTAGATTATTACACTACACAAAATTTGGTTATAAGCGCTTAAAGCATTGGTATCGAATCTGGCGGTAATAACCATTAAGACTATCAGCTATTGTTATTTGGAAAAAATTACGACCATGAGAGTTCATTATTATTACATAAAAGATATTTTGCATATAAGTACAAAAATAATTTTCCTAACCGATCGTAGTTAGATGTAGAGTCCTGGAACTTTTCCGTTTCGTTTTTACCACTTTGGTTATTTTCGGTTTCACCGCTTAACTATTCCGACAACAATAACTCTATTCTATTAACCTGTACTCATATTGGTGTAACTGTCTACAGAAGAAACAACATAGGAGATAGTAGACAGCCTTAAGTAACCCCACCATTACCGAGTTTAAGATCAAAACATGTAGTTTTTCGTGTTTGGAAATTTTGCGGGAGAAAAAATAAAGTCGTCAAACTACTTTGTTAGATTTTACGAAGCATTCTAAGTATGTCAAAATAACTTTGGTTGCCGATTATAAATCAGAAATCAGAAGTACTTCATTCAATAAAACTTTTTACAAGTTATTTTGACACAGTTTTGTGTGACACAATTTTTTGATAATTTGATTAATAAACATTTTTTGTCTACGCGTATTTTTAAAAGTCCAATCAAAAATATTTTATACTAGCTGACCCGGCAAACGTTGTTCTGCCTTTTTAACTACTTTTATTTTTTTTATATTTTCTCATCTTTTAACCTTCCCTGGAATTCAACAATTAATTCAAAACCAAAGTTAGCCAAATCGGTTTAGCCGTTCTCGAGTTTTAGCGAGACTAACGAACAACAATTGATTTTTATATATAGAAGATATTGTATTTATATGGGAAATTATACCCCGACTTACGCGAATTTGATTTACGCGGTTGTCACTCAATCCCAACTCCCACCTATCGCGTAAGTCCGGGGTATTACTGTACTCAAAATCGCATAATTATGATAATTATTAATTTATTTTTATCGGCTAGTGTCGTATATTGTGTCATATTAGTTTATGGTTCAAAACACTCATATTGATACAAAATTAAAGTGGGTCTAATTCGCCTTTAGGTCTCACACCTAGAAAAAGGAGCCTAACCTAACCTACTTGTAAGTAGTTGGCACTTTACGACACTATAAAGTATAAACGGTATTGCTAATTGGTCGTAAGCAGCGCGCATAATCTATACATATAATAAAATCGTAGGAAAGTCAAAACTGTACATTGAATATTCTTTTAAAAGAATACTTGGGGCGTATTTTTTTTTTATATATAGTAGAGGGGGCAAACGAGCAGATGGTGCACCTGATGGTAAGTGATCACCGCCGCCCATGGACATCCGCAATACCGGGGGTATTGCAGCTGCGTTGCCGGCCTTTTAAGAATGAATAAGCTCGTTTCTTGAAGGTCCCTAAGTCGTATCCATTCGGAAACACCCCCGAGGGTAATAGATTCCACAAAGGAGTAATGCGAGGCAAAAGGTGTCGATAAAAGCGCACAGTTGTGGATTTCCAGACATCGAGGTGGTGAGGATGGAACTTTAAATTTTAACGCGATGTCCGATGGTGGAATTTAGCGGCAGGCATTAGTCCGAACAACTTGTCAGAACACTCCCCATGATAAATACTGTAAAAGATGCAGAGCGAGCCTACATCTCTGTGTAACGCCAAAGAGTCAAGCCGATTAGAAATAGCCTGGTCGTCGACGATTCGAACTGCTCTACGTTGAATGCGATCAAGAGGAAGAAGCTGGTACTGAGGAGCTCCGGCCCAGAGGTGAGAACAGTACTACATGTGAGGTCGAATTTGGGCCTTGTAAAGTTGGAGGCGATGGGCTGGCATGAAGTACTGCTTTGCTCTACTGAGTACACCAAGCTTTTTGGAGGCTAGTTTAGCCTTCCCTTCCAAATGACCGCGGAACTGAACGTTGTTCGATATGTTGACTCCCAGAATTCCAATACTGGCTGAGGCTGTCAGGAGAGTGTTTTCGAACCGAGGTGATACGACAAAGGGTGTTTTTTTTTGCGGTGAATGCACAGAGCTGCGTCTTTTTGGGGTTAAATGTAATAAGGTTTTGACGACCCCATTCTGAGACATCAGTTAGTTGATTCTCGAGTTCAGACACGAGCTTGATCCGGCCCTCTTCGACGTGTTCCCGAGAAATACCACTACGGCCGGAGTATGTAGCATCAACAGTACTGTCGTCCGCATAGCAATGTATGTTACTAATTCGCAACATATCATTGATATGCAGAAGAAACAGAGTCGGTGATAGCACGCAGCCTTGGGGAACACCAGCATTGACAGGTTTAAGATCGGAGCATGCACCGTCGACTACGACCTTAATGCTCCGATCAGCCAAAAAACTGGTGATCCACTTGCATAGTTTTTCGGGAAGCCCATAGGAAGGCAGCTTTGAGAGAAGCGCTTTATGCCATACCCGATCGAAGGCCTTCGCTATGTCTAAACTAACTGCCAATGCCTCCCCCTTGGACTCAACTGCCTCCGCCCAACGATGTGTCAAGTATACTAGAAGATCACCAGCTGAGCGGCCACGACGGAAACCGTACTGACGGTCACTAATCAGCTGGTGCTCTTCTAAATACTTCAGAAGCTGACAGTTTATAAGTGTCTCCATGACTTTGGAGAACAAGGAGGTTATGGCTATTGGCCGATAGTTTGACGGATTAGAGCGATCTCCTTTTTTAGGAATGGGATGCACTAAAGCTGTTTTCCATGAATTCGGTACCACGCCGAGTGAATAGGAGAGCCGGAATAGGTGCGTCAATACTGGCGCCAACTCTGGAGCACATACTTTAAGCACAACAAGAGGGATGCCATCAGGCCCACTCGACTTGTGGATGTCCAAAGAAAGAAATGCTTTACGCACAGCTGACTGCCGAAACTGCGGTTCTGGCATGGAACTATCACACTGCGGGATGGTAGGCGGTGTGTTCCCTTGGTCATCCAGAGTCGAGTTGGCCGCAAAGAACGAGCCCAGAAGATCGGCTTTCTCCTTTGCGGTATGGGCCAGAGAGTCATCGTCTCTGTGCAAGGATGAAAATGAAGGCTGGGAGAAATTCCCTAAGACAGCCTTGGCGAGAGACCAAAACGCACGAGTGCCAGAAGGAAGGCGAACTAATTTCTCACCAATTCTGCCAATGTGTTCCGCTTTTGCCTTGGCGATAGCTCTTTTGAAGAATCTCGAGGAAGAGTTGTACTCCTTTCGTAATGC
Source organism: Apodemia mormo (assembly GCA_036924255.1). Classification (NCBI taxonomy): domain Eukaryota; kingdom Metazoa; phylum Arthropoda; class Insecta; order Lepidoptera; family Riodinidae; genus Apodemia; species Apodemia mormo. The sequence goes on along the minus strand of JAUPFN010000019.1, from coordinate 11,979,767 downwards.
GCTAGTTTTACCATCACGAGATGCCGACGCAGCAGCCCAAGCTCGGTAGCAATCCTGCTTACGGCGTAAAGCCGCTTTGCAGTGGCGACCAAACCAAGGCTGAGACTTGCCACCGATGGGCACCGCAGAAAACGGAATGAAAAGTTCCATGGCCTGCAGCACCGCATCAGCGACAAAGTCAACGACAGCATTCGGATCATCCAGAAGCACAACCGCCCCCATGGGTAGGATGCAAAGAAAGACCGCATCCCGTCCCAATCTGCTGACCTATAGTGCCAAACGCGACGACACCCTGCAAAGGGAGACCGTGATGGGCGCGTGACCGGCACTTTGCTCCGGATCAGGCAGTGGTCCGACGTGCCAAGTGAAGCGTCCATCGATACCTGATAACGATCCGGGTCAGAGGTCAGCAGGAGATCCAACAGTGAAGGCGTATGGCCATCCACATCGGGAACACGCGTAGGCGAGGTTACCAATTGTGTTAGACCATACGCCAAGGCAAAATCGTGAATAGACCTCCCCGCATGATCGGTGGTGAGAGAACAAAGCCATTCGGCGTGGTGGGCATTAAAATCGCCCAAGATCACGATCTCTGCGGAGGGGGTCTGCTCTAACACGGAATCCACAGCCGTTTGTAAGCGCTCAATGAGCCGGTCAATTTCAGTAATCCCGCTATGGGACCTGTATAGGCACGCGTAGCTGCGTGGATGGTCGTCGCAAGCTACGCGTAACCAGAGGGTGGATAGGTCCTGACCTTCAAGTCTGCCGAGGCGCCGGTAACAAATATCTTCTCTGACGTATGCGCACACACCAGCTCGCGGTACAAAGGAATGTTCCAGTTTGTACCCCGGGTAGGAGAGGTAGGAAGTATCAGCCGGAGAAGATATCTGTGTCTCGGTCAAGAAGAGCAAAGCTGGCTTCGCCGTCTCGAGATGGTAGTGGATGGCGTTCAGGTTAGAATGCAGGCCCCTGATATTGCAGAAATCTACAGTAAACCAAAAATATAGTTTTTAGAATTTTTGTATGTATGTCCGGGGTAAACTCAAAAAGTGCTGCATGAATTTACTTCAAATTTTGCATGAATATTACTAACAGGTCGGGTCAACATATAGGCTACATATTATCACGCTATCACCTACGGAGGAGGAGCTGAGCGGAGGAAACGAAGTCCGCGCGGACAAAGTTGCGGGCAACAGCTAGTATGTATTAAGGTTCTTTAACGATAGTGATAGCGATTATTTCACTTGCCTAATTGTTTATTACTTACCTATTTGTTTTTACTCTTATTATAATATCTACTGTATTTAAGTTCTAGTGATAGTGATTAATTATTGATCACTATCACTATAGTGATATAGATATTTAGTGATAGTTATTATATTATTTGCCTAATTGTTTATTACTTATGTATTTATTTTTAATCTTATTATATCTACTGTATTTAGGTTTTTTAACTATAGTGATAGTGATACGCCCTTCAAGGCAATTTCTTAGATTGTCAACGTCGCTTGCATTTACACATTTGAGAAATACAAAAACTTACGGATGAACTATAATCATTCCAGAGATAATTCTTAAGTCTTAGCTTTTTATTCGACACACAGTGGCGTAGCGTGCCTTAGCGGGGTCCCGTATGAAAATTTGTTTGGGGCCCTTATACCTGGATATTTATCACAAAAGAAAAAAAATGCGTATAAAATATTTATTCATTATAATTATCTATCTGTTACTTTTCCAAAATTTTTCAAACTTCAAATTAAATAATCACTCTCCTTGGTTTTTTTTGAAAAAAAAATTGCTTTTTTGACTTTTTCCATTTGGGAAGTGTTTATTAATTTTTGCTTGGCATGCAATGCACGTTGGGTGCTCCGGACAATTGATACGGCAGATATGGCGGTAGCTACGCCCCTGTCGATACGATAAAATAGCACAATATGGCATATTTTTATTTTTTACGATATATCTAAAAGCGTTTTAAATTTAGATACGTTTGCTCATATGAGCGCCTACGCATTTTGCGCCCAACACCGTGTCAATTAGTATGTGTACCCCAAAACCAAGCTAGACATTGCAGAATTCTACTACCTATAAGTTATTTTCACGATGTTAGTGACACGTATTTTTCTTTTGCCTTTTACGAGATGTTTTCCCTGTGTTGGTCCCGGACTCCTTGGAAGAAGCAGTTTCTGTCGGTCTGTCAGGCAGGTTGTAAAAGGCGACTGATTGGCTATGCGAGTCACTATCATCGTGTTTGCTAGGTGGTAGAGTTCTGCATTAGCTCGCCCGGGTCTGGTACCACCGCCTTATCTATTCCTTCTGCAACAGCGTCAGTGTTAGTCAAGGAACTGTTTCGGTTTGTAGGGTAAGGTAGCCGGGAAACTTATGCATGTGGCATATGACCTCGCCACAAAATAGCAACGCACCATTAACATCTTTGGTGTCTATAGGCGAAGGTTGACTCTTTTCATCAGGAAACCCATCTGCTTATTTGCTATTTTATAATATAAAAAAAATGTTTTTGACAATAAGGTAGACGATCTATTCTTCAAAAAGGGATCGAGATCACTTTTTGTTCCAGGTACAGAATAATAGTGGCGGTGACAATAGGCCAGCGTCGTCAGCAAAGTGTTCACCTTTACCATTCCTTTCTCTGGGACCACGAGAGAGACGCCTTCACATCACACTCCTTCGAGAATTGCCACATCTATGCTAATGTTGTCGTCTACGGTATTTATTTTGACTAATTGTGTAATAAATAATATATCAAAGTCGTAATCAAGGGTTTTTTATTCTCATACTAGCTGTTACCCACCACTTCTTTCGTCTGACCCAAAATCATTACTTCCTTTTTGTACAGTCAATTAAAAATTAGTCTAAATTAGGTACTGCAGGATAAAGTAGCTTTCTAATGGTAAAAGACTTTTTCTAAGACCGGTGCGGTAGTTTTTGGGTTTATCCATTGATCCCTCTCTTTGCTTCGTGTTGATCCGGGTCCTTCCCCGTGTTAGTCCGGACTAGTGACGAAAATTGCCGGCAATATTCCCAAAGTTACCAAAACTGCCACGAATATTTCTAAACTTGCCGGTAACATTGGCAAGAAAAGTGTAAATAGAGGACATATTATAGAGGAGGAGGATAAACAATATTTTATTTTATTTAGAATAAAATATTGTTTATTCTAATAAAAAAGTTTAACTTTTTTACCGGCAAGTTTAGAAACATTCGTGACAGTTTTGGCAACTTTGGGAATAGTGCCGGCAATTTTCATCACTAGTCCGGACCCCCTTTGTAGGATACACTATCTGCCATTTTGCCGAGCAGTTCATTAAAGGCAAACGATTAGCTGAACACTACCATCGTGACTCTTAGGCGATAAAGTCCTGCAAGGTCTCAACTAGGTTTAGTACCACTGCCTTACTTATTTCTGCCACAACATCGACAATACTTGTCCATTGACGAGTATTGTAATCCTCTGACAAGTACTTATAGAATGTAGTGCTCCGGTTTGGAGGGGAAGGTAGCCGGAAAATTATGCATGTGCCATTACCATTTCACTACATGGAAAGCAACGCGTTAATAACATCTGTGATGTCTATAGACGATGGTTGTTTCTTTCAATCAGGAGAAACATCTGCTTATTTGTTATCCTATAATATGTGGAAGTGCCGCTAGACCATTGCGGCGTCATACCAAGTATAGTCGACATTACTAGTTTAATTTTATACTCAGCTTTCTCTAGTCTACTTCTACTGTTTATTAAGTATCTAATAATAATTGCTTTTACATAAAAAATAAAGGTTTTGAATAAAATAGAATAAAAACTAGAAACACCTTTGTGATATTTGTTTTCTAACCTTAAGTTCTGCGACGACGCTCACGATACATTATCATTTACGATACCATTGTCTGGACTGGTGTAGTACTAAATTGGTCGACAAGTGCATTACAAGGAATAATAAAATTTAATAGGGCCTTTACAGACACGCGCGGTTTTAGTTAGGATATGTGCATATTATGTTCTCTTGTATCGTGGTGAAAATGACGATGGGCTGGAAAACCATTTTTGTTTTTTATTGAAGAGCTATGGCCGGTGCTGCTTGGGAGCAGAACAACAGCGAGTTAAATCGCGAGAAATAGCTTGTCTTATATACTCACTAGCTATGCCCGCGACTTCGTCCACGTGGAAAAATTATAACAGTTCCGGGGTTTTACCCGCATAGTTCCCGTTCCCGTGGGATTTTCCAGATAAAAACTATCCTATGTCCTTTCGCGAGTCTCAAACTGTCTTTGTACCAAATTTTATCCAAATCGGTGCTGTGGTTTAAGCGTGAAGAAGAGACACACAGACAGAGTTACTTTCGCATTCATACAATTAGTATGGATTACAAATATAGAATTTCATCGCACAAATTTACATCGCACTATCACCATATATACATATACCAAAAGTTCTCACATATGTCCAGGGGCGGCTCTAGCTCGTATAGCACCCGTGTGCAATGTAACCCTGGCGCCCCCTAGGTCTGATTATTTTATTATTAGTATTACTAGTCGACCCGGCAAACGTTGTTCTGCCTTTTTAACTACTCTTATTTTTCTCTATATTTTATCACCTTTTAAACCTTCCCTGGACTTCAACAATTAATTCAAAACTAAAATTAGTTAAAACGGTTCAGCCATTCTGGATTTTTGCGAGACTAACGAACAGCAATATATATATATATATGTATATATATATATATATATATATATATATATATATATATATATATATATATATATATATATATATATATATATATATATATATATATATATATATATATATACTAGCGACCTGCCCGCGGTTTCACCCGCGCAGCTTTTGTTTCCGTGGGAATATCGGAAAGGTTTATACACTTAAACCTTCCTCAAGAATCAATCTATCTATTAAAAAAACTGCATCAAAATCCGTTGCGTAGTTTTAAAGATTTAAGCATACATAGGGACATAAGGACATAGGGACAGAAAGAGAAAGCGACTTTGTTTTATACTATGTAATGATATATATATATATATATATATATATATATATATATATATATATATATATATATATATATATATATATATATATATATATATATATCCCGTGTTGGTTCCGGGCTCCTTTGAAGAATAGACCAACTGCCGTTCTGCCAAGCAGGTCGTAAAAAGCGACCGATTGGCTATGCGAGTCACTACCATCGTGGCTACTAGGTGGTAGAGTTCTGCATTGTCTCGCCCGGGTCTAGTACCACCGCCTTGCCTATTCCTGCCGCAGTAGCGTCAGTGCTTGTCGCTGTCGTGTTCCGGTTTGGAGGGTAAGATAGCCGGTAAACTTATGCATGTGGCATTAGACCTCGCCACAAGATAGCAACGCACCATTTACACGTTTGGTGTCTATAGGCGATGGTTGACTCTTTCCATCAGGAGACCCATCTGCTTGTTTGCTATCCTGTGATATAAAAAAAAATATATATATATTGTGGATTTAACTTTGCAGTTTATTAAGGGTTAGGGGTTTATAGAAAAATAAAAGACAACTGTAAGCATTTTTACAGATCGTACATATTTATTTATCCATTTCAAAGTATAGATATCACACTGGCCCGCCCTTACAAAAATAAATATGTAATACAAATAACGACCCAGCCTATCGTCTGCTGGTGTGACGGCGCAAGTTTCACGTCTGGCTCTTCTCTCCAAGCTAATAAATATTGGCATCAATATAGATTCTAACCTACAACAATTTGGGCACAATCTTAAACGGCGCTGTCACCCCAACACGAATTGTAACTCCTTTTTTATAGAAGTAAATTCTGATAAATCTATACCATTATACAGGTCGATATACAAGATTTAATACGTTACAAGAAATTCGCACATTTGACACATAAAGCGACAACGATAAATGCCAAGAAGACTAATATTAAGGGATTGGTCCGAGACTTAAGCGAGTTTGACGCAAGTCTGGGTGTATAGACAAAGCAATTATTCAGCCATTCTGGACTTGAAGTCAGTATAAAAAGCTATGTTTTAATCCAATTTGGATACCTACAGTCTGGTCATTCGGTGCTCATAAGCTCACAACCAACGGCAAACTGTTTTGGACTTGACGCGAATAAAGACGTCGAATATGCTGTTGCAAAATTGTTCCAAAAAGAGTAAAATTTTATAAAAAATTCTGAATTTCTGTGAAACACACAGTGAACGCTACGGCAGGTATATTATTGAGCAGTCGGTATGCAGAGATTTTGTAGAATATATTTTCAGGCTTCCGAACTACATACGCTTGATATGTTATACAGATAATGTTTAAAGTACTGGGTACATATTCCTATAATCATACTGTACATTATGGCGGTTATACTAACAACCTTAAGAAATTTGGGGTACTTACTTAAATTATTCGCTAGGTAAGTCAAAACGAAATGCTGTGAATATTTATATCAAAACGTTACAACTAATATACATTGTGTTAAGTGTATATATGATTAGATATGTGGTATTTGTGTGTAAAGATACATCAAAGCTATATGTATAAAGAGATCCCGTAGATATTTGGTCTATAAAAATATGATTTTTATATGTAGCTGTGGTTTTATAATTTACACAAAGCCCGCAGTATTTTTAAGCTCCTTAATATAAAAAAAATGGTTCAGAATTGAGCTTAGCGGACAAATCGGTTTATAAAAGTATATACAATGTTTATAAGTAATATTTATAACTTAATACTAATTTTTATAGCGTTTGAAATGAAAGAAATATTTTACTGATAATAATTAAACATCTGTGATACGCTTATTTTAAAAATACGAATCCTTTGTTGTATGAACCGTGATATATGATGGACTAATGAAATTTTTATATGAAGTATAATATGAGTAAAAATACTAAAGTCTTTTTATAATATCAGAGACAAAAATGATCCATGCAAATATAAAGTTTGCAAATAATGATACCATTTTAGAGAATACTTTTTACCAATCATATTATTAAGATTCATGTAGCGTCATTTATATCATATTATAAAGATAATTGATGTCTGATATATTTTTATTATTAATAATAGCAAAAGCTTAGCTACGAAAATTCTTAGATTTAAAAAGTTTGCGAAAACTTCGAGGGAATTTAAAATTACATTCTGTCAAAAAATTTTAAGTGATATTTTTATTGTATGTAAAGCACGGAGGTTATAATTGGTTCATATGATGATGTAGTAAGTTAGGCGTTACATGATGATATAATAATATTATGATTAATATTAGTTGATGAAGATAATATTGATAACGAAGATGGTGATAATGATGATGATGATAATGATGATGATGATGATGATGATGAAATATTACTTGTAAACATTGTGTTAAAAGTACCCTTGTAAGGAAAAAATAATACAAATTAATTTCTTATAATTTAGTATCTAGAAAATAATTTACAAAATGTCTAAGTATAAAAAATATAATTATAAAATACTCAATTGCCTTTAAGCCCAAATAAAACATTGTCAATATTACGTCAGCGTATGAACTGCAAGTCTAGCATACCTAATACAAAATATCACACGCAATGTTTATTCGTTTGTCGGTAGGGCGGTGCGGGGCGCGGCGGAGCCCAGGGGCCAATATTAAACATTTACTAATAAAATATTAAAGCTTAACATACATAAAGATTAAGCATCTCTGCATCTTCGATATACAATAGCCATTCAGAATAACTGCAGACTAAAATATCTCCTAAAATAAAGTCTTAAACATTAAAACTAAGATTTGATAAAACAATTAACTTAGGCCCGGATGAAAAAAAAATGTAAAAAAATAAAATAATAAATTCATTGCCTATTTCGCTGTTCGATAAATCGATTTTGAGATACTTTATGTGATGTCATAATACCTAAAAATAATTCGTATGACAGTATCCGGTCGCAATCGATTTTTTATGATTGTGATCGGAAAGAGTCATACTCGACTTATTTGAAATAATTACGAGGCAACAATATGAGGCAGAGGCGCCGGCGTACAAAGCACGGGACGCGCCTGCGCAATGGCGGTCACAGTAAAACGAGCAGCATCAACTCTAAAATAATAAATTGGCGGTGGTTTATCTGGTCCTGTCCTAAGGAGAGACGATTCAGCTAGATTCTTTCTCCTTCTCCTTTGTCTCTGCAATATACAAAGATTAGTTATTGGCTAACTACAATATTTCATAGAACTAATACATAGTTTAAACTACAGTTAATAATTTTAAGAAAAATTTAATGTTCTTGTACAAAATTAGAATTTTTAAAATATATATAAATACAGGTATTTTTTTCTGTATTAACCATTATTTATAAACACATTATACACATGATGCAATTAAAATATTAAAAAATTGTTTAGATGAAGCATTATGCATAATATTAATAATGATACCATTATGCATAATATTAATATGAATTAATTCTTATTAATATTATGCATAATGATATATTATTGGAATATTTATTAAACATTTGTATTATATAAATATTTTATATCTTTATAAATATACCAAAGTTTAAAAATATGTCAGATTTTTAATGAAACTAATGTCTAAATATCAGCACTATTGGTAAAATGTTGCGTTACAATATAAATGCCGTGTACAAAAACTAAAAGCACACAAATAACAGAGACTAGGAGAAAATAATGTGATTAAAAGGAGTATTTATCTTTAGGTAATCAATTTATTTAATTAATAATATCAGTATGTAATGATTATTTTCTCTCGGTATCTGTATTTAATTTATTAGCACAGATTAATTTGCTTCTTAATTCAGAAATGAAGTCTGTACTCGATTATAAATGACCAAGCTGGCTAAAGGCACGTTATAAGAGTTAAGATTTTAAGTTCTCTTTGTTGAATATTACGTAACATAGCCCTTAATAAATGTAATTTGAGTTTAATAAAGACGCAATTTGGGTATTTAAAGTAGTAATTTTAGTAGCATAAAACAACAACTAATCTTATAAATTATAGTTAAAGTGTTTTATAACATGAACACTACAGTTCTTATTACTCAAAGTGGTTTTGAGAAATGTCCATGACTAAAAATAAATTCTTTTGACGTCAACGTTGTTAGGTAGAGTTTCGCAATGCTGCCCTGGGCTTAATATTATTGCCTTAACTTTTTCCAGCCAAAATAACGTCAATGCTGCTACCGTCATTTTAACACACAAGACAGTTAACGTCTTGGGAGGCTACAGGCGATAGCTATCTCATTCCTAACTTAGCATTGAAACGTACTTTTGTACTAATATTACGAATCGCTTCGATGTAACACTCCCAAATAGATAGTCTTGTACTTAATTGTATTTGAAAATCAAAACTAAACATTTTATGGTGGCCAACTGAGACCTAAAATTATTAGGTAATGTAATAACTCAATAAATCAGTATATTTTTATGTTTTGTTCCCTATATTTTTGGTGTTTATGAAATAAATAATAGTTTTTAGTTGAAAGATCTTGTAACAACTTGGTACAAGTTTTCTGGAGATGCAGAATTATAAATTGGAAAACGGTCTTACGGTTTCTAATAATTTTAATTATTGACACAAGTCAGTATCAAAAACGGCAGTTTTTTCGGTACCATTTACGTAAGTTCCATAATTTAGTCATACCTATATCCAGGGCGACTATTATACTCACAGCGAATCGGAACTACTAAAGCAACAATTGTAATAAAGCGTAAAAGCTGGCTGGATCATGTAACATTCAACAACATGGCTTCCGTTTTACGAAGCCGTTAATGTGCGTTTAGCCTATGCGCAATAAATGTCAAGCCGAAATAAAAACTAAGACCTCATTTTATTAATCGAAATAATATAATGTCATTTTGTGGTGAAATGAAGTTTATGCAAAAACTTAAATATAAAACTACGTGTCTATATTGCTTGCGAAGGCTATCTGATGTATCTAAGTTTAATAATTTTGCTTAAATATGACGAAAATAAAACAAAATGCTTCTTGCTCCAAATCATATGTACCTATGCAAATATGATAAAGCAAATGATAAAATATTCTTTAAAATTTTGTTCTATTTGTTCTCTAATTGTGAAAACTTTAATCAGCTATTTTTTTATAAAACAATAGGTATTAAATATCAATAATGCAGCTTCGTCGATGTGTAGCTTTGATTTTACTTTTTTTTTATTTTGCGAAACTTCATAATTGTTTAAATAAGACTAATATATTCTTGTAAAAATAATAATGTTTGTATCTATAAATAATATAATATTATGATCAAATCAAATTAGTAAAGATATTCGTATCTACCTATAGTAATACCTAGCTTATATTTTATCCTTTTGCGATGTGTTTATTTAAAATTTTAAATATATCTCTTTAAAGTATTCACAATGAGGAAGTGTTGCTAATAATACAATAATAATAATGTATTGTTATCATAAAAATATCATTAATAAGTACCTATTGCGCTAATTGCGTATCATAAAACCAATTTGTACTCTTGTTTAATAGAGATAAATATTCGATATAATATTATAGAAGCTTAAGCTGTCATCGCATTACAATTGCAAAACATGAGGTCTTTCAGCTGTATTCGTATGAAGTGAAGCGTCTATTGCGTCTACGCATGCTTGGTCACCGGTTCGAGACTGACCTTCATCGCTGTTACCGTTAGTGAGCGGCTCCTCACCGTTCTTATCGCCATTCTCCGCGGGCTTCTTCTCCTCTTCTTTAGCCTCTTTATCTTTCTTCTCTTCAGAGTTCTCTTTGGCAGGTTTCTTCTCCTTTCCTGCTTTGCCTTTCGCTGGGGTGGCTGGTTTGGGTTTGGGTTCCAGTGACGGGTCCAGCACTAGCTTCCCGATGTTCTTACGGTCATGCATTTTTTGCATAGCTTCAGCAACCTGTATATTATGCATAAATATATTATAAATAGGTATGTAGAAGATATATTCAAAATATTGGGTTTTAACTTATTTCAATATTTTTTTACAAATCCATCTATTTTATAGATATACGCGATAAACGAATCTGCAACATAAAAGGAGAAAATGTGGCCACGTTTCTGATTCGGTAGTGACTGTAGACCCGTAAAAAGTGCCACTAAGGCCGGCTTGCACCACACTATTTAAATACTTTTTAAATAACCTTTACTATGGTTAAACACATTTAAAAAGTATTTAAATAGTTTGGTGCAAGCCGGCTTACAACTTAGAATTTAAACACTTTTGGTTTTATTTCGACAAATAAAAAGACAAAAATTAAAACTTTTTGTTAAATATGTTCTCTGACGCTGCTTTTACTAGTCCTTAATAATACATCGTAATAATAAATTAATAGCTTTTTCTGAAATAAAAAAACATCGAACTAACTCAATGGTTAGATATTATCCATACTAATATTATAAATGCGCAGGTAACTTATAAATAAAGACGCCTAAGCCACTGAACGGATTTGGATGAAATTTGGTACAAAGATAGTTTGAGACCCGAGAAAGGACATAATAGTTTTATCCTGGAACGGGTTCCCACGGGAACAGAAACTATGTGGGTTTTATTTTAGATTTTTTTTCCACGTCGCGGGCACATCTAGTATGGTATAAAACTTGAAACAACTTTTGCAATATTACAATACCAACCGTAAGTGCAGCGTCGTAACTCGCGATACGATATCATTGACTGAGCTGACGTAGTGCTAGATTGTTTTATGAATAAATAACAACGAAATGGCAGTTTATAAAATGCATATGGCAGTTAGTGTTAAATATATGAAAAAGACGAAAAATATCTTATATCAAAACTCTTGAGTTGGAGGTCCGGGCTCCTTTGAAAAATAGCCAGACAGGTCGTAAAAGGCGACCGATTGGATATACGTATAACCATCGTGACAACTAGGTGAGAGTTCCGCAACGTCTCTCCCGGGTATTTGGTATCACCGCTTTACCTAATCCTGCCGCAACAGCATTAATGCTTGTTACTGTCGTGTTCCGGTTTGGTGGTTAAGGTAGCCGGTAGCATTATTCATGTGGCATTGCCATCCCGCCACACGGACAGCAACGCACTATTAACATCTTTGATTTCTATAGGCAACGGTTTCTCTATCAGGAAAGCCATCTGCTTGTTAGTTATTAAAAAATATTCAGTTTTTTGAATTATCTTTTGTACACAGCCATTGACATAATTACTATGCACGTCGGGTCCGCGCTTAAAAATGTCCGAGGCAAATGAGCTACAAAATGCAAAAAGAGCTACAATTCCGTTGTAGTCGAAATTAAACCTTTACATACTGATTTATTGTTTAAATTACCTTGTTAACATATGTTATATTCATTCTCGTGATGTGACATTTTTTTCGCGAGTTTAGTATGAACCCAATGTCCATAATATATAATGTAGTAATAATTGAACCCCGTTATCTATGTAGCATTTTGGTGGCAACTAATTTTAGGGATGAGGTAAATATAATTAAATAAAAGTCTGTTTTCGTTTCTTATTTACATAACAAAATAAATAATTACAATAATATATTATTGACAATGATTTTAATTATGATCTTTTTGCCAGTGACTTCGGTTAAGTTGAAAGATCATTTTGTTGCCTCAAATGGATATTTTCGAATAGGAGACAAAGTCTTACTTCCATTTATATGGAACGTATCCAAGTCATTTACTACGAGTATCACATACTAAAAAATGATAGTGTCAATAATATATTATATTTATTTTGTTATGTAAATGAAAAAAGAAAACAAAGATTTATTTAATTATAGTTACCCCGTCTAAACTCAGTTGCCACTAATATACTACATAGATAACGGGGTTTGGTAATAACATGTCAATGTGCACAGTCTAAAAAATAATTCCCGAGTGGATATTTACGTACATCTTCAAGGGCCCAGGTGGAGTCAACAAGCGGCTTGACTTTACCGTCCCGCCACAGCGCGAACACGCGGCTGACGGCGCGGCGCACGGTGTCGCCGCGCCCGTGCTGGAACAGCAGGTGGCGCAGGTTCAGCCCCGCCAGGCTCTTGTTCTCGTCGAACAGCTTGATCGGTGATACCTTGTCCACTTGCCACCACTAAACAGTTACAAAACAATTAAAACAAATCGACGGGTCCTACGTAAGTTGTCGTAACTTAAAAAATACGACTTTTATTTATGAAAATGACTCCACTTTTTATAGATATTTTTATAGCACGAAGAAAAAAAAAGAAATTTCTATGAGATAAATCCAACTTCTAATAGAAATTTCATTTTTATTATCCGTGATATTAAAAGATCTATAAAAGTGGAGAAATTTTCATAAATAAAACAAAAATCGCATTTTTAACTTACGACAATTTACGTAGTTACGACAAATTACGTCGAAATATCACGCTGGCTGCCTTTCATGGTAAGCAAACAGCAAGTTTAAAAACGCATAGGCTCACGACGCCTTTAAAGCATATATGGGCGACTCAAAGATATATTTTTTCTAAAGATGAAATAAATTGGCAATATGCGTGTCGGACAACGGGCAATGTAGGGTTCCGTAGTTAAATATTACAATAATGCAGACTACTATGAACATTAAGCCTGTTTAACGTTAATGATGGATATATCCGGTAGAGAGAGGAGGGAGGGGACTTGTCTCTAATAAAAATTAGTCCTTTAAAGTTTAATATTTCGAAACGAACCCCTTGATTTTGTTTTCATAAATCGCCAATATTTTTCAAAAACCTATCCAACGATATCCCACGGCTATGGGGTATACAAAGAACTTGACATTTAGAAGAGTTACTCTAAAAATATTTTTCAAATTTTATTTTATCACTTTGTTGCCGAAACAGTTTCGTTTTACGAGACGCGCCCCTCTTTTCTATCTTCGAAAAATCTTGAACCGGGTAACTAATAAAGATATGTATATAAAAAAGAAAACTTTAGAATGTCGAACTAAAAAAGTTTCCACTTTCCGTGTAGGACAAAGTAACCCTTGAATTAACAAGCTGTTGTGAGAAAATTAGGGTGTTGTTAAATTGATTAATCTATGGGAGGACTCAGAAAAACCATTGAGTTTTAGGACAAAAGTTTTTTCATGTTTTCCATAAAATAATCAAGCGATTTAAGTAAAAATTATTATTATTTTTATTAACTTTATTAATAACCCGATTTGAGATTTTTCGAAGATAGAAAAGGTGGTTGAAAACTGTTCACAAAAATTCAGCTTGGTATTAATCAAAAGAAAGTTTGTTCCTCGTACCACGGTCTATATATACTAACTGCTTTAAAGTATTCAGCATTCCATTAAAATCAGATATTTAAAAAATTTAATACTCACAGCACGCGCGGCGCTGAAGAAACTCTTAGTCTCGCCGGTCACGATGTTGGATGATCCTGCGATAAACACATTCATTGCCTTTATAACTCATAAATGTGCTATAATATAGGTATGAGAAGTCCAGTCTTAAAAACTCTTTTATTTATTTAATATCAATAGAAGCTATTTTTTACAATACAGAATTTTCATTGTGTTTGATTGTGCCTTTTAAGAATATTATTAACTGTCGTATTATTTTTGTGTTAAAGCACTCACCCCGTGCTTGGGAAAACTAGAAAAACTATAAAAACAACAAAGAAAAATATCGACACGCAAGATTTGAACCTGTGACTCTCTCCTTAAAGTCGGGACGCTTTACCACTGAGCTAGCGTCGACATCATATAGCAAAGGAGAATTTCGCCACGTCGAACCTGTCGTCACTAGCTTTAGTTGTTTTTAATTGTCGTCGTAAATATCCGAATAACTTAGGCATCTCGTAAAACGCGAGCTAATAGATATACATACGTATAACTAGTTAAATGAGTTCATCGTTACAGATGAAACTCACATTTATAATAATATTGATCAATACTTTCGTGTTTCTGATTATTTAAAATATTCTACGGATCCAAACAATTAAAATTAACAAAATTAAAAGGAGAAAGTAAAAAAAAATACTAAAAAAGAAAAATTAGTAAATATTCGAGGTGAAATAATATGTAACTTAATAGTGCTGTGCCATCTGAAGGCTAATGCCCCACGTATAAACTATAAATCTTTACTAAACTACGTCAGTGTTTGGATTCGTATAATATGCAATGTCATAATAATAAGGGATTTCCGTATTCTGAAAACCCTTCATTACAATAGGAAGATACACAAGTACACAAATCCCCGTGTTGGCCGCGCCCCTTTGAAGAACAGGCTAACTGCCATTCTGTCAGACAGGTCGTAAAAGCCGACCAACTGGCTATGCGAGTCACTACCAACGTGGCTACTTGGTGGTTAGCCCCTTTTTCACTTTGATTAGTACGAGTGTGAGTGTTTAATGCAAGTGCTTAGTATTAAGATAAAAATACGTGAAGACAGCCGTTTATTAGTGCGAGTGGTAAGTAATCAGCATCTATTCACTTCTACTACGCTGATTACGAATCACTCGCACTGATAAACGGCTATCTTCACATATTTTTAGCTTAATACTAAACACCTTCATTAAACAGTCACACTCGCACTAATCAAAGTGAAAACGGGGCTGTAAAGTTCTGCATTATCTCGCCCGGGTCTGGCACCACTACCTTAACTTTTCTATCACAATAGCGTCAGTACTTGTCACTGTCATGTTCCAGTTTGAAATGAAATATCCGGTAAACGTATGCATGTAGCATTAGACCTCGCCACAAGATAGCAACGTACCATTAACATTTTTGGTGTATATAAGCGATGACTTTTTTGACTCTTTCCATCAGGAGACCCATCTGCTTGTTTGCCATCTTATAATATAAAAAAAACAATAACTGCAGTAAAAGTACACACCATAAAGGATATATCGTCCCATAGGTTTCAGTAAGGAGTAGCCACGGTTGCATTCTTCACCACAAAGACAGTCCAGCACGATGTCAACGCCATCAGGCGAAATCCTGAATAATAAAAGATTTAGTTAATAAGGCTCGAATTATATATTTCTGAAAATAATTTAGCAATATCGTGACGTGAAAATAATAAAAAATCATAATACGCCAATTTCGCATTTATCACAAAAAATGGATTTGCCATCGTGATTGATTAGTACGTGAAATGGCATGGTTTCACAATTTTTCGGCAGATTTCCCCGTACAAATAAGTATATTAGTCTTTTACCGACAAGTCCATGATGTAAGTTGTTTATATGATATGTTCTGCTGTTTATAAAGTGATAATGTTTATGAGGTTATTCCTCCATATTGTTGGTTATAATTAATATCAAATATTTATTACAATGTAGCTTTTAATTTCAGAATATATTTACTTATTTGTCTGATTCAATGACGAAATTAAGATAATTAATTGACAACATTGTCAACTATCTATATCGGGACATACATACAAACAATGCTGTTTATATATAACATTATTTCTTCAAAATGTTCTGCTGTTTATAAAGTCATATTGTTTATGAGGTTATTTCTCCATAATGTTGATATGGTAACTAATTATATTAATAGCTGCAAGTGCGGCCCCAGCATTAGCCCCCACCATTATCACAAATATATTTCTTACTACCTGACCCGGCAAATGTTGTTCCGCCTTTTTAACTACTCTTATTTTTTCTATATTTTCTCACCTTTTAAACCTTCCCAGGGACTTCAATAATTAAATCAAAACCAAAATTAGACAAATCGGTTCAGCCGTTCTCGAGTTTTAGCGAGACTAACGAACAACAATTGATTTTTATATATATAAGAAGATATATAGAATATAGATAGATTACCGTGGGCCAGAGGTCTTAAACATTAGAAAGCTGTAATTTTGAATGAATATAGGTACGTACACGCCTCCGCCTGATTAATTCTAGGTTTGTGAAAAAATTACGGCCGTATAATAGGTAGAGTGTGTAAAAAAAACCCTGTCCGATCCGAAAAAGGTATATACCTTAAAGGTATTTAAACCTATATAGGTAGGTAAATGACATCACCAAAAAAATTATTAAAATAAAAAAAAAATTAGTACTAAAATTGAAGAACTTTCCCTTGAATCAAGCAAATATTTTGAAAATTTATCTATCAATATCCATAACATAACGACACAGATATAATTGTATTAGGCTTGGTTTCCCCGTGTTGGTCTCGACTCCCGGGCTCCTTTGAAGAATAGGTACCGTTCTGCCAGGTAGGTCATAAAAGGCGACCGATTGGCTATGCGAGTCACTACCATCGCCCGGGTCTGGTACCACCGCCTTACCTATTCTGCTGCAATGGCGTCAGTACTTATCCCTGTCGTGTTCCAGTTAGGTGGCATTGGCATGTGGCATTAGACCTCGCCACAAGGGAGCAACGCACCATTGACATCTTTGTTGTCTATAGGCGATGGTTGACTCTTTCCATCAGGAGACCCACCTGCTTGTTTGCTATCTTATGATATAAAAAAAGCTACCAAATAATACCATTTTACGATCGGACAGGGTTTTTTAATACACTGTATTTAATGAAGTTAAAAGAAAAAATATCTCGGTCTACAAGTGTTTACGAGAATAGTTGACCAACTCAGACGAATATGGTCACAATAAAATAACGAAGCAGGCCATTATTAAAAGTGTATACAATTACTATCTATACAAAATCGTAGAAAAGTCAAAACTGTACATTGAATATTTAAAAAAAAAATACTTTGGGCGTGATCTATAATCGATATTGAAGCCAAAAATATAGTTTTTAGAATTTTTGCCTGTTTGTCTGTTTGTCTGTATGTCTGTTTGTCTGTATGTATGTATGTCCGGGGTAAACTCAAAGTAAAGTACTGCATGGATTTACTTCAAATTATTGACAGCATGAATGTTACTAACAGGTCGGGTCAACATATAGGCTACATATTACCACGCTATCACCTACAGGGGAGGAGCTGTGTGGAGTAAACGAAGTCCGCGCGGACGAAGTTGCAGGCAACAGCTAGTACCTAAATAAATAAAAATAACCACTGCGAGGTAGCAGCGACTAGTGAACTGATCGTGGATACTTCGTCATCGATACTCGACTTCACATATTGAGCCGATAGGTGAAGCCGAGTACCTAGTTTCAACTTATTATAGCACGGTTAATCAGTTCGTCGGTATTACCGTATTTGTATACATTACCTACTTACTACACGAGGCGCGACAACACTTAAAATGTCTTAATATTGCAACGACAAAAATTTGTAGATAAGACAAAAAGTACCATTCATGGTACCACAACATTGTTGATTAAAAAGAAACAATTCATGATACTATTAAAAATTGAAGTTCACGCCGCGCCGGCAGACGCTAACTGTTATATAACAAACGCCTTACTGTTCCATCAAGCAATACAAACTCATCTCTGTTTACGTTTAGTTTCTGTGGTTGTGGCTTGTTTACGCTATAAAGAACTTACCAGATATAAAAATATCTTTGTCTATTTACGAGAATTAAATGCCACGCTGTTACGAAGCAGCTGCCCTAAGGAGCAGGCTATAAACGGAACAATTAACATTATGTACCCAGTATAAACAGAACCCTGTGATTCTCCCGGCCTTCCCTCGGCTTGATAAGCAACAATATTAACTGTTTTACTTGTAGGCTCAATACAAATTGGTCATGTTTGAGTCACACGAAACGAACGATATGAGTGGGACAGAAATATGTAACTGTAATAACTACTAATTAAGAAAGCTTGGGATTTAGAACAGTAATCCTTAAGAATTTTTAGGATGAATACTTGTTGAGAGATGACCGATTTTAATAAGACTAAAGAGGCTAAAGTTGAAAGAGGAATATTATTGACATCTACATATTAAAACGTGAAGCATAACCTTGTACTCCTTGTATGATGATTACGCGAACGGAGGAATATGAAAAACAACTTAAGAGAGATTTTATCGTTTAGTCTATAGTCGAATTTTGAGACATCGGGCGAACGCTAGCTTTAATTATTACATACTAGCTGACCCGGCAAATGTTGTTCTGTCTTTTTAACTATTCTTATTTTTTTCTATATTTTCTCACCTTTTAAACCTTCCCTGGACTTCAACAATTAATTCAAAACCAAAATTAGGCAAATCAGTTCAGCCGTTCTCGAGTTTTAGTAAGACTAACGAACAGCAATTGATTTTTATATATAAGATTGATTACTGTCATCTCCATCTCCCTCTTGCGAATGCTCTACATTAATAGACCGTGGTCGCAAGAAGGTTTTTCTTCTTGATTAATAACAAGCTGAATTTTTTGAACAGCTTCATGGGCGTACCGAGGGGGAAGGGCAACGTCAGCTTCGTTTTGACGAGAAGCCATCTTTTCTCTTTTCTAAGCTATGATAATTTTCTTTATAAATTCATTTACAAGTTTAGGATTTAAATGTTTTTGAGTAATAGCCGACCAACTTATAAAAATATGTACTTGAAGTTTTATAGGCGGTGAACTTGTGGGGTGGACTGCGGATATATCAATAATTGACGTTAAATAGGTTAAATGTTCATAGTATGAAACAATAAAAACCATCTTCTTAGTCCACATTATTGTGACGGGAAACTTCAGAACCCCACATTGTGCGTGGTTCGACGTGCATTTTACCTAGCTTTAATAGTTACCCGATTCGAGACTTTTCGGAGATAGAAAAGATGGGCGTCTTGTC
Source organism: Apodemia mormo (assembly GCA_036924255.1). Lineage (NCBI taxonomy): Eukaryota > Metazoa > Arthropoda > Insecta > Lepidoptera > Riodinidae > Apodemia > Apodemia mormo. The sequence goes on along the minus strand of JAUPFN010000019.1, from coordinate 11,960,126 downwards.
AAAACTAATATGTTCACAAAAAATCAACTTGTTAATAATCAAAAATAAAAATATTCCTCTAACCACAGTCTATAAGGGACCATCCATAAATTATGTCACATGTTAAGAGAGAGGGAGGGGGTCGACGAAGTGTGACATTGTGTGACAAGGGTAGGGAGGGATCCCAAATTTTGTGACATTACATTTTTTCAAAATATAAAATTTTATATAAGTAATTACAACACTAAATTTAAAAAGCTACCTGTATAAATAAAAAAAAATAATCGAATTAGATCATTATTGCAATGTAAAATTGTAAAATATGTGACATCACACTAGGTAAGGAGGGGAGGAGTCTCACAAATGTGACCAGCTGTGACAAGGACGGGGGAGGGGTCAAAAAATAATGAATTTCCTGTGACGTAATTTATGGTAGGCCCCTAAATTGTAAATATAAATAAAGTGATCATCACATTTTGTGGGGTATAATCTTTGGCAAAGTAAATGTAGCCTCATGCTTGATAGTATTCTTTGTTTATCTGATGTAATTAGGATTCTCAGCTATACCGTTAAAACAATATTATACCTACTGGTTTCATAACATTATCCTTTTTAATGTTGGAAAAAAATACAGAATATTGTTTTCAGCATCCTTATACGTGTTTAAAAAGCAAACATGCTGTAACAATATAACAAAATAAATAATAGTTAAATATATTTTAAAACGCTATATATTTTCCCTTTCATCTCTAAATATACTTTATTTCGTGTAAAAAAGTTGGCAACTCTAGGTATTATCTACTATTGCAGACTTTGTAAAGATACATGGGAACTGGGAAAGAAATGGGCCACAATTGTTTGAAAGCTTCATGCTTTCAAACAATTGTGGCCCATTTCTTTTTGAAAAAAATAGTGATAAAAAATAAAGAGAGAGCAGTAGTTTAACGCCTACCAAACAACTAACCTTCGATGTAACCGAACTCGTCCTTTCAAATATAAACGAGAGGTGTGACTTTTTTAGTAAAGCTCGGTCTTTTAAATATTAAAAATCTTAATGTGTGACTTGAATAATTTTTAAGGATCTTCGCTTAAGTATGGATTCCATTTGCTTAATGGTATATTATTTTTCTAACTTAATAACCTTTAAAAACAAATTTGAAATGGGCTGTTACTTACATATTTATAAATAAATAAAACCGCCTGCCCCATATCTTTGAAGGGAAAGGAAAAGATGCAACTTGTGCACGCAAAATTAGCCAACAATATTCCCACCATGTGACGAGTGGCCATAATATTTTCAAATCGAACTCGTTATCCAGTCTTGGAAATCATGGTTTCTCAAAAAAAAAAAAACGCAGCAACACTTTTTTGGGTTCTCATGTTACCATCAAAAACGCGAGCATGTTATGAATGTCAATTATATTAATAAGAAACTAGTTTTATTTTAATCCCCGTGTATTCGGACTAATATTTGCAGTGCGAAAGTTTGTTTGTTTTGATGTTTAGATATTCAATGACCCAAGATAGGATTGAACAGATTTGGATGAAATTTAGTATACAGGAGTATGTTTACTGCCTAGGCTGCACATACGGGCTATATCTTGTCCCGGAAACAATCAACTGTTTTCACCGAATTCACAGAAAACTTCGATCACAATCATACAGGTAGTACTAAGTATTGATTAAAAATAACTTGAAATCTGGAACAATTAAACAATCCGTACAGTATAACACGATTTTACACACTCATACAAAATTAACGTTATCGTATAAACAAACATTAGCAAGGGCTCTCAGTATTAATAACTCTGATTTCATATAATTATAATTAGAATGCGCAAACGTTTTTTTATTGTGAGCGGTTATGATTTGTTTAATTGAATACAGATGATGTTTGAGTCATTATTTGACTTAATAAAGCAGAAGGAGTCTTATGTCCTTTATTCGCTTTCATAACAAATGTAGGTAATCCATTTTTTCTGAATAAAATTTTTCACCTGATATTTTTCACTTTCATAATTTTAGCTGTTTTTCTCGCTCTCACTGCATTTAATTTTAAGCGCAAAGGGATTAATTTTCATATCTTTTTTTATGGGCTACTGTGACATCTATCTGTATCTATCTGTCTGCAATATTTATTTCAACAAGATCTGTCTCGTGATTTGAGTTGGGAGACAGTCAAGATAAACAATTTAATTAAGTATTCTTAATTACAATTTTATCAATGTAGTATTATAAATGCAAAAGTTAGAATAGATGGCTGTTACTCAAACAATGACGTAAATTCATTGACGACAAAGGAAATATGTGGCCTATCATACCAATTTTCATCAAGATAAGTTGAGTCGGTTTTAAGTTACAAGATCGAAGACAGGCAAACATTTTTAAAATGACAAATTAATGTCGTCGGGTAATCAAATGAATATTTAGGACCACATTAAATAACAAAAATACAATTTTCGAATAAGCACTACCTTCAGTTTTAAATAGTAGAATGGATTAAATTAAAAATTGTTTGTTTGAAATCATGCTGTTTAAATACGGCCAAAATTGCAATTCTAACTGGGTAGGAATAGTAGAGTACTAGAATAGTACCCACCGGTTTTAGTTATCAGTACAGTGTCTGGCCACTTGAAATTAGAATCAATGTACAAATTATAGTGTAAATAATATTGTGTGTATGTGAAAATTTCCCTTTCGTACTTATGAATCAAATTTATGACGATATTGTATTAAAATAGAATTATTTTTATAAAATCTTTGACAGTAATTGGCCAAAAACGGTACAGTGGCCACAAACTGTATTCTATTACTATTTGCTATCGAAACTTCAAACTCTGAACTAATGGAAGTAATCTTAGGCCATAAATAGAATAAACATTTTTTATTTATTGGAAGAAATGAGAACATGAATATTTTTATTAAATTAAACACGTTTGACGGGTCAACATTTTTTTAGTCACTACCGGAAGGCAAACTTGTCTACACACTTCGATGCTAAGTATTTTACAGCAGATAGCAAACAAGCAGATTGCCCTCCTGATGTAAAGAAATAACCATCGCCTAACCAAAGGTGCGTAACCCTTGTCTGACCCTCTGAATATTAGGAAATATTTCCTTATTCAGAGGTCTGACCCTACAGGTATCAGACATTATCAGGAACATAAAGAAAATATTCTATTTGTAAAAATAAAAAAATATATATGGCATTTAAAATGCTTTCATTTAAAAATATTAAATATTAAATAATAAAAATTTGTATATCTATATTAATATTATAAATGCGAAAGATTGGATGTTTGGATGGATAGATGTTTGGATTGACGTGATTGAGTAACAAACATCCATCCGATGTTTGTTACTCAATCACGCCAAACTACTGAACTGATTTGGATAAAATTTGGCACACAGGTAGATGATGACCTAGATTAGCACATAGGCTACTTTTTATCCCGGAAAAATAAGCTCTTCCCGTGGGGTTCACCAAAGACTTTTATAATGCAGGGAGCTGCGTGCTGCAGCTAGTGGTAAAATAAATTTGTAAATTGTGCACATATTGATTAAACAAAAAAAGATCGACTCAAACTCGATGAAAGGAGAATCGATTATTTCTAGCAATAAGCGGACCGACGCCTTTACGTGTTCATCCGAGGCACGGGAGTGGTATCAAACCAACACCAGTCTCCGAGGTGCTCCTTAGATTTTGGATTTAAGAAAAACCTCGAAAAACTTCAACAATAGTTTATGTCCGAACCGGGGATCAATCCCGAGACTCATGATCTGAGCCAAACAGGCTATCCTCTAGATCACAGCTGTCCAATGCACGGCTCGCGGGCCGCATGCGACTCGCAGATTGCAATTGTGCGGCCTGCGAAGTGTTTTTAATCCACCGGTACATTCTTAAAAAAATACTGTCTTCTTCCTGCGCGTATGTTGTAAGAAATTTCACTACAAGATAAGCTTGCCTGTTACAGTATTATGTTTTATTTAATAATTTTCCTTAGCTGTATTTGTATTTGTGTTTTCCTATTTGTTATTATATAAAAAAATAATAGACAAAAAAGACTACTGAGTTCTCCCGCCGGATCTTACCAGTGTGTGGCCGCGTTCTGATCCGGTAGTAAGTAATTTTTAAAATGTGGACTCATCAAAAAGACTAAATGTTTATTTGAATATCGTACAAATGAATAAATAACAAACATATTTTGATTTTATAGATTGACTGATCTGATGTTGCTGTGACAGTTATAGCTGTTAGGAATATAAATGCATAAACGTTATGACCACACCAGTAAAATTCCATGATATTGATTTACATAAAAATCAAATGGTTCAAAGTTTAACGCGATATAAGCCTCTGGTTGAGAATAAATGATAGGACCCCATTCTTACTTCGTCTAGACATCGTAATGAATTCTCGCGCATTAATTTTCGACAGTTTTGGACGGGATAATGAACTTTCACTCGCTTATGATCCAAATCATTTCTCAGATTCTGCTTTTACTTATTTTGGGTTATTTTCATTTTAATGTTTTTTATCTTTTGTATAGTCTAACGTTATCGAGGTCGGTATACACGCGTGAGGTCTTAAATTCGATATTATTCCTTTACGTTTCAGTTTTTTGAAAACGTTACTTGTTTTAAGCTGATATACAGCTCCAAACATGTTTTTCAAAAATTATACAAGCTATATAGGTGCCTGATTTGTTTATAGATTGAGCTGTTACATTATAAATCGATGTGTTGCATAATATCCGCCAACCTCTTCAATAATAGGGGTCCCCGGTCGGTATTTATTCTATAGAAAATAGAAAAATTATCCCAGCAAACACCGAAATATTTTAGATATAAAATAAGCAAGTATATAAAAATATTATTACACTTTCCGGGGTTAAAGATATGCTATTTTTTATAACCCGTAAGGTGCTGAAATGGTTTTTTTTGTCTATATATCATAAGATAGCAAACAAGCAAATGTTTCTCCTGATGGAAAGAGTGAACCATCGTTTATAGACACCAAAGATGTTAATGGTGCGTTGCTATCTTGTGACTAGTTCTAATGCCACATCCATAAGTTTACCGGTAAGTACGGCTAACTTACCCTCCAAACTGGAACACGAGAGTGGCAAGCACTGACGCTATTACGGTAGAAATAGGTAAGGCGGTGATACCAGACACGGACGAGACATTGCAGATCACTGCCACTTAGTAGCCACGACGTTTATAGCTCGCATAGCCATTCGATCGCCTTTACGACCTGCCTGGCAGAATGGCAGTTGGCCTATTTTTTAAAGGAGCCCGGACTAACACAGGGAAACTCGGACCAACACGGGAAAGATGAATGTTCTTAAACTGATTGGCGATTGATGTCTCCGCTGTGGTCTAGTGGGTCAGCGTTAGCGTTGGCCGCATGAGGTTTCGGGTTCGATTCCCGGGCCGGGCACATAAAAAAAGTGTTTTTTCAGTTTCCTGAAAAACACAAAGTTGGGACTGGAAATTGCCCGTTTGGCGATAGGCTTGCCACCTATCACATTTGTGGGACCAAGTATCTTCGGCTGCCAACCTCTTCGGGGATATGGACGTGAAGATACTCTTAAATTGATGATTTTTATGTAAGTTAAAAAGATAAAAGGTTGTACCTACATTACATATTGAAAAACGCGATAGTTAATGCTCATAAATAAACAATAAACATACCATAAAAAGATAATATTGCTTAACCACATAGTAAACTTTAACGAAAATAGTAATGTACAAAAAGTATGGTCACCGCACGATGCACTAACGAGTCTATTAGTCGCGAGTTCGGTTCGCTATTTGTAATCAATAAACTTCTAGGCACCGTGCGTGGGTGTCCGCACTAAACATTTTAGTTCGATGATTAGGTCAAAAATGTGCAAACTTTTTCACATATATCGGTATCAGAATAGAAGACTGAAGACTCTTCTTCAGTAGTTGTAATATTTTACCAATCACCCTGTAGAACGTCAGATACTAAAACATAATTGAATATTAAAGAAACACTTACTTTCTAACTTCACTGGTGTAGTCGCTTCCCCTTTCTAAAAGATGATCTATATTGTTGTTGTTTGCTTTGAGAGCTTCGTGCTTGCTTTTTGAGCAGACTCCGAAAACGGTGACATTGTCAACCGTTTTTGCGAGCTGAGCGACGGCTTGACCCTGGAAATATACAATAGCTTTAATCATGGGCAGTGCCATAATAATAATTGGTGCATAAGCAAGCTACTACAATAAATTCTGCATTTTCACACATGTTGGCGTGGGCGCCTTTTGAAGAAAACACTGTTTGCTGTTCTGGCAAGAAGTTCGTAAGAGGCAAATGATTGGCTATACAAGTCACTACGATCGTGTCTATTAGCTGGTTGAGTTCAACATCAACTCGTCCAGATCTGGTACTGCTTTGCCTGGCCTTATATATTTCTGTCGCAATAGCGTCCGTGCTTGTCATTATTGTGTTCCGCTTTGGTAGGTTAAGTAGCCAGTAAACTTGTACATGTGACATTAGAATCCTGCCACAACGGTAGCAATTCACCATTAACATCTTTGATGTCTATAAGCGATGTTTGTGTTTCCATCAGGAAAGCCACCTGCTTGCTTGCTATCTTTTGATATAAAACTGTAATTTTTAACATCACTTCATAGTAAACAAAGTCGCTTTCTCTGTTTGTCTCTATGTCCCTATGTATGCTTAAATCTTTAAAACTACGCAACGGATGTTGATGCGGTTTTTTTAGTAGATAGATTTATTCTTGAGAATAGGGATATCGTAGGGATATCGAAAAGGTTTTAGTATAAAACCTTTTCGATATCCCTACGGAAACAAAAGCTACGTGGGTGAAACTGCGGGCAGGTCGCTAGTTACCAATAAATGACAAATTTGTAACTTAGTAATTTAAATTTCTGACTTCGATTCGGTGTCCAGGTTGAGGCAGATATCCCACTTTGCCCTACTGTGGGTACGCCCATGGCACCCCATGGCTTTAATAAAAATAATTTTGTATGAACAATGCTATTTAGACAGACAATGAGATTTAGTTCATTTAATCGGCTCAGGATCATGAACTCCCAGGTTCGATTAATTTTAACATTAGGTAAAACCGGCGCAATAAAATAAAAAATGCGATAAATTTGCGTGTATTTTTAAAGTGAATTTGCTTGTTATAATGACTGTTATAATGTTAATTGCTTACATTTAAAATACCTATTTGATTTAATATTGAGATAACGTGGCTTATTTTCACAATCACAATTTACAGTTCATGGACGTTTAAATTTTTACTCGACTGCGACAGAAGGAGGGATATGTTTTCGAGTACATGTTTTATGTACGCATGTATTTATTTCGCCATGGAATTCGTGGAACGACGAGGTCTAATGCTACATGCATAAGGATACCTCACCCTCCAAACCGGAAAACAACAGTGACATGCCTTGACGCTATTGCGGCTGGAATAGGTAAGGCGGTGGTACCAAACCCGGGTGAAACAATGCAGAACTCTACCATTAGCAGAGTCAATCGGTCGCCTTTTATGACCTGCCTGGCAGAAGAACAGTTGGTCTATTTTTCTAAGGAGCCCGGACCAACCCGAGGTAAACACGTCAGTCTTGACCTCCCTGCAGGTGTCGAACCTGCATCCAAATCACATCTCAAGGTTATGTCATTATTCCATTCACCCATAGGCCCGTGAGGCCCCGGCCTAGGGCGGCATAATTCTAGAGGCGGCATAATTCTAAATAAATTTTCAAGACGACGCGGCAAAATCAGTCGTTCCTCTTTCCTCAAACTTCCTTTTCTACGTACGTAACGCGAAGTTAAAAAGGCGGCATATAATTCGGGGTTTAGGGCGGCATCAAGCGTAAATCCTCCACTGCACACGAAGCAGAGACAGTTTGAGTTTTTGGAAGATATTCTTATAGATCTGTATCTGTACCTAAATCGTGAAAACTACTATACAGATTTAAATGAAACTTTAAAGAAATTCGCTGATTCATGGTATGTGAACAGCGTCGTACATAAATATCTTCAACACACAAGTCTTGTAAATGATTACAGTAATCAGTATCAGGTAGCTGTCAATCGCCTCTGTGATCTAGTGGTCTAGTGGTCCAGTGTCGGTGTTGTCCACATGAGGTCCCGGGTTCGATGCCCGGGTCGACCATTTCAAAATGTGTTTTTTTTTCAGTTTTCTGATAAAAACAATGTTGCCCGGGATTGGTAAGGGTCTAGTTGGCGATAGGTTAGCCACCTATCACATTGTGGGATCAAGTATCTTCGGTTAATCGAGGGTGCGCTTGTTGTGCCTCTGCGTATCTCTTCGGGGATACGGGCGTGAAGACGTGAAGATACCATGTTATAATTATAGCACATCACATATAGACTATTTAGGCGTATTGATGATCTAAGGCTAGGTATATACTTTTTACATAACAGGATAGTTAATAGATACCTTCGATACCTATTAACTATCCTGTTATGTGTATCTTCGATAGAATAATTATTGTCTATAAATACCAAAGATTTGAATGGTGCGTTGCTATCCGTGGTGGTGGGGACCTTATGCCATAAGCGTTAGTTTCACGCCTACCTTACCGGCAGACATGAGCCAGCGTACAAGCTGTCACCAAATATGGGCTAGACGTTGCATAAATTTACCGCCATGTAGTCATGACGGTAGTGATAAATTTTGTTAGTTATTTCGCCTTTTACGAAGTGCTAAGTGGGAAGGCTGATGGTCTACTCTTCAAAAGGCAACTGGACCCACACGAAGGTAATGGATGACTATAAGTACTCGAATATACCTTAAAGAAGCAGACATAAACAGATATTACGTAGTCTATACTCTATCCGTACTAATATTATAAATGCGAAAGTAACTCTGTCTGTCTGTCTGTCTGTCTTTCTGTCTGTCTGTCTGTCTGTCTGTCTGTCTGTCTGTCTGTCTGTCTGTTACGCTTTCACAACTAAACCGCTAAACCGATTTGGATAAAATTTGGTACAAATATAGTTTGAGACCCAAGAAAGGACATAGGATAGTTCTTATCCCGGAAATCCCACGGGAACGGGAACTATGCGGGTTTTTATTTTAGAATTTTTTCCACGAGAACGAAGTCGCGGGCACAGCTAGTATGTATATATGGTAGTATAATTTCCTTTCTTTGCAATGTGTAATTGAGAAAAAATATAATTTTATTGCATATCAACTACTGGAATTCATAGGACATAGAACTCAAGGTTTGAAATTCTAACACAATAAGATAATTGTAGCTGTCATTATAAAGCGGCCATATTGGAATATTTGACATGGAAACTAGACCCCACCCATCTCATATGCTTAAAATACAGACAAATTACGGGGCATTGACTTGGAGGGTAATGAGTGACGTAATAACGGAAGCGAGAACATTCCACAGCGCACTAGGATTTTTCTCACCCAATTCAATGCAATTAGATGATTTACATTGTGTGCGCACGCGCACGCCGCACATCCAGTCAAATAAAGCTAACGTTTAGGTTACGAGAACCAAGTTGGAATATTTTTATGAGTGAATAGTGATGCGCCAACTAGTTTTTCTTTTCTATCATAAGATAGCAAACAAGCAGATGGGTCTCCTGACGGACAGAGTCACCCATCGCCTAAAGACACCAAAGATGTAATGGTACGTCTAATACTACATGCATAAGTTTGCCGGCTACCTCACCCTCCAAACCGGAACGACAGTGACAAGCACTGATGCTATTGCGGCAGGAGTAGATAAGGCGGTGGTACCAGACCGGGGCGAGACAATGCATAACTTTACCACATTGTATATTTATTGATGCCTTTTATTTCAACCGAGTGCAAGGGATATATATTTAAAAAAATATAGCCTTCTTTACTCACTGATGTATACACTCACGGATAATGTAGCTTTCGCTAAATATTTCTTCTTCTCGTGTTTGTCCGGGCCCCTTTAAAGAATAGACCATCTGCCATTCTGCCAGGCAGTTCTTAATAGGCGAAATTGGTTATAATTGTCAATATAATTGTTATAATTAGGTGATAGAGTTCCGCAACCTCTCGTCTGGGCATTTGGTACCACCGCCTTACCTATTCCTGCCACTAAATCATCAATGGTTGTCATGGTCGTGTTCCGGTTTGGAGAGAAATGTAGCCGGCAAACTTATGCATGTGACTCTCCGACCCCGCTACATATACCCCGCAGCAACGCACCATTAATATCTTTGGTGCCTATAGGCGATGATTTCTCTTTCCATCGAGAGAGTCATTGCTCTCTTATTTTTTACTATCTTATGATATATAAAAAGTACCTAAGTACGTACCTAATAGTGAAGAGTTTATTTTGTCAATTTGTAGCCAAGTCACGCATTTTTTGGCCTAATCTCGTATGTAGCCCATGGTTTGCCGAATATTTAGGTGTAAGAGTTGACAACCCTACCAGAGGGATTAATTATAATTACTTTATGTAGTTAAAATTAATAGATACTTTTAATTTTAAAATGAAAAATATGTAAAACAGAATATTAAATTTTATTTTATATTTATACATGAGCAAAATAATTCTGAATGATTCATCACGGAAACTGCTTGACATATGAAGATAAGCGGAGAGGTAGTTTATTTTTAAAACTTATTATAAGAGACGTCAGCTAAAAACGTTGATTCATTAAAAGTATCTGTTAAAATAAATAATTTTTCAATTTAACTTGGAAATAATTTTGTGACAGGGGCGGATTAAATACATCTAAGCACTCTCGCAAAATGAAGTCCTTGGTTTTTGTTCAACAATTCATCGAGAGTAAAGCCTTAAGCAACAGCTTGGTTAAATAATACGTGAAGTAAAAACTTTGTACATTTTTTCCGTTAATAATACGAACATTCTTAAACGCTTTATTTATTAATGCAATAGCGGCAGTTATTATTACTTGTTATCACTTTCTTTTGACTTAGAGAGCGATTAATACACGCAGAACGGGGATAGCGACATATTATTTACATATTTACTATAGGCGATGATTTCTATGTCCATCAAGGGAGTTATCTGCTTGTTTGCTATTCCATAACATAAAATATAAAAAACTCGCTCAGCTGGGCCTCGCGTTTTTTTAATATAACTATATAGCAATGTCACATGTATAAGTTTACCGCCTACCTTACTCTCCAAACCGGAACACAACAATAATAATCGTTGACGCTATTGCGTGAGAAATAGATAAGGCGGTGATACCAGACCCGGGCGAGACGTTGCCGAACTCTACCATCTAGTAACCACAGTGGTAGTGACACGTATTGCCAATCGGTCGCCTTTTACGATCAGTCTGGCAGAACGGCAGATGGTATTTTGTTCAAGGCTGGGCTCGGACCAACACGGCGTGCTCGTTTAAACTCCGATATAGACAGTGTGGGATGCTGATGAGCGTTGATAGGTAGGTTTGTTTGTTAATTTGTTAATCGAACGAGTAGATAGTTTTATGTACTTAGTTAAAATTATATTTTCTCCAGCGATCACCCTCTTGAAATTCGACCATTTTAAACAATAAAATCTGTCTCTAACTTTGAGAAACGATTTTAGTAATAAATATAATTGAATGCATAATAATAATACTAAATACTAGCTGACCCGCGTAGCTTCGCCCGCGAGTAGATTAACATGTCGTCAAGATAACTTTTCATACAAATTTCTCCTCTATTTCAAACCCTCTAATTCATCCTCTATTTCAACCCTTTAAGGATGGATTTTTTTTTTAAATTAGCCTATGTTTAACCCTGGCTCTTCAACTACTTCCATGCCGAATTTCATGAAAACAGGCAGACAGACATTCGCATTTATAATATTAGTATATATATATATATATATATATATATATATATATATATATATATATATATATATATATGTATATTAGTATGGATTGTTGGTCAAAGTACACGAATAGATCCAACTCCAAAGTAAGGAAATTATTTCCTTGTGTTATGGGTGCTAATCAATGATAATAAATAATTAATAATAAATAAATACATAGACGAATACTGTTACATACATAATAAACATCTAAACCCAGAAATACAAACATCTGTGCTCATTACGCTAATGCTTGTACCTATCGTGCATCGAAACTGAGCCTCATTGATTCGTAGTTAGGTTCACTAACCACACGATCAACGGGGTGGTCAATACATGTCTATATTATCATGTACCTACGTCAAATGAATATAGTGTGTAGGTACTTAATGTTTATTTTAATGTATTTTTAATGCATTATCATTTAAAAATAATAAAAAGGTTTTTGCTTCGCGTATTAATATATTAATTATTATATATGCCCGCCCAGGTTCAATGTGATGCAGATATTTATTTATAAAACCACATTATTCAAACGTGTCAGTTCCAACGTGTTTATTTCTCCAAAAAATACTAACTTAAGTATTCTCTTCGCACGCTCATAATTATTTATTACTGATTGAGTTGTTTTAACACAAAGCATCCGTGTGATCTTAAAGATGTAAAACACTAATAAAGTTTGCGAAAATAGCAATCAACGAGAATTTGTATCTATATTATTATTATAAATGTGAAAGTTAGGATATTTGGATGTAAGGATGAATGGATGTTTGTTACTCGATTTCGCAAAAACTATTGAACGGATTTGGATGAAACGTTGGCACAAAGATCTTTCCTGAAAGAAATGTAAAAAACGGTGTAAAGATGAGAAAGGGCATGTTCCGTTGGTTCGGACTTGTAGAAAGAACGGTTAACAAAGCTGATATACAATGCGAATGTGGAAGGATGTATGTACCGGGGAAGACCAAGACTGACATACCATGATCAGATTATTCGAGTACTATCCGAAGGTGTTGTCAAGAGTCTTCGCAACCGGCGCTTGTATGAAGAGAGTAAATGAACGTAAAGGAAGCGACTAGCGAGACAAGTCTTCAAGGATCGTGATGTATCGCACAGGTTATCTCTGCCTACCACGTAAGGGAGATCCCTTAAAGATATGTATGCATATAGGTAGATGATGAGCTAAAATAGCACATAGGCTATTTTCCATCCCGGACAAAGGAGTAATTTTTTTATATCATAGGATAGCAAGCATTATATCATATGAGATAACCATCGCCTATAGACATTAAAAATGTAAAGGTGCGTTGCTGTCCGTGTGTCGGGGTGTTAATGTATCGTAATGTATATATTAATAAGTTTACCGGCTACTTTACCCTCCAAATCAGAACTTGACAGTGACATTCATTGACGCTTTTGCGGCAGGAATAGGCAAGCCGATAGTACCAGACCCGAGCGAGACGTTGCAGAACTCTACCACCTAGTAGTCACGACAGTAGTGACTACTGTGGTAGTGGTATGGTTGTGACTAGTGTATAGCCAATCGTTCACGTTTTACGAATTGCCTGGCTGATATGCAGATGGTAGGTATATTCTTCATAAGGGCCCAAGACCAAGACAAGGATATTTTTAAGTTCCCACTACGTATGTAGATAAGGAAGTTACTGATTTTACCCCGATTTCCGAAAATCGAATTTTCACCAGATGTTCACGTTTTGAGGAAGGAATCCTTTCCGACTATTTTCACGATGACGTCAGTATGTATGTATGTGTGTGCGTGTGTGTGTATGTAAACATCTCATAACTTTTGAACGGCTGGACCGATCGAAACGCGGTTGATGGCATTCGATTACATCCCGCTCAACTTAGATTTCCTGAAAATTTGAACCGATTCGTTCCAGGAGATTTTGAGAAATTTTGAAAAATCACCAAAAAAATGTTTGACGAAACAGTATTTTTTTAATATAGCTTCTAGATTTATGTACTGATTGAGAACAAAAATTAAAGCTCTATTCCTCAAAAAACTACGTCTAATACATAAATTGCATCAAAATTTGTTTATCCGTTTGGGAGTAATCGTTGACGAAAAATTTCGAAAAAAGTGTTTTTTCGACATAGCTTCAAAATTTTTCAACCAATTTTTGATGTTCTATGATATTTTAGTACTAAAAAAATTACGTCAAATGCCGTTCAAAAAATCGAAATCGAATCTAATTCTCAAAACTTATAGCTTTTCAAATAATAAAATTACGTTTTTTTAGCAAACTTAGTTAATTTTTTTTAACAATTTTCAAGTTAATTCACCGATTGACTTAAAAATCTTATCAGCTTTCCTCCTTTAAAAACTGCGTCAATTACCGGTAATTTAATCAAAATCGGTCAATTTGTTTGGGATTTATCAATGAAGAAAATTAAAAATAAAATGTTTTTGACATAGCATCGAAAATTTTCAACCTATCGATTATTTAGCTAAAACAATATTTTAGATCTCAAAAATTGAGTTGAATGCTATCATCGTTTTCAAATATACAGCTTTTCAAAAATTAATATACTGCCATTTTTAATAAAATAGATGTTTGAATTGTAAAATCTATGCTTATATTTTTTACTGTTTTGAGCTTAAAATACCTTATTTAGTGGGAAGTTTCAGGGATGGCCCATAGGGTCGACCGCTTACATTTTTTTTGTAATATTACGATGCAAAAAATGCTGAACGGATTTTGAAAAGATACCTATATGTATGTATATGAAGTAATATTTTTATAGAGGTTTTATAGTTGGTTATTTTAAGATTTCACAGTAGGTTAGTTATACACTGGCTTTTCCATAAGGTGTAAAAGCCGCAATATTATGAAAGAAGCATGTACAGACGATATACCACAATTCGCTTCAATATTATGTAAACAATAGCGTGTTTTGATACCGGCCACACTTGAATTCAGAGAAACCTAATATTGCAATGTTTCTTATTGTTAACTTACTTTTGTGGGTTATAACATTTTTGTGGTATAGCAAGCAAGCATATTATTATAATTCTCCTATATGTAAAATATCTATATATCTATACATATAATAAAATCGTAGGAAAGTCAAAACTGTACATTGAATATTTTTTTAAAAGAATACTTGGGGCGTGATCTACAATGGATATTGAAGCCATAAATATAGTTTTTAGAATTTTTGTCCGTTTATCTGTTTGTCTGTATGTATGTCCGGGATAAACTCAAAAAGTACTGCATGGATTTACTTCAAATTTTGCATGAATATTACTAACAGGTCGGGTCAACATATAGGCTACATATCACGCTATCACCTACCGGGGAGGAGCTGTGCGGAGTAAACGAAGTCCGCGCGGACGAAGTTACGGGCAACAGCTAGTTAATACATAAAGTAAAAACTTTGAGGCAATTACGCGAACGGTGGAGCATGAAAGGCACAGTTAAATTTTACATTGCGGAACACTGAAGAAACCTAGTATTTAAAAAAAAGTGTATAAAAAGACAGATATAAATAAAAAATAAACATTACACATGCAACATTCATGTGACATACATGATAATCAGGGGTGTAGCTACCGCCGTATCAATTGTACGGGGCCCCCGGGCCACGGGACAAAATTAAATTTATTAAGATTAGATATAGAGTACTCACCACACCACCTCCAGCTGAATGAAGAAGAAGGCTCTTGTCAGGGGTCAGGTTTGCCATTTCGAAGAGCAGCAAGTATGCCACCACGTAGTTAGTGGTAATGGCGACCGCGTCCAGCGCGCTCATGCCCTCCGGCAATGCGTACACGTACTGCGCTGGCACGGAGACCAGCTCAGCCCAGGCCTTGTACTCGGGGAGAGCAACCACTTGGTCTCCGACCTATGGAATAGAAATAACATGTAACAAATATTTTGTTGACGGATATAATAACTGTAAACTAAAAATGTACAAAAGCTCTAACTATTTACCATTACCTCCAATAATAATGTATTAAATACACACTATAGCGTCAGTGGTTGTCACTGTCGTGTTCCGGTTTGGAGGGTAAAGCCCCGTTATCATTTTGATTAGTGCGAGTGTGAGTGTTTAATGCAGGTGCTTGGTATTAATGAAAAAATACGTGAAGACAGGCGTTGGTCAGTGCGAGTGATTAGTAATCAACGTAGTAAAAGTGAATAGACGCTGATTACTAATCACTCGCACTGACCACTGACCATCTCCACGTATTTTTTGCTTAATACTTAGCACCTGCATTAAACACTCGCACTTGCACTAATCAAAGTGAAAACGGGGCTGAAGTTAGCTGGTAAACTTATACATGTAGTGGCATTACCATCCCGCGTCACAGACAGCAAGGCACCATTAACATATTTGGTTTCGACATGGGGTGGTGCTGGTCGGTTGTTTGCTACTTTATGAAGAGTTATGACTTATATAAAAAACAAACACGGCCTTAATGGTTCATGTGCATTACTTGTACAGCAACTATATTCGAAAAGTTCAAACTTTTCATATTTGGTTATCAAAGTTTGGATTTGTCCAGAGTCAAAACTCTCCTGATTGAATTATGTCAGACTAACAGTTCTTAAATGGAAAAAAATATTTCTTCAAAACCAGTTGATTTGATTGGAGTTGCGATGCTACAGACACACAAGTTAAATTTGTGTCATCGCTCCACTTGTGTCGGGAGTTTAAAAGGAAAACGCAACTTCGTTGTAGTTATAAAAAAATTTTAGTAAAAAATATTTTTCTCACGAAAAATTTCTAAGATGAAGAAAATTGGACAGTATCTAAATTTGAGACAGATAACTTCGATTTTAGTGCAGAAGCTATAAAACCTATTAAAGCCTCGTTTTCACTTTGATTAGTACGAGTGTGAGTGTATAATGCAGGTGCTTAGTATTAAGCTAAAAATACGTGAAGACAGCCGTTGATCAGTGCGTGTGATAAGTTATCAGCGTCTATTCACTTTTACTACGCTGATTACAAATCACTCGCACTGATCCACAGCTATTTTCACGTATTATTTGCTTAATACTAAACACCTGCATTAAACACTCACACTCGTACTAATCAAAGTGAAAACGGGGCTTAACCTATAGTGGTACTAGTTCAACTCGAAATATTATTTTGGGAGTGTTTACGTCAACTATTACGCCATATTATAGTTTATATATACGTACATGAACTTCTTACATAAGTACCTTATATTTCATGAAAGCACTATTTCTTTGCCAGAGATTAAATGATATATTGTTAATAAGGAAATTTTTGACATAAGCTTATCGCTAAGCTATAGTATCACTTGGTTTTTCAGGACTAGCCATATGGATCCAACATACCATTAGTACTTACATGGATGCAATGACAAAAGTATATAATATAGTAAACCAAGTGATAGTAAAGCACACAGTTCTAACCTTTAATTTTTTTGTCAATTTTATGTCGTTTATATCTCTAAACTTAAGCCTCATAATAAAAATTTCTGGACTTAAACTGTATTTATTGTGTTTGTATTTCACTAACACAATAATTTAAGTACAAAGATATAAAGAGGAACCCTTTTTTAAACCTATTTAATGCTTTTGAATAATATTTATCAAGCATCGTGAGTCGTGGCACTCGGTTCTCTCTGCACGGGGACGTAAGAAATCTGGCGTAAAGATATGTATATATGTGTAAGTATAACAAATAAACAACGTAATTTAAAAAAAAGTGGAGATACCTGTGTAAAAGTACATGGATGTGCTACGATTACGCTCAAAACTTTTAAAATATCGGTACCGTTTTTAACAGATTCAGTAGTTCACGGCTTTTTTTTATGTCATAAGATAGCAAACAAGCAGATGGGTCTCCTGATGGAAAGAGGCAACCATCGCCTATAGACACCAAAGATGTTAATGGTGCGTTGCTATCTTATAGCTAGGTCTAATGCCACATGCATAAATTTACCGGCTACCTTACCCTCCAAACCGGAACACGACAGTGACTAGCACTGACGTTTTGCGGCAGGATATATATAGAATAGGTAAGGCCAGACCCGGTCGAGCCGATGCAGAACTCTACCACCTAGTAGTCACGATGGTAGTGACGCGCATTGCCTCTCGGTCGTCTTTTACGACGTGCCTGGCAAAACGGCAGTTGGCCTATTCAAAGGAGCCCGGAAGCAACACGGGGAGGGGGGGGGGATTGTTTCCTATTAATAATTACTATCTAATTCAGTGTCGTTTAATTATCTATTAAATAAAGAGCGTTATGAAGCGTGTTCTTTTAAATATTCGAAACTTTTTATTTTTACTTAAATTTCATGGTTAAAACATAATAGGTAGTAGGTCCAAATGTTACTTTACGGTCGGTATAAATTTTAATTGAACAGGTCTTGTATTTTAATCAAAGTTTGAGACTCTCGGACTAGTCTCGTGTAATTCAGACGACGACATAAATCTTTTACAGCTTTCTCTAAGTGTATTTTGATGTTTTCTCTAAAGTGGAAAAGATTCGGTAGCCTTTAGTAAGGTTCGACCAAATATCCTTATCCGATATATTTTATAACCATCAAGTATCCAATATATTTTATAAGCAGCCAGTATAAATAAAAATTGTCATTATTATCGACTGCTTATGTGTTTTTTTTTTCATACTATAAGATAGCAAACAAGCAAATGATATTTTAAAAATATGTTAAGAAACTGTTTAAATTGGTGATTAAGATAGAATTGAAGAAAAATTCTAACTCTTACATTACGTCTTACGTATTCTGTGTGGTATTGTATCCTCCTCGGCTCTCTATATTTGTGTATTTCATAAGAAATTTGTTAATAGTATAAACTATTAGACAATGGTGTCAGAAACAAACCTTTTTTTGATTAATAACAAGTAAAATTTTTGTGAACAGCTTCGTTTTTAATGAGACACCCATCTTTTCTATCTTCGAATCTGGTAACTAATAAAATGGATAAAAAGAAAACTTAAGAGTGTCGGACTAAGAAAAGTTTGCACTTTAGGTATTCCACTTTAGGACAAAGTAACCCTTGAATAATAATAATTAACAAGCTGTTGTGAGAATATTAGTTGACATTTGACAAATTAGTTGTGAGAAAATTAATTGACATTAATCAATTTAAAAATCTTATAATTCCGAATCTTTAGAGTGGAGGACTCGTCAAAAAGACCATCGAATATGTATGGCAAAAATTTTTCGTGTTTTTCATAAAATAATTAAGCGATTAAACCAAAGAAATAATAATTATTATTGTTAATTTCCTTCACCGCATTAAAATATTCTAACTTTATTAGTTACCCGATTCGAGATTTTTCGAACATAGAAAAAATTTGCGTTTCTTCAAAATGAAGCTGCTCACAAAAATCCAGCTTGTTATTAATCAAAAAGAAAAGTTTGTTCCCGGGACCACGGCCTATATAAAACAGCGAACAAGCGGATGATATTTGAAAAAATATTTAAAAAACTTTTAAATTGCTGTTTGAAGAGATAATTAAATTCTACCCTTACGTTTTACGTATTTTGTATGGTATTGTATACTTGTCGGCGCTCTATGTTTCTGTATTTTTTATATCATAAGATAGCAAACAAGAAGTTGGTTCTGCTGATAAATGAGACAACCATCGCCTATAAACACCAAAGACGTTAATGATACATTGCTATTCGTGTGGCAAGTTATTAATGCAACTTACATGGGTTTACCGGCTACCTTACCCTCCAAACAGGAATATGACAAGGACGCATTAACGCTATTGCTACAAGAATAGGTAAGGCTGTGTTAGCAAATACCCGAGCGAAATGTTGCGGAACTCTACCACCTAATAGTCACGATGGTATTGACTCTTATAGCCAATCGGTCACCTTTTACGACTTGCCTGGCAGAACAGTAGTTTGGATACGGAGTGGCGGTGTTTAAATTATCATTATACAGTTTTTTATTAATCATATAATCATTAAATAGTAAATAAGCAGATAGCTTTCCTGATGGAAAGAGAAACCATCGCCTATAGACACCAAATATGTTAATGGTGCGTTACTATGCGTGTGGTGAGATGGCATTGCCACAAGCATAAGTCTTTCGGCTACCTTACCCTCCAAACCGAAGCACAACAGTGACAAGTATTGACGCTATTGCGGCAGGAATAGGTAAAGCCGTGGTACCAAATACCCAGGAGAGACGTTGCGAAACTTTAGTAGTCACGATGGTATTGAATCTTATAGCCAATCAGTCGCCTTTTACGCCTTGCCTGACAGAACAGCAGTTGGTCTATTCTTCAAAAGAGCCCGGGCCAGCACGGGTAATGTGGAGTTCAGGCAAATCTACATGGATACCAATGTATGATGCTCGGTTTTCTCTGCTTATTCTGCATGTGAGCTGTTGTAAAGATATGTATGTACCTAATCATAGTAATTAGTTTGTATTAGACCCCTATTTAATTTATGCACAACGTTATCATGCTTTGAATAAATTGAAACATTAATAATAATGTATAACATCCTGTTGAGATTATTAAAGTTAAAGGCTTAATTGGAAAAGATAAGTAAAGTCTGGTAATCTAGAAACTAGTAATTTATTTAATCACTTATTCATGTTATAAGGAAAACTAACATGTTTTAATAAAAGACTATACCCACAGATATTTGTGGCTATACCCAGTGGCGTAGCTAGCATGGGTGTCGTTTGGTGCAACCATTATTGTGTTACCGAGAGTCGAGAGAAATCTACCGAGAAAGCTCAATATGATAGTAAGATGCGTTAAAGTTCCCCGTCTTGGTCCCAGGCTCCTTTGAAGAATAGGCCAACTGCCGTTCCGCCAGGTAGGTCGTAAAAGACAACCGATTGACAATGCGAATCACTACTATCGCGGCTACTAAGTGGTAGAGTTTTGTATTATTGTTTTAAGTTTTACACTTGTTCTGTATTGTCTCGTCCGAGCCTGGTACCACTGCCTTACCTATTCCTGCCGCAATAGCATCAGTGTCACTGTCATGTTCCAGTTTGGAGGATAGGGTAGCTAAAACTTGTGCATGTGGCATTATACCTCGCTACAAGCTATCTTTTATCAACGCACTATTAGCATCTTTGGTGTCTATAGGCGACTTTCCATCAGGAGACCCATCTGCTTGTTTGCTATCTTATGATATAAAAAAAGTTGTATTTACACACAGAAATACAGAGTTATACTTATTGCTTACAGATGAAATAAAATTACTTCAAGGGTAATTTTTAAAGCTCGTCATCTCATTCGGTACGATAAAACAGTGCAACATGGGTTATTTCTATTTTTTCACGATATATCTACAAATGTATGACGCTTTTGACAACGGTAAAAACGTTTGCTCATATGCGCGGCAACACTTTTCCTTCCCAATGACGTGTGTATTAGTATTCATGTGGTCTGTGGTTAGAATAGTTAAATATTGTCCCTGTCGGGGATAGAGCGCGGTTGAGATCGTTAGACGTATACGCTAACCAATCGATCATCGAGATGGTCAAAGACACATAGTACTGTTAACAGATTTAAACATGCGTATAGATTACTGCTGATACGATAGACGTATCGTCTATTTCATAGCAATACGTTAGAACTCCTAGCTCGTTTATGACAAAGTAAGCTGCCACCCCGTTGCAACGCGTTGGTCGAGTGAGTAAACGACCTTGAGTACGCAATCAATGAAGCCCGGATTCGATTCCCGACCGGGACAAGCATTTGTACTTATGATGAGCATAAATGTTTGTACTTCTGAGTTTGGTTTTTTCTTTTTACCTGTATATAAAATTCTCGTGTTACAGTGTTAGTTACCATAATCCTCCGAAGGGCTTGATTTCTTTTATGAAATTTTATATTCATATTCAAAAGGTCTGAGAATCGACTACTATTTCATACCTCTAAGTGATAAGGGTTATCCACCTTACCTATACATGTATTTCTTTGTATCGTTAGCTGACACCTATATCACAAGCAAGCTTTGATATAAATACTATCATATAAAAAAAAAACAAATAATTTGCTTACTTTGTGATAGTTCGATTTGTGTAATTTGTTCAACGATATTTATGATACGATTTTAATGGTATATTGCTATATGTGTGGCGGGACGATAATGCCACATACATGCAGCTTGTAATTATACTGCCACAAGCAATGATAATGCCACAAGCATATCCTCAAAACCGAAACACGATAGTGATAAGTACTAATAAAATAACAAGTAAATATCACTGACATTTTACATAAATTGATCTAACCCCAAAGGAAGCAAATTATTTGCTTGTGATATGCGTGTTAGTCAACAATATTAATACATAGAAATCTATAATACATATAAAACTAAGTCGGGTTTTCCTTCCTGACGCTATAACTTCAGAACGCACGAACGGATTTCCACGGTTTTGCATTCGTTGGAAAGTCTGGGGCTCCGTGAGGTTTATACCAAAAAAATTTAAAAGCAAAGCACAGCAAAGCCATCTGGTGGCGAATCGGAGTTCGCCGGGTTTGCTAGTCTTCTATAATATAAAAATAAGTCGGATTTTCCTTCCTGACGCTATAACTCCAGAACGCACGAACCGATTTCCACGGTTTTGCATTCGTTGGACGAATCCAACGAATACAAAACCGTGCAAATCGGTTCCATGAGGTTTATAGCAAAGAAAATTTAAAAGCAAAGCAAAGCCATCTGATGGCGAAACGGAGTTTGCCGGGTTTTTAGTACATATATAATTATTCAAATATGTTTAATAAACACCCAAACCCAGAAATCCAAACATTTATGCTCATCACATTTTTTTTGATCCCTCGTCACAACCTCGTCAATGTAATGAGCATAGGCGTTTGTATTGACCCAGAAATACAAACATCTATGCTCATCATATTGATTGCGTAGTCAGGGTCACTAACCACTCGACCAACGGGACGGTCCCCTCATGCTGAGTAATGGGTAAAGCGGTGGTACCAAGATGTTGCGGAACTCTACTACTTTGATTGTCATGATAGTGACAAGTTTAGCCAATCGTTTGCATTTTACGAACTGCAGGCCTACTCTTGAAAACAATATAAATCTTTACTCAATATTGATAAAAACAATAAGTTTTGAATATCGTGAAAAAATGGTACTCTTGAAACCAATATTACCCACATTGATTCGGTATAGTAACGACCTAATTATTGGAAATAGATGGCATCGTTACACGTCAAGCTAGTGTTACAAGTGGAAATTTTAAGTACTGTTTTAAACAAAATAACAAATAAAAGCAATAATGAATAGTTCCAAAAAATTTCGAAATCCGTATGGCGCTGTCGTCGAATCCAATAATTGATTATAGTTGTCCAGAGTACGAAATACTTCAAAGTTCATTAAATATTCATTTAAAATTGAAATCGGTTTTCAAGAGTAGCCCTACTGACCGTCAAAATGAAAAGAATGTCAAATGGTCAATTCTTCAAATCTACTCAATAGCATATGTTAACGACAACGTACCTTGAAGTCGGTGACGCCCTCTCCAACCTGCTCTATCTCTCCCGCACATTCAAATCCGAGGATGAACGGAGTCTTCGGTGGTGAATCAATAGCTCCTTGCCTTACGATCAAGTCTTGGAAGTTGAGTCCACTGTAACAATAGGAAATTACCTATTTAACAAATATTCCATGTTTTTATACTACGAGTATATATATATACTAAACTACAATCGCCTCTGGTCTAGTGCTCCGGTATTGGAGTTCATCACATGAGGTCCCGGGCTCGATTCCCGGGTCAGGCAATTAATAATGTGTTTTTTTAAGTGTTCTGATATAAACAACGTTGTTCGGGATTGGAAAAAGTGCCCGGTTGGCGATAGGCTGGCCAACTATCACAGTGTGGGACTAAGTATCTTCGGCTAATGGTGAGTGCATTGTACATCTACCGTGGTAGGCAGAAGGGATACGGGCGTGAAGATACTTTTATACTATACCTACTAATATTATGAAGAGAAAACATTTGTATTTTGTATGTTTGTAAACTCAAAAACTACTGGACCGGTCTTAAAAATTCTTTTACCATTAGAAAGCTAGACTATTCAGAAGTAACATAGGTTACTTTTTTATTCAACTGAACTAAAGGTGGTAATATTTTGGACCACACAAACGAAGTCGCGGATAATTGCTAGTGTAAATATAAAATCACTATTTGTCGCCCGCCACTACAATCATGTGACCCAAAAACATTATTTTCATTTCCTCTTGCTTAATCAGGTAAAAAAGTAGCTTCTGTTTCTTCAGAATAATGCAGCTTTCCATATGTGAAAGAATTTTTAAAATTGGTCTAGTCGTATTTGAGTTTATCTATTACAAACAAACTAAATAAACAAATCTTTTCTCTTTATAATATTACACCAAAAATGTTAATAATGAGATTCTGTCCGCGTGGCGAGGTGTTGATATGAAATATGTGCCCGATTTGTCGATAGATTTCCCTGTTACATTATTGAATTAAATATCGTTAGCTAAATCGTATTTCAAATAAGTACGTGGGATGTATAGTAAGGTTGTCTCTCCCTATCTCGTAAAGATGACAATTTTATGACATTGGATAATCAACAAGCAAACGGCTCTCCGAGTGGATAGAGATAACTGTCGCCTTTAGACACCAAAGTTAATGGCGTGTCACCAATCACCATCCATGCTGCGGGATGGTAATACCACCTGCATTTTACCGACTGTTTTACTCGCCAAACAAAGTCACATCAGTGATAAGCTTGGCGCTCTTGCGACAGGAGTAAGTAAACCAATAATCCCAATCTAGGGTAAATCATAACGGAGCTCTACCACTTATTGATCAAAGCAAGGGCCTAATCCACGTAATTAAACGTCAATCAAGTCGAAGCGTTTAAGACTTTTACACATTTTCTTACATATTATGCCGCGTCGTAGCACGTCTCTACGTTCTATCGTGTTTATGTGTATAAGAGCCCTAAACGCATTTAATCAATTACGTGAATTGGGGAGCAGTAGCGACACGTCGCTAATTCACCTCTCACACACTGCCTGGCAAAATTATATGTTGTTCAAAACCCAACTTGATATCAAAATTTGGTATTTAAAGAATTATTTAAAGGTTTTTTTCTAATAGGAGCTCTTCAATATTTAAATATGTGTTTGTATGTACTGTGCGTTTCTTATTCTGACCCATAATAATAAATGACTGCCGCATTCCTTGTCTCATTAATTAGACACTGCGCAGTTTTAAACGGTTAAGAGTACTATGACACGACAAAGGACACCACGTATATTTATATGTATGTAGACAATGTGTATGTTTTATTAAGTATATACGCACGTGGCACGCGTTTTAACACATAACAAACAGGTGGTGGCTAGAAACTAATCGGTTTAAATATTAATACAAGATGCAAAAACTTTACATCGTTTTGTAGGAAAATTGCAAGTCGCCTCTATGGTCTAGTAATCCGGAATCGGTGTTGACCACATGAGTCGTTACGTAACGTTCGATTCTCTGTTCAGGCAATTAAAAAATGTGTTTTTTTCAGTTTTCTGATAGAAACAACGTTGCACGGGATTAAATAAATGCCCGGTTGGCGATAGGCTTGCCACCTATAACATTGTGGGACTAACAGCCTGTTTCGGAAACGCAAATAATTTTTTAACAAGCAATTAATCTCTGTTTAATAGACAATTTGCTTGTAAAAATGATTTTAAACACAGATTAATTGTTTGTTAAAATTGATTTGCGTTTGGGAAACCGGCCGTAAGTGTCTTCGGCTAATGATGAGTGCATGGGTGTGGGAATACGGGTGTGAAGATGTTTTTTTCTTGCAATCTCGAAGCAATCTCAAATTTGACATACTAACGTTAATATAAAGATACAGCGGATAACTAAAATTTATCTAAGAAATGTTGACAGAAAAATAATTTCATAGCTGTTCCCGGATCGGAAACGCACTCATACACTGAAAAGATCCGGCAAACCAGAAGCAAAAAAAGCGCTAAAGATTTTTTTACATCATAAAATAGCAAAGAATCAGATATATGGCTCTTGTGCTGGAAAAAGACAGCCATCGCCTATGTAAAAATAAGTTAAAAATGCGTTTCTGTGTGGCGGGGTATTAATTTCACATGCTTAAGATTACCGTACCCTAGAAACCAGACCACGACGGAATAAAAATTGACACTATTGCGACAGAAATATGTAAGGTGGTACCAGACCCGGGCGAGACCTATAATGACTCGTGTCTACTAAGAATGAATCAGATAATATATTGTAGTTTTTTAGTGGTAGTAGTAGTGACATTGAGATAACAAAAACATAAAATATTGGTTGGAAAAATATAAGGGTTATTATTATTTTTAGGATATAAATAAGGCAAAAATAGACATTAAGACAAGTAACAGCGAACGCAAATCTGGATTCGTTACGTCATACCGTGATAAAACGTAATTTTGATATTGCCATTTTCATATGCTGGGGCCCACACTTGCGTCTATAGTCGCAAAGCTTCGCGCAATGACACGATACATGCAAATGTGACCGGCTATTATCGGCTATCGCCACAAACATTCGAACTGGGTGTGTTTTATCGCACTGTTGTTGGCAGGTCAAAGGGTTTAGCACTAACATCTTCGGGGCGATACACGCAGGTGCACCCGAAGCAATAGAAACTACAGACTATGTAATGTAGATATTACCATTAAACGGATTTGAATGAAATTGAGCACACAGGTAGATAATGACATGGATAAGCACATAGGCTACTTTTTATCCCAGAAAAATTAGGTGATCCCGCGGGATTCGCCAAAATCTTTTATAATGCAGCGGGTTGCATGCTGCACCTAGTAATAAGGTTAATTATAAAACAGTTTTTAAAATTTAGTCAACTAGCCTATTGGCACTGTCTGTGGTGGCATCTAATTTGAAAATTAAATTTAATGCCTACCCAAATGTCTGTCATTACAATGCTGTATTCTATTCAAATGATACATATTACATAGTTATCGTATGATGCACGTATGTCGAGTGCTGGGTGTATGTAATTGTACAACGTACGTGCTAGGAATCACAAGCCGGTGGAGAGGCGTCGCGTCGACCGGCAGCCTTGCAATCGATATTGCCACTTGTTATCCCTTCAATGCGCAAATATTTACATAGTTGGTAACACGCACAATATTCATGATTCCAACTTTATTTTATGTTGTAAGTAAGCAGCGCCTCCTAACATATAGCGTGATTAAAGGTTGTCACTATATTTTTCAGCCAAAAGTCTTGTACTTCCACAACACACGCTACACGTTTCCTATTAATTTTATAGCCTTTTCGCCCGTGTTGGTTCGGGCTCCTATGAAGAGTAGACCAGTCCGTAAGGGGTGAAAGATTGGCTATGTGAGTCAATATCATCGTGGCTACTAGATGGTAGAGTTGTGCATTGTTTCATCCCGGTCTAGTCGCCGGTAGACTTATGCATGTGGCATTGCCATCCCGTCACGCGATTAGCAACGCAGTATTAATACCTTTGGTGTCTATAGGTGATGGTTTCTCTTTCCATCAGAAGAGCGATCTCCTTGTTTGCAATGTAATCTATATTTTTATATTATAAATGTGAAAGTTTGGATGTTTGGATGGATGGATGTTTGTTACTCAATCACACAAAAACTACTGAACGAATTTGAATGAAATTTGGCACACAGGTAGATAATGACCTGGAATAGTACATAGGCTACTTTTTATCCCGGAGAAATTAGGCAATCCCGCGGGAATCACCAAAAAATTTTATAATGTAGCGGGCTGCACGCTGCAGCTAGTGATATAATACGTATTAGTGTCGCTGACATCACCCATCATAACACAAAATAATAATTTGCTTTTCTGGTGTTAGATCAATTCGAGAAATTTGAACAACGGTATTTATTTATTCAGATGTTAATATACCTTACATATTATTTGTGCATTGGCTTTTTTGTGACAGGGGTAGGTATATAATGGTACCACCGCTTTAGCTATTCCTGCCACAATAGAGTCAGTGCTTATCATTACCGTGTTCCGGTATCCACGTATTTATTTTTGCTACATTATTACCTGTTAGTCACTGTCCTATTCAAGTTTAGAGAGTGAAGTATCCGGTAGACTTATGCATGTGACATTGCCATCCATCCACAAGGATTAAGCAACGCACCATTAGCATCTTCGGTATATATAGGCGATGATTTCTCTTCAGGCGATGATTTGGCCATCAAGAGAGCCATCTGCGTGTTTGCTCTCTAATAATAGTCGGTAAACTTATAAAATGTAGGTATTCAGAGTTTTTGTAGGCGGTGGTGCAGATATATATTTATCATTGACGTTGAATAGTTTGACCGCCCCGTTGGTCGAGTGGTTAGCGGCCCTGACTACGCAATCGACGGGGCTCGGGTTCGATCCCCGACGGGGACAAGCATTTGCGCGATGAGCATAAATGTTTGTATTTCCGGGTTTGGTTGTTTATTTATATATGTATTTCTATGTATTAGTATCGTTGACTAACACCCATTACACAAGCAAATAATTTGCTTACTTTGGGGTTAGATCAGTAAGTAATTTGTCTTGTAATTTGTCCCGTGAATATTCAAATGTTCATAGTATAAAACTATAAAAGCTCACTTCTTAGTCCGCATTATTGTGATGGGCAACTTTGGGACCCTACATTTCAATTACAGAACCTAGATACTGATAATAAATTATTATTTCACGGTGGGTCGAAAATTTCAATGAACAAAACATTAATTTCCGAAATGAAATTCGTTTTTATATTGTAACAGAGTATAATTGAATTCTCGCATAAATGTAGCTGTTTCCGCTAGCTCTCGAATATTCCTGAGACTTTTTGATTTCGTTAAACAAAAGGAAGTTGGAGATATTTCTTAGTAAAATGATAACAGATAAAAATGTTTAAATATGAGAAAAGATTCAAATAAATTCTTTGATAAAGTCAAAATACTGTTCTTTGTAACGTATTTAAATCTTTGAATATTAAACCAACTCAAAGGTTTAATACTCACAGATTTAAATTCTCTTAAACATTGGCGATTAAAGAACCAAGAATAATTCTTTATAATATAATTTTATCTATTATTCCTTTCCAATAAAACGTTCTCTGAATTAAATCTTATTTCAAAAAGGAAATTTCTTACGCTATTGTAAGTTTTGTGGATATTTCTTTTTTCTTTATTTTTTCTTTATAAGGCCTTAAATATTCACCAGATTTTTTAACAAAATTAAACAAATAGTAGTTATCCAATATTTCAGTAATCAAAATGATGGCGGATAAAAATATTTGAGTAAGTATAACTAAAGTCTCGAATATGATTCGCTAATTAAAGAGTCTGAGAACTTCTGCTTCTAACTTTATTTAAGTTCTCTTACAACACCGGCAATTAGGGAATCAAGAATACTTATCATTTGTATAATTTCATTATTATTTCATGACGAGAAGAAGTTTTGCTAAATGAAGCCTTAATTTTTGAAGGAAAATTCGTTTACGTACTAAATTTTCGCAAATATATAGGTTTCTACGTAGGTAGATCTCAAATATTTCTGAGGATTTTAAAAATACGTGTTTAACGACCGAGAAATTCTCGTCAGATAATAATAAATATGATAATTAATGTGATAAAATTTATGCAACATAATAAATAATAGTTAACATTATTTTTCTTGGTTGCTGGTTTGGCTGTATGAACCAAACGACTGATGCTATTTTATTTTTATTTTTGCTCAGCTAGATTTTTAACTCCTTTTGTTTTTTGATCAACGACTTCTATGTAGTACGTAGTACATAAATCTCTTTGCATTTGATAAGTATTTACGTTGTGGAAAAGAAAGTACGGATATGGTTCTTTTATCTGTTCGATAACTTATTTATTCGGACAAGACTTCGCAGAGATCTACCTCGCAACAGTTTTTATATGCCTACGTATTATATTTTTCACATACCAAAGAAAGAAGTTAATTTTTATGGCATTTAATAAATAAATAACCTGGCAAAGAGACCAAAGCTATACAGCCTTCGTCAAAAGTGCCTGTAAAGGATAATTTGAATAAAAATGTTTTGACTTTGACTTTGACTTCTTCGTGACGGCATTATTGAAAAAGTTTATTGTTAAATTAAAACAGTTGATACATAGTAGGGCTTCCCCGTGTTGGTCCCGGGCTCATTTAAATAATAGGCCAACTGTCGTTCTGCCAGGCAGGTAAGAAAAGGCGACTGATTGGCTATACGAGTTACTACTATCGTAGCTACCAGGTGATAGAGTTCTGCATTGTCTCGCACGGGTCTGGTACCACCGCCTTATCTGCCGCAATAGCGTCAGCGCTTGTCACTGTCATGTTCCGGTTTGGACTTGGAGGGTGAGGTAGCCCGTAAACATATGCATGTGGCATTAGACCTCGCCACAAGATAGCAACTCACCATTAACACCTTTAGTGTCTATAGGCGATGATTGACTCTTTCCATCAGGAGACCCATCTGCTTGTTTGCTGTCTTATGATATAAAAAATATATTTATCTATTTGTGAATAGCAAAAATCTAAAAAAAAATTTAATTTACTTATTAGATTTTTTAAAATATAATAAGATTATAAAAAAATACAAATATGATTTTAGTACTAAATTGCATATAAAAAAAAACATTTTTTAAAATAAGAAATATGCCTTTTTGAAAAGACTATATTTTAAAAAATAAGTAACATTTTCTTTAGAATAAATATTCCAGTACTTAAATATAGAAATGTTGTCTCCATTTTTCTTGTTTATAATAAAATCTGCTGAGAAAGAGATTCAATTCTGTATTGCAGGATGCATTTCACAGTGACATGCACTGTTTGATTTCATCCCCTGAATAACGAGATCAGCTTTGTGAAATAAACGATTCTTAGAACTTTGAAAAATACAAATGCATTTCAGAGAAATACCTTTATATAATTACTATAATATAATATAATATCATTTCCACACAGTGTAACAAGAAAAATTCTATAATTTAATTCTCACGTTGTAGGTTTGAATGCCTTTTAAAGAATCATATGCCTATCTTTTAGGAAATATCTTTTGGAAATATTTTTGAAATGGCTAGCTAAGCTTAGCAATTCGAGATCATTGTGCTAGTCTAAATTGCGCATATACCATGGAGCTTTCATGATCATATGCAAGAATTTGTTCTGAACTACTTGCAAGGGCTGCAAGTCTTACGGGGGAGGTGGGTATGATGAGAAAGGCCTTACACACATCTTGTAAAGTGACTAATACAGGCTAATATTAATTTCCCACGTGTTGGTACGTCCTTTGAAAAATAGACCATCTTTTTCTTCAGACTTTTACGAAGTGCCTGAGAAATTGGCATCTCCCGGGCACTTCGAGAAAGGCAAACGATAGACTAAACGTGTCACTATCATCATGACTGCTAGGTGATAGAGTTCCCAACATCTCGCCCGGGTATTTACTACCAATGCCTCATCCATTTCTGCCGCAGTCAATGCTTGTTATTGTCGTGTTCCGGTTCGAAAGGTAAGATAGCCAGTAAATTTATGCAAGTGGTTTTAACCTCGCCACATGGATAGCAACGCACCTTTAACATCTTCAGTGTCTATTGGCGATGGTTGTCTTTTTTCATCAGGAGAGTTTACTTATTTGCTATCTTAAATTTATAAAAATTATATTTAAAATATGCGAAATTTTGTCTGTTACGCTTTCAGCTAAGCTACTACACCGATTTTGATTTTTTTTTTCAAAAATAGGGGATGACAGATAGTATTAAAATTTCGTACACAATAATGACTTGTACATTTGCTGAAGCTGCACTAATCTGCTAGTATTTCATTTATTTTAAACATCAATATTAATATTATAAATGCGAAAGTAACTCTGTCTGTCTGTTTGTGACGTTATCACGGCCAAACCGCCGCAATGGGCCAATTGTGATGAAATTTCATATAGCGATACTTTAAAGTCTTGGTATGAACGTTAACTAATTTGTTTTTTTTTTCACTTTGTTTTTTACTATTTTGTCCATACTTCCTTTACTTATAAATACGAAAATCTGTCGGTCTATAATTTTTTAATGGCTAAACCACTGAGATGTTTAAAGATCCATGGTCAAACATTGGCTAACTTTAAAAAACAATCCCCAGGGGTTGAAACTTTATATGAAAAAATATATCGAATTAATCTATTCGCGGGCGAAGCTGGGCAAGTCATCTAGTACTCAATATTAACAGAAGAAGTATCTGAGACCGAGTACCGAGTATTGATAAACCGTAACCTATAAACAACACGAGTATTTAATAAAAACTAATTGATCTTGTGAGTTAGGTATTTGTTTAGGTATTTAAGCGCCATTCGGTGGTAATCGCTGACCTGTGTCGCTGGCAAATGAATCTGAATGAAAATGATTCATCGCGCTTCCTACAAAAAGTTCATTCACGTATTAATATGACCTTTATCTGAATCGGGTGAATCACAATTCTTGGCTTTATTGTTTACCGTTCTGATGTTTGTTTGACTCATTCGAGGGGTTAAAATAGAACATTAAGCAATTCGAATAATTCGCCCATTTTAATCCCTCCCGTGTTCGCCCTTTACGAATAATAGACTATTTAGTAGATTATTGCATTACAGTATAACGCATGAGAACCAAGAACGCATGCCTTGGAAGTTTTTAAATGTTGGAAAAATGCTTAACATCCGGTGGTATTTTCTTTTTTTCATAACGAAAACTTCTTCTACCATTGTATAAATTTTTAAAGTTCTGTTGGTGCCGGTTAATGTAAAAGTTGTTAACAACCCTGATTCCTTAGTCAGGTTAAAAGTAGTCTCTGTTACTCCAGGAATAATGGGGCTTTGCATAGATGAAAGAATTTTAAAATCGTTTCAGTAATTTTTAAGTTTATCCATTACAAACATACGTACGAACAAATCTTTCCTCTTTGTAATATTGTTGTAGATATTATACAATTTAGTTTTATATAGAAGTATCACTGATTAACACCAATGTACTTTGATCGAGGTTATTTTTGATCGAAGCCTGTGTACACGCAAATAATTTGTTTATTTTGGGTCTAGGTCAATTCGTGCCTTTTGTGCCGTGCCTAAGTACTAGGATATAGAACAAAAGTAACTATTTAATAATCATTGGTTTAAGGTTGGCTTTTGGGTTGGATTGGAAGTAACGCCTGTCCCTACAATTTCTATGATTAGTAATACAAATCGGAAGGCAATGGGATCCAGGCCCTTCTTAATAAACATTTTTGAACAGTATTGTAACCTACCCGTCCTTGTTTTGATAGATGACGTTAATAACTTATCTACACATATTCGCGTTTTAATTATCTAACAGCTGACCGGCGCAGTTTTGTCCGCGAGTTTTTGCATTATTTGAAAAAAGGAAGGATTAAAAATAAATAAAATTTATACTTAAGAAATAAAATACTTTTATATTATTAAAATGACGATAAAGTTTAGCTAAAACTCTTCTCTGAAATATACTGTATATGATACTAATATACTGAATATTCTCTGAAATTTCATGTCGAAATTTTCAGCGAATTTTGCGCGTATCGGGGGTGTTCAAAAAACAGCAACATTTATAGATATAGATTACTGTTTTTTAACGCAAAACTTTTTCGAATAGAATTAATGTCATGAACGTGTGTTCTTTTCGTTAAAACTTTACAGTAATTTAACTTCAAAATTCAAACAATAAACAAGCTACAATAAATAATAGTATTGTAAAGCTTTGGCCTTCACGCAGGCAAATCACACTAATCTTTCAAATGGGCAAAAGTGTTACGCAATCACGGAAAAACCACTTAAAGGAGTTGGCTGTAATTTGATATACAGACAGCTTTCATGCAGATTCAACACATGGATAATTTTCAGCCCAAAAATGTATAATATCAAATTTTTTGTGAATCTTACGGGGTAGAAGTTCAAGATTCGTATCGAATTCGGGACCACATGATCTGATACAAGTAGGCTAACCACGAGATCTTTTTCAAAACGTATGTCCTACCTCGAAAACCCCAATTCCATCATCTCAACACTGGCACAAATTCACACATAACAAGACACTGTCGTCTCCGGTATCAACAACATAGACTCCTTCTACACAATTAATAAGAACATTACACCAAGCCGAGGTTTGATCGCACAGAAGACAGTCTTTAAACACGAACTTACTAGTCCAAACTTAGCTCTTAAATTCAGCCAAGCATTTTGCTCGCCTCAAAAGTCGCACCACAGTTACAGTCCATAAAGCAAACTGTAAAATAGTAATTTTGAAATAAAAATATTTTTAATATATAACCCTTGTTCCGTTTGCCAAACATCAGGGAGCGGTCTCCCCTAACGCTGATACATTATTAATATAGACACATAATTGTTAATAATTACAGCAACATGAGCCCTTCAGACTCGACAGCCGACAGTCGTCCGACATTTGCGCCCGCATCGTTTTATTGGTTTAAATTGGACCCGGGTAGTACCATTTTAATATAAAAATATCTTATCATTGATCGATACACGGAGGGACATTAACTCGGGTCGGAATTTTAAGCCGGGATAATCTATACGAATCCCCAAACCATATTGAATTTTTCACGCACGCTACCTGGATGTTTATTCAACGATTTGAATGGCTTCCTTTATAATTTAATGATTTAAAAATGGTTATCGAAACCTTAAAACTACGCCCCGAGCAGGTAGAATAAGCTTGGTTGTAGTAAATCATAGATGGTTTGCAGTAAATCTGAATTTGTTTAAGCTGGGCAGCTTGGATATAAATTATGTTTGCGTAATGAAATGTTGTTTCCGCTAGGTACATAAAAACTTTTTAACGTGTTTTAAGTATACCCTAAGTGATTTTATCTATCACCGAGATTTTTTTCGAGAAGAACTTTAGAAGTTGGACCAAATGACCGTTACAGTGAAACCGGCCTTTTTAGGCGTGCGGATTGCTGAACTAAAGTTTAAGTAAAGTAGAATTAGAGCCCCTTATTAGGGTGTCTTCAGTGAGCACGAATCTTGATGATAATTGGAATAGTGCGTTAGCAGGCCGAGGTTAAAAAGTGTAGGTTGTGATGAAATCGTCAGAAAAGTATAGGATCACCGGCAATTTGTAAACTATGATTATACATTAAAATTTCATTTTTAATAAACCTTCGCGGTTTTTCAAGTTATGCTTAGGTACCTACTTACCTAGGAACTATTGGTGCGTTAGGCAAAGATGATAGGTATTCATTATTTTTGACCGGCTTAAGAAAAAGGAGGATCTGAATTTGTCTTTCTTAAATCCATTTTATGCATGTTCCCTGATTACTCAAAGACGTTTGGACCGATTTGAAATATTCTTCTTTTGCTTGGGATACTTTTAGTTTAGTCCCATATAAATTAATTGAAGAATTGATCAAAGGTTCGAAGAACAGAAAACAAAATAAAAAATATATTTCCTGAGCGTCGACGTTTATTTGAAACGAAGTTTTCAGTAAAACTGTGATTTAAGGACAAAGTGCTAGCGGCACTGTATTCCTATAACTTAAAGTGCTGTAAATTGTGGTATATTAGTATATAGCTCCAAATAGCCATAATTTAACTACTACCCAACTTGTTTGATTCATATGAAGCAGGCTTGTTATGTTGTTATTAGGACTCACACCTAGAAAAAGGACCTACGACTTACCTAAATTGAGGCGACAATTGAGTCAAGTGATTTTTTTAGTCATATGATAGCAAACAAGCAGATGGCTCTCCTGATGGAAAGTAACAACCGTCATCCATAGACTTGGAAAATAAGCGAATTGTTTTCAACATTGATTTTCCTTTAACATTTAAATTACAAAGGTCTACCAAGAGCCGGCTAATAAATTTGGAACAAAGTAACGACAAGATTCTTTTGTTTTAGTTGCGTGACTACTTTATAAACCCTTAAACCATGGCCTTCAAATGTAAAGGTCGTTAAACTGTGTATCCCCAAGGTAATATTCGTTAGCGTGGCGTTAACAACAACCCTGCCCTCTTTCGATTACTGCTATCACCTACAACCTACTTGCGTATAATTAATCAACAATAATTGCCACATGATGTTAAGTAAAACTTGGACTAAAATGCCTTGAAACGAAGATATACTGCACGTTTAAATACCTAACTAAATAGTTACGACTACTAACTCTTGCGATTTCGCTCGCAGTGAAATGACTTTCATAGCCAAGGTTTTGATTGTTGTAAATCAACGTTAATCATATCATACGGTAAAAAAGGCGGATAGTTCTCCTTCATGATGGTAATTTCAGCAGCAGGAATAGATGATAAGGCGGTGGTACGAGACCCGGGCGAGAAAATGCAGAACTTTACCAACTAGTAGCCACCTAGGTCGCCTTTTACGACCTGCATGGCAGAACGGTAGTTGGCCTATTCTTCTAAGGAGCCCGGACCAGCACGGGGGAAATTTATCATATACATTATAATATATTATGTATACATATTACATATCAATGTTACACATGCATACTTTTATGACATTTTGACATGACATTTAGCCGTAAACTAAATATCTATTGTCAAAATTATTGTTTTTATTTCTGTTGTTAAACTTTGAAGGGAATATAAATTGTTTAGTCTAAGGCATTGATATAAAAAACCCAAGATACACAATCAGTGTCTCAAAAACAACCTCCAAAATGAGCGCATAATTTAAAATTGTGCGCTAATTTCAAATAGAATCGCGTCAGTCGCGACACTGTCAATTTTATTTCTTTTTATACATTGTTATGTAAAAACAACTATAAATCTTGCGCTTAAGGTTGGATATGTAAAGACGTATGTTTTTGTTATATCTATAAATATTTTAATAAAATTAGGGACACTTTTGAATGTCAGTTTTGTTCAGGACTGTGCATCTTGGGTTTTCTATATCAGTGGTCTAAGGTCGCATTACGACCACGGGGCGCACGCCAGTAATCCTTAAATATTTGAAGGTGTTCACAATGAAGCGATTACAGCCTAAGCAAAGCGTTAACGCGATGTATACACTTTACAATTTCTATTCATGCAATTCAAATAACTTTCCGGTTTATTAAGCGAATGATACGCAAAGAATAATGCGGAATAAATTATTCTTAATACCGCGACGCCCCTTAATATGCACGTTCGTACGATTAAAATGAGCAAAAATGTAGGCACCGTATTTCTAGGTAATTTCAAATTACATTGGGGTTGAATGGAGACGGCGACGCGATACTCCGGCGACAGGCGTCGCGACGACGCGCCAGGTACACTGCCATTCCCGATTTCCGTCACTTCGATCGCTCATTTGTAAAGGCTAATGCACTTACAAAAATTAGTTTGTAATATTTTTAATGTCATAGCAACTAGGCAAACAGACCGTTCTCTTGATGGGTAAAAAATAACCATCACCTATAGATATAAAAGATGTTAATGATGTGTTACTGTCCCGGTAGTAAGAATGTAATGTCTCATGCTAAAATTTACCGGCAACTCTACTTCCGTTGAGAGTTAAACTCTCAACAGAATGCGACACAAACATGGGCGTACCTCGAATTTGTTTACCTCTCTACTAACTATAGACTGTTGTAGATAAAAATATAATAACATAAAAATCTAGTCTTAAAATGTTACGGTTGCCCCCCCCCCCCCCTGGCCCAGAACCTGGGTCTTAAAATGTTATGGTTCCCCCCCCCCTGTCCCAGAATCTGGGTACGCCCATAGGTGTTTGTACATGTAAACACTGACACTATTGGCTATTGTAGTAGGAATATATACAACGGTATTAATAGATGGTAGTCAATCGAGTCGTAGCGCTTAGGTCTCTTACACACATAAATACGATTCAACGTCGCGTGCGTCTTCGTGCTACGTGGCATAATGTTTAAGAAAATGTATAAGTGCCCTGAACGCTTTGACTCACGAAGTAAAGAAAATTTGTTTCTCTATTCCATTATTTGACTCGATTGAGGTTTTGTTACGTGGATCGGGCCCCGGGTAGACTACAGAACGTGCCAAAGAAATATACATACGTACACACAAAAAGTATGTATGTCTATTTCCGTGTGTGCATTTGTTTCTTATGATTTTACAAAAATATTAACTTTCTGTTCTTCTTCACCAAATTTCATATCGTCGTGTACTAGTCGTAAAAATGAGTACAAAGTTTTGCTTCACGTATATTATAGATTTTTGACCGCTTCGTTAATCGTTGGTCAAGTGGCTAGCGAAAATAAACACCTACGCCTCATTAACAAACAATTTTTTTTCAAGTCTGTAAGACTTAAGTCAACGCTCACTCAGTCTCTCTTATTATCACGTATTGCTACTTCGTAGTCGATGAGGTAGAACGAGCGCTACACGCATGCTCAAATGAGTTTATTAATAGCAACACTAATGACGGTGGTCGAAACAAGGCTCGAATTCGATTGTCATTGACAAGGACAGTCATTTGTCTGATGAGGGTAAACGTTTGTATTTCTAGGTTGGGTGTTAATTAAATTTATTTCAGTACTAGCTGCTTCGCGCAGCTATGGCCGCGAGTAGTTTAACATCTCCTATTTCAGCCCTTTAGGGGTTAATTTTTGAAAAAACATTTTTTTAAAAAAAAATTAACTTATATTTGACCCTGGATCTTCAACTACTTCCATGCGAAATTTCATTTTTTTTATATCATAAGATAGCAAATAAGCAGATGGGTCTCCTGATGGAAAGATTCAACCATCGCCTATTAGACACCAAAGGTGCGTTGCTATTTTGTGGCGAGGTCTAATTACGCTCTTACACTCCAAACCGGAACACAACAGTGACAAGCACTGAAGCTATTGCGGCAGGAATAGGTAAGGCGGTGGTACCAGACCCGGGCAAGATAATGCAGAACTCTACCACCTAGTAGCCACGATGGCAGTGACTTGTATAGCCAATCGGTTGCCTTTTACGACCTGCCTGACAGAACGGCAGTTGGCCTATTCTTCAAAGGAGCCCGAGACCGACACGAGAAAAAATCATGAAATCGGTCCAGCGGTTTAACCGTGAAAGCGTAACAGACAGACAAACAGACAGACTTTCGTATTAATAATATTAATATGGATTTACCCGAATGTGGCGAAGAAAGGTGAGTTATGTTTATTGAGTGTGTATATGTTGGTATGTATTTTTAATGTGGCTTTATGGATTTAAGATTGAGATGTAAGAGATACCTACGTCTTCATTGTGAGAGTGACATAATTTCTATCCAACTGCGCTAGACGGTAGATATATGATTTATACTGTTAATCGTTGACACTTGGTGAAACTGCATTTTAATTTTAATTTTTTAACACATGTACTAGAAAAAAAATTAGCTACATGTCCTGATGATGCGTAAATACACGAAACCGGTAGACTTTAAAAAAAATTGGAATAAAGATATATAATGAAACTAGTACATGTGTTTTATAATTAAAATTAGATATATTTTGGATTTGAATTGCCCTCAGCCGATTAATTGATTTCAGAGAGGTGTAGTACGGAACAAAAACTGCCTGAATAAAAAGTGGAGTCGTGCACAGTCGTGGACTTCCAGACACCGAGATGGCGAGGGTGAATAAAAAACGAGCTTTAAAAGTCCCATTCAACTCTGAATCACAACTAAGTTTTTGTCAAGTTAAGGAAAAGTTTATATTATAGAGCACTTATTTAACATAACTTTTTTCATCTTTAAGTTAGCAGTCTTAACTTTTATAGTAAAGGACGGAACTACATTATGAAGTCCCGAACAGTTTTGGATTTACATACTTAAAATTGCAAAGCTGCACAATTTTGCAAACTGATTTCCACTACATAACCTATTTGATTCAGATCATAAACTTTTTCTCAAAAACCCATCCACTATATAACCTATTTGATTCAGATCATAAACTTTTTCTCAAAAACCCATCCACTATATAACCTATTTGATTCAGATCATAAGCTTTTTCTCAAAGACCCAACATCATCTTTTTTTACCCAAAATTATGTTATAATGCACCTATAACCTATTTTAACTATAACATAAATATTTATGTTATACAAATAGCATAACACTTTGATGATGAGATGACTCTTCTGGTGGAAAGAGAAATCATAGCCTTTAGACGCCAAAGATGTTTATGGTGCGTTACTATCCGTGTGGCTTGATGACAATGCCAGATGCATAAGTATACCAGCTACCTTATCCTCCAAAATGGAACACGACATCACAAACCCTAAGGGGTTGAAATAGAGTGAATTTTTTTTATGAAAAATTATATTGTTGATAATTATGTTACTTTAGATGCGGGCGAAGCTGCGCTGGTCAGCTTATAGCAAGTAACTACGACTATAGGTACACGAATTTGGGTCAATAATAATCGTTTGTGAAATAAACTGGCCTCATTAATTCTAGGTTTCTTATTTACCATTTAAGGAATTTAAACTAAACGTTTTAAAGAGCCAACACGCAAGGTAGCTAGTATTTATGTAGCTGGCAATAAACCTAGCTACACACATTAACTTCAATAATAACGAAATTGTGTTTTTCAACCGACTTTTCAAAAAGGAGGAATTTTCAATTCAGATGCTTAAATATTTTTGAATGGATATCCATATCGCAAGTTATGATTTGTTTGCGCATTGCGGGTGGATCCAAAAATGCGTTACAATAAAAAACGACACCAAAGACCACGTCGTCCGCGACAAATCTTAATGGTGCGTTGCTATCCTTTGGCGGATTCTTAGTGCCACATGCATAAATTGCCGGATACCTTACCCTACCTTATCTTACCGTCTCTTAAACACTGGCGCTATTTCGGCAGGAATGGGTAAAGTGGTGTTACCATATACCCGTGAGAGACTATGCAGAACTCTAACACAGGTAAATCTAAAATATATGTTTAAAGTATAAGTCTCGATATGGTAAGTCTAAAATATCTGTTTTAAAATATAAGTCTCGACAAGGTAAGTCTAAAATATGTGTTTTAAATTATAAGTCTCAACGCGATAAGTCTAAGATACATGTATTAAATTATAAGTCTCAACGCGGTAAATCTAAAATACATGTTTAAAATTATAAGTCTCAACGCGGTAAATCTAAAATAGATGTTTTAAATTATAAATATTACTAGTCAACAATATCTGCTTTAAATTACAAGACTCAGATATTCAATGCGTAAGTTCTCTATTATCTCTTTATAATACATGGGGCACACTAAACGTTTTGCACTTCTAGCTAATCGGAACTATTTGAATTTCGAACGTTATATTTTTAAAACGTTGCAACCTTCTTAGTAATAAAAAAACAATTGGCGGGAAATGATTTGTCGATTGTTTTTGTATCACACATCAAAGTTCTATGTACGCAACGAAAATGGAATTAAGTCGAAAAGATTTTAGAGCGATGATTTTTTATTATTTTAAAAGTTTTCTTTCTCCGCAAGACTGTGCCGCTCATCTTCAAAATGCTTTTGGGAGAGAAGAACCTTGGTTGAGCACTGTGAGGCGATGGTTTGCTGAATTTGAGAGAGGTCGAGTTTCTTTACATGACGAATTTCGTGAAGGGCGGCCTTCAACTGCCGTCAACGAAAATAATGTGGCTACTGTTAAGCGGTTAATTGAAGAAAACCCCCGGGATTACCTATGAGACAATTTGAGGACTTGGGGATTGGTATGAGCCAAATTCAGAAAATTTTACACGAAGAATTGAAAGTTCGGAAACTTTGTTGTCGTTGGATCCCTCATGAACTGACAGCGGAGCAGAAGCGGGCTCGCGTGGAATGGTGCTCACAAATACTACTGAAGTACGACCACGGACATTCTAATGCTGTTTATGACATTGTCACAGGAAACGAAACGTGGATTTATTGTTTTGAACCCGAAAAAAACAGCAATCTTGTGAATGGGTTTTGAAGATGAGAACAGGTCAACAAAAGTGAGACAGGCGAGAAACGTTGGTAAAAAAATGATGGCGTTTTTTTCTCAGCTACGAGTCCCATCTGTACAATTTCACTTGAAGATCAAAAGAGTGTCAATGCCGAGTGGTATTCTACCATCTGTTTACCCAGGGTGTTAAAAAAAGTTCGCGAAAGACGACCCAAAAGCCGCATTCTCCTACACCATGATAACGCTTCTTCACACACGGCCAACAAAACAAAGTCATTTTTAGCTTCCGAAAAAGTACATCTCGTCACTCATCCTGCGCATAGCTCCGACCTAGCACCCTGTGATTTCTGTATTTTCCCCAAAATCAAAGATTTGATGAGAGGTTTTACTTTTACCAACTCCGAAGAGGCAGTGATAGCGTTCAATCAGCACGTAGAAAACATGTCTTCAGATCTGTGGTCCTCCTGTTTTAAAAATGGTTTGATCACATGAAAAAATGTTTAACACGTAAAGGAGATTATTTTGAAAAGCAGTAACGTAATATTTTGGTTATAACATGTATTTTTAAGTTACGCAAAACTTATAGTGTGACCTACGTATATGTGTGTTTATTTACATTCTGGTAAGTAACAAACCGAAAACGGGAGTTAAAAGTGAATTCGTGTTTGTTATGATGAATTGTTTCGCCAGTGTCGCAATGACACAAACCTCAAACAAGGAAATTACTTAAGACGGATATCGAGAGTTACGTTCCATTGCGCTTCGGCGAATACCCCTAGCATAGATTTCGCCGCTTCGCGTTCCAAAATTATACTAATAACTGTGAATTAATTCTCTCTCCGTTTTGGTCCGGAACCCTCTTAACTATTTGCCAAGGGGCCATGATCCCCTTTGAGGAGTAGACCATCTACTATTTTGCTTGGCAGTTGGTAAGAGGCGCACGATTGTCTAAATTTGTTACTACCATCATGACTACTAGGTGGTCTGCAGTTATGCAACGTCTCGCTCGGGTATTCGATGCCACCACCGCCTTACCTATTCCTGCTGAATAAGCGACAATGCTTGTCATTGTTGTGTTCCGTTTTGTAGGGTGAGGTAGCCGGTAAAATTATGCAGGGGGCATTAACATCTCCTCAAACGGATAGCAACGCACCATTGATATCTTTGGTGTCTAAAGGCGATTATTGTCTCTTTCCATCAAGAGAGCCATCTGCTTGTTTGATATTTTATAATACAAAAGAAAATTAATACCTCCGACACATTATTTTATCATGAGACCTTTCTGCCTCATGGGCATCACTTGCAGGGCAAAACATGAAAAGAGGTGGTGATCATCGATAGG
This sequence comes from Apodemia mormo, assembly GCA_036924255.1. Classification (NCBI taxonomy): domain Eukaryota; kingdom Metazoa; phylum Arthropoda; class Insecta; order Lepidoptera; family Riodinidae; genus Apodemia; species Apodemia mormo. The sequence continues at coordinate 11,917,060 of JAUPFN010000019.1, read as the reverse complement.
ACTCCTTCAGCCTAAGGTCAAAGTTAACATATCATGACAATATGCTTGAAGAAACTCAGGCCTGTACCAGTTGCTTAATCTATACATCTATACAAATGAATAAATTTGGAGTGTCTGTTTGTAATAATAAAATAATCGCTTTTTTACTGAATGCATATTATGTATGTACAATTTTTGTCTGTCTGTTTGTTCCGGCTAATCTCTGAAACAGGTGGGCTGGTTTTGACGGGACTTTCATTGGCAGATAGCGGATGTAATAAGAAGAAACTAGCCTAAGTTAGTAATAAATAACTTAAATTGGTTTTTGAATATTTTTTTAAAATTGTCAACTTTTTGACTACTTTGTCCATAATTTATAACATTTTATTAACCGTAGTCTTTAATCTATATTAATATTATAAATGCGAAAGTTTCGACGTTTGGATGTTTGGATGGGTGGATGAATGTTTGTTAATCACGCAAAAACTACAGAACAGATTTGAATGAAGTTTGGCACACAGGTAGATAATGACCTGGAATAGCACATAGGCTACTTAGTATCCCGGAGAAATTAGATGATCGCGCGGGATTCGTTAAAAACTTTTATAATGTAGCAGGCTGCACGTTGCGGCTAGTTACTAAAAATATAAGCAATTTATAAAATTTAAACAGACTTTAAGGCGATTACAGCTGCGAACGACCTTGAGTTTCTAACAGGAGTAACGCAAATACTATTTCGCGTGCTGGCATGTCCCAACGTCAAAGAGTATTTACAGTGGATACAGATACCTACGTTTTAAGATTTTTGTTCACCTATATGAACCATTATCATCATGAATCGACTGAATGCTGTCAAACTCAAAACCAATACCCAGTAATCGCTCATTTATCGATTACATATACATTCATTTTAGAAAAACGATAAATATCTAAAGAAAAAAAAATACATCGAAAATCGACAAAAAATCATATAACAATTTACACAATAATAACAGTTACGTATCCTATTTCTTTGAAAGTTTTGTAATATACAATACATCCCATGTAGCACTTTATTTTAATACATACAATCAACAATTAATATTTACCAAAACCTTTCAAAATTTGATTTTGTAAAATGTAATCTCTTGAATAATATTTTAAAACTAAGTAGCTTCTTAGTTTTTGTTTAGAAATCTCGTAAGAAAAAAGTAGATATATAATTTGATTTAGAGTTTATAGAGGAAACTACTAAATAAGTTGGTTTATTTAGACTATTTGTATGTATAATATATTTAATTTATTTATTTTTAATCGCACAACCAAACTTTTTCTTTTTCGTCAAACTCTACCGTTTTTTCGTAGGATGAATAATAAAAATCTGTCGAAATACATATTGAAGTATTAACGAACAAATGCACCATTAGAATGCAACATGAGGTTATCCATAATATGACATTTAACTCATCCGTTCGACGCTCATCTTTCGTACGTGCTTATGCACAGGAAAATGCTTTTTGAAGTATCTTCTTGAATATTCCCCATTTGGCGGAGAACTGAAAATGTTAGCGGCTAAAGTGTTCTCGAGTAGTCTCAAGATATCAGATTTCAAAAAATACTATTATATTTTATTTTTGATAATACTGCCGTCCTAAGAAAGAATACAGTAAATCGTGGGCAAAATCGACTAAATTATACAGAAATGATCCCTGAAAAATTCCGCGTCTTTCTCTCTAGGTTTTGTTGCTGTATTATGTTTTCCGGCGATTTTGCATGTAAATAAAATACAGTATGACTAATTCACACGTTAAGAGTTCCTAAGAAACAGAACAGTAAGTTGTCATGTTTTAATTAACATACTGTGTTATTACTAGGAAAATCATAAAACTAACCAACAGTGCAGCAAGTGCAATAAACTAATCAATAGTTTTATAAAATCACAGACTTTTACACAGTTGTCAAAAGTATCTTGCGCAGCTTTGGGCGGGCTTATCTCAGAATCGGTTTTTGTAACTTAATGTACTCTTTCTTAGGACGGCAGAATAGTAGGTCTAATAATGACACATCCATTGATGTAGTAATCAGTCAGTCCGTTCAGACACTTGTCAATCGTCAATTAGCTTTCACATGTCAGCTTCACCAATAAGTAGCGAAAGTGGCCAATATTTTTGGACAAAAAATTGGACAGTGCTATGGGTTGCATTGCATTATTATTAATATTCCTAAAAATAATACTTTAGTTTTTATGTTTATAATATAACTATTTGTTGTCTTAATAAAAAATATCATGTACTTCAGTAAATTAAAGTTTTAAATCAAATTTTTTGGATAAATGTAGTCTTATTGATATTAAAACGATGTGATGTTTTTGGTCGACAAGAGGTTTTTTGCAATTATACTAAAACGGTAAAAGTTAGACAAAAAGTTTTAAACAAAATATGAAAAACTTATAATTTTACATCAAAAAGATTGTATGACTTTTCTCCTCTCGTCAAAATTAGCCGAGTTAGAGCGGTTTTCAAATTTCAGGGAAAACTGTAAATTTTAGTAAAATTAACAGTAGAATTAAGCGATTTTTTGTTATTGGTAGTCTTTAATCTTTTTTTAGAAATCTTTACCTTAATTTTAGGGATACAGTTTTTTTTCTCTTTTAACTCGGTTAGTTAGAAAGGTTTTTAAGTTACTAACAGAGTTAAAGAGGTTTTCCCTTCAACTTAAAAACTTCTCTAACTCAGTTAATTTTGACCGGAGAAGAAAAAGTTACAAAACCTTATTGATACTCGGAATATAATATAATGTGATGTCAAAAATGAGATTATTTTCGTTCATTTTTTTTAAATTTATTTTTAATTTTATTTCAGATATTTCACCCGCATATATAAATAAATTAAATTATTTTTTATAAGGAAACAAACAATTATTTTGAGATTTTTATTACTCTGCCTGTCTGTACGTTTATACATTCATGGCATGTATGAAATTGAAAGCCCATTTCGCATTTGTATTGCTAGAGATAAAACCTAAAATCTGGTTTGTGTTTCATTTTTATTCGCTCTCTTTCATTTATCTCTTTGACTTCAATGAGAATACAATAATCTGTGTTTGTATAAATCACATTCTCAAACGTATAGGAAATATACAAAATTAATAAATTTCCTAAAATCCGGGAAAAGACGTCCCATAATTCGTTCCCCAGAGAAAAGTGTGACAATAGAGAGGCCTTACGCCTTATACTTTGTAGGCGTTTAACGCTACCTCGGATATTGAACCGAATAATCCTCTGAGCACTCTCCAAAGTAGATAAAAACGGAGCACATAAAGAAACTTTATCTCCCCTGGGATTACGGGACTTTAAGCTGCTTGTGAACCTTACATAGACGACAATGCGAACCGCTTGAAAGCACGAATAGACCTCAATGTCGAGGTGGACTCATACAATGGAAATTTCAGGTTTTCTTCTTGCTGACCCAACTGACGTTTTTATTAAATATTTTTCTCATTTCTATTCTAATTCCAGCCACTTTTGCAATTTTTCTTACTCTACGAATACTCCACTATTATAAATGCGAAAGTTTATGTGTGTGGGTGTTTGTATGTGTGCGTGTTTGTGTATGTGCGTGTGTCTCTCTTTCTCTCTCTCTCTCTCTCTCTGTATGTGTGTGTGTATGTTAAGCATGGATCATTTAACAGTTAACATATTAAATTTCGTACTAGATTTTTTTAACAATTAACAACTGTTATTTATATTAGCAAATACTGTTAAAATGTTATGCATCACCAATATAGGATATCAAAATTACCAATATAGGATAATAATGTTATTAAAAATATTTGAGCTACCTTGATTTATGATAATAATAACTTATTAAAAATTATAAAACTATTCCAGAGGACCTTTTTTTTGGTCGCTAACTCGACGGCTTTGCGTTTTTGCTGCTTCTAATACTTATTATATATAGGCAACTACTGATATAATATAACATAAATAAATAACTGTTTTATATTAATTAATTTTAACATCATACCAGTTAACCTATTTTAACAATAATTTCCATGCCTAGTGTGTGTTTGTGTGTATATTTATTACATTTTTACGTTAAAATGGGATTTACGATTTGGATAAAATCTGATTTTAAATTTTTAAGAGCTATCAAATTTAAAAAAAGGAGTTTTTTTTTTAATTAAACACACAAACGGTTCTCTTGATAGGAAAAGACAATCATTGCCTATAAACAACAAAGAAGTCAATGGTGCGTTGCTAGTGGCGTGGTTGGAATGCCACATGTATAGGTTACCGGCAATCTAACCCTTCAAACCGGAACATCACAAAGATAAACACCGACGCTATTGCGGCAGGAATAGTTAAGGCCGTGGTACTGAAATTGGTCGAGGCCCTGCGTAGCAGAAAGCTACCACCTAGTTAGTAATCCCGATTTTATTTTTAGTCATCTTTCGCCTTTTACGGGATGCCTAGCAATTAGATTTTCTATCTTGTATAGGAAATTCTTTTTATCTATATGTATTCTTTAAAATAGATTGCCTAGCCTAGAAATTAGGCAATCTATTTTTAAAACGGCCCGTTTCATAACGGAACATACATAACATAGGCTACTTTTTATCGAATAAAATGCATTATTCCCGCAGACCACATGAATACTAATAGACACGCCATTAGGATGGAAACGTATCGCTACGCATATGAGCAAACGCCCCTATTACTGTCAAAATGTAATACATTTATAAGTTATATTATATTGTGAAAAAATAGAAAAAAAAACATGTACTATTTTATCGTACCGAATGAAATGACAACGTCTAAAAATTACCTACCTACCGACCCTTGAAATAATTTTATTTCATTGATAAGTAGTATAACTCTGTATTTCTCTTTGTAATTGCAAGCTACAATGACAAACTAAGATATTGTCTTGAAAGGCGTATCCATTATTATTCCCGTTAAATTCATGAAAAATGTCACGAAAGAAGCAAATATAAATTAAAAATATCAGCCTGCCGCCGCCCACTTTTCCATGTCGTCGTTCAGGCGGATAAAAGTGACACATCAGTAAGTCTCGCGAATGCTTCCCAAGGGTCTTTCATAAACCGGCTAATTGGATCCAATTTAGACGTCAAACCCAATAGACAAGTTAAAATGTACGTAGCAGCGACTTCCTCTTCTAATTAATTAAGAACTTTATAAAAAAATATCAAGCGAATTCAACGAACATGACAATCGCAGGGTTATGTAAGATATATATTACTATGTCATTTTTTATTCGTACATTTCCATACATTTGAAACAGAGGCTAGCTATTAGAATTTTTATTATAACACAAACATTAAGATAAAAAGCAAAATAAATTATATACTACTAGCTGCAGCGCGGAGCCCGCTGCATTATAAAAGTTTTTTTGCGAATCCCGTGGGATCACCAAATTTTTCCGGGATAAAAAGTAGCCTATATGCTATTCCAGGTCATCATCTACCTGTGTACCAAATTCATTCAAATCCGTTCAGTAGTTTTTGCGTGATTGAGTAACAAACATCCATCCAAACATCCAAACTTTCGCATTTATAATATTAATATCGATTATGAAGCGTATTTATTTATAGCATTAGATAGCAAACAAGCAGATTGCTTTCCTAACACCAAAGATGTTAATACATAGTGCGTTGTTATCCGTGTGATGGGATGGCAATGCCACATGCATACAGCGTACTTAAGGTGACCATACTTCCCGCTTTGGGCAGGATTTTCCCGCTTTCAGGTTGTCTGTCCCGCCGTCCCTAATAAAAGCAAAAATGTTCCGCTTTTGCAAACAAACCCACTTTATATACTTATTTACCAATTTACATCAAATTTATTGCATTCAAATTGCGCAGAAGACAACACATGGAGATAGGAATTAGCAAAAATTAGTAACTGACTGACATAATTATTGATTTAATATTTAAATAAAAGGTTTATTTTTATTAATTAATTATTAATAGTTTAAATATCTACCCCTCCCCGCCATTCAAAACTAATTACAAAATTCCGTAAGCATTCCGCTCTGATTCAAAGGGAAAATGTTCACGTTATGATACCATGGAAGTATACACTATTCAGGCCGATGTGGTAAACATGTTTACTAAAAATATTATTTCATTACTTTTTAGATAAGATGATGACTATTATAGCATCTTAAAATTAAATTTAAAAATTCGCAACTTTCCAAAATGAGAACACACAGAATCTATTAAAATATTCTGAATGTATTAGGTTTCTGACCCAGCTTAACACGCCTACTCTGTTGAATAAAATCTAATCTCTCCTTTACAGAGCTTACTAGGGTAATCGCCGTGTTTTCCGGTCACCTTTTGAAGAATAGATTAACTGCCTCATGCTAGAAGAGTATAATAAGTGTAAGTGACGCTTATTATCCTCTTGTTGTTTGCGAATTGTGATTGCTTACTTGGTGGTAGAGTTTTGCTATTGTAACGTTTCGACCGAATTTTGGTACCATCGCCTTACCTATTTCTACCGCAATCAATGCTTGTCGCTGTTGTCTTCCAATTTTTGATAATACGGTAGACGGTAAATTTATGCATTTAGTATTCACTTCCTGGCCAAACGGATAGCAACGCATTAATAAAATCTTTGGTATAATATATACGATAGTTGTCTCTTCCCCTCAGAAAGTTCATATAACTAGCCATCGTCTTTGACCGAAATTCGACCATAGACTAAACAATGTAATCTCTTTTAAATTTTAATTTTTGTTAATTGTATATACGGAAATCACTACATGGTATCCACGCCACAGGCTTTGCCTAGTGTGGAGTCCAACAGAAATATAAACTATTGTACTGTACTTTTAAATATAAGTAATAATAATAAATCTAATAAATCTAATAAAAATCATAAATAAAAAAAATTTTGACAACTAACTTTAGGTGTAAAGAAAATAGTTTTGAGTATTATATCTATGGAAAATAGTATAGGTACATGTGTGTATATTATCATATGCTTACATGTATGTTACATGAATGTATTGTGTGTAATGTTTATTTTTATTAATTTAGTGTATTTCTAATGCATTTTATTTAAAAATATTAGGTTTCTACACTCCTCCGCACTAAATCTTTAATTGTGTCAAATTTCATACTCCACCGTTCGCGCAATTGTCTTAAAAAGGAATCTAAAGTTTTTTCTTCGCGTATTAATATATAGATATATACATTATACCTGTCTATGTTAAGGTGATTCTTATAATAAAAATTTATTTTCTAATAAATATTTAAATAAATTGTTTATATTGTTACTTCCATTACATGCAAATTTATTTACATAATAATAAGTGTGTTTATGTAGTCGTTAATCTAAGTAAGTAGTATTTAACCTATCAATATTATTGATAGACGATAGTCCATTATTTACAGTGAATCATTCTACAATTACCATGCTCAATATGATATTCATAGGCTAGGCGATATTATGAATAAGAATAACAGTAAGTATTCATAATTCACGTGCTACGAGTACAACCGTACCGAAAGGAATTTCCTCATTCGCGTGCTTTCTGATTCATGTATGCAGTTGATACGTGACGGGTTAGCGAACTAACCTACGTAGTGAGTCTATTGTATGGACAGGAAATTGTGGCTTCAATTATTGATGTTTAGTATTCTATTATGTTTTAATATCCTGACGGATCGTGGTCATAATAGGGTTCAAGTCTGATGTGAAATTGTATTAATTCTCATCAAAATACTAAACGATACAAATACAAGTAATGCAAACGATGATTTACGAACGACATTTATAATAAAGATAAAATTAGAGTGAATAGAATACATAATGTAAGAATTAGAATTTATCTTCATTTTTATCTTCAAAGAGTAATTTAATAAGTTTTTTTTATAATTGTTTAAATGTCAATATCATTTTTTATGTAAAAGTAACTTCTTAAGGAATTATGATTTCAAATTTAAACCGAACATAAACATCAACACAAGAGCGATGAAGCAGTCGTTATGGCAGAAATCAGTCTAGAAAAATATAGATACGAATACATACATGCATACCTAGGTATAATGACGAGTAAAATATTACTACTGGACAGGTCAGGAACATGAAGTACTAAGATGGATTATAGCTTCATGCTCGGGAACTAATTTTGACGTATGCTGTATATGGTTGCCATGGTAGTCTAAATATTATGAAGCAGTTACATTTTAATTAATTTGTTATTTTTTTTGACAGCAGAAAGTCCAGTGGTAATATTATGCACGTCATTGGCTAGGTAGATATATTTGCAGTTTGCACATAGGTAACTAAACAAAATTATGCTACGTAAATTGCTGATAATCTGAACTGTGTTTATAAACACTACACTGTATATAAATTAATGATAACGACTAATTATATTAATTAGTAACTCATAGAGAATAAACATGTTATTGTATTTTTTAGTATAAGTAGGAAAACAATAAGTTAACGATTATTTTTTTGTATGAGATATTTTTAAACATCAAAGATTTTAAAGATAAACGTTTGGTTGACTTTATATCACAAGATAGCAAACAAGCAGATGGCTTTCCTGATGGAAAAAGCCAAACATTTCGTCGACTGGAATATGTCAAATTTGAAATTTCTTTAGTTCGTAAAATGCAAAACTTGTGTGTCTTATAACATGTACGGCGATGCGGCGATCTTTTGAATATGATCAAAAGGCTTACTATTTACTCGTATCTAGATATGTACGTTTTACTAAATACTGTGAGCGTTCTAGCTGTATTTCTGCCTAACCACAAACATCACATTATATACTCCAATTTAAGTCAGTGTGTTACAAAATCGATTTTCAAATGAATATTGTAAGTAATGCAAAATGTGGATATTACCATCAAAATGCTTAATATGTCGCGTGTAGGTACATTGGAATTGTGTTAATATGTCGAATGAAATGAATTGCGTGACTTAATGTGTGGAAATGAATTACGTTTGCTTTATCTGCAGTCTAATTAGGGTAATTATACTTTTTTTTATATATACAGCAGGTCCTGGTCAGTAGAACAAGAGGATCGGCCGCCAGGTAAAAAGAGGCGGCAAAAAGATTTGACTAAAATAAAAGGAAGAAAGAATGTTAAAGAAGGAAGAATTAAAGAAGAGACAAATGAGTAAGAGGTTCATCTGATAGTAAGTGATCTTAAGCCTTTCGAATTTATTACTCGAATTTTCGAAGCCTTAAAATCGATTTTTTGAAATAACTAGAGAATAACAAATTTCGAGTTTTGGTCAGAGGGAGCCCTGACTAAAACTCGAAATTTATTGCAGAATAAACAAGTAATGACTCAGTTTGATCATAGACTATATCAAAATGTATTCTAAATTTAACAGCGAATTTTAAGGCCCTAATCGACCTACGAGAGATTTTACACAACGACAGTTTAGTCGCAGTTCATAGGTGCTGATCGAGTAAAGATCCAAACACCCAACCTTTCACACTTAGAATATCAATAATTAATAATATAGATTAGCTTTCTGCACTTCTTCTGTATATAAAATTTAACTCTCCCAAATTTCATTCTACGCAGTCCGCGCAATTTTCGCAAATAGAAGTACAACATTTTCGTATCACTTATTAATATATAAATGTATAAGCTCTATATTTATAAGTCATAATCATGCAACATACCTCCTCCAACAACTGAATTTTAAAATTTATATATAAAATCCTTGCGAAATAGCCGTAACGAAAAATCTATCTACCGTAACTTTCCTCAGGAAACTGCAACCTATTTCATGATTCAGCCTTGATATAGACGTCTTATATAGGAGTTGATTCGGAAGTAACGCTCAGCAATAATGCGGGCGTCCGGCTAACGGTGGTTAATCGATGTTACTATTTGATAAAGACTTCCGATATGACTTCATAATAAATATTTTGCATATTTAAAACGTTTGGGTTTCTGTTAGAGATGCCACGAATAGCGATTTTGTCGAATATCCGGCCAAACTCTTGGCCGAAGGATAAAATATTTGGCCTCCGAATATTCGGCGCCTATATCGTCTAGTCACGGTTGACTGCGAGTAGATCGTGTCACGACACGTCTTATTTGATTATGGCAGATTTAAGTAACTAGAATATCCTCTATCTAATCGTCTAAGGTTATAATCTTTATCAGGAAATGCTGAAAACTTGTTTTCATTCATAACTTAACTCTGATAAATTTTAAGTATTATTGTAATGTTCTTTGGTAAAATATGTTCATTTTTACGTAATATGTGCGATTTTTTCTTATTATTCGGTATATTTGGCTAAATAGTAAATACCAAAGAAAGTGGCCGAACAGGCCGAATACAGAAAGTTGCCGAATATACAAATAGATTTTACATGTATGTAGGTACGGAAACAATTTATCTATCTATACATGTAATAAAATCTTAGGAAAATCAAAACTGTATATTGAATATTTTTTTAAAAGAATACTTGGGGCGTAATCTACAATCGATATAGAAGCAAAAAATACAGTTTTTAGAATTTTTGTCTGTTTACCTGTTTGTCTGTTTGTTTGTATGTATGTCCGGGGTAAACTCAAAAAGTACTGCATGGATTTACTTCAAATTTTGCATGAATATTACTAACAGGTCGGGTCAACATATAGGCTACATATTATCACTCTATCACCTACGGGAGAGGAGCAGTGCGGAATAAACGAAGTCCGCGAGAACGAACTCGTGGGCATCAGCTAGTTTATAATAAACACCCAAACCCAGAAATACAAATATGCAGGCTCATCACAAAAATGATTTTAAAAACCTCCTCCTTCCTGGGAAGTTGGTGGAAAAGACCAAAAGTAAATAAAGGGTGTGTTCAGAACAACTGCTAACCTAAGATATCTGACTAAGAGAGTCAGACCTGACAAAGAAAATATAATTTTATCATGAGCATCTGAGTTTGGCTGGTTTCGGCCTGATCCGTTTTTAATTGTCAAAACCTATACATAGAAGTGTCAGAATTATACAATGGTACCTTGACTTACGAAGTAAAATGTCGGTATTGGAATATTTCAAAATCGTACCTACAAAATGTTTTGACAAAATTTTAGCTCCAAATTCTGATGATCTAATTTATTTCTGAGATTAAAAGTTGTACTGAACACACCCATCGTTATGTACGATTGTACGGGTAGGTTTATTCAATCAGTCATTTATTTCTAGTGTTACTAATAAGATGTGAATGGAATGATCACTATTTGCTTCCGATCAACACGTGTTGTGATTATATATTCAAATCACATAACTAGTTAAATAGCTACATATATATACATATTATTATGTGACATGACACATTCCTTCACGTTGCTGAATTGCGTATATTTTTAAGGACATCATATAAGTTTTAAGTTTATAAGAGGCCAAAAGCTATTTTTTATTTAATAGGATAGCCAACGAGCAGATGGTTCTCTTAATAGAAAGGTTAACCATCGCTTATACAACTCGTGTTGGTCCGGGCCCCCTTTAAAAAATGGACCACCTGCCGTTTTGCCAGACAGTTCGTAAGAGGTGAACGATTGGCTATGCAAGTCACTACCATCGTGGCTACAAGGTGGTATAGTTCTCTATTGTCCTACCCGAGTCTTATACTACCGTCTTACATATTCCTGCCGCAATAGCATCAGTGCTTTTCTATGTCGTGTTCTAGTTTGGAGGGTAAGTAGACCGGTATAATTAGGCATGTGGCATTAAGAACCCATCATAAAATGACGACGCACCATTTAAATATTTGGTGTCTATAGACGGTGGTTGTCTCTTACTATCGAATGAGTCATCTGCAATAATATAAAAAATATCACGTATAGACACCAAAGTTAAAAACGATATGTGAAGAATAAGTATAAGTATGTAGTAAATAAGAATGTAGTGCAACATGCGAAAATTTACCGACTACCTTACCCTCCAAACTCTACACGATAGCTACAAGTACCAACACTATTACGATAGGAATAAATAAGATGAAGGCAGAAAATCCGGGTGATATGAAGCAAAACTAAAGCACAAAAAAGTCATGGTAGAGTCATGCTAGAGACACGATCAGCTATTCGAGAGCCTTTTAAAAATTGCAGAATATTTTATTAGGTTGGCCACATACTGCGAACAGTTCTTTACAAAAATCTTAAAAAATATTCTGACAAAATCAGAACTTTCATTTTAGACTTCATGTCGAAAATATGTCTTGTTTTGAAATTCAATAAAATATAATATGCATAAATTTAAATTGTATTTACAAAAGGATTTTACAGTAAAATATAATAAATGTTAACTATTAAATAAATTACTAAACTCTCGCTTATTTGAAATATAATAAAACATAATATGTATAATTTTATATTGTTATAAAAGTATTTTCCCAGTAAGATATAATTAGTATTAACTATTAAACGAATTACTAAACCGTAAAGGTTAAATACGGTCAATATATGATTTCTCATAAACCTATAAACCTTTGTTTTACTGCTAAAAATAAAACAAAGTATTCCCGTCTTTTAAAATACCACCCTAAAATATCGACTCCCACAGAATGATGTGTTGTTTATTATCGCTTTGTTGTCCCAGGAAGTCATCGTTCTACTTACTGGTCAAGCGAAGGGTGGTCAAACAACCATAAAAACCATTAATATGACCTGGTGACTTTCTTTTAATCTTTTTACTTTCCATACTTTTAGAAACAATTCAAGGTGTTTCATGATATTTGTGCGTTTTCATAACGAATTTAGTCTCGTTTAACCGACTGCAAGAAGATGATATGCTTTCGCGTTCGCAATACCAAAATGAGAGAAAATTTGATATTGATAAATAGACTCGCTGTAAAAAATGAGATAGGGATTGCTCTAATGGTTCAGACTTCTAAAAACAATCTGAATTGAAAGGTTTTTTCATAAATCATAATATAGCAAACAACAGATGCCTATACTGGTGGAAAGAAAAAACAACCACCTTTAGATGTTAATAATGCTTTGCCATATCGTTGACATGTAATACCATCAGCTTCCCGGCTACTTTATTACCAAGACCGGAACACAAAAATACGGAAAACTATCACCTAGTAGTAACGATAACAGTAACCCGTCTGACCGACCGTTCGCAACTGATATGTTGTCATTGTCGCGGCCATTCGTCGTTTTATGAACTACCTAGTGGAGAAGCCTGTCTATTATTTAAAGGGGACCCGAAATAACTTGTAGATTGACTTTTGATTCCTTTAAAAAACGCGTCAAAAAACACTTTCTAGCTGAATTGTAAGTTTTTCTTATATCATATTTTTTGTATTATTATTAATACACCTATGTTAAGTTTAGTTATATAACCATAATATCTCCTTTTTCACATAAAATCTACTCATTTGATTTTTTAAATCTCCTTTAACGGGTTGGTAGGAAGAAATCTCTTTAAATAGAGAAAAGCTCGCCCACTGTACTTAAGTTTTGTTTATTTTTTTTCTTAATTGTGCTATTTTTTGTGTAAAATATAGTATTAAATAAGATAAATAAATAAATAAGATTCATCTTTATCTTGAAAATATTAAAGGTAACAATTTTGTTACACAGTATATCACAAAAATCTTCACAATGACAATGCCTGAAATTTATCACTTTGTAGTAATTATAAATAAATAAATAAATAATAATATTCACGGGACAAATTACACTTACTGATCTAACCCCAAAGTAAGCAAATTATTTGCTTGTGTTATGGGTGCTAGTCAACGATACTAATACATAGAAATACATATATAAATACTTTTACATACATAATAAACACCCAAACCCGGAAATACAAACATTTATGCTCATCACACAAATGCTTGTCCCCGTCGGGGATCGAACCTGAGCCCCGTCGATTGCGTAGTCAGGATCGCTAACCACTCGACCAACGGGGGGCAATTATAAAGATGAGCGTGCTGACTAAAGCATACATACTTAAACAAAACGTTACAATAATGATTATTGTATATGGCAAGAGCGTAAGCTATGGGCATTTGCTATTTGATAAAATTCCATCGCCATGTTGGGTACAGACAAAACAACCACAGATCCATAAAAACTACTATTATCTCTCCATATGACACAATAAGTCGTGTGTGCCAACCATCTCAGCTGCAGTAGAAATGAAAGGATAATTAATTAAAACACGAGAAAACGGGTCGCTAAACTATGTCATGCAGCATATTTGAGACAGAATCTTTGTTCTGAGGGTTGTTTAATGCTTATGAAAACATTTCAGGAGTAATGTTTATGAAAACATTTTATGGAATATTTCTGTAGGGCTGCTTAAAACGAGTAATTTTTTCACTTGGATACTTGGAGAAACGCAAATCTGTCGATCTCAAATTATTGTGACTAGCTAATTGTTAATATGACAAATACAGCAATGGATCTAAGAGATACGAAGTTCAATAATCAAATTAATGATTTTGTTTATATATCATTAGATAACAAACAAGCAGATGACTGTCCTGATGAAAAGAGACAACCATTGTTATAAAGACCAAAATTGTTAAGGGTTCGTTGCTATCTTTGTGGTGGGGGAGGGGCTTAATGCTACATACATAGTTTTACCGGCTACCTTACCCTCCAAACCAGAATATGATAATCACAAGCACTCACGCTATTGCGGTAGGAATAGGTAAGATTGAACAGATTTGGGTGAGAAAATGCAGAACTCTACCATCTAGTAGCCATGGTAGCAATGACCGCATAGCCAATCATTCGGCTCTTACGAACTGCCTGGCAGAACGACAGATGGCCTATTATTTAAAGGGAGCCCGGACCAATACGGGGGAAATTTAAAATTAATAAATCAACTCATTTGAGTCTGACAGAGAGTTAAGAAATTTTAACCTTAAACTATAAATTACTAGTTTTGACATACAAATTACTTGGTACTTGAGAGGTGAGACGAAGGGAAGTTAATTGAAATAACTTTCCTATCTTGGAGTTGGACCAAACAGTATCTACAAAATTTAGTTGAAATCGCTTCAGTAATTTCGGAGTCAATCGCACAAACAATGTGACACGTTATTTATATTAAGATGAAGCAGTACTCAACTCAATTTCTGAAGTAAACGTGGCAAACATTTTGATTTCTGATTTTTCAAAATACAAAAATGCGTCAAGATTAATAAACAGATAAAAAGGGTTATGCGGGTTGCGGACATTAATATGCTGGAAATAACAAATTTCTAAAACCGGTTTCTACTATTCTGTTGACAAAGCCTTAATTCAAACATTCTTTTTTAATAGCATGTTCAATCTTTATGTTCAATTTAATATGATTTCTTTTTTCCACATTATATTATAATTATGAAAAACAATATTTATTAACTAATAACACTTGTTCTATTTCACAATAAGCCTTATTGTGAAACAGTAAAACTGTAATTAATCAATATACATTATGTTAAAATGGAGTTTTACCAAGTGCCGACGATAAAAATTGTAAAATATTATAATTATGTACTTTTTATCTTATTAAACTATTTGTCTAAATTAGGTAAGTACATAAAAATGTACATGGTAGCATATTTAAAACTAAATATAAGTATCCATAGTCCATACTAATATTATATGTACATTCAAAAGTAACTCTGTCTGTCTGTCTCTTCTTCACGTCTAAACCAATGAACCGATTTGGATGTAATTTTATTACAAAGATAGTTTGAGACCAAGAAAGAACATCGATTTTTTTTTTATCTCGATAACCCCGCAGGAACGGAAATTGTGCGGATAAAATTCCGGGAATTTGAGTAAATTTTCACGCGTACGAATTCGCAGGCGCAGCTAGTTTAAAATAAAATAAATTAGTAAATACATTCCTTATTTAGAATTTCGCTCAGAAAGCAAAAACTAAAATCATTCAGACGTTCATCTGTCTGTAATAGTCGTTGGACTTGCATATATATGATTTTCTATAATCTCCACTTAGCATATATATGATTTTATTTTTATATAGCATAGGATAGCAAAGAAGCTTCTGCTGGAAAAAATAACCAACGCTTATAGATACCACAGATGTGAATGGTTCATTATTATCCGCGTGACAAGGATATAAAATACTAGCTGTTGCCAGCGACTTCGTCCGCGCGGACTTCGTTTACTCCGCACTACTCCTCTCCCGTAGGTGATAGCGTGATAATATGTAGCCTATATGTTGACCCGACCTGTTAGTAATATTCATGCGAAGTAAATCCATGCAGCACTTTTTGAGTTTACCCCGGACATACATACAGACAAACAGACATACAGACAAACAGATAAACAGACAAACAGACAAAAATTCTAAAAACTTTATTTTTGGCTTCAGTATTGATTGTGGATCACACCCCAAATATTCTTTTAAAAAAATATTCAATGTACAGTTTTGACTTTCCTACGATTTTATTATATGTATAGAAGATGTACCTATAGTACCTATATCAGGAATTGAATTAAGACGAGACTACACGAAACTCCGTACCCCTGTAATCTGTTAGCGGATATAAGCCAGACAACAATAAATTGCCTTTGTAACACAGTGATCACTACAATTGATTGCTACTTTTCAAATTTATGTCATGATAAATTATACTCTACGGACAAAATTAAATGTCAAGTACCTGGGAGCCGAGCTTTGCTTGGTGTTTATGCTTAAACATAAGCATACTCATACACAAATGACAGTATCTTTACAACCTTTATCTTATGGAGTACTTTTTCTCACAACTCTCGAGATAAAACAAAGCTAAACTAGGCAGAATGTTGCAAATAACAACCTTTTGGGTGTTTCCCAAAACTCAAAAAAGAAGCAAGATAAAATGATGATAAAAATAAAATGAAGAGTTATGAATGTAGAGAAAGCGAGGCAAGCCTGCAAGGACCGTGATGTATGGCACTCGGTTATCCCTGTCTACCCCGTAAGGGATCTGGCGTGAAGATATATGTATGTTTGTATATAAAAATAATATATGGCGTATATGTACCAACGTGACTATACACCCTGTTTTCAACGGGACTGTTCCAATTTCAAATACTCTGTCCCGATGTTCCCAAATATATTTCATGAACGTGAAAATATCCCGTTATAACACCAATTTTTCGGCAATATCATCTTAAATGACAAATGTTCGTCAGGCATAAGCCTAACACAAAAATCGTAAAGATGTTCGAAAGAAAGCCATTAGGTATTTCAAAATGATTAATACTTTTGGTAGATCTAACGTAACACTAATATTTAATTTCGTCTCTCCTTATGGACATAGATATATCATATATAGACATCATTATTATTATTAGTTGTTTGTGAATCAACCTACCAACGCTACAGTCCAAGTTTTATCAAAACTGGTTTAAAAATGTTTGTGATGTGGATATAGTTTACAAATATTTGAAGTCGGTTTAATTTTTTAAATTACTGTTATTGAGGATTTTTCAAGGTTTTTCTCGAAAATCTAATGTCTCAGTAGCAGCTCGGAGTCTGGTGGAGTAGTGTTTTACCAATCCCGTGCCTCGGACGAGCTCGTAAAGCTGTCGGTCTCGGTTATCGCTAGAAATAGTCGATATCCGTTAACATGTCGGTAAAATGTGGCGATGAGGATCACCACTTATCTCGTCAATCGACGAACCGCTGAATCGTGGTGAGCCGGAAAGTCTATATACGTTCGGTTTACTTTGCCTACCCCTCAAGTGAACCGGGTGTGATGATACTTTTATTATTAACTATGTTTATCAATTATCATGTATCTATATATCAAATATCAATGTTCAGTTTCATTAGTTTTACAATATCTCCGCCAACTGTGAACCGATTTCAGTGGTTTTTAGTAAGGACTAGCTGTGCCCGCGACTTCGTCCGCGTGGAAAAATAAGCAAAAATAGCCTAAGTTACTCCTTATTTTATAAGCTTATACATACATATAATACAATATTATTATAATTTAAAATAGAAAATAAGTGCGCCACCTTAAAATACTGAATATTTTTTTCAAAACTTTTCTAGTTTTATGCAAAAAATTACATCCCTGGGCCAAGTAAAAAACGCTTCCTTTATTTTCGCTCCACACTCAGTCACGTACTTCTTTACAGCTTATAAATAATCAAACAAACTTTGTTTATATTGTTTGTCTTTAATAGATAAGAAAATATAATCTCTTTAAAAATATTTAACCTATCTACGAAAATAAGGAGAAGTTATCATAATTTAAACAATGTAAGGTTTAAATAGTATTGACAACATTCACAACAAACTTGAATTGTATCGACAGATCTCAGAACTCACAAGACGATAAGGTGAAATTCTTTCAAAATAGTCCACAAAACTATTAACGTAGATAACAATGGCCACAAAAGAAGCTTATCGCTGCCTTTTGAAACATGTTACTGCGAATGGCGGTTTCTCCGGTTTTAAAATGGACCCAGATACCAACAAAGGGAGACTGTTAAAATTCTCATCTTTTTAGTAAATGAGAAAAGTTTATACTTTCATATTTAAATATTTTGATGTTTTTAATACGTAAAAAATGTTTGAATTGATTTGGATGAAATTAGGCCAAGAGTTTAATGCCCCGTTACACCAGAATACTGTTTACACCCCGTCAGTGCTCTCCACAAATTTCTCCACGATCAAGAGTTTATTTCTCCAGTATTCTACGTAATAAATAGATAATATAAAGCGAGGAGACTTTTTTATCGTAAGATAGTAAATAAACAGCTGGATCTCCTGGTAGAAAGAGAAACGATCGCCTATAGACACCAAAGATGTTAATGGTGCGTTGATGTATGTGTGATGAGATGACAATTCCACATACATAACGCTATTGCAGTAGGAATAGGTAAGGCGATGATACTAAAAACCTGGGCGAGACGTTGCAGGACTCTACCACCTAGTAGTCACGATGGTAGTGACACGTATAACCAATTGGTCGCCTTGTACGACCTGCCTGACAGAACGGCAGTTGGTCTATTCTTCAAAGGGGGGTCTATTCTTCTATCAACACAGGGGAGGAGGGAGGGGAATCAAATCCAAGAGGAACGTTTATATTATGTATAATACATGCATATGATATGCAGTAGAAAAAACCGAGAATTTCAAAGGTTTGTGATAGTTTGAATGTAGTAGTAGATGTGATAGTTTGAATGTTTGGATGGATGGATATTTGTTACTCAATCACGCCAAAATTACTGAACGGATTTGGATAAAATTTGACACACGGGTAAATGATAACGTCAAATAGCACACATGCTAATTATTATCCCGAAAAATTAATATAATGCAGCGGGCTGCGTAGTGCAGCTAAAATTAAAGATGCGGCAGTTTCGATGTTTGGATGAATGGATGTTTGTTACTCAATCGCGCAAAAACCACTAAATGAATTTGGATGAAATTTGGTACACAGATACCATGATAACCTGAAATAGCACATAGGCTACATTTTTATCCCGGAAAAAGGGGTTTTTCTTGCAGGGTTCACCAAAAACTTTTATAATGCAGCGAGATGCACGGTACAATTAGTACTTAAATATGTGAAAAAAGCCAATATAATAAATGCAAAAGTCTGTTTGTTACACTTTCACGATTAAACCGTTGTACCAATTTCGAAATTTGGTAAGGAGATGGTTGAAGATCCGGGGTCGAACAAAAATAAACTTTTTTCCAAAAAGTAGCGGTAAAGAGTCTGTATAAAAGATTAAGTATATTGATGTAAAGTTAGAGTTAATATAATTTATTCAATATTCAAATAAACCTTTACAGTTACTTTTGACAAGTTAACACATCTTTTTATAATTACTATCGGATCGAAACTCAGCCCATAGATTTCATATACATAATATTTATGTTTTTTATATTGATAGCAAAATAGCAGATGGTCCCCTGATGAAAAGAGACGATCACCAAAGAATTTAAAGGTGCATTGTCATCCATGTGACAGGGTGTTAATGCCACATGCAAAATGTTTCATCACACATATACCTAAAACAATCGCCTAATTAAGGAATTAAATGAAAAAGGGGCCCACCTTTATAAAAAATAGGAAGTATCGATGATTTGTGAGAAACGTATTTGACAGTTTACAGGAAAAGAAAAAAGACAAGCTTGAACAAACACAAAGATGGCTTCTCATTTATAATGTTAAATGTTTGTGTTTCTAACAGTGATATGTAAAATGTCATTAGTTTCTAATAATAAGTGTGAAATTAATTTTGTAATCCAGTTCCCATTTCTTTTTTTATCATTAGATAGCAAACAGTCGGATGGCAAACAAAGATGTCATTGGTGCGTTGCTATCCGTGTGGTGGGATGGTAATCTAGTAGTCTACTGGCTACCTTACCCTCCAAACTGGAACAAGAAAATGACTAGCATTGGTGCTATTGCGGCAGGAATAGGTAAGGTGGTGATAGGTACCGAATACCCTGGCGAGACGTTGCGGAACTCTCCAGTAAATAAGTTTCTATATTAATATTAAAATAAATTATTAATTATAGTAGAAGTACTGGTTTTCGCCATTTTAAAGCCTTATCTGGCCACGAGAATTAAGAATCCAACGGACAAAAAAAATGTAATGTACAAAAGTTTAATGATATTAATTTTATTTATAGTAGGTATATAGTCACTTTATATACACTTATGAATCAAATTTATAATGATATTTTATGCATACAAAATCCATACTTTCCATATATCCATATCCATACTAATATTATAAATGCGAAAGTCTGTCTGTTTGTCTGTTACGCTTTCACGGTTAAACCGCTGGACCGATTTTCATGAAAATTAGCATAAAAGTAGTTGAAGAACTGGGGTCAAACATAGACTAAGTTTTTTTTCCAAAATCAACCCTTAAAGGGTTGGAATAGGGGATGAAATTTGTATGAAAAATTATCTTGACGACATGTTAATCTTCTCGCGGGCGAAGCTGCGCGGGTCAGCTAGTAATATTATAACTACGAAAGTCTGTCTGTCTGTTAAGTTTTCACGGCTAAACCGCTGGACCGATTTTCATGCAATTTCGCATGGAAATAGTTAAATATCCGAGGTCAAACATAGGTTATTTTTTTCACAAATCAATCCGTAAGGGGCTGAAATAGGGGATGAAGTTTGTATGAAAAACTATATGGACGACATCTTAATCTCCTCACGGGCGAAGCTGCATGGATCAGCTAGTTATTATACAAATATAATATAACATTAAATAGCCACAAAAGGCACAGTGACCACAATCAGTATTTTTAGCTCTACATACATATAGGCAACTATTTATCCAAAAATCAGTTGATTTTGCCTAACAAAGAAAAGATTGCCTAAGTTTAAACTCTGGTGTCCTTTACAAATTTTATCAAAAACGGTTCAGTTGTTACGCTATAAAGGCGTAAAACACAGACTTTCGAATTTATAATATTAGTATTAAAATAAATATTTTACTGAATGGATCTATATAATTTTAAAATTAGTTCCATTTTAAAATTATATGTGACCTTGTTGTGTCACACAACACACACTAACATATACATTTAAATATTAAGTCACATTCTAACATAAAAAAGCTGGTAATAAAAGAATAATCCTCACATCCCTAACTGAAAGCAAAAAATGATATCCAAAGAACATTAGGGCGCAAGAGTACCCCTCAAAACTATACATAGAATACAAATTTGGTAAAGGAATTTGTACTCAAAACACGTCCACGAAATAACCACAACGGCCGACTGACTTTGTATTTAATACTGAGAGTAACCATCGCACCATATTAATTTTTAAACAACCCGAACGGCCGCATCGAGATTTTGTTTTACGAAATGCTACCGAACAAGTTCTGCTTTTACTTTTTTGATACAAGAAATCGTATCAAGTTAATGTCCTAAGCCATTTTGGTAACATTTTTTCGTTATCGACAGTAATATATCATTGCTCGTTTTCAGATAAAAAAATATCATCAAGATGGTTTATTTAAGTATAAATAACAATGATAAGTGAACAACATATATTTTGATTCTTACCTCTACATTAATATTATAAAGAGGAAAGATTTGTAATTAGCGGTAGGGCACTCTATAACTTAATATTCTATAATTTGTACTATTTCTATAACTATGTACCTACTTACTGTTACTTTTGTAATGATATTTTATTTTCTGGTGTTGACGTTCAAAGAATGTATTTTTATACTTATTTTGAATAAAAAATATTTGATTGATTGATTGATTATGTATTTTGTGGCAGAGTTCCGCAACGTCTTGCCCGAGTATTTGCCGAGATCAGAACGTTTTTTCCTTGATAAATCATACCTTATTCTGTGCGTGTTGGTCCCGGGCTCCTTTAAAGAATAGGCCAACTGCCAGGCAGGTCGTAAAAGGCGACCGATTGGCTATACAAGTCACTAACATAGTGTCTACTAGATGGTAGAGTTCTGCATTGTCTCGCCCGGATCTGGTACCACCACCTTACCTACTCCTGCCATAATAGTGTCAGTCCTTGTCACTGTCATGTTCCGGTTTTGAGGGTAAGTTAGCCGGTAAACTTATGTATGTGGCATAAGACCTCGCCACAAGATAGCGACGCACCATTAGCACCTTCAGTATATCTATAGGCGATGGTTGACTCTTTCCATCGAGAGACCCATCTGCTTGTTTGCTATCTTATAATATGAAAAAACCTTGTGTCCATTTCTTTATTTTAGACGTGTTTACAAAATTTCATGATGATGTGTAACAAGCAAAGACTCACTTTCGGATTGATAATACACAATTAAGATGTGAAAGTTTGAGTGTATGTTTGTTTCTCCTTTACGTTTAAACGCGTTGAAACGTTTATGTGTTTTTTCGAGTCCATAAATTCTTGGCGATTTACAATTGAAACCGGTAGGCAGCGCTATGATTTTGAACAACTCCCCGATTGGCTAGTAGATGTATAAAAACATTTGAGATAAAATTGAGTGTCCGTACATTTCGTGAATGCACTTACGCTTTCATTCGATTTAACCGTTATAATGCAATAAAAGTTTTATGATTGCGATATTACTTTTGATTATGTGTAATGGATCACAAAGAGATCATAAAACTGGAATTATGTCTATGGTTCAGAATAAATAGCCGAGTTATTACCGCCCCTTTGGTAGGAATTGTCACGGAATATAACTACACAATCGAGGAGGTTCGGTTTCGATTTCCCACAAGGACAAGTAGATATGTGTTATGAGCACTAATGTTTGTAATATATTTAAGTATTTATATATGTACTTCTATGTGTGATTATCTTTGATTAGCGGCCTTATCACAAACAACAAAACAAAAAATTTGCTTACTTGGGGGTAGATCGATTCGTGCGATTTAGTCACCATATATTGAACAAAAAAGCCAACAAGAATCATATATGAAAGGTTTTGTTCTAATTCAAATTATGTAACTTAATTCATTAATTTACCAAATAAACACACACATATGTATATAGTTCTTAATTAATTATCCGAGCATCACTATTGTGATTTGTCGTAGCCATAAAGATGGCAATAAAAGAATTGCAGGTCTACGACTTATCTTGACCTAATTAATAATGTGTTTTTTTTTTCTCCTTTAACAGGTAGACTAGAAGTATATAACATACTAGTCTGCCGGCTACCTAATTCTTCAAGTCCGAACACGACAGTGAAAAACACTGATATTACTGGGGCAAAAACATTAAAGAGTTATGGTACTAGACTTTGGGGAGACGTTATAGAATCTAATAATGATGACGGTAACAATAATCGTTCGACACATATTCAATTCTTCAAAAAATTCAAAAGAATCCCGGGCCAAAAAGGGGCGAATCTGGGTTCAAATGTTGCTTATAATGAGCTATTTGAATACTAAATCACTTCTTAAATTGTGATAATCCCGGTAAGTCTAAATTTACTTTATGGATACGTCTTAATAAATTTACAAATTCCTGTTATTACTACAATCCAAGTAGGTAGGTATATATTTTGTTAGTTACAAAGAAAACTTATTATAGCCTTATACCTAATTATAATATTTACATCAACGTTAGTTTTAAAAACCATATGCTTTCTAGTTAGAAAATGTATGCCTAGTAAGGCAGATTGTAAAATACGAAAGAAGACTACACGTGTCACTATCATCGTGAATACTTGTTGGTAGAGTCTGTTGTCTATCTTTCCATCAGATATATCATATTGGCCGCAGTGATGGTATTACAAAATTTTTTTTTTAATAATAAGAAGCGGATAAGCAATTCGTCTTTGAAATTCCACAAAAACACATTGGGATTAAATTAAAAGCATTCCTACATTGGCGAAGGATATTTATAAAACATGACAGAATACAATTTAATGTATTTTAACTAAAATTAAATATGTACCATCAAATAATAAATTATAAAACGACGAAACAGACAAACGAAATATCCAGACTAATAAATTCGGAAATGCAGTAGACGTAAAATAAACACATGCTTTTATACATTTATTGAAAGCATAGTTAATGGCTCTATAAAAAACTAGCATTGGCGTCGAAAGACGTAGGACCTGCGGAGATTGCTCGGGGCCGGGGTGCGGGTAGAACTGTATTGATCTGCCGCTCGTCACCCCCGCCCGAACTCCCCCGCCAGACATTACAGAAACACTCACAACCTCACCCTCTAACGCACTACCGAGCCATGAGCACCCCGACGCAACCACACCCCTTTTTCATGCGAACATCGAGTCACGGGATTTTCCAATTCAATTTACCCAACAATCGAGATATAAATTACTAATGGAACGTTAGATGAAATGAAGACTAATAGTAAAAACTGATAAAACTGAATCTTATTTAACTGAAGCTTGCACGCGACATGTGATGAAGCTAATTCATGAACATTGCTAACAAAAGAGTTCGAATTTCGATACGTTCCGTTCCGAGAAATTGAAGTTGGAAAATATTAAAGATTTGTTACTTGTCATGTGTATTTCGTTTAAAAAAAGATTACGGGAATGCACCACGTTTACTTCCATATTAAGTGGTGAACTGATTCGATTATGGACACAATAAGCCTGAATAAGCGATGAAACATTTTGGAAAGTTCGTTGACTCTGCGAACAATGTGCCCGCGGGCGACAAGCCGATCCCGCCAACAGCATCTGCTGTAAAATCAAGGATTCAATTTATAGCCACGCCATATGTCTTGGACTGACCCTCTATTCCTATTAACTATTCAAATTAAATTTTAGATCCTAAATTTAAAAGTATTGAATATTTTACATCAAAAATATTTGTTATCTGTGTAATGTATTCTTAGGTATTATGAAAGTGATTTGCATGTAGTTAATAAAATTGTCCGTAGTAAAAAAAAAATCCTTATTAGTTTGGTGCTATAATGTATGATTATTGATAACATATTTTCTTATTTTTCCTGCCTTTTTGGCAAGGGTCTGATACTTTTCTTTAATACATAAACAAACTTCATACAATTGCCAACTGATGAAATGGTTGCATAATCAAGTAACGATTATATTGTAGTTTTGTTAGTCACGTGTACGGTTTAATTGGATACGTCTTTCAAGACAATTTCGTAGTTTGTCAGTGTCACTTGCATTTACACACAGGAATAGAGAGTTATACTGCTTACCGATTAAATAAAACTAGCGATTGCCTATGGCCGAAATTAAACCATAGATTGAATAATAAAATCTCTTTTTAATTTGATAACTGATTTTAACCGTAACGAAAATAGCGTACTATACATGTGTGTATATTATCATGTATGTCAAATGAGCGTAGTGTGTGTAAAATATATTTTTACTAATTTAATGTATTTTAATGCATATTATTTAAAAATATTATATGTCTGCATTCCTCCGGAATGTAAACTTTAACTATGCCAAATTTCATACTCCACCGTTCACGCAATTGTCTTAAAAAGGGATCCAAAGTTGTTACTTCATGTATTAATATATAGATTACTTCAAGGGTAATTTTTAAACTTTAGAATTTCATTCGGTACAACAAAACCGTACAATATGGTTTATTTCTATTTTTCACAATAAGATATATCTACAAACGTATTTCATTTTTGGCAGTGATAGGAGCATTTGCTCATATTATGCGCGGCGACATGTTTCCTTCCAATGGCGTGTCCATATCTAATTATGTCATTGAAATATCTCTACATTAATGTACCTTTTAACAACTTTCATTTGCAGCAAATGACTCAGTGTCGATAAGGGTGATTCATTAGTGCAAGTTAACTACAGAAGTACTCAACAAAAATAAGCCAATGACGCACAAACTAGTCATCTTTATTCTCTATTTGCACAGTTATCTTATAGTCTACTGGAAATTAAACTACTCACACTGATTTAGGATCAAAACATTATTATGTGTTATTGATTAAATAGCCAACCGATTTGCCATTTCATAGCATAATCAGAGCTACAATTTAAATTCTTATAAGTTCTCAGTAAGTATTAAAATAATAACAATATTTACTAGCTTATTAATAAACATCACTAATGTCTCGTCAAATTTTATGCCAGATATCAGTAAGGAATTTTATAAGTAAGATATCACATAATTCATGTAAGCTTGTAGAGTTTCTATTAAATTTTATTTTTCAAAAACAGAATAAAAGAAAACATTTCTTAAAAGAACAAAATAAATCGAGATTAATCCAAAGCTTGTGTGAGTCTTTTTGCAAGTTCCTATAATAATAAACTACTTTAATTTCTCTAAGTTAACTTGAATGATTATTGATTAGCAAAACAATATTATTAAACTTCAAAAATGTAAACTTTAATTACGCACAGGAACAGCATATAGGTGCTATTCTATGAAAAAGTTGTATTTAAATAAACGTCACGGAATCATGAAATGATTTTGTTTTAAACAAAATTTCTAATAATTTGTTTTTTTAATAATACGATTTTGTCGTATGTCAACTATAGTGTTTTAAATAAAACATTGTATAGTTTATTTTAAGCAAAATGTTGTTATGTGTCGTTAATATTTTTCAATTATCTTGTTTATATATATTCATAAAATATTATTAACAAATGTAGAGCAACACTGTAAACGCAGATCTAATGTTATATAGTAGCCGCTATTACTTAATAATTATAAAATAGAAAGTTTTATTATCAACGTTACCGTAACCAGAAGCTCACAAGCTGCAAACACCTACAGTTTGAATAAAATGTGGTTAGAATCAGCTGTAGTAAATATGCAAATAATATCGAATTGCGACACCATTAAATCTGTTGAAATTTTATACGACTATGCCTTTTTTATATAATAAGATATGTATAGATATTGTAAGTATTAATATAATCGTAATTTATTTATTGCTTAAATAAAGGCAAATTAAGATATTCCAATACAATGTTAGTAGAGATGCGAGGTGCATGTTCTAACAGTTTCCAGAAAAAAAATGTAACTTGAGATTCATAATTTAAATTAGTACTAAACAAACTAATATTTTTTAATGTTACATCACACGATAACAAAAAAATGTTATAGGTATACTTCCCATATAGCTTCCTAAACAAAAAAAAATCCAAATCGGTTCATAAATGACTCAGTTCTGAGATAACAGACATAAAAAATACAACCAAATTGAACACCACCTCCTTCCAACCACATTGTCTTTCAAATTGACAAATACGGGCTATAGTATCAATTTAATAAATAATTTCCATAGCATATACAAATAACTCAAGTTTTAATATTGTAAACTACAGCTGTACACTTAAATCACAGCAGGATCGCGAGGGCTAGTCCACCCACTCGAAGCAGTCAGGTTCAACAGCAAGTTATACGAACCAACGCTCAAGAACATTACTTTCTAGTGACTCATAGGAAGAGAGCTATCTTGTGCAGACGCTCACAATAAGGAAGAGAGTAATAAACGAATTCATCTCTCCCATCTTACGTGGCTTTGCGGCCTATTAAAATGCACAATACTGCACTTCATCCCATAGAGCCCCAAGTTGAGGGGGCAAGTGCTATTTTTAGGCATAAATTGATGCAGTAACAAAGGAAAGGATGTAAGTAATTAACGGCAAGCTCATGGTAACTGGATTGTTGCTGATGACAACATGATGGAATTTACGATAAAAGATTGCTCGATGTTAACAACATAATATTAACCGTCCAATAACTATAATAACACGAAGCAGATAATTTCGACAATCAAACGTTTTAGGGATGCCATAATTTGTAAACCACAGATGAATTATTATTTTACATGACTTTTTATTACATATTTTCTTTTTCTGTTGAATATGATAAACATTCCAGCTAAATTATACATATTTTAGAGAAATCAGTTGTGTAAAAATTTGCATTTTGTGAAAACCGCTTTACATTTTTATGACAATTATTGGGTTAGATTTTTGTGTGAAATATTTTAAAACTTTGAATTACTAAAGCTGAGCATGGTTTAATTATTTCAGTAAAATAAGTGACTAAATATCATCGCGCCGTCTTCCTTGCGGGGTAGGTAGAGTAAACAGAACGAGAATGGGCGCTGTGTTTTCTCTGCCTACCCCACGGACGGTTCGAAACGGACACCACGCCCAACGCAGGCAAAGCTAACAAATCTGCTAGTTTTGGTTGTGTTTCACGTGGCGTGAACAGGTTTATTAGCATGGCGTAACGTCAACCAACAAACTGGGTGCTGATAACCAGCCTTGCATTTGGTGACTTATAGCGCTTATCGCGTTTTACTTGCGATAACCAGGGCTTAATGATATACGCGTTTTTCCGAGACCAGAGGGTGCTAACACATCATCACCACAGTCTGTGCTGCTGATTAACATTTACATGAATAGAAAAAAAACCAAAAACACTTTAACTGATTTTATTAATCATTTTTTTATGTATATGTTGTGGAAATATTAGTTATACAGATTTTTAATTTAATAGGTATCCATACAGTCAAAATTTAGCTTTTTATTTCGAATTATCGAATTTATCTGGCATTTATTTATCCATATCATAAACTAATGTTAGATTTACCTACTGTTTTAACTAAACCGAATTTACATTGCGAATTTAAATAACTTACATTTGAATTGAGTTATTTAAAATACCTTTCCGTTACAGCCACTAGTAATTAACTGCCGCAATTGCGTTATTATTTATGTGCTAAATATCTTACTTAAATATTTATTGCAAAAGAATCTTTTGTATTTGTAAATTTGGAAAGGAGTATGTATTTATTTGTTTTTAAATATGGAGATATAGAGATCTCTTTTTTTAATTATGAATTAAAGAATCTATTAATTTTAATGGATTACAGATGGTTTTGTATCCTACATAGAAATAAATATCAATGTAAAAATTGCAGGTAGTAACTCTAAGTTAGGTGATTTACCAATGAAGATCATGTTAGTCAGCAATATTAACAGTTCGAAAAACGTTAAAAAGGTGAAATTAATTAAATTTACTATTATCCGCGAACTATATTTATTAAATTTGCTTTTATCCGTGAATTTTTAAATTTTTAAAAATTCGTAGAAATACCATGTACATTAAATATTGAAATATACGCACTGATTACACAGGTCCTAACATAAAAACATACGCGTGTGGCATAAGACCTCGCCACAAGATAGCAACGCACCATTAACATCTTTGATGTTTATAGACGATGGTTGACTCTTTCCATCAGGAATCCTATCTGCTTATTTGTTATCTTATGATATAAAAAAAATCTATGTTAGTCTGTCAAACAAACACTTATCCTTATTGAATCAAGTCGTGGCCCCATTCCGGCTCGGATCTTCTCAGTGTGTGGCGTTTCCGATCCGGTAGTAGTTTAAAAAAATGTTGACGCGTCAAAATAACTTGTAAAAAGTTTTATTGAATAAAGTAGGTACGTCTGATTTCTGATTTCATTGATTGTGTCGTCGGGGTAGCGACCCAACCATAGCTTACGAGTTAGCGACTCTACATAATCTCCAAAATACAACATGTAACACTAATTTCAACCTACCAAGGTATCAGACATACTTTGTACTCTACCTTTGTATTTCTAGAAGAAAATCTCTATATCTAATATTAAGCAATTTATGTATATTATACATATAATATTTTTTATATAACGGTTGGGGAATTTAACTTAACCAACCATCACACTTAGTTATTTCTGGCTTATATGTATGTATACCTTATTTTTTATAATAAGGTAAGCAGGAAACCAAATGTTGTGCATTT
The DNA here is from genome assembly GCA_036924255.1 of Apodemia mormo. Classification (NCBI taxonomy): domain Eukaryota; kingdom Metazoa; phylum Arthropoda; class Insecta; order Lepidoptera; family Riodinidae; genus Apodemia; species Apodemia mormo. Next base: position 11,886,894 of record JAUPFN010000019.1, on the reverse strand, counting down.
GCAGTTTGTATGTATCACGCTAAAAACAGAATTCCTTGCTTTGTAATGAATCTTAGGTATTCACGAGATTTTTGTACCGCCTTTGTGTAACTCATATGTTTAAAAATAGTTATGTAATTTATATATTGTCATTTATTTTTGGTGCACAATAAAGAGTTATTGTATTGTATTATAAAGTGTCGTTATTAACAAATTAATGACTAATAGATATGAAATACTCGTACCTATTTCGTCGATTTCCATAAATGAGTAACTAGTGATGAACAATTAGTTCGTCACTTCGTCACAAGTCACTCATTTACGGAAGATAGATACGTATTTTTCCTTGAAGTTAATAAGTATATTTCGATTGTAAATTAACATTAAAATTCTAGTTCACAATTACAATAAAACTTATCAAAAATGTCTGTAACATTTAAATACTAACTGCTACCCGCGACTTTGTTAGTGTAACCCAAAAAAATTTCATTCTGCCCAGTCGGGTAAATAAGTAGCTTAATGCCTTTCTTATGAACGGGACTATTATACACAAAAGAATTTCTCAAATCCAACTGGTTCATCCAGAGATTAGTGCGTTGAAACAAAAATCTCTTCAACTTTATTATATTTATAGTTCAAACATTTAAACTCGCTACATAATATGGTCTATCGGGAACTCATGTATTTTTAAATTGGAACAGTATTAATGATAAACAAGTTCGATCGTTTGCTTAAGTCAGCGCTCAATGTTGCTGCACGTATTGCTACGTCATAGTAGATGTAATAGAATGCTGTCTATTCTAAGCACCTATATATTCTAAGTCGTCCGATTATTATCGTACGAATAAGAAAAGATTATACATACGAAAATTACAAATGCTATAACCAAAGCACAATTAAAAAAATATTTATTTAAAAAAATGAGTTGATTTCGTAATTTTAGGTCATGCAACAATAAAATGAAACATGGTATTGAATTAATGAAATATATAATAACTTTCTTTTTATATAAATTAATTAATCGTAGACTTATCGTGTATTTTAGGTTTTTCTATCTAAAAAAACTTGGAAGTTGCCTGGAGTCTAAAAAGCGCATTTAAAGGATCTAATACTGATTAAACAAAAGATAGCTGGAATTATGTTAAAATACACTTTGCAAAAGACACTTTTTATTTAGGTTATATCACCAACCGGTTTCGCTTTTTATAGCATTTTCAAGGCTATGTAATTAGAAATAGAGTTTTACCGTCTTTCACAAGTGCCGACGACAAAAAGTATAAAACGTGATAATCAGAAATTTAAAAAAGGTGGAGCAATGTCATGAAAACTAAGGGGTCTTCTTACTTTTTCCATCCCGCAAGAGCACCAGTGTTGTAACATTTTATATATTTTTATCCAGTTGGTAACCCTATCTATATCGTATATAATGATATTCCTAATACAAAAAGTGATCACGATACGACGTATCCCACATTCGTGTTCACATATAATTAAGTTCAGAAAAAGAAAGCCACTTGTGTACAAGGGCGTGAGTACGTTGATTGTTCATGGAAGATGTTTCTGACACTGACTTGACCTAATTGAATATAATGGTCTGTTATTCATCGTACTGATCCCTCTTCGAGATGTTACAAAAACATTATCGAGAAGCGGCGGTACTAATGCCTGCCGCACATCCGCCATGTTCGTAATAGGTTTGGATTTCAGTTTATAACTGTTTCATGTCATTAAATTAATAGCGCTATTAAATAAGGAACCCTTGTATGCAAGCCAATGAAATGGTTAAACGTCTCTTCTTTATGTTTATTCCTTTATATTCGCTTAGTCACATATTGTGTGCAATGAACGCATTTTCCGGAGTGCTGTCTTTGTAATAAATGAATAATTGTATAATAATTGTATTTGACAATTAGCTGCATCCCGCAGACCGTTTCAGCATTAAAGTGTCTGTAAATCCTACGGAAACAATGCATATTGACTGGATAATAATTAATAAGTATCCTATGTATTAATAAATTAAAAATAGTTTCGTTTATCCGTTTTTTCAAGACTGAATAACAAAAATTTATAAACTTTCAAATTCATTATATTAATGGGATATATACGATATAATCTATACTTTTGCTGTTGGCGTCTGGTGAAACCGCATTTTAATGTGATATTTTTATTAAAGTCGATTTAGTATTTACTTGTACTGCTTCATAATAAATAATTATCATCCAACTGGTTTCCAGGTATGGTTGTGAATGCCCTGATGATGTTTATTTTGCAGTTGGACAATTATTGTTGTTTCACAATAAATTTAATACTATTGTGTTATTAAATTTGTTGTGAAACAATACAAGTGTTTTAAACATAAAAATTTTGCATAGATTTATATTAGTATTTAATATATAAAATTACTAAGAAGAGTCTTAGAGTACAATTATTATTCTACATTGGTTTTATTATTTAAATATTTACTGTCGATCGATAACTGACACGTAACAGCCAAGAAGTTTGAAAGTCTATTGTTTAAATATCACTTTTTTATAAGACACGAAAGCGATTAAGCTGAACCATATGCTCCTGACATTAATAACTAACTGTCTCTTATAGACACTAAATATATTAACGACTCAATTTTACTTTAGTTTACCTTCAACCCAACTCAAAAAATTGAATCTCGACAGGGCGATAATTTCATAACTTTAGCGAATAATTTAAATGCTCTATAAACGTGTAGAAAATATGTATCTATCTTTTATTTTTTACTTTGGAACGCGGAACCTTACCCAATATTATATTTTTTGTGTCTAATCCATAAAAGTTGTGGCGTGAAGATATGAAATACATTATATTACTTACATTTTACTTTTTACACTTTCAACACTCAATATCGTCGGCATTTTCTAAAACTTCATCTCAATGTATATTTATATATATAAAAAAATCTATCCCTATTTTCCTTGGTCACGACATCACGCCTGAATGGCTGGACCAATTTCGGTAGTTTTTTGTTGTTGTGTTTGTAATAATTGTAAGGAGAAGGTTCTTATAAAATAAAATATTAAGAAAATTGCGCGGAAAATTAGAAAATTTAAGAATACTTAACCACCATATAAAGTTTAATGCCATTTTGGCTGCGTAGAAGGACAATCCCGTAGTCTTATATAAATTACGTGTCAAGTTGTTTGTCCGCTATGCATTCCTAAAATGTAAGGCAAAACAACGTTTGCCGGGTCAGCAAGTCTCTTATAAAACTGTACCTACTGTTTCACGAATTTTATTTACTAACACCGACCGGTTTCGCGTTTTAGTTTATCATCAGGGCTGAAAATCGTCACAGGTTTCAAAACACAAGTTTTAAACATAATGGTAATATAACAATTATTGTTTAAGTGTATATAAATAAAAAGTTTAGGTACTATTTTTTAACTAGAAAAATTAGATTTGGTTAGAGAGGTAATTTATTTTACACAATTTTTATGTTAACGTGAGTCATTGAAATTTAAAATAAGTTAACATCAAACAATGTCGATAACTACACAAGATCTTCATATCAAGATAAGAACTGTTTATAATTAGTTATTATGAGTGATTACAATAATTGAACATAGAAAAATAGTGAAATACAAGCATTTCTAACTTTCACCGCTATATTAATATTTAATTAACAATACTTACTATCCATTTCATTGTTGGTCAACGTTCTCGGAGACCAGATATTACTTACGTTTGTGGTTAACTTTTGTTTTGTTTATATTTCAAATACAAACAGTGCACCGTTCATCCTTGAACTGATCTATATTTAGACTTAAGACGCTCTTTTAATCCTTGCATTAACTTGATTTAAGTTCTAAGAATTTGTGGAGGGCAATTTCTCATCGGTTAACAAACATAATCATTTGTATTTTTCCGCGACACTGATTCTATTGCTGATGTACCAATTGAAAACAGATGTTTTCATGAATCATTATAAGTAACGAAATAAAAACTTAAGCAATCGCTTTAGGGTGATTAGCACAAGGTCACTAAATTGTATTTGAAATATTTTCTGACCGTAATGTTTTACAATGATACAACAGGCAGGTGGTTGTCTTAATGTTATTAGATATCTGTCGTCCATCTATCATTATCAGGAACACCAAAGATATTTCTGATGCATTACCTTCTTGAGTATAAAAGTTTCAAACATTATTATATGCCAATTTTATTTACTTTATTTTTGTATGTAAATAATAATGTTTATCAAACCGTGACGTTATTTAGACTGGAATATGTAAAGCCCTGGATATATCCAACGAGTCACATGAAACGCTGCCATTAGGTAAAGTTAGGTTATTAGAACCCTGTTAACTGGACGCCGTAGCCCTATTTAAATGGACACAAAAAAGAAAAGTAAAAAGTAGTAATATACGACATACTTATGTAATTATTATATATTTTTGTTGAGATTTTTTCATGATCTCTGGGCTAATTCGTATGAATTTGTTGTTTGTGACTTCAGAGAAACAGGAGAATCAAATGTCAGCTGTTATAGTATTGTTGTGTTAATACAGCAAACAGCATTAATGTTATAGATAATTTGTTAAAATTGTGGTTAAAGTCGTGACGACAACGCTCAACTCTATTTTAAATAATTATTAATTAAAGTAGTGACTGACGTCAATGCTATTTTAAGAGAGCAACGTAAAATAATCATTAGTATTTGCAATAATTGTTTGAATTAATTCGAAAGCAATATTTTGATAGTTAATGTTTCTGCGCAGCTGGTGTGTACGTCGCGGTCATTTACATAGTAACTTCGCGATAAGGAGACTATATTTAGCAAAGCGGGGATGCGCTATGCATTTGCCTTGCACCTCGCTTAACACCTACGCTAGTCCCTTTGATTATTAAACATTTACAGCCAATTTATGTAGGTAGCATATTAACTCACGGTTCTTACATTAGATTTCAACGCATTTGTTAGTAGTTAGTAGTATGCAGTAGTTTATTACTGCGATAAACTTCTTTTATCATAAGTTATTAAATTAAGATTAATCGATCTTAATCATCGATTAAACTTAATGTCTGTTTTGGACGAGATTTAAAAGAGTTTTTACATTTTGTTTGTCTGGTTTTTTCTGCCTCTAGCCATCAGAGCTCTTAAGATTTTTCTTGAGCAAAAATATATTATTCCTCCATATTTAAATAATTCTTCAACACATTCACGAGAAAAGCAGCAACAGATAAGTTATTGATCATAACAGCAAGAAGCCTGTCGCTCAGTCGATACATTATCTCAAGTACTGAAGCGATAAAAACGAACACAAAGAACAATGTCAGTCGTTCAAACTCCCTTTCGCATGAACTCTGTTAATGGCTTTCGGTGACAATATCATGTTGACAGAATTTAAACCAGTCTCGAATTTATTTGAAGAATTCTTTATAGTTTGCTTCTTCAATTTTCTGTTTTTCAAAACTAAACATTTATTGAGTTAAACACTTTTGTCTACGCTTTTGTTTTTGTGTGCGATGGATCGGTAAGTGTGAAACCGCTTAGAACGCTTACACACCGGCTTTGGATGTAAGTGTGCGTGCAGATTTTTAATATGCGACACGAACGGCAGATGTTGATGAAACTGGCAGACGCGGTAACCATCATTATGGCGGTTTAGTATTTTAAGAAAGTACGTTTTAATTTAATGAGGTTTATATAACCTAATAAATATAAATGTAGAGAATATTATAAAATCTAAACTCTACCAAAAAATTAGATTATTTGGTCAAATTTACTTCAGAAAATTGATAAAATCCAGAAAAAGTAAAATAGTACACTTACCAAGCTTTGACGCGAATCAGGACTTCCCCTTCACCAACTGTTGGTTCTGGTTTCTTTAATATCTTGACAGTTTTTAATCCGCCGAAGCCGGTAAGGACGACAGCACGCATCTCCTTGGGTGGCGGAGTTTCCTTTTCTTTCTCTTCTGTAGCCTTTTCGGGAGTTTCTTCTGGAGGGGTGTCTGTGGTTCCATTTTCAGTTGGAGTTTTTTCTGGGGCGGCGGCCGCTGGAGTGTCTGTGCTTTCCGTCATTTTGGTTAGGCGTTCGAACGATACGATAAACGCGATGCGAATGAGGCGGATACAGGCCGGCTATACGACGCGTCGCGAACGAATGAGTATAGGGAAGGGCTGGCGTGCGCAGCCAGGGTGCCGGGCGACGACGCGAGAGGGGGCCGGGGCGAACAGGTGGCCGCGCACAGACCCCCGCCCAATATTGCACTACAGGACATGGATTAAATTTATCACTCCGTGGTCGATATAAAAACTCCTTCGTCGCTGCCTGTTTTCACAGCCTAATTGTTAATTTTTAACAAAATATTTCAAGTAACTTATGAATTTAATGAACATTTAGCCTTCTTAAGCCTTTAACAATTTATATACATATGTGCTAGCTGCGCTCGTGACTTCGTCCACGTGGAAAAATTTCTAAAGTAAAAATAGCCTAAGTTACTCCTTATTATCGTGGCTTAAAAGGGTTTTACCCGCATAGTTCCCGATCCCGAGCGATTTCCGGGATAAAAACTATCCTATGTCCTTTTTCGTGATCTCAAACTATCTTTGTACCTAAATTTCATTCAAAACGGTTCAATAGTTTAGGCGCGGTGTGAAGTAGCGACAGAGAGACAGAGTTACTTTCGCATTTATACCTATTATAGTACGGACTCAGATTTAACAAAATGGTTTTGCTGAGAGTATAGATATAACTGCCCCTTTGGTAGGAATCCTATAACTACGCTATCGATGGGGCTCGTGTTCGATTTGTATTTGTATATATATGGGTTTAGGTGTTTAAAAATATATTTCAGTATTTATATATATACCTGTACCTCTACCTATCTCGTCGGAGATACGGGCGTGAACTTTTTTTACCTATTTTGGGGTAAGATCAATTCGTGTACTTTATCCAACGATATTATAGTGTTTTCGAAATATTATTTACGTGAATATAACCACCTTCGTCTGCTCCGCTGCTTTACGTCAGCTCACGTATCTAATAGCAAAACATTATCAGTTATAAGACATGAGGTCTTGAATTCGATTCGCGGGTTAGACGTTTTTATTTTCTAAGAAAATCACAGATATTATTTTATTATCTATTTATCAGTGACTGATAAAGATTTCTGCATTTTTTTATCAACTTTGAAAACATTCGATAAGGCATAGTGAATTGATTTAAAAATGAAATCTCTTTAATTTAATAAATTCTTCTCTATTTCCTCTACATCCGTAATTTGTATAAGGTGCTTTGCTAAATTTGTCACTAAAATGCTGTTTACCGGGTGGTAGAGTTCTGCATCGTCTCGCCTTAGTTTGGTTTTTAATATATTTATTTAACTCTTGGTCTAAGTATAGTAGTACTATTAAGTATTCTGTGTTCGAGGCACCTTTTAAACCGTGAACTTCTTTACTGGGCAGTTTGCAAAAGGCCAATGGATGACAACATAACTCACTAGCTACCAGCGTAACTACTAAATGATAAAATTCTTGTTGCAGAACTCTATATAAATATCTTGCAAAATGCCTTCATGAATATTTTTTAATCAATCTCTATGGAACCGAAATAGAATATGAAAGATTCTATTAAAATTTTTAATCGATGAGTGTAACTCGGATCTGCAGGTCAACTTGACGTCTTAGTATATATAAATTTCGTGTCACATAGTTTGTCCGCTGTGGATTCCTAAACTACTGATCCGATTTCAATAAAATGTTATAAAAGTCTCATTTCGTCGCATTTTTATACTGTTGCCATTTTGCTGTCTCCTTCTGAAAAGGTAGAGAAACTGGATGTATTTCCCTACTCCTCCTATATATACTTCTGATTAATTTCGTTGTGTAGCTTTCCTCGGGGCACCCTGAGCTCACCCTAATGTTTTGCGGTTTGGTCCAACTTAAAAGATAGGATAGTTTTTATCTCAATTAATCCTTCCTTTCCCCCCCCCCCTCACCTTGAGAGGTGGGAGGGGGGACTACCCCACCAAACTACCCCACCAAAATATCCAATACAAGTAATTTGTATGGCAAAACTACGTTTGCCGGGTCAGCTAGTGTTGCATGTTTTTAAATCGTTGTCTTCACAATATCAGAGTTTCACAAGCCTTTATTGCCTTACTTTAAGATTAGATCAATTAACGTACCTAATTTGTTTAACGATAGTAATGTTGCAAACTGTATCACTACACAGTATAAAGCAAAGACGCTTTCCATTGTCTGTCCCTATGTATGCTTAGATCTCTAAAACTGTGGAACGGATTTTGATGCGGTTTTTTTAATAGGTAGAGTGATTCAAGAGAAAGGTTTATATGTAAAATAATATATACAGCAAAATGACGTTTGCCCGATCAGGTAGTTAAAGTATATAAATGATTTTTTCTATCATATTAAGATAACCATAATCACCAACCACCACCACCACCAAATGGTGGGCTGCTACCCGTGAGGCGAGTTGAAATGCAATACGCGTAGGTAAGTTCACCGGTTACCATACCCTCCAAACAGGAGCATGATGGTGACAAGCACTGACGCTAAAACAGCAGAAACAGGCAATGTAGAGTAACAAAACCCGGCCCAGTTTTGACAGAACTCTACCACCTAGTATTCCGCCTAGTATTCATTTATCTTATTTATATTTCAATTTGGAGGATAAAAGGGCCGATAAATTTATGAATGTGGCATTCCAAACCTGTTACATGGAAAACAACGTACAATTAAGTATAAACATCTTGATGTTACACGATGGCTATCACGTTTTTTAAGTTTTGGTAGAAAAACCATCTGGTTAAATTCTATCCTATAAAATAAAATAAATAAAAAAGGCCAATGCGCCCCCTCTCGTTCTCTTCACTGGAATTTCTGTAAACCAGAATCAACAGCGGCAACCGTCCTGATAACCATTGAATTGCGAGCTCAGGGTGCCCTGAAGAAAGCTACACGATGAAATTAATCAGAAGTATACAGGAAAAGTAGGGAAATACATCCAGTTCCCCTACCTTTTCAGAAGGAGACAGCAAAATGGCGACAGTATAAAAATGCTACGAAATGAGACTTTTACAACATTTTATTGAAATCGGATCAGTAGTTTAGGAATCCACAGCGGACAAACTACGTGACACGTAATTTATTATATATACTAAGACAAGTTGACCTGCAGAACCGAGTTACAACAATGCGCAATTAGTGTAATTGTTTAGTTATTGCAAAGACACATAATAGCCTTGTATATTAGTGGCAATCGTTGTCGCTTGATTATTTTTGATGCTGTGATATCGCAAAAAGTGCATCCAGTGACCAGCAAGCAGTTGGCGATGTTTTTGAAGATTTTTTTTGGTTACGTTTAAGAGTCATTGATGGTCGCTGACAGATTGCAAATATTAGGTGATACGCCTGCGGATATATTTAACGCTATGTTTAATTGAAAGAGATAAAAATGAAATGTTTATAACCATGTTTAAACTAGTTTATTCATTAAGTCCCTTCGGAAATAGCATAAAGTTATTTTTCATTATCACTGGTAAAAAGGGATATCTGACAGGGTTGGCAAATACAACGACGGGAATCATCAGACATCCACGAACCGACAAGTCAGTGAATCATGATTCGTGGTAAACTAAGGTATTTAATGACAATCGATTCATTTGGAAAAATCAGCTACCAATCTTCCAGGCAGATCGCGAAAGGCTAACGATTCACAAACATGTCACTACCATTTTTACTACATACGATTCCGTAATGTCTTGGCCGGGTTTAAAACCACCGCTTTACCTATGCTGCAATAGCATCATTGCTTAAGTAAGTATCTTCACGCCTGTATCCCCGAAGGGGTAGGCAGAAGTACAAAAAGTGCACCCACGATTAGCCGAAGATACTTGGTCCCACAAATGTAATAGGTGGCAAGTCTATCGCCAACCGGGCTCATTCCAATCCCGGGCAACTTTCTGTTTATCAAAAAACTGAAAATACACTTTTTTTTTCAGTGTCCAACCCAGGAATCGAACCCGGGACCTCATGTGGTCAACGCCAACTCTGGACCACTAGACCACAGAGGCATCATTGTTTATTAATTTCGTATTTCGGTTGGAGGGCTAAGGTTGCCCGTAAACTTACATATGTAGCAATACAATCGCGCCATAAGGATAGCACTGAGTATTAACATCTTGTTATCTTCAGACGATAGCTAGTCTTTTCATTTGAAGAGTCGTACGTTTGTCAGCTAAACTATGAAAAAGAAACCTTGGTAGTTTTGATATAAACTATATGAATATTAAATCGGATCCGATTGTAACGTACATACAAACAAGTGAACTTTTTAGTACCTACAATTTAAATCCGTCAAAGTATAGTTAGTCAAATATGTAAATGTACAGTCGATTAAATCTTCAATCGAATACAGTGTAAGAGTGTATCATATTCATAAGATAGCAAACAAGCAGATGAGTCTCCTGATAGAAAGAGTCAACTATCTCCTATAGACACCAAATATGTTAATGGTGCGTTGCTATCTTGTGGCGAAATCTAATGCCACGTGCATAAGTTTACCGGCTACCTTACCCTCCAAACCGGAACACGACAGTGACATGCACTGACTCTTTTACGGCAGGAATAGGTAAGACGTTGGTATCAGACCCGGGCGAGATAACGCAGAACTCTACCACCTACCTACCTACCTACCACTCGTAAAGCCAATCGGTCGCCTTTTACGACCTGCCTGGCAGAACGACAGTTGGCCTATTCTTCAAAGGAGCCCAGGACCAACACGGGGAAATTTGTATTAGGCAGTGTATTGATATATTCTATTAACCACAAAACAATTTGTCTTGCTGTCAAAATGCCGTTACGCCCATATCACATAGGATATATTCAGAGGTGTAACAGATATACTCGACATTAGCCAACGTTATTAGGTACCATGATATGACTGACAGTTCTAGCTCATATTCAATCCTGGGCAAAACTTATAATTCATAAAGTTATGTACAGGTCATTATCGTCCCGCCACATGGATAGCAATGCAGCATTAACATCTTTGATGCCTACAGGCGACAGATATCCTTATTCATTTGGAGAATCATGTGCTTGTCAGCTACCCTATGAAAGAAAACTCCTGCGCACGAAATACTTAGCCCGCCCGCTTTGTGACCAAACTTATTAGTGGATACCACGGGAACAATACATTTTCCGGGATAAAATGTAGCCTAAGTATTAATTCTTGAAATAAACTATCTGTATACCAAATGTACTCAATCTGTATACATTTTTTTGTGTGATTGAGTAACAGACATAAAAATAAGTAAACTTTCCTAATTATTACACTAATACAATTTAAATCCGTTACAGAATCTGAGCAATACGAGTGTAATTAATTAAATGTAGAATCGATTAGTCGTCAATTGAATACAGTATAAGGGTAATTGATATTTTCTATTAAACAAAGAACAATATTTCTTGCCATCAAAATACCGTTACGCCCATATCCCATAATGAATATGCAATCGCATAACTAACACACACACCATTTGCTATCGTTATTAGGTACCATGATGTGACAGTGATAGTGCTAGCTTATATTCAATCCCGAGCAAATTATATTTTTTTTTATATCAAAAGATAGCAAACAAGCAGATGGGTCTCCTGATGGAAAGAGTCAACCATCGCCTATAGACACCAAAGGTGTTAATGGTGCGCTGCTATCTTGTGACGACGTCTAATGCCACATGCATAAGTTTACCGTCTACCTTACCCACTAAACCGGAACACGACAGTGACAAGCACTGAGGCTATTGCGGAAAGAATAGGTAAGGCGGTGGTACCAGACCCGGGCGAGACAATGTAGAACTCTACCACCTAGTAATCACGATGGTAGTGACTCGTATAGCCAATCGGTCACCTTTTACGACCTACCTGGCAGAACGGCAGTTGGCCTATTCTTCAAAGGAGCGAACTATCTCCAACCAACTCATTTAACTAATTACCAACACATGGAAAAATGTTTAGAAAAACAGAAAATCTCATAAACTTATGCATAGGGAATTGTAATTCTGTCACATGGATAGCAACACAGCATTAATATTTCTAGTGTCTACAAACGGTAAGCTATAACTTTTTATATAAACGGTAAGCTATACTTATTTGTAGAAGCATGTACTTGCATACTACTATCCTATGAAGAAAAAAACCCCTTGCATACTAAATACTTGACATAAAATATCTGTATATCAAATCCAATCCATATAATTGTTTCTCTTTGATTAACAAACATAAAAACAAGCAAACTTTCATACTAAACAAGTACACTAGTACAATTTAAATCCGTCACAGAATCTGAAAAATACGAGTGTAGTTAATCAAATAAGTGTATAATGTAGAGTCGATGAAGTCGTCAATTGAATACCGTTTAAGAGTGTATCAAGATATTCTATTAGCCACAAAACAATCTGTCTTGCCGTCAAAATATCATTACGCCGAGATCCCACCAGGAATATGCAGAGGTGTAATTGACATACTCACCAGTAGCCAACGTATTTAGGTCCCATGATTTGACAGTGATAATTCTAGCTCATATTCAATCCTGGGCAAGTTATGTTTAGAAAAAATTAAAAATTTGTTTAATAAAATTGGCCTAGCTGATGCTGGAACTACTAAACAAATATGATTTTTACATTTATAAACCGACTTTTCAAAAAAGAAATTTTTTGGAAAGTCGATTTAAACTTTCTCAATTGGAATTTTTACGTATGTAGGCGAGTATATTATATAAGATCCATTTGCAAAAATATTTATTTTGTTTAAGATTAGAATAAGTTAGGTAATTATTAGAATATTTTTTTGTTTAAAATTAGAAAGAGTTAATACTTATTAGAATAGTTTTTGTTCACGATTAGAATAAGTTGATTCGGTGCCACATAAATTAGGCAAAGACCTGATTCAGGGGTCTCAGAGGTTGGAAATCGGTTGTTGAAGTTTTACTGCGTTTAAATTATTTAAAAAAATCGAATTTATAATGTTTTGCGAAAAATAAATCGAGAAAAAGTAGAGTTTTCTATCTATTAAAGAGAACTTTTCGGTTCACCGATCAAAAAATGTAGACCCATTATAAACTGAACGTGACTTGGCACAGCATCGATACTAGCGCACAAATCGATATTATTTGCACAGCAAGTTTACAGTTCATTAAGTAACACCTCCGAATTCCCTTTAATTTCACGAATGCTTTGGCATCTTGCTACTTGTTGATCAATGCATGTTACAACAGGTTTGCGATTACATACGACTTACATTTCAAGTAATATCTACTTATACGTTTAAATGGCTTAACGTTGAGAAGTCTTAATGCTCTTATACTAACTGTGACTAGTGGCTTGTTAGTTCTATGAAGCCATGAGCATTGAATGATAGGCATTGCTTTTTATGTAAAAAATCGATTTCTATTTTTGGAATATACCTTATCGCGCGTTTTTTATGTAATGTGGGGCAAACGGACAAGAGGTTAACCTGATGGTAAGTTATCATCGCCGCCTATGAACAGCTACGACACTGGAGGTCCTGCAGGTACGTTGCCGGCCTTTTAGAATTGGAGGTACACAAGAAAGAGTGTCCAACCGATACTTTTATAGTACGTTCCAGCTATGCATTAGCATATTGTTAATTATTTTAAGAGAGAAAGGACAAACGATGTGTTTAACGATGCGACACACATTGTATTTTTTTATCACGATTCCTACATTGTGCTTTTTTATTTCATTAATTACTTAATAACACTTAATAAACAAGCAGATGACTCTCCTGACGGAGAGATAACCATGGTGCGTTGCTATGTGTGGCGAGATGTTAATACCATTTCCATAAATTTACCGGTCAAGGTGACCGATAAATTTATGCAAATGCAATTTATGTAATAATCTTTCAAACCGCAATACGACGGTGATAAGCACCGACGCTATTGCGGCAGGAATGGGTAAGACGGTGGTACCAGACCCGAGACAATGTAGAACTCTACCACCTAGTAGCTACGATGTTAATGACTCGCATAGCCAGTTATTCGTCTCTTACGAACTGCCTGGCAGACCGGCAGATAGTCTATTCTTTAAGGGAGCCCGGGCCAATACGGGGGAAATTGTTTTCGTGTAATTGTATAAAAATCTCGTCTCACAGAGTTTGTGGTTGCACACCTCCAAAACGGCACGACCAATTTTAATGAACTGGAGTGAAGAGGTTCTCAATTCTGATTTTGATATGTTTTTTACGTATGTTCAGGCATAATGCCGTCATATACTGATTGAATATAAAAGGTTTTAGGAAAAAAATGAGCATAATCAATAAGTGAAATAGAAGCCTATCGACAAGCCAGCAGCAACATAACAAGCAGATAGATGACTCTCTTGATGAAAAGAGATAATAATGCAACATTAACATGTTTAATATCTGTACCTATACTAAACATCGTATTGTGGCTTTGCTATCCGAGTAGCAAGGATATTATCGGTTACCATATCCTCAACACTGGAACATGACAGACAAGATACTATCTGCACTGATATTATCACAACAACCAAAGTTGGGCGGTGGTGAATAATATAAGCTGCAAATAGTTAATACAGTGGATATATATATATATATATATATATATATATATATATATATATATATATACTGATTTTTATATATTTTAATAAAAAAACATTTTTATTACAACCCGAATTTTATATTAAATTTATCTATAAAATAGAGTTTTATAGATAAATTTAATATAAATTTTGGGTGGAAGGGATGCGCTGTGCCGCGCTCCCGGCTACTGCATCGGTACTGTCATCTTGCTTATATCTCCCGTGAAACAGTTTTGCTGTGTTTCGAGAGAAGGGCCAGAAGGCAGTGAAGTTACTGGCACTGAGACTTAATAGACATAGAGAGAATAGACAACACATAAACGAGTTACCTGGGCCAGTTCCAGGTAAACTAGTTTATGTTTATTGGTGACGTCAACCACTTACTACCAGGTGGCACGTCTGCCAGTTTGCCTATCTAAGTAACATAAAAAAACATATAAAGAGCAATTGTTCTGACTAACTTAGTGGGGTCTCTCTCACTGCGCTACAGTTTTTATTTAACTTTAGCAGTTGAAAGAGCTAAAACTATGTAAAGTCGAGTCGAACAGTGAACATATGTGCATAATAGTAGAAATAAAAACTAAAACAGCCAGTGCTTCTTTTTTCTTTCTTTGCTCTTTCGTTTCGATATATAGATAGAAGCGTAAATTTCATCAAAAGAGAATGAACAGCTTAGCCATAAAAACATAATAGACAGACAGACATTCATATTTATAATATTAGTATGGATTTGATTATTCTATCTTGGTCCAAGATTTGGTTTTTTCTATAACAACTTTTTATTAATGTAAAGAATATTAAGGAAACAGCAAGTATTTTGGCAAAAACTTAAGTGATTCGTCAAAATAATGTGGTAAAAAAATTCTAGAGAAAGTCTGTAATTGCACGTTCCAATTCTATTACAGCTAATTCACTATCACCAGCGACAAGATATAATTCTCTTGTCGCTGCTATCATCAAAATTTTGTTGTTATGCGCACTTTTCTAGAATGAGAATTCATTAGTCAACAGTACCAATACTAAGAAATTTCATTGTCAATTTATTTTTTTGCCTATCTCATGCGTATTAAAAACTGCTGTTTTTAATGCTTCATAAGCTGGATAGACTGGAAGAAATCTGTCTTACCTTAGAGATAAACCTGTCTTTTGCACGTTTTTAATTGTAGTTTTTCTGTATGAAATCTCTTGTGTACAATAAAATAATAAATAAAAATAAATAAAGACGGAACAGATCCCTTGTCATTAATAAACCTTATCTTAGCACTATGATTGGTTAAGTATAGATTCCATTCTTAACCTTAGGTGCACTGAACAGATATACTTGTATCGATTAGATGGTAAAAGTCGATGACACAGGACCCGTATATTATCGTATTGAAGACAACAATGCCGACAGAATGAGAGAACAATAGCGTCCATAGTTGACCAGAATAAATTGGAAGATATGTGGGAACATTTAATTAAATAAATTTTCGTTTCGCTGATATCTCTATCATATTGATATCATTTTTTATACATAGTATATATATACTAGCTGTTACCAGCGACTTCGTCCGCGCGGACTTCGTTTACTCCGCACTGCTCCTCCCAAGTAGGTGATAGCGTGATAATATGTAGCCTATATGTTGACCCGACCTGTAAATAATAATCATACAAAATTTGAAGTGAATTCATGCAGTACTTTTTGAGTTTACCCCGGACATACATACAGACAAACAGTCAAACAGACAAAAATTCTAAAAACTATATTTTTGGCTTTGATATCGATTGTAGATCACGCCCCAAGTATTCTTTAAAAAAAATATTCAATGTACAGTTTCGATTTTCCTACGATTTTAATATATATGTATAGATGTATAGATAACTAAGTCACTTCTACTGTATGTGCGCTTAGATCTTTTAAACTACACAACGGATTTTAGTGCAGTTTTGACCAATATACAGTTATTTAAGAGGAAGGTTTATATGTATAAACACGCTAATTAAGTTATTATAAAACACTCCTCCGAAAACGGGGCGGGACGCTAGTAAATAGACACAGTAGACAAAGTAGACAAATATTCAAATAAATAAAATTGAAGTGTCCATTTGTACTATGCCTTCCAACTGAGAATAGGACTGTCAGGATGACATATTGCTCCGCATTTTGTAAAAACTTGATAAGTGATGAGTAAGGTGTGCAAAAATTTTTTTAAAAGAAATACTTAAAACTGACACGACTTTTATATACATATAGATGAACGGCTAGACTGATATATTTTACTGTTTTTTTATTGACGAATATTTAAATTTTAATAATTTTTAGCCTATTCTAGACAAAGACAACCCAAACACACAAAAATCGTAACAAAATTGCCAGCTTCGTTTTTGACTTATAAGTGATGTAGATAACACGACTATTTTATAATATATAGATGAACATCTAGACTGATGTTTTTATTATTTTTTTATTGACGAAAATAATATTATTAAAACGTTATTTGTTCTTCAATAAATCAGCAATATTTTTTGAACAAATATTTTTTGCTGACATTACTAATGTCACACTTGTGGTATGAAGTTGATAATAAGCGCGATCCTATTCTAAGTTGGAACGCATAGTAATATTGAAATAACCGCTTTTTACTAAATGATGGGTACAGGTTACGTTTACCAAAATTATTATTTTTTTACAGTTTTTGTCTGTCTGTTTGTTCCGGCTAATCTCTGAAACTGCACAAACGATTTTGACGGGTTTTCACTAGCAGATAGCTAATATAATAAGGAGTAACTTAGCTACTTATATTTTAGAAATTTTCCACGCGGACGAAGTGGCGGGCATAGCTAGTAGTAATAATAATTGTTCAGCTACACGCTAAACCAGTTTTAAGATCCTTTTTCGACTATTTTTACGATGACATCAGTATATTTTTATGTATATATGTGTAGGGTCGATAGGGAAGCGCTTGATCACGATCTCGCCTGATGGTAAGCTAAGATGTGGCCTAAGCTGGAACGCGCTTCCCTAGAAGGTTCACTCTTCTCTTGAAGATCCCCACTGTACCCGTCAGTTAACACAGACTCAAGGAGCATGTACCAGTCTCTTGCGGTACGAATGAAGAATGTCGAGTCGAACCTCTTTGTTCGGGTACATGGAACGTCCGGGTACGAGGAACGTGTGTATGTAAACTTTGTATGTATATATGTCTATGTGTATATACATATATATATATATATATATATATATATATATATATATATATATATATATATATATATATATATATATATATATATATATATATATATATATATATATATATATATATAAACATCTCATAACTTTTAAACAGCTGGACGGATCAAAACGCGGTTGAAATCATTCGATTGCATTTCACCAATGTTAGACTTCCTGAAAATTTAAACCGATTCCGCCAAGGAGATTTAGAGAAATTTAAAAAAAGCTCAATAAAATTTCGCCGAAAGATTGTTTTTTTGAAATAACATACCGATTGAGTACAAAATCTAATAAGTTTTTTGAAAACTGCTTCTAAAGCCACAAATTACATCGAAATCGGTTTAGGCGTTCGGGAGTTATCGTTGACGAAAAATTATGAAAAAAACATTTCTTTCAAGCAGTCAATATTTAACCTTCTGTAATATTTTAGTAGGTATATAATTAAAAAATAAAAAGTATATTCACGTCCGTATCCCCGAAAGGGTACAACAAATGCACCCACGGTTAGCCGAAGATACTTGGTCCCACAATGTGATAGGTGGCCATGGCTGCAGCCTATCAGAAAACAGAAAAAACACATTTTTGAATTGCCTGACCCAGGAATCGAACCCAAACCCGGGACCGCATGTGGTCAACTCCGACACCAAACCACTAGACCACAGAGGCGATTAACTTACTTAAACTTAATTAAAAAATGAAGTTTTCAAAACATTGCTTTTCAAATATTAAAACAATGATGTTTACAGTAAACTTACTTATTTTTTAAATAACTTTCAAATTTAATACCGATTGATTTCAAAAACGTATCAGCTTTTTTACTTGAAAAACTGCGTGCAAAATGTTGATTCTTTTGAGATTTATTAATGGCGAATATTTTTTAAAAATACTAGTTGGACATTTTATCGACATTTTTCAACCTATCGATTTTGTAGATAATAAAACAATTTAGAGCTCAAACGTTCTGTTGAATGTCATTCGAAAGATCAGAATCGTTCTTTATTTTGAAAATATACAGTTTTTAAACATTTAAAATACTGCCATTTTTACAATTTTTTTTATATCATAATATAGCAAACAAGCAGATGGGTCTCCTGATGGAAAGAGTCAACCATCGCCTATAGACACCAAAGATGTTAATGGTGCGTTGCTATCTTGTGGCGAGGTCTAATGCCACATGCATAAGTTTATAGGCTACCTTACCCTCCAAACCGGAACAAGGACAGTGACAAACACTGACGCTATTGCGGCAGGAGAGATAAGGCGGTGGTACCAGACCCGGGCGAGATAATGCAGAACTCTACCACATAGTAGCCACGATCATGGTAGTGACTTGTATACCCCATCGGTCGCCTTTTACGACCTGCCTGGAAGAACGGCAGTTGGTCTATTCTTCAAAGGAGCCAGGGACCAACACGGGGATTTTTACAAACTTTAGATTTTTGAACGTTTTGAGCTCAAAATTCTATGCAATGCTACTAATATCCAAGGTATAGTTTTTGCTTCTTTGAGCTTAAAATACCTTGATTTCACGAGAAGTTTCAGGGATAGCCGCAGGGTTAACTGGTTTACAGATTTTTTTACATGCTATATATGTAGAAGCAGGCTAAAAAGGTTTTTTCACCAGTAAGTATTTCAATAGAAACCTAAAATATTTACTATATGTGAATTAAGTTAATTCTCAATATACTGATTTTTTTCAGTCCCTTATATGAACTCATTTATTTAGACGAATTATTTTAAAAGCACTATAAATCCTTGCGCGCAATCGTTTGTCGATCAGATTTTGAACCTACGGTAAATCGAATAAGACTTATTCTTGCAAAAACTGTAATATCCTTCGAATAATCTGCTCACATTATTACAATATTATGGCTCAGAAAAAAATTGAAAACTTGAAGTTTTCGTTGCGATCTAATACACGCTTTTAAGGCAAAACCAACTGGCTAAAAATTTTCAAAACGTTCTGTTTGAAATTATAAAGGTAATACATCCAGCAATAGCTGATAAAAGTTGACTCATCGTAATTGTCTGTAAGAGATAATTTGAATAGAAACAACCTTTCATTTTTCATTTCCTGCTTTCTGTTTTAATATCTGTTATTGCTGTTATCGTAATAAGAAGAAAGATGCGTGAGTAATCTATAAAGAATGCTTGCTGATTAGTTATTAAATCGTAAATAGTATAATATGTACCTATGTAACATGAATGTAGTGTGTATACTAAATTTTACACTCTTGTCTTAAAAGGGGTACAAAGTTTCCCTATATATAAATAATAATTGTTTTATAGTACGTCACGATGGTAGAATCACGTATAGCCAATTGGTCGCCTTTTAGGACATACCTACCTGGCAGAACGGCAGTTGGTTTATTCCTAGGGGGCCCAGACTTACACGGGGAAATGTTCTACTTACTGGCTTATCATCTGTTACTGCTCCTATTTCATTTTAATAAGTCAAAATGTTATAAAAGAACAAAGAACAGTTCATAAGGAATTCCTTCTGATACTGCTCTTATCTGATATCTTAAGTAAAAATATTGCTTATGAACAAGGTATGTACCAATAATCTATAAGGGATTCCTGAACATTAGATAACAATTCATAGCTATTGATGAAATGTTCTACTTACTGGTTTATCATCTGTTACTGCTACTATCTCATCTCAATCTCAAAACTAAATATGTTGCAAATGACCAACATGCAGACGAGTGATTTAATTTAGCCTTCTTTCGAAAAAATCCTTTGCACTAGATAACAATTCATAACAATAGATGAAATGTTCTACTTACTAACTTATCATTTGTTACTGCTCCTATCTAAATAAGTAAAAAAAAGGTATTCCTTCACATTTGACTATTATTATTTTTTAATACCGATTGCCGATTGATTTCAAAATCTTATCAGCTTTTCCACTTGAAAAACTGCGTGCAAAATGTTAATTCTTTTGGAATTTATTAATGGCGAATATTTTTTAAAATAATAATTGGACATTTTATCGACATTTTTTAATCTATCGATTTTGTAGCTAATAAAACAATTTAGAGCTTAAACGTTGTATTGAATAGCGTCAGTGCTAGTCACTGTCGTGTTCCGGTTTGAAGGATAAGGCAGCCAGTTAACTTATATAAGTGGCATTAAACCTCGTCACAAGGTAGCAACGCTTTATAACATCTTTGGTGATATATAGCTATACTGAAATTTTTACTTACTGGTTTATTATCTGTTACTGCTTCTATCTCAAATTTTAATACGTCAAAATGTTGTAAAAGTACAACATACGTACGAGTAATTAAAAAGGAATTCCTTCACATTAGATAACATACAGAACAATTGAGAAATGTTCTACTTATTGGTTTATCATCTGTTACTGCTCCTATCTCATCTTAATGAGTCAAAATGTTATAGGTAAATGAACAACGTACATACTTACGAATAATCTATACAGAATTCCTTCATATTAGAATACAATTTCGGACTGCGTGTGCCTTAGTGCGCATATAACTTCGGATAGACGCAAGTGTGGCCCCAACGTAACGGCTATAATTTGGTAAAATTGGGTATGTATACGGTATGTATATTAATCACATCGACAAAGTAATATTTTTTTTTATAGAAGAGGGGGCAAACGGACAGAGGCTCACTTGATGGTAAGTGATTACCGCCGCCCATAGACAACTACACTACCAGGGGTCTTGTAGTTGCTTTGCCGGCCTTTTAAGAATGAGTAGGCTCTTTTCTTGAAAGAATGAGTAGGCTCATTTCTTGAATTTTGAAAAAATATTTTTATTTTTTCCATTATACCTTTTCTTTTAGTTTCTCTATTATACCCAAAAAAGAAATTCGTTTTTGTTCTAGTTTATGTTGAAATTAATGAACAAAAAGAAAATGATGCGCGACACCATCGCGGGACACCTGGTAGGAACGAACTTCCTTCGGCTAAACGACACTACTCGCTTGTGTACGCGACTGTCGCGCCTGCGCACGTCTCATTTAACGCTTTTATTCCACGCATTTTTTCTTACGGTTTTACTATCACATTTTTTTCAGTTCGGTCGCGCAGCAAAATCCCTATCCCCTCCAAGCCTGCCGTAAGGAACTTCGTTCCAAAAGTAAATAAAAAATTGGCAAAGTGAGTGTTGGAAAAACTGGACACGTGCAATGTAGGGTTCCGTAGTTGCCCATCACAATAATGCGAACTAAGAAGACGGCTGTTTATTGTTTGATACAATGAAGATTTAACCTACTTAACGCCAATGACGAATATATCAGCACCACAGGTTCACCGCCTATATAAACTTCTCCAAGTACCTACATTCTATAAGCTGTTCGACTATTAGTCCTAAACTTCTAAAGCTCACTCAGCCGAGATTATTTTCCTTTTTACTCCATTATGTTTACTAGTAGTAGTAGTAGTAGTAGTCTACTACCGTGAATTTTTGCAAACCCCCAGAACCAACCGTTTAGTTGGCAGAGGGGTAGACACTTGACTCTAATAAAAATAAGCACTTTGAAGCTTTATACTTCACAAACAAATTTCCTAACTGAAAATTGTTTGTCCAAATCTACAATATTTTTTAAAAACCTACCGTCGATATCACCCACTAATATGCGTTCCAACCAGAGAGAGAAAGAGAGAGAGATCCTCTCATGAGACATTGTGCCCAGTGGAGAAGAGGGGCCTGAGGCTGTTCTCATTTTCAAACACCCATTCACAAGATTGCTGTTTTCTTTTCGGGTTCAAAACAATAAATAGACGTTTCGTCTCCTGTGACTATATCATAAACAGCATTAGAATGTCCGTGGTCGTACTTCAGTAGCATCTGTGAGCACCATTCCACACGAGCCCGCTTCTGCTCCGCTGTCAGTTCATGAGGGATTCAACGACAACAAAGTTTCCGAACTTTTAATTCTTCGTGTAAAATTTTCTGAATTTGGCTCATAATAATCCCCAATAGTCCCCGAATTGTCTCGTAGGAAATCCGGGGGTTTTCTTCTATTAACCGCTTAACAGTAGCCACATTATTTTCGTTGACGGCAGTTGAAGGCCGCCCTTTACGAAATTCGTCATGTAAAGAAACTCGGCCTCTCTCAAATTCAGCAAACCATCGCCTCACGGTGCTCAAACAAGGTGCTTCTCTCCCAAAACCATTTTGAAGACTAGCGGCACAGTCTTGCGGAGAAAGAGAACTTTTAAAATCATAAAAAATCATCGCTCTAAAATCTTTTCGACTTAATTCCATTTTCGTTGCGTACGTAGAACTTTGATGTGTGATAAAAAACAATTGACAAATCATTTCCCGCTAATTGTTTTTTTTTATTACTAAGAAGTTTGCAACGTTTTAAAAATATAACATTCGAAATTCAAATAGTTCCGATTAGCTAGAAGTGCAAAACTTTTAGTGTTCCCCATGTATTACTTTGTTTTTCTGCGTAGCTAGGGTTGTCACCTGCCAATTTTGATTTAAGTGTTATCAGCACAAATACAGGTTTTTTTACGGGATACAATTAAAGGAGGATTGAAAGATCTTCGGTTTATGAATAAAGGTAAAAATAAATCTTTACAAAGATAAACACGAACAAACGAATTCAACAAGCAAACAGCCGTGGCGGGCTAGATAGAACTCTCGTGGCCTGTAATTATGGAATTTACAAAAATACAGGAGATGTATTTACCTCGTATTCAATTTTTTATCATTATGGGTTCATAAATGTATGTAGCGCAAAAAATGGGGTAACCCTTAAAATCCGGGGCATTGGACCACACTACTCGTAGTGTCGCATCAATTTGTACTCGAAACATGTGAATTAGATTAAAATGTAACATCCGTCGATTTAATACCTTAGTTTGAATATATTTTCTCGCGCATTACTTTTTAAGTGGAGATAACCCCTAAGATACGAGTATTTACTTAAAATGTATAAGTTTAATTTGATAAAGATTAATACCGCATTCGTCTAAATAGCTTCCCAGTACCGCAATATAACTGTCCAAAATGTTTAGAATTTAAAATGTTTTTATTTATTATAAGATAGCAAAGAAGCAGATGACTCTCCTGATGAAAATAGAGATTTTTTGACACAGGAGATGTTAAAGGTGCTTTACTTTTCTCGTGGCGAGGTGTTATTATCACTTGCGTAACTTTACTTCCCAGTTTACCCTCCAAACCAGAATACATCAATCACTAGATTTTGAGTTTATTAAGAACATACAGACAGGCAGTCGCTACAGGGGTCTTTGCTTTATTAATATGTAGAAATTATTATATACTAACATTTTCGTGTACCTTAATAGTAATGTAAGTATCTATTGATTTTGTCTTTTGATTTTGTAGTCAAGCCATTCACCGGTTTTGATCCCATTTATGGCATTACACGGGCTTCTATGGCATTACAATTTTTAAAGGGGCTGATTATATTGTGGAATCAAACTGTACATAAGGCTGAAAGTTATTTTAAAAATCTGTAGTAAGCAGGTATATTGAAAACACCAAAGCTATAACATTTTTAGGGTTCCGAAGTAATTTAATTATATGATATCAAAAAAGGCAGATGGCTCTTTTGATGGATACAGCCATCTCCTACAGACACCAAAGATGATAGTGATGCGTTGCTCTCTGTCTGGTAGGATGATGATGCCACATACATGAGTTTACCGGCTTCCTTCCGTCTAAACTGGAACTCAATAGTGACAAACATAACGCTATCGCGGCAGGGATAGGTAAGACGCGACGATGCGGAACTCTACTACCTAGTACTTTTAAACTTATAGCTTTTGAATGCTCGGTGTCATTTTGATTTTTTAAATGAAAATTAAGTTTTTTAAATACAATATTGTAGAATGTCTAAAATCAATTAGCTGAGCGACATGGAAATCACAAGTATGTTGAAATAACATCTGTGGTTTGGTCAGCATAACTCCTGAACGCATGAAAGATTATAATGCAATTTGTGTCATTAATGGAATTTTTTAAGTGAAAGAGCTGATTAGATTTTGAAATTAATCGGTAATTATTGATGTATAAGTTATAAAAAAACGCCAAATTTTATTTTGAAGTTTCATCAAACTTTTTCATAATCTACTAAGCCCTACCGGTTTAGACAGTTCACATATACCTACTCGCATACACATACAGACAGAAAAAAACGCAAAAATCCTAACACCTAAAATGTGAAATATGGTGAAAACTCAATTTTCGAAAAAAAATCTAAGTTAAAAATACTATTAGTGTAAAGATTTTATTTTAATTTCCGGATCCCAAATTGAATTTCAAGTCATTGCTCTCGTTTTAAAATATGATTTAATTTTAGAAGGTAATTTTCAATCAAGTAACAAATCAACGCTTATTTTTTTGAGTAAAAACAAGGCTCAGTTGGAACGTGATCTGAATTACGTCTAAGAATTTTTTTTGTTTTTTTAAAATAAATAATAAATATTCACGGGACAAATTACACTGACTGATCTAACCCCAAAGTAAGCAAATTATTTGCTTGTGTTTTGGGTGTTAGTCAACAATACTAATACATAGAAATACATATATAAATACCAGAATATATATAATAAACACCCAAACACGGAAATACAAACATTTATGCTCATCACACAAATGCTTGTCCCCGTCGGGGATCGAACCCGAGCCCTGTTGAATGCGTAGTCAGGGTCGCTAACCACTCGACCAACGGGGCGGTAATATGGATCTAACGTCATTTAACATTAGATTAAATAATTGAGTTTAGCTAAATATGGCTTCTCTCACATTGAATCTGAAAACTCAAATTATTTTTCAACTTCCCTCCAAAGGAAGTTACTGATTTCACCCCGATTATACAAAAACCGTGTTTTTATCAGCGCTTTCCTATTTTTACAATGACTTGTTAAAAATATCTGTATGTGTGTGCCTATTTGTATGTGTGTGTGCGTGTGTATGTTTATGTGTAAGTATATGTAATTCTTATACATTTTGAACAACTTGATCAACCGAAACGCATGTGCCGGTAATCACCAAACTTAGACTTCCTGAATCTGAACTGATTCGGTCCAACGGAGTATATAAAGTCGCTTTTTATAGACATTTCTTAGATATCAAGCGTTGCTAAATTTTACACTTACAAAAATACGTCGATGTGTGCACGCGGTGTGTACGCCAACAAAATCTCAATTGCAATGATGGACGCATGACACAACATGCACTTGATATTAAGGATAGTTTCGTTGTATGGTGTCCCATAAATTAATGTTGAAACGGCAATGGGTTATAGGCCAATTGATGGTGGTTATCAGAAAAATAAGAAAAAAATCTGGAGTACTAACCACTCAACCATCGGCGGTCACAGAGAGTATCAGATTACATCACAGATGTTAATGGTGCGTTGTTATTCGTGTGGCGGAATTGGAATCATACGTGCATAAGTTTACCAATAACCTTATCCTCCAAACTGAAACACAACAGTGACAGGAAAGCAACAATTTTTTATATCATAACAGGCAAGCTAGACACTAAAGATATTAATGGTGCGCTCCGTGTGGGGGGTTGGAATACGCATATGCGTATTGCACTAAGAAAAATCGGATACATTGTAGTTTCTAATGATTATACTCGTGTTTTATGTTTAAATATTTGTATTCATGTAAATTCTATATGTATATTTATTAATATAATATTATCTATACATATCATAAAATCGTAGGAAAATCAAAACTGTACATTGAAAATTTTTTTCAAAGAATACTTGGGGCGTGATCTACAATCGATATCGAAGCCAAAAATATAGTTTTTAGAATTTTTGTCTGTTTGTCTGTGTAAATTCAAAAAGTACTGCATGGATTTACTTTAGATTTTGCATGAATATTACTAACAGGTCGGGTCAACATATAGGCTACATATTATCACGCTATCACCTACGGGGGAGGAGCTGTGCGGTGTAAACGAAGTCCGCGCAGACGAAGTCGTGGGCCACAGCTAGTTATATATAAAAATATTAGTTTTAAATAATGTTTTTCATTGTGTAAGTTTTGTGTGTTTAATGTACTTAAGCGAGTTTGATTAGACTGATTTTTCTCTTTCTATATACATGCGCCTTGCCCTTGCGCCTTCTGTATTATTTTGAGGTTGACTGTCAGAGAATGCTCTTGGGCGTTAAATCTACCTGTGCAAATGTATGTGTGCAAAATTTAAATAAATATATATCTAACAAAGTAAAGCATTAAACAATTTTTCAAGTTTAGTCGACTAGGTTCATATACATGCATAAGTTGACCAGCAACCTTATCCACCAAACTGAAACACATCAGCGACAAGCACTGGCGTTATTGCAGCAAAAATAGGTAAGGAAGTAGTACCAAACCCGATCGGAATGTTGTACACATGAAGTATTAGGTAAAGGTGGAGCTAACACTCGGATATATCACTTGAAACACATACCTGCGTTATATTTCAGTCTATGAGGTCTCACCATCTCTTTTTATATAGCTGTACTAGAAAGAGAGGGTAAGACATCAGAAGATGACAGCAGTATTTAAAGTTTTGTTTCAAGTAGGTATTTTTTATATCATAAGATATCAAACACACGGGATTCCTGCAGACGAAAAGAGTAAACCATCGTCTATAGACACCAAAGATGTTAATGAAAATATCTTATGGCGAGGTCTTATGCCACATGCATAAGTTTACCGACTACCTTACCCTCCAAACCGGAAAACGACAGTCACAAGCATTGACGCTATTGCGGCAGGAATAACTAAGGCGATGGTACCAGACCCGGGCGAGACAATGCAGAACTCTACCTAGTAGCCACGACGGTAGTGACTCGCATAGTCATTCGGTCGCCTTTTACCACCTGCCTGGCAGAACACGGGGATTAGAAGTATTAGAAGTGTTGCCACAAGATACAGCTTTATGGAACAACTCTAGGAAATAGTCATGAAGTTAGTGACATGTATAAACCTCTTCCCGTCTTTTATGGGATGGCTAGCAGGAAGACCGGTGACATTTAACCGCCCTGTTAGCGACCCTGACTACGCAATCGACGAGGTTCGGGTTCGATCCTCGACGAGGACAAGCATTTGTGTGATGAGCATAAATGTTCATATTTCCGGGTTTGGGTGTTTATTAAATATATTCCAGTATCTATATATGTAGGTATTTCTATGTATTAGCATCGTTGACTAACACCCATAACACAAGCAAATAATTTGCTTACTTTGGGGTTAGATCAGTAAGTGTAATTTGTTCCGTGAATATTATTAATATATTCTACAGAAACCACAATGCAGATATTTACTTCAATAAATACTTTATCAATTTCTTGACCACCACTTGACCGCCCCGTTGGTCCAGTGGTTAGCGACCCTGACTACGCGATCGACAGAGCTCGGGTTCGATCCCCGACGGGGACAATCATTTATGTGATGAGCATCAATGTTTGTATTTCCGGGTTTGGGTGTTTATTAAATATATTCTTGTATTTATATATGTATGTCTATGTATTAGTATCGTTGACTAACACCCATAACACAAGCAAATAATTTGCTTACTTTGAGGTTAGATCAGTAAGTGTAATTTGTTCCGTGAATATTATTATTATATTCTACAGAAACCACAATGCAGATATTTATTTCAATAAATACTTTATTAATTTCTTTAAAACTACTTAACATTGATCATTGGCTACACTACATATGTCTTCGAATTTATCTTTTATTTTCTTCGCTAGCCATCGTCTCATAAATATCTTCGTAGAAGTCTTCATATTCCTCATATTCGTCATCTTCATATACTTCTATTTTATCCGCCTTGAAATCACTATATGTGTCAACTGTCATTTGAGGATCGTGCATCTTTTTGCGTAGTTTTTTTTCAAGAATCTAGAAATTAAACATTTAATTTAGATTTTAAAATAGTAGCTTCAATTTCTGGCTAATAAAACGCACGCACACACAGATATACGAACGCACGCAAGCACACACATTATAAACATACACATTACAAGCACAAACAAACCTTCGCTTTTTTCATATCATAGCTAGAATAACAAACAGATAGCTCACCTTATGGTTAGACAACCTACGCCTATAGACACCAATACTTACTGATGCGTTGTTCTCAGGTTGGTGGTTGAAATGCAATATGCATAAGTTAACCGGCTACTTACTTACTCTAAACCCGGAACACAATAGTGATAAGCACTGACATTATTCCCCTGTGTTCGTTCGGGCTCCTGAGTAGGCCAACTGCCGTTCTGCCAGGCACGTCGCAAAAGGCGACCGACTAGCTATACGAGTCACTACCATCGTGGCTACTAGGTGGTAGAGTTCTGCATTGTCTCGCCCGGGTCTGGTACCAACTCCTTACCTATTCCTGCCGCAACAGCGTCAGTGCTTGTCGCTGTCGTATTCTGGTTTGGAAAGTAAGGTAACTGGTAAACTTATGAAAGTAGCATTAGATCTCGCCACAAGATAGCAACGCACCATTAACATCTTGGTGTCGATAGGTTTGTGTCTATTTAGTGTCTATAGAAGAGTCATCTGCTTGTTTGTTACCTTGTGATATAAAAAAAAACAGTAACCAAACACTAGAGAGAGCTGAGACAGTAAATTATTACTATTGAGAGTCATATTAAATACCAGCTGTTGCCCGCGACTTTGTTCGCGCGGACTTCGTTTACTCCGCACAGTTCCTCCCCGTAGGCGATAGCGTGATAATATGTAGCCTACATGTTGACCCGACGTGTTAGTAATATTCATGCAAAATTTGAAGTAAATCCATGCAGTACTTTTTGAGTTTACCCCGGACATACATACAGAAGAACAGACAAACAGATAAACAGACAGACAAAAATCATATTATAATATTTTTGACTTCGATTTCGATTGTAGATCACGCCCCAAGTATTATTTTAAAAAAATATTCAATGTTCAATTTTGACTTTCCTACGATTTTATTATATGTAATCTATACATATAATAAAATCGTAAGAAGGTCAAAATTGTACATTGAATATTTTTTTAAAAGAATACTTGAGACGTGATCTACAATCAATACCGAAACCAAAAATATAGTTTTTAGAATTTTTGTCTGTTTGTCTGTATGTATATCCGGGGTAAACTCAAAAAGTACTGCATGAACTTACTTCAAATTTTGCATGAATATTACTAACAGGTTGGGTCAACGTATAGGCTACATATTATCATGCTATCACTTACAGGGGAGGAGCAGTGCGGAGTAAACGAAGTCCGCGCGGACGAAGTCGCAGGCAACAGCTAGTAATATAATATAGATAACATAGTATAAACAAGGTAATGACATGTTTAACCAATTGTTCGAATTTTACCAACTGCCAGTCAGAAATGAAAGGCTGGCTGATGGTCTATTTTTCTGACGCGAAATGAAGGCATTTCATCATAATCAATGATGTTATATGGTCATAATCATCATAACCAAAATCATGGAATTATCTGTCTCTGTGATATACATTCTGCTAACCCTGTTTTACCCGAAAGAATAAGAGGGGCTTTCATAATAATAATGGAATTACCTGTCTCTGTAACAAAAATTCTGCTAACTCCTTCTTCTGTTTTTTTAGGTCTATCTCCGCTCCTCTTACTGCAGGTATTCTATATGATATAACGTTAGTCGGAGTAGATTCTAAACTACTCCAAGTATCTCTCATTTTTTTCCTGGAAGCCAGAAGCCTGTTCATAATCTTCGCATGATCTAAACCGAACACGTTTTGCGTCATTTCTGGAATCGGATCTTCATCTATTGAATCTTGATCCTCTAATTGCTTAATTTTTGCCTGAAAATATATATTTTTAATTTTAATAAACTG
Source organism: Apodemia mormo (assembly GCA_036924255.1). Taxonomy (NCBI): domain Eukaryota; kingdom Metazoa; phylum Arthropoda; class Insecta; order Lepidoptera; family Riodinidae; genus Apodemia; species Apodemia mormo. Next base: position 11,856,246 of record JAUPFN010000019.1, on the reverse strand, counting down.
GACAGATAAGATTTAAACTCAATTCCGAAAGGTTTCATATCGTTACAAGTTTTCGGAATAAATTATATTTTAAAATATTTAAATGTAGAATGTAGGATAGGGTACCTTAGTGTATGTTGTCGTTACCACACGCCCTACGCTAAATCCTACATACGAGAGTAAGTCGGCGTTGGTTCTATACCAACGTTTAATATTTAATAATATCTATACTATTATTTCTATATAATTCTATAGTCCGTCTGTACATTCATTTTTGTGGCAAATGTTCGATTTATAATTCACTGAGATTAATTTTGCAATTTTAAATGTTTTTCTGATTATCGTCATGTTTCGCCTCTGTAAACCAGTGGTTCGGTGTCGGAGTTGACCACATGAGGTCCCGGGTTCGACTCCTGGGTCGGGCAATTCAAAAAATGTGTTTTTTCAACATTACCCGTAATTGGAAAGAGCCCGGTTGGCGATAGGCTTGCCACCTGTTACAATGTGGGACCAAGTATCGTCGGCTAACCGTGGGTGCACTTGTTGTACCTCTGGCTACCGATTCGGTAATACGGGCGTGTAAATACCCATGTTCCGATATTACTTAAAAAGGGCTTGACTGATCTTAATGTAAATTAGTAAATAGAACACGTGATTGCGCAAATTATAGGCCATACATTTTTTTATCGTCAATGAATAATTTAGACCCAGTGCAGCAGAATGGGCGAGTGATGATAGCTAGTATGTTCACAATAGTCTGGTAAATTTATTATTTAAGGTTTTACTTAAGAGTATGCGCTATTCATCCTAGTTATTATGCCACAATACTTATATCTTGTATGAAGACCACTTTTTTTTCTATAATTTATTGTAATTACAATCATCGGTGATCCGATTTTTTTTGGGACAAAATACACTTACTGATCTAACCCCAAAGTAAACAAATTATTTGCTTGTGTTATGGTTGTTAGTCTAATACTAATATAGAAATACCTATATAAATACAGGAATATATTTAATAAACACCCAAAACCGGAAATACAAACATTTATGCTCATCACACAAATGCTTGTCCCCGTCGGGGTTCGAACCCGAGCCCCATCGATTGCGTAGTCAGGGTCGCTAACCACTCGACCAACGGGGCGGTCAAATATATATATATTTTAGTTTAGAGGGTAAGAGCTGACAGACTTATACATTCGGCACTGCCATCTCGCCACAGGGATAGCAAAGCATCATTAACATCTTAGGTATCTATTGAAGCTACCTTATCATTTAAGAAACACAACAGCTACAAATACCAGCGCTATTGCGGAAAGAATAGGTAAGGCCAAGAATAACAGCTAGTAAAGATTTTTACCACCTGGTTAGTAGTCACCCTCAAGGGCGTCGCCAAAGGGGGAAAGGCAGTGGCAGCTGCCCCCCCTCACCCCCCCCCCAGAGATTCCAAAAAAAGTTGCTCACATGTAATGCAACCAAAGTCGTAAATCTTTGAGTTGATTTGCTTGATCGATCAATCCCGTACGTCGAAACTCGAATGAATTCACCAATTCCATTTCTAATATTCTGTACGCTCAACTACGCTAAGAAGGTACTGTTGTTATTACAATCGCCGTAGATGTAAGGCTCGTAGTACAAGTGAAAGCTTGTGCTGTCGACTTTACCTACAATTCATACCTATTTTTCTCATTCATGGAGAATAAGAAAACTATGAATTGTAGTAGGTAAAGTCACTTTGCCCCCCCCCCCCCCCCATGTACTGATGAGCTAATTAGCCTTTTTTCGCCTTTTACGATTTGCCTAACAGTAAGACAGTGACCTATTCTTCAAAAAGAAGCCCGGATCAACACAAGGGAAACGATAATAACACTCATAATACCTTCATCTCTGGTGATAATTTTGAGTCTAAACTAAATTCTGTCTTCAATATATGCCCTATTTCTGTAGGAGTGTAATCTTCACCGTAATCTGCTATCGCTAAACGTCGATCAAGGTCAACTAGTTGGGCTTCTTGTTTATCTGTAAACAATATTAAAAATATATATAAATATATTCACGGGAAAAGTTACACTTACTGATCTAACCCCAAAGTAAGCAAATTATTTGCTTGTGTTATGGGTGTTAGTCAACGATACTAATACATAGAAATACATATATAAATACTAGAATATATATAATAAACACCCAAACCCGGAAATACAAACATTTATGTTCATCACACAAATGCTTGTCCCCGTCGGGGATCGAACCCGAGCCCCGTTGATTGCGTAGTCAGGGTCGCTAACCACTCGACCAACGGGGCTGTAAAAAGTAAATAAAACCCTCTTCCTGTCGCCATAATATCAGTGTCAGTGTTTGTATATCCTAGAGATGCCACGAATATTCGGTATTCAGTCTATTCGACTACTTTCTGTAGCATTCGGCCAAATATTGCGAACTATTCGGCCGGTTATCGAATAATTAATCATAAGAAAAAGTCGTTTTCTGATAAAAGCAATTTTGCCCGGGATTGGATAAGTGTGCCGTTGGCTTGCTACCCATTACATTTTGGGGCTAAGTATATTCACCCAATCGTGTGTGCACTGGTTTTATCTCTGCATACCTCTTCGGGGATACGGGCGTGAAAATACTACTTTTTTAAGAAAAAGTGGCACATATTACTTAAAAAAATTAATATATTTTACCAAGAAATATTACCATTAAATCATTTACGGTCATGAAAATTATTACTTCACTACATAGTATAAAACGAAGTAGCTTTCCGCTGTCTGTCCCTATGTTTAGCTTAGATCTTTAAAACTACGCAACGGATTTTGATGCGTTTTTTAAATAGATAGAATGATTTCAGAGGAAGGTTTATATGTATAATAATTTATATAGCAAAACAACGTTTGCCGGGACAGCTAGTATTAAATAAAGCATAATACGTTGTAAAAGGCGAGCTTATCTTGTAATGAGATTTCTCAGATCTTACTGGCACAAAGAAGACAATAAATTTTTAAGTATATTGCGGTGGATTAAAAACACTTCTCGGGTCGCACAATTACAAGCCGCGGGCCGTGCGTTGGTTAGCTCTGATTAAAACAATACTAATTTAACCAACCACTAAAATCTAGTAGTAACAGCCGCAGCGCAGTGGACTACGTCGTGCCTAACTTTCCCAGCTGCAATAATGTCAGTGCTTGTCAATGTCGTATACAATATCAGTATGGTAGCCGGTAAACTTATGCATGTGACATTACCAACCTGCGACCCACATCTCAATGCACCAATTTTCGACCAAAATAAAATAAATGGATGGGCCTTGCCCTTACGTCAAAAAATCTCTGTGGTCCAGTGGTCCAGCATTGGCATTTACCACATGAGGTCCCGGGTTCGATTCCCGGGTCGTGCACATAAAAAAAGTGTTTTTTCAGTTTTCTGATAAACACAAAGTTGCCCGGGATTGGAAAGTGCCCGTTTGGCGATAGGCTTGCCACCTACCACATTTGTGGGACATAGTATCTTCGGCTAATCGTGGGTGCACTTGTACCTCTGCCTACCCCTTCGAGGATACGGGCGTGAAGATACAAAACAGTCGTACTTACTTTAAACTTCAACAGCTAATAGTAAGTATATATTATACAATAACTATAAAAAGGCATAAATAATACCTATAATATGTTCGTGAGAGAAAAGGATCGCCTATGTTTATTGGTTGTTCTCATACCGTGTATTATCATTTTCAAGGTCAGACGTTGGCAACAAAGTGCGCGGATTCTTCAAAATCAGCTTGCTTGGGCCCGTCCATTTATTTTACTTTGATCAAAGGCACCAATAACATCTTTGGTGTCTATAGGCAATGCGTTGTCTTTTCATCAGGAGTGCCATATGTTCGTTTGTCCATGATCAAGTCAAGCTTAAGCATCAGAGTAAATACATTTTTTCTAAATGTATTTACTCTAAATAAGATCCATGTCTAAATAAGATGCCATAATTTAACATTCTTTTGAGAGTGATACAAGTATTACACTAAATAAATTAAACAAACATTAAAGAACTACACTTAAAAGATAATGGAACAGACCTTTGACAAATGTTACAAAAGGAACTTCTCCCATTAACCTCAATGTAGACAATTCATGCCTCAAAAGACCTGCAACTGAATTCAAAAGATTTTCCGTCTCATCATCTCTAGCATCACCTTTGCAGATCCAAAATACATTCAATGTCTTGAAATCTGGTGCTACTTTTACCTAGAAAATTAAAAATCAAGTTTGTCTAAGGTTTATTATATCGCTAGCTTAAAAATATCTATTAAAAGCAGTTAAATATAACTCTAAGGTTAAATGAAGTACTATCTAAGAATTGTCTATACGCAATTATTGTAAAATCAATCTATAGTAATTGACAATCTATAGCAATATTTATGTTACTAGCTGTTGCCTGCGACTTCGTCCGCGTGAACTTCGTTTACTCCGCACAGCCTCTCCCCCGTAGATGATAGTGTGATAATAAAATATGTAGCCTATATGTTGACCAGGCCTGTTAGTAATATTCATGCAAAATTTGAAGTAAATCCATGCAGTACTTTTTGAGTTTACCTCGGACATACATACAGACAAACAGACAAAAATTCTAAAAACTATATTTTTGGCTTCAATATCGATTGTAGATCACGCCCTAAGTATTCTTTTAAAAAAAATATTCAATGTACAGTTTTGACTTTCCTACGACTTTATTATATGTATATTTATGTTATTATCATCACTTATGTCACAAGCAAATAATTGGCTCACTTTAGAGTAAGATCAATTCGTCCTGATATATTTAATTATTATTTTTATTATCTTTACTCTGGCACTCTGACATATACTAATTACAATACAAATATTCGTGTTCAACACACAAACAACACTCACACAGATATTCAAAATGAACTCTATAACACATTTGCTAAAATTTTAGTTAACTGCATCACTTCATCCCAGACTGTACCTGACCACGTTGCCAACAATATGATATTCCTTATAAAAAGCCTTAAATATGGGTCTGGTGCTCCTGCAGTGGAATATTAGGAGCATTAACACTAAAAAATATGACCTAATCCACATTTGTAACAAATACAGGTTGGCTGTGTGCTGCATAGCCGAGACCTGGTTAAAACCTAGTTTTAATTTTAATCTACAACATTATCACAGTTTAAGAAATGATAGAATTGATGGTTATGGAGGAAGTGCTCTTCTTATTAGTAGCGGGGCATTTTTTTCACCACTGTCAATACATAATATTCATGAAAATATAAATAATAATATAGCCAAGGTGGAAGGCATCACCTGCATTTCAGTTTACATAGCCCATCCAAATAATCATATTATAAGTCAGCTTAGACCCATTTTGCAAAGATTGGAGAGACCATTCATCATTATGGGCGATTTTGTTACCACTATAGATGGGGGTTCAGATCACTGTGACAGTGTAGGTGACCTACTGGTAGATATAATAGATGATTTTAACATGTGTGTGGTAAATGATGGCAAACCAACCAGATTAGAAGTACCCACTCAGAACAAAAGCTGTGTGGATTTAACTATTTGTTCCCCAGACATAGCCTCCCTTCTGTACTGGGAAAGACTGGACTCTACCTATGGAAGTGACCACTACCCAATTATTATCAAAATCTGCCAAACCAATATTCCTAACAGACAGAAAGCATCTACCCTTAAATACATACTACCAGACAAAGTAGAGAACTGCTCTAAATATTCACAGTCATTATACTACAAAATTAGTCTGCTAACAAACACGGTAAACCAACAAGACTTACAAGAGTGTTACCTCTCATTTATTAATGCTATAGAAACCACGGCCCAAGAATGCTTCCCACTAAAGAATTCATCACGTAACAAAATAACATCACCCCCCTGGTGGGACTCGGAATGTACTGAGGCAATAAGGGATCGAAAAAAAGCTGAAATGCTCTATAGGGGCAACATGAACTTGAAAAATCTCATACAATTTCGGAAGACCCTAGCAAAAACCAAAAGGTTCTTACATAAGAAAAAAACTCAAGGTTGGAATAAATTCTGTTCCTCTCTTTCTCCTACTACCCCTCCTAGTGTAGTATGGAAGGGCATTAATAGGTTTAGATCAAGTTTTTGCCAAAAATCTATCACTCCAATATCTAAGGAGGTTGCAGTTAAATTCATTGATAAACTGGCCCCCCCATATGTACCATCCGAAGAGGAAGCACTAGGAATTACATTTATGCCTTCTATCCCTACCCTCTTGGACACTTTGGAAGCCCCATTTACAGTCACTGAATTAAAATTTGTCCTTTCACAAGTTCATGACTCTGCCCCTGGGGTGGATGAATTCCCTTATTCCTTTAATGCTTATTCTGGCCCAATATGTCAAAAATTTTTCTTGAGTTTAGTCAACCGTGTGTTTGAGGATGGCAATGTTCCATGCTCCTGGAAAACACAAATAGTTATACCAATCCCAAAATCAGGAAAAACCCCTAATGATCCAAATGGCCTATTGCACTCTCCTCGACTCTTTTAAAATTATTAGAACAACTTCTGAAAAATAGACTCGAGTGGATAATTGAAATTAGATGTCTCTTACCAAACACTCAATTTGGATTCCGCAAAGGACTCAGCATTACTTTAAAATAGTATCCTTTCAGCCAAAAAGTCTTTTATTAGAATTTATTTTAAACCATAGGATAGTAAACAAGCTCTCCTGATGGAATTAAACAACTACTGCACTTAGACAATGAAGATGTTAATAATGTGTTGCTACCCATGTGGAGACATGGTAATAAGGCATGCATAAGTTTACTGGCTGTGTTATGCTCATAATGGAACAAGACAGTCACTATACTATTTCCATTTCTTTATACTTTGAAGCAGAGTATCAAAATGGTGGCCCGCTTTTACCATTGTTGCAAGTGCGAGAGTGTGTTGCGGCCGAATTAGGAATTAGTGGATTAAAAGTACAATTAGTATAATATACAAGTTAATATATATAGTCACTAGCTGTTGCCCGCAACTTCGTCTGCGTGGACTTCGTTTACTCCGCACAGCTCCTCCCCCGTAGGTGATAGCGTCATAATATGTAGCCTATATGTTGACCAGACCTGTTAGTAATATTCATGCAAAATTTTAAGCAAATCCATGCAGTACTTTTTGAGTTTACCCCGGACATACATTGACTTTCCTACGATTTTATTATATGTATATAGATAAGTATAATATTATATTTCATTACAAGATGTAACACGTATAAATTCATTATTGATAAAAACCCTACTTCTTTAAAATTTTCAGAGCTGTTGTAAAATAAGTAGGTATAGGTACTCGACAATAAAACGAAATAATTATAATAATAAAAAAGTTTAAGGTCATCAGTTTTGTAATTCAGAAGTTACAAACATCACAAATCGTAGGAAAGACAAAACATGGAATATTTCATTAAAAGAATACTTGGGGCGTCATCTACAATCGATATCGAAGCCAAAATTATAGTTTTTAGAATTTTTGTCTGTCTGTTTATCTATTTGTCTGTATGTATGTAGTAATAAAAATATAAAAATTAGAAGCCAAATTGTATTAAAGATATTTTTATTATGTAAAGTGACAAATTACCCCAATAAATTTCATGTCACTGTTCGCGAAGCCAAATGTATTACAAATATTTTTTTAGGAAAGCGAAGCCAAATTGTATTATAAATATTTATTATGAAAAGTGCCAAATGTATTAAAAATATACATTAGCCAAATGCAATATCCTCGTAATACAAATATAAAAAAATAATAGTTGTGTTATTATGCCTGGACGAGGTGTCAATGTATTTATATAAGGAAGGTAACAATGGTCTGTGAAACGGGTACGATGGTTTGGTACCTGGTGGATTCTAGGTGTTATTTATGTGTAACGAGCGCTACACCCAAATGCGTCACACAGACTCCTTCCATATAGCCAGATAGCAAAGGGAGGTTGGAGCTTTTAATTGCGAAGCGGGCTAATGAGGATCACTTATCAAAAAAAAAAGTTCAGGATCTGAAAAGCAAAATCCCACAATAAGGCAGGAGGTGAAATGAGAGAGGCGGACTTGGATGGATGATATATATTGGTCTCTAAGTTAGAGTCGCATTTTATAATAGGTTACGAACTAGAATTATAGTAAGAGAGTTTAAAGTTCATAGTCATACACTGCTTCACCAAAATTGTCACATAAAAAAATGAGTTCATACCGGTGATCAGCAAACCTTTCTGCGCGGCGGGAAGATCCTAGGCCTTCGGAAAATTGTACATGTGTCAGATGGTATCCGTGGATATCTCTCCAATCGTGCTCGGTAAAATTGGGGGTTCTCGTTCTAGGCGATCTTTAACGTCCCCTTTTTCCTTTCCCAAGTATATTTTCAGATAGGTGTTGAACACATGTATGAAAAAATATTACATTTTTGATAAAATAGTAAACTCTTGCAATTACACAAAACTTACACGGCACGCATTTTTCAGTGCCGTCTTTCAAGTTTTCCGACTAAATTTAGGCGAAACTATGCCCATTATCTATTTTCTAAAGTTTTAAATATTTTAGACAAAACTTGGCTGAATTACATTTTGACAGAAAAGCTTGGTAACAGAATTTTACGCTATAATATTGATAAGGGATGTCATACGTAAATTGTATCTATGCCATTTAAGATGTGTTCGGCACAACTCATAATTTAACAGTCTCAATTGACTATACTAAATGCAAAGGTTATTTTGTCCGAACATTATAACGGATTATTAGGTAACGGGATTCACATGTTACAATGTCCGGGGTAAACTCAAAGAGTACTGCATGGATTTACTTCAAATTTTGCATGAATATTACTCAGGTCAGGTCAACATATAGGCTACATATTATTTCCCTATTACCTACTGGGGAGGAGCTGTGCGAAATAAACGAAGTCTGCGCGAACAGTCGCGGGCAACAGCTAGTAAATAATATACTATTATAGTTCATAAATTTGTACAAAAGTATCCGTCAGTAGTTTAGTTTCTTACATTTTGTAAAAAAAACAGGTCTGTTATCGTGTTACGTTTATCAATATAGTTCCTATAGCAATCATTATGTGTAGCACATCACTACCCATTCATTAAGTACAGTATTATTTGTGAGGCATTTTAACGTAAACAACACAAAATTACATGGGCGTCGATCTATCATTGAGAAAATAAAGAAATGGAAATAGCACTAATGCTATTGCGACAAGAATATGCAGTTTTGTTACTAAGCCCTAGAGAGATGTTGAGGAACTCTACCTTTTAGTAGTTAAAATAATAGTGACGTGTTTAGACAATATTTTGCTTTTTATAAACTGATTAGCAGGATGGTAGACATTTTATTTCTTAATGGGGACCTGGCCCAACACATGGTGTAAGTTTTTCAGTTAATTAATAACTCTTGTGTTAGGTAATATTAATCTTGTGCTTTTGATAAGCACGTAAATTTGTGTGTCCAGTTATCCCTAAAAATATTTGATAATCATTATCAGGTCGATAAATTAAGAGATGGGGATCACCACTCATCTTAGGGGAAAAAAGGTATATATGAATTGACCATTTGATTGTAGGAAACGCAAAATATACACGTTACAATCTTACCAATCAATACACTGTCACACACACATTGTATATCACGTAATCGTGGTGAACCGGAAAACCAATAGACATACCATTTACTTCGCTTATCCCACAAGTTAAATGGAAGTAATAATAAATTCATAAGTAAAATCAATGATATTGATAAATGCTAAATGATTACCTGTGAAATTTCAATTCCTTTGCCTACAACTTTCATAGACACTGTACCTGTAGACATTATATCTGTGATATATTTCATAAATAATTTGTTCAACATAGCTAATCTTCGAGTTCCACGTTTTGCAGGTTCATACTTGGTTTTGGTTAAACTTTTAACACTCGGCATGGTGTTAGCTTCTATTGGTGGGGCTGAATACCACTGCCTAAAAATATTTTTTGTTAACGCACAAAATAAATGGTAAATACAAATAAAATGTATTGATATTACTTTTTATTTCTTGGATTTATCATTTTACACAGCTTTGTACCCTGTTTTTTATTATTGAAATTCACACATGAGCAATGGTATAGTCGACGAAGCATAGTGTTGGCTGGTGTTGGCTTTCAGACGCTTAATAATTATACTTTATAGATTGAAATTAATTTGAAAGACGGACATTGATCTTTAGTAATAACAACTTAACAAGTACATTAATGTTTAACCCCTCGTTCTATTTATAGATGAAGTGCCGTGATTTTGGGACATCGTATGTTTATAATGATATTACATAAGTATTATGAATTTTATATAGTTATATAGATACAAAGTTAAATGGGGACGATTGAATTTTAGGTTAGAATTTATGTACTATACTGTTTACATTTTCAAGCATTAATTAATCATTAATGTGATTGTCAAATCTCAAGTGTCAACTAAAACCAAAATCAACATGTTGGACAACTCCGTTAGGAGTATATTGTTCTGAGATATTGGGTGTGCTCCCGCCAATTGCTAAACTTAGAAGTATTTAAATTTTAAGCCAGATTGATAAAACTCTAAACCCCTCGTTTACGACAAGATATAACACATGTATTTAACAAGTTTTATGCAATTTGTTCATTTCTTGTTCACATTCGAATACATTTACAAAACTTGTATAAAACTTGTTGTATGCAAAACTTTTATGAAACTTGTTGGATCTATACGAAACTTGTTGAATAAATTATTTGTGAACTTATGATTGCCTAAATGCTTATGATCTCACGTATACTTGTTAACTTGTTATAGTTAAACCTGTAGAATAGGTAGATAATATGTCAATCGATTATTCCGTAATTTTATTAAGTTATCTTCTGGATACCCAATTAATTGCTGTTTATCACAATGAAAAGTAAATATGCTGACAAACTTTATAACATGAGTGCAGTATACTTGTATAATGTACATATTACATAATAATGCAAATTCTAGGAAAAACGCAAGTACTAAACCATGAAAAAAAGCAGTTGGTATGTCTGACAAAAGTATAACACTTTATCCAGTTGTCTGAGTTTTGCACAGTGAGAGTGTTACTTGTCGAACTTAATTCTGTCTGAATGTCTACCTTATACCTATATTTTTATGCTATAAAAGTAAACATTCGTTTATTACGTAAATAAATAATTGTTTATTCAAAAATTATAAATGAATTCCTATAGTTTGACCTATACTACCGAATGTGTTTACTGACGTCTGGCCTTCTTAAGGCTTTAAATAAGATAACGCTACAAAAAAACATCATTTTTTAAACATATTTAAGTCTTTTACAAATAAAGATTATTTTTTCATTCATCAGGGCGAGCGAAGCGAGCCCTACACTAGGCCACATTCTATGCACTTTTGTGGTACATTTTACTGAAAAAATATCGCATTTTTAGGTTTGAGTTTCGACGTGGTAGTTTATATTCATGTCTAGATTTGTTATCTACCACAAAAATACCATTTTATAAAAAAAATGATGTGGTGTCGCGGGACACCAGGTAGGAACGAACTTACTTCGGCTAAACGGCACTACTCGCTTGTGTACGCGACTGTCGCGCCTGCGCACGTCTCATTTAACGCTTTTATTCCACGCATTTTTCTTACGGTTTTACTATCACATTTTTTTCAGTTCGGTCGCGCAGCAAAATCCCTATCCCCTCCAAGCCTGCCATAAGGAACTTCGTTCCAAAATAAAAATGATGTGGTGTCTCGGGACACCAGGTAGAAACGAAGTTCCTTCGGCTAAGCGGCACTACTCGCTTGTGTACGCGACTGTCGCGCCTGCGCACGTCTCATTTAACGCTTTTATTCCACGCATTTTTCTTACGGTTTTACTATCACATTTTTTTCAGTTCGGTCGCGCAGCAAAATCCCTATCCCCTCCAAGCCTGCCGTAAGGAACTTCGTTCCAAAAATGTGTCCGAAAAAAGCCGGCTAAACTTAGACAAATTATCTTCATAGGACGTTCATAAACATCGTCACGTTAAAATGAGCTTTTCTTACTTCTCCCCCCTTAGTGTCACACCTTTGTGACCCCTAGAATATTTCATCACAAAAACTAAGACTTTCCCCCTTAAATATAATGAATTTCAAATGATATATTGATATATTGAAGATACGTGCAAATCGAACAGTCTTACTATGTATAGAGTGCCCTGGAAAAACTTAGTTAAGTCATCTGTCAATTTTGTTAGGAATCTGAGTTTTTTTTTTTTTTTTTTTGGCATGGGCGTTAACAACTGCCATTCGTCAAGTTTAAAACGAGGAAACATTTGGAATTTTAGGAACAGGTAATTTGGAATTTGGGAGTGATAAAATAAAGGATCGGAAGGAAGTATAAAAAATAAAAAAATATTTACAATTAACACAATAAAGAAAGACAAATATTAAATATTTACATTTTTATAATTTAATGTTATTATCTACAATAAACAAAGATAATATGGTAAATGTGGAAGGAGTAGAGAGTAATGTGATTATAGATGTAGGCAATGGAATTTTGTTGACGATTAAGTTAGAATAAAATGAGGAATGATTATAGTTGGGACAGGCGAAGAAAATATGGTTTAGGTCACCAACATCAGTACCACACTCACACATGTTATTGTCTCTAATATGAATCCTGTATAAATAATCGGGTGTATTTGTATGTCCCAATCTCATACGGATGATTATTGAAGTAGATAGTTTATCAAGTTTCACATTAAAGAACCAAGGTTTAGTAGGTATTGAGTGCTGAACGATGGAATAGGTTTTACCCTTTACTAATCTATCACTGTCCCACAAATTTTGCCACGATTGTTTTAAATGAACTTTCGGAAGGGCAGCAAGATCATGACAATAATTAATATATGGATACATATCGCCACACTGAATTGCATCCTTGGCACACTGGTCAGCCCTGTCATTTCCCAAGATGTCACAATGACTAGGCACCCATGCAAAGTTAATAACAATATTTTTAGAGTAGCACAAAACTAACAGATTTCTAATATGTAGAATAATTGGTGGAATAAATTTAGATTTTGGAGGAAATTTTTGGAGACACTGAAGAGAACTTAAAGAATCTGTTATTATAATTGATCGCTTTAATTTCAATATATGAATGTATTCAACAGCTTTAAAGAGACCATAACATTCACCTGTAAAAATGGAGGTTTCAGGAGGTAGTTTGACTTTTTGAACAATGTTATATTGCTTATGGAACATGCCCACACCAACATTGCCATCTGATTTGGAGGCATCAGTGAATATTAGATGATATCCTGACCACTTACAATTTATTATGTTATTAAAGTAATGATTTGCACAAGGTGTTTCTTTTTCTATACCTAACTTAATAATTTCGGGCGTTATAATAGAGCATTCATAAGGATATTTAAACAAGGGATTAATTAAAGATTGGTAAGTGTATGACTGCAAATTAAGAAATTTTAAATAACTTTTAACAAGCAGAGGAGCAGTTTTATGTTTCCAATATTGGTTACAAGATATTAACTCATTAAGGTGGAGTAGTTTAGGAAGCAGGGGGTGTGCCTTTTGTTCTAAAATACGTACAAAATATTTATCACACAAAAAATTACGGCGGAGATAAAGTGGTGGTTCTACACACTCCACTTGCATGGCACTGATGGGACTTGATTTCATAGCTCCTAGAATAATTCTGAGTGATTTTGATTGTATGGCGTCTAATTTTTTAAGACCACTTTTATTACATGGTTCTAACAAAAATGTCCCATAATCTAATAAACTTCTGATAAGGGCATTGTATAACAACTTAAGGGTAAAGGGGTGAGCACCCCACCATACTCCAGAAACACACCTTAGTAAGTTAATATTACGCTCACACTTTGCCACTATATAGTCACAATGACCTAGGCCAGTGAGTTTATTGTCTAAGACTATACCTAAAAATTTTACAGTTGTTTTCATTGGAATGACTGTATTTTTGTAACATATACTTATGGGAGGAGGGAACTTTGTGCGGGAAAATAAGACAACTGAACTTTTGTGAGCAGATATGTCTAACCCATTTTTATGTAAATAATTTTCTAAAGATGTGATGGATGTGGAAAGGTTTGAGCAGCAGGTTTGTATAGAGTTATCAACTGTGTATAAAAGGAGATCATCAGCATATTGTAAAATATTTATATTACTAGGTACAGAGGTCTCTAAGTCGTGTGAATACAAGTTGTACAAAATTGGACTCAACACAGATCCCTGTGGAAGACCTTGATATAGATGTCTCAATTCCTCTGTAGTATCGTTTGATAGACTAATAGTTCTATCATATAGGATAACCATTATGATATTAATAATATAGGTTGGTACATTAAGTTTGCATAATTTTTCTTTCAGGATAGATAACACTACTTTGTCATAAGCAGAAGATATATCCATAAATGCAGCGAGAACAGATTGACTATTAGAAAAAGCTAATTGTATATCTGTTACAAACAAACTTATGTTATCTATTGTTCCTTTTCCTTTTCTGAACCCATATTGATTTTGACCTAATAAACTATTATGTTCAACGAACCATTCTAACCGAATTTTGATTAAGTGTTCCAAAATTTTTAACATGACAGAGGACAGAGCTATTGGTCTATACGAAGAGATATCAGATAGACTTTTATTTGGTTTTAAAATGGGAATAACAACATGATGTTTCCATGATTTTGGGATACTACCAGAGGCAGTGAGAGAATTGAGAACATTTAGTAGGTAGGTTAAGGAATTATCAGTCATATTAAATAAAAAGGAATACAAAATATTATCAGAACCAGGTGCTGAGTCTTTTACATTAGAAAGGATACCTTTCAACTCACATAAGGTAAATGGCATAAAATGACTTGATGGAAGAGTGTTCGCTGATGGCAAAATAAGCTCAGGAGCCGTGGATGGGGCCAGTAGCTGTAAAAATTTGTTTGATAAGGAAGGACACATGTCACTATTACTGGATTCGGAGTAAGCTGATCTAAATCTTCTTACATTGTTCCAAACAGTAGCAGATTTTGATTGGGGTGAGAGAGAAGAACAAAATTTTTTCCACCCTTCCATCTTTTTCTTTTTCAGTAGGTGGCGTGTAGACTGTGTAACTTCCATTAGGATATCAAAGTTTTCCATTGTAGAACATTGACAAAATTTTTTTGTAGCATTTTTTCTTTTACGGATAGCCTCGGAACATTCTCGATCCCACCATGGCGGTGAACTTATTTTGCCAGAAGATTCTTTTTTAATTGGGAAGGTTTTGTTTGCTGCATCTATAATGGAGTCAGAAAGAGCTTTTGCACACATTACATTATTTAAAATAGAAATATTCGGTAGAGATTTAACACTATTGTCAAGTACATTTCTAAATTTGTCCCAGTCTGGTTCATGTAATATATATTTATATCTTGAAGATTGTTTTTGGGTAGCTTTGTCAACAAAAGGGAAATCAATAAGAATGGGGTAGTGATCACTTCCATAAGTAGATGAAAGGGTGAACCATGACAGGGAAGATGCTATGTCCGGTGTACAAATAGACAAATCAATAGCACTTTTGACTTCTGTTGGTCTTGTTAGACGAGTAGGTGATCCATTATTTAAGATACATAGGTTAAAATAATCAATAATTTTTAAAAGTTCCTCACCATAATAGTTTGATTTTGAGCAACCCCATGCTTGATGGTGAGAGTTTAAATCTCCTAAGACTATAAAAGGTTTTGGTAAAACTGAAAGTATATGTTTTAATTCAGCAAAAATTACAGATGTAGGACGGGAAAAATAAATAGATACAAAACAAATATTACTAACATTGACAGCTATAACAGATATATTTACACTATGTACAGGGAGATCCACTACAGAGTAGGGATATCCTTTCTTAACCATGATGGCTACACCTCCGTAACCATCAGATCGGTCTTCACGGATACTTTTGTATCCAGAAAACTTAAGAGTTGCCCGAGGTCTGAGCCATGTCTCAGACAGGGCAACTAAAAATGGGCTGTATTTATTTATTAAATAAATTAAGTCATGTTTCTTGTTACTAATGCTTTGAGAATTCCACTGTAGTATTCTCATTGGTTGTCTGTCCATTATCATTTGGGATAATAAGGCTGTTTAATCTATCTTTGATGAAGGCTGCGTTGTCCGGTGTAATTAGTTGGGACTGGGATAATAGTTGGATGAGTGACAGTATTGTATTTATTGTCACTTCCTCCTGGGTAGTTTCATTAATTTTATTTTTAATTAAACTTCCATTATTATTAGACAAGGTGTTACTATTATAGTCCTGGTTTACTAAGTTATGGAAGTCATAATCATAACCTTTACTTGTTTTTGGTGGGAATTTGGGCTTAATAAATACTGTCTTTTTATAAGATTGTAATTTAGACTGTTCTTGGGAAGGTGTTTTAAATTGAGATTGTCTATTATTATAACTAACTTCTGGTGTTGATGTTATTATATCTGCATAGGATTTGCTTACTGCTGGGTAATGTTTAGATGCTTCTGCGTAAGACACACAATTCTGAGCCATATATAGTTTTATATTTTTTTGCCTGAGGTGCTCAGGACAGGACTTACTAGTGGCAAAGTGTGAACCTTTACAAAGGCAACAGCTAACTCTACAGTCATCATCTGCTGTGCAAGATTCTCCAAAATGGTCATTCCCACATTTGAAACACCGTGGGTTGGATCGACAGTTAATCTTAGTATGGCCATACCTACAACACTTATAACACTGAATAGTAGGGAATATGTATAATTCCACTGGGAGAGAAGTATAGCATGCAAACACACGTTTTGGTAGAACTTGACCGTCAAAAGTTACAACCACAGTCTCAGTTGGTATCCAACTGACATTATCACTGACTTTAACCTTTCGGTTTAATCTTCTAATTTTAACTATTTTCCCACAACCTATTGGGACATTAATATTACTAATAATTTCTTCTGGAGCCCAGTCTGAAGGGACACCCCTGATTAATCCTACTCTAGTTATATGGAAAGATGGAATAAAAGCCTTATAATTGTTACTCACTAGGCTAGGATCATTTATAAAATTATTGGCATCAGCATAATTTGAAAAAGAAAGAGAAAGTCTATTACGCCCTATTTTTTTTAAGCTGCCATTTATAATATTATTAAAAATATTCTTTTTGAGGAACCGACCAAATGAAACTGGGTGCAAGGTTACATTGTCGTTGGGAGATGAAAAGCTTTTTTGGATATGGACAATAAAGGGACCAATATCTGTATGTTCATATTGTACACGATAATTGCTATTAAGTTCTTTGGGTTTGTCAGACACACTGACCGAGACATCTTGTGCCAAGGATTGTTGTGGATTTGTCATATTAGCATCTTTAGCAATTAATTGTAATGCTTCAGATTCCATCGTTGAGCATTGGCAGTCGGTTACTTTAAGAATATCATCTTTACGTTTCTTTCGACGCTTGTTGCAGTGTTTGCATACTTTATGTGATGCTAGTGACCTTTTTCTTTTGGATGAAGGAATGGATGAAGATGCGTCTGTGTCTACACTACTATCTTCGATGGTAACGAACTGAGATACCTGGGGGACATCATCTTGTGTAAGTGGATCATATCCCCCAGGGTCATCAGGCAGTTTATTCATAGTGAAAAAATAAAAGACTTACCTACTTAACTGATGAATGAAAAATAATTAATATACAATAAACTAAATATTTACATATATACAATACCAAAAATTGATCCTCTATTTATTTAATAAAAAATTTTAAATAAGCCGCGAAACCAAAAACAGCCACCAGGTTTTATGTTTCCCGCGCTTTTTTTCGAATCTGAGTTTTTTTTTTTTTTTTCTTTTTGGCATGGGCGTTAAGCAACTGCCATGATCAAGTAAAACGAGGAAACATATTTTAGACAATAAACTAGGATTTGGAATTTGGATTGACAGGAAAATAGAGGATCAGAAAGTAATCAAAATAACATAGATACTAAAATTATAAATTATTTACAACAATAATATTTAAATAAATATATACAGAGATAATACTTAGTAATTTGTATAATATTTACAAGTGGGTTAATATTAATTTGGTATTAGATACTAAATGTATCTAACTACGCTTAAATATTAATATTATTTTCTTGAATGAATAATGAAAGAATATTATACATACAAGGGTTTAATAACAGGGTTAGAATGGATGTAGGTAAAGGAATGTCATTAGAATATAGATTGTTATATAATGATGAATGATTGTATTTAGGACAAGCAAAAAATATATGATTGAGATCTCCAATATCAGTGCCACACTCACAAACATTGCTATCTTTGATGTGTAGCTTGAAGAGGTGTTCAGGAGAATTAGTGTGACCAAGCCTCATTCTGGTGATAACAGATGTTGACAACTTATTTAATTTCACTACAGAAAACCAAGGTTTAGAAGGTATCAATGGTTGTAATTGGGAATAGGTTTTGCCTTTCACCAATGTACCACTATCCCAGACACTTTGCCATGACTGCTTAAGATGGAGTTTAGGGAGAGCAGCTAGATCATGGCAATAATTAATGTAGGGGTATAAATCACCACACTGAACTGCCTCTTTAGCACACCGATCAGCTCGCTCATTTCCAGTGATATTACAATGGCTTGGAACCCAGGCAAAGTAAATAATATGATTATATTTAAAAGTACATTTGTATAAAAGATTTCTTAAGTCTAAAATAATAGGAGGAATAAATTTGGATTTTAAAGGGAACTTTTGCAAACAATGTAGAGCACTCAGTGAATCAGTCAGAATCATACACTTGGGTAGTTTCATAATGTGTATGTATTCTACAGCTTTATAAAGTCCATAACATTCACCTGTAAATACAGATGCTTCCGGTGGAAATTTGATTTTTTGAACAATATTGTATTGTTTATGGTATACACCTATTCCAACATTACTATTATTTTTGGATGCATCAGTAAAAATCAAATGAAAATCTTGCCATTTTTCATTGATAATATTGTTAAAATATTGATTGGCATACAAAGATTGTTTATCTATACCTAAATTTACTACAACAGGCTGCAGAGTTAATGATTCATAATTGTGTTTATATAAGGGATTTATAGGGGATGTAAAAGTAAAAGGCTTAAGGCTGTGATATTTCATATAGCTGTATACAAGGGCTGGGATTGTTTTGTGTTTCCAATACTTATCTGACATTAAATCACTAAGACTAGAGAGCTTTGTAAGCAGAGGGTGATTTTGTGATTCCAAAGTGCGAAGGAAAAACCTGTCAGATAGATATTTACGTCGTAAATGTAATGGAGGTTCAGCACATTCTACTTGTAGGGCAGAAACAGGGCTGGATTTCATTGCTCCTAGAACAATTCGTAATGCTTTAATTTGAACAGAGTCAATTTTCTTTAGACCAATCTTACTACATGGTTCTAGTAAAAACATTCCATAATCCAATAAACTTCTTATTAATGCATTATACATAAGTTTTAATGTAGATGGGTGTGCACCCCACCAAACCCCAGAAACACATCTCATTAAATTGATATTACGTTCACACTTTGCTGCTATATACTCACAATGATCTAGTCCTTGGAGTTTATTATCTAGTATTATACCTAAGAATTTTGTTTTCGATTTAACAGGAATTGAACTATTTTTGTAAGTAATATTTATAGGGGGTGGAAATTTTGAGCGAGAAAATAAAACTATGGAACTTTTAGAAACAGAAATATCAAGACCATTGTTATTAAGCCAAGTCTGTAGGGATAGAATAGACATGGAAAGATTATCACAAGCCATCTGTATAGATTTGTCAGTTGAGTATAAAAGGAGGTCATCAGCATACTGAAGAACATTTACATTGCTAGTTGCTACAGTTTCTATATCATATGAGTATATGTTGTAAAGGATTGGACTTAAAACAGAACCTTGTGGAAGACCTTTATATTGTTGTCTTTTTAAATTATTAGGGTCATTTGCTAAATTAATAGTTCTATTGTATACAATATTCATAATAACATTAATTAAATAAAATGGTATGTTTAATTTCACTAGCTTATTTTTCAGAATTGATAGAATTACATTATCATATGCTGAGGATATATCTAAAAAAGCTGCTACAACAGATTTGTTATGAGTAAAAGCTAATCTAATATCAGTTATAAGTAAGCTAATATTATCTATGGTGCTCTTTCCTCTCCTAAAACCATACTGACTTTGACTTAATAAATTTCTGCTTTCAATAAACCATTCTAAGCGAAGTTTGACAAGGTGCTCTAGAATTTTCAACATAACTGATGAAAGCACAATGGGTCTGTATGAAAAAGGGTCAGAAGGGTTTTTATCAGGTTTAAGGATAGGGATAACAGAATGTGACTTCCATGTCTGAGGTATATTACCTGTAGAAACAAGGGAGTTCATAACCTTTAATAAGTATGATAGAGATTTATCAGTCATGTTATTTAAAAATGAGTAGTTAATATTATCCCATCCAGGAGTAGAGTCTTTAACATTTTGAAGGATACCTTTAAGCTCAAATAACGTAAAAGGGGAAAAATTGTCTGAAGAAGAAGTAGAAGGAAGAGAAAGGATACATTCTGGTACTGTAGGTGGAGCAAGATGATCTATCAGCTGATTTATTAACAATGGACACATTTCATTATTATTAGAAACCTTATATGCAGATCTTAATTTTCTTATGTTTAACCATACACTTGAAGGTTTTGTTTGGGGTGATAAGGAAGAGCAGAATTTCTTCCAACCTTCAGCTTTTTTCTTTTTTAATAATCGACGAGTAGTTTTTATAATATTAGTGAGAATATTAAAATTTTCTGTAGTTGAATACTGACAATAAAATTTTTCAGCAGCTTTCCTTTCCTTAATAGCGTCTGAGCATTCTTTGTCCCACCAAGGTGGCGTATTTATTTTCTTAGTTAATTGTTTTTTAATGGGAAAAGTGTTTTCAGCTGATTTTATAATTAATTGAGTAAAGGCTTCTGCACAAGAAGAGTCATTATATGAGGAAATGTTAGGCAAAACATTAACACCAACTTCCATCAAATTATTAAACTTGTGCCAATCCGGGTTATGCAAATTATATTTGAAATATGATGTAGATTTAGGTGAAGTTTTATGATATGCAGAAGGGAAATTTATTATTATGGGGAAGTGATCACTTCCAAACGTAAATGGGAGTGTGTACCATGTCAAAGAAGGTGCTAAATTGGGACTGCAAATGGACAGGTCTATAGCGCTTTTGCCTTCGGAGGGTTTTGTGCGACGAGTGGGAGAACCGTTGTTTAAAATACATAAATTTAATTCTTCAATGACTTTCAAAAGTTCTTCACCATAATAATTACTGGAGGAACAACCCCAGGCTTGATGATGAGAATTAAAATCACCTAACACAATAAAGGGTTTAGGTAGTATGGATAATAGGTTATTAAGTTCTGTCAAAATATTCAAATTTGGATGTGGAATATAAAGTGACACGAAACAAATATTATTTACATTAACAGCTAATATAGACATATTTACAGTATGTACAGGAAGATTAACAATGGAAAAATTATATCCTTTTTTGATCATGATGGCTACACCTCCATAACCATCAGATCTATCTTCTCGGATACTAGTGTATCCAGAGAATTTAAAAGTACAACTTGGTCTTAACCAAGTTTCTGAAAGAGCCACTAAAAATGGCTCATATTTATTTAATAAGTGAATTAATTCACTTTTCTTGTTGGTGATGCTCTGCGAGTTCCATTGAAGAATTTTGGCTTGACTGTCCATGATCACCATTAAATTTAGAATAATTAATTAAACTTTCTGTCATTAAAGCAGCGTTGGACGGTGTTATTACTTCGGACTGAGATAAAAATTTAATAAAAGATATAATCATGCCTATTGAGGCTGATTCTTGATTATTGTTATTATTTTTTGTCAACAAAGTACCATTTTCTCTAGAATTAGTGGAATTATATTCATTAATAACTGAATTTTGGAAATCATAGTCATAACTCTTACTGACTTTTGTATGGGGTTTAGGTTTCTGAAATATTGTTTTTTTGTATGACCTATGGGATTGTTCTTGCGAATCTAAATTTTTTTTCAAAAGTGGATGAAGAGCAGTTTTAATAGGTGTTGAGATGGCATCAGCATATGATTTGGAGACCGGGGGATAATTTTTTGATGCCTCGGCATAAGAGACACAGTTTTGAGCCATAAACATTTTAATGTTTTTTTGTCTTAAATGTTCTGGGCATGATTTGCTAGTGGCAAAGTGAGATCCCTTACATAAACAACAATTAACATTGAAATCAGCCTCACTAGTACAAGAGTCTCCACAATGATCCTTTCCACATTTAAAGCATCTTGGGTTGGATCTGCAAGTTATTTTAGTATGACCGTACCTACAGCATTTATAGCATTGTATAGTAGGGTAAATGTATAAATCTACTGGGAGAGCATTATAACAAACGTAGACACGTTTCGGTAAAGTCTGTCCATCAAAAGTTACGACAACTGTCTCTGTTGGTTTCCAGGTAGTGTTATCATTAATAGTTATTTTACGGTTTATTCTTCTAACCTTTATTATTTTTCCACAACCAATGGGAACCTTAACATTATTAGCAATTTCCTCAGGTGACCAGTCTGAGGGAACACCTCTAATTACGCCTACTCGTGAAACGTTAAATGATGGGATAAAAGCTTTGAAGTTTTTATTTGAGAGATTAGGGTCATTAATAAAGTGGTTTGCGTCATTGTGGTCCGAAAATGATAGAGATAATCGGTTGCGTCCAATTTTCTTGAGGCTACCATCAATTATATTTTTAAAAGTATTATTTTTAAGGAATCGCCCAAACGAGACTGGATGTAGAGTAACATTATCAGTCGGAGATGTAATAACTCTTTGGACATGAATAACGTAAGGTCCAAGGTCTGTAGATTCATACTGTGTGCGGTAGTTAATATAATCTTTAGGTTTTTGGGGTTCCTTACTATTTGTTAGGGGGTTTGACCAATCTTTCATTGTAACATTATCATTTACATTATTATCACCAGTAATAAATGAGGCGCCCGAAGCATTATTTATATCTGAGATTTCAGAAACAGAGTGAGAGCACTGACAGTCAGTAGATTTCAATTCATTGTTGCGCTTTTTGCGCCGTTTATTGCAGTGTTTGCATATTTTATTAGATGTATGAGATCTTTTCCTGTTAGTTGTTTGAGTTGAAGAAAGCGAAGTATCTGTATCGACACTACTCTCATCTATAGTAACATAGTGCGCTACCTGGAGAGGTCCACCTCCAGGATCGTCAGGGGGTTTGTTCATTTTAAAAAGTGAAAAGGAGACTTACCTACTTTAAACTGATAGTAAAACTAATGATATTTACATAAAATTAAATATTTACACAAATAAAACTAATATCGATCCTCTGTTTCGCTAAATAATAATATAAAAAGTCGCAGAACCAAAAATGACGTCCGCCAAATTTTATGTTTCCCGCGCTTTTTTTTCCGAATCTGAGTTTAGACCAAGGAACTTATATACGATATCTGGAATTACTACGAAGCAATATTTGAAAAAAAAAATTGTACTTTATTTTGTTAGCAATAAAGTTGACATTTGCTTCTTACTTAACAGAGGGGAAAAACGTTCTGAGCGAGAAAACGACATGAGTGGATGTTGTCCCTTTCTTGCAATTGCCAGTGTAAATAAAACTTTCGGATGGTAGATTTTTTATATATCCGGTAACCGTTAAATCCCTTTTATTCATACACGTTTATAGATACATTAGCATAAAATGTATTGTAATTAACATATTGAGTTCTTAAATGTGCTTATTTTAATTATTACGTAATTATTTATGCAATGTAATTACTGTTTTCTCAAATCAGTAGAATTAGTAATAATTTGTAAACTATGCACGGCCACACTCAGCTGGCCGTACGCTTTGGCGCGCTTTATTTAAAAATGTAGCTGATACTTTAAGTTAAAATGTGTTAAAGCATAAAGTCCTCTTTTTGCTTACTGCTATAAGTTTTTTCTGTTGTAAAATTGGTGAAAAATTGTAGCGTTAAGTGCTGTAGTAGTGAAGCGTATGCTGGTTGCGGAATTTCATTTTTTAAGTAAGTTTTTTATTGCATTTACAAGTTGCTTAAGTAGGGTAGCAATAATAACACAAAAATTCGGACATGTGAATACAAAGAAATTACAATTCAATCTAACATTTCATAATACGTCCCTAAGGAATGTCATCATAATCAAATAAGAACCTACTTTACGTAATTTTGTTATTTAATACTAAAATCATTGTGTTGTAGTAACTAAGTACATTACCTACATACTTTTTGGTAGTAACTGTTAACTAGTAGTAGATACCTAACCTCTTGTTCATTATTTTCTTGCAGGTTCCCAAGAAATGAGATTCTTCGATAACGGTGGATTGAAGTTGTTCCATTTAAGAAAAAAAATTCATATTACAGTTTAATTTGCAGCCGTCACTTTAAATCCGAGGATTTAATAATCCATAAGATAAGATCAACACTGAAACCGAATGCTATTCCATCTATATTCCCTGTTGTAAACTGTATGTTTAATTAAAAAATATCTAAAATAACACTAATATAGGGTCACTGCGTCGGTAACGCGACCGCGTCTAGTATGCGACCACTTAAGGGCCTAGGTTTCTTAATTAAAGATAATAGCATTTTTTCATGAGAAAACAATGAACAGTAAGCATCGAATATTCAATGAATAATTATGTAACAAGAAAATCGTAAATTTAAACCTATCTGCTAAAGCTGAAAATAGTGCCCGAGTTCGGGTGATGACTTAATGGTGTGTTTATGTGTCGCGTATTGCAATAAAAATACCACACCGGGTGGCGAACAAAGTTACCTTTTGTTACCTTATACTAATGTTACACTCAAACAAGAAGCGTTATTATTTCAATTATAGAACATTGTTTGTTGGAAAGTTGTAGTGACATCATTTTTTAGCTTATATTTCTTTTTAAATCCATCGCAATCTGAAGTATATAAATATCTAATACGCTCGAAAGCGGCCATTTGGTCGCATTCGGACACATAAAGCTATAAAATATTTTGCCTATTATGATCTCAATGATGCTTTCATGATTGTATAATTTAGAATTTGATGTTGTAGAAGCATAAAGATGCGTCTCATCAGTTTACGACCACACGTTTTCTTGATAGAACTTTGTTTAATTCGGTCGAAAATTATGATGTTAGTTTGTAACCGCCCTGTTTTAATACGAAAGAAAGTAAACTAAAATAAGTAAATAAATAAAATATTGCTTTCTTTAGATGACATCAGGCCCGCAAGATGAAAAAAAAAACAAAATGAAAAATACTGGTTTTTTTAGGATTACTTAAAGGAAATTTACTCGGGTGTACTGGGGTGTATATTAGCGCGCAAGATAAAAAACACAAAATGAAAAATACCAGTTTTTTAGGATTACTTTAAGGAAAATTTACTCCTTGTATAATGGAAAATTTACTCGGGTGTATAATAGAGAGGAAAATGACGTTATCAAAATATTGCTCGACTATTATGTAGTTGTCAACCACAACAAATTTAGTAGAGTAATATTCAGAAAATACGGTCACTTTTATTTCTTCGAATCCCACGAATCCTGTGACAGCGAGTGAAAGCTCCGTTATCATCCGCGCGGTGACTAATAGCTAATGAGTCTAGTCACGAGTTCAGCAAATCACTGTTTGTAAATAATGAACTTCAATAGTGCCTATAAAGGATAATTTGAATAAAAATGATATCTATGCGTGGGCGTCCGTATGAGTATAAACATGTTATAGGATAATTAGCTCAATATTTAAGTACTTAATTGTTTTACATATTTGGTATTAAAATCAACTACTGAACACTCTCCCTTAGTATGTGCGGTTTTTATCAGCCAAATTCAATATAATTTACAGATCTGAAACGAAAAAACTACTTGTTATTAGTCTAGATGATTAGTGTTTAAAATGAATATTTGTTTTTTATATTATAAGATAGCAAACAAGTTCACGGCTCTCCTGATGGAAAGAGAAACCATCGCGTTTAGACATCAAAGATATAAATGGTGCGTTTCCATCCGTGTGGCGGGTTTGCAATGCCACATGCACAAGTCTGCCAGCTACCTTACCCTCCAAACAAGAGCACGACAATGACAACTAGGTGGTAGATTTCTGCATTATCTCGCCCGGGTCTGGTACCACCGCATTATTTATTTATTAATAGCGTAACTGCTTGTTAAAAAGTTTACTTAACTCTTGACAAGAAATAATTTCACTACCATCGTGACTACTAGGTGGTTCCGCAACATCTCGCACTGGTATTTGGCACCACCACCTTACCTATTTGCGCCGCAATAGAGTCAATGCTTGTCATCGTCGTGATACGGTTTGGATTGTAAGGTAGCCGGTAAACTTCGGGTCAACTCCGGGTCAATACATAGCAACGCACCATTATCATCTTTGGTGTTAAAGGCAATGGTTGTCTCTTTCCATCAGGAGACCCATCTGCTTGTTTGCTATCTTATGATATAAAATTAAAATTATTGCTGCAGGAATAGCTTCTGCGATGGTAGCAAATGCCCGGGCGAGACGTTGCTGAACTCAACCACCAAGTAGTCACGATGGTAGTGACACTTATAGCCAATAAGTCGCCTTTTACGACCTGCCTGGCAGAACGGCAGTTGGCCTATTCTTCAAAGGAGCATGAGACCAACATGGAGAAAAATGGCCAATTTTAGGAAATAGGCATTTTGAAAATGTTGTATATTTTGGGAATTGGACATTTTGAACTTGAACGTTGGAACCGGAACCGAAGTGTTTTATCCAGGACCCTGTCAGTAGACTGGCAATAAGACTTTGCAATATTTTTCACCGTATCCTCTAGGTTTTATTGATTCTTCAGTATCATTAGACTGCTTCACTCGAACAAATTTTAAAGCAATGTAATGTAATTGTCATCTGTCCATAATT
Source organism: Apodemia mormo (assembly GCA_036924255.1). Taxonomy (NCBI): domain Eukaryota; kingdom Metazoa; phylum Arthropoda; class Insecta; order Lepidoptera; family Riodinidae; genus Apodemia; species Apodemia mormo. Next base: position 11,829,182 of record JAUPFN010000019.1, on the reverse strand, counting down.
AATGCATACATTTTCTAGTAGAGTATTTTGATCTTTTATCTGTATGTATAATGCTCAATTCGGCAGAAAGATCACACATGCAAAGATTTTTTTACCACACTTTTTACCCGCGAAACAGCTCAGTATGAAAACAAATCTAGCTATTTATTTCAGTTACATATCAATTAAAATATTCCAACTTTTATTATTTTTAATAATTCTATTTTACGCTCTCACACATTAAGATGGGCCGCAGCTGGTCAGGGTGCTTCGAAAAAATTCGCCTAGATCACTTTGATACATTTTATATCAACTCTCGTACACTATGCCGGGGCAAAGTGCGGCAGATTTGCGGCAGTGTTTTAAGTATGCATTTACAAAATCAGAAATTATGGGTTAAGAACGATTAAAGGCCACAAAGAACTAGCCTTAACATGCAGTTCGGCAGTTAACTGTACACAAAACTAGTCAATGTGTTGCGGCCCGGCACGTTACTAATATGCTAGCATTTATAGTTGCAATCCGGCCCCCTCCACCTCACTACAGCCTGTCGTAATAATACGATATCATTAGACAAATCACACGAATTGATCTAACCCTAAAGTTAGCAAATTATGGGTGTGAGTCAAAACAACATATTATGAATGTGCATTTCCCTTCGTCAATAAGAGCGATAACAGACATTGTTAATCTACACGACTTTCAAAAATTGATAGCCGTGGGTGCTATCCAGGACTTATCGTAGCTATCCATATCAGTTCTATTCCGCTTTTTTAGAATGAAATTGTCCTGTTGCACAAATATGTATGGACACCCTAGTAGAAAGAGACACACTCCACTCATGTCGTGGTACTCTTCGGAACGATTTTGAAGTACATGTGGACCTTCCAGGTAGAATATAACTTCCTTGGTTTAGACATTCGATAGGAACACAATTGTAATATAGACAATCGTGTTGTAGTCTCTTACTAGTCTGTAAATCGTTTAATCGCCAGAGAGCAGAACTCCGTCAGGAGTATAGGTACCAAGGAAGTTATATTCTACCCGGAATGCTTACACGCGCTTCAAAATCGTTCCGAAGAGTACCACGACATGAGTGGAGTGTGTCTCTTTCTACTAAATAAAGCGCCAATCGCCATATATAAGTGCGGCCATGCCTAGTTTGCAAATTACTACTAAGTAATTCTACTAATTTGAGAAACAGTTTTTGCATTGCATAAGTAATTACGTAATAATTAAAATAAGCACATTTTAGAACTCACTGTGTTGATTACAATACATTTTATGCTAATTTATTTATCAACGTGTATGAATAAAAAGTATTTAATGATTACTGAATATGTAAAAATCTACCATCTAGATAGTTTTATTTATACTGGCAATTGCAAGAAAGGGACAACATCCACTCATGTCGTTGTCTTGCTCAGAACGTTTTTCCCCTCTGTTAAGTAAGAAACAAATGTCAACTTTATGAGTAACGAAATAAAGTACATTTTTATTTTTCAAATATTGCTTTGTAACAATTCCAGTTATAGTTTATAAGTTCCTTGATAGGTACTGTTTTGTGCCAAATAGTATTAATCTATGGTCGTTGGTGTTGTTCTTCCCGCCAAGAAGCTGTCAAAATTGATCCGAATCGGGATAAGTTTTGGATCTTTAAAAATATTTATTTTACAAAATTTAACAATACTGTTTTTTATTTTGCTTACGCTCTCACACATTAAGATGGGCCGCAGCTGGTCAGGGTGCTTCGAAAAAATTCGCCTAGATCACTTTGATACATTTTATATCAACTCTCGTACACTATGCCGGGGCAAAGTGCGGCAGATTTGCGGCAGTGTTTTAAGTATGCATTTACAAAATCAGAAATTATGGGTTAAGAACGATTAAAGGCCACAAAGAACTAGCCTTAACATGCAGTTCGGCAGTTAACTGTACACAAAACTAGTCAATGTGTTGCGGCCCGGCACGTTACTAATATGCTAGCATTTATAGTTGCAATCCGGCCCCCTCCACCTCACTACAGCCTGTCGTAATAATACGATATCATTAGACAAATCACACGAATTGATCTAACCCTAAAGTTAGCAAATTATGGGTGTGAGTCAAAACAACATATTATGAATGTGCATTTCCCTTCGTCAATAAGAGCGATAACAGACATTGTTAATCTACACGACTTTCAAAAATTGATAGCCGTGGGTGCTATCCAGGACTTATCGTAGCTATCCATATCAGTTCTATTCCGCTTTTTTAGAATGAAATTGTCCTGTTGCACAAATATGTATGGACACCCTAGTAGAAAGAGACACACTCCACTCATGTCGTGGTACTCTTCGGAACGATTTTGAAGTACATGTGGACCTTCCAGGTAGAATATAACTTCCTTGGTTTAGACATTCGATAGGAACACAATTGTAATATAGACAATCGTGTTGTAGTCTCTTACTAGTCTGTAAATCGTTTAATCGCCAGAGAGCAGAACTCCGTCAGGAGTATAGGTACCAAGGAAGTTATATTCTACCCGGAATGCTTACACGCGCTTCAAAATCGTTCCGAAGAGTACCACGACATGAGTGGAGTGTGTCTCTTTCTACTAAATAAAGCGCCAATCGCCATATATAAGTGCGGCCATGCCTAGTTTGCAAATTACTACTAAGTAATTCTACTAATTTGAGAAACAGTTTTTGCATTGCATAAGTAATTACGTAATAATTAAAATAAGCACATTTTAGAACTCACTGTGTTGATTACAATACATTTTATGCTAATTTATTTATCAACGTGTATGAATAAAAAGTATTTAATGATTACTGAATATGTAAAAATCTACCATCTAGATAGTTTTATTTATACTGGCAATTGCAAGAAAGGGACAACATCCACTCATGTCGTTGTCTTGCTCAGAACGTTTTTCCCCTCTGTTAAGTAAGAAACAAATGTCAACTTTATGAGTAACGAAATAAAGTACATTTTTATTTTTCAAATATTGCTTTGTAACAATTCCAGTTATAGTTTATAAGTTCCTTGATAGGTACTGTTTTGTGCCAAATAGTATTAATCTATGGTCGTTGGTGTTGTTCTTCCCGCCAAGAAGCTGTCAAAATTGATCCGAATCGGGATAAGTTTTGGATCTTTAAAAATATTTATTTTACAAAATTTAACAATACTGTTTTATTAAATAAATAGATTAATCGATTAAAAAATGTCTAATCAAGAGGAAAGTGAAGAATATTGGATAGCTGCTATAGATAATTTGTGTTTAAAGTTAAATGTAGACACGTACACTGCGAAAAAATCAAGAGATTCTTTTTTAGAAATAAAACGAAATTACACATTAGATGTAAGTTTTGATAATTTACTTTATAACTCCTAAAATGATTAACATTTTAAATTTTTACAAAACAAACTAAATAAAAAGGGATTTTATTACAAAAGAAATGGATTTCATGTTCAACTAAAATGACCTTTGTTTTATCTAACTAAAAATTTATTATTTTTACAGGGTGATTTATTACATTGGATAGCATGTGCCTTATACGTTGCATGCCGTACATCCATTACACCAACAGTGGAGTCAGGCACAGTAGTAGAAGGAAATTGTGTTAGTTTAACCAGGCTTCTTAGGCTCTGCAATATCAGGTAATAAAAATGTCAATATCAAAGCAACACATTAATTATTAGAAATGATAATTTCACTTTTTTTTTCAGTCTTATACAATTTTTTAATAAAATTAAAAATTGGATGGAAATGGCTTTAATGCCAACAGATTTTAAAGACAGAATTACAAGACTAGAACATAAGTTTGCAGTGTCAACAGTGTTATTTAGAAATTTTCAACCACTGTTTAATGAAATATTTCAAGAATTAAATAATGAACCAACAAAAAATAATTCTAAAAGTAAAAAACACAAGTAAGTACAATTTGATTTTAGCACCTACATAATGAATAAACATTTATTTGAGACTTGCTTAATACCCAAATATGATTATTGCATGAATATAAGGGGTGTTAATTTATATGTGAGGTGAATTTGTTTTTTTTTGTATCCTCTCATGTTGTGACATTCTGATTGACTCCACTCCCTTCAAAAGAGTATTTTGTAGTATTTATATGTTAATATTAAAATGAAATAATTTTCTCACAAGTTTTTATGTATTTAAACTAATTAGCAGTTGCCCGCTGGTCAAAATCTAACAGTAAAATTTTATTAAATCTTCTAAATTTGACAAAGGCCTTTACCATAAGCAAAAATGGTAGTATGTGATGTTTATTTTTATTACTTTAATGTGCTCTTAATGCATCCATATCCATACTAATATTATAAATGCAAAAGTCTGTCTGTTTACCTATACCACTTTTACAGCTAAATTGCTTAACTGATTTTCATGTAATTTAGTGAGGAGATAGTTGATAAAGTTGAATCAACCCTTAAGGCACTAAAATTGGGTATGAAAAATTGTATGAAATTTTTTACACCAATGACATGTTAATATACTCAAGAGTGAAGCTGTGCGGGACAGCTAGAATATTAGCTTATATTTATTTATATTACAAAAAATGTTAGCTTTCTGCCCTTCTGCATATGAATCTTAACTATGCCAAATGTCATATTCCTCAGTTCGCATTATTTTTGGCAAAAGGGTATAGTTTTCCATTCACTTGTTAATACATTGAAACTTTTTTTCTTAGCCTTACTGTTGACTCATTTTGAGTCATAATGGGGATTGCACATTTTATGTTTGACGAAAAAGGCTTAGTTCTGCTGCTTTTGCAGTTAGATACGAGATTAGATGAATGTACAAATTGCACATCCATATGTCATGGTATTTTATTGTGGGGAAGAGCAGCTGACATTTGCACAATTTTTATTCTACAAAAAAGGGCAATACTCGTAATGTATAATTTAAGTAGTGTAATCATTGATACAGATATTTTATAAAGAAATTAATATAACGAGTGTGCCTGTATATCAGGAAAAATATTCATACATTTAAACATTATCAATACCAAGATATACACATTGTCAATACAAAAAATAAAAATATATCAAAATTATAGACTGAGAAAGATTTCTAAAAGTTTTATAAGTGTTGGGGTACGTCTGTTACCGGAAATTGTAATTACCTGAAAATGTTATTAGCTTATCCAAAAACAAATTTAAAACTTATATAAAAGAGTTCTTTGCCTATTATAATATTGATGAATATTTAAATACTGTGTGGATGACGTAATGATTAATATAAAGTATACTAGCTGTGCCAGTGACTTCCTCCACGTGGAATTTTTCAAAAATAAAAGTAGTCCAAGTTACTCTTAATTACATCAGCTATTTGCCAGTGGAAAGTATTTACAAAATCAGTCCATCCATTTGGATATTACCTGGAACAAACAGACAGACAGACAAAAATGGTTAAAAATGTTATTTTGGTATGTGTACTGTGTATACTCCCGTGTATTTAGGAAGAAGTGATTATTTTAATGTTACAAACAGACACTGCAATTTTATTTATTTGTATAGATTATAAGTAAATATTGTAATATCAGTTTTTATTTTAAATTATTCTAAATATGTATTAATTTTATGCATCTGACTTTCGAAAAATGAATTTTATTTAAATACTTATTGTGAATAAAAATGTATTCTATTCTATTCTACTAATGAAACTAATATTAAAATCTTCAATTAGACATTAGGTCTAAAATCCAAATGAGAAACTCAAATGCTAAACTTCGTAAGAACTACTATAATTTCTAGTTAAATATGATTTAGTGTTTAGTGTAGGCACATTTTTTACTTAATTAAACCCAGTTTTCCCACAATTGTATATTGTTTGTTGCTGAAAAAATTTACATGAGATTTGCCTAGTTGGCATGACTACCTTTTTTTATATAATAAGATAACAATCAAGCAGATGGGTCTCCTGATGGAAAGAGTCAACCATCGCCTATAGACACCAAAGATGTTATTGGTGCGTTGCTATCTTGTGGCGAGGTCTAATGCCACATGTATAAGTTTACAGGCTATCTTACCCTCCAAACCGGAACAAGGTCAGTGACAAGCATTGATGCTATTACGGCAAGAACAAGTAAGGCGGTGGTACCAGATCTGGGTGAGACAGTGCAGAACTCTACCACCTCGTAGCCACGATGGCAGTGACTCTCATAGCCAATTGGTCGTATTTTACGACCTGCCTGTCAGCACAGCAGTTGGCCTATTCTTCAAAGGAGCCTGGGACCAACATGGGGATAATCCTCCCTCTCAATCCTCACTTGAGATTTGGTGAGATTTTGTTCCACTCCCTCTCCCTCTAAATACCTCACATAGTAATGGATGTCCAGTACCAAACCAGGCAGCATGGGGGACTAAGGCATAACTACAACACCAATGCAAGAATAAGTAAATTTTCATAATAATATGTAAGCTGTAAACCAATCCAGCTTTTAAAATGGAAGCTTTTTATAATATCTTTAGTATAGCAAATGTCTACAACAGATTTTTTTTTTATTTGTTTAATCCATTTTTCACTTCATTTTCACCTAGTAAAAATAAATATTGTTAAAATTAATTAAATAATGTTAGAATATACTATAGAATTAGAATATAATTATAAAAATGTTTAAATATTAAATTATCAATTGAAATTGACATGTTTGAACACTCTGATTTTCTGTGTGCATTGTATGGATGATACAGAGTCTCAAATACTACTTGTACTGTATGGATAGACACCAATAAATCCATATTTTGTGCTATTATGCTATTTAACATGGTAACACGGTTTTCTTTACACACTGTATAATAAATAATATTAATCCGTATTTATTATATAAAAAAACATTGTATACTTGTTGCATTTGTTTATTTCTACTTTACTGTACAAGTTTTATGTAAGCAAATGCGTAATGTGTAGATTTGAAAGTTGGGATAAAATATTTATTACATTACAGATTGCAGCGATGTACAACAAATGCCCTTTTTGAATTCACATGGTGCTTATACATCTGTGTTAAGGGTGAATTTCATAATTCAGCTGATGACCTTGTAGATATGTACCATGTGTTATTATCATGTCTTGACTTTGTTTATGCCAATGCATTTATGGCCAAAAGAATTGATTTAATTAATCCAACTTTTAAAGGTAAGTGTCCATTATTCAACCTTAGGACTTGCATTTTATTAACTCTATTAAGTTTACATAAGACACATTCATGGGCGTACCGAGGGGGGGACAGGTAGGGTCAGCTGCCCTCCCCCCCCCCCCCCTCCTGGAATTTGTCAGCTTCTCTACTGTTGTAGAGAAAAATATAATAAGATGAAAATATAGTCATAAAATGTTACAGTTGACCCCCCCTCCCCTGGCCTAGAACCTGGGTATGCCCATAGACACAATCATCATTGGAACTAAATTCATTCAACACTGGAATAGTTAGATGTCAATGTAGACTCTGCAATTATGATAAGTCAAGTTTGGGTTTAAGAACTTTAAAAGCTGAACAAAGAAAAAATTTGACATGACAGGATTTGAATCTCCATTCTTGCTACTGGCCGACACTCTAACCAACTGAGTTGCCATTGATTGGTCAGTGTGGTGAAATTCTTCATTGCTTTGTGATTGATACTTTTGATTGCACTGATCACTAGATAAACATATCCAAATTTTATTATTTTACTGTTTGTTTCTTCTCAAAGTATTTGACATAGGGTTTAATTTCTTTGTTAGTTTCCACAATAATACACTTTTTAGGGGTAACAGTTTTATATTCAATATTTTCTTATTTAATATTTTCTAGGTGTACCATCAGAATGGTTTCAAGATGATTATGAATTGCCAAGTAAGTCTCCTTGTATTATATCAACATTGTGTGAAATAAAAGAAGGTCTGGCTGTAGAGGCTGCCACTATGAAAGAGTACAGTTGGAGACCTGTTATCAAATCATTTTTTACAAAAGGAGTAAGTTCTTAATGAGTTTTCATCTTTTTAATTATATTTTACTAATGCTGCATAATTTCAATGCTACCCTACTTCTGGTAACTTAATTGTAAATGTTTTGTTTTGGGCAGTACAAAACCCAATGAGAGTTTTGTTTTTTGCAAATAACTTTTACAAGGTCAAAAAAGGTGTGGTTATGAAGTAATTAGGTCTGAGGAAGTTTTAACATTTTTTATTAATTCAGTATTAAACCTTGCTAAACTTTAAATTCATTTATACTTTAATTAATATAGAAATATTTCTGACAGCTTTGTCCACCAAACTTCTCTATTCATTAATATAATATTAATGATCATTTTCCAACAATAACTTTGAAAATGACAAAATACAGTAAAACGGGGTGAATAGGAATCACGGGCTGAATAAGAACAAAACCAAAAAGTTTTTCAAGTCCCCAGATCCAAGTCACATTAGCGCAAAAATGCCATGTGTTTTTTTTTTTGTCTGCACACCATTATTTACTCTATGAATTGGCAACACCTGATTGTCTATGGAATAAAAGACAAAAAGAAATTAACGTCTCAAAGTTGACTGTGTTGTTGCGAGGTTAATAGGCACACAACGGTGTGAATAGACACGAAGTGTGGGGTGAATAGCCTTTCTATTCACCCCGTATACTGGGTAAATAGAACCAGTCTATATTTTGTCAATTTTCTTCTTAATGCATGGAAAAACTACTAGATAAAATTTTCGATAGAAAAATAGACTGGTAGACTCATCAAAAAAAAAAACAGGGATAGTGGTATGCAGTCCTTGAAACTTATAAAGAAATACAAGTCTGAAGTTTCGAATTGTGCCTATTTACCCCATTTTACGGAATGCCTTTTTTATTAGCTACAATAAGAAATCCTATTATTTTATTAGTGTCTATCACAGCTCTTCCTATACTAATTGGAATGTAAATTCTTACTTCAGCAACATAGATTATAAATATGTTGGCTGATATTTTGAGAGAAATCATCTGAGGGCGATTTGTATTGCCCTTATTGATTTATCTCAGAATTTAATTTTACGAATCATTGATATAAAAAACCCAAGATGCACAATCAGTGTCTCAAAAACGTCCTCTAAAAATGAGTGCACAATTTCAAATTGTGCACTAATTTCAATCAGGGTCAGTTTTGAGTATCAGTTTTGTTTGAGACTGTGCATCTTGGGTTTTTTATATCAATTTTACGAATAAATTGATTTTAATACACATGAAAACATTTTAGATTCTGAAAGGAAATGATGACCAACTGACTGGTCTATTAGATATAGGAAATTTTGATGCTAATCTTAAATCATTAAATAATTTATATGAGACATATGTTCTAAGTGTTGGTGAATTTGACGAAAGAATATTTTTAGGTAAGTCTAAAAAGTTTTGTTTATTTTAAACCAGGCCACTATAAATTTTTCTTTTTTATCTTGTCAATTTTAACATTGTCTAAACATGGGTAAAATGTCGCGATTTAAATGTTTAAATGTAATTTTGACCTGTTTTGAAGATAAAAGTATAACTTTACTACTATTTATTCTTAGATGTAGCTAGATATCATAAATACAGTTAATGTTTTAATTTTAGGTGAACATGCTAATGAACAAATTGGTATAAAGAAAGTATCTGGTGATGAAATATCACAAGTTATAGCTAGTTTTGGTCCGGTAAGTAAAATAAAATATACTTACAAATAGTCCTGTTGTTTTTTAGTACACATAGATGAAGTTGCATAACTTGACATTTCAGATTTTAAGAGTGAAAATTAATGAGAAATCACAATTTGCTTTTTGCTTCTATAGAAATTATTGTCTTAATCAAATGATGCAGTCAATGTCACCTAAAATATTATTTTTTATAAATTCTCAATTATGTAAGGTATTATTTTCTGGCATAAACGATGGGATTTCAGTTCCTTAAAATGTGACCTTAAAATATAACATTTTAAAATCCATATTATTTTTGGAACTAGAAATTAATTAAAAAACTGTATAGTGTTGTTCGAACTCTGGATATACAAATAAATCATCTAAATACCTAATTTCATGCAAATATTATTAGGTAACAAATTTGAGTATTTTCAATTAACTTCCCAAAAGGAGGAGGCTATCAATTCGATCTCATGATTTTTATTAGGGTTCCGTAACTTTTTTTATATCATAAGATAGCAAACAAGCAGATGGGATGGTGGAAACAGTCAACCATCGCCTATAGACACCAAAGATGTCAATGGTGCATTGTTATCTTGTGGTGAGGTCTAATGCCACATGCATAAGCCTGCCGGCTACCTTACCCTCCAAACTGTAACACGACAGCGACAAGCACTGACGCTATTGCGGTAGGAATAGGTAAGGCGGTGGTACCAGACCCGGGCGAGACAATGCAGAACTCTACCACCTAGTAGCCACGATGTTAGTGACTCGATAGCCAATCGGTCGCCTCTTACGATCTGCCTGGCAGAACGGCAGTTGGCCTATTGTTTAAAGGAGGCCGGGACCAACCCGGCAATATCCCACACAATGGGGTGAGAAAAAATTAACATCCCCACTTCAGATTTAGGGAAGCTACCCTGAAAATAAATATTTTTCGAGATATTATTTTACCACTTTGTTGACATGACTAATATGTATATTCATATCAAATTACAGCTTTCTAGTAATAAGGATCTCTGAGCAATCGTGCGAACGGATGGACGGACATAGCGAAACTATAAAGGTTCCTAGTTTACTTTGGAACCCTAAAAACAACGTATTGTTTTTGTTCCAATTCATATTAAAAAACACAATAAACTATAGGTAGTTACAATAGGAATATATACAAGAAATCAGTAAATAAGTACGAAAAGCACAACCTCAATGTTCTCAAGCTACGATGATATGAAATTACCTCTTCCCTGCAGGCGAAAGCGGGAATGTTTTCCTTTCGCCTCGGATAACATAAACAAGTTTGATGTTAGGTCATTGATATAAAAAACCCTAGATGCACAGTCCCGAACAAAACTGATACTCAAAAGTGTCCCTAATTTCTTTTAAGTAGTTATAGATATGGCAAAAACATATGTATTTGCATATCCAACCTTAAATGCAAGATTTATAGTTGTTTTTACAAAGCAATATACGAAAATAAATAAAATTGACAGAGACGTGGCCGACGCGATTCTATTTGAAATGAGTGCACAATTTAAAATTGTGCACTCATTTTTGGAGGACGTTTTTGACACACTGATTGTGTATCTTGGGTAGCCTCTGCTGTCTGTCTGTCACCAGGCTGCATCTCATAAACGATGATAGCTAGAAAGCTGTAATTTTCACAAATTATGCATTTTTGTTGCCACTATAACAATAAATACTAAAAATAAAAACATTAAAAGTATACTTTTTTTATGCCATAAGATAGCAAACAAGCAGATGGGTCTTCTGATGGAAAGAGTTAACCATCGCCTATAGACACCAACGGTGTTAATGGTGTGTTGCTATCTTGTGGCGAGGTCTAATGCCACATGCATAAGTTTACCGGCTACCTTACCCTCCAAACCGGAACACGACAGTGAAAAGCACTGACGCTATTGCGGCAGGAATAGGTAAGGCGGTGGTACCAGGCTCGGGCGAGACAATGCAGAACTTACCACCTAGTAGCCACGATGGTAGTGACTCGATAGCCAATCGGTCGCCTTTTACGACCTGCCTGGCAGAACGGCAGTTGGCCTATTCTTCAAAGGAGGCCGGGACCAACACGGCGAATCATACATACATTATATAAATTATATACATACAATAAACGTGTCTTTTCGCATTTTCGCTTTATATTAATAACGGTAACAGGTAGACACTTAAAATTTTCACAGAATATTTAGTTGTATATAACCTTTCAAAATAAATAATTAAATAAAAATAATGTAAATATTAAACACTCCCATACAACAAATGTTATTTTTAAGCAATTTTTGTACTCGAACTTAATAAACAGGTAGAAACTTGAATAGGGATGATACGGAACCCTTGACCGGTTTTTTTAATACCCCTTCCGGATGGCCTCAGAACGCACTCCAAACTAGGAGAAATCTAGGGAATCCCGGGCAGGCGGCATCCCTATCTGTGTGTGTGTTGTGTGTGTCAGGGCGGGCGCGCGTGCCCGGAGACGCCGCTGACGGGGCGGCGGTACCTGGCGCGGCGCGAGGCGCTCACGCCGGTGTCGGAGGCCGCCAACTCGCTGGCGCGCCTCGCCGCGCTGCTGCGCCACGCCGCGCCCCGCCCCGCGCACTCCCTACTCAGACTCTTCGCGTGAGTACACTACACTACACTACTACACTAGACAATACTAAACTAACCGAACTCAATCTTACATACAAATAATATTCGAGCATAGCACACATAGACACCTCTCACGGACGCGATATCTCGGACTGGTTCGGAACTAGCGATAGAAATCACAGCTATTTTTATTTCACTATCACGTCGTGAAGTTATTTGTTTTTTGTCACTTATATCGCGGGTGATAAATCACGATCATTATATATTATATATGACGATTATTGTCACAGTGGGTACGTTTTATTCCGTATGTTATATTTCCGCGTAGAGACTACTATTTATAAGTGAATTTGTAAAGTAAAATAAATTATTAAACATATTCTCTTTTCTAGTTGGTCGCACTGTGTTGCTCAAATGTTGTTGCTTTGCCTTTTTCGCACGATAGGTTTCTGCGAATTATAAGCATAAGTAGTACCCTCACCCGCGTGAAATTAAATCACGCTCACGTTATATATAACGGACAGTTTCAATGTATATAACTGGTGTGACACGTGAATTATAACGAGTGATATAATCAGTGAGGAATGAAATGTGCCTGCCTATTCGGAACAAATTGTCCCGAACAATTCCGAGATATCGCTTCCGTGAGAGGTGTCTATGTGTGCTTTGCTCGAATATTAGTTGTATGTAGATTGACTTCTACTAGTCTCCAGTATTCTGTGACTAAACCACTCATACACTTCTTATTACGTGTTTCCTGATTTCTCTGTGATCTGCTGATTTACGTACTAGGATAATATAATAAGATCTCGAGGTTCATCCCCTGATGTCGAAAAAAATGCTATTGGAGGGTAAGGGAGTAAGTAAACTTATGCATATGGCATAAGACCTTACCCCAAAATAGCAACGCACTATTAACTTCTTTGGTGTCTATAGGCGATGGTTGACTCATACCGTCAGGAGACCCATCTGATTGTTTGCTATCTTATGATATAAAAAAAGAGAGACATAAGCAGTAGTCGTTACAAATCAATACTCTTGTCGTATCCCAAAAATACAATATATAGTAATGAGTTGGAATATTTATTGACGTTAAGGATAACCATTACTTTCATGATGATGTTATCATTTTTTTATTGATTCAACGTGTTAGCCATGTTAAGTCATCCAACATTATATTTATTAAAATATATAAAAGAGACAGTATGTTTAATACCAATACCTTTTCACTCGTTCAGAGGAGAGGATGAGATCCATACCTTCATATGTAAATCTCATCTAATTAGCACTACACATTATATACCTAAGCAAATTTTGGAAGTCGAATTGCAAAATTTTCAAATGTGTGTAATTAATATTATAATGTATTTTTTTATGTATAATAATTACAACAATATAGGTACATCAAATTAATTTAATGATGGAATCAAATGGATTGGTCGATAGTTAATACTTTAGTTTGATTTATTTTAGCAAGTCAAATTTATTTCATTTGGCGATGAGAGTGATGGATGATGCATCTTAAAGTTGGATTATAATTTTTAATACTATATGCAATAACTACATCAAAGCATTTTTATCAATCAAACGGCTCTTCTGATAAAAGACAACTTTCATTTTTCTTTTCTCAAATTTTCTTTATAATTTTTCGTCTTGTTTTATTTTATAACTAGCTGTGGCACGCGACTTCGTCCGCGCGGACTTCGTTTACTCCGCACACGTCCTCCCCCGTAGTTGATAGTGTGATAATATGTAGCCTATATGTTGACCCGACTTGTTATTAATATTCGTGCAAAATTTGAAGTACTTTTTTAATTAACCCCGAACATACATTGACTTTCCTGAGATATATGTAATATATAGATTCTATTACCTCTCGTAAAATTTTTATTAATTTTATCTACGGAAATCACTGCATGGTATCCATATGGAGTCCAATAGAAATTTAAGTTATTATACTGTACTTTTGAAATAAGTAATAATAATAAACCTTATCTTAAAAAAACTAAATCACACCGATATTAGCATTAGGTGCAAAACGAAAATGTAAGTTTTCTAACTAACTTACCATCTATCAAAAATGTGATAATGAAAAGCCGTTAGGGCAGTAGTATAGTACCCAGGACATCACAGAATTTTACCACTTCATAGGCATACGCTTTCGCTTCTTAGCAGTTGTGTGATAGGAAGTTGATGCTATCCTTACTAAATGAAAGGCTGTCTGTTACATTTTCACGGCTAAACTGCTGAGCTGATTTCAGTTGAATTTAGTATGGAGGTTTTACACCCAGGGTCAAATAGAAGCAAAAATGTTTTCAAAAATTAACCCTTAAATGTGTGAAATAGGGGATAAAAGTTATGAAAAAATATATTTTAATGTAAATGTGTATAAACCTAGGTTTTTTTATTATACCATAAGGTCAGCAAAAAAGCAAATGGCTTCCCTCCAGACACAGAAACAATGTTAATGGTCCATTGCGGTCCGTGTGTCGGAATGGTAATGCCACATGCATAATTTTACCGGCTTACCCTCCAAACCTGAATACAACAGTGAAAAACACCAATACTTGTCACTATTGTTGCGGCAGGAATGAATATAATATATAAATAGTGCAGGCAGGTACCAAACCCAGTTAAGATGTTGCAGAACTCTACCACCTTGTAGCCACAGTGACAGCTTTTTTTTATGCACTGCATGGAAGAATGGCAGATAACCTATTCTTTAACAAGAGGCTGGACCAACGGATTAAATGAATTTGTCTTTCAAGATAATTTCTTAGTTTGTCAGTGTAGATTGCAATGAAATACAGAAATACAGAGTTATACTACTTATCATTACATAGTATAAAACAAAGTCGCTTTCTATGTGTATCTTTAAAACTACGCAACAGATTTTGCTGCGGTTTTTTTAAATAGTAAGATTGATTCTTGAGGAAGGTTTTAGTATATAAACCTTTCCGATATTTCCACGGGAACAACAGCTACGCGGGTGAAACCGCGGGCAGGTCACCAGTTAATGAAATAAAATCATTTCGAGGGTAATTTTTTAACCTTGTATGTAAAATAGTATTTTATCAACATGGTTAATTTCCATTTTTTCAAAAGTCATGTAACCTATAAATATATCAATTTTTTGACATTCATAGGAGCGTTTGCTCATATGCACGGTGACACATCTCCTTCCCAGTGGCCTATCTATTAGTATTCATGTGGTCTGTGGACTGGACCAACTCTTCTCTTTTTGATTGTCAAGTTTGCATAACGAGTGCTATGACTCTTTTATTTGGTATACCCATAAATACATAGGTGTATTACAAACAGTTGCAACACCCACCATCAGACTATACAACCAAGAAAAGTAAAAGTAACATTCAGCAACATACAATTTTTTTTAAAACTGAGCCTTTTAACAGAATACTCATCCATTAAGAGGCTAGTCCCCGACCGTGGGAATTTAAAATTGAACACACACATCCATATATTTCACTAATCATATACGTCGACCATACGTCACACTATGGACCACACTAGGCCTAAAAATTGTGTAATCGTTGCGTGTTTTCTTCTGCGACATACGTAATGACACTTACAAAAACCGCAATGTTTCTATTTTTCATTGATTTGGCAAAAGTCAAGGTGGAGCCATAGTGAACGCGTTCTACGTGTAGTAATGCATTATGTTATTCACAACTGATTGATAATGTATAATTTTGATTAAACTGCTATTAAGTACTAATACTTAATTACTTAAATATTTAATACTTCAGAATATAATACAGAGCCATGGTACGTAAATAAAATGTATATTAAAATTGACCAAAAGTATTAATTTTTTTAATGTATCACAAAATTAATCAAATCGGAACCGATCTCCTCAAGGGACTATAGTAATTTACGTATCTATATATGTACATATTATATTCAGTAACAAAAAGTACACAGTCTTACAACATGACTTATTTGTGGTTAAATTTAAGTTTTTGTTTAATGTGAGTGAAGCCATTGGTGACCCCTCTCTTATTCAAATAGTTAACAACCCTGACTACGCAATTATTGGGGCTCGGGTTTGATTACCCACAGGGTCAGGCATTCATATATTGAGTATAAGGTTTGTATTTCTGGGTTTGGGTGTTTAATAAACATATTTGAGTGTTTTTATGTATATTTCTATGTATTTATATCATTGAGTAGCACATAATTAGCAAATAAATTGCTTACTTTGGGGTTAAGTCAATTTGTAATTTATATACCGATGTTATTTTTATTATTCTGATATAAAGTTTGTTTGTAATTAAATAATCCATCCAAGCGCACCTATGCTTATAAGTATTTCATAATTAAAATAATATAAAATTTACCTCGGAATCTTGACCGATTCTTATGTTTACTAGGACTCACCAGTTAATCATTGAGTAAAACGGGTGGCGTCTCTCTCATCGCCCCATTTGCCAACTTTAATAGGTCTATTATTAAAAATTTGACTTAATGAAACAAGGGAGCCCATGCTCTGAGTTGAATAGTGTAACTAGTAGATTAATGCGGAACTCATGCTTTCTTTATTTACCCCATTTCAAATTATTAACAATATTTTCAACAATATTCTTCAAAAAATGTGTGTGGGTTTGGAAATTTATAAAATCTCGATTAACATGGCAATTTTTCTAAGTATTGGCGGATAAATTTTGAAGCATCATTATTATTCAATATTATGCTAGTATTACGCTTGCCCGAATATGTAGAGGAAAATTGGATGAAGTCATATAAGTGTAGTGACTGCATACTTTTGGTTCACTTTTTGAAGCAATTTTTAAAATTTCTCTTTTATATACAAGGGTATGTGAAGAAAATAAAAAAATGCTATGCTAATATAATACAGTGACATAGTAGAAAATTAAAAAAATATTTTTAACTTCCCACTACGTATATAGATAGAAATTACTCATTTTTCAAAAATCGAGTTTTCACCAGATATTCACGGTTATCTTAAACCGTGAATATCTGGTGAAAACTCGATTTTTGACGTCAGTATGTCTATATATGTATGTACGTGCAAACATGCACTACTTTTTAACGGCTTTACCTATCGAAACGAGGTTGATGGCATTTAATTGGACTCCACTCAACTTAGACTTTTTGAAGATTTGAACCAATTTGGTTTAGGAAATTTTGAGAAATTTGGATCAAATCTCAAAAATTTTTTTGACGAAATAGCATTTTTTTTAAATAACTTCAAGGTTAATGTACCGACTGAATACAAAATCTAATTGGCTCTTTTCTTCAAAAAACTGTCTCCCTTCCATAAATTGAACTAATAATTTTTGGACCTTTTACAATAATTTAGTACGTAAAAAACTACGTCAAATGTCATTTCAAATATCGAATCAAGTTTCCAAAAGTTACAGCTTTGCAAATATTAAAATTTTATTGTTTACAAGAATATCATTTCATATTTGTAAAATAAATTTCAGACGAATACACCCATTGATTTCTAGACCTTAACAGCTCTTTTAATTAAAAAATTTGTCTAAAACTGTAACTTAGATAAAATCGACTAATTCTTTCGGGATTCATCAATAGCAAAATTTTTTTAACAAAATTTTTTTTATATTTCTTTGTTGTTTTTCAGTCAGTTAATTTTGTAGTTAGTAAAACATTTAAGGCTCTAAATTGCATTAAATGGCTTTCAAAAGATTAAAATCGACCATCATTTTGAAAATAACCAGCTTTTAAAAAATTGAAATACTGTCAATTTTATAAACTGTTATTTTTTTTAACTCTTCGAGCTTAAAACCTCAATTTAGCAGAAAGTTTCAGGGATGGCCTGCAGAGTTAACCAATTTACAAATTTTTATGAATATAGGAATTTGAATGTTACATATGACTCTAAAATACTATAAACATTTTGCACGCCTCATAACTCAAAGCGTTTGAAGTAGTGTTACACTTCCGATTCGTCAAAATCAAGCACATTAGTAAATCAGTAAATAAAAATGCCTCTATGATCACCAATTTTCATTTATACTGTTATGTGCTTCGGAATCGTAATTGTAAGAAAACGCCACCTATATTAAACCGTGTATTTACAACACAAGGTACAATACACTATGATGTAATACGTAAATACACTATACACACTGGTTTCACTCGCTGTACTAACACCAAACTTAACCGCCTACGCTGTATCACTAAAACATTTCTCTTATTCACTGTATTACACACTGGTCACTTCGCTTCACACTGGTCGCAAGATTATTCGCAACAGTACTGTGACATGAGTTGACCTAAATTAAGAAAACACTAATTAATTTATTTATATTCATTAAACATTATTTTATTCCACATTCTTCCACATTCCACATAACATATTTCGAAATAAAAAAGTTTGAAAAAATATTTACATAGGCGTGTTTATTTATTGTATAGGGATCACGATAACTACCAAAAATACGGACGGTCTCGAGACCGGGTTTTTCATTATTTCTAGAATTTTTTTTCTCTATTTCTTATTCGTAAGATAGCAACAAGCTGATGGCTCTCCTGATGGAAAAAGAAACCATCGCCTAAAGACACCAAAGATGTTAATGGTGCTATCCGTTGTTATTCGTGTTGCAAAATGACAATGCCACACGCATAGGTCTACCAACTACCTTACCCTCCAAACCGGAACACGGCAATGACAAACATTGACGCTATTGCGGCAGGAACGGGTAAGTAAAACCAAAAACATGCGAGACGTTGTGGAACTCTACCAAGTACTACTGAAAGGTTTGTTGCAAAATGTACTTTATTTTGTTAAAATAAAAAAGCTTTAAGTAATTGTTGCTTACTACTGGCTTAATTTTATAAATAATTGTGAATTTTTTTTTTCATAATAATTAAAAATATTTTCATAATAATACTTTTATGAGAGTTTAAGTAAGCATAAGCAATTTATTACACTCGCATCCCACCCTGATGGAATATTTACATCAGAAAATAATTTCAAACTGACGTGCTTCCGCCTTTGATTCTGGGGGGATACTGAAATTTTCATGGACGTTTTTAAAAAATCATGTTGACATTTTGCCGATTAAATTCTTCATATAAATTTGTATGGAAGATGGTGGACAAAAATATTAAGCATATTTGTATTCAAATTACTTTTTTATAGGGTCGTTTAATAAAAAACTAAGACGGTGAAAGTGTAATACAGTTCTTTATTAAAAAATAATTGTAAAAATTTTTAAAATTATTGGCCAATAAATACTGTAATTTTTGCAAACGGAAAAGGTCGATTTTAAGGTTTTGGGTGAAGTTTACGATTTTTTTTCTACAAAACTAAGAATTATTTTGAAAATGTCTCTCAGTGAAACTGTTAACAGTTTCATTAAGATTACCACCGAATATTTCTAGAAAACAATTGTATTTATTCATTAAGGAATTTTGAAAACCGCAACACTCGTTTTAGCAGTTTTTAGGGAATGGGGCCTTAACTTCAAATACAGTTTACCCTTCAAATGATATGTATATGTAATATTATTACAGAGATTGTGGAGTTAGTGAAGAAACTATTAACAAAAATGTGATACAACCATGCAATCTTTGGATGGACCAGTTTTCAAATAGTCTAAGAGAATGCAACTGTAGTAATGAAACAATAGCTTTCCGATGCAATATGGTCACGTGTCTATATTATAAAATTTTTGAACACATTATCAGAGAGGAGCACAGAAAAAAACCGCAAGTGTCATTACAGGTTAGTATTTAGATTAGTTTTACCCTGTTTTGGGCCGGGCTCCCTTTTTACCAGGCAGTTCGTATGAAGCAAATGATTGGCTATGCGAGTCACTATCGTGGCTATTACATATTATTTATTATTTCTGCCGCAATAGCGTCAGTGCTTGTCATTGTCATGTTCCGATTTGGAGGGTAAGGTAGCTGGTAAACCAATGCATGTTATATCAAGACCCGGCTACAAGAGTAGCAACCCACCATTAACATCTTTGGTAGGCAATTGTTGTCCCCTTCTACGAGGAGAGCCATCTGATTGTTTGCTATCTAATGATATAAATCAACCTGTAAACCACCAGTTGATCCTGCAGGCCATCCCTGAAACTTCCCACTAAATGGTATTCTAAGCTCAAAGGGCAAAAGAAAAAGAAACAAAAAACTATACCGAAGCAAGGATTTATTTTAGTTCAAATATCTAATTTTTTTACGAATGACAGTAATTTCATGTTTGTAAAGCTGTAAAATTTTGGAAACGATGGTCGATTTTGATATTTTGAACGGCATTCAATGCAATTTTTGAGCTCTAAAATGTTTTCTTACCTACGTAATCTGTAAGCTGAAAAATGTCAAAAAATATCAAGAAACATTTTTATGAAAAAGTTTCGGTTTTGATAAATCGCACATAAATTGACAGATTTTGACATAGTTTTTTAAGTACTAAAATATTATACAAAGTCGAAAAATTATAGGTTAAAAAATCTCAATGTATGTTGAAAAACTAATTTTGGTGTAATTTATGCAATGGACTTAGTTTTTTGAGTAAAAGATCTGATGAGATTTTGTACTCAATCGGTACATTTACCTGGAAATTATATTAAAAAAATACTGTTTCGCATACATTTTTTTAAGTTTTTTCCAAAATTTGTCAACTCGTCGTTGTACACGACGATCTAAGAAGATATCTGGATAAGATTTTTAGCTATGTAAGGATGTCCGTGAGATCCTTTGATGAGTTGACTGACTTTGTGTGAAAATATTTTGTTGAAACAAGACCCAATATTAAGAAAATCAGTCAGTCCTGAGGAAAAGTTGGTTTTAACATTATGGTAGCTGGCTGCAAGTGGCAGTCGAGTGAGTAAGACATCATACAGCGCTATAGTAATTAGTGGTGGCATGACCAATAACATTTTGTGCATCCTGTACATTTTCCCCGTGTTGGTCCCGGGCTCCTTTGAAGAGTATGCCTTTCTACCAGGCAGGTTGTAAAAGGTGACCGATAGGCTATGCGAGTCAATCTCATCGTGGCTACTAGGTGGTAGAGTTCTGTGTTGTCTCGCCCGGCTTTGGTACCACCGCCTTACCTATTCTTGCCGCAATAGCGTCAGTGCTTGTTACTGTCGTGTTCCGGTTTGGAGGGTAAGATAGCCAGTAAGCTTATGCATGTGGCATTAGACTTCGCCATAAGATAGCAACACATCATTAACACCTTTGGTGTCTATAGGCGATGGTTGACTCTTTCCATCAGGAGACCCATCTGCTTGTTTGTTATAATATAAAAAAATGCGTCCGAGCTGATCGCGTCGCCAATTTGGTTGCGCTAACAAACAGATATCGAGTGAGTAACTCTACAGAGCTGTTTTTATTTTAATGATAGCGGCGACTGGTTGCGCCGTCATGGTGTCCCGGTGAAATATAGCCCTTACAGACAGCAACGCATTATTAAGTTGTGTCTAAAGACGATAATTACGCCTTTCCATCAGAGTTATTTACTATCTCACGATATAAACAGAAAATTTAATGTACTTTGCATTAGAGAAGCTTCGACAAATTGCAGTACTGAAATAAAAAATTGTCCAATCAAAGTCAAAATTAAGGCATTAACGCTGCAGCTTATTTTAGCATATATTATATATTCGCGACCGAAAGGTCGGAACCGCCGTGAATTTCATGGCGCTTTCGTTCAACGAGCTTTGACGTAGGTGCACATAAGGCGAGGTATTTCGACGCGCGTCAATTCTATAGAAAATGGGTAGCGCGGTATGTTCTGAAACCGCTAGGAAACGTTTTAATTTTCAGATAAATAAATATAGGACATCAGCTGAAAACTAAAATTTAGCACATTCTTTTTTGTATTTACAACTAAATATCACCGTATAAAAATCACGTGGAAGATTAGAAAAATATTATTAAAAAACTAGCTGTGCCGGCGACTTCGTTCGCGTGGAAAAAATTCTAAAATAAAAACCCGCATAGTTCACGTTCCCGTGGGATTTCCGGGATAAAAACTATCCTATGTCCTTTCTTGGGTCTCAAACTATATTTGTACCAAATTTTATCCAAATCGGTTCAGTGTTTTGGCCGTGAAAGCGTAACAGACAGACAGACAGACAGAGTTACTTTCGCATTTATAATATTAGTATGGATTATTTGTTTTAGAGATTTTTTAGCTTATTTTCGGAATTTTATATGATCGAGTAAAGTACATTCTATCATGTAATGAGTTAGCACATTCTTTAGATAATGTATATCGTGTAATTTTTGTAAAATTGTTATTTAACAATCAATACAAAGAAAACGTGATTTAACAAACCAGTTTTTTCCCGTTTGCCGCGATGCCTCGCCTTAAATGGAACACAAGTGGCGCATGCCTTGTCTAGTACGTTAGTAAATAGAAGTCTTAGGATAAAAAACAAGGCAGCGAACAAAGTGACATCGCGCTACTACTATGTTGCTACTGTGCTGTTGTAGTGTGCAATAACCTTAAGGTTTTTTACGAAAGAAAAAATTTAAAAAATGAGGAAAGATCTATTTTTCTGTGGAATCACAATGATTTTTATTGAAATTTGGATAAGATAACATTTGATGTGTTGATTAATTTATAATAAAAGCCATTATTTACAGATCCTTTTATCACAAGAGACATATCAACTTACTGTATACGCATGCTGTACTGAGGTGGTTTTACATGCGTATGGTGTGCACTCGTTAAAATTTCCGCGCGTTCTACAAATCTATGGTCTCAGTGCTTTTCACTTTTACAAGATCATAGAGTTGGTGGTTCAGGCTGTTGTTGACAAATTGAGCAGAGATGTAATAAAACATTTAAACGCTGTAAGTTTAGTACAATAAGTTATTCTTACATATTTAACTAGGTTTTGAAGCAATCTGTTTTTGTCACTATTTTATCGCCTCTGTGGTTTAGTGGTCCAGCGTTGGCGTTGACCACATGAGGTCCCGGGTTCGATTCCCGGGTCGGGCACATTAAAAAAAGTGTTTTTTCAGTTTTCTGAGAAAAACAAAGTTGCCCGGGATTGGAAAGTGCCCGGTTGGCGATAGGCTTGCCACCTATCACATTTGTGGGACCATGTATCTTCAGCTAACCGTGTGTGCACTTGTTGTACCTCTGCCTACACCTTCGTGGATATAGGCGTGAAGATATTTTTTTTTATTGAAAATTAGACCATCTTCTTTCCTTACAAATACACATCAAAACTGAGTCCAGTATTCCAAAGTAAATGCAAAATTAGATTTCTATATTTATGATATTTATATTTGACAATAGTTTTAATAATTTTAAATTTTAGAGAATTATGAATGGTGTAAAATATATGAAATAAACACTGGTTCCGAAAAGTGATTTTCAAACACAGCCCTTAGGTTTGAAATAAAAGATACTTATAGTGTTACCGCCTGGCTACGGGCTACGGACTCCTCATGTCCCACGGTTCTTAGAATCTAATTTGAGTCGGCATCAAATAAAAAATGCTGTAAGACTATGTTCTGGACACATACCTTTTAACAAATTTGCATTTTTGATGGGTAAAAATAATTCTCCAAACTGTGAAATATGCAATAAAATGGACGATGTGCACCACCTTTTAATGGAATGTGTCCGGACAGAATCTAAAAGAAAGGAATTAATCATAAAATTTAAAATAAATTTATTTGATACTGGTGTATTTCAAAGTATTTTGGCTGAACCATTATCGGTTTCAGCAAAAATGCTTTATGATATTTTGTAAGTTGTCAGTAGGTATAAGTGTTGTGTAAAAATAAAATAAGGTACGATGGAGTTGTCATTGCCACATTGGTGTGCAAAAACTCTGTAAATAAAGATTTAAAAAAATGTCATATTAATATTATATAAAATTATTTTAACCATAATATTTTTTATAGACAGAGTGCTAAGTGTCAATGTTTTTTTTCGCATTCGATCGTGAGCGCGTTTGGAGTTTACTAGGAATTTGTATGTGATTTGTACAGCGCCACCTAGTGGTAAACGTGAGAAACCAGTTTACCACTAGGTGGCGCTGTACAAATCACATACAAATTCCTAGTAAAATCGAAACGCGCTCACGATCGAATGCGAAAAGAAAAACTCACACTTAGCACTCAGATCGTTACATATTTTTAACATACTTATACATTGTGCACCAGGTAGAAGAGCAAGTACTTGAGTCATTAGTATGGACATCTGACAGCCCGTTGTGGGAACAACTTAGTAAATCACCAGTTCCCGCTTCTACTGATGTGTATGTACAAGACTCACCAAATCGACGAATCATGGGTAACTAGTTATTTAAGATTAAAACTTACTAACTTATAAAATTCTTTGTATTTATGCATTTTTTGTAATTAAGATAGTAATTTATTTTTACAGTTTATTTTAAAACATAAAAATTTCGTACTCGTAATTATATCGTTCAATAAATATTAATTTTGCAGGTCTTCAATCGCCAGTATCAACGTCAATAGATAGATTTTTAGCACCAATAGCAGATCAAGCTAAGAAACAACTGTTCAAGGACAATATTAAACCTGGTCAGTCACTTTTAGGTAAAGAAAACATGTCATTTTTAATAATTATTAATACTATAAAGTAACTTTATTTCACCCTAAAATATTTACATTAAAAATAGTCAGTGGTATAATTTAACTGTACAACTTTAAAAATTTCAAAACAACACCAGTTTAAGGAAGGAATATATTAAAATAAAAAGAAAGTTTAAAAATGAAAAACCCAGTTTGGATCAAGTCGACATCTGTAATCTGAAAAGGGGAAAATGGAAGTAAAAGTTTCTTACCCAAGATAATATCTCTTCGCCAAAGTTACCGATGTTTCTTTGGCGATTAAAGACCCACCTTCATCATATATACACTGTAAAAACATCTTTCGTATATAAAAGTGCCTTTGAAAAAAGCCTTTTTATGTAGCATGAGATACATACAGACTTGTTTAAATTAAAAGTTAAGAAAAATAATTCGAACACAATCGCCAACACCAGAGTGCTAAGTGTGAGTTTTTCTTTTCGCATTCGATCGAAAAGAAAAACTCACACTTAGCACTCTGTACTGACTATACCCATAATAATAATTTTTAAAAAGTTTGAAAAGAAAAACGCAGAACTATTGGATATTTGTATTCTAAAGCAATACTGCAGCCAAGCATAAATTATTCCACAATAATTAAAAACTAAAACGTATCCAACCACCCTGCAAAATACAAGGCAGTCTAACTCCAATGTTATACAGTAGCACTATTAAATTTGGAGGTATTACCTTTATAAATATCCGGCTTGCTCTTTAGACAAACGTTTGCTGGAGATCACCTAACGCTGCAAGTTAAAGCGAGACAGACTTTGTTGACTTTGTAGCGAAATGAAAGAGATGGGACGTTTACAAGCCGCAATAATACGGCTTATACATGCCTTAAAAATTTTAGGCGTCAAAAAATCTAATTAAATACATTTTCCCTAAAGAAAAGCCGATAGGAATGGTGGTAGATTTTCGCCCCAGATAAATATCAAGAATGTGTGTATAAAGTATTTTCTGGTACTCTTTTACTTTTGTGTTTTAAAATTGTTTTTATATAACAGACTTAAGAGCAATATCTGCTTGTTTGATAAAAGTCGATATATCCTAATGGAAAGAGATAAAAATCGCCTATTGACAACAAGGATGTTAATGGTGGATTGTATTGCCACCTGCATCAGTTTTCTGGCTGCCTAACTCTTCTAACCAGAACGTGCCAGTGACAAGTATTGACTATGCGGACAGGAATGGGTGAAGCTGTGGTACCAAATTCATGCGTGATGTTGTGAATCTCTACCAAATGGTAGTCACGATGGTAGTGACAATCGTTCACCTTACGTACTGTATGTCAGTATGTATGTAGTATGGTGAATATATTCTACAGAGGGCTAGGATAAACACGGATATATAGATTTTTTATTTATGGTTTGTTTATCTTTTTAAACGATGATATCATGAAGTAAGCTAAATAGTCCAGTCGCGTTGCTAAGGACGAAAACGTGAATATTTTCTATACATATATTAATACGTAAAGTAAAAACTTTGTACCAATTTTTACAAGGTTTTCGCGAACGGTAAAGTGTGAAAGGACCTTGCCAATTTCAGCATTCCCATTTAATGTGGCCAAGAACCACTTTTGTTTTAAAAAAATGTTTAATTTTTTTAACAACGACAGTAAAATATTTTTTGTTAAAAGTCCGGGGTTTATTTTTTACAATAAATAAGGATTGTGATTGAGAGAAAAGTTTTAATCTGTGGTCATAGTGCATATTGTATCGCCTTACTCGTATCGTATATTAGAATCGAGTGGAATCGAGACGAATTAATTTATCGATTGGATCGTTAACTTAAATATATTATAATAAACAATATTAATATTAATTATTTAATATTGATAAAAAATCACAATTTCCTATGACATTCGGACAATGTTACAAAATGTTTTTAATTATGTTTTTCTGATTAGCAATAGATATTAATTATTTTTCATCGCATATGTAGCTAACTACTGATTTTGGGTATAATATGGTAGGTACTAAATACATAAAACTTTCCTGAAACAGTTTTTACTCTTGAGTTAGATCTGTTTTATAAGGTACAATGCTGATTACTGCGTCTAAAATGTTACTATATAAATATAATAAGTCTTAAAATATTAATATATTAAGTCTGATACTAAAATATTGACAAATTATATAAAAAATAAACATTACCATTGGATATTTAATAGTTGTCACATAATAATATTAAAATCCAGTACATTATTAGTGACGTTGTAGTGGAATATATTTTATCGGAATATCTACATAGACTACTAAAAACGTACTCGATTATTTAGTATTTTATTGTCACATTTAATAAATAGTAATTCATTAAATTGTGTTATTAGTAATACGAAAAATTAATTAATCTTATTATGTAACGATATATTATTGTATTTAATTTATTATAATGAAAAACTCCAATGTAATTATCTCAATTTTTTTGTCGGTGCATGTATTGATTTAATTTCGAGTACCGATTCTGCAATAAATTTTTATCCGATTCCTACCCTAGATTCTCCTTACAAATACGTCTTGTGTAACGTCAAACGTTTAGTGTTTACATTAGCTGTGTATTGAAGTTTTGATTTGGATGATAATGTTGTGATTTTTACAGCTTATCCCATCTTCCCATCCCAGAGAAATACTTAATATGCTTGGATTTTTATAGTAAATAATCAGTATTAGTATTTTTGAAAATGTGGTGTATTATATTTTGTTATTGTTGCTCGAAGAAATTCAAACTAAGTATATACAACTACAAATCATTTGCTACAATTTGTACTTGGCATAGATGGTGAAAATTAATAAAGGAAATTAAAAACATCAGTTATAATTAGTGTTACAAACGCTTATACTTACGTATTTATCTACAGCATGTTTTTAAAATATCAACTCGATGGATATTTTGTTTTTTTGTTTTATTGAATTTTTCGTTCTCAACGGGACTTTTATAGAATAAATGATATTGCAACAGAATCTAGACTTAAAAATCTTTGCAATGAGTACTCTGGACCAGTTGGCCACCAATTAAGTGAAGTAAGGCATACCTCTATATAAATGTTGGCCATGTCCTTTGGCGCAGTTTATATATTATGTATTTCTAATATGTATTAGAAATACATGAAATTAAGATAAATAAACATAACACACACTACATCCATGTGACATACATGATACATGTATACTATTTTCTTTACATTGGTTTATCAAATATTTATGTTCGGATTTCAACCACATGGCGATAGTTAGTGGACATTTAATAGCATTATGTAAATCTAAAAACAAAAGTCAGTAGGTATCAATAGTACTTTCATTCTGCATTTTAAGTTAATAAAAATACTCTAAACATTTTTCTTTAGTGGAGCAACAAAAAATTGTAAACCATTCTTTATGTAGATATGTATTCTTATCTAATTTTTAATTATAATGTAATGTTTCAGTACAATCAAATGCGAGACCAGAAACTCCAGTACAACCGCTGGCCAGCACGTCAAATGGTGATACAACCCCTACAAATACACCCAACACTACGCCAAAGAAAGCCCACAACTCTTTAATATTGTTTTTCAGAAAGGTAAAGAACAATACAATAACTGAACTTTTAAACAAACACCATTTCATTTCCATATACTTATGGGATTAAATATACACACCACCAGGTATGGTGTCGATGTATCCTTGGAACCACCAGGGCTTATAGACAGTGGTCTCAGGAACAAGTTTTTTTTTCGTTTAATAACCTGCTTAATTTTTGTGAACAGCTTTGTATTGACGAGACGCTCGTCTTTTCTATCTTCGAAAAATCTCGAATCGGGTAACTAATAAAGATAGATAAAAAAGAAAACCTTAGAGTGTCAGAATAAAAATAGGTACCACTTTACGTGTAGTACAAAGTAACCCTTGAATTATAATAATAATTAACAAGCTGTCCTGAGAAAATTAGGTTGTTTTTAAATTGATTAATAATAATTTAAAAGTTTTAACTCCGAATCTTAGAGTGGAGGACTCATCAGAAAAACCATCAAATGTGTAGGACAAACGTTTTTTTCGTGTTTTTCATAAAATAATCAAGTAATTAAAGCAAAAAAACGATTATTGTTATTAAGATATTTTTCCTTCAGCGAATTAAAATGTTCGTAGCCTTTTTATTAGTTATCCGAAACGAAATTTTTCGAAAATAGAAAATATTTGCGTCTTGTCAAAACGAAGCTGCTGGCAAAAATTCAACTTGTTATTAATCAAAAAATGTATAAACGGTTGACCCTACGGACCGTCCCTGAAACTTCCCACTAAATTAAGGTATTTTAAGCTCAAAAGTGTAAAAAATATAAGCATAGATTTTTCAGCTCAAACATCTATTTTATAAAAAATGGCAGTATATTTATTTTTGAAAAGCTGTATATTTTGAAAACAATGATGGCATTCAACTCAATTTTTGAGATCTAAAATATTGCTTAAGCTAAATAATCGATAGGTAGAAAAATTTCGATGCAATGTCAAAAAACATTTTATTTTTAATTTTCCTTATTGATAAATCTCAAACAAATTGACCGATTTTGATTAAATTAACGGTATTTGTCACAATTTTTAAAGGAGAAAAGCTGATAAGATTTTTAAGTCAATCGGTGAATTAACTTGAAAGTTATTTAAAAAAAATTAAGTAAGTTTGCTAAAAACAACGCAATTTTAATATTTGAAAAGCTATAAGTTTTGAGAATTAGATTCGATTTTGATTTTTGAAATGGCATTTGACGTAGTTTTTTCAGTAATAAAATATCGTAGAATACCAAAAACTAATTGGTTGAAAAATTTCGAAGCTATGTCGAAAAACACTTTTCAAAATTTTTCGTCAAGGATTACTCCCAAACGGATAAACCGATTTTGATGCAATTTATATATTGACGTAGTTTTTTGAGGAATAGAGCTGATTAGTTTTTGTACTCAATCGGTATATAAATCTGGAAGTTATATTAAAAAAAATATTGTTTTGCCAAAAAAATTTTTGGGGTTTTTTCAAAATTTCAAACCAAATCGGTTCAAATTTTCAGGAAATCTAAGTTGAGCGGAATTCAATCGAATGCCATCACCCGCGTTTCGATCAGATCAGACGTTCAAAAGTTATGGGATGTTTACATACACAGACACATACACACACACACATACATACACACACACACACATGCATACACACACATACGTACATACACATACATACAGACATACTGACGTCATCGTGAAAATAGTCGGAAATGGTCCCTAAGACCTCAAAACGTGAACATCTGGTGAAAACTCGATTTTCGAAAATCGCGGTAAAATCAGTAACTTTATTATCTACATAAGTAGTGGGAAGTTAAAAAAAGTTTGTTCCTGATACCACGGTCTATTACATTGAATTTCTAATTGAACAATATCGGAAGTATACTAATAGCAGTCCTTAAAGCATTTTGTTTTAGTATATTTAATGTTTATTTAGAATAGAATACGTAAAAATTTATTTGAGGAAGCATTATTTAGAATTGCCGTGGTATTTGCAACCACCATATTATGCCATATATTAGCATTAAAGCTTGTCATTGTAGTATTCTGATTTGGAGGGTAAGGTCAACTTATGCATGTAGTATTAACAGCTTGCTATATGGATAGCAATGCACCATTAACATCTTGCAGCGGCGTGCACAGGATTATGATACTGAGTATGCGACGGAGTACTCGGCCACAAAAACTTTTTCTTTTATAGATTTCAGCGGCGTGCATATGATTATGACACATTTTATTCATTTACTTACTATTAATTAAAATCATCTAAAACGTACGAACGTTTTATTAAAATATCTGTGAATGGCAAGTAAAGCACTGCTTTTCTCCCTACAAGGAGCGCACGCGCCTGACATCTTGTGGTTGTTTCTTTCGATCAGGAGAGCCATCTGCTTGTTTGCTATCTTATAACATACAAAAATTGAGTAAGCATTACTATCTTCTAAATATTTAACAAAATGCTCAGGTTTTAACTTCTCAGTATAATGTGTAGTTTACTATATATATATATATATATATATATATATATATATATATATATATATATATATATATATATATATATATATATATATATATATATATATATATATATATATATATATATAACAATGATGTAAAAAATCATAGATGCGTTGTGATAACAATGATGTAAAAAATTATAGATGCGTTGTTCGCATTCCAAAATGGCATCACGAAAGCAAGGCATTGCCTGACTTTTATTTAGTCTCGCACGTCACATGTCATAATATGAGCTGTAGTAGCATTAACACTCACGCTGCTTTAAATCGCAGAAATGTTGGCGTATGACCTGTCCTTTGCTTAAATGTGATTGTTTGATAATATGATATTATTGTGTTAAATTAAAGAAAGAAATCATTTCTGAAAATTATGGTTAGTATACACGTTTCGTCGTATACACCACACATTGTCGAAAATGTGCATACTTTGAGCGTGTGTGTATTTCCGTGTATTGGTGTGCGTATATAAAATGTATATTTAAGATCGGCTCTGAGCATAACCCTCAATGGATTTAAAATCGCGACTTATAATTTTGTCCTGTTTACAGTTCTATAGCCTGGCAGAAGTCCGTATGAATGATCTCTGTAATCGGTTACAACTCACTGATGAGGAGCTCAAGAAAAAGATTTGGACATGCCTGGAATACTCCATAATGCATCAAACACAATTGCTCAAAGATAGACATCTAGATCAAATACTCATGTGTGCTGTGTATGTTATTTGTAAGGTAGGCTATAAATATGTATCCTGTTTTATCTTGTCGATTAGTTTATAACATGTTCCAAACGTGTTACTACCATCGTGATTACTTAATGACAATTCTGAATCACCCGCACTTGGTACCACCACCTTACTAGGTGGTAGAATTCTGCATTGTCTCGCCCGGGTCTGGTACCACCGCTTTACCTAGGCTTCCCGCTATAGCGTCAGTGCTAGTCACTGTCCGGTTTAGAGGGTAAGGTAGCTGCTAAATTTATCTAAACTTAACTTACAGTGTCATTAGAACTCACCACAAGATATCAACGCACCATTAACATCTTTGGTGTCTATGTGCGATGGTTGACTCCTTCCGACAGGAGACTCACCTGCTTGTTTCCTATCTTATGATATAAAAAAACCTTTTACGGGCTCATCATCACCGTCCTAAGACATCTCCAATTCCAGAGACATTGTAATTGCATTTTCACACTTTTGATAACACTTTTCTTGCAGGTTTATTAGTTCACTAGGTTCTCACTTTTCTTGCAGGTTTCTAAGTTGTATCTTAATGTTTTAAATCCTTACAGGTATCAAATACTGAACACAATCAAGTTGAGAGGACATTCGCTGATATCATGCGGTGTTATCGACAACTTCCTCTAGCAGATAACCATGTCTACAGATCGGTGCTTATTAAACAAAGCAACGGTGAAGGTAAGTCTTAGAGTGTTTACATACCAAGAACACGAATAAGTTGAAAGAACACTAGCTTTTTTGCGATGTTACTGGCTACTTCCTTTAGCATATAAATCTTTTGTATATAAAAATGTTAGGTATGTATGTGTGCATCTACAAAACTCAAAAACTAGCCGATTGATTGACTTGATATGTATTTACCTCACAATGATTAAACAACTTTGTTTTAATATACTTTTTATTCCCAAGTTCCAATGGCATTTTCCAGTGACTTCACCTAAATCTAGAAAAATAAATATCTAAATTCATCATGCTAAAGCTTGTCCTTGCTAAGAACTGAACACCTGCCCCATCGATTACGTAGTAATGTGTGTTATTTCTAATAACCACTCAATTAACTGGAGTCGAGATATCTGTGAATCAGTTCTTATTAAATAGAGCAATAAAGCATATAATAAAATTATTGTTAACATTATTGGTCATGTCTTCTATCAGATAACAATCATGAATTTCAATCAACCACAAACAAATTAGCTGTTGCCTGCCATGTTTTAAAGACAAACCAGTCAACAGATGTTGATCAGAACTACTTTTGAGTAGGCGATCTACCAATCTGGCTGGCTAGGTGAAGAGCAAGCGTTTGACCAAATGTGCCCTAGCATTCTTTTAGATAATTTCAATTTGTGTATTGTTTCAGGTTCGCCGGAAAGAAAGGACCTTATACATTTCTACAACATAGTTTATGTTAAATGTATGCAGAATTTCGCGCTACGATTTACTGGCAAACATAAAGATGTAGGTTTTTTCCTTTTTTTTCTATTTTATCATTACAATTTTTAGTACAAATATAACAAACGGTTGTCGCTTTGATAAAATAGGTATTTTAATCACCCTTACCTTAAAAACTGAAAATCTAACACATTTGTTTGTTTTATTTCATAAGATAGCAAACAAACAAACCGTTCTCCTGCTGGAAAGAGATAACCATCGCCTACGGCAACGTGTTTATGGTGCGTGGCAGCATGTGGCAGGTTTGGTATGCCACACATATAAGTTCACCGGCTAGTAAACATTTTGTAAAATTATATTCTGACATCAATTTTCAAGGTTAAAAAAGTTCACTGGCTATAGTAAACTTCTTGTAAAATTACATTCTGATATCAATTTTCAAGATGAGGTTTCAAATTAAAAAATACCGAGAATAATCGAAAAGTATTGATAGAATTTTTTGCTATCAAATTGCTTGGAATTAACAATTCACGTAAAATAAGACAATACCGAAGAGATGGTGGGCCAATTATTGACGTGAAACAGATGCGACATATGTTCACTTATTCTACACAACCTCGAAAGCATAAATGTATGAATCTACTAAGGGCGTGAAAAAAAACCATTACAAAAGGGCAGTCGGTTATTATTGTACATGCTGGATCGGAGGCTGGTATTGTGCCAAACGCCTTGTTGGTGTTTAAATGAGACATTAAGACCAGAGATTACCATGACAATATAAACTTATAAAATTATGAAAAGTGGATCCGGAGTCAATCGGTACCAAATCTCCCGTCAAAAATCAGTTGCAATAGTAGATACTTCCTATAATAACAAGGTGAATGACTCGACACCAAGCTCATATTCAAAGAAATTAAACATTCAAACTTGGTTATCAAAAAAAGGAATAGTAATAATGCAGATGAATCAAATGTTACGATCTCAGCTGTGCCAATTAAAATAAGAAACACAACCGCTCCAAAACATTTAACATTTATAAGATCCTCAATGAAATTGGACATGATGTATTTCGCCTGCCACCTCATAATCTGGATCTTAACCCAATCCAAATGGCATGGGCAGCAGCATGTTAGCAGTGTGCAAGGAATCTATGCGACAAAATGAAGTCAAAAGAAAAAGCCTACTTTAAAAACGACCAAGGCATTGATAAATTAATGAGAGATTCAAAACATCTGAAAATTAAAGACAATTTCTTAGGTTGACATTGTAGCTTGCATTTACACACTTAGCTTGCATAAAATAATTTCAAGGATAATTTTTAAACCTTGTTATCTCATTTAGTACAATAAAACAGTAAACATGGTTAATTTCTGTTTTTTCACAATATAACCTACAAATGTATGAAATTTTTGAGTGATAGGAGCGTTTGCTCATATGCGGGGCGATACGTTTTCTTCCCAATGGCGTGTCTATTAGTATTCATGTAGTAGTAACATTTTAATAAAAACCGTTTATATTAAAAACGGCAATGCCTTGAATACCTACGGAAAATTATGTACTTTATCATATAAAAACTATTTCCTTGCGTTCTTTTAAAAAAAGCACTTATACACGGGGCACACTAAAAGTTTTGCACTTCTAGCTAATCGGAACTATTTGAATTTCGAATGTCATATTTTTAAAACGTTGCAACCTTCTTAGTAATAAAAAAAACAATGGGCGGGAAATGATTTGTCAATTGTTTTTTTATCACACATCAAAGTTCTACGTACGCAACGAAAATGGAATTAAGTCTAAAAGATTTTAGAGTGATGATTTTTTATGATTTTAAAAGTTCTCTTTCTCCACAAGACTGTGCCGCTCGTCTTCAAAATACTTTTGGGAGAGAAGCATCTTGTTTGAGCACCGTGAGGCGATGGTTTGCTGAATTTGAGAGGTCGAGTTTCTTTACATGAAGAATACGTGAAGGCCGGCCTTCAACTGCCGTCAACGAAAATAATGTGGCTACTGTTAAGCGGTTAATTGAAGAAAACCCCCAGATTACCTATGAGACAATTCGAGGACTTTTGGGGATTGGTATGAGCCAAATTCAGAAAATTGTACACGAAGAATTGATAGTTCGGAAACTTTGTTGTCGTTGGATCCCTCATGAACTGACAGCGGAGCAGAAGCGGGCTCGCATGGAATGGTGCTCACAAATACTACTGAAGTACATAATATACAGCGGTGGAAATGGCATGGCCTGTCTCGTATCATTGAACATAAGATTATGCGAATATTGTAAGGCTCACACATTTTTTTTATATTCCCTATAGTGGTTTCGGAGGGTAATAGAAGAGTAAAATTGCAGGAGTGCAGTCTGTCGCCGCTGCCGGGCGGTCGCGCGACTCGGTCCCCGGGCGGGCAGCGTGTGGGCGGGCACTCGCTGTACGTGAAGCCGCTGGCGCACCCGCCGCTACCGCCGCACCACCTCACCTACCGCTTCAGCCGCAGCCCCGCCAAGGTGAGGGGCGACACACACACACACACACTCGCTGTACGTGAAGCCGCTGGCGCACCCGCCGCTACCGCCGCACCACCTCACCTACCGCTTCAGCCGCAGCCCCGCCAAGGTGAGGGGCGACACACACACACACACACACTCGCTGTACGTGAAGCCGCTGGCGCACCCGCCGCTACCGCCGCACCACCTCACCTACCGCTTCAGCCGCAGCCCCGCCAAGGTGAGGGGCGACACACACACACACACACACTCGCTGTACGTGAAGCCGCTGGCGCACCCGCCGCTACCGCCGCACCACCTCACCTACCGCTTCAGCCGCAGCCCCGCCAAGGTGAGGGGCGACACACACACACACACACACTCGCTGTACGTGAAGCCGCTGGCGCACCCGCCGCTACCGCCGCACCACCTCACCTACCGCTTCAGCCGCAGCCCCGCCAAGGTGAGGGGCGACACACACACACACACACACTCGCTGTACGTGAAGCCGCTGGCGCACCCGCCGCTACCGCCGCACCACCTCACCTACCGCTTCAGCCGCAGCCCCGCCAAGGTGAGGGACGACACACACACACACACACTCGCTGTACGTGAAGCCGCTGGCGTACCCGCCGCTACCGCCGCACCACCTCACCTACCGCTTCAGCCGCAGCCCCGCCAAGGTGAGGGACGACACACACACACACACACACACACTCGCTGTACGTGAAGCCGCTGGCGTACCCGCCGCTACCGCCGCACCACCTCACCTACCGCTTCAGCCGCAGCCCCGCCAAGGTGAGGGACGACACACACACACACACACACGCTGTACGTGAAGCCGCTGGCGCACCCGCCGCTACCGCCGCACCACCTCACCTACCGCTTCAGCCGCAGCCCCGCCAAGGTGAGGGACGACACACACACACACACACACTCGCTGTACGTGAAGCCGCTGGCGCACCCGCCGCTACCGCCGCACCACCTCACCTACCGCTTCAGCCGCAGCCCCGCCAAGGTGAGGGACGACACACACACACACACACACACACTCGCTGTACGTGAAGCCGCTGGCGCACCCGCCGCTACCGCCGCACCACCTCACCTACCGCTTCAGCCGCAGCCCCGCCAAGGTGAGGGGCGACACACACACACACACACACTCGCTGTACGTGAAGCCGCTGGCGCACCCGCCGCTACCGCCGCACCACCTCACCTACCGCTTCAGCCGCAGCCCCGCCAAGGTGAGGGACGACACACACACACACACACTCGCTGTACGTGAAGCCGCTGGCGCACCCGCCGCTGCCGCCGCACCACCTCACCTACCGCTTCAGCCGCAGCCCCGCCAAGGTGAGGGGCGACACACACACACACACACACTCGCTGTACGTGAAGCCGCTGGCGCACCCGCCGCTACCGCCGCACCACCTCACCTACCGCTTCAGCCGCAGCCCCGCCAAGGTGAGGGACGACACACACACACACACACTCGCTGTACGTGAAGCCGCTGGCGCACCCGCCGCTGCCGCCGCACCACCTCACCTACCGCTTCAGCCGCAGCTCCGCCAAGAGCACGTATGTATTGTGTGCTTTGTGTACGCGCCTGTACATTCTTAAGTTGAACCGAGAGAGAAGCATTCTTCTCTCTCGGTTCCGTTATAATGCCTATATTATACATTCCTAGTTCGCTGTTGTGTTTTACGTATGCTTATAACCCTATTCGAGGATTTTGCATTCATCTCTTCTCGATATTTAGGCTACGTCCGCACAAACAGGCGGCTTACTTAGCGCCTAGAGCCTAGCGAACCACCTAACGAATAGCTTAGTAAAACGAACGTTGTAGAATGCTCGCGATCGGGCGCACTGTGTGCTTGGCGCCTATTTAATTGCTTAGCGATCTATCATTATTAATTGTCTACCTTAAAATCTAATTGAAGATAGAATAAAGGAAAACTCATTACGTAACATAATTAGAATTTTGGGACAAAGATGTTCCAATGATTTTATTCCCTACCCATGTTTTACATACAAAAGTCATAACGGACGTGTGGACTTTTCCCAGGTTATGATAAAAGTTTAAATTGATAGTATTGTGTCAGTAACTTGATCACTCAAAACTGTACTTAGCAAGTTACTTGTCAGCTAACGATATACTAACGCGGCGAAGATAACTAATTTGTAAAATCCGAGTATTTTTCAGTTTGTGATGAATGAAATAGTGTTCGTTTCTCCCGAAAATGTTTCGATTGCGAAAAAAAACGTACGTTGAGTGTGTAAACTGTCGTCATGGAAAGTGTGGTGGACGAGGGTGGATAAGTGATAACTGTGCCTCTGGGGTCTTCATTTTTCAGGCTTTTTTATTTTTCCCTTTCAGTGTGCTACTGAACTGAACTGTGAGAGTACATGTGAAAAAACGCGCAAATTTGCAAATTAAATAGTTTTCTTTGTTGTGTTATGGATTTCCGCATCCGTAACACCTGCATCTATAAAATATGTTGTACAGATGTATCGTTTGTGTAGGATCTGCACGCTATCAACACGATGGTATCGAGCGAGGTGGGCGGCGTGCTGAGCAAGCGTTTGGGCGTGGTGAGCGAGGGCGGCGTGGTGAAGCGCGCGCGGTTGCCGGGCGCCGCGGGCGTTGCACGCAAGCTGCAGGGGCTCGTCAGCGACAGGCAGGCCGACCGCCAGCCCGTCTGACCGTGAGTTTGTATCTTATCGTACTGAAACACGACGATACCTCCATATACAAATACAACCATCGTCTATGGACATCAAAGATTTTTTTAAGTAAAACTTCTATACAATCGTAAAATGAAAACTCGATGAAACGAAAATGCAACACCGATTAACAAAAACCGTGATAGAAACAAAATATATGGAACAGTTAAAATTTTATCATAATCAGTTCATGGGTAGTTTTTGAAACATCATTGATATTTGATGTTGGTTTAATTCTTTTAATTACTATTATCACAACCGAAAGAAATTCTCGTTCTGAAGGTGTGGCCGAAACCGGATCTTATTATTTTCTTTGAAAATTCTCAGTGCTTAACAAAAATTTAATTAAATTCTAATTAAAAAATTAAAAAAAAAAACGATACCTTTTTTAGATTAGGTGACCATCCTGCTTCATATGCATCATTTTAAAAGCAAAACATGAAAGGCGCATCTTCGAAAAAGGATACTGCAGCATCAGGTTAAGGTTACCATGATTCCTCTCTGAGCTTGAGTTATTTTGTTGTAAAGATCCCATGGCCTCCTTCCAGCTCCATTATGTAACCTTGGAAATAATTCTGATTCAAAGTGCTTGCAAAAACATAACAAATGGGACCAAACACGATGAGTGTACATTGTTTAGTTTGAGTTTCATGGCCACCTTCTAGTTCCAATATCAAACCTGCGAATCTTCTAGCAATAAAGACCAATTATATCAGCCCAAGCTCGGATGGCCACCTTGCAGTTTCATCATCAGATCCTAGAAACCATCCAGCACCTTAGCCCGCACTCGATGGGTTTAGTTCAGCTTAAGAGTGCGCATGAACTTCTTCCCGCTCTATCATCAGGCACTGAAAAACCATCATGCTCCAAAGTTCTTAAAAAAATAAATTGTCAAATTTCTCCCGACACTTTTTGCCTCGCACTACTCTGTTGTGGAATCAATTACCGGCAGGGGTATTTCCGAACGGGTACGACATAGGGACCTTCAAGAAAAGAGCTTATTCATTCTTAAAAGACCGGCAACGCAACTGCAAGACCTCTGGTATTGCAGATGTCCATGGGCGGCGGTGATCACTTACCATCAGGTGCATCTCTTGCTCGTTTGCCACCTCTTCTATAAAAAAAATCAAATGGGCCCAAAATACATGGCGTGCTTCAATTTTAATTCAAAGTTCCCATGACCTATTTCCTGTTTCATCATAAGATCGTCTAGCACTAGGATGCTTGTCAAATCAAAACAAATGATTCCAAACTCGATGGGTTTATCTTATTTAGTTTAGAAGTTGCCATGGCTACCTTCTTGTTCCATCATAAGATCTTAAAAATCATCCATCACAAAATGTTTGCCAAAACCAAATAAGTCACCACTCTTTTTCATTCATTCTTATTCTTATTATTATTAGTACAATTCTACCACCTCTGTATAATTAATTAAAAAAGGGGTCGCGCGAGACTTTCAAGTCGGAGATAAAGTATGGCTGCGTAATTATACAGAGGGGATACAGGTCAAGTAGAAAAGAAACTTGGATCGAGACATTTTTTGGTTGGTAGGGAAAGCGGTCTACCAGTAAAAAGACACATAGACCAGATCAGAAAAAGGGGAACTTTGCGCTAGATATGCCAATATCTAGTGATATTAGAAAGAGTCAATCTGAGGATACGGAGACCTTTGTTTGCGAGACACCACAGGCTAGCCCGGAGTCTAGTCCCCGTTCTTTAGAAAGTGAAAGCGAAAACCTCGTCGTAGAACCAGGCCCATCACTTATTAAGATGCCAGTGAACGCTCCTAGATCCCCTAAACGTATAAGAAAACCTGTTGTTAAGTATGCACAGGAATTTCACTGTATTCGTAGCCAATAGTGTAAGGATTAAATTGTATTTAAAAGTAACTATTACTTACTTAACTTCCATGTTAGGACATGGAAGTTAAGTAAGTAATAGTGATTGTTTAGATTTTAGGTTAAGTGTCATTTTAGTTAGAGGGTGTAATGTATGTCAGAGATATAAATTATTTATATTTATGTGCAGAGGGTAGACCCGCGAGCTACCTGACGTTTCACGTGTAACGGTCTCCCTCTCTGCGATTAAAGGTGCTACTGAACGGACGTGGTTTTCTTGTTACTATATATCAGTATATAACCCGAATATTTATCATTTTCTTCCAACTCTATCATCATCTAGCACCAAAGTGTATGCCAATACAAAACAATTGGGTACTAATCTTTTTATAGTAGAAGGGGCAAACGAGCAGAGGGTGCATCTGATTGGAAGTGATTGGAGTGATCCCCAACACCGGAGGTATTTCAGATGCGTTGCCGCAAAAAAAATTTATAAATGAGTAGCTCCTTTCTCTGAAGGTCCCCAAGTCGTATCCCTTCTGAAAAACCCCCGCCGATAAATGATTCCATAAAGGAGTAGTGCGAGGCACAAAAGTGTCGTGAAAAACGATTAAAGTAACAGAATATAACATTTTGTATAAATTAAATCCTTTACAAGTTGCTTAATTCTTTTCATCTAGTCGAAAAAAGCTGGTGATCTTGAAAAAGCTGAATAGTTTATTTTGAATCATAGCTAAGTCATCTATCAATCATCTAATCGGAAGATCTTTCAATAAAAAAACCGCCACCAAATCGAATCATCCACAGACACACACCGTAAACTTATAACCCCTCGTTTTTGCG
The DNA here is from genome assembly GCA_036924255.1 of Apodemia mormo. NCBI lineage: Eukaryota > Metazoa > Arthropoda > Insecta > Lepidoptera > Riodinidae > Apodemia > Apodemia mormo. The sequence goes on along the minus strand of JAUPFN010000019.1, from coordinate 11,788,343 downwards.
TTGGTTGTTAAAAATCGGTAAAATCTATGCAAATCTTTATCTTTATTTCAAATCATAAGACGGCTGTACACATTGGGCCAAGTATTGGGCCAACATATTGACCCAACGTGTAGACGCCTACTTGGCGCTACGTTGGCAGTTGGCGCCAACATTGGCCGACCAAGCGAATGTTGTCGGTTTTTCGTGCGCACATCAAAGGATCTTGGCGCGCTCCGCAAACGGTGTTCACACGTTGGCCTCTTATTCAGTTCATTGACATACGTCAGTAAAGACGGTTGTGTTGCGCGTGAGTTAAATTGTTGTTCTCGAGTTACAATGGCGTAAACAAACACTGAGATTTTACAATTCATAGAAATGTATCAAAATGAACCAATGAATGAATGACTGATGATGATGAATGTCCTTTATGAATTGAAACTTTCTCATTATTACACCACAATTATTAAATATGATCATCTTTGTCGAGAAATTCTGTAACATATTGAAAATAATAATTACTTATCAATACATATTTACGAGATTTGGACTGGTTTTAAAGTACAAAGTAATTATTATTTTCGGTATCTTATACGGAATCATTATATGGAATCTATCGAATTCCGAATACATGTTGTTCGTATTGAATTCAAGTCAATACTAGTTATTTTTTAAACCTTTCTCGTCTTGTCTCGTTTCGCCTTGTTTTGCCTCATTGGTAAAAGAGGAGGTTAGGTTATTAAAAAATACCATTTTTTAATACTTTTATTTCAGGTTAATTATGCTTAGAAACTTATAGCAGATTGCTGCTGCAATAGCGTCAGTGCTAGTCACTGTCGTGTTTCGGTTTGAAGGGTAATGTAGCCGGTAAACTTATGCATGTGATATTCAACCTCGCCACAAGATAGCAACATACCATTAACATCTTTGGTGTCTATAGGCGATGGTTGACTCTTTCCATCAGGAGACCCATCTGCTTGTTTGCTATCTTATGATATAAAAAAAAAGATAAGTATTCCTGTTATTGAACTAAAAAGGAAAAAGGAATCTTTAATGACAAATCTTACGGCTGTAAGAGATCTACGTCCTTCTTTATTAAAGAGCCAATGCAGAATGGTCAATACACCAATGTGTAAACAAACATTTAATGTTGACCCAACAGTTGTCCTAACACCTTGGCCCAATGTGTACAGCCGCTATTAGAGCAATATTTGTACACTATTAACATTCAAGATTAGTTTAATCAATTCTCAGAAGTGACGTTTTTTAAGAAATGATACTAAAATTATGATAATTTGATAATTGATGACCGCCCCGTCGGACGAGTGGTTAGAGAACCTAACTACGAATCGATAGGGTTCAGACTTGATTCCCGATGAATAAACATTTGTGTGAAGAACATTAACGTTTGTATTTCTGAGTTTGGATGTTTATAATGTATTAAACAGTACTACAGTACAGACTACAGACCAAGACTGACATACCACGATCAGATTGATCAAGTACTGTCCGAAGGTGGTGTCAAGAGTCTTCGCAACCGGCGTGTGTGTATGAAGAGAGTGATGAATGTGGAGGAAGCGAGACAAGCCTGCAAGGATCGTGATGTATGGCACTCGGTTCTCTCTGCCTACCACGTAAGGGATCTGGCGTGAAGATATGTATGTATGTAAACAGTACTTATATATGTATTTCTATGTACTAGTATCGTTGAATAACACCCATATATAACATACTTATACATACATATTACATTACTTTGGGGTTAGATCAATTTCTGTAATTTGTCCAGTGATATTATTATTATTGTTAGCTTTCAATAAATGTATTTTTCTTTACAGGTCCCGTCAGCAGGCCGTATTAACATTCGAATGGATTATTTATATTTTAAAATATATTTATTGTATGAACCAAAAATTGCTTCTAGCTCTCTAGATATTTTTCGTTTCGTTTCGTTATATGATCATTTCAAAATTTGACTTAATGACGTTAAAATCAATTATCAAAAATATTTTTGTCGCAACCGTACCTAGTTTTTGCGAGTGCGAATTTTACTATTGGTGCTACGGAGGTGATCAGCCATGTGGTCAGAAACAGCAATTGACATTATGCTTAAAAATATGTTTATTAAAAATATGTGAATGACTTAATTATATCAAGTTTTACGATTCCCATGCCAAGAATAACCACATTTTTTTTTCTTAAAAGGAAAGTAAAAGCTGAATTAAATTTAAGCCTTTTCTATATAATAACGCTCGTAATCCATACTAATATTATAAATGCGAAAGTAACTCTGTCTGTCTGTCTGTCTGTCTGTCTGTTACGCTTTCACGGCCAAACCACTGAACCGATTTGGATAAAATTTGGTACATATATAGTTTGAGACCCAAGAAAGGACATAGGATAGTTCTTATCCCGGAAATTCCACGGGAACGGGAACTATGCGGGTTTTTATTTTAGATTTTTTTCCACGCGAACGAAGTCGCGGGCACAGCTAGTGGTAATATACGCACAAGTCGTTAGTAAGGAATTAAGCTCGCTCGAACTGTTTGCCGACATATACGTGAGCGACGTTATTAATCCCCATTTAAATTGAAAGGAAAACAAACTATGAAATTGTTACTTGTTAAAAAGAAACTAAGAAATTGTAACAATGTAGAAACGATATACGGGATATATATCGTTTGTAAATTGTTAGTCAACATTAAATTAACAATAATTTACATAAATAATAGATATTTAAAAATCACACTAAAATCATGAAATACTGTATCAAATAAAAAAATTCAAGCTTAAATCTAAAAAGTAACATATCAATGTTTAAAAGAATCGTGCGTTATCAATAAAAACAATAATATGCTATTAACGTCAGTTATTTTTAGCACAACTGACTTGCAATCCGCTAACAAACATTTATTGATCAATTAATTTGTAAAATATTTTACTGCTATTTGCTAATTGGTTTTGTCCACCCTCAATTGACAAAAAACTGATCAGTTAAGGTTCTTTACGGTTGCTACTGAGTGTTGTTTTACTAGTGAATGTGTCCATATAGGGAATGAACATTTTACATATCTTTGGTCATGTCATTTGCACTAACATTAACCCATGGCTGAGAAGTTTATTCGTCAGACATAAGACGATTTGAACACAAATGAAATATTGATCTCATATCTTATTTATGTTGTTTGATTAAGTATAACCTAAAACAGTTGCTCATTGCCATGTAAAATATTTTAAGTTTTAAATGGAAATTCGCTTAGGATTTATAGAGTGGGCAATGTTCAGAGAGAATGCTTTACTTTTAACGTGCAAATTTTCTGGTAATACCATACATTATACTTATAAGCGTATACTAGCTGATGTGCTAACTTTATAATCACTATTATTTGTTCACGAGAAGTTTATAATATTGAGTATAAAGGCTATCGTTGTCTTAGGTGATTTATAGAGTCAATAAGAATTAGGCATGAACTCAAAATATTATTCGACTAAAACATGTTCTTCATACTGACTGTGGGTTGAAATGAATCGGTTCCTTGGTAGTTTTCGAAAAAGTGTTTTAAAATCAACAAAAAAACTTAAGTAATAAATATTTAGAACATGTCAATTCAACAGAAAACTCATTGGATCCAGAATAATGTCAATAAATATTATTATAATAAAGTGATTTTCTGACATGAAAATGAGATTTTTATTAACAGTGTGTACAACAATTGAAATAAAATTATAAAAAAGTGTAAGCGCAAAAGGGAAACCTTAAAAATGTTCTGCAACAAAATGAAAATATTTTTCATATTCAACAATACCTGTTTTTTTTACCAGAAATAACACCATTTTGTACTTACGAACTAGACTCTCCTTAGAACTTAAGTAATACCATCATCACTTACAAAAATAAGATAAAATGTTCCAAAAAATGAGTGCTAGAAAGTAATTTACATACTAAATTATTTATAACGATAATTTTCGTAAAAAAATATTTTTTTTCCTTAAAGGCTATTCATTGTTACATACATAAATATTTTAGGGAAACCTTTCCAATACTGATTGAGAATGCCTTCCGCCAAATGTAAAATGTCGTCATTATATAATAGTGACATTTACCGCCGCTACAAATTGCCGCGGCATATGTAAATGAGTATTTAGAACTAGAACCCTGTTCAGCTTTTACATAAAAAGAAGTAGGTTTGTTAGGTTGCCTATAAATCCCACACCCAGAAAAAGGAGCCCTGGGGGGAGGAGGTTGATATTGATGCCGTTTATGCTATCAACAATAATTTGCCTTCGGCAATTTGAATTGTACGTTTTGGTCTAAGAGCCGGTGGCAGATCGTCTTTCACCGATCTGATAACCAGATGAGACGTATATTTTATCAAATATTATTTATAAACAAATATGCCTATTCAAAGTGCTCAATGCAAGTTTTTAGCTTGGCAACAATACTTTCAGTACGATTTTTTGCAGGCAAGTATATGTGACTGATTTTGTAATAAAATAATCTAAAATTTGATATAACTTTCGATAAGTTAGCAGATCGATGGAGTCACCTATATTGATTGATGACAGATGAGACGTATATTTTATCAAATATTATTTATAAACAAATATGCCTATAATTACTTGCCTGTTCAAAGTGCTCAATGCAAGTTTTTAGCTTGGCAACAATACTTTAAGTACGATTTTTTGCAGGCAAGTATATGTGACTCATTTTGTAATAAAATAATCTAAAATTTGATATAACTTTCGATAAGTTAGCAGATCGTTGGAGTCACCTATATTGATTTACCTGTTCACACCTGCTTGCCAAGTAGCCATACACAGAAAAGAGTAGGCAAGCCTACTTAGGCATATTCTGTGTATTAAAAATAGCCATGAGCACTTTTGGATAGGCAAGTAATTATAGACATATTTGTTTATAAATAATATTTGATAAAATATACGTCTCATCTGGTTATCAGATCGGTGAAGGACGATCTCCCGCTGTCTCCTCTACTATTTACATTTATAAAATGACGTCGCCGTTTGTTTTTAACTGCTGCTGTATTGTAACTGCTGCCACTTAATAATAATATATTGTATTACCAGACAAGTTGTATTAAAATTGTTTACCAATGTAAAGTCATTATGTATATATAAAGATAAATCTAGTTACTAAATCTTTTCAATTTATTTCACAAAATAATCGTTTCATATATTTGTTAAGGTATAATCTACCTACTTTAAGTTCCTTGCGTTATTTTTGCTTCCATTAATTTTATTTTATTTAGGTTGTAAGCTGATGATCAGAAAAGAGTATAATCAATTTTGTTTTAACTTCAAATCAAAATTAAATGACTGTATATTTCGGACATTTTCTATATCATGTATTCTATGTAGATTGTAGATTTTATTATAAGTACGACGAAATAAATATTCAAACTCTAACTCTCACTTTTTTATTTGTTTTCTTTTAATTAATCCCAAACTTTTTCGCCACCCAAATATTTTGTTCTATCCTTTTTGTATACCGCCAGCGCAAACGTGCGAGTACCTAGTACTTTATTTTCGCTCAAATATTTTGAAATTTCTCACAAAAAAGCACTGTTTATACATCTATAATAATTCCGTGGTTTTTATCATTTTATTTACCCTGTGTTGGTTTCGGGTTCCTTTTGAAGAATAGACCAACTGCCGTTCTGCCTGCCATCGTGGCTACTAGGTGGTAGAGTTCTGCATTGTCTCGCTCAGGTCTGGTACCACCGTCTTACCTATTCCTGCCGCAATAGCGTCAGTGCTTGTCACTGTCGTGTTCCGGTCTGGAGGGTGATAGCCGGTAAGCTTATGCATGTGGCATTAGACTTCGCCACAAGATAGCAACGCACCATTAACATCTTTGGTATCTGTAGGCGATGTTCGACTCTTTCCATCAAGGACCCATCTGCTTGTTTGCCTTATTTTCTGCATTGAGCATTTTTTATATCATAAGACAATGATATAAAAAATGCTCAGTGCAGAAAATAAGGAAAAAAAATAGATTCATAAAGCATATTTATCAACGAATATTATATAGCATACTTTAAAATAAATTAAATAGCATATTCATACTTTGTCGGCCGGCAACGCAGCTGCAAGACCTATGGTTCTGTGGCTGTCCATGGGCAGTGGTAATCACTTACCATCAAGAGCCTCCTGCTCGTTTGCCCCTTTATTCTATAAAGAAATATAACTTATGGCAAAACACCTCGCCACAAGATAGCAACGGATCATTAACATCTTTGATGTCTATAGGCGATGTTTGTCTCTTTGTATCGGGGACCCATCTGCTTGCTATCTTATGGATAACTTTGAGAAACATGTTTCTTGACACTTATACTTTTTCTTCAAAAAATTAAACGTTAATATCTACCGTTGTGAATATTTTCCTCATGGCTAAGGCAGTTGTCAAAGTTAAGAGATTCTGTTGTTTAGCTTCTAGTCGAATTTTGGCCTCAGGCGATCGCTATAGAGATTTGTTCTGTGGTCCAAGTAAGACGTAGTAATTGTATAGGTACTCTGTATTAAGAGGTAAGTATTGTGCTCGGCGTAAAATTGAGTAACATATTTATAAAAAATAAATGATAAAATAAAATAACATCGCATTTCTGGAAAACTTGAGAAATACGAAAACTTTAAATATTATTTGTTTACATTTTTATAAATCATTTTATAAATATTTTGCATTAAATCAAGAAATTAATTACTTATATAATTAAGTAACATTTTAAAAATATGCGAATTCCTACTAAGTTTTATGAATATGAAAATGATTTTTTTTACCATAAGGAAGCTTATTTTAATCATCATATATATATATATATATATATATATATATATATATATATATATATATATATATATATATATATATATATATATATATATATATATATATATATGTCGCAGTGAAATTGTCAGTACCGTTAGATTATAATTTACCTAAGTGATATTATAATTTAACTGCTAACCTAACCTAACCAAATTATAAAATCCCTAGGTAGATTATAATCTAACGGCTATTGACAATTTCACTGCGACATATATATATATATATATATATATATATATATATATATATATATAAAGCGTTTTTTCCTGGAGTGGCTCGATCTCTTTAAGTAGTTCACCAAAAAAAAAAACCGTTATGTTTATGCTAATAAGCTTATGTTTTCTATTTTGGGCGAAAATGAATATGAAAAAATTAAATATACGGTACATCAAACATCCGAATAGTTTTATACTTGGAAAACGCTAGATGGCGCCTTGCGAAGTTTTCGCACGGGTCAGCTAGTCATTTTATAATTTCTCGGCAAAATTTGTTTAACAATTAAATAAAAATATTTAAAATTGTAGATACTGCAATGCTGATTATTGCAATAGTACAGTGATGCCATTAGATATTTGAAGCCTTTCTTTTTATCTAGCAGAAAATAAGTACCTGTTATACCTATCATTTTTTAGTTGTCAATATGGAAAATATTAATCCAAGGTTTTTAGAACAGATATTGGCAAATAATTAAACAAATAATTTAATTTACATAATGCTAACTCTAACTTCTAGATAATCAAAATAAAAAACGGTTTTAGTGATTTGATCAGACGATAAATAATGAAGTATCAGTTGTTTCCTTAACGAGTAAAGTGAAGTGCCTACTATTACGGATGTAATGTGGGAGTTCCAAAGCCACAAATCAGTGACTTTAAAAGAAAGAAAATATCCTGGAATCGTGCATGGGAAATTGGGAATACGTTAGGGGGAGCGGAAACAACAGACGGACGACATGGATCTACCTAGTTCGGTAGATGAATAAACTTAGTGTTCTTTTAAGTAATGCGGTGTTAAAGGATTGAATTGAATGTTGTGAAGGAGACCAAGGATGTGAGTGTTCCTTAGCAAATGTATTGGAAGTTATTAAAGTTGAGACATGGTCATATTAGCGCAGGCCAAAGGTAACTCAAATACAAAAATTTGGTATTCGCTCTATTTAATGACTCATCAGTCTCGTTAGGGGATAATACTAGCAAAAAGCAGAGCTTTGTAGGGGTCGCAAAGTTATAATATGTAGTAATATTGTTATAAAAGTATTTTTATGAGAATTACATCTTTTAATGTATGGACTTTATTTATAATTATCTAACCTAAAAAACTCAGCGTATTTTCACCTAAACATTACATTTGCATCAAAGGCCCGCGTCGACAGGCTTTGGACTACGAATATTTGGTTTTTGTTTGTTGGTATTTTCAAGGAGAAATATGTAATTAAAAATGAAGGTTGATCTTATAAAAAACACATTTTTGACATTTTGCTGAAATATATGTTTTTTTTTTTCTAAAATCAGGAAGTTCCTGGTTTTACGTCGATTTACGAAATCAAAATCAAAAAATGTTTTATTTAAATAAACCTTCAAAATTTTTGGACTACGCAGGCACGAAGAACTGACGGTAGTCACTCAGCGAAAACATTTTTCGAATTTTTCTCTCAGAGAAACCCTCAGAGATCGATTCCAGAGTCAGGCAAATGAAAAATGCGTTTTATCAGTTTTCTGATAAAACAACTTTGCCCGGGATTGGAAAAGTGCCCTACTGGCGATAGGCTGGCCACCTATCACATTGTGGGACTTAAGTATCTTCAGCTAACCGTGGATGAACACATTGTACTTCTGCCTACCTCTCTTCGGGGATACGGGCGTAAATCAACTCAAATTTCTATGAAATGAACTCCTACATTTTTATTTTTTTTATAATTTATTATTATTCTTGACTATATTAGCTTTCGAGAAAAAAATAATCAAACATTGTATCTCTAAACATACAGGAGTTACGAATTTTTCAAGGTCACTATTTAGAGTGGGCAAATCCAGGTAGAGGTCCATTTTTTATTCCTTTGTTATACCTGTGGCCGGCTGCTATTGTATTTAATGATTGGAGCAAAGGAACAGGCAAAAGGAAGGTCCGGCAGTCGCCACTCGCCAGTCGCCAGTCCGCTCCGATCACATTGCTGCTGCTGACGTATTGTTCTCGCATTAAAATTACAGTTTTTCGTTGAGTTTTCGTTATTGACTACTTGTTACGATTTTGTTATTGACTGTTACGTTTTTGTTATTGACTGTTACGTTTTTGTTATTGACTGTTACGTTTTTGTTATTGACTGTTACGTTTTTGTTATTGACTGTTACGTTTTTGTTATTGACTGTTACGTTTTTGTTATTGACTGTTACGTTTTTGTTATTGACTGTTACGTTTTTGTTATTGACTGTTACGTTTTTGTTATTGACTGTTACGTTTTTGTTATTGACTGTTACGTTTTTGTTATTGACTGTTACGGTACTCGACTGTTTTCGTGGTTGTGCTGGGTTGAGATGCCGCGATTAAATGCATTCTCCCCGCGAGAAATCGCTGACATCCATTATTATTATGGAATGTATGGTGGACGCACAACTGTCGCTATTAGAGATACAATGTTTGATTATTTTTTTTTTGAAAGCTTATACAGTCAAGAATAATAATAAATTATAAAACAAATCAAGATGTAGGGGTTTATTTCATAGAAATTTGAGTTGATTGAAAAAAACAATAAAAAAAAGATTTTTTTTTTCAAAAGTATTTAAAAAAATGAAGTGTTTAAGGCCATTTTTTGTTGTTTATTTTTATTTTATCCACATTGCTACATACTTGGCATTGATTTGTCCTTTATTTCATCAAAATCGGCCAGCTAGTTTGGGAGAAATAAATTTATTTGTACATAGAGGTCGAAATTCGGTTTTTTTTTTTAGAACTTTTTTAGACCCATTTTCGTCGATAGTTTTCGTTCTAATTTCACCGAATTTCGGGATTGCACTTTAACGCGGGTCACACTGTATATATATATTAGTTTAGTATATATATACTAAACTAATACAATCATTTTAGTATTTACACACAGCCCACCTAGCTGTAAATATTAAACGATCGATAAACTTATCGAAGATGTCGACATGTGGGAATCACTAATTTTAGTTCCATGGACGCACGCATCGGTCTAAGCGCCAAAATGGCGATATTCAAATAGGCACAAAAATTCTTTGACAGCAGCAAGTCCAGTGGTAATATTATACACGTCAATGCCCATAGACCTACAGCGTTAGGGTTAATATACGTAGTATCTCTCCCTAATCTGTGGTTAATATTGAAGATTGCACAAAGATTGAACGAAAGTTTGAGCGGGTTTAATTTTTATCGCGCAATATTTTTTACTTCAGAGTTTGGTGCGGTCGCGTTCGGTCAGACAGGTGTTTAATATATGGTCGTGTGGTAAATTTAAGCAAAATGGCGAGCAAGAATGCTATAAAAGATAAAGAACGGGAGTTTTTATTTGAGTATATAGAATTGTATAGAGATTTATTTAACAAAGTCACCGGCATGTTTATCGCCAAAACTTCATCATCAGACATGTTGCTCGCTCGAAAATATTGATCAGACTGGTTTGTCAATTTTATTGAGTAAATTTATTGAACTTTTGGAGTCAAAGGGGATATTCAATATTATTGCACAATAAAAGTATTGTGTAATGTTATTGTAGGTCTATGGGGCGCCTTAAACACATAAATGTAGTGTGTGATGCTTTTTTTATTAATTTAATGTATTTCTAATGCATATTATTTATAAACATTATGTACAGTTTATGCTTCACGTATTAATATATTTTTTTCCCACCCAAAAATTAACCGTTCGATTGCAGAAGGGGAGGGAGACACTTGTCTCTAACAAAAGTTATCATTTTAATTAACATTAATATTTCATAAACGTGTCCTTAAGAGGCATTTCACAAAATCGCCCAACTGAAATTTAGATATTTTCTAATTGATGCGTGAGCTGGACGTCGTTATCCATATAGTGCACCTAATGCTAGTAAAACGAAAATAGTATTGATACTTTTAATATTTTAATTGTTACTACGCGGTTTTAATTTTGGCACACGGAGTAGCGGATTTTGTAGTATTCTCTCTTATTTCTTTTTGAAATAAGAAATACATAAATATTATTTAAGTGACTTATTTTTGCATAAGAATAGAATATAGTTTTATTCTATGCCAATTTCTATAGGAAAATGACATTTTTTTGATAACAAAAAACCCAGTTAATGTTTCGTTAATTTTCCTTGAAATAGGCATATTTGCTTAATTAATTAGATTCAGTTATAAATGTTTTAGGAAAAAAGTAATTCATGCAGGAACAATTGTTGGATGTTTTTGGTTATTTAGTATTTTTTCTAATTAAGTTTGATGATTTTAGCAGTAGCAATACCTTTTAGAAAAATAGTTTCTGTGTGTAATTGTCGAAACTTGATTTCGGAGAACATTTATTATAAAAAATATAATTGATGATTAAAAAATCTGTTTCATTGAAGGAATATTTAAAAGATAAAACTATCTAATGGTACCATTTAATTAAATAAAAGTATTTTATAATATGAAAAATTAGGAATTGGAAATTTTGATTTCTCGTCAAAAGTTGGTCTAAAATGTAAACCGCCTCTTAATTGAAAAATTGTTTTCACAAACCTACACCAAACCAAGTAAACTAACTGGAATTACTACGAAGCAATATTTGAAAAATAAAAATGTACTTTATTTCGTTACTCATAAAGTTGACATTTGTTTCTTTAACGTTTATATATACGTATTTACAATGCACATTATTTTTGTATCTATTTACCGTAGTTTATGTTACTTTTATAACTTATTTTTTATGCTGGTTCTTTATATCACATAAGTATATAAATTCCAACATAACTTACATGCTTATATTAAATGCTTAACTAATATTTTTATATGCTATTTTTATTTTTATAACTACATATAGTGTTGATATTTATGCGCGCTGTATGTTTTCTTTGCAGAAATGGATCACGTTAGCCATATGCTATGGTAGCTCGTGCTAACATGTCCCATTTCTGCCTTATCGGACATTCATTGCTAAATGCGTTGTGCTCTGTTTTGCTTAGCTTGGCGTGAGAGCAGTTGACACATGACGGTGGCATGTTGGTCAACCACTCCCCACACTTTGTCTTACAGTGCGGACCCCCACAGTGGCCACATTTCGGAACGGTCTCTTTACATACTTTTTTGCTGTGACCGTATCCGAGGCACATTGAGCATTGTATGAGTGGGGGTGAGCCTCCACTCTTACACGCTGTAAGTCAATGTGCACGTTGCTACAGGCTACCTTACCCTCCAAAACGGAACACGACAATGACAAGCACTGACGCTATTGCGGCAGGAATAGGTAAGGCGGTGGTACCAGACCCGGGCGAGCCGATGCAGAACTGTACCACCTAGTAGTCACGATGGTAGTGACGCGCATAGCCACTCGGTCGCCTTTTACGACCTGCCTGGCAGAACGACTGTTGGCCTATTCTTCAAAGAAGTCCAGGACCAACACAGGGGATAATAAATAATTTTACGCCCAACACCGTGTCTATTAATATTTGTGTGGTCGGTGGTCCTATCTATGCATAAAATTAACTGACGGCATTTAATTTAAATAAGTAGGTAATAAATTACACAAAAAATAAGGAACATGATTATTTATTTTAAAGGTATGAAAAATGAATTTAATTTTCTTTAAAATTAATTTAAAAAAAAACATTGGTAGACAGTAGGTAAACTTCCACCATTTCCTATTTAATAATATTATACACAGGAATGTGATTATTTAATTTAAATATTTAAGAAATAAATTTAATTTTCTTAAAATTAATTTAAAACTTAAAAAACATTGGTAGAGTAATAGATAAGTAAAATTTAACCATTTGATATTTAATAATATTATACACATGAATGTGATAATTTAAATACGATATTGACTAGCAACTTATAATAAGCTAAAAAATCTGCGCCTAAAATAGGTTGACGCACATCTGCTATTATGAAAGTCCACTTAAATTCACGCCTTAAGCCAAAGTTTAAAAATAAGTTTTTGTACCATATGTACGAATAGGAGTACCGTTTGCGGCGAATAGACTATAGTTTTGACACTTATTATTATTAAGGCACTGCACTCTGTGTCGAAGCAACACTGATACGTTAGCATCTGATTCTACAAGAAAACTTAAACCACAACCACACACTTAAACCATTATCTTTGACGCATAGGCGGTGATTAGGCGATCCTATGCAGCTGGCCACCGCTGCTCGCTGCACGGGGATGCGTTTCCCGCCTCAGCTTTCCAGGTGCAGGACTGCACACACCTGTGTGCCTCGTCCCCGAACCTTTTATGGTAGAAACATAATCTTTCCGCAGTTCTCGTGGTGCGCTTGGGGGTCTGCGAACGGTGCGGACGCCCAGCAGATCGGAAGCGCCAGCGGCTAGTACTGCGTCCTCGGTGCTTAGGTCGCGCTACAACCATCTTATCTAGTCTTCTATTTATTTGGGCAATCTCTGCTAAAAGCGAGGCAGAGGTGTCTACCCCTGCTATTGCTACTGGCTCAATAGTCTCCATCACTTTATCAGCAACAGAAGCCAAAGTGTTCAGATCCTTGCTATCCGTGACGACCAACACTGCTCGTATGGAAGATGGCAGATTCGTTATTAATCTTATCTCGTGCCAACTCACGCATACGGCGTAGCAGCTGGGACGGCATTTGGTCTCCTAGATCCATCTCGCCGATGAGTTTTTAAATTTGACGAGATTCAGATTCCTCATAGATCGCAAGTAAGGTTTTTTTAAGATGTTCATACTTGCCTTCCGTGGGCGGATTAACTAGGACGTCACTTACTTGTTGAACGACGCTTTTGCCCAACTTGGCGATCACCAGATGATACTTAGCTGCGTCTGAAAGCTTCTGATTGTACAACACGGACTCAGCCTGAATGAACCATGTGCGCGGCTGGTCTTCCCAAGTCTGGTATGCGGGAAGAAACAGTAATTTGCGCCACCTCTGAAGCACCGGTCTCCGTCATGTTGTCGAAAATAATGTTTAACTGGCACTTGAAAAGTTTATTTAAAAATTTGTAAGTTTATCACTGAATTTAAAGTCCACACACATAAGTTGTTTTCCGAAACTACTAATATTGCGATTTTATTTAAATTTTGGCACGGCACCTCTAAATCACGTCTGGGTCACCAGTGTTGAGCATGTAACTAATAATTGTGTATTTTTGTGGACTATAAATAAAAGTCTTTAATAGAGTATAACTGTTATTTTATTGCTGCGCGTGATCGAGGTGCCGGCGAGTTACATACTGACTTTAGTAAGATTCAATATTACAAGCGTGGAGGAATGATGTAAACATGACACCGCAACATTGTCATTCCGCCACACGGATAGCAACGCGCCATTAACGTCTTTGGTGTCTATAGGCGATAGTTTCTCATTCCATCGGGAGAACCATCTGCTTTTTTGTTATGATATATAAAAAAATCCCTGATCGCGCCTTTTTGCTTCGGTGGTTAGCGACCCTAACTACTTATCAACAGGGCTTGGGAACAGATTAAAATTATATAATGGCTACTATCGTAACTTGGATTCGATTTCCAGTAAGGACAAGCATTTGTTTCAATCGCACGAACTTTTGTATTTCTGGTTTTAAATGTGCATTAAATATAGTTCAGTATGCGAAGTATTTGTTTCACTAGCGAGTTCAGAGTTGATCATTTCACGAATCACGTGATAGAAAGATGAAAATAGAAACCATCACCTATAGACACCAAAAATGTTTATGGTATGGTGCTATTCGTGTGGCGGAATGGCAATGCCACATGCATAAGTCTACTGGCTACTTTACCCTCTAAACCGGAACACGACAATGATAAGCACTGACGCTATTGTGGCAGGAATAGGTAAGGCGGTGGTACCAAGTATCTGGGCGAGATGTTGCAGAACTCTAACCGTCACGATGTTCTAGTAGTCACGATGGTACGGATGGTGACGGAAATAGCCCATAGATCGCCTTTTACGACCTGTCTGGCAGAACAGCAGTTAGCCTGTTATTCAAAGAAGTCTATACCAACACAGAGTAAATATTACTGAACCGATTGATGAAATTTAGACTTCCATAAGGTAAATTATACCTGATTTAAATCAAAAATAATTATCTCGATATGTCTTTATTTACCGAAAAAATCGCGAAACATACAAATATACAAAAACTTACAAAATTTAGTACTTGTTCTTGGACGCCTAAATAGGTAGATCACCATACTCAAATGTTATCCAATTCCAACAATTAAACTGATAACCTCCGTTTTTTCGTCGGTTGAAAATATTTACCAAAAGATGATAACAACTAATTTATGTAATGAAGACCGAATAATGCAATACTGAAGTAGGTATATAGGTATGTATAAAGTACGTATTACATTAATTAGAATGATTAACTTTAAATCGTTATATATCCTAAACTATTATTTGGAATGTAAAATGATGAATGAAACCCAAAATGATTTTTAAATACCTATTCAACGATACCCCACATAACATTGTTCATCAAAATATATATTTTTTAATTTTGACAATATAGCGCCTGGTGGTTTCCATGGTGAATTCTTATAAATGTCGTATCGTTAGTGACATTCGCAAGGTTAGGATTAATCGATATACATAAGAATCATCAAAATCGGTCTACGCATTTGGCCTCTAAAATGCCACATAGGAACAAACAAACATACATATATAGACTGATAAACACAATACCCTCCTGCAGTCGGGTAAAAATATACTATTGATGATTAAAAAATCTGTTTCATTGAGGCAATATTTAAAAGATTTATTTATCAAATGGTACTATTTAATTAAATAAAATTACCTTATAATATGAAAAATTAGGAGTTGAAAAATTTTGATTTCTCGTCAAATGTTGGTCTAAACTCTAAAATGTGAACTGCCTCTTAAGCCGTGCTAAATGATGTGGTCTATCGTCATTGTTATAGCAAGTTGGTAGACAATGTTATGAACGAAACCATGTAGTAATGAATGGTTTGGTTTGAACACATCATTTCATTATCTAGGTATTGGTTGGCAATCACATTGGCTTTATTTATTTTTCTTAACGAAAAAACAATTCAACGCAACGATCGCAACAATAGTGTCACATTGGCTAGGAAATTATTTTCGATATTTCAGAAACAATGACGAATTTAGATATCCTTTCACTACGAAGTGGTGTTACTTTATCTAAACCCCCTGATCAACACGAGGAAATTATATAAACATACATATATTGAATAAAACAAAAACATTTTACATACAGTCTTATCTTTTAATTTCACTCTATTCTGAACCTCTCGAAATTGATCTATATATATGCGGAATACTGTACTAACATATAAAACCAGTGAAAATATTAGATTTAAACAACTTCTTAAAGAAGTCAATCCATGTATTTGATAGTCTAAATTTATAAAATATCTCCAGTTCCTCTTCTTAAAAACTACTACATTAGACATGTCTTCATTTTATTAATAAGATTTTTTTATTGACCGAAGCAAAATATTGAAAAATGTTGGCTTTTAATAATAAGCGAATTTAAAACCTTAAATTTAATGTTCTACCATATTTACACAACGGTTTGTCTTATGTAGTATTACAGATTAAAATAGGACTGCTTAAATCATGCATTCATAAGTTCTAGACTTTATCCAGAGAATTTCAATTCAGAGGAAAATAAGGACTACATAAAAAATTCGTTACATTTTGCGAACATATCAGCATGACCAGTATGCGATCGCCAAATTTTGAGGTACCAATTTTTTAATAAACAAATCACATAATTCTGCTTTTTCTTTCACTTTCACAAATTAAATAAAACAAGCTACATTATTGAAGGCACAGATATGCTTTTTGTATGCTGTGTAATGTAAGCGCAAAAAAACGCATTTGTTTACAACATATTCGTAGTTATTTTACTAAATGCAATCACATATATTCTTTTAAATAAATAAATATCGCTGGACAAATTACACGAATTGATCTAATCCCAAAGTAAGCAAATTATTTGCTTGTGTTATGGGTGTTAGTCAACAATACTAATACATATATAAGTACTGTTTAATACATAATAAACATAATAAAATCGTAGGAAAGTCAATGTCCGGGGTAAACTCAAAAAGTACTGCATGGATTTACTTCAAATTTTGCATGAATATTACTAACAGGTCGGGTCAACATATAGGCTACATATTATTACGCTATCACCTAAGGGGGAGGAGCTGTATGGAGTAAACGAAGTCCGCGCGAACGAAGTCGCGGGCAACAGCTAGTACATAATAAACACCCAAACCCAGAAATACAAACATCTATGCTCATAACACAAATGTTTGTCCCTGTCGGGAATCAAACCCGAGCATACACTTGTACTGTTTCACAAAACACTTTTTATTTAATTTACTAGCTGTTGCCAGCGACTTCGTCCGCGCGGACTTCGTTTAGTCCGCACAGCCCCTCCCCCGTAGGTGATAGCGTGATAATATGTAGCCTATATGTTAACCCGACCTGTTAGTAATATTTTTGCAAAATTTGAAGTAAATCCATGCAGTACTTTGAGTTTACCCCGGACATACATACAGACAAACAGACAAAAATTCTAAAAACTATATTTTTGGCTTCGTTATCGATTGTAGATCACGCCCCCAGTATTCTTTTAAAAAAATATTCAATGTACAGTTTTGATTTTTCTACGATTTTATTATATGTATAGATATCACCAACCGGTTACGCTTACTACGGCATCTTCAAGACGACCATGAAGAGCGAAACTGGTTAGCGATGTAAATTAAATAAATAAAAAGTGTTTTGTGAAACAGTATAAGCTTATTAATATAAATATAAATGGAGTTTATCCAGTCTCGACGACATAAAGTATAAAATGTAAGTATTTAATTAAAAAAACCAATATTATTTTGTTTAATCCTGTGAACATTAACGCGAGATGCTGCTATATAAAATTTTATATAAAATTTGCCAAAAATACTTAATGTACAGACAGACGCTACAGATTTATGTAGTAACATAGATTAACATACTTTCGAGTGTACAGTTAAATTTTAACGTTATAATAATTGTTTACATATTGACATGTCCCGTCATAAGCTTAAATCTAGAGATTTAACGAATATTCGGTTACTATTCAGTATTCGACCTATTCGGCCACCAGTTTTGGTATTCGGTGTTCAGCCGAATACTTAATACATAACCATAACAAAAAATCGCACCTGTTACTCAAAAAATGAATATATTTTACCAAGAAACATTACAATTATTATTGCTTGAAATTTATCAAAGGTAAGAAGTTATATATGAAAACAATTTTTTCAGTATTTCTTGATACGGATTACTCTACGAACGATCAGATAGAACATATTTTTAGCAATACAATGCAGTAAAACTATTAACTAATACTTTTGTTGTCTATATTAACTACTCATACTGTCTTCACTACATAGTATAAAACAAAGTCGCTTTCTTTGTCTGTCCCTATGTCCCTATGTATGCTCTAATCTTTAAAACTACGCAACGGATTTTGATGCAGTTTTTTTTTAATAGATAGATTGATTCTTGAGGAGGGTTTAAGTATATAAACCTTTCCGATATTCGTACGGAAACAAAAGTTACGCGGGTCAAACCGCGTGCAGGTCGCTAGTTAAGAAATAATGTATGTAGTGTCAACTCTCTAATGAATCAGTCTGCAATGAAACAGATCATTATCTGTCAACTGCGAAATATCTTGGTTACATATTACAGATAACGTTCTGTTTAGATCTGTCTAGTTTGTCTAGTTGACTAGCATCAACTTACTATCGCGCGTTGGTAAGTCTAAACAAAATCGGCGACGACATTCGGCGCTTCGGCTAGAGGTGTGTCATTGACGCTTTTCAAATTAATTTAACTTAATTATTTTCGCCAGTGGTCACCAGGTTAAAAAAATTGTTAATTCGTCAACAGGTTTTCAATAAACAGAGTGCTAAGTGTGAGTTTTTCTTTTCGCATTCGATTGTGAGTGCGTTTGGAGTTTACTAGGATTTTTTATGTGATTTGTACAGCGCCACGTGAGAAACCAGTTTACCACTAGGTGGCGCTGTACAAATCACATACAAATTCCTAGTAAACTCGAAACGCGCTCACCATCGAATGCGAAAAGAAAAACTCACACTTTGCACTCTGATTATGCACTAAACTCACAATAGGTTAAATAATTAATAATTGCTTCAACATTATGTCAACTCATTGCGAGTTGCGAAAACGTTGACGGTTATTAACTTTAATATTTTCAACGTAATCACTTCGTTGCATTGCGAAGAATTCATTTCGTTTATATTTTTAATAGTTTTTTAAATGGAAGAAAAACAGTTAATTCGTTGACAAACATAAAACTATTAATAAAAATAGATTATTGATTAAACGACCGACCACCTCTAGCTTCGGTTAGGGTACGACTGAATATTCGGTATACGACAAAATCACTATTCGTGGCATCTCTACTTATCCGATGTTACATAAACACACCCCCTTTTAAGTGTGACACAATTTGTTACGCAATGTTACACAACTTATATACACACTTGTAACGTAACGTTCCCCTTTAAAGGCCAAGCCATACGTAATAAGCCGGAAAGGGATCGTCACTGTATCGCCAATCGCCTCACCGTCAGAATGGAGACGACGAGCAGTAAGTGCGGGATCTGCAAGTTGACATTATACCTCGGGTCTTGAGGTTGTCCCGAGGTGATGCGATAACGTTATGATTTACGAATATATGTATAAAAATCTATCATCAGATAGTATGATTTACACTGGCAATTGCAAGAAAGGGATAACATCCACTCTTGTCGTTGTCTCGCTCAGAACATTTTTCCCCTCTGTTATGTAAGAAACAAATGTCAACTTTATGAGTAACGAAATAAAGTTCATTTTTATATTTCAAATATTACTTCGTAACAATTCCAGTTATCGTATATAAGTTCCTTGTATCGCAGTGACTGTGTGTGTGCGTGTGTGTCAGTGCAGCGAGTCCGCGGAGAGCGGGGACGTCGACCGCGAGTGGGGTCAGGTGGCCCGCCCCTACACACAGACAGAAACTCACACTTTATTCGACAATTTGAACATTAAATATTTATCATTCTTATACAACTACAAAAAATCATAATAAACATATATATTTTTTGTAATTTTGTTAAATATACAGAGTAACTTTTAAAGGTCCGACCAAATTTTAAAATTAGGAACTAAATATTGAATTGATAGTGAATTTTAATTATTATTGTAAAATTATTACAACATAATATAAAAATATTCATTTAAAATTATCCCACTGGATTCATGTATTGGATGCACCGACTCTTATGAATGAACTCTGTAATGCTGGCGTGTATCATTTTACGTTTACCTATACTTAACGATAGTAACTATTATGTTACAATTTACTCTCAGTACTTTTTCCCACTCCCACTTTTAATTTGGTTGAAGGCATTAAAATAATTCAGTTTGAATTTTGCGTAATTGAAATTATATCCATGCGTTTTTTGTGTGGGATAAAAATAAAATTTTGAATTTTTTAATTTTTTTTTTTATTACATAAATCCAATATATTATTGATTCTGACCATCCTCTGAAAATTTGGCCAGACCTTTAAAAGAAACCCTGTATATTTGAAAAGAGCTGCAATAAATAAAAAATCTATAGAACAATTACATACATATATATATACAGTGTGGCGGTGACGATACACCAATTAATTAAACTTAGTATATGTAATAATGTTCTCAGCCTGAATACAAAAAATCTGATAAATACATCCACTGGTTTAGCCACAGGACAATTTTTTAGTTTTCATTTCTAATTTTGCGAACATGATGTAGATTATCAGCTGTACGCATAGAAATATATAGAGGTCAATGGCTGTACGTGACCCGTTCACCCTATATGGTTTGAAAGAACTCTTATAAGTAAGTTGCCAACTCGCAATACTAGCAGAAAATCCTTGCATTCATTGGTTATTTTAATTTTTTATCCTTTACAACTGACCAATAACAACCCAATCTTGTCATTAGGAGAATTTGAAAAGAAAGCGAAAAGTCACTTTATCTTGAGTGCATACACAGTGTGTACTGATACAAAAAAGCGCATTTTGCGCCTTCTTGATGAAAGCCGTTGATTACACGTGTCACGTACCTACGATACGTAGGTCACGGTCATTATTGTTTAATGTTATTGTTTAGTACGATCAAAGATTTTGCCGTGGTAATTGATATTACGTTATTACTTGTCATGTACTGAGTTTTTATTTTTTTCTTTTATTATTCTAGACTTATAAATTATGCGAAAGTAGACGCTTCATTTCAATTTTTATTGTGGTAAAATACGAGTTAAATTGTGCGAAAGTAGACGCTTAATTTTTATTGTGATGGCCGGCCATGGCCATGATGTTTGTGCTAATTAGTGCTATTTTGTGATAAGACACGTTAGGTAACTATTATTATTAGTGTGAAGTGAACAACATTTTTGTTTTTTCTTCTTTACTTTTAGCCAATATGTGGCACGAATCCTAGATTGATACGGTCTTTATTCTTACAATATACGCAAAAATAATTCTATAGCTACGTAATTACTTATTGTACAAAATGATTGTGATTAATAATAATAATTTATCAAAATAATTATTGAGGATGAGTGTGGTTTAAAAAGGCGCCTAAATATTATGTCACACGTAAAAATAATAATAATAACATGAGGCGCCAGCCGCCAAGCCGCGCGTGCGGCGTTGCCGTCCTGGTGATAGGTAAGTCAAAGGATGTTTTATCTTTATTATATTTTCGTGTCATTAATTTTGTTCGAAATTTTTGTTTTTTTAATTTCGATATCAGGACTGATTTGATAGACTAAAAATACTAGTACTAACTAGTACTACCTTAATTCTCACTTATTGTTATATGGTCACCGCCACACTGTATATATATATATATATATATATATATATATATATATATATATATATATATATATAAGAGTGGTGAATGTGGAGGAAGCGAGACAAGCCTGCAAGGATCGTGATGTATGGCACTCGGTTCTCTCTGCCTACCTCGTAAGGGATCTGGCGTAAAGATATGTATAGAACAATTATTTAAACATTTTCACTGTGTTGGTAATAAAAAGAAAGGTAAAGATTTTTACCTTTCTTTTTAAAGGTAAAGATTTTTGAAGAGAACTATTTGTGACAATCAAGTTTATGAGATTGGGGATCTTTATTTTGTAGACATTATTTACTAGGTGGTAGAGTTCTGCATTGTCTCGTCCGGGTCTGGTACCACAGCCTTACCTATTCCTTCCGCAATAGCGTCAGTGCTTGTCGCTTTCGTGTTCCGGTTTGGAGGGTAAGGTAGCCGGTAAACTCATGCATGTAGTATTAGACCTCGCCACAAGATAGCAACGCACCATTAACATCTTTGGTGTTTTTTTTATATCATAAGATAGCAAACAAGAAGATGGGTCTCCTGATGGAAAGAGTCAACCATCGCCTATAGACACCAAAGGTGTTAATGGTGCGTTGCTATCTTGTGGTGAGCTCTAATTGGTGTCTATAGGCGATGGTTGACTTTTTCCATCACGAGACCCATCTGTTTGTTTGCTAGCTTATGGTATAAAAAAAAAAAAAAAATTAAGGTATTAGATATTATGTAACATATATTCAATGATAACAGTGTACCTTGCTTTCTTTGATAGCGATCACATATCGTTGGGCTACTCGCTCAGCTGGGGAGTATCCATCTGCATATGATGAATCCTGAAAACACAAAAAAATGTGTTGTTTTGAAAATATACCTACTATACATATGATGAATCCTGAAAACAGAAAAAAATGTGTTGTTTTGAAAATATACCTACTATACATATGATGAATCCTGAAAACAGAAAAAATGTGTTGTTTTGAAAATATACCTACTATACATATGATGAATCCTGAAAACAGAAAAAAATGTGTTGTTTTGAAAATATACCCCTGAAGATTTTTTGTTTATTTATTGTTACAAATTCGGTTTCGATGCTAGGGACTTCAAAAGAGCTTTTAATCGTTTCCACCAATAAACAATTTTTTTCTGGTTTCACAATGAAACTTAATTTTGGTGTTTTAATGAATAAGAACTAACTTTCAAGAAGGCATTTCTTCATTTATATTGGGTCAACAGACTCCGACATAAATCAGTATTTCGTTTTTTAAGCTATTTTTTTAGTATTCATTATTATTTCGATTTTTTTTGTGAATGATACGCAATCCCGTTGAAAACAGGTTTTTTTATTTAAAAACAACTCATTGATGTATAAATCGAAAAGTATTGATACTTTTATGTAATAGTAAAAAGCTTTTAGTTTTTTAAATTTAATATAAAAGTAAAAAATGTAAAACAAAAATCTTTAGAAATACTTAACCGGAAAAATTCATGTTGGCAATGTATCTCTCTCATCTGCATTGTATCTCATTTTCAATTAAATCTTTTTGACCCGCTAAGAAGGCATGGCATTCACCCCTACGGTAAAACCAATACCTAGTATAGCATTAACTTTTATGTGGAGGGTAGGTAGACCTAAATACAAATGATTATGAAAATTGGTGCAGATTGAAAATTATCTGGGGGCAAATGTTACTGAGTATTTTTTGCTAAGATCTATGCCAGAACCTTCATACTTGAGTTTGACCTTATATGATTTAATTATATCTTAAACTTTCCCCCAATCACATATTTATAATTATTTCAAATATTTTTTTAGCCCATTCTAAGGTTTAACATAGTATGTAAAAAACGGTTTAGAAATTTTTGTCTCAATCTTGACGAACACAAGTGAGTTAAGAGATATGGAGTTGACATAAAACTAAAATATTTAAAGGATTAATAAATAATATTTTTAGGATATAAATTCGGCAAAAATAGAAGTCATGTTATATTGAACGAAAATCTGGGAGCATTACGTCATCTTGATGTTGTCATTTTCATAGAAACCACAGAATATGTAATGTAGATATTACCACGGCGTTATGTCATTGTAAGACCATGCCAATCTAGAGCGTTTTTGAGGCTATTTTTAATTTTCAATTCGAAACGCGAAATTTTTGTTCTAAATGTATGTTGTTTAACAAATATAATATATAGTCTTATAGATTAATTTTATAGGTTAAAATTCATGATAAGGTGAATAAAATTAAAGATTTTCTCAAAGTTAGCCAACTAGCCCATTGTAGACTTTTAAAACACATAATTAAATGGGTATTTTTCACAGACCACATGAATCGAATAGATACGCCATTGGGAAACGTTTCGCTCCTATTACTGTCAAAAATTTCATATATTTGTAGGTTATATTGTGAAAAAATAGAAATAAACCATGTTGTACTGTTTTATCGAACCAAATGAGATGACAAGGTTTAAAAATTATCCTTGAAATTATTTTCATTTGTGAGTAGTATAACTCTATATATCTGTATGTAATTGCAAGCTACGCTGACAAACTCAGAAATTGTCTTGACAGGTATATCCATTTAATTCTTGGTATTTTCTCAATAATTTTGTTGGATTACATACGCTGCTCAAGGTAAAAGTTTTGTTTTCGGTGAATCAATATGAATAGTGGAGTATCAGCGGGTTGTCCGTGGTTACCTCGAACAAGACCTCGTAGGGGTCCGCGGCGCAGGCGGGCAGGCGGTTGACGACGGCGCGGTAGAAGCACGTGGTCTGCGGGTAGAGCGCCATCACGAGCGCGCCCTTGGGGAACAGCGCCGGCTCGTCCGTGCGCGGCTCCGCGCGCATCAGCGGCAGCGGCACCACGCGCCGCTTGCTCAGCACGTGCCGGTTCTTCTGCTCCTCGTCGATGTCGTCCACCTCGTACTTGCCCTGCGCCGGCAGCCAGCTCACCACCTACAGGCCCCAAGCTATATACCATCCTGAGGTTAATATGAACTACCTAATGGGAGGGCCGCAAATACAAATCACACATTTTTGAATAAAAATTAAATAAAAATTTTAAAAAATTATTTCAAGGAAAATTGATAAATAAGTATACAAGTAAGGAAAACACACAAGTGTATAAAAACACAAATATACAGGTAAGGAAAGTACAAAAAGCGAGCTTATTTCGTAGTGGGATGTCTTACAGCTTGCTCACACAAAGAAAACAGTAAAGTTTTGTGCATGTTACATTAAATTAAAAAATGCTTTGCAGACCGCAAAATAATTCGCAAGCAACACAATAACAAGTTGTGGGCCGCATGCGGCCCTCGGGTCGTGCGTTGGACAGCTCTGACCTACACCATATGCATAATAGAAAGGGAGCCCAAGAGGATATTTTTGCATTTCCTCGAGCGAGTCAGATTAATATAGCAGAGATACCATTGAGGCTCTCCAGCAAATATAAGTCCTTTATAAAGGCGGGTAACTAGGGCAAAAAATCCAATAACCTTGGCTTGTGGAAATTATCAAATTATAATTATTATTTTTTCGTTTTTCTTACATAATT
This sequence comes from Apodemia mormo, assembly GCA_036924255.1. Classification (NCBI taxonomy): domain Eukaryota; kingdom Metazoa; phylum Arthropoda; class Insecta; order Lepidoptera; family Riodinidae; genus Apodemia; species Apodemia mormo. Next base: position 11,762,873 of record JAUPFN010000019.1, on the reverse strand, counting down.
TCCTACATAATAAAAGAAAATTCAGACGCGCTCGAGAATTTCAAACTAATGTTTTCTTTGCAACTTTGTGACCCTCCCACTCCCTTACGCTACACTTGAATTGGCAGACGTTGTAAATATTACGTAGTAATTAACCCACCATACCTTAATCTGACGCGATTTAGTGTATCCATGTCACAGTTTTTTTAAACATTTTTTTATAGTACTCAGTGACTTAAAATCACATTTAAATCACGCTTACTCTCACTCGCTTCGCTCGTGCGCTAACTTCCCACAGTGCAATAAACGGCTACTTAAGTCTTTCGTACCGTAATGTACTATTTATTATCGCTAGATTTTTTCCCTACCATTGAATGAAAATGAAGCACACTATATAAGCTTTTATTTTTACTATAATTTAATCTACAAAATTCAATAGGTCCCTATGAAGCTCGATTAACTACGCATTTAACATCTTGGGCTCCCCTTATAGTATACTAGCTGCACCCTGCAGCCCGCTGCATTATATTATTATTTTGTGAATCCCGCGGGAACAACTCATTTTCCAGAATAAAAAGTAGTTTATACACAAGATATTTTCAAGATTTCATTATTTTTACACGCTTTTTTTTTACACGCTTTTTATTAGCTTCACCTGTATGTTTGTATGTTTGTTTCTAAACGACTTCTTTGGGCGCGATTTTGGCCCACTTTAAACGGCCAAATTTCGTTCAAACTTTGTAGATTTATCGAGGACCGATGACAGTACACTAATTTGATAAAATTATTAGGTTCACCTGTATGTTTTTATGTTTGTTTGTAACCGACTTCTTTGGGCGTGATTTTGACCCACTTTAAACGGCCAGATTTCGTTCAAACTTTGTAGATTTATCGAGAACCGATGACAATACACTAATTTGACGTTTTTTGACCTGTATGTTTGTATGTTTGTTTGTAACCGACTTCTTTGGACGCGATTTTGACCCACTTTAAACGGCCAGATTTCGTTCAAACTTTGTAGATTTATCGAGGACCGATGACAATACACTAATTTGATAAAATTATTCCATTTTTCAATTTGCAAAATATGATTTTTGTTAACTTATATAATTTTCATCTATAGTTGATAAGGTAAGAAACTTAATTAAATTTTTTTATAATTTTTCTCTACAGTCGATAAGACAGGATTTGATGTTAATTTTAATTTCTAATAATTATCTTTAGCCGATTTCTCTAATATTGACAAATTTTTGAATACTTAGGAGAATTTTAATTCTACAAAACAAATAATAGTTTTAAATAAAAAATAAAAAAATCACGCTTTTATAAATAAACCAAAGTAAAAAGTAAAAAATAAATAATAGTTTAAAAAAACTAAAACTACTTTTTTTATAAAAAACCAAACTAAAAATTAGAAAATAAATTTTAATAAATTTGAATTAAAAATAGTGTAAAAAATTTTTATAAATAAAAATCAATAATTGTACAAATAAGAAAAAAAATGTATTTTATAAAAAAGGGTGGCTTGATTTTCTTAATATATCATCGAAATGATAATCCTTCTACTCATATCTGTCAGTAAAATATTAATAACTATTGACAACATGAACCTCACGCTTTTTTACACGCTTTTTATTAGCCTTACCTGGGCCCCAAGTCTGCTAATTAAAAATTGGATCAATAGCATCGCGATTGGGTCGTGTTTGAATAATTTGACACATTTCGTATTCTGTTAATTATTTAAGACCAATTGCGTTTCATTGACACACCATCCAAATACGATTCAATCGCTATTGAAAAATTCGCTATTCTGCTCCATTTCTACCTTTCAATCGCGTTACAGTTGTCCCTCGATCGCGCACTAAACGGTAGTCTGGGCCCCAAGTCTGCTAATTAAAAATTGGATCAATAGCATCTCGATTGGGTCGTGTTTGAATAATTTGACACATTTCGTTTTCTGTTAATTATTTAAGACCAATTGCGTTTCATTGACACACCATCCAAATACGATTCAATCGCTATTGAAAAATTCGCTATTCTGCTCCATTTCTACCTTTCAATCGCGTTACAGTTGTCCCTCGATCGCGCACTAAACGGTAGTCTGCTCTGAATTTGACGTATGTTTGACATTTATTTCAATTGCCTCTCAGTGACAATCTTACTATTGAAGTACAATTCAACAACAATAGCTTTTTTAGAATTGTTTCTTTGAATTTTCTTGAAATTATTAGCAAAATACATGAGAGAATGTAATGTGCAATTAGAAACAATTGAATTAACATAAGATATATATAAAAAAACGTCAGCCAAGTGAAATTAGACAAAAACATCTTTTTCAAAATCCAGACACAGACGAATTGAAGAGGATATAAGTTCTTGTCTTGGCATAACAAAGAGGTCTTGAAATATGATTTACCCTTAACAATAAAAAAGAAAGTCTGACTTGTGTATCTTACTTTGCCTCTGTAATGCAAGCCAAATGTGAATGTATAATAATTACACGGGAAGAAAAATTGTAACATGTCAGAGAGCCATGGAGAGAAGTATTTGAAACTAAGAGACAAAAAACGACATAGTGAAATAAGAAAAAAGACCAATATTATGGATGCTTTGACCCACTGTAAGAAATTAAAATGGAAATGGGCTGGCCACGTAACATGTCAAAATAAAGAGAGATGGGCTAGAAAAATCATTACATGGGCTGCCCCTCCCCCCTGTTCAAGACAGAGTAAAGTGGAGAGAGATGGAGAAGGTCTATATTCGTCTAGAGGTCCTAAATAATTAGAAGAATTTTAAAAACTAGTGAAAAATAAATTCTTTAAAATGCAGTAACTTAAATAAACAATAATGTATCTTCCTATAAAAAAAATGTACTCTATTAGTGTTAAGGAATTAAAAATGGCTTATTATTATTATTGTTATTATTCTTATAGGAGTCCATTAATATTAAGCCTATGTTGGTTTATTCTGGTCTCTGGTGTAGATTTTAGCTCAATAGCATGATAGGTAAATCTTCCGTCGGATTAAGTATTATCACGCTAGTTCCTTTGCAGACTGCAGAATAATTCACACACACACACATATTCATGCAAGATCATGTGGAAAGCAAAGAGAAGGTCGATAAAATTTTCGGTTCACCACGATTCACCAGTTCGCCTGTTAGCAACTAGCAAGATAAATGGTGATCCTCATTGCTGTTTTTTATAAACGTAATAATGGAGTATCGCCTCATCCAAAACACGGTGGTGCTACCACATCACCAACAGACTCCGAGCTACCAAAAATATCTCATTTACACTAATTTTGCCCGACCCGAGAAAAGGACCCAAGATATAAGCTAAAAAGGTTAATCCCAAAACCACGGTGTAATTGTGAAATTGTGAATTTATGTAAATGCTTTTCACAATCTTGTAGTAGCATTTTGGTAAAGTTTCCCACTTGGAAAAGAACTTCCAGAGCAAACAATTAGAAAATTCAATTAAAATCTTGCACAATGGTGTGAATATCAGCAGGTTAGTATTTATACTCGGATCAAAAGACAAAATCATATCCTATCTATTCTGATAATCTTTGCCACTCAGAAGATACTCTGAACAGATTTTGTTGTGTTGATTTTCCGTTTCAGATACCTAATATTATACTTATTACTTAAGATGAAATATAATGACCACCAAAAAAAAATTGTAACCATAAAATATCTCACCAAAAAAATTAAATCTGTACCAAAAATAAGATACCTTAAATAACATCTATCTAGCTATTTAAGTCATGCCTGCGCTTCAAAATGTATTCAATACCCAAAATTAGTAAACAATCACCAAATTGTGTTATTACTACCCGGTACTCAAATATATCACTACTTTTGCTTTAAAATGTCTGTTTAAAATGTGATTTCATAATTTTTGAAGACTGATTCTTCATTATGATTTTAAAATAATTATAATTAAACAAAGAGGACTGAGTATTAAAGTTTTTGAAGATTGATCCTTCATTAAGATTTTAAAATTACAAGAAAAGACTTCCTTATTAAGTTTTAGGTTCATTTTTAAATAACATGTTGACTGTTGTATTTATTAACAATTTGAAAAAGATTTAATAAATACTTAAATAATAATATTGTTTTAGTAGCCATTATTTTATTTAAAGCTCTAAGATCAGACTTTAATAGACATTTTCAGTACCATAAGTTAAACTTTAGAAAATCATTTGTAATTTTTGAGAAAACAATTATTTATCTACATTAAATGTAGATTTTATTTTCTTTTGTAGGATAAAAAATATGTCACATACTTGGATAAACTTTCAAATTATAATGCGGTAATATTTTGGTGATTGTTTACTATATCTGGGTTGTTCAGCAATTACTTTGGAGATACAGAATTATTTTGGATATAAGTTAGCAGGCTTTAAATTTATTGGTTACAATTTCATACTAAAAGGAGGATTAAATTCTGGTAATTACTATTTTTAGTAGTTTATAGTGATTTTTTTGGCATTTTATTTAATTATATCTATTGATTGTTTAAACATAAGCCTATTACTACTATGCTAAGCAACTATGTTAACATTTTAAGTAACTGGCACTTGCTAATAATTAAAATTAATAAATGCTTAATGTCCGTTGGCAAGAGTGCATTTCATAATGTATCTCAAACCAAGTTTCAAGGGAGTTCAAGTTTCTACTTAAGTGCACACCTTAGAGCACCACACACCACCTTAGAGCTTTAAATAAAATAATGGCTACTAAAACAATGTTATTATTCAAGTATTTATTAAATCTTTTTCAAATTATTAATAAATTAAACAGTCAACATGTTACTTAAAAATGAACCTAAAACTTAATAAGGAAGTCTTTCCTTGTAATTTTAAAATCTTAATGAAGGATCAATCTTCAAAAACTTTAATACTCAGTCCTCTTTGTTTAATTATAATTATTTTAAAATCATAGTGAAGATCTTAAGAAGAAAAGTCTTCAAAAATCATGAAATCACATTTTAAACAGACAGGTAGTACATTTTAAAGCAAAAGTTGTGATATATTTGGGTACCGGGTAGTAATAACACAAAAATTTGCTTATTATTTGGTGATTGTTTACTAATTTTGGGTATTGAATACATTTTATTTTATTGCATGACTTATGCGCATGCACAAACTAATAAATAGCTTCAATTGTCCTCCCAAATACTCATTTCTATTGCAGAAAATGATTCACTATAATATGCCAAAGAAGTAGTCATAAAAACAAATAAATAAAGCTTTTTTTATTTTAAAGTAAGAAAACACTTCCACTTAAAAAATATAATATTTTTCACTCAAACATTATTTAATAAATTTCAAATCATCTATGTCTATATATTAAATACACAAATCATCGTTCAGCAAGACTTTATTCACTAAAATGCAAATTCATGTGTACAACAAAATAAATTCATTCTTCATTACTCTAGATTGGACTTCATCATTTGTCTCTTATTCGTGTTATTTTTTCACACATTATGAAATAGTGTAGCATTTCCTTTGCTGCCTTTATAGTATCTACCTATATATTACAGCTATATTTTAAGCTATTTTCGATAGAACAAAACTACATAATTATAACTGGACTGAAATTTGATCGTGTTGGTGGATAACCGTATTTTGGCGATTGTGCCATACGATATTTCTAGATATCTTGACATTTCTTCGCCTGTTTGTGGAGTAACTTGAATAGGTTTTTTAAATATTTTTTTCTGTTTTCAAGATGAAGGCAGCCCTGTATCTGTGATTTGACTTGAATCGTATGCATAATACTATAATACATATTTAAGTTTAAGTAAGTTCGTTTGAAATCGTTTTAGTTTTTGGTTGGTATCGTCATTCTCGGATTCTCACGTCTATTCTTATGAGCTTTTCTTTTTGAAGATCATGAAAGGCAGATTTCTTTATATTCGATTTCTAGTAATCTTTCTTTGGTGCAGTTTCATTCTTGGCAGGCCTATTTTGTATAAGTACATTATATGATTTATTATAAAACAGTCACGGAAATATACGCAGTATATATTATTACACTGTAACATAATTCTTTTAAGGCAATACACATCTTAATCTATGATTTAAGTTTATTGTTTTTAAATATTTACTTAGGTTGACCTTTCCAAAACAGATGATCGATTGGCTTTTTACTTTTCAATTTTTCGATTTGGCATGGATAATCACTATATACAGCCAACGTATTATAAATAAAGTGTTTTTAAATAACCCATAGTTATGTTCTATTGACTAGACATTCAATATAATAATAATTACTTCGAATTTGATCATAGAAAATAAAAAAGTCGTCGTTTTAAAATAAAATAATCATTCATGTATTAATTCAATGTAATGGTAGATTTTAGTAAGCAACACTTAGAATAGTGTCATTGAGATGCTATTACAATCCAATTGTGATACTATTACGATTATGGTTAACATTTAGCAGAATACCAAATTTGTCACAATCATAATCGCGTCGTAATAGCCTGGCAGTTGAATCGTAATTTTACTTAATTTCGCAGAAGACAATAAATTATAATATACCACCATATAGTCGTCTTATCACTGAATCAGTGCGCACGTTAGGCACGGTCGGTTCTCTAGCTGTGAGTCCTCTTATAAACCGATCTACTGACTCGGATTTCGTTACGACAGGCGATATTTGATATATGCTGGCCGATGGATGACTGTTAAGATATAAAATGACGTAGGTGACGTACGCAACGTATAAGTCAAATACACTTTATTCTACTCTAGATAGCGCTACGCTACCTTAGGTTGAAAATACTCTCATACTTCCTCACACGGCCATTCTAGAGGTATAAGACAAGGAGACCCGTTATCGCCCACATTATTTATAACTGTGCTGCAAATCACCATGAAACAACTTAAGTGGTCAAATAAAGGCATAAATATTAAAGGAAGCTACCTTAGCAACTTAGGTAAACAAACATCTTTTTAAAAATCTAGACACAGACGAATTGAAGAGGAGATAAGTTCTTGTCTTGGCCTAACAAAGAGGTCTTGAAATATGATTTACCCTTAACAATAAAAAAGAAAGTCTGACTTGTGTATCTTACCTTGCCTCTCTAATGCAAGCCAAATGTGAATGTATAATAATTACACGGGAAGAAAAATTGTAACATGTCAGAGAGCCATGGAGAGAAGTATTTGAAACTAAGAGACAAAAAACGACATAGTGAAATAAGAAAAAAGACCAATATTATGGATGCTTTTTCCATTTTAATTTCTTACAGTGGGTCAACCACTGTAAGAAATTAAAATGGAAATGGTCTATATTCGTCTAGAGGTCCTAAATAATTAGAAGAATTTTAAAAACTAGTGAAAAATAAATTCTTTAAAATGCAGTAACATAAATAAACAATAATGTATCTTCCTATAAAAAAATGTACTCTATTAGTGTTAAGGAATTAAAAATGGCTTATTATTATTATTGTTATTATTCTTATAGGAGTCCATTAATACCAAGCCTATGTTGGTTTATTCTGGTCTCTGGTGTAGATTTTAGATCAATAGCATGATAGGTAAATCTTCCGTCGGATTAAGTATTATCACGCTAGTTCCTTTGCAGACTGCAGAATAATTCACACACACACACACATATTCATGCAAGATCCCTAATGTGGAAAGCAAAGAGAAGGTCGATAAAATTTTCGGTTCACCACGATTCACCAGTTCGCCTGTTAGCAACTAGCAAGATAAATGGTGATCCTCATTGCTGTTTTTTTATAAACGTAATAACGGAGTATCGCCTCATCCAAAACACGGTGGTGCTACCACATAACCAACAGACTCCGAGCTACCAAAAATATCTCATTTACACTAATTTTGCCCGACCCGAGAAAAGGACCCAAGATATAAGCTAAATAGGTTAATCCCAAAACCACGGTGTAATTGTTAAATTATGAATTTATGTAAATGCTTTTCACAATCTTGTAGTAGCATTTTGGTAAAGTTTCCCACTTGGAAAAGAACTTCCAGAGCAAACAATTCCAAAATTCAATTAAAGTCTTGCACAATGGTGTGAATATCAGCAGGTTAGTATTTATATTCGGATCAAAAGACAAAATCATACCCTATCTATTCTGATAATCTTTGCCACTCAGAAGATACTCTGAACAGATTTTGTTGTGTTGATTTTCCGTTTCAGATACCTAATATTATACTTATTACTTAAGATAAAATATAATGACCACCAAAAAAAAAATTGTAACTATAAAATGTCTCACCAAAAAAATTAAATCTGTACCAAAAATAAGATACCTTAAATAACATCTATCTAGCTATTTAAGTCATGCCTGCGCTTCAAAATGTATTCAATACCCAAAATTAGTAAACAATCACCAAATAATAAGCATTGTGTTATTACTACCCGGTACCCAAATATATCACTACTTTTGCTTTAAAATGTACTACCTGTCTGTTTAAAATTTGATTTCATAATATTTGAAGACTGATTCTTCATTATGATTTTAAAATAATTATAATTAAACAAAGAGGACTGAGTATTAAAGTTTTTGAAGATTGATCCTTCATTAAGATTTTAAAATTACAAGAAAAGACTTCCTTATTAAGTTTTAGGTTCATTTTTAAATAACATGTTGACTGTTGTATTTATTAACAATTTGAAAAAGATTTAATAAATACTTGAATAATAATATTGTTTTAGTAGCCATTATTTTATTTAAAGCTCTAAGGTCAGACTTTAATAGACATTTTCGGTACCATAAGTTAAACTTTAGAAAATCATTTATAATTTTTGAGAAAACAATTATTTATCTACATTAAATGTTGATTTTGTTTTCTTTTGTAGGATAAAAAATATGTCACATACTTGGATAAACTTTCAAATTATAATGCGGTAATATTTTGGTGATTGTTTACTATATCTGGGTTGTTCAGCAATTACTTTGGAGATACAGAATTATTATGGATATAAGTTAGCAGGCTTTAAATTTATTGGTTACAATTTCATACTTAAAGGAGGATTAAATTCTGGTAATTACTATTTTTAGTAGTTTATAGTGATTTTTTTGGCATTTTATTTAATTATATCTAGTGATTGTTTAAACATAAGCCTATTACTACTATGCTAAGCAACTATGTTAACATTTTAAGTAACTGGCACTTGCTAAATGTCCGTTGGCAAGAGTGCATTTCATAATGTATCTCAAACCAAGTTTCAAGGGAGTTCAAGTTTCTACTTAAGTGCGCACCTTAGAGCACCACTCACCACCTTAGAGCTTTAAATAAAATAATGGCTACTAAAACAATGTTATTATTCAAGTATTTATTAAATCTTTTTCAAATTATTAATAAATTCAACAGTCAACATGTTACTTAAAAATGAACCTAAAACTTAATAAGGAAGTCTTTCCTTGTAATTTTAAAATCTTAATGAAGGATCAATCTTCAAAAACTTTAATACTCAGTCCTCTTTGTTTAATTATAATTATTTTAAAATCATAGTGAAGATCTTAAGAAGAAAAGTCTTCAAAAATCATGAAATCACATTTTAAACAGACAGGTAGTACATTTTAAAGCAAAAGTTGTGATATATTTAGGTACCGGGTAGTAATAACACAAAAATTTGCTTATTATTTGGTGATTGTTTACTAATTTTGGGTACTGAATACATTTTATTTTATTGCATGACTTATGCACATGCACAAACTAATAAATAGCTTCAACTGTCCTCCCAAATAGTCAAAAAAACTTAAAACTCAGAGTAAACTCATTTCTATTGCAGAAAATGATTCACTATAATATGCCTAAAGAAGTAGTCATAAAAACAAATAAATAAAGCATTTTTTTAATTTAAAGTAAGAAAACACTTCCACTTAAAAAATATAATATTTTTCACTCAAACATTATTTAATAAATTTCAAATCATTTATGTCTATATATTAAATACACAAATCATCGTTCAGCAAGACTTTAATCACTAAAATGCAAATTCATGTGTACAACAAAATAAATTCATTCTTCATTACTCTAGATTGGACTTCATCATTTGTCTCTTATTCGTGTTATTTTTTCACACATTATGAAATAGTGTAGCATTTCCTTTGCTGCCTTTATAGTATCTACCTATATATTACAGCTATATTTTAAGCTATTTTCGATAGAACAAAACTACATAATTATAATTGGACTGAAACTTGATCGTGTTGGTGGATAACCGTATTTTGGCGATTGTGCCATACGATATTTCTAGATATCTTGAAATTTCTTCGCCTGTTTGTGGAGTAACTTGAATAGGTTTTTTAAATATTTTTTTCTGTTTTCAAGATGAAGGCAGCCCTGTATCTGTGATTTGACTTGAATCGTATGCATAATACTATAATACATATTTAAGTTTAAGTAAGTTCGTTTGAAATCGTTTTAGTTTTTGGTTGGTATCGTCATTCTCGGATTCTCACGTCTATTCTTATGAGCTTTTCTTTTTGAAGATCATGAAAGGCAGATTACTTCATATTCGATTTCTAGTAATCTTTCTTCGGTGCAGTTTCATTCTTGGCAGGCCTATTTTGTATAAGTACATTATATGATTTATTATAAAACAGTCACGGAAATATACGCAGTATATATTATTACACTGTAACATAATTCTTTTAAGGCAATACACATCTTAATCTATGATTTAAGTTTATTGTTTTTAAATATTTACTTAGGTTGACCTTTCCAAAACAGATGATCGATTGGCTTTTTACTTTTCAATTTTTCGATTTGGCATGGATAATCACTATATACAGCCAACGTATTATAAATAAAGTGTTTTTTAAATAACCCATAGTTATGTTCTATTGACTAGACATTCAATATAATAATAATTACTTCGAATTTGATCATAGAAAATAAAAAAGTCGTCGTTTTAAAATAAAATAATCATTCATGTATTAATTCAATGTAATGGTAGATTTTAGTAAGCAACACTTAGAATAGTGTCATTGAGATGCTATTACAATCCAATTGTGATACAATTACGATTATGGTTAACATTTAGCAGAATACCAAATTTGTCACAATCATAATCGCGTCGTAATAGCCTGGCAGTTGAATCGTAATTTTACTTAAATAGCAGACTTGGCCCCCAGTATGTTTGTGCGTTTGTAACCGACTTCTTTGGGCGCGATTTTGACCCACTTTAAACGGCCAGATTTCGTTCAAACTTTGTAGATTTATCGAGGACCGATGACAATATACTAATTTGATAAAATTATTCCATTTTTCAATTTGCAAAATATGATTTTTGTTAATTTATATAATTTTCATCTATAGTCAATAAGGTAAGAAACTTAATTAAAAAATTTTATAATTTTTCTCTACAGTCGATAAGACAGGACTTGATGTTAATTTATGAGTGGGGGCTTTTTAAGATATTATCAAAATGATAATCTTTCTACTCTGTTACGTTTTCATGTAGCGTTGCAGTAGTGATGTATTTGAGTAAGAATGCGAAATTAGGTTGCGTGAGCAGGGTAATGAAGGTAAGTGCAAGCTGGTAAGTTAGTTGCCTCGAGAATGTCGAGTTGCACTTCGTAAAATTGGCCGATGTAGTGTGTCGCTCGATCAGTTAGCGAAGCCAGTTTTCAGCCCCTTGGACAGTGGTGATTACCCCGGAGCGGCAACTAAAATTTCGCCGTCTTAAAGTACGCAAGTTTGGGTGTGAATGAGTAAGGTGCGTTTAGTGTGGAATTAGGTAAAATAAATGTACATAATATTTATAGATATAGATATATCACCATCCATGTTAATTTTACATTGATATATATATATAGATATACAGTCTTGTAGTTTTCGTTTTTTATTAATTGTAATTAAACGACACTGAATTTATTAGCCATTCGCATTCGGTGACCTACAATTGTTGATTAGAATTTAAAAAAAAAAATTTAACTCAATTGATTTTTTCACAAGTTACAGTGTTTCCGGAGTTTCATACATGACGGACAGGAAAATTTTTTGACCTATTTTGATGTTTTTTTTTTCCGTTTCTATTGCACTAAGTCAATTTTTAGAAAGTATATAATTAATCTCCATTAAATTATCTCGATAATAGTATGCAAAATATCTTGATTCCCTTAACTAACAAGGCTATAATACTAAAAATACAAAATGAGGCGAAAAAAATTTTCGATCGTAAAGCATCTCTCTCTGATGCTTCGCATCATGAGCCGTGCAATAGTTTAAATTAAAAAAAAAACAAGCTATTATAAATAAACCAAACTAAAAAGTAGAAAATAAATAATAGTATAAAAAAACTAAAAACATGCTTTTTATAAAAAAAAAAAAACAAACTAAAAAATAGAAAATAAATTTAAATTAAGAACAGTGTTAAAAATTTCATAAATATAAATTAATAATAGTGTGAATAAAAAAAAATATTTTATTTTAAAAAAAGCGTGGGGTGCTTTTTAAGATATTATCGAAATCACTCTACTCATATCTGTCAATAAAATATTTATGACTATTGACACCATGCACGACACGTTTTTTTAAAATAAAATATTTTTTTTTATTCACACTATTATTAATATATATTTACTGAAATTAATTAAGAATAGTGTTACTATTCTTAATTTAAATTTATTAAAATTTATTTTCTATTTTTTAGTTTGGTTTTTTTTTTACAAAAAGCGTGTTTTTAGTTTTTTTAAACTATTATTTATTACATCCAGTTTACACTCTATTTAATAAATGTTACATTACAACAAAATGCCTTCAACGAAACTACAATATGGCCACTTACAATCTAGTATTATGTTGTCGCAAACAATAGTATCTATTGTAGACAATAGCAAATCATGCATAACAACACCTGCACTTATATTGGTAAAGAAATATAGCAAAAGAAGGTTTTCAATTTTTGTATGATAATATTACGAAATAGTTTGTTCGAAATGTTTTTTTTTTTTGTTATTATAAGTAAAAACAATAATTATTTTATCATTACGACATATTTATGGACTAGTAAAAGTGATATATAAAATTATATTAATTGTCACAGCGGCACTTTATATAAATAGCTACTAAAATATATTAAATAAACATCTAAGCCTACAAATACAAACATTATTATGCTCATCACAAAAAACAGAGCCCCATAGCTGTATAGTCGGGGCCGCCAACCGATCAATCAACCGGGCGATAAAAAGGCAGGTTTGATTTCAATTTTTCAATCAAGAACCAATATTCTACGGCAATCCATGGTTTATGAAAGGAATAAATAAATTATCCACAATGTGTTACGACACATTGTGTATGTGTTATGAAAGGTTAACAAAACAGATATACAAGGCGAATGTGGAAGGATGTAGATACCGGGGTAGACCAAACTGACGTACCATGATCAGATTGATTGAGTACTGTCCGAAGGTGGTGTCAAGAGTCTTCGCAATCGGCATGTCTGTATGAAGCGATTAACGAATGTGGAGGAAGTAAGACAAGTCTGCAAGGGTCATGATTTATGGCACTCGATCCTCTCTGCCTACCCCGTAAAGGATCTGGCGTAAAGATAAAATGTATGTATGTTATGGCACAAAGGTGACAGAGTGGGCAGCCCCACCTCGGCCAGGATCCAGTTCTCCTCCTTGTCGGAGACGCGCACGAGCGCGGCGACGGCGTCGCCGGGGCGCGCGATGTGCCCCGGGTCCGCGGGCACGGCGCCGCACAGCGGGGGCGCGCGCTCTCCCACGCGCCCCACGTGCAGCGGCAGCGTCTGCGCCGCGCTCAGCAACATCTTCATCAGCGCGCCGCACCCGATTGTTTCCTTGTTACCGGCGTGCCGGGCCTACATACAAGGATCTTTGTATTCAAGTAGAACTTCCATAGTATCGTTGTGATTTGAATACCCGATGGAACAAAAATGTGATACCAATAAGCAAAAGAATACAACATACATATAGGAACAAAGGTTATTCTTGTCCTTATATTGCCGGCTTAATCCTATATTAAGCCAGCGAGATAAGGATAAGAATAACAATGTGGATATACCTATAGGAACAAAGGTTATTCTTGTCCTTATATCGCCGGCTTAATCCTATATTAAGCCAGCGAGATAAGGATAAGAATAACAACGTGGATAAGGATAAGGGAAAGAATGTGGATAAGGATAAGGAGAAGTATGTGAATAAGAATGAGAAGGATTTTTTTTATATATCATAAGATAGCAAAGAAGCAGATGGGTCTCCTGATGGAAAGAGTCAACCATCGCCTATAGACACCAAAGATGTTAATGGCGCGTTGCTATCTCGTGGCGAGATCTAATGCCACATGCATAAGTTTACCGGCTATCTTACCCTCCAAACCGGAACACGACAGCGACAAGCACTGACGCTTTTGCGGCAGGAATAGGTCAGGCGGTGGTACCAGACCTGAGCGAGACAATGCAGAACTCTCCGACCTAGTAGCCACGATGATAGTGACTCGATAGCCAATCGGTCGCCTTTTACGACCTGCCTGGCAGGCCGGGACCAATACGGCGTAAATTGATAAGTAGAAAGATGTAGATAAGGATGAGAAGAAGGATGTTGATATAAGAATATGGATAAGGATGAGGAGAAGGACGTGGATAAGGAGAAGGATTTTTCAGGGTTGGCATGATAAAAACAAATTATTTACTTTTTGATATACAGAGCTGTCCTTTACGTTTAAGTATAAAATCTCTGATAGAATTTAAATATTACTCACTTGTATACGCCTTTCATTCTTGATAGCTCGTATTTCATAAATACGTGACAGTGCTGCCCTCAATACCCTCTCTTCCTGTTCAGCAGCATTTAGACCAGATTTGTAAAGATTCTTCAACTGCATTTGCTGCAAATTGAATGTTACATTACTTTTCTATTCCAGGAATATCTTCTATACCAGGAATTAGTTGGTGCCTCAACAATTACTTTAAATCTGGTAGTTGATAAGAGGCTAGGGTCAGATTTCACTTTTTTTAGATTTGGGGAGTACTGTACAATCGTCTTAGCAAAAATTTAAAAGCAAAGTAATAATTCAAATTATTTAGTAAGTTACCTGTTGAGAAGAACTTGAAGAGTCTTCCGTCGATGGTGATGATTCAGCTGCTTTTTCTGCACGTAGTATTGAATCAATGCATTGTTCATTGCGACCTCTCTCAGCTTCTATATCATATAGTAGTCTGTGCAATGATCTGAGGCGTTCCTAGAAACATAATATTCCTTATATACTGTATAATAATTTTTTTATAATCCATACATAATGATTTTTAACATGTTTTTATAAATCCATTCATAAGAACAAACTTTCCTGGGTCATTGTGTATGGACTCATTTCTCTTTACTTTGTATATGTCGTAGTGAAATTGTCAGTAACGTTAGATTATAATCTACCTAAGTGATATTATAATTTAACTGCTAACCTAACCTGACCAAATTATAAAATCCCTAGGTAGATTATAATCTAACAGCTATTGACAATTTCACTGCGACATATATATAGCTGACAGGAATGTGTTGATATCTCAGAATTGAGATCTATTTAAGTGCAGGGTTTTGTAAACAAACTTCTAAAATTTTAGTTACAAGTATAAAACGAAGTCGCTTTCTCTGTCTGTCCCTATGTATGCTTAAATCTTTAAAACTACGCAACGGATTTTGATGCGGTTTTTTTAATACATAGATTGATTCACGAGGAAGGTTTTAGTATATAAACCTTTCCAATGTTTTAGTTAAGTAGACTAAAACCTTTAAGTTAAATAAAGGTTTTAGTATATAAACCTTCTCCGTATTGGTTCCGGGCTCCTTTGAAGAATAGGCCAACTGCCGTTCTACCAGGCAGGTCGTAAGAGGCGACCGATTGGATTTACGAGTCACTAACATCGTTGCTACTAAGTGGTAGAGTTCTGCATTGTCTCGTCCGGGTCTGGTACTACCGCCTTACTTATTCCTGCCGCAATAGCGTCAGTACTTGTCGCTGTCGTGTTCCAGTTTGGAGGGTAAGGTAGCCGGTAAACTTATGCATGTAGCACTAGACCTCGCCACAAGATAGCAACGCACCATTAAGACTTTTGGTGTCTATAGGTGATGGTTGACTCTTTCCACCAGGAGACCCATCTGCTTGTTTGCTATCTTATGATATAAAAAAAAATCCCACAGGAACAAAAGCTACGCGAGTGAAACCACGGGCAGGTCGCTAGTTCTAAAATAAATTTATATAACAATTTCTTGTTTCTTGGTACCACCACAATGTTTGCTACTTAAAAAATTGCGAAACCAAGAGAATATGTGACAAGGGATTTGGATGTTTTTTTTAAATAATAATAATAACAGTGCTGGACAAATCACACAAATTGAACCCCAAAGCAAATAATTTATTTGTATTATGGGTGTCAGCCAACAATACTAATACATACATAGATAAGATGATTATGATATGAAAGGTCTTTAAAAATTCTAATTTTCAATAATATTTTTTAAGGATAAGTAGCAGTTTGACCCAACATTTTTTTTAATTTGACATAAATAATATACTAATAATAAACCATAGATGTTTTTAAAATTAAGTTCAAAAGGTTATCCCACATTTATTTTTCACTGGCTTCATTCAAATATCACATTGTAAGATTTTTATTGGTAACAGTTTAGAAAGGTGTCTCATCGATAGGGGATAGGGGACGCGGGGGAGGGGGGGAGAGGAGGGGAGCGGGGGGGATGTTCAAACCCACTTAAACCCGCCACCGAAAACACATAGTTTTTTAATGATTTTTTTCGGTCATAAAACTGCCATACAAAATGTCCCAAAAATTTTAAATTATGCCACTGAATTGAAGAAAAAGGAGAGAGAAATAATCGCAGTCACCCTCCCCCCCTTCGTCGAAAGAGACATTTTAATTACATTATTTTATTTTTTTAATGTTGAAGTTAGATTCTTCTTAAATTTCTATAAAATGCACTTTGCTACTTAAAAATATAGTTTAAGGTTCTATAACATACAGCTTCTTAATATAAATACTTCATTATTATTATTATTTATTAATGGACAAGCAGCCCTTGGCTGATACGTCCATATCTATGTGCCAGTGTTTCGAATTTGCCATTTATCAAATTGATTGTTGAATGCATTGATTGAAGTTGCTTCAATAATTACTCCGTGGTAATCTGTTCCATGTGCTTAAGACACAATTGTTAAGGATGTGGTGTCCAACTTTTGTGCGAGAGTCTCCTTGTAAGTTTATAGTTGTTATTGCGTCTACTACTTCATGTGACCAGACTCGTATTGAGTATAGATGGCAACTAAGCACAATCATACTTATTTGACACAACCTTGAACACTTCTATGATATCTCCCCTCTGCCTTCAGTCCTTTAAAGCAGGCAGATTCAACTTTTCCAGCATTTTCTCATAAGCTCGCCGTGTTGGTCCCGGCCTCCTTTGAAGAATAGGCCAACTGCCGTTCTGCCAGGCAGGTCGTAAAAGGCGACCGATTGGCCATGCGCGTCACTACCATCGTGGCTACTAGGTGGTAGAGTTCTGCATTGTCTCGCCCGGGTCTGGTACCACCGCCTTATCTATTCCTGCCGCAATAGCGTCAGTGCTTGTCGCTGTCGTGTTCCGGTTTGGAGGGTAAGGTAGCCGGTAAACTTATGCATGTGGCATTAGACCTCGCCACAAGATAGCAACGCACCATTAACATCTTTGGTGTCTATAGGCGATGGTTGACTCTTTCCATCAGGAGACCCATCTGCTTGTTTGCTATCTTATGACATAAAAAAAAAGAAAAAAAAAAGCTATTTTCCGCAGACATTGCGGTATTTTTCTAGCCCTTTTCTGAACATTCTCTATGAAATCAATGTCTTTGGAGAAATAAGGATTCCAAATTTGGAAGGCATATTCTATAGTTGGCCTTATATATGATTTATAAATTTTGGTGAAAGTTGCAAGCGTTATGCGCTGAAAGGAGCATCTGATGGTGTACATAAGACTGTTAACAGGCTTTACCATTTTGTCTATATTCGATGCCCACTTCAAATTGTCTGTTATAGTCACTCTGAGATTCCTTTGTGATGTTACCGATGTTAATTTTATATTTCCAATAGTATAAGAGTGATGCAGGTTGCAGCGTCCTATGTGCAAAACACAACACTTGTTTGGATTAAGGCTTATGTATGATCCACTCATTAGTCCACTCATGAATGTTATTTAAGTCTGCCTGGAGGGTATGTCTATCAGTTAATAGATTACCGAAATATTTGACATCATCAGCAAAGAAACAGGAACCTGATTTTATAATTGCACAAAGATCTGCAGTACATACCAAACAGGGGTGGTGCCAGTACCGAGCCTTGAGGTACTCTACTGTGTACTTCCTTTACTTCAGAAAACTTCTAACCCACACGAACTTGGAATGTTCTTCCAGTAAGATAGTTTGTAATCCACTTTAGAAGTTTACCTATTAATCCAAGATATTCAAGTTTTATGAGAAGGCGTTGGTGGGGCACCCTGTCAAAGGCTCGTTCAAAATCTACATAAAAAACATCTGTTGGGTTGCCACTGTCAAAATCACTTGCCCATTTATCATAACACATTAACAAGTTAGTTATTGTTGATCTTCTTTCCACAAATCCATGTTGCTGCTTTGGTATAGTGCCAGTCTTCGCCATGAACTTCTTTAGGTTATTACAGATTATTCTCTCCATGCATTTGCAAGCTATGCTTGTTAAGCTTATGAGGCGGTAGTTTGTAGGATTGAGCTTATCTCCCTTTACAGTAAACAGGAGTGACTACAGCATGTTTCCAATCCTGTGGTAGGACACCTTCATTGAATGAGGTTGTCATTATATCAGCCAAAACTGGAGCTAACTGCTCTGCACACTGCTTAAGTACTATACTCGGCAAGCCTTCTGGGCCTGCAGCAGCATCAGTACGCAAGTTTTGTAACACTGTTAGTATCTCAGAAGTGCTGAAGGATATAGTATCAAGTGATTCCCTTACTCTTGGCACAAACTGAATATTGATAGGGTGGTTGATATCTGGTTCCTTACAATATGCCTTTTGTAAGGAACCAGATATCAACCACCCCTTGGATACTAGTCGGATTGAGTGTGCTACAGCACTGCGGGAAATGCAGCTCCTCCGCCCTTACGTAACAAAACACAGGCACCATTGCTCGCCTAAGCAGCTACGGCTCGCAAAGTGCCTGCACTTTGGTACAGCGGGTGGGGGCTGCTTCCCTCTGCGTCTCCACGATTTCTAAAAACATTCTAGGGGTAGGGCAAACAAGACAAAGAGAAAGTTGGGGTACTCTGATTCGGATCTTTATAAAGATTACTAGATCTGACCAAAAAACCAAAACTATTTAAATATGTTTTGTAAAATATAAACAAAATTTTCATTTTTTTTTCCTAAAAAAATACGTATTTCCGCAAATTGAAATTTTGTGTAAAGATTTAACAAATAAAGATCTTAAGATTTAGCAAATTAGAGATTTAGAAAAAAAAATACAAGTGTCCAACAAAAAAAAAACTAACGAGGGGTTATCAGAAGACCTAGAAGCCCCCCACACCTTCAGATTTCCTGTTTTGATGTGGAACGTTTCTAAACCCAACCCTTTTTATTTTATAATTTACATAAACTTTATTTTATAATTTTTATTGTAATAACAATTGTATCTAATTAGTACATGTAACTATTACAGAGGCAGTGATTTCAAAATAACTATGTTATTTTTACGATACCAATACCTAAACAATTTTTAAAAATTTCTGACTGCTGTCTGTTATTCTGTTTGTACAGGGTAATCTCAGGAATGGCTAAACCGATTTTGGTGGAACTTTCACTGAAAGATAGAGTTTATATGGCGAACATAGGCTATTTTACTCGAATGGCTAAAAGCAAGTAATGTATTTGGATCAGGCTAACAAAGTCGCGAGTAATAACTAATTGAAAATATAAAAGTTAAGGCAGATAATAAGAAAAGAAGAAATAGGTTAAAATTAATTTAAATAAGTAAATTTTTCCTCCTGTCAGGCATAATTTCAATAGAATGTCTACTTTTAATTTATCAAATAATTTTTGAGTTTGAAGTAGAGTTTTACACCAAAATATACTTTGTTAGGCAGTATTTGCGCATGAAATTGAATCCCTACATATTTAAATTAATCAAGAGATGAGTTGTAATAAACTTTCACCACTCATAATGTAAATATTTACCAAAATGGCTAGTGTTCTTAACAGTTCGAGTTGCTCTTGTGTACTGACTACCGATTGTTCGAGTAAGCCGTTCTGACTTACTTGAAATGGTTACATGTTTTGTATGACTTCCATCGATTGTTGTTCATTTTTAAATAATATGTGGCTAAATTTAATGTGTCAAGACTGTTATATTCATATGTATCTAGTTTTATGATTATTGTACACAATTTTAATATTTCAATAATTATTGTGTTTACTCTTATTCGGGTCAGCTGGAAGAAATCTTTTATTGGGAATAAGCTCGCCCATTGTACAGTCTGTTTTTAATAAGTCTCTAAGTACTACTTCTCTTTTAATTGTGTACAATAAAGTATTAAATTAATTAAATAAATAAATATATAGACTAATGATGTTCTATGCATTATTATTCTAAGATACCATATAAGAGATTGTGAACATATTCATTTCTAACAATTTCTTGATTCAACCTCATACAATACCACAACTTCATAAATCTTATTTTTAAATATATATTTGCATTAAACCGAGTTATTAAATAGAAAACATAAAATGGCAAAAAAAAACATCTTTACCATAAAACTTAATTTATTTAATTCATTTCAATTATTTTGTCAATATTTGTACATGGTTTTGATAAACCGAAGTTTAATACATATTTTAGCATCACAAAATTGTTATATTTATTTTTGTTCGCTCAACGAATTTTGCAGTTTCAAGAATACAAAATATTTATTTTCTCAGTTTCAAACTTTACGTAGAAAAGTCCTTTATCCTTATGACGGCAGAATTAATTAAAAGCGAGATTACTTTTGAACAAGAATTTTGATTGTATAATAAGTTGCAGGCAACAGTTACTTATCACCTATGGGCAGAAAGTATTTTAGATGTCTAATAGATGACTGCACATATCTTATAAAAAAGCTAGATGTAAGAACATTAAATTGAAATTTACCTGTACTTGTTGAGCTGCAACATCTGCAGTAAGAGGCATTTTTAAAAATCTTTTAATGAGCTAGACAGTTTCAGACTAAGATAAATAACATGCAGCCAACATACTCCTATGAATACCTGGATTAACAGTAAAAATGTAAGATATGTGGTAAATTAGTCAACTTAAAAGTGTAAGTCACTTTACACTTACGATCATAAACCAATTTATCAATTTCACGCTGTTCTTCATAAGAAAAAAAGTACAGAAATTAGTTAAAACCACGGATTAGAAACAATCCTTGATATTTATGAGTGAAACATTCTGTTCAAAGCAAGGCTTCACACAATAATTTTAAAGTTTGTAATAAAGCATGGTTGCTTCTACTAATATTTATGTTTAGCACAAAAATATTTTTTAAGCACATTCAATAATTTACCGTATGTAGGTATTTATCCACAGAACAATATAGTATACAATACTACCATAATACTACGTAAGAGTATTAATTTACTTTTGGATTGGATTCTTATTTGGATTGGATCTAGCACAGGCTATGTTTTCTTAGAACTTGGTTGCCGTAACCAAGAATTGGTAATATATAGGTGCCATCTGTTGAGTATCGTCACAAAACTTTGGTAGAAAATTTGTTGCAGCAGTATATGCAAATTAAGACAATGTTGCTATTTTTCAATTAATATTTTCCTTGAAAATTAAGGAAATTAAAAATAGAGATTAATATGACATATATTACTATAACGTTGCGGTCCTATCGTTCATGTGGCGAGGCTTTAACGCCACTTGAATAAGTATAACGGCTACCTTAACCTACAAACCGAAACACGAAAATGACAAACATTGACTCTATTGTGGCAGGATTAAGTAAGGCGGCGGTACCATATACTCAGGCAAGACATTGCGGAACTGTAATACCTTGTAGTCAAATTGATATTGATACGTATAGACAATCGTTCACCTTTTACAAAATGCCTGATAGAATACTAGATGGTTTATTCTTTAAAAGAGGGGTCCAATCAATACAGGGTGAACGAATTATTGCTTTACGGTTGGATGTGTAGATGATAGATGTGACCACTAACTGGTCATAAAATTGAACGTCAAATTTGCCGTTGTATTGTTTATAAAGTTATTAATGTACAGTTAGTTATCAGTCCAAAATTAATAATGGTGCACTGTAAAATGTTATGAGCATTTAATGTGGATATATCATTTATAAATTGCAATATACATCAAGTGGCTATTCAAAATAATGTACCTTTTTATAAATAATTGGTGGCAGAATTAATCAAATTATTAACGGCATCTGTTTACCCTATGCCCCTACTGATCCAATTCAAAAACAAAATTTTAATCTATTATTTACTCTGATCAATTTTGTAATAACAAATATAATTTAACCAACTTTACATAATTATTGTCATATTAAATTGTTCTGATACAACTTGTAGTTTATAAGTTTGACATTAAACTTCATTTATTTATTCACTTACATAAAAAATGAATGTACATAATATGTAGAATTTGTTGTATCCAACTACTTAAATTAGTTGTTTATTAGTAGTATTTAGAATTTATTTTTTCCAACTACTTAATTTATATTAATACCAAAAATATTTATAATATATATATATATATATATATATATATATATATATATATATATATATATATATATATATATATATATATATATATATTTAAAATAAATACGCAAAATGACTAATAGTTTTCCTATTTTTGGCAAAGTAAGACATTTGTGTTGGTAACCCTGTTAGTATTAAGTTTTATGCCAAAATGGCGGGTTCCATTAGTATTTAGTAAATTGAAATTATTGTTATTGTTTAGTTAATCAAGTAAAACATCACTAATGATGCTGTAAATTGCGAAACCGGTTAAGTGTATTATTAATAAAATGTGAATTACAAGTATAAGTGAAAGTGATAGTGCCGACGTTAAAAAATATACAATTCATTAAAAACAGACTGTAGTAAACAAATATAAACATTTTGGATGACTAAGTGGTTTTATTTCAAATTATGAAATAATTGAAGCATTTTAAACATCATAATTTGGATAGTTTAAAATGTTTTATTAATTTTAATTAAAAAAATAGAGGGATAAGTAGGTACCAAAGAGCTTTCATGTAATGAAGGTAGTTTCATGTAAATTGCCGTTGGTGGCGTTAGGCATAAGGGTTCAGGATAAATACTAGAGTCAGTCATCAATTAAAGTAATACGTAAGTAGAATGGCAAATGTCAATTGACATTTGATATGATTTGAATTTGATAGGTAGGTACCTAATTACCGTTCCCGTTTAGGAGTATATTGTTCTGTGGTAATAATTATATTTTAAATGCGTGGAATGTGGACACCTACGTTGCTTAGTCACGGCATACATAATCTGCATCTATAGTAATACACATATTATCTATGATCTGCATTCTGTGCTCACAGGTCACAGCGCTGAGCGCCCGGTCACACAAAAATCAAAAGTCAAAACCGTCAAAAGTAGGCCCAATGGACTCGGTGACAAGCAATCACGCGCGGGTCGTCATAACGTACGCTTCTAGTTTCTGATTGTTTTTGCCATTAAAAACGCATCATAATGCCTTCTTGTGCATTCAATAAGTGTCATAATCACTCAAGGACACAAAATAAGAAACAAGGGATTACTTTCCATTCGTAAGTACAGCTAAAACATTTGATTTGTTAAAAATAAGATTAAATTATTGTTTGGATCGCCATGTTTGTGAACTGTGAGAGTGAGATAGTACTATGGGTTCCAACCGGTGTTGCCGTTCCATATATTTAAAGCGCGCTAAACGGACATAAAAATCTACCAGATTTGAATAAAAAACTTCCAAAAAATTCGCCAGATAGCGCTAAACTTTTTTGATTACCTATAGGTATTTATGAATTGATTTCCTCGCATAGACCGTGTATGCGTTCCTACCGCAGTCATAAAGTTATAGAGTACTTACTACGTAGTGTCTGTGTAATGCATAATTTTTAAAATATATAATTAAGTAATTCTAAATTACCCCGGTGGTAAAAATAAGACAATTTCTTTAAACTAGAATAAACAGTTATTAGTCATTTATAAATCAACTAAAAGAAAACAAAATTTTAATAATTTAGGCATAAAAAAAAATACCTTTCGCTATGCTATTAGCGCTGTTCGCACGCGTACGTCCATACAAAATAACGATTCATTCAGTACGCAGAATGGTTACGCGAAACTAAACGTAGGCTGCTTTTTAACTTCCCGCTACGTATAAGTACAGTATGCAGATAAGGAAGTTACTGATTTTGCCCCGATCGAGTTTTCACGATCTCCACGTTTTGAGGTCCTAGGAATCTTTTCCGGCTATTTTCACGATGACGTCAGTATGTCTGTATGTATGTATCTGTGTGTGTATGTGAACATCATAACTTTTGAACGACTGGACCGATTGAGTACAAAAACTAATCAGCTCTATTCCTCAAAAGACTACGTCTTATGCATAAATTGCATCAAAATCGGTTTATCCATTTGGGAGAAAATGTTGAAGAAAAATTTTGAAAAAAGTGTTTTATCGACATAACTTCGAATTTTTTTTGTATTCTACAATATTGTATTACTCAAAAAACTAGTCAAATGCCTTCAAATGCTTTTTATTCAAAAAATACAGCTTTTCAAATATTAAAATTACGTTGTTTTTAGCAAATTTATTTAATATTTTTGAAATAACTATTAGGCTAATACACCGATTGACTTAAATCTTATCAACTTTTTTCCTCTAAAAACTGCGTCAAATGTCGTTAATCGGATCAAAATCGGTCAATTTATTTGGGACTTGTTAAGACGAAAATTTAATGTTATTTGACATTGCTTCGAAATTATTCAACCTATCAATTATTTAACTAAAGCAATATTTTAGAACTCAAAAATTGAGTTGAATGTCATTCGAAAGATAGTGAAAATTCAATAAGCGTTTCCAATATACAGCTTTTCAAAAATCTTAATATAGATGTTTGAACTGAAACATCTATACTTATAGTTTTTGGGTGATTCTTCAAAAACGTGTTCACCGTGTAATTTCCATGGTATTTTTGAAATCGCTTAATTAAAGTAAATTACACAAACATTTTAAAAATATATGCAAATTTAGAGAACATATGAAAATACGACACGTAGTGGATCTATACTCTTAAAAAAAATATCGAACATTTGCGGTCCATGGAAATTACATTAGAGCCCACGGAAATTACCCAGCAGGTAAAATTTTGGTAAATACCGTATCAGATATGAAAATAAGATTAGATGAAAGTGGTTTTGGGAACTATGAACGGCTGCAATATATATTAATACGATATTAGGCAATTTTTTTTCAGCAACTCTTTTTTTCTGAATTTCACCTCTCCGCTAAACTTAGATACAGCAAAACAAATTAGCGATAAAGTGCGTGTGCTACAAATGTGTGAAATGTGTACATTTCCTATTACCTTTTGCTTTACTAAGCCATGCAATTGAAAGTGTGTGAAAAACTTAGTGTTCGTATTTTCATAAAAATCATTACAATTGTAGCGACGATGTAATCATATTGGTACATAAGTAAGTAATCGAGTAACGAAGAATTGCAGGATTAGCGAAAAATATGAATGTATGTTCAACCGAGCAGTTACCTAGCCTAGCTTAGGCGTACTATACTTTACGTTGAATACTTTCCTTAACATCAAAACGTTAATAGTTGACTCATTTTTGGCACTTCGAGCATGATAATAAGACGCTTTAAATGATAATAAGCTTCGTAATAAATAAAAAAGGCAGATTAAACTAAACGTCTATAGACTTTCTGGTTCACCGTGATTCACCGGTTTGTCGGTTGGCGAGGTAAGTGGTAATCCTAATCGCCGCATTTACCGATATGTTAACGATTATTGACTATTCCTAGCGATAACCAGGACCGACAGTTTTACGTGCTCATCCAAGGCACGGGAGCGGTAATACACCACTCCGCCCGACTACTGAGCAGCTACTGAGGTTTAAGACTTTCGAGGAAACCCCGAAAAAATTTTGAATAACACCTTTGCTCTATACCTAGGACTATGAGCAGACTAAATGATAAGCTTTGGTTTAACAGATTTAAATTAAAAAAAATAACTGATAAACAATAATTAGCACTTAATCTGGTGATTGCATGAATTACAGTATAAACATTGAATATTTCATTTTAATTATAGCAAACAAAAATGAAGTAAAGTAATTTCTATAGGTTTTATGTAACTTCCATGGTGTTTTATACATGGAAATTACACCATGGAAATCACCAAAAAGCATATTTGAAATTTCTCGCCATTGGAAAGATATAGGCTACTAGTTTGTTATTGGCTATCTACACTTGGGAGTTAGGTATAAGACCGCAATACCCGTTTACTAAAAATAGTACGATTACATTCGAAAAATGTGACATGGAAATTCTTAAAAATTGAGAACCAAAAATTGAAGAACTTACTCTTGCACCGAAATTGAGGGATTTAGGGCTACGAATACCTGACCCATAAGCTGCAGCATAAAAGCAGAATCAGAAAAACCAATCCCGACACCTCTAGACCTCGTCAGTTCAGAGTAGTACCCGTCGCAATAAGCAAAGCTAAAATCGTGCCAAGTGTATGACATACTTACTTACACTCATAAAATAAAAACTTTCACTGCAATTGGATTAGAAGTTTGGCCAGGAATAGTAAAAATCATCAGTCTATTATAGCTGTTCATCACTACATAGTATAAAACAAAGTCGTTTTCTCTGTCTGTCCCTATGTCCTTATGTCCCTATGTATGCTTAAACCTTTAAAACTACACAACGGATTTTGATGCGGTTTTTTTTAATAGATAAATTGATTCTTGAGGTAGGTTTTTGTATATAAACTTTTCCGATATTCCTACGGGAACAAAAGCTACGCGGGTGAAACCGCGAGCAGGTCGCTAGTCTATTTATATAAAAAAAGTCGTGATAGTCACACTTTAAAAATAATGTCATAGATTTATAGAATTACTAGCTGTGCCCGCGACTTCGTTTGCGTGAAAAAAATTCTAAAATAAAAACCCGCATAGTTCCCGTTCCCGTGGGATTTCCGGGATAAGAACTACCCTATGTCCTTTCTTGGGTCTCAAACTATATTTGTACCAAATTTTATCCAAATCGGTTCAGCGGTTTAGCCGTGAAAGCGTAACAGACAGACAGACAGACAGACAGACAGAGTTACTTTCGCATTTATAATATTAGTATGGATTATGTTCTAGATGTTATGATTATGTTATACATTTATAAAATTATCTGTCGGAAATAAACAACAATAGCAAAAACCTTAAAAACAGCAAAGAAAAATATCACACGCGGGATTTGAACCTGCGACCATCTCCCTAAATATTTTTCTTTGCTGTTTTTAAGGTTTTTCCAGTTTCCCAAGCACGGGGTGAGTGCTATAATACAAAAATAACAATAGCAAAACTGGACAAAACAAAACTATACAAAAGTCTTTCTTTAAGTATTTCGAAAGATTCTTGAAACATAAATATAAAGTTCATCGAAATCGATGGCTACACTGAAATTTTCACAAAACAAGAGTAGTGACAAGAATATAGCATTTGAAACTTTTAAATATTTTGTTTACAAAATAATTAAACAGCCCTCGTCAAAGTCTCTGTGGTAAAAATGGGGAAAAAATTGTATTGTGCCTCAGTGATTCAATTCAACAATTAATATTAATAAGTATACTCTATTATACGCGCTATATGTGGTAAAAGTTATATGGATACCAGCAAACCATCTTTTTTATCTCTAAAAATTCTAACACTTCCATGTCTTTATATTTTTGAAATGGGTAATATTGTAAAAAAAATAAATCTATTTACAAAAAAGCGAATGTTCAAATAGACAAATTAGGTTTAAAAATAAGTTATGTATCCCAAATCAAAGACTTCTGCTACATAAAAGGAATGTTTTTTGTAGGAATATTCGCATTTATAATCATACTAGCGGCCCGCCCCGGCTTCGCACGGGAAAAAAAAAGATTAAAATCGATTAAAAGGAGACACCGATCGACTCGCATGTTTTTATGTAAACCAGTTTATGAATGAAGATTTTTTGATTTTTTTTTTGATTTTGATCCAGTAGTTTTGATTTATTCATTACTTCTCGTAGCCCACACGCGTTAAATTTGGAGTAAAACGATTCCCCTTTCCCTATGAAGATTTTCTGCTATCTTTGCAATATCTAAATTCATATAGGTACTACATTTTTAGTTTTTACATTTTTACCTATTTCTTTTATTTTTACAATTAATATATTATGGAATGTCTTTATATACAACGTTCACAGCTTTCTTGCCATTTGACAATACAAATATGTTTTCTTTAGAGTTTACTCTTGAAATCATCAAATCTAAGCCTGCAACGTTGAAGGCTTGACCCTGCGAGTATTATTAATTTTTGAAAAGCTGTATATTTGAAAACGATGATGGCATTAACTTAATTTTTGAGATCTAAAATATTGTTTTACCTAAATAATCGATAGGTTGAAAAATTTCGATGCTATGTCAAAAAATATTTTATTTTTAATTTTCTTCATTGATAAATTCCAAACAAATTGACCGATTTTGATTAAATTAACGGAACAAAAGCTGATAATATTTTTAATTTAATCGGTAAATTAACTTAAAAGTTATTTAAAAAACTTAAGTAAGTTTGCTAAAAATAACGTATGAAAAGCTATAAGTTTGAGAATTAAATTCGATTTTGATTTTTAAAACGGCATTTGACGTAGTTTTTTAAGTACTAAATTATCGTAGAACACCAAAAAAATGATTGGTTGAAAAATTTCGAAGCTATGTCGAAATAACACTTTTTCAAAATTTTTCGTCAACGATTACTCTCAAACGGAGAAACCGATTTTAATGCAATTTATTTATTAGACATAGTTTTTTGACGAATAGAGCTGATTAGTTTTCTACTCAATCGGTACATAAATCTGGAAGTCATATTAAAAAAATACTGTTTCGTCAAAATTTTTTGGTGTTTATTCAAAATTTCTCAAAATCTCCTGGACCGAATCGGTTCAAATTTTCAGGAAATCTAAGTTGAATCATAAGCAGAATCCAACCGCGTATCGATCGGTCTAGCCGTTAAAAAGTTATGAGATGTTTACATACACACTTACACACACACACACACACACACACGCACACACACACACACACACACACGCACACACACACACACACATACACATACACATACATACATACAGACAGACATACTGACGTCATCATGAAAATAGTCGGAAAAGATTCCTAGGACCTCTAAACGTGGACATCTGGTAAAAACTCGATTTTCGAAAATCGGGGTAAAATCAGTAACTTCCTTATCGTATATACGTATGTAACGTAGTGGGAAGTTTTTTTTTCAAATAGCCTATGTCACTCTGAAAAAAAAGAAAAGTAAAATGAAAAGTAAGTAAGTAAAGTAGTAAAAAACGGGTTTGCTAAATCACGTTTTTTTACATTGTTAGTTAAATAACAATGTTACAAAAATTATACGATATACCTGAAGATATTATCTAAGGAATGTGCTAACTTATTACATGATAGAATGACCTTTACTTGATCATATAAAATTCCGAAAACAGGAAAAATAATTTGTTAATACTGTTTCTAATCATCCACATGATTTTTATATGGTGATATTTAGTTAAAAAAAGGAATGTACTAAATTTTGGTTTTCAGCTAAGTTCTATATTTATTTATCCGAAAATTAACACGTTTCCCAGCGATTTCAGAACACACTGCGCGCGCACCGCCCGACCGGCCGGTAACCCCGCAACCGCTATGCCCCTGCATTTTAAATCTGTAATATCTTGGAAAATATTCATTTAAATTAAATGCTGTAAACGGCCATATATAACGGATCAATATTAAATCAACAATATATTAAAGCTTTGAAATGTAAAATGTCAAAAATGTGTTTTTTATAAGATCAACCTTCATTTTTAATACATATTTTTCCTTGAAAATACCAACAAACAAAAACCAAATATTCCTAGTCTAAAGCCTGACGACGCGGGCCTTTGATGCGAATGTAATATTTAGGTGAAAATACGCTGGCTTTTTTAGGTTAGATATACCTAAATAAACCTAAATAAAGACCTAAATAAAGTCCATACATTAAAAGATGTAATTCTCATAAAAATACTTTTATAACAATATTACTAGATAGTATAACTTTGCGAGCCCTTACAAAGCTCTGCTTTTTGCTAGTTTTATTATGAATCATTTGGTATGTTTTGCTCAAGTTTCAGTACTGGTTCATAGGTAAAACCAAGACCTTGACTACTTACAGAAACTTGACTACTTGCAGCAAGTGACGCGATTGCCAGCATTGCGGTCAAAATCCGTTGGTCGGTGATGGTCTTATGTGCTGGCTGACTAGTCTCACTAGAACTGACTCGCGCGCGGGCACTCGAGCTTTAGCGCATGGCCTTTTGTGTGTATATGTCCAGTGTTTCTTAAGTGACTGTATTAGCGGGCCGCAAAATATACATATCGAAATATTTTTTTGGAGTTTACTCCTTAAGAATCGGTTTTTTTATATAAGGCGCCCGGTATGAGAAAAATGTGAGGAATAAAATCTACTGAACGAATGACCTCGTTACGTTTTTGGTGCGCAACCTATCGTGCGCAACTTTCTAATTTGGTGTGATCAGTGTAGCTAAATCGTGCGTTTTTTTATGCGTCTGTTTTGACAATCGTAGGTACTCCAGTCATACGTCGGAGCTGACACACACAATTTTTTTCTACTACAAATAAGTCAATGTTTTGTCAGAAGTATCAATCTCGCGGCCCGCATTTAAGTATCCTTAGTTTTCGTGGTAAACATTTTTTATCTTTTAAGTGATGCAACGTACCTACATGAAACACGGTATATATTCGGGTTTTTAATTTGTTTTTAAATGTTGACGGTACCTAAGTCTCCCTCTCTTTTTAAATTCCCTATTACACTACACAGTATTTAGTCTGCCTTACTAAGATTCAGCGTGGTGTGATAAGAGTTAGCCAGTTAGCCAGTTAGCCAGTTAGCAAGTCTAGTCTGTTTTGGAATCGCAGTGTTGCGGTCGCGCGCTGAACGAGGGTGTGACTTTTAGAATGAGTGTGCGTAATTTCGGAAATTTAAAAAAAGGGCTTTAACTTCTCGTCGTTACAACTTCGAAAATACTGCATGTATTGAAGTGAAATAAAAACTAATGTAATGTACATGATCCACCCTCCAGTATTAGGTGTATTTGATAGTATTATTTTGACCTTTTTGTGTTCTCCATTGAAGTTTAAATAAATTTATCATAATTACTGATTTAAAAATTTTGTTATTAATCATGAATTCAAGATTGATTAGTTTTAATCTCAGTTAAATTATTATGATATCTTTTTATTTTTCTATTCATGACTAATTCAATATTAGATTTTTTATCATTGTTTAGATTTCCTAAAGATGAATTAAGAAAACAAAAGTGGCTTACTGTTGTTAGACATCAAAGACGAGATCCTTATTGGACACCTAATATACATAGTCGAGTTTGCTCAGAACATTTTAAGCCAGAAGATTCATATACAACTGAAAAAGGACTAACAAGGCTATCAAAAAAAGCTGTACCCTACTTTCAGGTATTTGTGAGTTTATCTAGTAAAATATTTTGTAGTTAACGTAAGGATGCATCTAAATCAATATTGTTCGTTTTTTAGTCGGCTATGGAACCCGAAAACTTAGAACCCGGCTTGCCAAACTCTCCGAATAACATTAATGTTTCTGACATGGAGTCAACTTTGGCCACGTGGCGTGGCAAAAATGCATTTTTAAAATTAAAAGTAAGAAAATTAGCATTAGATAAGAAAAAAATATTAAGAGAAAATAAAAATATTAAAAGAAGAAATATAATACTTAAGGAACGGTGTAAATTACTAATGGACACTATTATTAAATTAAAGAAAGGCCTCTCTGTTCCTAAAGACTAGGACGCAGTATCATAGTATGAAATGGACCACATCAGAATAATAATACCACAATTTACTTTAGAAATGCAAGCATAATAATACCAAGAAAAAACGAAATAAACTTATATCAATCAATTAATCACCTAAGGAGAACAGAGGCAGAAATGTATTCACTGTCTCTGTCACAGTTCCGGTTATTTATGTTCGACACCATGTGGGCCACAGATGTAGGCACATTTTGTAACTCGATCCAAAAAATCGTCTGTCAATACTGTTAACCTGTTAACTGCTGTTAAGTATTGGTATTGACAGACCATTTTGTTCACAGATTTTGTTGATCGAGTTTTTAGCTAAATTTTCTGAAAAAAATAATCATAAAAGTGTTTGTTTTTAGTGTTTTAAACCATATAAAGTTTGGTACACTGTTGTGTTTTCGGCTATAATAGACGTGGAAAGTAAAAATCCAAAAACATAACCTTTCATTCGTAAGTATAATAATTTCTCCATTGATATATAAAAACACAACTGTCTCAAAACTGTCGATAATTAGTCTAAAAAGTTTATAGTTATGACAAAAACGAGTTTTTGCATATTCAACCTTAAACGCAAGACTTATAGTTGTTTTTAAAAAGCATTGTATAAAAAGCAATAAAATTTTTGACTGAAGTTACTCTGTAGGACAAGGCATCAGTGGAGTCGAATATATTTTTATGTGTTGACTTAGGTAGTATTTTAAGGGGTTTGTAAAATTTATATTTAAAAAATCTGATCGAAAATCTGTTTTAAAAACAAATAATGATTATATTATAATAACATACTTAATTTATATTTCAAATATTGTAGGTTATTGGTTCTATTACACAGAACCTAAACATATCGGCAAATTGAGGGTGTATAAACATGTAGTATTTGACGCTTGATATTGATACATTTAGTTTGCATATTCTAATAGGTTTAAAAGATACTCAAATTGGAAATTTACTGCAATTGTGACAATAACTACGTTATTAAGTTCATAGATTCCTGTTAGATAACAGACACGACTTTTCTCCGGACTAATTATATTATGCATAGACAGCATAGTAGGAAATGCATTAATTTCCTAGAAATAAGTTAAGCTTTTCGTAAAACTCTTTTTTTGAATTAAATTTCAGTATTTCTGTTGTTTATTTTTTGTTGTTATGTAAACGAATATTTGTTGAGTTATAGTATCTGCAGGCGTACGAGCGAATATTGCCCATAGATATTTGCAAGACAAAAGGTTATTTGCTAATGCGATGCTGGCTTTTGAAAATTTTATTGAATCTTCTCTTAAAAATTCCCATATCAAAGCTTGTCGGAAAAACTGAGTGAGGTAAGCTGCTGATCCAGAGTTTGTCTGTTTGTATAAAGAAGGTACAAGCAGATTAAACTGGACATAATCTCTCACTACGGCGTAAGCCAAATTCGGTAAAAGAATACGGCAAAACTAATGACTTATCTACGTATTTCCGCGTTTTCCAAAATTCAACTTCTTAGGGGGTAAAGTAGGGGATGAATGTTTTATATGATCTCATAGGCCAAACCCTTAGGGCTAGAAACTTAAAATTTCACAAACGTATTCCTCTTATGACATAGGGATCTACTTAGGAATGATTTTTAAAAATTCAACTAAGGTGGGGATTTAATAGGTTTATAAAATTTGTACGAATTTTTTTATTCCTTTGACATATTTGCATGAATTGACGAGAAATTTAAAAAAAAGTGTTTTTTCGATATAACTTCGAAATTTTTTTAACCAATCATTTTTCGACTTTCTACAATATTTTAATTAACGCTGTTTGCAGGAAACTTACTTCGTATTTTTAAAATAACTTTCAGGCTAATATACCGATTTAGTTTAAAATCTGATTAGCTCTTCTGCTTAAAAGACTGCGTCAAATACCGTAAATTAGATTAAAATCGGTTGATTCCTTCGGGATATATTAATGACGAAAATTTTTGAAAAAAGCTTTTTGTTCATGTTTTCGACATTTTACCCTAATAAAACAATTTGGAGCTAAAAAATTGCGTTCAATGTTATTCTGAAGATCAAACTCGTTGATCATTTTGAAAAAAATATACAACTTTTCAAATACTAAGTAACTATTATATAAAAAAAAACTTTGGATTTTTGAATTTTTCGAACTCAAAACTTAGGCAAAGTTTTTTTCTTTGAGCTTAACATACTTCAATTTAGCGGGAAGTTTCAGGTGACCTGTAGGGTCAACCAGCTCACAGATTTTTTTAATATAGTTACATTAGTTGGTTATATAGCTGTGTTACAAACATAGCAATCCTAATAGATACGTACATTTAGTTTAGAGTATAGTTTAGTACATATAATATTATTGCCAAAGGTAATTTTAGATTAGATATTTCCTTTTAATTACACCGGCACACAAAAAAAATTAAGTAGAATGTGCATTTGACCAGACCTACCTATGGGTACGTATTTTGGTCCGCTGAATCCGAATTCGAGGTCAGTTATACCCTACACCCTCGGAATTTCGAGAAAACTTCGAAAAACCGTAAAAATGATGAAAATCGGCAGTTTTAATAAAAACAATTTTTGGAACTAAACTAAGCGTGATTTTCATGTATTTCGATCCGCTGAATATGAATCGAAACTTTATTGAGAGCCGTTTTAAATGTAAAAAAAAATCACACAAAACTCTTGAAAATTCCGATTGAATACGTGATTGATTATCAAACATCCAAACATACAAACTTTAACATTTATAATCTGTATAGTATAAGATATCCGCAATCAAAAACAACATTTTATTAAAATTAAATAATTGAATTAAAAAAAAAAACATTCTTAATGCAACCTGTTCCTTCCACTCATAGAATAATAACGCATACTCTATGCTTCCACTTAAGAAAGCGTTATCAACAACACGTGTAAACAGAACAAAATTCGATGCTACCCTTGTGGAAAAAATTTCTCGGATAAAAGTAGGTAAATAACTTACAAAGTGAAAGTAACAGTTTATGAATGTTTATTTTTATTTAAAAAGTCGAAAAAAGTCTTACAAAGTCGGAAAAACTCGGAGTAATTCCAAAATTTCGGACTCTTCCAGAAGAGTTATTCAGTGTTAATAAATCTTGCAACGTTTATGGGTACTAAAAGAAATATATTAAAAGTTATTAATACTACGAAAGTGTAATAAAGGGGAAAAAAATATAACTAATACTTACCCGGTTTTCCGTTTAAGAATTTGAAACTTTCTTCTTTGTTTAAAAAAAGGTTACCGTTACTGTCGATCAATATTATAAACTTTGTTTCTTCAATTTTTGATAATTATTATTAAAATCTATTATATCACAACGTTATTTGCCAATTTTTATTTTATTGTACTTTTATTACATGAATATATTTATAAATTAAGTAAAAATTAAAACAGATGATCTAATTAGCTTTTGACAGGTTGAGTCAGTGTTGCCAGAGAAAAAGTCAATCTTTCGTCCTTAAAGCCTCCTCTACACTACTCGCGAAGTTCCTCGGCGAAGTACTCGGCCGAAGTTGACTGAAGTCCGCGGTGCTACACTACACACTCGTTCAACTTCGCGAGGAGCGCATTCGTGTAGCGTTACCGGTACCCTGCGGACGTTTATTATAATGGACGCTCAAGTAGCAGCTGCCGTAGCAATGTGCTCTCTAGCGTATTATAACTACGTGCATACTTATCTCACGAAGAAGACTAAAAAGAAAAGAAGATGGTGGATGATCGCAATGCATCGGAACAGAACTAGGTAGGTAATATTTATTTAAATAATTAGGATTTCTAATAAGTTAAAGTACATTACATGGCAAGTTAATTAACTGTATTTTTTTTACAGACGTACTATGGAACAACAATTTCTTGAACTCATACAAGAACCATCAGGAGAATTTGAAAATTTCCACCGAATGTCATTGGACGATTTTAATTTATTACTTTCTAAAGTCGAACCCTTAATCGCTAAACGAGACACTCATTTAAGAGAAGCTATACCTGCTAAGATTCGATTATCAATCACCTTGAGGTTTTTGGCAAGTGGTGACAGCTATAGATCTATGCACTATTTATTTAAAATTTCAAGCCAGTTGATTTCAAAAATTGTAGTCGAAGTCTGTGAAGCTTTGAACGAGGAACTCAAGGATGAAATAAAGGTAAAATTTTAATATTTATGACATATATTTATTAAAAGTTTAGGTATGTACAATTACAAAAATATCAGTGAGAATAAGAATAAGAATAATTTCATACATTACGAGTCATTATATGCCTGATATATTAAATCACTCTGATGTGTATTATCTTCTGGACAATCAGATTGAGTTTGGGTCTCTGGTATATGCAAAATATATTGAACATCGTTAGATTGATCTGATTGAGGCTGCTTATAGCGTTGATAAACTGATTGACTTTGGGTGTCTGGTGCAATAATTTCATCACTTATAACACGTATCTTTGAAGAGCGTTGATGAGCAGTGATTTCGCTTGGTTGTTGGAAGTATGTCGGTTGACATTCACTGGACTCATTAGATAATGTTATATATGTATCAGGTGGCTCTGAAAACGATGAGTGTGGTCTAGGAGATAATGTTGTAACATTATAATGAACTGCATTATTCGCAGATAAAGGACGCTTTCTAGAAGATAGTGATGTAGTTAACGGACTATAATATGGCGTAGATTTAGGTGTAGAAGTACGAAACGATTCACCTGATGGAGATCTTTCAAAACGTGATTTCCGAAATAGAGCATGTATATCGAACATTATATCGTCCCTTTCATGTTCAGGTAACCTCTTCAGTTTTTTGGCAATTAGTTTGCCGAATACGTCGCACTCGTCCTCAACTGCGCTGCTATCCTTTGAAGGATTATTTATCACTTTATTTAAGTTATTGAAGGCTTCTGTCATCTGCCTACTGGCAACTTGCAATTCCGGTGGGTTGTCACGCCGTCGGATGGTGTGTCTATTTTTTGGGGGCTCTGGTTCTTTTGGAGTTGGAGAAGCAATTGGTACATCCTCTGAAGCGTTGGTTGATTCTTCCTGAATCGAATCAGTTCCATGATCCTGAAATAAAAATAGCAAAGGTTTAAATGTATATATCACGACCTATTTAATAATAAATCTTTATTTAATCCAATCCAAATTTGTGAGTGTATATGGGTTCTGTATACTATATGCATTTGAGTGCGCGTATATGCAGGAGTACTGTATGTGTATGTAGGAGTGTGAGTGTATGTCTCTGTATTTTATGAAAAATACATGAGTGCTACAATTAATCGGCTTTTTAATTATTTATATACAATTTGAGTGTCAGCTTTTAATGAAATTGACCGTGTCTTTTTACATATTATTTGATGATAATATTTTTTATATAATATACTTTTTATTTACAGATGCCGTGCAATGAGCAGCAGTGGTTGGAAGTTGAAAACGGATTCAAGGAGAATTTTCCACATGCCCTTGGCGCAATGGATGGAAAGCATATTGTTATACAATGTCCGGTTAACTCTGGTTCTGAGTACTTTAATTATAAAAAGACGTTTAGTTTAGTACTTTTAGCTTTAGTCGACAGTAACTATAACATTATGTATGCTGACATTGGTAGTCAAGGTAGTATCAGTTGTAACAGACTTCATCTATCCCTTAAGAAGTTTAGTGTAATAAAAGAAAATAATAAGAATCTATACTATTTTTTTTTTTGTTAAAAATATGTCTGAATTATGTTTAATAAATAATATCAATGGAATCAAAGATGAAAATAAATAAAAAAAACTAATTCTCATTAATATATAAGACCTAACATATAAACATATAAAACCTTAGAAAAGGGGAACGAATATGAAAAGAGAATGACAGGAAAGAAAAAAGGATTTAAATTTTTGAAATGAAAAGGGAAGGACGGGATTTTGAAAGATAGGAGGAAAAGGGATTGGTAAAAATTTTATTGATCAAAAAACCGTGAGTATGTAGAATAGAGATTTATTCAGGGATTACGTATGTACTTATGCAACTTCGTATTTGATATGGTAGTCGTTGGGTTTATTTAAATCTAGCAGTATTGGTAGAATGTAGTTTTACTAGAAGGTAAATCTTTTGAATGTTGACTATACAATTTTAATAAACATATTACCGATAAATATGTGATTAGGTTTACAAGAATGAAATTGTGCAAAATGTTGTGTAAAGGTGGATCGATCCTAGACTGAGTGAAGAAAGTTTGTTGTATGAAGAAAGGAAATTATTTATTTTAAGGAATAGCTGTTGAAAAGAAGTTTAATAACATAGGAGAAACGTGGACTTGTTTGCTTTATAGAAATTGTGTGATATTATTATTAGGGAAGTCTATTTTGATTTTAGGAAAATAAAACCATAATTTATGCTGTTATTTAAATGTTCTTTTCTTTCCATAAAAATGTGAACAATGGTTGTGGAGCAATTGCTGTCTTACAGTTTTGCAGCAGGGCTGCTAATCAAGACGCAGGATAAATCGGAATTCTAAACAACACAGGTGATGTAGTTTTCCAATTTAAATTAAATTAAGTTTGTATAACTATACAAGACTACAATTTAAGTTTGTATAACTATACAAGACTAAGTAATGGCTTTACTTTATAGAATTTCAGTGCTTGACGGATAACAGTTTATTAATTAATTAGGAAATGGATTTATGGACTTAATTATATGTATATAGATTTTCATTATCGGTATTTAAAGGAAACCCATTGCCTTTAGACACTATTATTATTATACCTATACCTTGCAAGTGACTAAGATTGCTATGTTTGTTAACTTTCATATAAGTAAAGAAAAGGCTTTATATTATCAAATTTCAGGACATGTTGGCGAGATAGTTTATTATTTAACTAGGAAATAGAAGTAAATGACTTAAGTACTTTATATTATACCTTTCTCGTCGGCATTGTGAGGAATCCCGTTATCTCCTGACACTTATTATTGCATCTATAGATGCAATAATAAGGTATACCTTACAATTGGCTAATATTGCTATGTTTGTTTATTTTTCACACGAGTAAGTAATGGCTTTGCATTATCAAATGCCAAAAGCATGTTAGCTAAATAGCTTATTAACTAACAAGGAATAGATTTATGTGCTTTAATTGTTTATACTATACTTTTACCATATGCATTTGAACTATCATTATTGCATCTTTACCTTACAAATGGCCGATATTGCTATGTTTGTTTATTTTTATAGGAGTAAGAAATGGCTTTGCATTACCAAATTCAAAAACATGTTGGCTAAATAGCTTATTAATTAGGAATAGATTTAAGTGCTTTAACTACTTTATACTATACTTTTCATCATCGTCATTTGGAGGAATTCCATTGTTATTAGATACTAATACTACCGCACCTGAATTAATATTATCAACTAGTTTCAACGTACAATTCGCAACATTATAGAAGCGAATCCCGCTGGATCACTATATTTTCCCGGGATAATAAATAGCCTATGTGCTAATCCAAGTCATCAACTATCTGTGTGTAAAATTTCATTCAAATCCGTTTCGTAAGTTTTGCGTACGTTTTTATCTTTTAAAATCTACTAACTGGTGATAGCTACCACATATCTTTATAGATGAGAATCGACTAAGGAAGTTCTTAGAATAATTTCCATAGTACAGTTGATCCTGCTTGTTATTTAAACTTTAGGGATCGAGAGCTGATTCCTTTGGAGTCTTCGAGGCCGCGTGGGGGAGACTTCTTAGCTGTCGTCGGAGCTGAATGCAGAGTTACTGTAGGTTTGTTGCAGAGTTGGAGGTATGGCAAATACGATTTTAATGTCTGCATTGTTATAATTTTGGGCAGTTATAATTTTTTATGAAGGAACAATTAGGTGATAGGATAGGGCGTGTAGATATTAGGTGGAAGAACTGATGCTTTAATATATTGAGGAATTTAAGGAATACTTTGTTTATTATTGACTTTCAATTAAAACTAGGTGATTCAAGCTTAGGAAATATTTATTATAGAAACTTTCTCTAGTTTAAATGATTACTTGAATTAATGCTTCAAAATGGAAATATTGTTAGGAGGAAATGGGATCTTTTAGGAGTTGAAAGCAGAAGGTCTGTCATTGTAGGAATAATATATTATAACCAATAAGCGGGGGCATAAACCTACATAAAATTCATACGAAAACCTACCTTAATATGAATTATTAAAATTATGAAATGTTAATACGAATTATTATATCCTATTATAAAACTAAATGTTAACTAATACGTAAATTTATTGCATAGGCCAGTCTCTTAAAATCAAATCTTCATAAAACATTATTTTATTTACAATCAAATTTAAAACCGAGTACAAATATTAAACGAGATAGTCACAAACTAATACAAATTACTCTCTTCGTGTCTAACAAAGGAATAATTAATATAAACTGAATTGTTGAATTAAATTTGGAGCGAAAATCTTAAATGACTTTAATAAAGCTTCAGGAAGTTAGAGTGCAAGAGAGGAATGAATGAACTTTAGTCCAAATGTTATATTATGTTTATTTAACCATATTTTGTATAAATTATTTACTTAATTTAATTATTTATTTATTTATTTTATTCTTATTTTATATTATTTATATAGGGATTTAGGAGGATAGGAATATTATCAACTAGGTGATAGGATAGGGCGTGTAGATATTAGGTGGAAGAACTGATGCTTTAATATATTGAGGAATTTAAGGAATACTTTGTTTATTATTGACTTTCAATTAAAACTAGGTGATTCAAGCTTAGGAAATATTTATTATAGAAACTTTCTCTAGTTTAAATGATTACTTGAATTAATGCTTCAAAATGGAAATATTGTTAGGAGGAAATGGGATCTTTTAGGAGTTGAAAGCAGAAGGTCTGTCATTGTAGGAATAATATATTATAACCAATAAGCGGGGGCATAAACCTACATAAAATTCATACGAAAACCTACCTTAATATGAATTATTAAAATTATGAAATGTTAATACGAATTATTATATCCTATTATAAAACTAAATGTTAACTAATACGTAAATTAATTGCATAGGCCAGTCTCTTAAAATCAAATCTTCATAAAACATTATTTTATTTACAATCAAATTTAAAACCGAGTACAAATATTAAACGAGATAGTCACAAACTAATACAAATTACTCTCTTCGTGTCTAACAAAGGAATAATTAATATAAACTGAATTGTTGAATTAAATTTGGAGCGAAAATCTTAAATGACTTTAATAAAGCTTCAGGAAGTTAGAGTGCAAGAGAGGAATGAATGAACTTTAGTCCAAATGTTATATTATGTTTATTTAACCATATTTTGTATAAATTATTTACTTAATTTAATTATTTATTTATTTATTTTATTCTTATTTTATATTATTTATATAGGGATTTAGGAGGATAGGAATTATAATATTAAACTTCTTCATCAAATTAATTCTTTTGGATAATTGAAATATTATTGTTTATAGTGACAGTGCATAATAGATCTATTAGTAAGATAGGAAATTTACTAAATAAATCTGAAATTAAGGTTAATTACTAATTTTGTATTTGATATTTTACCTTTTACCTCGGTAAATAGATCATGTCACCTTCATCATTGGGGAGTATCGACTTTACGAAGGCAACAAGTTGTGCTGTGTATATCTATATAAAGACACACATGTAATGTTGTCATTATGGTCATCTTCTCTTCACCAGTGCAGACACACGGTTAATATGTCCCTCTGTCGTAAGTCCAAGATGTTTGGGGCGATAACCCAGATATACACCCAACTATACCGCCAAGCAAAGTTGATCCATTTTCATATCTAATCATCTCAGACATGAACTATTTTACAGAACTAGAGTTATTTGTCTAAATTGTTTATCTGTATATATTCATGTATTAACCTGGATTCCATGATTGAATCTCTACATCATAAGGATTGTACAAATGAACTTTACTTATGATTATTCGGGTGGCTAGATGTTTCATAATACTGTTCACTTAAAGCAACAATAGATCTAATAAGCGTTGATTTCTAAAAGTTCAGACCTTATTAAATTCCGAAATTTGATTAAAGAGAAATTGAAATAAGAGTAATAGAATTCTAATAATCTGGAGAAGACATAAATAACTTAGTTTCATTAGAAAACGAGTATAAGACGAATTGTTTGGATTCTAAGATGTATTGAGTATTCAATCACAATATTAAAGAGTTCAAAGATCTTACTAAATTTCATCTATAACTTCAAATTCGATTAATAAGTAATATTTCATTGCTTGTGGTGACTATAAATTATTAGGGTTATAGGAGGAAATTTGACTATAATATCTTTAGAACAAAGGTTAATTTCTCGTTCAGTAATAATTTATTTTAATTATTTGGCCTTTTGATTGGACCATACCTTCGTCACAAGGTAGTGTCGGCTTTGCGAAGGCATCAGGGTTGTATGCATGTCGCATGCATTGTGTATATCTATATAAAGACACACATGTAATGTTGTCGTTATGGTTATCTCCTCGTTACCAGTGCGTGGTATTCGGATAAGCCCTACCGCAAACAGTGTATTCAGACCCAGATAAACACCAACTATCTATCGCCTAGCAAAGTTGATCTATTTACATAACCAATTAAATCTTCAACCAGGTATGAGCTACATCACAGAGCTGGATATATTAAATTGCTTGTTTTAATGTATTTTTATACATTAACCTGAGTTCATTTGACTTTCGTCATAAGGATTATCTTAATTGATTTTACTTATGAAATTTTTATGATTTGGACTATTTGAAGTTCATTGCGAGCAATGATTACTTTTAAATATGTTTATTTATCGCGTACCAGTTAATAATGTTTCGGTATTGTGATTGAAGACAACATATTATCAAGTCAATGCTTAATTGTATACTTGAGGAACATATTTATTATTTGGCCTTTTGACTGTGCTTAATATTAATGATGCACCTTTGTCATGCCAATATTTATTTATTATTTTGTTACTGTTTGTTACTAAAATAACAACAGTATATATTTTTATCAACATTTACTTACTTCAAGTCAATGCTTAATTGTATACTTGAGAAACATATTTATTATTTGGCCTTTTGACTGTGCTCAATACAAATGATGCACCTTTGTCATGCCAATATTTATTTATTATTTTATTACTGTTTGTTACTAAAATAACAACAGTATATATTTTTATCAACATTTACTTACTTCAAGTCCATGCTTAATTGTATACTTGAGAAACATATTTATTATTTGGCCTTTTGGCTGTGCTCAATATTAACGATGCACCTTGGTCATGCCAATATTTATTTATTATTTTATTAAACT
The DNA here is from genome assembly GCA_036924255.1 of Apodemia mormo. Lineage (NCBI taxonomy): Eukaryota > Metazoa > Arthropoda > Insecta > Lepidoptera > Riodinidae > Apodemia > Apodemia mormo. Next base: position 11,719,357 of record JAUPFN010000019.1, on the reverse strand, counting down.
GTTTGTTACAAAAATAGCAACAGTATATATTTTTATCAACATTTACTTATTTCAAGTCAATGCTTAATTGTATACTTGAGAATTATATTTATTATTTGGCTTTTTGGCTGTGTTCAATATTAATGAAACACCTTGGTCATGCCTATACTCATCAACTTCCAAACAATGTATTCACATATTTGGACATTAAAACTATATGGCTATCACTTTGTGACCCCACAATAGTAATGCCTATCTGCCATTAACTTGGTTCTTCATAATATATTGATTTTCTCTTTGAGATTAAGGACTTTAGTTCCTTTTAGTTTCAATATATTTCTGGGGAATACGCTAGGAAGGCCTTCAGCCGGCATGGTATTCACACATGTGAGGCGAGGCGGCGCCTCTTACATATCCCACAATAATAAAATTGCGGCACTAAAGTGCTTTACAACTCCCAACCTAAATATTACAATAATTTTATCCATATATTCCATACCACCGTACTTCTTTCCTTTAGATGAAGTCAATGTAATTATTAATATCATCATATCGCTCTCTTAAGCTATATATTTTATTATGTATTTTATGTATATATTTAATATATTATTCCCTTCATTAAAGCTAAATATTCTTATTATCTATTTATGTATTTATGTAATATATTACTCCCTCTCTTAAGCCAAATATCTTCAATATATTAAATTTTAGTCCTTTAAATCAATTTATAGTATTTTTAGGACCAGAAGGTAAAACAAAGAAAAAAACACACAAACATGAACTATTACAAATATTTATTTTTAATTAAAACACAAATTACAATAATCAAACGCTCTAATTTCCAATAACACTGGGTACACACAATAATTTAGAAATTATTAATAATTTAATTTAGTATTTAATAATAAAAAATAAAATATTGAACGCACAATGAATCACCGTACTCACTACTTGCCGCCACGAACGCCGAATCACGAATGAATCAAAAACGCTCGTGCGACTCTTTTTATAGGCTATTCAACTCGGTATCTAATACGGCCTCTCCTGACGCGGAGTCGTCCACGACGACGTTTGGTGAATATTCTTCGGTATTGGCTCTTGGCGCGCTGATATCCTCATCATCAAGCAGTGGCCTTGACGGTGCTCGGCTGGATCCAGCTGTCGGGTTATCAAGGTCATGTACTTCCTCATCAACATCGTCTGCGAACAAAAATAATTTGAGGATTGTTTCATTTACAACACGTTGGTTGCATATACTTGTCCCGACACATGTGCAACATACAAGGCGCCATTATATGCCACACAAATGCCACGACTGAGTGTACACGCTACCCGCAAAACTTGGTATCCCAGTGTTGTGCACTAGACAAGACTCAAGTCATTGCTCATTTACATCAGGTGTTCAGATATCAAAAATATAACACATGTCTTCCAAATCACATAGTGACTCAGGTATCACAAGCATAATACATGTCTTCCGAATCAGATAGTGACTCAGGTATCAAAAATACAATACATGTCTTCCGAATCACATAAGGACTCAGGTATCAAAAGTATAAACATGTCTTCCGAATCATATAGTGACTCAGGTACCAAAAGTATAAACATGTCTTCCGAATCATATAGTGACTCAGGTACCAAAATATAAACAAGTCTTCCGAATCACATAGTGACTCAGGTATCAAAATATAAACCTGTCTTCCAAATCATATAGTGACTCAGGTACCAAAATATAAACAAGTCTTCCGAATCACATAGTGACTCAGGTATCAAAATATAAACCTGTCTTCCAAATCACATAATGACTCAGGTAGCATACAAACATCATATTACTCACGACTAAAGAATGACTCACAGGATTCAGGACACCATTCGCCCTTCCACGGCACCATATACTGAGCCGCAGCCTGGGTTTTCTTCCCATAACCACCAGATAGGAGCTTCAACTCATAGCGGCCACCAGACAACACTTTAGTGACTTGGTAGGGTCCTCGCATCCCAGGATCCAACTTGCCAACAGACTGTGAATACTTAATAACAAAAGCAAGATCACCGACTTTATACTGCTTTGGAACCTGTCGACTTTGATTAACACGGTCATCTTGTCTTCGTCGGTTATCATCCAGCAGTTCACTGGCTCTAGCCCTACAAATGTCTCGCCACGATTCTCTATCAGGGCGCGTATCATCAACAGCCAGATCGCGAATGGCGGAGCGTATTGAAGGTGTTGCGCCATCTACACCCACCAAAAGTTTTAACGGAGATGACTGAGTGGTTTTCTGGCGTGTTACGTTTAACGTCAACTGGAGTCTCCACAAAGTATCGGACCAGGTAGGATTGAGGTGAGCTTCGACGCGTAGCATATTGAGGAGCGTCCTAACATATCTCTCAACCTGGCCGTTTGCATGATGCATCTCTGGAGTGATGTAGTGTATTGACGAGCCCAGTTCTTGTATCCAGCATGTGAACCCCCGTGACTCGAACATGCGCCCTCGATCCGTGATTATTAATTTTGGTGCTCCAAACAGAGCAACCGTATTTGCAAGGCATACTTTTAATTCCAACACATCTTGATGCTGAATAGGATAGAGGAGGCAAAACTTGGTGAAGGCATCTACTGTAATTAATATGAACTTGTAATTCTTTGAAGTGGGTAAAGGGCCTAAAGTGTCAACATGAATTGTCTCAAATGGCTCCGAAGGTTTCTGCCACGAGTTTATTTGTTGCAAGGGCTGTCTGGGTACCCGTTTCTTTGAAACACATGTTATACAGTGGGATATGTACTTTTGTACGAAGCTACGCATACTAGGAAACCAAAAATGCTTCCGTATTAGATCTAAAGTTTTTTCGGCGTTTATATGCTGATGTTCATCATGAAAGAGCCGTAGTAGGCTCAACCTATAACCCTTAGGAATGAAGCACAAGAACTTGGCGTCCTCACCCGTCTGGCTATATTTGTAACACAGCAACCCATTACGAACTACATAACGGTTTGTATCCAGCTGTCCTTCTTGTAACTTAACCATTAAGTTACGAGTCTCATCATCGGCGGACTGAGCAATCTGTGCCCAATTTCGCGGACGCGTTATTTGATCAACCACTACCGGATGGTTGCGACTTAAGTAGTCAACATGTGGCATCATAATACCCTGCCTATATTCGATTACAAAATTGAAGTCTTGGAGGTATAGCCACCAACGAGCCACGCGGGGCAACAAGTCTTTTTTCCGCTCCGTTGACTTAAGAGCGTTACAATCGGTTACTAACTTGAATTGCAAACCGATGAGGTAGTGCCGAAAGTGTTGCAAAGCTTTGACGACCGCCAAGGTCTCTAATTCATAAGAATGATATTTTGATTCGGCATTTTGTGTGACCCGACTAAAGTATTCTATGACGTGCCTACTATTATCCTCATGAATTTGCAATAGGATTGCACCGTAACCTGCACTACTGGCGTCGGTATGAACTTCCGTTTTGAACTTAGGGTTAAATATAGCTAAAACGGGCGCGTTCGTGAGAGTATGGATCAAGTCTAATCGTACCTGTTCTTGCTCCGGTCCCCAGTTAAATCTGACATTCTTTTTAGTTAAATAGAAAAGACTAGCCGTTTTAGTCGCATAATTTCTTATGTATTTGCGAAAGTATCCCGCGAGGCCCAGGAGTTGTCTAACTTGTTTAACATTTTGAGGTGGAGAGGACCTCGTAAGAGCTTCTACTTTACGGGGGCTCGGCTTCACCTGACCTTCGCTAACTAAACGTCCTAAATACTCAATTTCGGTTTCTAGAAATGAACACTTACTGAGGTTTATAGAGAAACCGGCACTTGTTAAAGTACGTAGGACCTCTTTAAGAAGAGCTATCCCTTCAGGGATAGAAGAGCTCATGATACAGACATCATCAATGTACACCAACACATGCCCCGCATTGATAAAGCTACGGAGAGTGTTATTAATGATAAGCTGATACACTACCGGCGAGTTCGTCAAACCAAAGGGCATTTTAAGAAATTCATAATGGCCCTCTGGCGTAACGAACCCTGTATAACGAGTGCAGTTCACATTAATCGGAATTTGGTAAAAGCCAGTAGCCATATCGAGACTCGTAAAATATTTGTAACTTCCTAACCTATCGATGTGATCATCGATCAAAGGCAGAGGATATCTGTCCCTTACAGTCAATCTATTCAGAGCACGGAAGTCCACACACATACGATCTGACCCATCTTTCTTTTTTACCAAAATGATTGGACTTGCGTACTCAGATTGTGACTCTTTGATAATCTCCTTATTAAGAAGATCGGTAATTATATCCCTAACTTTGAGTTTCTCCTGATGAGAAAGCCTATAAGGGCGATAGACGACCGGTTCATAACTCGTTAACTTAATCGACATCTCACCCGTTTTAACAGTAGTAGTCGCTGTACCGGAGATAAAGTAGTTAGAGTATTCGCTTACTACCCCTAATAAGGAATTGTAATCAATACCCTTAAGCGGGTTGTTAATTTTGACAGTATCGGTAGTGGAAATTTTATTAACGACCCTCTTAAGCGAAGAATGAGAGAGGTATTGCCTATCTCTTGTCCTTACATAAACCACACCATCCCGATTCAAAACGTCTGTACCTATGATTATGGATGTATTCATGCATGAAGAAGGCACAACCATCAGATCTGCTTCGATCGAAATTTCGTCAAGTTCTATGGTGACGGTAACGAAAGAGGTAACTACAATTTCGCGGTTGCTAATACCTTTAAGAACACAATAGGTTGACTGTGGTTGACTTGAAAGGTAGCGCAAAACGTCTGAGGATATCAGAGAAACGTTTAGTGCCCCGCTATCTATAAGAACGTCCATCGGTATACCTTCAACAACCGCGGTCATAATATCTCGGGAAGAAGAGTCTAAACGAGCCTCGCATAAGTTTACCTGTCGTTGATTGGGCGCATTTGAACGATTTTTCGCGAAACAGTCTTTCTCAACATGTCCTAGCTTTTTGCAAAACGAACATTGCAAACGATCAGTAGAGTTCGCGGTCCGGATTTGATTCGCACCAACGTTTGGTCGTCTACATGATCGTTCGTAATGGCCACGTAACCCGCATTTAAAACACCTAACATCGCCTCGTCTACAATTGATCGGATTCGAACGTTTTAATGGCTGAGTATTAACACGCGCATCTGGTTTGTTTTTAACCGTTTTTACGTATATCGATAGAAACGACACTAAAGTATCCACCGTCAAATGTGCATTAGTAGCGGCTGCCTTAACCTGAGCATCCTCTATGCCACGTATAACGATTAGAGTACGCAATTCATCACTCAAACCCTCGACTATCCGAATCGAAGCAGGGTTCGTCGCGCATATTCAGCGTAGGTAGCGTATTTATCAGATGTTGTACACATAACATCAAAAAGGATGTTTGCGTAATCCAATCGTTTAGGAAAAAGAGATACAAATTCTGTTTTAAAATTTGACCACGTACGATCATTGGTTATCCATTCTGAAAGCCACACACGCGCGTCGCCCTTAAGACAGGAGGCTACTCGTGATAGGCACTCACAATCGGACCAACCGTTCGCAACGCGAGCACGGTCCACCTCATCACACCATGCGTCAATATTATTGACGGTAGGATCAAAATTAGACACAAAATAACTATTTGACCTTATAGGTTGTAGAATTTTTAAAGCCTCAATAAGTTCTGATGATCCGACCTCCCGATTACGAACGATATCACCGTGACTTGATGAGCCATCTACTAAACGCGCTTGTTGTGACACGTTGCTACGGGGTGACATGACATGGTACGTGGTATTTTGGTTATTCGTGGCTGGGACAGATCTATTTTCATTAACACTAACCGTGTTCAAATTATCCGGTAGCAAAACCGAACGATCAACTAATTTACCGTGCGCGCTATCAGACAAATCGCGGGTTAACGTATTAGTATCAGTCGCATTTAACTTACGTAAAATTGTATCGAGCGTAAGTTGCAACTTATCATTATTAACAGAACGAGAATATGAACGCGAGGCGCGATTTCGGCGTTCGTGGGAACGAGAACGGGTTTGACGGTGGCGTCGCGAGCGACGACTGCTCTTATCCGAGCTAACGTTGTGACTACGGTGACGTGACCTATCCCGGTGGTCATCTGGATTTATCGCGTGCCGCGAAATACTACGAGATCGGTGCGACGATTCACTGTTATCGCGAGGCATTCTAATAACCACCACAAAACAATATTGAAGATTACTATTATACACAAATAAATTTAAAAACTCAGGATTGGAAAGTAGACGGCGTGAATTTAGTTCTTTATCCCACTTCTGATTTTAGGACCAGAAGGTAAAACAAAGAAAAAAACACACAAACATGAACTATTACAAATATTTATTTTTAATTAAAACACAAATTACAATAATCAAACGCTCTAATTTCCAATAACACTGGGTACACACAATAATTTAGAAATTATTAATAATTTAATTTAGTATTTAATAATAAAAAATAAAATATTGAACGCACAATGAATCACCGTACTCACTACTTGCCGCCACGAACGCCGAATCACGAATGAATCAAAAACGCTCGTGCGACTCTTTTTATAGGCTATTCAACTCGGTATCTAATAGTATACATTTCCTAATAAAGTATGATTGTTTATAAGAGATGAAGTGTACCTTTGAAAAGAATGAATGGGTAAACTATATAACACAAAATGGGTCCTCAAATTAACACTAGATGAATCATTTGGCCAGATAATATGATTATAACTCTGTTGACTCCTTTATAAATGAAATATAACAGACAATTTTGTTATATTTAAAATGTGAGTTTAGAGGGTCTTCGGGAGAGTTTGTTACACAGTGATGGAGGTGTACTTAAAAATTCTTCGTTATGGCAAAAAATTGCATCTAACGGGCTTAATCTTCCTAAGCCAAGTCCATTATCCGGAACGGATCATGTCGAAATTCCCTACGTTTTTTTGACAGATGGAGCATTTGCTTTACATAATAATATAATGAAACCATATCCTGGCAACCATGATATCAATTCACCGAAAAGGATTTTCAATATGCGCTTGTCAAAATCTCGAGTAGTAGTTGAGAATGTGTTTGGTATTTTAGCATCCAGGTTTAGAATATTCAGAAAGCCAATTGATTTGGATATTCATAATATCCCAATTATTACAATGACATGTCTCTTATTGCATAACTTTCTCAGAAAAAGTAATAAATCATCACTTATATATATGCCTCCTGGTACTGTAGATATGTATGATGATAATGGAGTTTTAATTCAACCCGGGTCTTGGCGGGCAGACTTTGATAATAACTGTGCTTTGAGAGATATTACACAAGTACCACGCAGATCACCATTATCTGCCGTTCAGATAAGGGATTACTTTACAAATTATTTTCAATGTTTATAAATAAACACAACGAATGTAGGGTCATTTCGCCTGTTCGTTACCACATTAACTACATACTTTTTATATTAAAACTAATGCAGAGACATTATTATGTTCTCCTTAAAGCAAGCAACTGCACTAAATGGACGCAAACTGGCGAATCGACCTTACTGTAATCTGTACTTTAGTAATAATAAAACAAGTTATTGATAATAAAAAACTTACCGTGGTTATTGTTTGTTTACATTTATACACGAACCCCAAAAAGCTGTTCATGAAATCAAAGGCGAACCAAACTGAACGATAAACATCATCTGCGCCGGCACCACTTTTTAAGGAAGCTTCCATTTTTCTGTAGTAGCCCCTGTATGTCGCAAAAAGTGAATCCTTTTTTTTCTTCAATTCTTCAACTGGTATTTCCAAAACGTCCCGAATACGCACCCAAGCATCATTTACTTTTTTCTTGTCCTTATGACCTTTCCCACTGGGGTCCCAAATAAAAGGCTCTGCTTGAAGTGTTTCAAGGAACAACATAGTTTGCTCCTGTGACCACTGTATGCCGCTCATAATAGAGTCTCACACGCACATCAACGAAAAAATCTATTAAACACACGTGCGTTCACAACGGCGTCTTGACGCGTACTGAAGTCGGCCGAGTAGTGTATAGAGGTACTAAGAGCATGTGTCAGAGGCCTAGTAGCATATCAAAGCAGTCAAGAATAACGACGTTAATAAGTCGGCGATTGCTAAACATCTACAGCTGTAGTCGGGCCGTAATCACTGGATGGAATTTCATAGGCCACGCGTATTTTCGACAGAACGCCATATTACATTCCACGGCTAGTGAAAGAAGCCATTGAAATCAAAAAACATCCAAATTTCAACCGGGAAGACGCACGTAGTACGTCCTTGATAAGTTTTCTTGGCACGTATTGATTTTTGAAAAGCTGTATATTTTGGAAACGATGATCGATTTGATCTTTCAAATGGCATTCAACTCAATTTAAATATTGCTTTAGCTAAAAAATCGGTAGGTTCAAAAATTTCGAAGCAATGTCAAAAAAACATTTTCGTCTATGATAGATCCCAAACAAATTTACCGATTTTTATCCAATTAACGGTACTTGGCGCAGTTTTTAAAGGAGAAACGATGATAAGATTTTGAAGTCAATCGGTATATTAGCCTGAAAGTTATTTCCAAAATATTAAGTAACTTTGCTAAAGAAAACGTAATTTTAATATTTGAAAAGTTGTAACCTTTGAAAATAAGGTTCGGTTTTGATTTTTAAAAGGGCATTCGACGTAATTTTTATAGTATTAAAATATCGTAGAATACCAAAAAATAATTGGTTGAAATATTTCGAAGTTATGACGAAAAAACACTTTTTTCAAAATTTTCGTCAACGATTACTTCCAAACGAATAAACTGATTTTGAGGCAATTTATGCATTAGATGTATTTTTTTGAGGAATAGTTTTTGTACTCAATCGGTACATTAATCTGGAAGTTATTAAAAAAAAAATTGTTTCGTCACAATTTGTTTAGGGTATTTTCAAAATTTCTCAAAATCTCTTAGGCCCATTTGGTACAAAATTTCAGGAAGTATAAGTTGAGCGGAATCCAATCGAATGCCACCAACCGCGTTTCAATCGGTCCAGGCGTTCAAAACTTATGAGTTGTTGACACACACACACACACTCACACACACACATACATACAGACATACTGACGTCATCGCGAAAATAGTCGAAAATGGTTCCTAAGCCCACAAAACGCGGACATATGGTGAAAACTCCATTTTTGAAAATCGGAGCAAAATCAGTAACCTTCCTATCTACATACGTAGTGGGAAGTTAAAAAGTACAAGTGTTTTAATAGATTAATATTGTATTAAACTGGAGTGAATGAAAATGAATTAAACAAAATAAAACTACCACGCCAAAGCTTAAACCTAAAAGTGCGATATTTTTTTAGTAAAATGTACCACTAAAGGGCACAGATCGTCGCCTAGTGTAGCTTTGTAGCATTTTTACTCGTTATTTGACCCTCCCGTTGGTCGAGTGGTTAGCGACCCTGACTACGCAATCAACGGGGCTCGGGTTCGATCCCCGACGGGGACAAGCATTTGTGTGATGAGCGTAAATGTTTGTATTTCTGGGTTTAGGTGTTTATTATATATATTCTGGTATTTATATATTATGTATTTCTATGTATTAGTATCGTTGACTAACACCCATAACACAAGCAAATATTTGCTTACTTTGGGGTTAGATCAGTAAGTGTAGTTTGTCCCGTGAATATTTATTTATTATTATTATTTATTTATTTTTATAATAGATGGCGTTAGCAGTAATAAAATTCTAATACAAAATGTATTTTCTATTTTTTTAATGTTTATGAAATAGCATTTTAATGGTAGATAATTATATCTAGACATGAATTTAAACCACCACGTCAAAGCCCAAACCTTAAAGTGGGATACTTTTTCAGGAAAATGTACCACAAAAGTGCATAGAAAGTCGCCTAGTGTAGGGCTCGCTTCGCTCGCCATAATTATACTGGCTGTTGCCCAAGACTTCGTCCGCGCGGACTTCGTTTACTCCGCACAGCACCTCCCCCGTAGGTGACAGCTTGATAATATGTAGCCTATATGTTGACCCGACCTGTTAGTAATAGTCATGCAAAATTTGAAATAAATCCATGTAGTACTTTTTGTGTTTACCCCGGACATAGGAGTAGTGTAGAGGAGGCTTTAAGGACGAAAGATTGACTTTTTCTCTGGCAACACTGACTCAACCTGTCAAAAGCTAATTAGATCATCTGTTTTAATTTTTACTTAATTTATAAATATATTTATGTAATAAAAGTACAATAAAATAAAAATTGGCAAATAACGTTGTGATATAATAGATTTTAATAATAATTATCAAAAATTGAAGAAACAAAGTTTATAATATTGATCGACAGTAACGGTAACCTTTTTTTAAACAAAGAAGAAAGTTTCAAATTCTTAAACGGAAAACCGGGTAAGTATTAGTTATATTTTTTTCCCCTTTATTACACTTTCGTAGTATTAATAACTTTTAATATATTTCTTTTAGTACCCATAAACGTTGCAAGATTTATTAACACTGAATAACTCTTCTGGAAGAGTCCGAAATTTTGGAATTACTCCGAGTTTTTCCGACTTTGTAAGACTTTTTTCGACTTTTTAAATAAAAATAAACATTCATAAACTGTTATTTTTACTTTGTAAGTTATTTACCTACTTTTATCCGAGAAATTTTTCCACAAGGGTACTTATGATTCCTATTGTTATATTAAAAGTTTCGTATTATATCTCCAAAGTTCGATCATACTTTATCTATGACTGACATGGAACAATTATTATCGTCTGAGATGCCTGAAGACCTGGAGTAATTTTGTTTTGTTTATTACATTATGATAACACCTTGTTTATTACATTATGATAACAGATGTGTGTGAGTGTCGAAGTCTATGTAGTCTGCCGAGCCCATGAAGCTGTATTATATCTAATACTTCATTATCGAACCATGGTTTAATGATTGCGATGTCCCCCTACGATTGCGATTCGCCTTTGTAATATATCAATTTTGACTGGGTGTGTTTGACTTAATTTTAAATAGTTAAGGTATTCCATGAAGTACTTTAATCAAGAAAGCGTCAGATGTTTTGAAAAATTATATTTTTCATCAAAGTTTTGAATTTTGAAACAGTACAAAAAACAATAACAGGTTGTGATACAAGCCTATACCTACCCATGGGCGTACCGAGGAGGGGGCAGGGACGGGCAGTTGCCTAAACCTAAACGAGACCAAATTCAATGGTGCTGCTCAATTTTCATTTATTCGATCGTTTCCTTCCCATGACCTTCTTCCTACTTTATCGTATGAACCTGGACATCATCTAACACCAGATTACTTGTCAAAACAGAACAATAAGTACAAACGCGATGGGTTTATCTCGTTTAGTTTAAAAGATCCTGTAGCCATCTTCCAGTTACATCAATAGATTCTTAAAATCATCTAGCACCAAACAGTATGTCAAAGCTCTAGAAGCGCTCGTAGTACCTTAACCATCACCATACCACCCTAAAACTTTTTTAACAGTTCTCTGTATGATCATAAATATAATCATACATCCCGATAATGCCATACCTGTGGGAGGAGTCGATTGTGTACAATTTTTTTTTTAATTGTAAGATTTTATTCAAATTTCGAACGATTTATACCAGTGGCACTAATTTTTCCTGTAAGTTTAAGGTTTAACCAGGCCTCTGACACTCGCCTATACCACGATAAGCACCTACAACGCCCGACAACTCGGCTTTGCAAATTAGTCGGGGCCGCCCCGTGCTTATGAGTACACGCGTACCTATTCATGTACGACAGCCTGCCGATCATCGTCGCAACGTAAGGTTTATTACTGTAGATCTTATAAATTCGTAATATAAAATTGCAACTTAAAATGCACCATAAATAACATTAATTAATTATATTAAGAAAATTCATTTTCCCCGTGTTTATCAGAGTTTCTTTGAACTATAGAGCAAATGCCGCTATGCCAGGCAAGTTGTTAAAGGCGACCGATTGGCTCTACGTGTCACTACCATCGTGACTAGGTGGTAGAGTTCCGCATCGTCTCACCCGGGTACATGGTACCACTGCTTACCTATTCCTGCCACAATAGCGTCAATGCTTGTCATTATCTTGTTCCGTTTTGGGGCGTTAGTTTGAAACGTGAAAGTTGGGCGGTAGACTTAGGTATATAACATTGCCATCCTGCTGCACAGATAGCAACGCATCATTTACATCTTTAGTGTCTGTAGGCGATAGAGTATCTTTTTTTTAAACATAAGATTGCAAACAAGCAGATGGGGCTCTTGATGGAAAAAGTCAAACATCGCCTATAGACACGAAAGATGTTAATAGTGCGTTGCTATCTTGTGGCGAGGTCTAATTTACCTTCAAACCGGAAAACGACAGTGACAAGCACTGAATCTATCGCGGCAGGAATAGATAAGGTGGTGGTACAAGACAATGCAGTACTCTACCACCTAGTAGCCACGGTGGAAGTGACTCGTATAGCCAATCGGTCGCCTTTTACGACCGGTCTGGCAGAACGGCAGTTGGCCTATTCTTCAAAGGAGCCCGAAACCAACACGGGAAACCTTTGAGACAACCCTAATTTCATTAGAAAGTATAAGAGTTTCGCGTTAGAAAGCGATGCAACTTCTAGGTTAATATAAACGTAGGTAATCAAGCGCCGCGCGATCTGAATTCCACTTAATTATATCGTAGCAAGAGTTCCTACTTCTTTAAACTACTTTCCGGTGTGTCTCTTCTGTACTTGTACTATTATACATTCTGTGGTTTAACGAATATGAACACGAAATTTCAAACACCTGGGTGACAGCAATCTTGTCTTATAACCAAATGTCATTTTGTATAATATTGTGTGGCTACCACCGCTTGAAGGATTCCTCGAATTATAGAAGAGTTGGCCAGAGTATGTATTGTACTGTATCTTGGCTCACTGTGCCTATGGCAACGCAGGTATACGTTAGCAGCTTGTCAGGCGACTCATAACTACATGCACGGAATTAAATAGGAATAAATGTAGTTTTATGTGTTAGCATAGACTACCTAATATATAGGATGGGCAAAAAATCGTGGATCAAACGAAACAGGGTGATAGTTATCCCAACTATTATAGGCAAGTTTTTTTAATACAAGCTCACTTTTTGGGCGTACATTTTTTTTACAGTAAGGTTCTAAAGTTACAAATAATTTTTAATGAGACTTAAAAGCAATGATATTATATGTTACTATCGTAACTAGATTGGCAGTTTACGGCAGCGACGCGTTGCCACTTCGAAGATGCCTCCCAAAGAGTATACAATACTACGATGCCTCCAGGCATATCTTTGCTTGCTTGAGATTAAGTAAGCGTGACGCGTCCGTTAAAGTTATTCAAAATGGTGAAATGTTCTGTGAACGTTGTGTATCACGGTCTGAAAAGGATGGTAAAGCAAGTGGCGTTACTTTTCACAAGTAAGTTTACATATTTTTGATCATATCGTCTAAAACATAGACTAGTATATAATATTATGCTTTATAGACCGGAAACTTCAACATCGTTAAAAGGACGTCAGCGCCATCTATAAATCAAGCATAAACTATGTAACGGAAGCCGCTTATCATATCTATTTCTTAACTTTTTACTAGATCTCTGACATATTATGAAAATAAAACAAAAAACTTTTCGTCGTAGAATAGATTTATTTTGTCAAATTACAAACCAAATTATAGCAAAATTATGAGGTTTAATCACTGAAAACTGATTCGACACTACTTAACACAGAGTACTTATTAATTCAACGTTTAAAAGACACAGAAACAACCAAAATAGTTAAAACTCATTTGTATAACTTGTAGACGCGGAAGATAGTTGTTAACTTGCCGTAAATATCACGAAAACAATGCAAATAAATCAAAATGAAATTAGCACAAAACTATGTAAGCAATCTGGCAGCCATATTTAAGAATGGAATTTAAGTTTTAGATAGAGATGGACGACCTGAATCGATACGTATTGTATCGATACCATGCTATGCGAATTATACGATATATCAACATTTTGTGTTGATGCATATTTTTATTGTTGATTATATATACAAGAATAATTAATGGTCATAGATTACGTAATATTAATTTCATTAGTAATAATTATCATAAATTAGTTTCATTAGCGTTATATATTGCATTATAGTTGTGTTTGTGAGCTACACGTAGTGTCTGATTTAATTGTTTTTTGTTTATAAATTGTAGATGCCACCAATATGATATCAAATATTCATTTAATTGGCATCAAATCTATACAAATTAATAAAATTGGACTGTCTGTTTGTAATATTAAAATAACCGCTTTTTACTAAATGCATATGGATGTATACACGATACATATACCAAAACAGCATTTTTACAATTTTTGTCTGTCTGATTTTGACAGGACTTTCACTGGCAGATAGCTGATGTGACAGGGATTAACTTAGGGCTACCTTTTCGAAATTTTTCCACGCGGACGAAGTCGCGGACTCAGCTAGTATATAGGGATAGGCTTCAGTGGATGTAAAACAATCTCATCAATTTGATGAACCATTTAAAAAGACCATAAATATACGTTGGAGTAATCAAAGTTCGAATTCTTTTGAACAAGTAAATATAATTAATACGAGATACTATTGTTAAACGAATGTAACAAATATCTTTACAGCTACTTAATATATAATAAGCTTATGCTAAGTTCATTGTTTATTACATCGGAAAGGTCACCCCACGACGTTACATGTCAGTGATTGTGACTTCAGCAATTGTATTAACTTGCAACGCATCCACAAGATATTGTTTATAGTCATAAAAGTGTAGTCAAAATGCCGTTGAATGAAAATAGTGACTTTTGATATTATTATTAAATACCGAAATAGCATTGAAATCTTGTTATTCCAGAAATATAACTTTCATATTTTACCTCATAAAAAATATCGTTTTGTGTCGATACGAAACGTTACATACATCGAATTATGACTCATATCGATACAGTGTATCGATTCAAATCGATTTTGAATTTGACATGTGATAGAAATGATGATGGTAGAGGATAGTAGACATTTCAATTTCGACTAGAGATTAGTTTCGTACGAAGTTTGGTGTATGTGGCTCAGGTGGAGCCACCACTAAGTTTTTTAAAAGGTTCAAATGTACTAACATTCCACCCCGTGGTCTAAAATTACATCAGAAAACAAAATAAATATATCGTACATTTTTTATGTCATCGGTGTTGCCAGTAAAACGATTAATTTTCCCACTTTTTTGGGAGTTTTGTTAATGAAAGAATGAATGACGGAAGTGTGGCTCTGTGTTTCAGTAATAAAATTTCGCAACCACTGTAATATGCTCAATCAATACGAGAAATAGATTTTATCATACTAATTAATGTTATTTCATCATCGTAATGTACAATCATCTTAAAATAGTCTTATGTTCACTGAGAATAATCTTTCATTTGTTTTTTAGTAATAAGTTATTTTCACTTCAAAAGTAATAAGTTAATTACTGAAAGAAACGAGACAAATATAGTTTTCTTTGGCATAATGTATCGGTTTCAAAGCTACGTCTTTTGGAGTATCAAGTGGTTATTCATTTCTGAGATTCGTTTGTAAGGCGTAGCTTCCCTAGTTTTTATAATCTCATTGTTTAAAAGTAATTAAAAAGGTGCCAATACTCATAAACCGTGGTATATTTCACTCAGCTTCTCCTATGATTGTTATAATGACACTGTCTGGCGTGTCACCCAAGTCTACCAAATTTAGTACCTAGACTTTTAATTGGGACATTTTATATCGCCCAATTATCAATCTGGACGTTTAATATATCTATGAATGTCATGCTGTAAAAAATTAGGTACCTAGGTATTGTAGTCGTATTCTTAAAACGTGTCGATTAAATAAGTTTTTCAAGTTTGGCAGCACTTTTTCCTCTACTAGAAGTATGGCAAAAACAATAAAGGTCACATTTTATCAAATACTTTCCAAAAATCCAAATGCAATAGTGGCACAAATCGTTTTGCAAAAAAAAATATCCTCCTTTGCGGCGGTATGGCGGCCATTGGGAAAAGTATGGATTGGGAAAAGTAAAGTTTCGACGAACGACGAAAAACGATTTTTCGACAATGATGATGTGCAAAACTTAGCCTGGTACCTACAATCTCTAAGTGGTCTGTGTACCTACAAATGGTTGAATTGTTATTTTTTTTTCAAATTAATGTGTTCGCGAGCACGTCGGTATGGCGGACTGTAAGACACACCGAAGAAGAAGTATGGCATAACGCTACCGCCTGCTTCTTTTTTTATCGACTATCGGTAAATACAAGAATTTTTGTGAATCGTTCGACACTCGTAATTTATCCGACACGTTCGATTAACAATTGGGCCGTCCGTACCAGTGCTATGACCAGTTTCTTTTCGACATTACGTAATTAGACCCCCCGAAGAATCGCCATACTGGTACAAATGATCTAATATTTTGTGTCACCATCTCCCGGTCTATTATGAGAACAATACTATATTTTGCGTACTAACCGGATTCTACTATTATACACGTCATTGTGTGTATAGCAAATGTTTTGCCCTACACATACAATTTTTGTGTTTTTAATTATCCAATTTATTTATGAAGCGAATATGGAGTTGAATGAATAAATCAATCCAAATTATAGTGTGCAAGGGACGGTGTATCGAAAAATTAAGCAAATGTGCCATTTTTTACGTTCTCGTCATGATTGCAATTCCTATTCTTGTGGAAAACGCAAGATATGCGTTTTATTATTCTTCCTTCTTTTCACACCACGCAATGTAAATATATTTTTTAAATAAAAATTCCTCCTACTCCTGACCGCGTGACTCTCGAAACTCTCGAACCAGCCGTTTATTTTGCTTGGTACGTGGCACAAAATACGTTGCGGATTTTGTGTATTTCCTTAAATTTTATTATATTTTTTTAAAAAAAGGACTGTACAGTATTGGAATAATACAAATTATCTGGGTAGTAAATTAAAATATGGAATTTTATAAAGTAAAAGTAAAATCTTCTATAATTGGAACGAAGTTCCTTACGGCAGGCTTGGAGGGGATAGGGATTTTGCTGCGCGACCGAACTGAAAAAAATGTGATAGTAAAACCGTAAGAAAAATGCGTGGAATAAAAGCGTTAAATGAGACGTGCGCAGGCGCGACAGTTGCGTACACAAGCGAGTAGTGCCGTTTAGCCGAAGGAAGTTCGTTCCTACCTGGTGTCCCGCGACACCACATCATTTTTTTTATACTTTCCATCGTCGGCACTTGGTGAAACTCCGTCATAATTATTGTTTTAAATTTTACACTTGTACTGTTTCACAATTCACTAATTATATAATAATCAAGGAACTTATATACGATATCTGGAATTACTACGAAGCAATATTTGAAAAATAAAATTGTACTTTATCTCGTTAGCAATAAAGTTGACATTTGCTTCTTACTTAACAGAGGGGAAAAACGTTCTGAGCGAGACAACGACATGAGTGGATATTATCCCTTTCTTGCAATTGCCAGTGTAAATAAAACTTTCGGATGGTAGATTTTTTATATATCCGGTAACCGTTAAATCCCTTTTATTCATACACGTCTATAGATACATTAGCATAAAATGTATTGTAATTAACATATTATTGAGTTCTTAAATGTGCTTATTTTAATTATTACGTAATTATTTATGCAATGTAAAAACTGTTTTCTCAAATCAGTAGAATTAGTAGTAATTTGTAAACTATGCACGGCCACACTCAGGTGGCCGTACGCTTTGGCGCGCTTTATTTAAAAATATAGCTGATACTTTTAGCTTACTGCTATAAGTTTTTCTGTTGTAAAATGGTGAAAAATTGTAGCGTTAAGTGCTGTAATAGTGAAGCGTATGCTGGTTGCGGAATTTCATTTTTTGAGTAAGTTTTTTATTGTATTTACAAGTTTCTTAAGTAGGGTAGCAATAATAACACAAAAATTCGGACATGTGAATACAAAGAAATTACAATTCAATCTAACATTTCATAATACGTCCCTAAGGAATGTCATCGTCATCAAATAAGAACCTAATTTACGTAATTTTGTTATTTAATACTAAAATCATTGTGTTGTAGTAACTAAATACATTACCTACATACTTTTTGGTAGTAACTGTTAACTAGTAGTAGATACCTAACCTCTTGTTCATTATTTTCTTGCAGGTTCCCAAGAAATGAGATTCTTCGACAACGATGGATTGAAGTTGTTCCATTTAAGAAAAAAAATTCATATTACAGTTTAATTTGCAGCCGTCATTTTAAATCCAAGGATTTAATAATCCATAAGATAAGATCAACACTGAAACCAAATGCTATTCCATCTATATTCCTTGTTGTAAGCTTAATCATTTAGTGTTATTTAAGATATTTTTTAATTAAACATTCAAACGTAATATAGGGTCATTGCGTCGGTAACGCGACCGCCTCTAGTATGCGACCACTTGAGGGCCTAGGTTTCTCAATTAAAGATAATAGCATTTTTTCATGAGAAAACAATGAACAGTAAGCATTGAATATTCAATGAATAATTATGTAACAAGAAAATCATAAATTTAAACCTATCTGCTAAAGCTGAAAATAGTGCCCGAGTTCGGGTGATGACTTAATGGTGTGTTTATGTGTCGCGTATTGCAATAAAAATACCACACCGGGTGGCGAACAAAGTTACCTTTTGTTACCTTATACTAATGTTACACTCAAACAAGAAGCGTTATTATTTCAATTATAGAACATTGTTTGTTGGAAAGTTGTAGTGACATCATTTTTTACCTTATATTTCTTTTTAAATCCAGTGGTCGCAAACTGAAGTATATAAATATCTAATACGCTCGAAAGCGGCCATGTGGTCACATTCGGACACTTAAAGCTATAAAATATTTTGCTTATTATAATCTCAATGATGCTTTCATGATTGTATAATTTAGAATCTGATGTCGTAGAAGCATAAAGATGCATCTCATCAGATTACGACCACACGTTTTCTTGATAGAATTTTGTTTAATTCACTTGCTAAAATAGGTGATCTCAAACCCACCCTGGTCGAATATTATGATGTTAGTTTGTAACCGCCCTGTTTTAATACGAAAGAAAGTAAACTAAAATAAGTAAATAAATAAAATATTGCTTTCTTTAGATGACAACAGGCGCGCAAGATAAAAAAAAAAACAAAATGAAAAATACTGTTTTTTTAGGATTACTTAAAGGAAATTTACTCGGGTGTACTGGGGTGTATATTAGCGCACAAGATAAAAAAACACAAAATGAAAAATACCAGTTTTTTAGGATTACTTTAAGGAAAATTTACTCCTTGTATAATGGAAAATTTACTCGGGTGTATAATAGAGAGGAAAATGACGTTATCAAATATTGCTTGACTATTATGTAGTTGTCAACCACAACAAATTTAGTAGAGTAATATTCAGAAAATACGGTCGCTTTTATTTCTTCGAATCCCACGAATC
Source organism: Apodemia mormo (assembly GCA_036924255.1). Lineage (NCBI taxonomy): Eukaryota > Metazoa > Arthropoda > Insecta > Lepidoptera > Riodinidae > Apodemia > Apodemia mormo. The sequence goes on along the minus strand of JAUPFN010000019.1, from coordinate 11,699,832 downwards.
CCGCGGTGACTAATAGCTAATGAGTCTAGTCACGAGTTCAGCAAATCACTGTTTGTAAATAATGAACTTCAATAGTGCCTATAAAGGATAATTTGAATAAAAATGATATCTATGCGTGGCCGTATGACTATAAACATGTTATAGGATAATTAGCTCAATATTTAAGTACCTAATTGTTTTACGTATTTGGTATTAAAATCAACTACTGAACACTCTCCTTTAGTATGTACGGTTTTTATCAGCCAAATTCAATATAATTTACAGATGTGGTACGAAAAAACTACTTGTTATTAGTCTAGATGATTAGTGTTTAAAATGAATATTTGTTTTTTATATTATAAGATAGCAAACAAGTTGACGGCTCTCCTGATGGAAAGAGAAACCATCGCGTTGGGACATCAAAGATATAAATGGTGCGTTCCCATCCGTGTGGCGGGTTTGCAATACCACATGCACAAGTCTGCCAGCTACCTTACCCTCCAAACAGGAGCACGACAATGACAACTAGGTGGTAGATTTCTGCATTATCTCGCCCGGGTCTGGTACCACCGCCTTATTTATTCCTGCCGCAATAGCGTAACTGCTTGCCAAAAAGTTTACTTAACTCTTGACAAGAAATAATTTCACTACCATCGTGACTACTAGGTGGTTCCGCAACATCTCGCACTGGTATTTGGCACCACCGCCTTACCTATTTGCGCCGCAATAGAGTCAATGCTTGTCATCGTCGTGATCCGGTTTGGATTGTAAGGTAGCCGGTAAATGCATGCATGTGGCCTTAGACCTCGTCAATACATAACAACGCACCATTAATATCTTTGGTTTTTATAGGTAATGGTTGTCTCTTTCCATCAGGAGACCCATCTGCTTGTTTGCTATCTTATGATATAAAATTGACATTATTGCTGCAGGAATAGCTTCTGCTATGGTAGCAAATACCCGGGCGAGACGTTGCGGAACTCTACTACCAAGTAGTCACGATGGTAGTGACACTTATAGCCGATAAGTCGCCTTTTACGACCTGCCTGGCAGAACGGCAGTTGGCCTATTCTTCAAAGGAGCATGAGACCAACATGGAGAAAAATGGACCATTTTAGGAAATAGGCATTTTGAAAATGTTGTATATTTTGGGAATTGGACATTTTGAACTTGAACGTTGGAACCGGAACCGAAGTGTTTTATCCAGGACCCTGTCAGTAGACTGGCATTAAGACTGCAATATTTCTCACAGTATCCTCTAGGTTTTATTGATTCTTCAGTATCGCTGGACTGCTTCACTCGAACAAATTTTAAAGCAATGTAATGTAATTGTCATCTGTCCGTAATTAATGCATACATTTTCTAGAAGAGTATTTTGATCTTTTATCTGTATTTATAATGCTCAATTCGGCAGAAAGATCACACATGCAAAGATTTTTTTACCACACTTTTTACCCGCGAAACAGCTAAGTATGAAAACAAATTTAGCTATTTATTTCAGTTACATATCAAGTAAAATTATTCTAACTTTTATTATTTTTAATAATCCTATTTTACGCTCTAACACATTAAGATGGGCCGCAGCTGGTCAGGGTGCTTCGCAAAAATTCGCCTAGATCACTTTGATACATTTTATATAAACTCTCGTACACTATGCCGGGCCAAAGTGCGGCAGATTTGCAGAGCGGAATTGAGCGCACACAATTTTTTCCGTGTTTTAAGTATGCATTTACAAAATCAGAAATTATGGGTTAAGAACGATTAAAGGCCACAAAGAACTAGCCTTAACATGCAGTTCGGCAGTTAACTGTATACAAAACTAGTCAATGTGTTCCGGGCCGGCACGTTACTAATATGCTAGCATTTATAGTTGCAATCCGGCCCCCTCCACCTCACTACAGCCTGTCGTAATAATACGATATCATTAGACAAATCACACGAATTGATCTAACCCTAAAGTTAGCAAATTATGGGTGTGAGTCAAAACAACATATTATGAATGTGCATTTTCTTTCGTCAATAAGAGCGATAACAGACATTGTTAACCTACACGACTTTCAAAAATTGATAGCCGTGGGTGCTATCCAGGACTTATCGTAGCTGTCCATATCAGTTCTATTCTGCTTTTTTAGAATGAAATTGTCCTGTTGCACAAATATGTATGGACACCCTAGTAGAAAGAGACACACTCCACTCATGTCGTGGTACTCTTCGGAACGATTTTGAGGTACATGTGGACCTTCCAGGTAGAATATAACTTCCTTGATAATAATATAATATATGTGAGTGGTTACGCAAAAAGGGACCTCAAGGGAAAATAATTGATTTCGAGTAAATCACGTTTAAAATGTTGAGTCGAAATGAGAGAGGCGCGGGGTGTTTTATGTTAGTGTCGTTAGGGAGCGACTTCGTCAGTGAGAAATAGCACGTGTTTGCGATAGCTGTATTATTGGTGACTTATTTATTCGTCTTTTACTTGTCTTTATGTGCGCGCTAGAAAAAGAAACTAGTGTGCGCTGTGTATAAGGTGTAATATTTTCAAAACTGCCTCGGCTTACATAAAAAATCATTAAAAAAAAACTACGGCACCTAAAATTATTTTGATTAGAACAAAACAAAGATGAAGGACCATAGAATCAGAATTTATCAAAAAAAAAAAAACCGTTTCCAATCCCTTCAGGTCCCTTTTTGCGTAACCACTCACATATACTTTTTTATTTAAATAGTCAACCGGTTTCGCATTTTACTGCATCATCAGGACTAAAAGTTTTCGCATTTTACTGCATCATCAGGACTAAAAGTTTTAGTCCTGATGATGCAGTAAAATGCGAAACCGGTTGACTATTTAAATAAAAAGTATATATTATATATAATTAGTGAATTGTGAAACAGTACAAGTGTAAAATTTAAAACAATAAGTAAAATCTTCGTCGAAAAGATTTTTTCTTTTGCTTGCAGAGTCATGGCAGACTATGATAGAAAACCTTATTTTCTGTATCTATTGAATGTATTTACAACCAAATTCTGGTTAAACAAATTCAAAAGTTTCGCTGCGCGTCGGGCACTGCACACACAGAAAAAATGAAGAAACATGTTTAGCAGTTAGCACACATACATACAAACATTAGTATCCGATAGCTCACGGACACAGTATTGTGAAACGGACGTCGGATGGCGCCGCCAATTGTATCGGTCCGGCTCCGATATCGGGCGAACAATGTGCAACTGTGAAAGGCTTGCCCCGATATCGTATCAGTGTCCGAAACCGATATCGGATCGGTTAATGTATCGGAAACGATCTAAACTTTAATTTTTTTTCGTTGACAGATACATTTTTTGATATTTTATTATTTATCACTATCATAAAAATATTTAAAAAATATGCATATCCATAAGGGGATGTGCACTGTGGAAGTAGCATACAAAGTTAATTACATTCCTTTGTGGAGTAGCACCACTGCTCTGACGCACGTATTATGTAGGTATTTCTGTTTTCCATCTTAATTTAGGTTTACCTTATTCTCTATATCTGATTCTCTTCGAAAATATTTTTTAATATAATAAAAGCTTCCAGGATTAGTCGCAATTTTATAGATAGGGGTGTATGATGATAGAATTCATGAGATTATTAATAAGGTTTAATAAGACCATCTAGTCATTTTGATGAACGTCTCATAAATATTTATACATCGTGTTGGTGGAATAGTCAGTCTGCCATTGTCAGGCAATTCGTAAGAAGCGAACAATTTGCTATGCGAATCACTACCATCGTAGCTACTAGGTGTAGTTATTTAAGGGACGCATACACGGCATCATTTAACGGAAATACATACAAAAACGCAACCACGTGTTCTCTTATAGGCGACAGTTGCTTCTTTCCATGAAGAAAGACATCTGCTTGTTTGTTATCCAACGACATAAAAAACTTACATAATAACAATCTTGGTGCCGTAGTGGCGTCAATGACCGATAAGAACCAATGATAATTGATAGACATTTTTTCCGTAATCGAAGAAAATAAGTGTCCTACACCGATTTATTAATGAAGCAAAATTGTCCCATATACAATACGTTGCTTACTGTCATTCAGCGAATATTAAAACAAAATCCGTCACCTTCGGAACCTAGTGCAGGTAGTATTCTTGCTAAAACAAGGGCATTGTTAAGAGGAATCTTTAGAGAACTACAATTTTACTTCATTACCTTAATGTAACAAAACTCACGTGAATTTGATGTTTTATGTGGATTATAATAGGAAATATATAATACAGTTATAACAAATATTATATATATATATATATATATATATATATATATATATATATATATATATATATATATATATATATATATATATATATATATATATATATATATATATATATATATAATATAGTTATTAATAACTAATAACTATAACTATATTATATATATATATATATATATAATATAGTTATAGTTATTAACTATAGTTTAAAAGTTATTATTTTGGCTTAAATTTCTAGTGTCAGTCTTTGGTTCTCGTAATCTGACTTTCGAAAACTTGAAAATACACTGATTAGAGTTACCAGTAAGTAATCGATGCAATGTCGGTTATTGGAATTTAAATGGGCCGATAATTGGTTCTTACAGTTGGTTCTGAGAGTCAATTCTCAGAAATAACTATAATCTGGAGGGAAAGATAGCCAGTAAACCTATGCATTACGAATCCGCCACACGTCAGCAACGCACCATTAACATCTTTGGTACCTACAGGCGATAGTTTCACTTTCCATCAGGAAAGTCCATTTTTTGCTCTCTGATGATATTAAAAAAAATAATGAAATCAGTAATCACATCGGTAAGTCTAAAATTAGACAAAGCGGAGAAGAAACCTAGAATAAAAACAATCCACCACAGCCGGAATTTGTTAAATATTTAGCAAGAGAATTCGCAAAAGTTATTTCCGCTCAAAAGTACCTAATTAGTAAAATAATATTATAATTTGAAAATAGAGATAGGTACACTGAAAAGTGCGATCTCTAATGGTTTTTTAAGACATGGTGTTATCTTTAATTTTGGACAGAAATAAATCTGAATAAGCGGGTCATTTGTATTCTCTTTTATCGTCATCGTAAGGCAAGGGATCTTTCAAATGATATAACATCTGCTCAACGGAACGACTTTTCAACTGAAGAATCATTGGATATTTTGTCAGGTGTCTGGATCCCAGTGCTTACAGGAACATAACAGTGTGCTAGCTAAAAATTCGGAAAATGCAAATCTCAATAATTTCATGGAAAGTGTATCCCAGGATCACATACCTAACTTGAAAACGATGAGACTTGCAATTTGTCTATGGCACAGCAAGTCACCATTGTTAAACCTAATACTTCCATCTAAGAGACCTTGTTTTTCACCAATTTACCCAAACACAAAATTAGATAATTTTGTCCCATCCCAACTACCTCAACCTTGCCATCAACTATAAACTATCCTATCATAAGCCTGCATAGTGTTTGTTCATCTATCCCGAAAGAAGTGCTCCGTGCTACACCCTATCAAAGGCCTTCGCTATGTCTAAACTAACAACCAATGCCTCCCCCTTGGACTCAACTGCCCCAACGATGTATACTAGATCACCAGCTGATCGACCGCGATGGAAACCGTACTGTCGGTCACTTATCAGCTGGTGCTCCTCTAAATAACTATTGTCGATAACTGGACATTGTCCAATGATATTCTAATAATTATTTTTAGAAATTCCATATGTAATTTCAGTCATATTCAAATTTGATTTTTTTTACTTTGGTGACCATTTAGTTTTAGCTTGTGTTAATGTTAATCGAACAATTCTATGCACCTTCTAATATTGTTATCTAATAAAGTTAGGGTGACTGGGTGGTGACTGGTAGAGAATGCTACTTAGCATTAAGTCCACCTTTGTACATAAATTTAAATAAAAAAATAAAATTGCCCATAACTGGGTGTTGATTATTGGAGATCCAGTGACGATAACTGGAGATTTTGAGAATATTTGTATTTTTTTAGGATTTAACATTAATTTTTATATATTACAAAATAATAATATATATGCTATTGATATCTCAAAGACATATTATACCATATTCAATGTCACTCTTATTAAAAACCATAATAAAAATTCTCCAAATTTTATAAACAACCGTGCGGCCTTCTAAGTGTCGATTATTGGTGCTACTACGGTATTTGCATAAGAGTGAGGTGCAAGATGATACTGCTGAGAATCGATATTTAACGTCGAGCTAACTCACATTACCACAGAAAACCTTCTAGGCAACAGGCAGATATTTCTTCGCTACAATGTTCCGGAATGACAAAACTAGACATAATCTTAAATTGTTGGTTATTGTTTCATTGAACACGGTTTTATAACCGTGTTCAATGCAACAATAACATACCTTATACCAATCCTTATAGATGGGAGAAAATATGTTCCATATTTGCTTCGCATGAGCAAAACCGACATGTACGTCTCGGCAATAGAAAGCAGCGAGCGGAGCGGTGCGGCGCGGCAAATCGTTGGGCGGCTATGTGTAGAATGTAGATCCTGCTAAGCGTGTACATATACTTAGTACAATGCGTTCCAACTGAGAACAGGACTGTCAGGATGATGTTCCGCATTTTGCAAAAATTTCATGAGTAAGGTATACAAAAAAAATGGTGACTACTTACCACCAGGTACCACCTGCTCGTTTGCCCCCGCTACTATATAAAAAAAACAGTAGCAGTCGTGGGACTGCCGATAGAAGTGAAAACGGAACTATTAAGTTGAGAGTAATTAAAACTATATGCAAAACATAGCTATAGATATACTATTATCATTAGCATGTCGGTGACGCGAACCGAGGATTTTACCCTCTACCAAAACGCTCAACGCGCCTAAAGAAGTTTTCACTTCAAAAATAGTTACCTATAAAGCCTGTCAAATGTAAAATGCAGCGCTTAAAAAAAACTTAAAATAACCTATAGGAAAATGGTTGAACAGAATTATCTTAGATTCCTTTACTTAAAAAAATCAATATTCCGCTTTTGTCTGGACTGAGATGTATGACACTCAGATCTGTGTTGCTTTGTGTACATTGTATTGCTGATTGCGTTGACATTCCCTCGACGGTTAACAATATCAGTATAGTTATAACCGCCTAATATCAGCATAATTACAACACCTCGGCTGATTAACAATATCAGCGCACAGCAGACTTCAAGACTATGCAATTATATAGACCCTTTTGGCAAGCTTTCATATGATTAATAATGAGAAAATGTAGAAACATATTAAAACGAGAATTTTTAAAAACTTCTGTCGTCAATGCTTATGTAGATGACTAAGACTAGATGACGAATTAGCGCATTTCGCAGTTATTTAAAATGAATACGTTTATTACGTACTAGCTGTTGCCAGCGACTTCGTACGCGCGGACTTCGTTTACTCCGCACTGCTCCTCCCCCGTAGGTGATAGCGTGATAATATTTAGCCTAATATATTGACCAGACCTGTTAGTAATATTCATGCAAAATTTAAAGTAAATCCATGCAGTACTTTTTGAGTTTACCCCAGACATACATACAGACAAACAGACGAAAATTCTAAAAACTATATTTTTGGCTTCGATATCGATTGCAGATCACGCCCCGAGTATTCTTTTAAAAAATATTCATTGTACAGTTTTGACTTTCCTACAATTTTATTACATGTGTATAGATAATATGTATTGTTATCGACAAAATAAGCATTTAGCATCGATATTTGATTTTTATAAACCATGGATACAGCTAAGCACAAGACCGTTAAATTAACGGTTAACTTTAGAAATTGTTTACGGACTCGTCACTCGTTTTCCAAACACCACGCTCCGACAAGCGCGGTAGGGAATTCGGCAGTCATCGCGTGAACCCGGAGGATATTAACTGAGGCAGATGAATGTCGTGGACATAAGAAACTATGTATTGTCGACAATGAATGAGGGAGAAACCCACGAATAAATTTGTTTATATCCAATGTTACACCCTTTTTTATTTATTTTAACTTCCGCAGCTCATACAAATATTTAAACCCTGTAAAGTATGTCACTAATGCTACTTCTCGGCAATCGTCGCAAATATTCAAACGGCGTTATTCATTTCAGTCTATTATTTAAGACGTATGTGGGCGGTTGTGTAAAATGGAGTGGAACGTTGAAATGGTAAGCTGAACCGATCATACGGGATCCACAAAGTGTGAATCACAAAAAGAACATTTTAATAATTTGTTAACACACATGTAAAAGTTAAGATAATCGTCGTCCATAGTTACACGTTTGAAAATGATTTAAGTCATCTTGGATTATTGCACGATATTTCGGGCAAAATACCGTTTCTGCTAATTTGATCAAAGCTTCTATCACGATAATTTTATAGTGTCAAATTGTACAAAGCTTCGGCGCATATTACTTCGGAACGATAGACGCAAGTGCGGCCCCAGCATAATGCAAACATATAAAAATTTGTAAGTCGGTTGACCCAGCAGGCCATCCACTTCCCGCTAAATAGAGATATTTTAAAATTAAGGAAGCAAAAATTATATCTAAGCATAAATTAATTCAAGAATTCAAAAATCTAAACTTTGAAAAAAATAATAGTACTTTTTTCGAAAAGATGTATATTTTCAAAATGATGATCCGTTTTAATCTTTTCAATGACGTTCAAAGCCATTTTTGAGCTCGTAAGTTGTTTTATTTAGCTATAAAATCAATAGGTTAAAAAATCTGGAAATGTAATTTTTTTTTAAATGGCGCCATTGATCATTACGGTAGTCAAAACAAAGTCAAAACATTTTTATTCAAATTATCCTTTACAGGCACTTTTGACGAATCAACATTTTTTGAGTTACTACCGGATCGGAAACGCGGCCACACACTGAGAAGATCCGGCGGAAGAAACTCAGCGGGCTTGTCTTTTTTTGTGCATATACATTTTTTTAAACAATGTTTTTACAATTACAATGTATTTATGAATAATATAATTATTATGAGACTGCTATGAGGAGCAATTAATCCCATGCCTTATTATCATCCAAATATTCAGATATTTTATAGTAACCTTTTTTACAAAGTTTAGATTTGATACATTTTTTAAATTATGTATTGGTAGATCTTTAATAGCATTTGGAACTTTATTGTAAAAGCGTATAGATTGCCCCATAAAAGAGTTACTTATTCTGTGGAGACGTGATACATGCAGAGCAAGATTGTTTTTGTTCCTTGTGTTTACATTATGTACATCACTATTTTTCTTAAATGAAGAAATATTTTTACGAATATACATCAAGTTTTCAAATATAAACTGTGATGGTACGGTTAAAATATTAATTTCTTTAAATTTTTCTTTTAGGGAAACTCGTGGACTGAGATTGTAAATAGCTCTTACAGCTCTTTTTTGTAAAACAAAGATTGTATTTATATCAGTGGAATTTCCCCATAGTAGAATCCCATAAGACATAATACTATGAAAATAACTAAAATACACAATTTTCGCAGTGTCTACGTCACTAATCTGTCTCATTTTTTTAACTGCAAATGCCGCCGAACTCAGTCTACTCGTTAATTTGTTGATATGTGGTCCCCACTGTAGTTTTTTATCTATCGTAATCCCTAAAAAGACAGTAGAGTCCACAAGATCCAATTTGTCCCCGTTAAGTTGTACATTGGTATCTATATGCCTTACATTAGGCGTTGAGAATCTAATACACTTGGTTTTATTTCCATTTAATAGGAGGTTGTTAACATTGAACCAGTGTACAACTTTTGAAATCGCAATGTTCACTTCGTCATACTTACCAACTCGTCTTTTCACTTTAAATAAAAGTGAAGTGTCATCCGCAAACAGTACGATTCCATGCCTATCGCCAACAAAGAAGAGCAAGTCATTTATATATATCAAAAACAAAAACGGACCAAGAATGGATCCTTGTGGAACACCCATGGTGACAGTGGCACCGTTTGATCTTATTCCATTGATATCGACCCTCTGAGTTCTTCCATTCAAATACGAAGTCAGAAGATCGAGGGCCTTACCTCTAATGCCATAGTAGTGTAATTTCCTGATTAAAGTATTATGATGAACACAGTCAAATGCCTTAGATAAATCACAAAATACTCCAATTGCATCATGTGATTCCTCCCAGGCTTCATAGATTTTTTTCAATAATTCCACACCAGCATCTACGGTTGAGCGACCCGGTACTCGACTAGATTTTTGGTAATTAGATTTTTTCGAAAATCGGGACAAAATCAGTCACTTATCTACATACGTAGTGGGAAGTCAAAAATATAAATTCGATCACGAGTTAACGACTAACCTATCATGTTAAATCTTTCGAAATGTAAAGCATTCATGGATGATAATGTAGAATCATTTTCCTTAAATAACGTAATGGTTTTGTACATTTACATGTTTTGCACGACCAGTAACTGCAATCAAACCTTTGATTTCAACATTTTGAAATTTAAAATTAATTAAAAAAATATATATATCATATAGTAATTTTGAAATCATTCTCCCTATGTAAATATAAGATAATATATAATTTACAGAGAAATACGATTTTTCTTAACTAGCAAAAGCCGGCAGCAACGACCACCCGTCTTAAAAAAAACCGCCTTGGCGCACCGAATGCTAACGACTCGAGTACATCAATTAAACTTTCACCCAATTTACCTTAAAGATACATTTTGCATATGACTATAACAATTTAAAGTAATTCAAACGAGTCCAATACCCCTCTGGAACAGAAACGAAGAAGTTATAGCAGGTATAGATAATAAATAAAACAAATAAAATTTCTTAAAATTATTCTTATCCAGAAAACTTTTTTATCCTTCTTGTATTTTAACTCAATTCTTTAGTTTTTTTTTTTTTTTAATTTGTTGTACTATATTATACAATATTAATAAGCATTGTACTTTAGAAATAATCTGTAGACAAATTAGGCACAGCAATTTCTTATTAAATAAAAAATTTGTGATATAAATTTGTTCACATTTGGATATAATAGTCTCAGATTTTACGTCTTTAATTAAATTGCTATGATATTAACATGTATGTTAATAGAAAACTGTACAGTGCGTGATGTAGCTAGCCTAAAGGAGCCTAATGTTCATAAACTAAATTTTACTCTGCACTGTCATATGGCATGCATTGTATTCCTTATCGTACGCTGCATCGACTATATAAGCACGTTCACGTTAAGAATGCAGTGAGTCATCCGTGCAGTTGATTGGCCATTGACCAAGACAAATCAGTGTAGCGCGATATGATTGGCCCATCGACCAACAAAAATCATTGCAACGTGATCTGAATGGCCCATTAAATAACAAGCGATTTGATTGGTTAATGGGCCAGCGGATAACAACGACTCACTGCATTCTTAACGCGAACGTACTATAATTATAAAAAGACTGAACTGTAACATAATTTTAAATGAAAATTTAAAATAACTTCCGATATATTTACTTATCAGACATTTACTAGATAAATAGCAAAATATAAAAAAAGCCGATAGTCTTAGAAATGGCATCCAGCTTCAGGTAAAGGTTACCATGTATGGATGTATGTATGTATACAATGTTATTGAAGTAACAAAATGCCAAATTCTTGGGCATTTACAAATTACTTAATTCCTTTCGTCATGTTGAAGAGCTGATAATTTTAAAACGACTGAACCGATTTTGATGAAACAAATCTAAGAACTATTGGTTGAAAATAAGTTTTCAAATAAAAAACACCGCATCCAAAATCGGTTCACTTTTTAAAAGCTACCGCAGCACAGGCAGAACCACCTAACATACATAACGGTTAAACTTATAACATCCCTTTTTTGCGTCGAGATTTAAAATGCCAACTTTATCACTAAATCGGCGAGTACAACGGCATTACCTAAGATGATGATTGCTTCTCTAATTTTGATTAATTCCACCATTTAATATTGAATGAGATTGCCTTAACCACATAGACGCGAAACTACTACGCAGAAATCAGTATTATCATGTAAATACTATGCATAAAGCCCCGTTTTCACTTTGATTATTTCGAGTGCGAGTGTTTGATGCAGGTGCTTAGTATTAAGCAAAAAAATACGTGAAGATAGCCCTGGATTAGTGCGAGTAATTCGTAATCAGTGTAGTAAAAGTGAATAGATGCTGATTACATATCACTAGTACTGGTCAACGGCTATCTTTGCGTATTTTTATCTTCTGCATTAAACACTCACACTCGTACTAATCAAAGTGAAAACGGGGCTTAAGGCCTCGGTTAGTTTTGTGCGAGTGCGAGTGTTTAATCCAGGTGCTCAGCCGTTGATTAGTGCGAGTGATTAGTAATCACTGTTATTCACTTTACTGCGCAAATTACTAATCAAGTCGCTCGCTCGCTGCGGGAGAAAGTCGCTCTTTCGCGGTGTTTTTCGCTCGCGTTATTGGTATGCGCAGAACAGAGTGCTAAGTGTGAGTTTCTTTTCGCATTCGATCGTGAGCGCGTTTGGAGTTTACTAGGAATTTGTATGTGATTTGTACAGCGCCACCTAGTGGTAAACGTGAGAAACCAGTTTACCACTAAGTGACGCTGTACAAATCACATACAAATTCCTAGTAAACTCGAAACGCGCTCGCGATCGAATGCAAAAAGAAAAACTCACACTTAGCACTCTGTACCCTCACCTCGCGCCCAGCGTTGTTTTTACCTGACGCGAACTGTACTATTTACACCTGTGTACTTTTTACTTTTAAGTTTCGTCCACAGAGCTTTACGTATGCAAGGGAGGGGAGCAAAAGTACATTAGCGCAGTAGTCAAGGCTAAGATTTAGTTAAGTTGAAAACGACACCACAAAAATGTTAAAAGATAATGTGTGTAATTCATATAAAAACCGAGAACTCTAAATTTCTAGAGCTGTCGAGTCATAAAAAAGGGGAGTATCTTTTGCTTAAATACTAGTGTAAAAAATACTTCTCTTTTAAGTTTACATCAGCCCTTGCATGTTACTGTCGTAATAGTTAATGTTCATGTGGATTGTAATTGAAACATGAAATTGTAGTGTAAATAATTATAGTACTACATCCAACACTTTTCACAATCATTCAATGCATTACAAAGATCTCAAGGCTCTCTGTTAACTGACTATAACTAACAATAATGCCAATTTGACGTATATATAGCTTAGCTTATAAGCTGTACAAAGTACAAGGAAATCTAATCAGCTATAACCAATTCTCGTCTACATATTATTTCCAATAGCGTTTTTATGCTCCTCAACGGAAACCGCTTACGATATAAAAATTAAAGCAGATTAAATTGACATGGCTGCGCAATATAAACTCAAAACTGGTTTATCTTGTTAAGTGCTGATCTACGACTGTTACAATTTATGATTACGATACGATACTGAAAGGTTCAGATGAATTTTCTGGCATGTAAACAGTACAAACAACTATGCAACCGTCACTGCAACAGTTGCAAAATCGTAGCCGCCAAAAATGACAAAACAGCGCTAACTTGAATCATATTGTAATTTTTTGCAATAAACAACCGGTGTAATTTTAACACATATTGACAACCTCATCAGTTACTCGTTAAATGTACATAAAAAGCATAATTATGTTACAGCAAAGCCTTTGTCTTGCACATTATCAGTGTTTATATGATTTGTTTGTTAGTAACTATAGTTCAAAACAATGATTTACATTAAGTGTACCCTTAATTGTATAAAGTTAAATACTTCAAGAGTACAAGATGTGATTTGTCAATATTCGTCAAACCTAAGCGCTACGTTTAATACGTAAAATGTAGACTTCTAAGAATGACATGTTTGAAATTAATAATGCTGAAAATGTATGAAAACATATCAATTCAATATTTGCACAATATATTTCAGTATGTTACAACATACAATAGAAACAATACCAATTTCTGTATTACTCACACTATTACAAATAATCATTGATTAATTGAATGGCAGACTGGACTTTATTAAAAATTGAAAGATTTTGCTTTTCTTCTGGTTAATACTTACCAATATATCTATGTATGTCTAGGCTGTTCTACAGGCACTATTTAACTTATATTACACGCGTTCACACTTTAGTGCGGCTAGAACAAGTAACATCATCCATTTGTGGTGGGCTTATTTATCTATCTATGAAAATTATAGCTGTAATACTAAACAATAACTTAGTATTCTGTTTTAAAATCTAACAGAGCTAAGTTTGTGTGACATCCGTGTTTAACATTGGCGTTATATTCCAAACTACTTAATGAAAACAATAAATTGTCTTAACTAAATAATTAAAACGGTTAAATTCATGTTTAATCGGTATATTTAGTATTGGTTATATCGATAATAATGTCTCACGAAAGTTTTGATATTGTCTATTTTATCATCATTGAAACGATTACATAAGTGTGTGTTAAAAACATCATATACTGTGTATTAAACATTAACGTTCGGTTTCCGAAACACAAATTAATTTTAACAAGCAATTAATCTATGTTTACCATAATTTTTATAAGCAAATATTATTTGCTTGTTAAAATTAATTTGCGTTTCGGAAACCGGCCGTAAGTCAGCCAAATGCGATGAGTGTAGATGGCTTAATTATTTGCAACAGTTCACCAGTTTTGAGAAAAATATTTGAAAATTACTAATAAGTCATTTTTATGATACATACATAAGAATTGTTTCATGTAAGTTAACCATAAAAAACTATATATTTAACTCAATAAGACATACCATTGGGAGAGATTATAAACAGAACATTTTATTTTTGAGCATTTTTTCTCGTGATATTCAAAAATATTTTTGGAAAGAAATCTGCCTAATAAAAATTAACTTCGATCGATTTGAACAACAAAACCACCCACTTATTGCATTTAACCAATGTTGTTTAAAAACATTTTATAAAATCCGTATAGTTCTTACACATTCAAAATATACAGTCACTATGTAATTAAATAAACTTAATTGATTTGTAACAAATAACAATTCATTCAATTACAAATGTATAATCAAAGTCAATTAATTACATTATTGGCATACATTTTAATTAGAATTACAGACAGATTTATTCAGTCCCACCTTAAATATGCATAGAATGTACAGAATATATTAAACCAAAACCTCTTAAGCTAAAGTACCCTACATTATTAATAGCAAATTTTACTCAAAGGAATATAATTTTTATCTTGAAAAATATGAGTCACAGTACACAAAGTGCCAATTTTATCAGTTTAATTTTATACATGGCTTTCGCCAATCATAAATAAATAAATATTCACGGGACAAATTACAATTACTGATCTAACCCCAAAGCTAAGCAAATTATTTGCTTGTGTTATGGGTGTTAGTCAACGATACTAATTAATACATAGAAATACATATACATATAAATACTGGAATATATTTAATAAACACCCAAACCCGAGAATACAAAAATTTATTCTCATCACACAAATGCTTGTCCCTGTTGGGGATCGAACCCAAGCCCTGCCGATTGTGTAGTCAGGGTCGATAACCACTCAACCAACAGGGTGGTCAAATCAATATAATAACTTAATAATTTGTTGCTATATTATAAAATAGTTGAAATATTTTTTGCAACACTTGTTTACTAACCTTAAATCCTATTACGTCACTCATATGTTATTATTTATAAAAAAACTAGCTGACTCGGCAAACTTTGTTGTCTTATTTTTTCTATATTTTCTCACCTTTTAAACCTTTCCTGGACTTCAACAATTAATTCAAAACCAAAATTAGCCAAATCGATTCAGCCGTTCTCGAGTTTTAGCGAGACTAACGAACAGCAATAGATTTTTATATATATAGATATTGTTTTGGGCAGGGTAGTACTAGATTGTAAGCTAAACAATTACAATTTCATTGATGACAGGCGCGGTACAGGTTACTATATTATTGATGAATAAGTTACAACAAAATAGCAATGTTTAGTAAACAGAATATAGTAGTTGTGTTAAAAATGATAAAATTGATTAAATCTACCTGTGTCTAAGCCGTTGAGTTTCTTGGATTTCTTAAATTAAGCAGATATCATCCATAGCATTCTGTATATAAAATTTTCACAATCCAGTCTCACCAACTCTTATCTATTCATGTGAGACCAACAAACCAGTGAAATCATGGTGAACCGAAAAGTCTATAGACGTCTGTTTTACCCTGCTTACCCCACAAGGGTACTGTGATACTGTCTCATCAATAAGTAATTTACCCTGGTGGTAGTAAAACTACCATTGGAATTGGAATTACTCATCAAGTCTGTTTGAGGGCACACCATATGAAGCAGATATTGAAGATGCGGGTCGCTTGGGAGTTGACAAAGAATCATCAAGAAAAGTTCTACAGCAATTTCTTTATCAATTTTCATCTCAAACAATAGGCCTGGAGGGCCACGGGGTGTTGATGCACTGCATAGTATTGGAGTTTTCTAGTTGTGAAACCTAAAGGCAACTTTATCAAATACTACTACTTCATATTTATGTAATAAGTCGGATAGTGGCTAACTTGTGTCTATTTCAAGCCCTATACTACTATGATTGATACTAATATGACGAAATTAAACCGATACGAATCAAGTACCAATAGTGACACTCTACTTTTGAATGTAACTGTTGTTTAAATTTTCTGTATGTGCTTGACATGTGATAGTGGCATGTGTACAGTACATTTGAAACATTTCTAGCATTATTTTTGCTACAACAAATCAAAAATGTATGTTTTTTTCATTGGTTTGACTCCATGATAAAAGAATATTTCTTTTGAGTAAAAGTTGCAGACATTTGTAACTTTTGCTTGAGTGGTCACTGGTTTGTTACAATCTATATAAACGATATTCCACACATTACAATAGTTTACCTAACACTTCTCACTCCAATCACGAGACTAAACTTCGAACGAATAGCATTCTTACGGTACTAGTCGGTTTTCACACTATAAACTTATCAATACGACACTTCCACTTTACAATAGGCTGCTACGGGGGGAAAGCCCCCTCTACCGCACTCAGTAAGGAGAGTAATACATGCCGCGCCTGTACCCTCTGTGAACAAGGTACGTCATCAGTAAAGTGCATAAATCTACTACCACAGACCGACATGCAATTGCGTACTAACATAAATAGCAAATGGCCAGTCTACCATGCACACCTAAGCTCAAAGGAAAGATAGGAAGGCAATATATATTAAAAATACATATATTCTATTATAATATACTTTATTACATACAGTATCTTTTTTTGTATAAATATTTGTAAACAAATATCAACATTGATATATTTATAAGCTAAACCATAAGAAATGCTAAAGTCTTAGATACACTTCAAGAACAAAACCTTATAGTGAATGTTATGAAATAATATGTTACCTTCTTTTAAAAATAAAAACATTATCAACAAATGACAACAACTAGTAAACAATACAATTATTTAAAATGTAAGAGTTTACAGTGCAACTCTAAAAGAAGAAAATCTGAATCAAGTAGATTGTACTAAGTAGTTTTAAGTATTACGTATGTATGTGCACCTGTGTTAATATGAGAAAATAAATTATTAGTGACAAAATGAAATGAAATAACTATAACTTTTTTTGTGTCTTAAATCAAAGCTACGTTAAAGGGCAGTAAAAAACGTACGAATCAACATCTAATTCGACAGATTGAAAGATCATATTCATATTGGCAACTCACATTGTAAATCGTGCCTATAAAATGGTTCAATTGAATTTAGATTCACATTAATAAGCAAAGGAAATCCGCAGGTGAACCGTACAAAAATTATCACAACTTGTGCACAGCCATATATCTAGGCATATTATGTAAAGGTAAACAAAAATACACTACAAATGAGAGAGAAACAAATATATTTGAGAGTTTATCATTTATATAATAACAGGATTGTGCAGGCCTGAAAGGTAGATTTTCTGGAGTTTGTATGAGAATACATTTATAAAAATCAATAGGATTAGAAAAATTCAATCCATCAAATTTGGTATTTGAAGTAACTTTTTGTATTCTTTTTTTAAAGAGAAATATATTGTAAGTAATATGTTGGTAAATATACAGTAGTTTTTTTATTTATTTTTACATTTAAAATGATAATGTTATGAGGTAGACTAAATAGTTAATTCTCTGTTAAATACAGATAAAAATATTACGTTTGTTTTTTAACCAATGAGGTATTAATTTGACTAGACCTATATAGGATTATATGCATTTGCATGTTTGCATATGCAAATGCATGAAACACAATTTTTATGGTATTATATTGCATATTTTCGTACATTGTAATTGATATTGCTTATTTCAGTAGTTAAATGTATAAAGGTGGTGGAACATAGCAAGTGAAATAACACGTAGGTTTCTCACACTTCTTTACCAAGAAAGTGTTTTTGAAAGCCTCATCGTGATTAAAACTTGCTATTTCCTAACCAAACATTTGCCTCAGAATCAATATTAACACCGTTGGTAACTTGGCTGAAAGCTGTTTTGTACAAAGAATTTTGAGGCTATAAAATAATAGATAATTTTGAGGCTATATAGTCAATTTGACAATTTAAGGGTCACTGCAATTAATTGAAGCCAGATGGAATAAAAAAATCTTTAATCAGAAAAAATATAGCTCATATAATGTGTCGCTTATTTAGCAATATACTTTACAACACTTGGGGAATAGAAACTAAAAACCTTCTTCTTAGAAATATGGCAAGCCCTTAGAAATATTGAAAATAAATTTGGAACAGAATAACAACCTATTTGTCACAAGTTTACATTAGAAAATCTAAAAAGATAAGAACTACAACTAATTATATTAATAATTAGTTGTAGTTCTTATCTTTTTAGATTTTCTTTAATAGAAAAATATACGCAAATTATAATACTTTAGTTATACTATTTATAGTATTTTTATTGTGCATATTTTGCCATTTTTATAGTGCATATTGCATGCATATTTTGGCATGTTGATTTTGCATATAATCCGATGTCTAATTTTGACATTTATTTCTTTTTTATTTGTGACTAACAAATAGACTAAGCTGCTCAGCCTACTTCATAACGCAATTATTTAAAACTCTTAAAATTCGGGAATAAAAAAGATGCTGTATACATACATAACAAAACTACTTAAATATGTTGTTTAAAAAAGCTTATCTTTAAAGTATATAAAAAATCGTGTTTTACACACCAAATTGTGTGGTAACATTAAATAACTAATAATTAGGTTATTTAAATATGTTTAGACATAAGCTATGACGAAACAAACAAAAAACAAGCGATTTGATTATCAGCTACCATAAACCACTATTTTAATCAGCCTGTGCATATGGACAGTATCAAATTCAAATTTCACAAATAAATCATATTGTTTTGTATATTTCATATTGCTAATAGGAAAAAAGACAACACAAATGCACTTACCGCAATCAATGTGATAGAGCTCGTCTTAAGCGGAAACAACGCGCCCCACTACAGCATTTACACACACACACACACGCAAATATAAAATATAAACGCAATACATATGTATCTAAATTACATTTAAATCCATACAGATTCAATAATTAATATCTGCACTCGCACCTCTTAATCAACTAATTCAAAAGTGTGGCGCGTCGTTTCAGCCTAGACAACCTCTACAACACATGATTTAATGCTCAAATTTGTATGACAATTCATTAGCTAGAAAAGTACTGAGAAAAGTAATATCGTGGGCTTTAGTCAGCTGGTCCATACAAATTCCATTTAACTGCATTTTCATCTCATTTGCAGTATACCAATATTAATGCAGTATACCATGAAAAATCTACCTAAATAACATTAATTAGAGACATTTCATATCTTATTACTGTATAATATATAAAAAGCAATGTTTGTCATAATAAAACTTTATTGTCTACTTGTACTACAACTTCAAAATTTGAAATTTTGCACAAACTTAAAACACTCTGTATTTGATTTGCAACAAAATCTTTATGTTTTCAAGTTTTTAAAGAGCAAAAACGTAATAATGTGAGCATATTATTTGAAGGATATTACAGTTTTTGCAAGTTAGGCCACATCTTAGCTTACCATCAGGCGAGATCGTGGTCAAGCGCTTCCCTATCATAATAAAAAAAGTTCGCACTATCGAATATCTATTATGCTTAAGTCCCTGGAGGTGTGTAACTACTTATATTGAAAAAGTTAACAAAAATGCAAATAGGAACTAGACATTTTTCCTTATACAAAAAATACTTCATACTCAAGGCAGTTTGAGTACCTGTTTAGTTATTTTGAGTTATTTCAATCAAAATGTATTTTTGATTTAAAAAAAATATTAAAACACAAAACTAGGCGCCATAGAGTTGTACCTAGTTTTGGTGCGCTCTGCAGTGTGCAGTGAGCAAAATCAAAGTTCGGGAGACGGGAGTTTATAATAGTTTGCAAGCAGACAAGTTCATTGTATCATGTCCACTTTACAATTTCCACCTTGCAGGTAGCCTAAATATGCGTGCAAAATTTCAAATGTAATGTATGTATGAAAATAACGATTAAAATTTTAAAATTATTTCAGTGATACATATCGACATACACTTGCATGCATGCACATATGCGTTGCAATTATTATGCCATTTCCTTATCAAATAGCCATATGAACATAGTAAAATATCTGCCATATTGAGAAGTCTAAAATTATGATTTAGACTCTGCATACTTAAATATTAATAAGATAGGCATTATGTAGTTACTGTCTGAGAATGGTGTTAATAGATTTTGGTGTAAAATGTGTGCATGTGTGTAAGTGTTGTGTACTATAGAGCAACAAATAAGTTCATTTCGCACACCTAGATCTAAACAGGTATTAAATCAAAAATGCACTTTTTTCAGAAAACGTGAAAACTAATTACTGTCTCCATGTGCATTGTAGTTGTTTTCATTAGGTATTTTTTTTTAAATTTTTGAATGTGCTAAAAGAGCGATATTGTAGAAATTATTTATTAATCATTTTTTTGGAGCTAAAAATTGAAATTTTGTAGTTGTTTCTCTTTTACTTAACAGACTATACTACAAACCCTAAAACGTTTCAGCAATACTGCAACAATCTATATTAATATTATATGGTTGGATGGATGGATATTTGTTACTCAATCACGCAAAAAGTACTGAACGACTTTGAATGAAATTTGGCACACAGGTAAATGATGACCTGGAATAGCACATAGGCTACTTTTCATCCCGGAAAAATTAGTTAATCCCGCGAGTAAGGCCAAATACTGCACGCTGCAGCTAGTTTTAAATAAAAATAAAAATGTTATTCACCCCTACCAGCAAATACTGGTTCAACTCAAAATGTATGTGTTATTATTAGTGATGGGCCGAATGTGGTTTGAACCGAATTCGAACTTCGGCCGAACATTCGGTGAAAATACAAAATTCGGCCGAATGTCGGCCGAACTTCGGTTTAATTTTGAGGCGCTTTCTTAAAAGCGACACGTCGTGACTTTTTTACGAATTTGCTTAAAATTTAATTATTTTATACTAGCTATTTACCTATTTTACTATTTACTACTAGCTATTATATTGTCCGCGGCTTCGCTCGCGTAAAGTAAGAAAAATAAAGTATCCTATGTCACTCCACCCCTTCAACTATCTCCACTTAAAAAAATCACGTCAATTCGTCGCTCCGTTTTGCCGTGAAAGACGGACAAGCAAACAGATACACTTTCCCATTTATAATTTTAGTATGGATATATAGGATATCGTTAATGGGTTTCGCAACGCACGTGAATTAATGATGTAACAGCAAAATTTTGATACATTGAGTTACATTGTTCCAATTTAGGCATGGATTTTTATTTTTAACTTTCTGCTACTTAGGTATACAGATAAGGAAGTTACTGATTTTGCTCCGATTTTTGAAAATCGAGTTGTCATCGAGAATGTAGCTCAAAAACATTTTAGATCTCAAACATTTCGTTGAATGCCATTTGAAGGATGAAAACCGATCATCGTTTTCAAAATATACAGCTTTTTAAAACTGAAATTGCTGTCATTTATAACAATAGTCAGAATTTTGAACCTTGAAAAAAAAATGCTAACAAAAACTATAGCTTTTGTTCCTTTGAGCCTAAATACCTCAATTTAGCGGGACGTTTCAAGGATAGCCTGCAGGGTCAACTAACTGACTTACCTATTTTTTTACCTTTTCTTCGACATTTTTTAAACTACCGATTTTGGAGCTACTTAAACCATTCACAGGTAAAAATTACGTTGAATGCAATTAAAAAGATCTAAATCATCATGTTTTAAAATATATGCATCTTCATTTATATCATACATTTGATTTTCAACTTCCCGCTACGTATGGAACATTTTCTAACTATTTTCGCGATGACGTCAGTATGTCTGTATATATGTATGTATGTATGTGTGTGAGTGAGAGAGAGTGTATGGTTGTATGTATGTATGTATGTAAATATTTCATAACTTTTGAACGGCTTGACTGATCGAAACGAGGTTGATGGCATTGAATTAGATTCTGCTCAATTTGGCTTCCAACAATTTTAACCAATTCGGACTAGAATATTTTGATAAATTTTGAAAAAATTACAAAAAAAAATTATGAAACGTATTTTTTTTAATATAATTTACAGATTAATGTATCGATTGAGTATAAAATTTTATCAGCTCTTTTTAAAAAAACTGCGTCTAATTAATAAATTAGACGAAAAAATTTGGAAAAAGTGTTTTTTCGACACAAATTCGAAATTTTTTCAAATACAGTTTCACAGATCAAAATTAAATCAAGTTTTCAAAAGTTACGGCTTTTCAAATATTAATATTTTGTTGTTTACAGCAAACTTGCATGTTTAAAATGATTTTCAGACTAATATACCGATTAACTTAAAAGTCTAATCAGCTTTTCTTTCTATAAATTGCGTCAAATAAGCAAATTGCATCAACTAAATAATTGATTAAGAAAACGGCTAAACTCACGTATAAATCGGTATAGGTTCCGACTAGTTTCGGACCTATATGAGGTCCTTCATCAGGGCGATTGCGACGCTGTTGCCGCGACAGCGACTCGGAGTTCGCGTCGAGTCGCTGTCGCGGCAACAGCGTCGCAATCGCCCTGATGAAGGACCTCATATAGGTCCGAAACTAGTCGGAACCTATACCGATTTATACGTGAGTTTAGCCGTTTTCTTAATCAATTATTTAGTAAATAATGTCTCACGAAAGTTTAAATAATTTTAAATTGCATGAAAATCGGTTGATTTATTTGGGATTTAGTAATATCGAAAATTCAAAAAAAACTTTTTTGATATTGTTTCCACGTTTCTGAGTCTGTAAATTACGTAGCTATGAAAACATTTTAGAGGTCAAAAATTGCGTTGAATGCCATTCGAAAGACCAAAATCAATCATCGTTTTTAGAATATATAGCATTTCAAAAATTTTGAAATTACTGTCATTTACAACGACTTCTATGTACTAACGAATATTTGTAACAAATTTATGATTTCTGAACTCTGAAAAAATCTGTAATGTGCTAAGATATAGATAAAGATCTAGCAGAAAGTTTCAGGGATGACCTGCCGGGTCAACCGTTTTACATATTTTTTGAACTTTTCGAACTCAAAAATCTATGCTGAAGTTTTTTCACTTTTGTTTTTATGTTTTTTTATTTAGCGGGATGTTTCAGGGATGGCATGCTACTCGACTCTTTTTTTCCAAAGTATATTATAGCCTATGTTACTCGTTAAAGAAAGGTGAAAGATTTTTTCAAATCGGTTTAGTAGTTTTTGAGTTTAGATGACACAATATATAAAAATATAGAATACAAATTTTTCCTCTTTATAACATTAGCATAGATTTCAAGCAAATTAGTGCAAGAAGATACTTTCTTCTGGTGCCGAATGTTCGGCATTCAAACCGAATTTCGGCCGAATGTCGAAGTTCGGTTCAAGCTGCCGAAATTCGGTTAAACCGAATGTAAAACGAATTTCGGCCCATCCCTAGTTATTATAGTAATAATTCAGCATAGACCACCAAAATGACAACAATTCAAAATAATACTCATTTTAAATTTCAAGAATAGTGGTACAATTAAAAATAACTCTTATTTGTTAATGGCGGGTGCGTGTGCCCCACTTCCAATGTTGGTTGCAATTAGCAATGTTCCTGTTTTGGTAGGAGATACTATTGTTCAACTAAAGTGGCATAAAGCACTATGTATACTTGAGTAGGAGAGTTATTGTTAACTCTGTGCACTTGGTCGGTAGATATTGATATAAGAAATTAGATGGTGTGCCTAACGCAAAAATCTCAATTTTTGAGTTAGCTCCCTTTAGATCTATGTGTGCGATTTGTAATATGTAATGTGAGATATGTTTTACAAACATGCAAATAGACTATATTGATGTTGACTAATATCTTCTTAATTGTAACATTGATACCATGAGAAACTTATTCTCTTTGGCAAACAAAATGGCAAATGAAAACATTACTATACTTTGTACATTTTTAGAATGGTTTTTGACAACTTGACGACTTGATACTTGTACCTGAGAAGCATAACACTAACGGCCGGTTTACGAAACGTAAATTAATTTTAATAAGCAATTAACATGTATTTAACATCCTTTGCTTGTAAAAATTATGCTAAATACAGGTTACTTGCTTGTTAAAATTTACATTTCGGAAACTGGCCGTAAGTGCCTAAAACCAGTATTTAAGGAGAAGCAATTTTGTAAAAGTAATTTATTACTCAAGTGAGTAACTAAATTTTGAGTGAGAATAAATAAGTCTAATTTTTCAAAGAAGTTGTATTTTATTTAAACAAAACAAATCTCAAACTTTTTAAACTTACGTATTTTTTTTACTAAATCGCTTCTTCTAAAACTGGTTATTGGCACTTACAGTGACGCTTCTCAGGTACAGATATAAAGTTGTTGTGCTGTTAAAAACCATTAATAAAATAGACAATGGGCAAACGGGCAAGAGGCTCACCTGATGGTAAGTGATCACAGCCACCCATGAACAGCTGCAACACCATAGGTACTGCAGGTGCATTGCTGGCCTTTAAGGAATGGTATGCTCTTTTCTTAAAGGCCCATCGATTCAGAAACACATCCGCTGGTAATTGGTTGATTTAATTTTTTTAATTAATTTAATTTAATCGAATCTCGACTTCTAATGATTTGAATTGAAATAATATTTGCAGCAATGTTAGTTACGTAGACATATAGAGATAAAAGCATCAATGAAGAAAAACAAGTTGAAATTTTTTTTCATATTTCTTATGCAGGCTGGTCTTTTTGTGTAACTTATTAGGATTGGAAATGTGTTTTGAAGTTGTATTCTGGAAGATAGTGAATGGATAGTAATTCGTTGAGCTGAATGAAGTTTTGACTTATGTAGTTCTCACCCATAAATTAACACTAATAAGTGATGCAATATCAACTTTCCAATATATTGTCTACATTTATTATTTTTATTTTTAATTAATTGATACACAGCTCATATTTATATTTTTTTATTATACCATGGCCCTCGATCTGGAGACAACTATCACCTATACACACTAAAGATATTAATGATGTGCTGCTATCTATTAGACATAATGTAATTTCCACGTGCATAAGTCTATCACCTATATTATCGTCCAAACGGGAACACGACAGTCAGTAATTAGCTATTGACACTATTTGGGTAGAAATAGGTACATGGTACCCAAGAAGTGGTACCCAACTCAGGCAAGATGTTGCAGAAATCTATCACCAAATAGGATGGTAGTGAGGCATATAGCCATAGAATGGCAGATTATATCCTAGTTTATTCTTCAAAGGGGGCCCAGACAATCCAATGTACTATATCCCTGAAGAGATAGGTAGGAGTGAAATCCACCCGTTATTTGCCAATCTTGCTTATTACCTTATAGTTTGACAGCAGGTGGCCAACCTATTAACAATTCTGCACGTATGCAGTTTTGGGCAAGTTTTCCAAAAAACGAGTTTTGCAAAAAAACAAAAACTTATTTTGAATGTTTTATAGACCTATGACCTGCTTCTTTTATACTAATGCCGGTAACCAAGTCCACTGAGGGGACATTATCTATATTGAATTTTTGTTATAATTTTTGTGTAGATTAATTGCAAGATATAATTTGATGAGTCCAATAGAAATATTCTATTGATGTCTCTTAACTGTTATAGACTATTTGCATGTGTGCGCATGATGAGATATATGTGTATGAGAGTTGATGAGTTGTGCATGTAGAAAGGTGTGTGTGTATGGTACCAATTAGTAACAACAAAGTCAGCTTATCAAAATTTGTTGTGTTAAATAATTCTTTTAAGTTTGACATCTGTGTGTTTGACATTTGGTGTGTCTGTAAATCTGAGATGAAACATGTAGAGTGTGTTAATTAATTTAATTATTATAAATGATATAATAATGATAATTATCTTGACATTATTAACATACATCACATTATATCCATGATTTTGTATTACTTGTAAAACAAAAGTTAAGGTTTGATTCAGAAAACTCACTGTGTTTTTTATGAAAGACATTACTTAGTAAAACTATAATAATAGATTTTATTTAACTTTTTTGAGCAATTAGTTTATTTTAATACCTGTGGTTGAAAATAACGAGATATAGTACAAAAAAACAATTAATACCTTCTATGTGAGTGTGTGTACAAGCATGATTCTGCTCATGTGTGTGTAGTTATACATCCCTAATATCAGTGACTGTGTGACTAGTGTGGTTGGAAACTGCCACCGAGTGTGTGTGTCACTGCTCTCTAGCATGTTTAGTATGAGCCAAAGTATACAAGATACTTCTTACTCGATACAACAGTTGAAATATCACGAGCATATTATTTATTATATGAACAATTAATAAAACTTAAAATAAGAACGAATTAACGAATATTTTGGGTTATCTGTAGACTGTAGGCTGAGTTGTATCATTGACCTCGGACAATTATTGTCACCCTACGCGTCAATGACCTGACCGCTCGTAAGCTATTTATAACTATATATAGATTTATGCCAGCACTGTTCGTTTTTATTAGTGTGTCCACATAAAGTTTTGTTGATTTTTGGGATAAGATATAACATATTAAAAACAATTGCAATAAATTGTACTGTTGATTCTGCATAAACAAGTTTCGGCTTTTGTATCAAGTAGGAAGCACCTGGTATAGTATGTGTGTTTGTGTGTCGCTAGTACGGTTGGTACCTGCCGCGGCGCACGGGCCGGTAGCCGGCGGCGAAGTACGGCGAGTAGCCGCGCGACGAGCGCCCGCGGCCGCGCGAGCCCCGCGGCGGCCGGTTCGTGGTCGACAGCCCCGGCTTGTTTGTGCGCTTCGGCATCACCTGACACACACAAACATTATAAGTAGGGAAGCCCAAGATGCTTAATGGGTAATTACTCGAGCGTCGTGGGGACTTATTGGAATTTGTAGATGTAGATTAAATTATAGCAAAAATAAAAGCTTATATTAATGTTTTTCATTTTAATTGAACCCTGATTTAAACATATTTTCGCATTTATAATATTAGTAGGAAGTAGGATACGTAGCATCCATTGTGTCCTTTAATGGATGAAAATGTGAAACATAAATTAACTAAATCGTGAGTGTGATTGGTTTCACAAGTAACTTGACCTATATTTTCACAAATGACGTTTTTTCAGTCTAAAATTTTTAATAAAATTACCAGTTATAGTCACAAGATACATATTTATACTCTATAATCTTCATAATGGATATAAAGTCCTTAATATGTTATAACGTAAACCTTATTAATTGCTTACAAATGATTTACTTTTCCATTCAAACTTTCATAATCTTCTTAAATACCAAATATCATGTTCTGATGAACACTAATCTTAATTATATTATAAGCAAACCACTAAAAAAACTTCTTTACCGCTATAGTGCTCTTTAACCGACGCAAAAACAAACACATTTGATCTTATTTAATTTGCTTAAATTATCCATGAAGGTTCAAAGATATTCGAATTGCTTTTACTGCATCTCTTGCGTGCAATAATTTCAAGCATGATTACTTGTGTATTTTTGTTCAATCCAACAATAGTAGG
Organism: Apodemia mormo; assembly: GCA_036924255.1. Lineage (NCBI taxonomy): Eukaryota > Metazoa > Arthropoda > Insecta > Lepidoptera > Riodinidae > Apodemia > Apodemia mormo. The sequence goes on along the minus strand of JAUPFN010000019.1, from coordinate 11,671,700 downwards.
GGAGCCAAACAGGATATTTTGGGATAAGCTCAAACGTGGCGGATCAACATAGGAGGAATACCTTAGATACTGTTAAGGATCTCGACCAAACATAAAACCTTAATATAAAGCCATGCATCTAGGGCAGCCTGCCAGAAAAAAATACTTCAGTTTGTGAAAATTGGCAGATTATATTTTTTTCATTATTCTGACATTATTTCTTTTAAAATAAAACTCAATCGTGCTCGAGAATGTCGATGTTTTTTTTAACTTTGTGAACTGTCTAATTTACTAAATGTACCTACACTTTTTAGCTTGCAATTAACCCACCATACCTTTATCTGATGCGCTTAAGTATTTCCATGTCATTGTTGTTTGAAAATCTGTAGACACTTTTTCCACCATAAAAATGAAAATATTACATTACATTTTATTTTTCTTATAATCTAATCTACAAAATCCTCCAATATATTTGAGTAAATCTCCATTTAGAAATTTGAGTACCCCTACTAAAAGTGTGAGACAGATAAAAGTCATTTCTATTTATCCTTCAAAATTTTTCACATGTAAATAATATGCAATATGTAAATAAGTTTTTTTAGTAAACTTAAAAACCATTTTATCTTTTTTTATTCCGAGAGTAATTGACGAAATGCCCTAATTTCTCTCAAATGATACAATAATACAATTCAGAAATGTAGAATTAAAAAAATACTAACTTTTATAAAAAAAGACAAAAAAAATCCTCAAAATGAATCTATCAACTACAACACATTAATTTTTTTTTGTCATTTTAAAAGATTATAAGAGATAAATAAATTATCTACTAATATACTGAAAGTTAAGGTAAAATATATTTTATTATTTTAATACTACTTTAATGATTTTTTGATTACAAGGAAATTATTGTATGAATTTCAACATTATTTATAAACAAAACAAATATTCACGGAACCAATTACACTTAATGATCTAACCCCAAAGTAAGCAAATTATTTGCTTGTGTTATGGGTGTTAGTCATTATTACTAATACAAAGAAATATATATATAAACACAAGAATATATTTAATAATCACCCAAACCCAGAAATACAAACATTTATGCTCATCACACAAATGCTTGTCCCCGTCGGGAATCGAACCTGAGCCCTGTCGATTGCGTAGTCAGGGTCGCTAACTACTCGACCAATGGGGTGGTTTATATGTTCAAAATGACAAAACTAAATATTTTCAGTGTAATGCTATGTAAGGATACTTGAAATAAAGTAGTACCTTAATCTGACGTCCTCGAAATAATGATTCATCCATAGCCATTGCGGTCTGTACACTGTCTTTGTCCCCAAACTCTATATAGGCAAAACCTTTTGGATGTCCATCAAACTTATTACACAAAATTGTAACCCTAAAAAAACAAATATGATATCAGTAAAAAATATATACAGCCATGCTTAGATTAACAGGTTATACCGCAGCTAATAGCCAATAGTATTATAATCCAAAATAACTATAGGTGGTAACCCTATTTACAAGTATGGCACATGTATCCAGATGTAATCAAGATAATTGTTACATAGAAAACTCTAAAAATTAAAACAAATAACGTCTTCTTAATAGATTGTGAAAAAATTACATTTGATGTGTCTTTTCTTCTGTATTTGTTAACACTATGGGATTGAGAAAATTTAATAAGAAAAAAAGGCTGACAAAGATACATTGTAAGATCTAAAAATTTTTCCAACGGTGTACAAATATAATATTTCTAGTGTTAAAAATTACAGTTGAATACATTTTCTAGAAGCCGAGAGAAAATATTTATTCCTGTTTATGGTTATTTATATAATTGACTAACAGCATCCAGTCTAATATGAATGCACATGTTTTAACTTAGGTACTTATTTCAATGTGTAATGTGTATATGTGTAATCCTCTTCAATAACTCTACATTTTGATCAGAAAAACAATGTATATAGAATTTAATATAAACTACATTTTACACAAATTGTTGGCCCTACTATATCGAAAACAGGAGAAAGCAGGCTCAGTAAAGAATTATGGTATTCATATATAGAACCATTAAATAAAGCCTAGTCATCAGAAACAACACTATAGCAAGTGGAGAAGTTAGTTACGCAAACTTCTGAATACTTAAATGTTTAAGAATGAAATTGAATAATGCACCATCCATCATCAATAGTGATCTGCGGTTGTTTTTTTTTTTATGGAAGAGGGGGCAAATGAGCAGGAGGTGCACCTGATGTTGAGTGATCACCGCCGCCCATGGACATCTGCAATGCCAGAGGCCTTGCAGTTGCGTTGCTGCCATTTTAAAAATGAGTAAGTTCTTTTCTTGAAGGTCCCCATGTCATATCTGTTCAGAAAAACCCCTGCCGGTAATTGATTCTATAAAAAGAGTAGTGCGAGGCAAAAAGCGCCGGGAGAACTGCATGGTTGTGGACTTGTAAATGGATGGTTATGAGAATTGAGATTTATTAATCATATCAATAAACAAATCTCATTTAGATCGATCTTAATCAAAGTTTGATGTCAATTTTTTCACATATATTTTAAAGTGTTCTTAAAATTCTTTTTAAATCATAGTACCACTACCACTCAATAAAAATGTTAAAAATTGGTACAAATACTTACTTATTGACTATAAACACATGGCAATTAATTTACAGTGTCAACTACTAGTGATTCATAAAAAAATTCTTTTTGAGTTGTTAAAGCATCAAAAGGTTAATATATGCTTGATTAATTTAGAATAGGGGCAAATGGCCAGAGGCTCACCTGATAGGAAGTGATCACTGCTGCTCAGGAACATAACCAAAAACATCTTGCTGGCCCCTTTGGGAAATTTGTAAACTCTTTTATTAAAGGCTTCTAAGTTGTTTTAGTGTGGAAACATATCCACTGGCAACTTGTTCCACAAAGCAGTTATGTGAAGCAAAACATATATGCATGTGGTGCCTTAAGAATCACAGTATAGTGAACTTCCAGACATTAAGATGATAGATTTCCCATGACTCAATTGAAATACATTTATTATGTGTTGTATATGTTCATAAAATTTACCTATTTATAGATCCACAACCATGAAAGTGTTGCTCTAACTCTTCAGCCGTTGCTCCATAATCGACATTACCAACATATACTGATCTATTGTCAACCTCAATCTTTTCTTCCAATGACATATTTAAAGGACTTGCTGTAAAACAAAAAGTCTACATCATTATAACATATTAAATAAAGTCACGGTAACAAATCTGTTTTCTTTTTCTTTGTTTTAAATACTATATGCAGATGCAGACATTGTTATGGCATAGCAAAAAGTCTGAAGTTCTAAAGATGGCAATAATTAACTTGCGATAATTGGTGTGTTGTCAATTTTGAGAATAGCTTGATAATTATACACGTAGATATACATTATCTCCTTGTCTATTTCTTGGTAATCTCAAACCATCATACATCAACTCTCTCAATCTCTCTGTACGATCTGCAGGCTCAAAATTTTGTTATAAAGTTGGATTTGACTTACAGGAAGTAAGTTAAATTACTGATGAATGGGCATGTTTGACCAAACTAAGTCCTTAGAGTAAATAAAATTTTGTTCAGTTGTTTGAGTGCTACCATTTTCAGCGTGGACACACTTATTAATAGTATTATTATAACTGATAAAAAAGAAACAGAACTATACCATCATGACATATTAGGTAAATTGGTGACATCAAAAACACATAAAGTGTCACAGGCAAAAACTTTCTAACATATTAAATACGTCACTTGCCACACTTGTTGGTATCCAAGTAATGTTCATTTACTTTTACGCATTATAAGCCCCACTCACTGATTTTATAATGGAACTAGCTGAGCGCGCGACTTCTTCCGACTACTCTATCTACTGTTGTAGATAAAAATATAGTCTTAAGACGTTATGGATGCCCCGTTTTGTAATTATTAGGGCTACTTCATCCGTGATTTTATTATATTTATAAATATAGAGATATTTTTGGTTACTAATGAACTTAAGCAATTTGTCCAAATAACCATTACTGTGAAACCATGGTTTTTGGGCGAGCTAAGTTTTTAAACAGAGTTTAAACAGATCTTTTTGATGTAACTGATAATGCAATTTGAAGTTCTAATATAATGAGGCTTTGCTTTTACAACTTAAACTTATAAAATAATACTAAGGCCATAAACCATTATTAATTTAATTATTACTGCCAGATTGGCAAAATTTGGCAATTGGTTCTCCATCCATCTTACTAGTCGAATAACTAGTGAATGGTAAGGAACTGAAATGTATATTGGTATCCAGTTCATTGTGCCTACCTCATGAGGGGCATGTACATTAAAAACATATAATGTAACAATATAGACTTCAGTAATATAATCATACTTAATCCTGGGGGGCTGCCCATACTCATTTGTTTGTCAACCTCTGTTTGCATTTGTTTTAACTTTTCAGCTTCCTCTTCCATCTCCCGTACTCTGGCCTTTATGGCAGCTAAATCTGGAACTTCTGTACCTGAAGCCTCATCTCCAGCCTAAAAGTAGATAGAAAAAATATACCATTGGTTATTTAAACCTAAATATTAATTAAAATAAAAGAGTTTAATTTTGTGACAGCACATTCACAATTACAATCTACAAATTTTAGTATAAATAAACATTTATGCTGTGATGTGTCATGCCCCAGTTGCACTGAATATTAGACACTAAGATATCAATGACCAAAAAGCCGGTTAATACTAAAAAAACGAGTAACTCTGATTTTGATGAATCTAATTGTAGATAATATACCTATGTGTTACATTGAGAAGAATCATGATCAGATTTAAAATTAATCCTACTTGTAATAGTAGTAACAATATACTTACACCCAAGCTGTTGTCAGTCATATTTAGTGAACCATTCGTTCCCTCTAAATGATTGTTGTCAATTGAATCTAAGAAATCGTCATTATCTGCCATATCAACTTTTATAACATCAAATTAAAAATAAAAGAAATAAAAAACAACGCAGAATATTAAACCTGAAAATAAATAAACTTTTGTATTGTAGGCGCTATTTCAAATTAAAAATTAATTCTGAAAAAGGAAGCTTTCTCAACGTACCGGTAACCAATTTGTTAAGCCACAAATAACCAATTACGAAAATATGGTTTGCATTATCTTCGGTTGTCCTTTTACTTTATTTAATACACTATTTTTGCAAAAACATTTCGTTATTGGTGATATATTTACCGATTTATTTTTGAGTAAATTTATTTACGCCAAACAATCAAACGTCAAACAATAAACATTGACACCCAGTGTAACCAGATTAAATTTCACGAAAATACCAAGGCAATCCAAAAACAACTTTGATATAGCGATTACACAGCGAAAATAGGTAAACCAAAAATATATATTTTTTTTAACTTGTTTTATTTACTAATCATCATCAAATAATATTTTATTCGACGTAGCTACACCTAGGAACAATAATTATAGCAAAACTATACACTAGACTTGTGTAACTCAGGAGTGATTAACTCAAAAAGATATAATCTTTACAAAGGAGTGAATATATCAGTAACTCCGTAGTATTCAAACTAACTCTCTATATCTTTATATCACAGAGTGATTGTATTTCATCTAAGCGGAATAGAATGAAAGGAATGATATGTTTATCAGGGAGTAGAAAGAGAGGAAACCATCATTCAGAATGAGAATGTTGTAGCATCGAACTACATTCTGTACACACAAAGTTATACCTTAAACTAATGGGATTAAGATATCTTTAATATTGTTCAAATGCGGATAGTAATAATAAACAGCGATGAGAATTATTTTGTTTGTACTTTGTTTTAAAAACGCACGCATAATAAAAAAATAAGCGTTTGTTTTTAAATAATTTAATAAAATAATATCGATTCTGTTCGATATACCATAAATACATCATTTATTTTAACTGTTTATCTTGTCATTATATCGCACCGGTTAAACCCTTAAGACTAGAAACTTGAAATCTTTAATATATCGGCGAATACACCTACTTCTCATTTTAAAAACATTAAAAGTCGGTTAAATGTAATTTACATAATTCTTTCACACGCAGTGGAAGACGCGGTCAATCCTTAGTATCAAATAAAACAAGCGTGATTGCTTTTTAAATAATTAAGTAAAAGAATACCAAACAGAATCCATAAATACATATCGTTTATTTCAACTCTTTTTCTTGTCTTTAAATCTGTAAATCATTTCATTTCCTTATATTCTCATTAAATCTAAATATGTCACCAATCCTAATCACTCTGATTTCTACTGAGTTATAAGGAGTTGAAGATATAAATGAGTGATATATATCCGTAACTCTGAAAGATACATATCACTCTTTTCTTTTCTCGGATATATTTTGCGCAAGTCTACTATACACGACAAGTTATACAATAGTTATAAAATACGTTATAACTATTGTATATCATTGACATGTATAATAGTGGTACTATTATATACGTCAATGGGAATATTATATATTAGTCTATGACTACACCAAGGAAGTTACATTCTACCCGGAATACACGCGCTTCAAAATCGTTCCGAAGAGTACCATGACATGGGCATATGTGTAATAAATACTAATAGTGGGGCAACTCCTTTGTTATTTCGCAAAATACCTACATGACTGACTCAGCGTCTAGTTGATAAAAATTTGCAAGGGTTGTCACAAAAACATTTTTTAGATAGTACCTAATATTTTAACTTTTTATTTTATATGTATTCCTCGTAATAATTTATTCTCTGATTATATTACACTTGTTAGTTTATATCTGTATACATATGTATATACAAACATATCCATTACGTTCCAAAGCATCACCTGATTTGTCGGGATGGAAACAAAGGCTTGTGTTTATGTAGTCACTTAACTAATTTTATTATAGAGTAGTATCTCAGGTATTCCGCGGATAATATTGGATGGGGGGTTAATCAAATAAATAAAACAGGTCCAAAATATAAATTTGTTCCGTTTACTCGACGCGCGCCGCCTTGTTATAAATGTGTAACCGACAAATATTTACAACATTTATTATTAGGTTTTTTAATTGTCTTTTGTTGAATTTAACGATGTAATGAATTCTCATTCTTATATATAATTCAATTAAAAATTGATGGAAGCAATCACATGGTTGTGAGAATTACCATTATCAGCACAGGTGGTACGCAAAGTTAAAGTAAAGGGATACTACTTTATGTTACCTAAATAATAAAGGAAAATAATACGAGTAATATTGTATTATTACTACGTGAATACTAAACGTGCGACTTATGCGTGACATACATGAACGGGCGTACCGGTACGCAAGCGAAGCCGACCGGTAATACCGCAGACGTAACGGGCAGGGGGAGACTCCGCTCTCCTTCGTACCGCGTCTCATCGTTGCTCCATCTAATCGCCGAGTTGACTCATTATTAGTATTTATTACACATATGACATAGGTGGAGTGTGTCTCTTTCTACTAAATAAAGCGGCAATCGCCATATATAAGTGCGGCCATGCGTAGTTTGCAAATTACTACTAAGTAATTCTATTAATTTGAGAAACAGTTTTTGCATAGCATAAGTAATTACATAATAATTAAAATAAGCACATTTTAGAACTCACTATGTTAATTACAATACATTTTATGCTAATGTATTTATCGACGTGTATGAATAAAAGGGATTTAACGATTAGCGAATATATATAAAAATCTACCATCAGATACTTTTATTTACACTGGCAATTGCAAGAAAGGGACAACATCCACTCTTGTCGTTGTTTTGCCCAGAACTTTCCCCCTTTCTTAATTAATAAGAAACAAATGTCAACTTTACTAGTAACGAAATAAAGTACATTTTTATTTTTCAAATATTGCTTCGTAGAATTCCAGTTAACGTATATAAGTTCCTTGGACTACACTACTTCAATCAAGTATCAACTTGACAGTTGACACTTGACACTTCGTTTCGTATAAATAATAATATTCAATAAATCGACAATAATTTACAAATAAATAAAATTATTTCACAAATAAGAGAAAGCCGAAGTACACACGTATAAATCTTTATAAACAATTGAAATTGAAATTCAATTTTGTCGATTTAAAGTGTAATAAATTTATATTATAAGTAAAATGTACTAAAAAGTGTATTAAAAATGTCAACAATGGGTCCAGAATTTATGGAATTTATTAAAAAATTAGAGGAAAATGGAGATAAACTAACTCCAGGAACTCCAATGGAGGTGGCGCCGCTGGATTTCGAATTCAACGTACGAAGAATAGTTACGATTAATATTAATAAATTTAATTTTGACGAATAAATTAAAACTACTTTTCATTTCAGAATTCAAGTTGTCATGTTTGTAATGGATATTATGGCCCCAGTTTCGGTGAACCAGTTTGTGTAACTTGTCATGCGTTCTTGTTCCCTGATTTTCCATCATATTTGCCAAGTTCATACTTTTGTAGTGAAAAAACAGATGATGGAGATTCTGGTAATGATGAACCTTCAGACTTAAACTATAGCTCTGAAAGGCGAATAAACAAATCATTTCCTTTGTCGGCTTGGTGGTATTATAAGGTTAGTAGATTTAAAGATTGACATTAAGTTGTTGTATGGGGAAGTTAGACCAGAATGAAATAAATACTATGAGCCTGGCTAAAGTGTATCTTGGCAAAAGGTTTCCTATATTCTGACATAAGAGACTTGGGTCGGCTCAGGGAAAAAAATAACAAAAAATTTCAAGATAAATATATAAAAACATAGCATGGATAATTTTATTAAATAATAGCCATTTCTCGTTATATAATCCTTGTAGATTCAATCTTATAAGAAAGTTGAGCTAATGTACTTCTGCAGACTCTCACATGTGAGTGTAACTTCTGTGATGCTACTGCAAGGGAAGAAAGCAGTTTAAGAAATAGAATAATCTCACTGGAATTAATTTATGCCTATTTCATAGGCATACATTAATTTCCTATTCCATATTCCTATATTCTTATATGAAGCTTGGATCAGCTCAGGGAAAATTACATATGAAATTTAAAGATAAATATGCAAAAACATATTATGGATTATTTTATTAAATAATAACCATTTCTCATCGTATAATCCTTCTAGATTCAATTTTATGAGAAAATTGAGAGAAAGTAGTTCTGCAGACTCTCACATGTGAATGTAACTTCTGTGATGCTACTTCAAGGGAAGAAATCAGTGTAAAAAAAGGAATAATATTATTTAATTTAGCCTATGAATGTTTCAGAGTTCCTTAGACAGTGAAACAAGCCCTGAAGATGATGCAAGTAGGACTAATAATTCAGGTCCTGGCGCCAGCAGTAGTGGAAGCAGAGGAAGTGGATCTGGTCCGTCTTCGGCCCCAAGAGATGGAATTGAAGACTTAGCTGGTCAAGGCCCACCTCCACAACCACCTAATTTAGCACTTTCACTTCAAGCACTTTCCACTCCACGGCTTCCAGATAACTTGACCCCCGGTTTAGTTGAGCATCTTCCATCAGAAGGTTATAATATTTTGTATTATAGATAACAATTAAGATTAGGTTAGGTTGTATGTCATGATCATTGAAACATTGTTTTTGAAACATTGAAACAAACATTTTTAGTCTAAAATAGATTTTGAAAATTAAAAATGTAAAAAAATCAATGTTTACCCCGTCTTGGTCCAGGCTCCTTTGAAAAATAGGCAATCTTATGCTCTGCCAGGCAGGTCGCAAGAGCCGACCGATTGGCATCTGTTTTTTATTGTTATTTTATGATATAACAAAGTCACTTCTAATATTTGCCAAATTGATCATTCAGGTATACTCATCGTTTTTTTAGGCAGTCTAACTATCATTTTGTTTTGATTTATAATAAAAATAAAAATGTTACTATTTGTTAATCCTTTTATGGTATATGGGGTAATTAAAAATTTTTAATAACAATATTCAAACTCTGATTAGTGTTATGATGAGCCTGATAGTGGTCAATAAAAGTCAAGATAATACATTTTGTTATATTATATTAAACACTGGACAAAACCACCTCTGCGACTATACCTTTTTAAGCCCCTCATTAAATAATGCTATAAGCTCATTCAGATTAAAGGTTTTATTGATCTTGGTGACATATCTCTTTACCTGTACCTAAACTAATTCAATGAGGCTAAACTCACAGTAATAAGAAGGCAGTCTTAGGACAGTGATATCATTTTCTGTAACGAACTTATCCACACCCTGTCTGATTTAGAATGATGCAATATCATTATTATTATATTTCTAGCTGTTGCCAGCGACTTTGTCCGCACGGACTTTGTTTACTCCGCACTGCTCCTCCCCCGTAGATGATAGCGTGATAATATGTAGCCTATATGTTGACCCGACCTGTTAGTAATATTCATGCAAAATTTGAAGTAAATCCATGCAGTACTTGTTGAGTTTATCCCGGACATACATACAGACAAACAGACAAAAATTCTAAAAACTATATTTTTGGCTTCGATATCGATTGTAGATCACGCTCTAAGTATTCTTTTTAAAAAATATTCAATGTACAGTTTTGACTTTCCCACGATTTTATTATATGTATATAGATTAGCAGAAAATATACTCTTATACCAGAATTTCAAAGAATTTAAGAGATTTAGTCTGCATGTGGTAATTAACATACATGTTGGCCTGTCTGATTTATAACAAACTAACATCATTATTAATATTGAAAACACAATTATGACATAATGTCAAAGAATTTAAAATGTTTAGACTGCAAGCAGTAGTTATCATCATGATGGCATATGTGCAAAGTATGAGCAAATATCCAAATTATCATAATAATATTATTAGAAAATATGCCACAAGAACTGTCAGCTTTACTTCTATAAAATCATTTTTACACGGGCGTAACTATTGCGGTATCAGTGATGCAGAGGCCCCAAATATATTTAAGCACAAATTTGTAAATTGTTATCCACAATCTCACTTAAACTTTTTGGCCATTCTTTCCAATATGATAAAAAATGCCCAACATGACATCAAATGCCAAACCATAAATGAGTAGTTGATTTATTCAAATGTAGGGTTACCCCTATATATATCCAACGTAGGGGTTGAAGCAAATATTATGTCAGGTGTATGCAAAGGATTACAAGCCCTTGTGAAGAACATGACTTAAATTCTGATTATGTTGATTGTGATACACACAAACAATATTGCAAAATGTGTTTGTGAAGTGTAATTTTTTTCTATAATTCGGAAAAATATACAAGCTGACCAGAGACACAATAGTTAATCGTCATAAGTAAACAATAAAAGTAAAATAAACGAAAATATTATTTAACTACATAGTAAACCTCAACAAAACTAGTGTAATAATATTGTTGCGAATAATCTAGACAATTAAAGAGTGAGAACACTGGAAAAAGCTAGAAATAAAAAAAGAGATAGCTGCTGCTTCTATCGATAAACAATTGTCACCGTTACCCAAGCAGCTATGCCAAAATCGATCTTCAGTAATACTGCATAAGGGTGAAAATAACGTATACTAAGACTTGTTTATATTTAGTTTTTTTTTTATAGTATAAGATAGCAAACAAGCAAATGGGTCTCCTGATGGAAAGAGTCAACCATCGCCTATGATACTAAATATGTTAATGGTGCTTTGCTATTTTGTGGCGAGGTCTTTTGCCACATGCATAAGTTTACCCTTACCCTCCAAACCGGAACACGACAGTGACTACCGGAGCACTGACGGAATTGCGGCAGGAATAGGTAAGGCAGTTGTACCGGATCCGGGCAAGACAATGGAGAACTCTACCACCTAGTAGCAACGATAAGAGTGACTCACTTAGCCAATCGGTCGCCTTTTACTACCTGCCTGGCAGAACGGCAGTTGGCTTATTCTTCAAAGGAGCCCGGGACCAACACGGAGGAGAAGAATTTTATTGTTTATGCGATATTTTTAGAGCTTTCGAGAACATGGTCGAACTTTACCTTGGGTATAAATATCGATGTGTTGGCGAATAGAAGTCAGTCTTATATAGCGATTCGAAAGCGATAGTAGGGACGATCAGTGTGAAGCGATATAGAAGAGTGAATACAGGATGTGTTTAAGTTTAGTGATTCAGTGTAGTGACTTAGTTTTAGCGGAATATAGTGACGGTGTTTTTAGCGTTGTTCAGTGCATTTAACGTTATTCAGTGAATTTAATTATTGCACTGTGATGTTGTACCTTTATGTTGTAAATACACAGTTTTAATACAAGTGGCACTTTATTGCACAATGTACTAACACTCGTTAGTACATTGTGCAATAAAGTCGTCGTTTGTAAACAATAACCTCTTATATGCCGTGGCCGGGTATCCATGCTAAACATTTTTACTGGGAAATTATGTCAAAATTTAAGCACCTAACTATTTTGTATACATATTTGGTATCAGAATCGAGTACTGAACACTCTCCTTCAGTATGTAAATCTTTAACTACTCAGCCTGTATACATCTTTTAGCAAAAGTATAAAAAGGTGTTCAGAGTTGAATAATAATTTATCCAATTAATCCATCCATCTGATCATGGTTTGTCAGTCTTGGTCTCTCACAGTATTTACACCATTCTGTTTTGTTAACCTTTCACCTGCCATTCTTTCTACATTTGCCCACCATTGCAGCTTGCTCTATATTATATACTAGATGAAAACCCGGCTTCGCTCGAAAGTCTCATAATACGCAATCTTATATACTAACTCAAATAGTAGACATTAAAAAGTAGCAGCACTGGTAATGACGTCTTCTTTCAACCATTACGTTGGTTTAATAAAGACAACACTATAGTGTTGCTATTTTTTAATTTCTACTCTTTTATGAACAAAGAGAAAATAAGTTTCTCCCGTTCTATACGTTAATAAATGCTCACGCCATCTACACCACATGTTTGTAACCTTTAAAGAAATATGGCCGATTTTTCTGTCACCGCTGTTAGAATGTTTAATCACTATTTTAACAAAATACTCGACAATCCGATTTTTGCGGATATATGTTGTCAACTCAAAGTTATTATTTTTTACACTTTATAATTTAGGTAAGGTTCCGATTGAGTCTACCGTAACCCTTGACGAAATTATGAATATAGATTTTGTTCTTTATTCAACACAAGCATCTTCATTGCTTTAGTGAAAAATTATTAACCTTTCATTTGCCCTCCGCGACAGCATGCGTTAGCATGTGAAGACGGTGGCGAAAGTTTGCGATAGCATGCTAACGCTCGCGTCAGAATACTATTGCATCATCTATAAAAAAGAATTCCTGTATTTTAGAGCAGTAAAAGTTCCTCAAATGTCTGTAATATCTCTGACGGATAAGCTGACGATAATGTGTATCACATTATCGTCAGCTTATCCTTACACTCTATTTAGGAGTGGCAAACTTAGATGAATATATTTTTTTCCCGTGTTAGTTCTGTCTCCCACCCTCATTTGAAGAGTAGAACATTTGCCAGACAGTTCCTAAAAGGTAGACGATTGGCCAAATTTATCACTATCTTTGTGACTATACCTAGTAATTATGATGGTAGTGACAAGTTTGGTACAACTTGGTAGAGTTCAATAACGTTGCCCATCACAATAATGCGGACTCAGAAGAGGGCTTTCATTGATTCTTATTATGTACATTTAACATATTCAACATTAAAAATAAATATACATATACAGGTTCACCGCCTATAAAAACTCCAATACCAACTATAGTCTGTAGGGGGGAGAGAAAGAGTTTTTTAACTCTAACAAAAAATTAGTTAAAAGCTTAATATTTTACAAACGAGTCCCTTAATCGAAAACTTGCTTTCACAAACCTAAAATATTTTTTAAAAACCTGTCCAACGATACTTCGCACTATGGGGTACATGAGAAAAATATTACCCTAAAAAATTTTTTTAAGATTTAATGTCACCATTTTGTTGCCGTGACTAATAAGTAGCCCACACTATAAGTTTTGCGTAAGTTAAAAAACATGTTATAACCAAAATGTTTATTGCTTTTCAAAATAATCTCCTTTACATTTTAAAACATTTTTTCATGCGATCGAACCATTTTTTAAAACAGGACCACAGATCTGAAGGCATGTTTTCTACGTGTTGATTGAACGCTATCACTGCCTCTTTGGAGTTGGGAAAAGTAAAATCTCTCATCAAATCTTTGATTTTGGGGAAAATACAGAAATCACAGGGTGCTAGATCGGGGCTATGCGCAGGATGAGTGACGAGATGTACTTTTTCGGAAGCTAAAAATGACTTTGTTTTGTTGGCCGTGTGTGAAGAAACGTTATCATGGTGTAGGAGAATGCGGCTTTTGGGACGTCTTTAGCGAAATTTTTCTAACACCCTGGGTAAACAAATGGTAGATACCACTCGTTTGATCTTCAAGTGAAATTGTACAGATGGAATTCGTTGCGTACGTAGAACTTTAATGTGTGACAAAAAAACAATTGACAAATCATTTCCCGCCAATTGTCTTTTTTATTACTAAGAGGGTTGCAACGTTTTAAAAATACAACATTCAAATAGTTCCGATTAGCTAGAAGTGCAAAACTTTTAGTGTGCCCCATGTATATTAGTGCCAAATAACAGCTTTCTGGTATTAAGGATCTCTGAGCTATCGTGCGGACGTAGCGAAACTAAAAAGAATGTGATCGCACAGTGCTGCTCTGCATCTTCCGTTACCTGGACGACCTGTCGCTGTGCGCGTGCGCGCGCGTGTGCGGGCGCTGGCGGCGGCTGGTGCGCGCGCGCGTGCCGCCGCCGCGCTGGGCCGCCTTCGCCGCGCGCCGCTGGCCGCTCTTCCGCCCGCTGCTCGCCAACATAGACTGGCATAAGGTCACCCACACACACAACACTGTTCCCCGCCACATTGATAATAATAAATAATCACGAAACAAATTACATTTACTGATCTAACCCCAAAGTAAGCAAATCTTTTGCTTGTGTTATGGGTGTTAGTCAATGATATTAATACATAGAAATACATATATAAGTATTGGAATATAGTTAATAAAGACCCAAACTCAGAAATACTAAAATTTATAAGGGCATTTCGTAAATATATTTATAATATATTTACGAAATGCCCTAATTTCTCTCAAATGATACAATAATACAATTCAGAAATGTAGACTTAAAAAATACTAACTATTATAAAAAAAGACAAAAAAAAATCCTCAAAATGAATCTATCAACTACAACACATTAATGTTTTTTGTCATTTTAAAAGATTATAAGAGATAAATAATTTATCTACTAATATACTGAAAGTTAAGGTAAAATATATTTTATTATTTTAATACTACTTTAATGATTTTTTGATTACAAGGAAATTATTGTATGAATTTCAACATTATTTATAAACAAAACAAATATTCACGGAACCAATTACACTTAATGATCTAACCCCAAAGTAAGCAAATTATTTGCTTGTGTTATGGGTGTTAGTCATTATTACTAATACAAAGAAATATATATATAAACACAAGAATATATTTAATAATCACCCAAACCCAGAAATACAAACATTTATGCTCATCACACAAATGCTTGTCCCCGTCGGGAATCGAACCGGAGCTCCGTCGATTGCTTAGTCATTGTCGCTAACCACTCAACCAACGGGGCTGTCAAAGATATATGTTCCTTGATAATTACCAAGCAAATATAAGCCTAGTAATCCTTTTTTTAACTGGTATTTGACATTGAATAATAATAGCATTGTTGGCGTGATCATAGACGTAGCTATAACTTTGTTATGGGGTGTTCAAGGGTTTTAAATTTTCAACTTATAACTTTGTCGTGGGGGATCTCCAAAGGTTTCAAAATGTACAAAAGTAAACTAGTTATACACTGAATAAATATATTAAATTGATTTTATATACAAACCCGGTCCGGATTTTCGTTAGATGACTCGAAAGAATATTGTTCAAGCTATTTTTAACAGACTTCCTCAAAAGAAAGTTCTCAATTTATCTGATTTTTTCCTCAAAACTTGGTTGTTGATTAATCGATGTAAAATATTTTTTGGGTATACTTCACATTTGGTCCCATATAAATTTGGTGAAGGTCTGATCCAAGGTTCCGGAGATATGGAAGATATGCAGTTTGACTGTGCTTAAGTTATGTGAATAACACTTTGAGATAGTGAACACTACCTTCGTAATTTGAGATGTTCAATAGAGAGAGATTCCGACACCACTAAGTCGGTTCCTACTAATGATATTTTTATTTTGTTTTAATTTTTAAAATTATTTTTGACTGTATATTCAGTTTTGAAACGACAAAGTGGGTGTTTTCTTGTTGTGTGTATATATGTTTTTAGCAAGTATTTTTGTACAGAAATATCAATCGCTGGTGGAATCATGCTTTTGCCGGAACTGCTTAGTACAGATGTGCATCCAAGCACAGCCAGTTGGTGAAGGTAACGCGTGGCGGAGAAACAGACTAAGAAGTGAACTAAAGGTAGCTTTAACATTTTACTTTTCATTAGAAAACAAACAAACTGACTGTATGTAATAAAAACAAATAGGATTAATACGATTGAATATATAATTAAATATTGCTGGAAAATTTATGCGAACAGGTTAGATCAACCCCAATGTAATATAGGTGTGAGTAATACATAGAAATACATATTACATAAATGCTGGAATATATTTAATGAGCACTCTCCAAACCCAGCAATACAAAGTATATTTATACTATTGCTTGTTCCTGTCAGGAAAATAACTCGAACGCTGTTGATTACGCGGCTGGAATCGTAAACTACTCAGCCAATGCGACGATTACTATTTATTTGTTTTTTATTTTATCTGTACATACTTTTTTAAATAAAATGTAACTTCTGTAAGCTTTTTATTGGTTATTAATGGATTCGGCAGACATTGTTCTGCAGCAAGACCAGTATTAGAATTATATATCCAAAATGCCATTGAAATTATCACTTTATTTTATATTATGATTTTCATTAGTCTATACTAATCGAAAACATAATTTTACTTAAAAAAACAAATTTGAAACAAACTAATTCATTGTTATTTCACCTAAATTTGGAACATCTTTTGCAATACTTGTTTACTAGCCTTAAGTGCCACAACACACACGATAACATAGTTTGAGTCGACACAGTACTAGGTTGAATGCAAAAGAATTACAATCACAATGAAGGACTAACGTAGTACTAGATAATTATTGAAAGTAATACAATATTTAGTTAACACAAGATACAAAATTTTAAAAATCCTGTGTCTAAACCATTGAGTTTCTTGGAGTTTAACTTCTTAGGTAAGATCTGAGAAATATATTCTTTTGAAGTTGTATTAATTTAATGGCAAGTTTCTAGCACTCCGTATAAAGATAACACAAAATAATTTTGGGTGATTTTTGACTTACAATACTCAAGTGTGCGTGGGCCGTAAACTGTTTTACCCGAGACATATTGCAGTGAAGTGATATTGGGCAGATGATGCGCAACGACCCGCCCGAAGGCATCGCGGCCAGCCCGCTGGACCCGCACTGCTACCACTGGCAGGCCAGCGTCACTGGGCCCGTCGGCTCGCCCTACGAGGGCGGCATCTTCTACCTCTACCTGCAAGTTCCCTATTCGTGAGTATAATAAACGCTACAAAACTACAACAACCAACGTACAACCATCTGTATCTAAAATCCTGAATCATTACTTCACATTTATTAGGGACCAAACAGATACCGTTCTACATTTAAATAAATGGTTTCATTTCGAATATTTCAAAAAATAAATTCATCCATGTTGTTTGGTGCAGACGTAGTCTGTAGATCATTATTATCAAAGTTTTTTACCAGAGAAAAGCAAATCCAAATCTAAATACGCAAGGATATACTATAACTACATGCAGTGACAACTTGACATTGATTTTACAAATGAATAATAAACAATATTACGTGTCAGTTATCAGAATAGAGAACATAATTCAAAGTACGCAGTTACCGCATGAATATGGATAATGGAAACAAATTGTGTTGCAGCCTACAGGCACAGGATACTGGCAACTAACAGAAGTCAATATACATACAAGTAATATTCGGGCAACGCACCAAAGACACCTCTCACGGACGCGGTAACTCGGAGTGGCTCGGGACAGTTTGTTCTGAACCATTCCGAGATATCGCGTCCATGAGGTGTCCTATGGGTGCTATGCTCGAATATTACTAGTATAGAACATTGACGTTATTCTCCAGTATCCAACATAAAAAAATACAACAGAACATAGTTAACCTAACCTAAAAACCATCTACAATTTCAACTTTATTTCAATGAAATAAATGTCATTTCTAAAAAAGGCAAATTAGTCGCAAGCCGTACGAGCGCCACGCCGTGGCCGGTGTCATTTATAAGTTGGTCTTAGTTGCAAATAGTATTGTAAGCAGTTAAGACGTGCATTACCGTTTTGTAATACTATACAGAGCTGTTACAACCGTCCATCGTGTTTTATTTTGATGTAACATTTTTAAGTATAATTTCATTTATATGGAATATACATAAATAGTATATGTATTATGGTAAGTTGCTACAACGCGACCGGAAGCCTGGAATAAGTGTGTGACCATGCCATGAAATGTGAAGATGAATACATAAAGTTTGAACCACAGTTTGACAATGTCACTGACACTTGTTATAAATGTGAGGTCCACAAGTGAGGGAGGTGAAAGTGAAGGTCCTTCCGACTCTGCTATGTCAGGAACAAACATGATCCTAGAATCTGAATGATCCACAGTATTAATTGGTTTACTTATTGACCTACGCATTATCGCTACATAGTATAAAACAAAGTCGCTTTCTCTGTCTGTCCCTATGTATGCTTAAATCTTTAAAACTACGCAACAGATTTTGATGCGGTTTTTTTAATAGATAGGTTGATTCTTGAGGAAGGTTTTAGTATATAAACAATTCCGATATTCCCATGGGAACAAAAGCTGCGCGGGTGAAACCGCGGGCAGGTCGCTAGTTGATAATAAATTTATCATTCGTACAAACTACAATGGTTATAGTGGAGCGCCTGGGGGTTTCACCTCGGACTAGAGTTATAGTGAATTAATTAAAATGATCGATCGCAACTAAACTAGCCGAGAAATTCCATTGTACATAGCAGCTGTCGCTTCGCTCTCCGCTCCACGTTTTTCTACCTGTTCGAGATCCCTATTGCTATTTTTATACACAGGTATCTTTGAAAAATGTTCCTATATGTCTACTCAGGTAAGATTTAACATATACATAAAAAAAATACTGTTTAAAGTGAAAATATATGGTCAAACATTAATTTTTCATAATAATTTGTTAAAACAATGAAACAATGGAGTGCACAAAAAATTTTTGAGTAAACATTGCAATTTATAGTTTAAAAAACAATATCCCACATCGATCATATTAATTCATTCACTATAACTCTAATCCGAGGTTTTACGGCTTTTAATGCTCCAGGCACTCCACTATTAGGGCTGTTTGGTAAAAGCAACTCTATATTATTATAATGCATAGATGTGTCGGTCATCTTCGGAAACGCGAGATAGGGCGATGCCCATTGTTTATCTTGTACCCATGTACGTTACAGAGCTTCTTGACAGGCTTAGAGCATGATATGACCAAAAAGGTTTTTTAATAATTTTATTATTAATAAAGAGACTGTTACAATATATTCTGTATACATACAATATATTCTGTATACAATATAGAATTTCCGTTGTAATATTGAATGTATACCAGGTACCCAATGAGTCCACCGGTAGTCCGGTTCCTGACGCGCGTGCTGCACCCGAACGTATCGCGGCACGGCGACGTGGGCATCGACTCGGTGCACCACAACTGGTCGCTGGCGCTCACGCTTACCAAGGTGCTCATCTCCGTGCAGAGCCTGCTCACCGACCCCTACACACAGGTGCGACACTACAGAACATCGACTCGGTGCACCACAACTGGTCGCTGGCGCTCACGCTCACCAAGGTGCTCATCTCCGTGCAGAGCCTGCTCACCGACCCCTACACACAGGTGCGACACTACAGAACATCGACTCGGTGCACCACAACTGGTCGCTGGCGCTCACGCTCACCAAGGTGCTCATCTCCGTGCAGAGCCTGCTCACCGACCCCTACACACAGGTGCGACACTACAGAACATCGACTCGGTGCACCACAACTGGTCGCTGGCGCTCACGCTCACCAAGGTGCTCATCTCCGTGCAGAGCCTGCTCACCGACCCCTACACACAGGTGCGACACTACAGAACATCGACTCGGTGCACCACAACTGGTCGCTGGCGCTCACGCTCACCAAGGTGCTCATCTCCGTGCAGAGCCTGCTCACCGACCCCTACACACAGGTGCGACACTACAGAACATCGACTCGGTGCACCACAACTGGTCGCTGGCGCTCACGCTCACCAAGGTGCTCATCTCCGTGCAGAGCCTGCTCACCGACCCCTACACACAGGTGCGACACTACAGAACATCGACTCGGTGCACCACAACTGGTCGCTGGCGCTCACGCTCACCAAGGTGCTCATCTCCGTGCAGAGCCTGCTCACCGACCCCTACACACAGGTGCGACACTACAGAACATCGACTCGGTGCACCACAACTGGTCGCTGGCGCTCACGCTCACCAAGGTGCTCATCTCCGTGCAGAGCCTGCTCACCGACCCCTACACACAGGTGCGACACTACAGAACATCGACTCGATGCACCACAACTGGTCGCTGGCGCTCACGCTCACCAAGGTGCTCATCTCCGTGCAGAGCCTGCTCACCGACCCCTACACACAGGTGCGACACTACAGAACATCGACTCTATGCACCACAACTGGTCGCTGGCGCTCACGCTCACCAAGGTGCTCATCTCCGTGCAGAGCCTGCTCACCGACCCCTACACACAGGTGCGACACTACAGAACATCGACTCGGTGCACCACAACTGGTCGCTGGCGCTCACGCTCACCAAGGTGCTCATCTCCGTGCAGAGCCTGCTCATCGACCCCTACACACAGGTGCGACACTACAGAACATCGACTCGGTGCACCACAACTGGTCGCTGGCGCTCTCGCTCACCAAGGTGCTCATCTCCGTGCAGAGCCTGCTCACCGACCCCTAAACACAGGTGCGACACTACAGAACATCGACTCGGTGCACCACAACTGGTCGCTGGCGCTCACGCTCACCAAGGTGCTCATCTCCGTGCAGAGCCTGCTCACCGACCCCTACACACAGGTACGACACTACAGAACATCGACTCGGTGCACCACAACTGGTCGCTGGCGCTCACGCTCACCAAGGTGCTCATCTCCGTGCAGAGCCTGCTCACCGACCCCTACACACAGGTACGACACTACAGAACATCGACTCGGTGCACCACAACTGGTCGCTGGCGCTCACGCTCACCAAGGTGCTCAGGTATTCATGTACCCGCAAACCTTTTGCTTCGGGTATATTAATGTGGGCCAACCGTCAAGTTTCTGTAAAGGTTTATTTTTTTGTTTCATAGGATAGCTAACAACCAGATGGGTCTTCTGATCATAAACGACTATCATCGCCTGAAAGGACCAAATATGTTATTGATGCGTTGCTATACGCATAAGAGCCACAAGAATAGGTTTACGACTATACGTTTTCCCCGTGTTGATTCCAGGCTCCTTTGAAGAATAGGCCAATTGCCTATATATAGTCAGGTCGTAAAATGTGACCGATTGGCTATTTGAGTCGCTACCATCGTGGCTACTAGGTGGTAGAGTTCTGCATTGTCTCGCCCGGGTCTGGTACCACCGCCTTACCTATTCTTGCCGCAATAGCGTCAGTGCTTTTCACTGTCGTGTTCCGGTTTAGAGGGTAAGGTAGCCGATAAACTTATGTATGTGGCATTAGACCTCACCACCACCACACACGCACGCACGCACGCACACACACACACACACAGTCACACGCACACACGCGCATATGCACATGTACACGCACGTGTACGCAGGCACACAAATATTGAATATTGGTAACACATTTTATTTTTATTTAGGTATGCATGGAACCGGAATTGGGGGAAATGTATGTCCGAGAACGATCCCGTTTCGAAGCCCTTGCTCGGAGATGGACTTGGCGATATGCGATGCATGATATTCTACCGTAAATACGTTACCATAAGGTCCACTTTTAATTGTAAGCACTTTAGGCTATATATTAGGGTTTGATGGTTGATCATCCATTTAAAATAAGACAAAAACAAAATATTTTATAATACGCTCCATGATATTACACCGCCATTAATAAACTCATGATGCATATTGTCCGAATTACTTGTTATATAAATATGAAGTAGGTTTGTTGGTTGCCTTTAGGTCCCACATCTGGAAAAAGGGATACCGTCGAATCATTCCGACCTGGCTTATGTATATATGCAATTCAAATCATCATCAGTATGAATATGGATAATTTGCCATATTCCATATTATTTTATTTTACGACTAAAACACTGAACCGGTTTCGATAAAATTCAGCATTGAAATAGTTGAAAATCTAGGGTTAATCATAGGCTATTCAAAAAGGAATAAAATAGGTGACGATGTTTGTATGAAAAACTCTATCGACATGTTGATCTACGCGCGACGTCGCTGCTTGTATTAAGACGAAATCAATGATAAAAAAGTATAAATGCGTTGTTCGCATTCCAAAATGGCATAATGAAATCAAGGCATTGCCTGACTTTTGTTTAGTCTGGCACGTCTCATGTCATCATATAAGTAGCTGTAGATGTGAAACATCTATTGGCGCAGATGCAATAGATATTGTAAACCGGATCGTTGGCGTGGCGACACGGTATCCTTGGCGACGGGTCGCCACGCTATAATATTATGTACTGAGGTAGGGTATACAGCGAAGTATACAGTCCATATTTAGTAGCGTGTATGATGTGGCGATGTGTCACCACGTCACACCAATTACGCGACCCTGATGTTTCACATCTGTCAGGAGTCCCGTGACGGCTCAGTTTTTTTTTTGATTAATAACAAGCTGAATTTTTGTGAAGAGCTTCGTATTGACGAGACAACAATTTTTCTATCTTCGAAAAATTTGGGTAAATAATAAAATTATGGGGCTTTGAAAATTTTGATTTGGTAAAGGAAAAATATTTATTAATAACAATAATTATTTTTCGACTTTAATCGCTTGATTACATTATGAAAAACACGATGAATCTTTTGTCCTACTCATTCGATGATTTTTCTGGCGAGTCATCCACTCTAAAGTGTCGGAATTATGAGATGTTTAAATTGATATTAATCAATTTAATAACAACCTAATTTTCTCACAACAGCTTGTGAATTATTATTGTTATTCAAGGGTAACATTGTCCTACACGTAAAGTAGGATTTTTTTTTTAGTCCAACTCTGTAAAGTTTTCTTTTTTATCTATCTTCATTAGCTTCCCGATTCGAGATTTTTCGAAGATAGATTGTCGTCTCGTCAAAACGAAGCTGCTCACAAAAAATCAGCTTGTTATTAATCAAAAAATAGTTTGTTCCTGAGATCCCGGTTTATAACACTTATTATGTACTAGCTGAGCCGGCAAACCTTATTTTGCTATACAAATTCCTTGCATTGATTATTCTGGAGGGGTACTTTCGAGGGGGGAGGGGGGGGCGGGTACCTAAGATAAAAACATCCTATCTTTAAAGTTGGACCAAACAGTAGATATGTACTGAATATTTCATTGAATACGATTTCGGAGTCAATCGCGGACAAACAATGTGACACGTAATTTATATACAAGTTGTTTTTTAATTAATACGAAAGCCGAAACTAGTTTGTTCAGAGTCAGCAGTAGAATCTATGGCAATAATTTTTTAAGTGTGTTATATGTTATTACAAAACTCTATAAAATAATTGTTAATGTGGACACTCTAGTTTGTTAGTAAAATTTTGTTTATTTACCTAATTATTCTTTACTTGAATCACCTAAATTTTTACCACTGATAGTCAAAAGCCTTTAAGTATGATGGGTAATGTTATCATTATATGATTAATAGTACCTACCGGGTGTGGGCGATCGGTCCGCTTCATTTACGCGTAGGGTGTCCTTACATTTGGTGCGTCACTGATACAACTAATTCTATCGATAACTCAGAGTATTTGTTATTTCTGTTTTATTTAATG
This sequence comes from Apodemia mormo, assembly GCA_036924255.1. Classification (NCBI taxonomy): domain Eukaryota; kingdom Metazoa; phylum Arthropoda; class Insecta; order Lepidoptera; family Riodinidae; genus Apodemia; species Apodemia mormo. The sequence goes on along the minus strand of JAUPFN010000019.1, from coordinate 11,647,508 downwards.
TTTTATTAATTGTTCATATAAAATTACGGTTGGCGTATTGTGACTTTTGTATCAAGTAAAAGACACCGTGTATATTAAGATGTATAGTACAACAAATAACCTCGGTGTGCTGTTATATTTATAACCGTCATTAAAATAAGGTGGTTGGTTATTATATAAATGTAAATTTATTGGAACAATGATTTTTTGGAATTTCAAAATAAAAAAAAACAAATTTTGTGTATTACCTTGTGTTAAACTTGTAACTCCCCGTGTTGGTCCTCGGCTCCTTTGAAGAATAGGCCAACTGCCGTTCTGCCAGACGGGTCGTAAAAGCCGACTGAGTGGCTATTTGCGTCACTACCATCGTGACTATTACGTGGTAGAGTTCTGCATCGGCTTGACCGGGTCTGGTACCACCGCCTTACCTATTCCTGCCACAATAGCGTCCGTGCTGGTCACTGTCGTGTTCCGGTTTGGAGGGTGAGTTAGCCGGTAAACTTATGCATGTGGCATTAGACCTCGCCACAAGATAGCAACGCACCATTAACATCTTTAGTGTCTATAGGCGATGGTTGACTCTTTCCATCAAGAGACCCATCTGCTTGTTTGCTATCTTATGATATAAAAAAAAAACTTTACAATTGCGTAAATCCACTTGATATCTTCACATATTTTCAATGAAAATAATACAAAAATATATGTATTTTTGATGCTTGAAAAAATAAAAAAGTATCTTCACGCCCGTATCTCTGAAAAGGTAGACAGAGTTACAACAAGTACACCCACGATTAGCCAAAGGTACTTAGTCCCACAATGTGATAGATCGAGATTGGAAAGTGTCCGGTTGGCGATAGGCTTGCCCTATCGCCAACCGGACACTTTCCAATCTCAATCAACGTTGGTTTTATTAGAAAACTAAAATAACACATTTTTAATTGTCCGACCCGCGAATCGAATCTGGGACCTCATGTGATTAATACCTTCACCGAACCACTAGACCTCAGGGCTGATTAACATTGTAAATATTCGCTATTTAATTCAACATATGATTTCTACTTTTATAACTCAAATATTTTAATAATGTACTGTGTATATTAAGACAAAGGTGTAATTAGAACAAATTGTATACTATCTATGTAATTATATTATTGGAAATCAACTATGTCTTATTATTTATCAACTAGCATCTGGCGTGTTGTCGCCACGAATATATATACAACTAGCTTTTGTCCGCGGCTTCGCTCGCGTTGGAAGTAGGGGTTAGAAAGAGACAAAAAGTAGCCTATGTCACTCTCCATCCCTTCAACTATCGCCACTTAAAAAATCACGTCAATTCGTCGCTCCGTTTTGCAGTGAAAGACGGACAAACAAACGCACACATATACTTTTCCATTTATAATATTAATGTAGATTAATTTTTAATACAATTTCCTGGTACGTTACCCTTGCCATCTTTTTAACATGCATATAGTTCTTAGATTTGGTATGTTGGAAAGGACATGATAGTAGAATTGACGCGGTCCAAATGAGATCGCTACGGAAAATATGTGGCGTAAAAACCTCGTGGATCGTGTTGTAATATTGAAGCGAGAGAGATGTTAAACCTTATCCACCGGTAAAAGTCAATGTGAGCTGATTCTACGTTAACTATATGTATGTATATGTGTATATTATGACGTACCATGATCAAATTGATCGGGTGCTATACGAACGTGTTGTCTCCGAAACCGGCGTGTTTGCTTGAATAGTGTCAATTCTCTGCCAACATCGTATGGGATTAGATTCAGCAACCGTTCTCCTACGACCGATTTGCCATTGGACTGTTCGTCGACAGGACGATTCATTTATTTCCGTTTCTCCAATAGAGTATTTCACCTACGGACTGTTCGCCGACAGAAACTTTGGTATATGGCATTTTTGACGACATACCGTTTCACCTACTGTTTGTTTCACCGACACGACGATAAACCTATAACTCTTTTAACTACTAGTCTTTTCATCTACGGTGGATTCACCGTCAATAACTATAAACTCTCCTTTATGGTGTTGGTGATTTTCTAGGATTATAATGGTAAAGTAAAACAAAATTTGCAGAAATGAAGAATTTAATATGAATGTGATTAGGAAAAACAAAACAGAATGAAAAACAATAACAAACTCCAATGCTAATCATTTTAAAGAAAACCAAAATCTTTTTATTATTTGATTAAATGACAAATATGTGCCCAGCCACTCAAATAGGATTTCAAGTCCATCCCACTTTTATCTGATAAGTGCCGCTCAATCCTATCTTTACACACTGTTTCACGCTTACGCTTACATATTGGCTCCGCGGATTTAATTTTTTCAATAATGCCTTCGGTATGAATTTGTTCCTTTATGAACTCCTTAATTGTCAAAAACACATTCCATTTTCGGCGACTCAATAATGAGTTCCAGCGATTGTGCCAAGATTCGAAGGCATTTTGGGTTAGCGGCACATGATTTAGAAGACTGTCATTTACTGACCACATTTGAGGCGGGAAAGGAGGTTGACGTTGTTTCACTGTCATTTTGAAGCCAGCAGATGTTATGATTTTTGTTGATCCATTAACATAATATTCTTCAAACCATTTAATTAAGATATTTGCTGCCTCCGGTATTATGTCGGTTTTTATTATGTTGAATGCATCACTAATTTCCGCTGGTTCTAAAAACGCCAGTGCCCCGAGGTGTCGCATGTTGTGAGCAAATACTGAATCATTATTATAGCGGGATGCGAGACCAGCTGATTGTATATGTCGACATATGCTTTGTTGTAAATGGAAAAAACAAAGTTTATTTAAACTTTGCGGGAATACATTTTTGATAGCATTCATCGCCGAAACTTCAAAATCAGTTAGGATGACTCTAGGTTTCAGTTGCACTGTCAACTTATTTGAAGCTTGACATTTTATAATTTCTAGGAAAATCGTATAACATATTTCTGATTTATGTGAGAGTAAACCATATACTAGAGGGACTACTTTGTGAGTCCCTTCCGGTGTTCCAACTATGGCGTGTATCGTATAAATTTGACAAAATGGGAGAGGGCAGCTGTCAAACGTTCCATCCATTAGCCAGAAACTTGCCTCGTTAAGTAATTTTAAATTTTCTTTTGTGGAAAAAACAATAATACATTCATTATTTTCAATAAAATGTCCCAAAAGAAATGATTCACTATTAATTATACTGTATTCTTCGGGAATCTTAACCTGCCGAATATCTGTTGGAATTTTTGGTAAATTTTTATTACGAACTCGTATCATTTTCCTCATCGCATCCTTGTTAGGCATATGAGGTGAAGAAGTACTTGGTATATCTTGAATGCACCGCTGAATGATTTGTGCTGGTGTGTCCATGGAACTATTGGCCTTTTCTTTCAAATTTTCTTTCAGTTTTAAATTTAGGCGTATCTCCGAATCAGGTAAATGTGCGTGCTTATGATTTTGCGACATAAAAATATGAGTATTACCTACAGTGAGCAGAGTTGTTACAAACACGTTGCATCGCGCCAAATGACTTCTCGAACATCGCCAGTAAAACTTTTCACCACTCCTATTATTGAGATGATACGAATAACCTCCATGTATTAAAATGTCTTTACCACGCTTAGACTTAAGAATTTCACAGTCACTCATTTTAACGGAATTAAATAAGATGGAGATGCATTTCACCCAAAAGCAAGTCGAGAAAAATGTTCGACGATAAAGAAACTACCCGCATTTTTTAGTTTATCTGTTGTCGAATGACTGCTTTAATATGGTTTGCAATTTCTTGCAATTTATAACTTCAAACACGTATTTATTCCTAGTGCGCAACATAAATAAGTTTGAATTAAATATTTACATTAACTATTTCCGATGTACACGCCGCGATACACGCCATAGTTGGAACACCGGAAGGGACTCACAAAGTAGTCCCTCTAGTATATGGTTTACTCTCACATAAATCAGAAAGATGTTATACGATTTTCTTAGAAATTCTAAAATGTCAAGCTTCAAATAAGTTGACAGTGCAACTGAAACCTGGAATCATCCTAACTGATTTTGAAGTTTCGGCGATGAATGCTATCAGAAATGTATTCTCGCAATGTTTAAATAAACTTTGTTTTTTTCAATTTACAACAAAGCATATATCGACATATACAATCAGCTGGTCTCGCATCCCGCTATAATAATGATTCAGTATTTGCTCACAACATGCGACACCTCGAGGCACTGGCGTTTTTAGAGCCAGCAGAAATCAATGATGCATTTCAACATAATAAAAACCGACATAATACCGGGGGAAGCAAATATCATAATTAAATGGTTTGAAAAATATTATGTTAATGGATCAACAAAATCATAACATCTGCTGGCTTCAAAATCACAGTGAAACAACGTCAACCTCCTTTCCCGCCTCAAATGTGGTCAGTAAATGACAGTCTTCTAAATCTTGTGCCGCTAATCCAAAATGCCCTCGAATCTAGGCACAATCGCTGGAACTCATTATTGAGTCGCCGAAAACGGAATGTGTTTTTGACAATTATAAGGAGTTCATAACGGAACAAATTTATACCGAAGACATTATTGAAAAAATTTAATCGGAGCCAATGCATAAGCGTAAGCGTGAAACAGTGTGTAAAGATAGGATTGAGCGGCACTTATCAGATAAAAGTGGGATGGACTTGAAATCCTATTTGAGTGGCTGGGCACATATTTGTCATTTAATCAAATAATAAAAAGATTTTGGTTTTCTTTAAAATGATTAGCATTGGAGTTTGTTATTGTTTTTCATTCTGTTTTGTTTTTCCTAATCACATTCATATTAAATTCTTCATTTCTGCAAATTTTGTTTTACTTTACCATTATAATCCTAGAAAATCACCAACACCATAAAGGAGAGTTTATAGTTATTGACGGTGGATCCACCGTAGATGAAAAGACTAGTAGTTAAAAGAGTTATAGGTTTATCGTCGTGTCGGTGAAACAAACAGTAGGTGAAACGGTATGTCGTCAAAAATGTCATATACCAAAGTTTCTGTCGGCGAACAGTCCGTAGGTGAAATACTCTATTGGAGAAACGGAAATAAATGAATCGTCCTGTCGACGAACAGTCCAATGGCAAATCGGTCGTAGGAGAACGGTTGCTGAATCATGGGATTAAGCGTGAAGATATATATTATGTATTTTTTTATATTGAAATTTGAAAAAAAAAACAGGAAAAGTGTTTTATAGTTTTATTATAAGTAGCAGTTACATAAAGCGAATATTTTATCAATTACAACGTAACATTATGGTTTTAACTTTTTGATCTTATTCCACAAATCGTACAACTTCTCGCAGTCGCACAAAACGGGCAAACAGGCTGAGCTGCCTGGTGCCCGGCAGTAGCCCGGGTAAGGCAGCTCGCCTTTGGGCAACCACCGCCTGGTGGGCTTCAGGAAATCTTGATCTAGCACATCTTTGAGATCGTCCACTCTTACTTTATGTATCTGTGTCTGAATTTTGATACTGCCCGGCAGAATGTACTGGACTACTATCACTATTGTCAAGTAACCCTGCAAATTAAATACACTGTAAAAATGCGAACTAACACTGAATTCCTAGTTGTTTAAAGTAATAAGTAATTTGTAGCACTTCCTACTTATTTGTTTATTACACTTTATTTTATTATTTAACTAGCGACCTGCCCGCGATTTCACCCGCGTAGCTTTTGTTCCCGTGAGAATATCGGAAAGGTTTATATACCAAAACCTTCCCCAAGAACCAATCTATCTATCAAAAAAAACCGCATCAAAATCCGTTGCGTAGTTTTAAAGATTTAAGCATACATAGGGACATAAGGACATAGGGACAGACAGAGAAAGCGACTTTGTTTTATACTATGTAATGATACAAGCTGTTACCCGCGACTTTGTTCGCGCGGACTTCGTTTACACCGCATAGCTCCTCCCCGTAGGATATATGTTGACCCGACCTGTTAGTAATATTCATGCAAAATTTGAAATAAATTCATGCAGTACTTTTTGAGTTTACCCCGGACATACATTGACTTTCCTACGATTTTTTTATTATATGTATGGATATGGATTTAATACTACATGTTGCATGTAAAAATACTTAGAATATATAACTAATAAAAGCGAGCTTATCTATACATATAATAAAATCGTAGGAAAGTCAAAACTGTACATTGCATATTTTTTTAAAAGAATACTTGGGGCGTGATCTACAATCGATGTCGAAGCCAAAAATATAGTTTTTAGAATTTTTATCTGTTTGTCTGTATGTATGTCCGGGCTAAACTCAAAAAGTACTGCATGGATTTACTTCAAATTTTGCATGAATATTACTAACAGGTCGGGTCAACATAAAGGCTACATATAATCACGCTATCACCTAGCGGCCAGGTGCGGTGCGGAGTAAACGAAGTGCGCGCGGACGTCGTCGCTGGCGACAGCTAGTGACTAATAGAGAGATATAGATAGAGATTTCTTACAACTGAGCAGAAGAAGTGAAAACACAATTATTATAATATTAAAGTAGTACACAATAACCATGAAACTAGATATGACATATCTAGTTAACTAGCTGACCAGGCAAACGTTTTGCCATATAAATTATTGAATTATAAAATAGGGTTTGATCGTAGAGGGTTGAAAATTAAGGGTTGTATATATTTTTTAATGCTGTATCAAAAAAATAAAAACAAAAAATATTATCTAAAAATAAAATAAAAAATTTAGGGGTGGGCTACCCTTAGCATTTAGGGGTATGAAAAATAGATGTTGGCCGATTCTCAGACCTACTCAATATGCTCACAAAATTTTATGAGAATCGGTCAAGCCGTTTCGGAAGAGTACGGGAACGAACATTGTGACACGAGAATTTTATATATAAGATGATATTAAGATTTTGTAAGATTAATTTCATAGAGATAATAACATAGCATTTTAAACTAAATCAATAGGTTTCCTTTCCTTTATTTAAAATAATAATATTTAAAAGAAAAGTGAAATATATCAACACTACAAAATGATATGATTCAATAACAACATTCAACACCCAGGGTATTGAATGTTGTTGGTGGATCATCCAAATTCTTCATAGCATTTTTTTTATTATTATCGATAGGTAAGCGCTTGACCTTGATCTCGCCTGATGGTAAGCTAAGATGCGGCCTAAGATGGAACGCGCTTCCCTAGAAGGTACCTGTTCACTCTTCTCTTGAAGATCTCCAGATTGCACTCGTCGGGGGACACAGACTGAGAAAGCATGTTCCAGTCCCTTGTGGTTCGAATGAAGAATGTTCGAGTCATACCGGTTTGTCCGGGTACGTGGAACGTCCACCATATGGCAATGCCTAGAATCTGTGCGCCTCGACGATTGATAGAAAAACGGGGATGGCGGAATTAAGTCGTGCAATTCCACAGTGCACTCTCCGGATAATCAGTATAAATATATTATGATTTTAAAAGCTATTTAATTTTGTAGCATAAAATATACTTTTGATTACCTACATCAGTGTCTGCTATGAAGTAACGTGGATATGATATCATATTGTATCAATCTTGCTAAGTCAAATCAATTTAATGCCAATTTAACGTTGCACATTAAGTACGAGCTTGATAGGCAGGAAGTTACGCACACATTTAATTATCATTTTTGCTGTTCGCGTTTTGAAATACAAATACACGCTAATCTTAAAATTACAAATATACTACAGGGGGATGAAAGAAAGTCTCTTAAGTAAGATTGAGGTTTGTATTCTCAAAGATATATATTGATATATTGATGATAAGCTACTCTTGTGCGGGATAGGCTAGTACGATAATAATATTTACAACGTCGTTACCGGACTAGGTCTTTTTACCTGACTGCAGGGTTATGTTTTTCGCGCGTATCTTGTATGTATGCATGTAATATTTTTGTTACCGCTTATCTTCCAAAACAAGGTACGGATTTATACAATGATAATTGTCATGATAACCCTTAGATAAATGACGCTAAAAAATCAACGTTGTGACTGGAGAACCTTTAAATTAAAAAATATATATCTTTTGTGAATATTGCAATATGAGTATCTAATAAAATGCTCGTCATGAGGATTATATAATAACTATCATGAACATAATTTTAAAGATACAATGAGAAATATACCTACATTATTATCTGCACTTATGTTTTTTAGAGTGAATGTATGTATTTAGGTATATTATTTTGTTACGCTCTGTAGTCTTAACTTCTTGATCGATTTAAGCTTGAGAGGAGTCATTAGATTCGTCTTAACTAAGAGAGTGACATAAGCTATATAATTTATTCGGACCGGATCGCAGTCAGTTTTTTTAATAATTATTATTATGGTACCTAACTTAAACAACTACCTATAATCATAGGCACTTGTTTGTTTTGGCATCAAATATTCAATCCTAATAGTTAATGCTTATATATCTTCGCCTAGAAATTTTCAGTTGGTACCCTAAATGTCTAGGTACATAATTTACAATTATGACTTCTAAGACGTATATAAAATAATCTTTATATATCTCATATTGGACATGTTTTAAGAGATTCTCACAACTTGATTTTCACCAAGCAATATTCTTCAGTTCCCATGTTCCCATTCGTTACTTTCCTTTGCGACTAACGTCTCTTATGACTGCGTATGTGTCCCTAAGATCTATCTATTGAATTAGGAAGTAGTGTTTTAACGACGCACTCTTGAGATATTTGTTTGAAGTGATTTTGATTTCTTGTTTTTGAACGATTGCAAGTTCTTTCCCTGAAATGACTTCGTCATATTTCCTTTGAATGCTCACAAGATTTTCCTTTCGAATGACCATGCGATCTTCCCCTAGAATTTCCACGGGATCTTCCTCTGTCCCTAGAATATCTACAGGATAGATCCCGTAGACATTCCCGAGATAGATCTCTAGAACGTTCACGGGATTTGTCCACGAGACGTATGTATGTCTAGAATGTTCCCGGGATCTACTTTTAGAATGTCCATGGGATATATCGCTAGAGTGTTTACGAGATCTTTCTCTAGAATACCCACGGGATCTTTCCCGAGAATGTCCACGAGATCTTCCTCTAGAATGCCCACGGGATCTATCCCTAGTATGTGCACGGGATCTACCCCTGGAATGCCGACGGGATCTACCTCTAGAATGTCTACGGGATCTACCCCTAAAATATTTAAGGTATCTATTTTCAGAACGTCCTCTAGATCCTTCCCGTGAATGACAACACGTTTGATCCATTTCACATGAACTATTGCAAATTTCACTTTCAGAATAACTTTCCATACCTCGCTTTATTGATTCATTTTCTATACTAAATATCATATATCGATGACAACTACTAGATGAAGTGATCTTCGACTGCTGCCCAATTTCAGTGCTACTGTCGTATTCATTTCTGTAAAAGTGAGAGAATTCTACAATGTCTCTGTTTCAATCGCAATAGCTATGTATTTGTCACTGTCATGTTTCGGTTCGGAGGGTAAGGTAACCTCATGAGTCTGGGATTATATTCTGATTTATGAACGGCAATGCACCATTAAAATCTTCAGTGTCTAGGCGATGATCATCTTTTTCCATAAAGGCCTGTTTGCTATCTTATATTAAAAAGGCTATTTTACAGTATACCTCGATATTACCCACACAATACGCACTTGCTTTTAGCTACGGCCACGCTCTCTTTAAACCGCCCCGTTTGTCGAGTTGTTAGCAACCCTGACTACGAAATAGATGAACCTGGTTCAACGCCTGACGAAGACAAGCGTTTTTGTGATGAGCATAGATATTTTTATTACTGAAATGGATAGATGCTGATGGTATTTGATGAAAAATCCGATTACAGTATGATGATAGTGACATTTAGCCATAAGTATATGCATTGCTTCTCTCTTGTGAGAGTAGCTGTGTAGAATGGAACGGGTTCCAATCCTAACCGCTAAAGCGGCCCTTGGTCTAGCGAGCGTTGCTCCAATAGACTCAAGAGTGGATGGTCCTCCCCTGACGGGGTCCATTCTCACTTGTATCCTATGCGGATAAGCATAACATACACAGCGTAATGGGCTGTCGCCCATCTGATGAGTACATGAAGTACGAAACGCTTTGTCATATGCTAACGTGTTGAGTTTCGGTTTACGCCTAAACCAGCACAGGGGCTGGATGACCTATTGGTCTCTGGTTTCCCTCTTAGCTGACAAATCCCATACAACTTAGTCCGGCCTTAGCCGTGTCAAGCCGTAATGGCGGCGCCGTAATGGCATTTCACTGTTTCGTCTTCTCTTCATGTTCTCATCAGATGGGCGACAGCCCATTACGCTGTGTTTAGCCATATGCTTACTTGCTCCCACAGACTAGGCATGAGCAAAATCGTTACTTTTCATTCGCCGTGACTGTCGTTCCAGTGACAAGAAAGTAACGTTAAAAAATAATCCTGACTTTGTCACGTCGGACACGTCCAGCACAATACATATTACCTAGTTTAAAAAATTCTTTCATTAGGTATTCAGTTCATTAGGTAAGGTAGTTATCGATATCGTCACAGTTATCACTCCGATCACAATTACGCACACGATTCAGAAGGCAGACTTGACTTCAAAGTTACGAAATTCCATTTAGCTGTATTTTTAACAGACTAAAAAAGGAGGAGGTACTCATTTTCTCAAATCGTCTAATTCTTTTAATAATCCACTAGTACTGTGTTCAAAAGTACCTAAAACGACATATCCGATTCCAAATTCTAATTTGTGTGAAATCGAGATTCAAGAGTAACCCTACCGTAGCGAGCGAGCGAATGACGTCAAACGTGACGCGTCGCTATCACAGGCAGGAGAGCGCGCTGCGCGGCGTGCTACCCGTGGGCTTGTGTGACACGAAACGCTGAACGTTCCGGAACGGCATACCTACCTACGTTACTGTGGAACGTAGTTCTTTGCTGACAGATCACAGCGGTCACTCTAATCAGCGGATCACAATGACTTATTCACTGTGAAGTTATATATCACCCATCTCTACCACAGACCACATGAATACTAATAGGCACTCCATTGGGAAGGAAACGTGTCACCGCGCATATGAGCAAACGCTCCAATTACTGTCAAAAATGCCATACATTTGTAAGTTATATTATATTGTGAAAAAATTGAAATAAACCATGTTATTCTCTTTTATCGAACCGAATATGACAAGGTTTAAAAATTACCCTTGAAATGATTTTATTTCATCGGTAAGTAGTATAACTCAGTATTTTTGTGAGTAAATGCAAGCTACACTGATAAACTAAGAAATCGTCTTGAAAAGTGTATCCATTTAATCCATGCTTAGTCCCCTTTTACGAAAGACTCGACAAAGGTAGGTGATCTGTTCTCCATGGAAGCTGCGCTAACAAAGAGCAAGTATGTTTCCACCCTGATGAGCAAAGTTCAGTAAAACACACTATTCTCGTGGTTAAAAACATGCTAGTAAAATGCTTGGTGTTGTGTGAGAGGATTAAGTTTTATTAGGAAGGCAATTCATACTAATACTATAATAATGTATAGATCGGGCCCTTCTGTGAAGACTGCCATTTTGCCAAGCAGTTCGTAAAAAGCGAACGATTGAATAAACGTGTCACTACCATCGTGACTAATTATTAGGTGGTAGAGTTCCGCAATGTCCCGCCCGGGTCTGGTATCACCGCTTTATCTATTCCTGTCGCAATAAGATCGTTGCTTCTGTCATGTTCAGGTTTGGAAGGCAAAGTAGCCAGTAAACTTATGCATGCAACATTAAAATCTCACAAGGATAGCAACACACCATTAACATCTTTGATGTCTATAGGCGATAATTGTCTCTTTCCACAGGTCATTTGCTCTTTTGCTATGTTATGACAAAAAACACTGGAATTCCGGGCGTTAAAAAATAGCAGTCAAATTAATGTAATTTATTCAATGTTATACTTAATTATTAACAACTTCAAAATGTTCTCTAGTGTCAATGCAATTAACACGCATTAGCAAACTAGGACAAAGTAAAAAAATATCTATCATCCTTGTCCAAGTTTCCGGTTTCACTAAGTTACGGAGAATTGGAAATGTCCATGTTGTCCGGTGAATTCTTCTCGTTCGGCATTTCAGGCGTTTTATTTCCAGCCGTAGAGTCATTTTTGTCTTCAATTATAGTGGAAAGACTAGGTGTTTTATCACGGGACTTCCTATCGTGAGGAGTTTTAGAGTCTCTGTCCCTGTGGGAGCGACGACTTCGTGATCTGGAACGTTTTCTGTCACGAGAACGAGAACGCTTCCTGTCTCTAGATCGTGAGCGTTTCCTGTCTCTCGACCGGGACCTCTTTCTGTCTCTCGATCTAGAACGCTTCCTATCACGTGATCGAGATCTTTTCCTATCCCTAGACCGTGATCTCTTTCTATCCCTCGATCTAGTCCTCCTACGCGACCTAGAACGTTTTCTCTTCGACCGAGAACGTGATCTACGTTTTGAACGAGAACGGTCACGTTTTCTGTCTTTAGACCTTGATCTATCTCTGTCTCTATCTTTCTTCTTGGATGGTGATTTATCTTTTTCTTTTACACCTTTTTCCTTCTCAGATTCACTTGGTTTGTCTTTATCATCAGCTGGAGTAGACGCTTTTGATTTGGCGTCAGAATTAGTGCCGTTCGTTTCAGCTTCAGCATTTTCAGGTTTTGTTTCGGCTTTCGTCTCTTTATCCACGTCTTTGGCGGGTGACTTTGATTTTTCTTTATCACGTTTATCCTTGTCCCTATCTTTATTGCTTTCTTTTGCGTCTTTTCGATCGCGGTCCTTATCACGGTCCTTGTCGCGGTCCTTGTCGCGGTCCTTATCGCGGTCTTTGTCGCGGTCCTTGTCGCGGTCCTTGTCGCGGTCTTTGTCGCGGTCCTTGTCGCGGTCCTTGTCGCGGTCCTTGTCCCGTGACTTGTCACGTTTCGACCTTGAACTTCGGTGACGCGATCTTGATCGAGATCTACGAGAGCTACGATGACGGGAGCGTGATCTGTAATTAAATTTACATTACGCTTTAATATATCCTTACACAATATGTATGGGGAAGGACCGTCTTTTTCCTTATTTTAATTCTTTTGTAGCTTGAATGAAATTATATCATGAATACATTTCTTTATATCATAGAATAGAAAACAAGCAGATGTCCAACTACTGCATATGCTACACGTTAACTCATTGACGCTAAAAAAATATGGTTTATAGTTTGCACAACCATGTCATATTCTCTTATACATGTAACTATTTCCATCAATATTGGTTAAGCCGTTGTTAGGTCATAACGGGATATTAATACAAACATTTTCAAAATGCTAGAATTAATGCTAATAAGTCATAAAAAGAATAAATCACTTATCATTAAATTTGACAAAAAAATACGGACAGACTCAACAGATTTATATAGTATTAGAAAATTCAATCAAATTGTAGCTTCAATTAGTAAATTAAACACTACAAAAATATTTAAGTTTATTTTTGGTTACTACTTAAGGGCCTTAACTACTTCGAAGATTTTGGAGCAGATTCTTAAATAGACCCAGTTAGATAACAAAATAAATGAAGGTCTTAATTAACCATGGAGTAGTTATTGGAGAGAGTTAGTGAAAAAGATTGGTGACCGCCTTTCTGATAGTAGTTTTTTAAAAAAAAGTTGACGCTTCAAAGTAACTTGTAAAAAGTTTATTGAATAAAATACTTCTGATTTCTAGACAGATTACCCATCGCTCACCCACTTGAAAGATGGTTAGAAATTTTTGGTTAATATATACATATAATAAAATCGTAGGAAAGTCAAAACTGCACATTGAATATTTTTTTAAAAGAATACTTGGGGTGTGATCCACAATCGATATCATAGTCGAAAATATAGTTTCTAAAATTTTTGTCTCTTTGTCTGTATGTATGTCCGGGGTAAACTCAAAAAGTACTGCATGGATTTACTTCAAATTTTGCATGAATATTACTAATAGGTCGGGTCAACATATAGACTGCATATTATCACGCTATCACCTACTGGAGAGGAGCTGTGCGGAGTAAACGAAGTCCGCGCGGACGAGTTGCGGGCAACAGCTAGTCAGTCTTTTTTAGTAGATATATTATATACTTAGTGAAAATATTAGCTAAATCTTTTATTTTTGTGTTATAGCACACACCCCGTGCTTGGGAAAACTGGAATAACTTTAAAAACAACAAAGAAAAATATCGACACGCAGGGATTGAACCTGCGACCATTTCCCTAAAGCCGGAACGCTCTTCCACTGAGCTAGTGTCGACAGGTTTGACGTGGCGAAATTCTTCTTTGTTATATGATCGATTACGTCGATTATACTGATTGCTAGGTATACATAAGTAATAAAAGTTAAATGAGTTCATTGTTACAGATGAAATTCACATTTATAATTTTGATCAGTATGGTTTTGCCTACCCTGAGTAAAATATTTGAAAAAATCATTCTTGATCAAATGTTAAGACTCGGTCAAATGTTGAATTATTTCATGACAAACAGTTTGGTTTTACAAAGGGTCGCTCAACTACAGATGCTGCTGTAGAATTATTAAAGAACATTTATGAAACCTGGGAAGAGTCACGGGATGCGATTGGGATGTTCTGTGATTTATCTAAGGCTTTTGACTGTGTTCATCATAGCATATTAATCAGGAAATTACACCATTATGGAATTAGAAACAAGGCTCTCGACTTTTTGATTTCTTATTTAAATGGAAGAATTCAGAAGGTTGAAGTTAACGGAATAAGATCCTCTGGCGCTGCTGTCACAATGGGTGTCCCACAAGGGTACTTGGTCCATTTCTGTTTCTTATATATAAATGACTTACCTTACTATGTGGGTGATAAACATGGAACTGTATTGTTTGCGGATGACACTTCACTTTTATTTAAAGTGAAAAGACAAATTGGTAAGTATGACGAAGTAAACAATATGATTTCAAAAGTTGTACACTGGTTCAGTGTTAATAATTTGCTTCTAAATGGCAACAAAACTAAGTGTATTAAATTTTCAACGCCTAATGTAAGGCATGTAGATACCAATGTACAACTTAATAGTAAAAAAATGGACCTAGTGGACTCTACTACATTTTTAGGAGTTACTGTAGATAAAACATTGCATTGGGGACCACATATCGAGCAATTGGCCAGTAGACTACGTTCAGCAGCATTCGCAGTAAAAAAAATGAGACAGTTTACTGATGTTGATACTGCACGCCTTGTTCACTTTAGTTACTTTCATAGTGTTATGTCATATGGAATTCTTCTCTGGGGGAATTCCGCTGAAATAAATACTATATTTGCATTACAAAAAAGGGCTATAAGGGCAATTTACAATCTTAGTCCAAGGACCTCCCTGAGAGAAAAATTCAAAGAAATCAATATCTTAACTGTAATTTCTCAGTACATATTCGAAACCTTGATATACGTTCGTAAAAATATTTGCTTATTTAAAAAAAATAGTGATATTCACTCCCTAAATACAAGGAACAAAAACAATCTTGCTGTGCATGTGTCTCGTCTCCACAGAATAAGCAACTCTTTTATGGGGCAAAGTATACGCTTCTACAATAAGCTGCCTGATGCCATTAGAGATTTACCAGTTAACAAATTCAAAAAAATGTGTTAAAACTGTGTAAAAAAGGTTACTATAAAATATCTGAATACCTTGATGACAGGAAAGCATGGGATTAACTGCTCCTCATATCGGCAATCCTTATTATTAATGTAACAATTAGATACTACTTAAATACTATGTAATATTTTATTTAAAAAACGTTATAAAAAAAGACAAGCCCGCTGAGTTTCTTCCGCCGGATCTTCTCAGTGTGTGGCCGCGTTTCCGATCCGGTAGTAGTTTAAACAAATGTTGACGCGTCAAAATAACTTGTAAAAATTTTTATTGAATAAAGTTCTTCTGATTTCTGATTACTTTCGTATTTCTTATTATTTTTGTGTTATAGTTCTCATATATCTTTTAGTTCTCAAATAAATAGGTTTGGAAATAAAGTTTACTAAATACGACTATTAATAAACTAAAATTCTATTAAAAAAGAAAATAACATTTTTGTTACAAAGAAAATAATTATATTATTTTTTATTAATCCCAAAGCAGTCAAAATTCTAGAAACACGACATTCAAGTGTATAATGGAAATGACATATTCACTAGCAGTTTCGACCTTGATGTGTGTCTTGGTTTCTTCAGTGTAGTCTGACACACACGCGCGCGCACATACGCACACACACACACATCAATGCGCACGCACGCACGCACGCACGCACATACATACATAAAGTAAAACATACACTTAGTATATAAATTATGAGTTTCTGTATTTGATACTGATTTAAGTGAAGGCTGGTGGATTATTTTGTTGGTGTCTCCTGTAATTATCAAACCTTCTCGTAAGTTCATTCCATTCCTTATAGTTGTTTTAGTAGCATTACAGCAGTCTCATATAAGATTTCTTGGAAAATTGCAAACTAATTGCCTTAACATCATCTTTGAATTATGGATTTCTATAAATTAACGTCAGAATCTATAAAATATGTTTTAGTGGGTAGTCATGAGGCATAGTCAAGCCCTTAAAAGTAAAACCGCTTGCCAGCTTTAAGATATACATCTCCTGAACCTACTTGTAATGATCTGCTTACTACCTTCAATCAAACTATGTTGTAAGGGTTTAGGACCATTGGAACTTAGTTACTTAGAAAGTCAGGTTGCTAGTCTTCCCCGCTTATATATGGCATTTGTCACCATACACTATACATAAACTATATATATATATATATATATATAACACTATATATATATATATATATATATATATATATATATATATATATATATATATATATAAAGTACGTCTAATTTTAATAATCACAAAAATTACCTGGTGCGGTGTCGATGCCTCGAGCGAGAACGGCGCGAACGGTGGCGTGAGCGCGAACGTGAACGCTTGCGGCGCGAACGCGACCGACGCGAGCGCGAACGAGATCGGCGCCGCGAGCGCGAACGTGAACGGGTCCTGCAGAACACATACACTTAAGAACTGAAGGGTTGCATTTGGACCTATCTAAACTTTGGCATGTAATTAACAGATATTTAAAGTGCCACTAAATTTGAAAAAGTTATTTGGATCAACTGGGAAAACCGATTACGAACTTGATTTTTATTCAATAAATAAAATCAAACAAGACAGAATTTTATAATCTATATATATAAAAATCAATCCCTATTTTCCATGGTCACAATGTGAATGGCTGGACCTATATTGCTAATTCTTTTTTTGTTGTGTTTGTAATTGTCAGTACAAGGTTCTTATGAAAGAAAACATTAAGAAAATCGCCCGGAAAATTAGAAAATTTAAGAATACCTAACCACCATATAATGTTTAATGCCCTTTCGGTGACTGCCTGGAAGGACAATACCTTATATAAATTACGTGTCACGTTTTTCCACTATGTATTCCTAATATGTATGGCAAAACAATGTTTGCAGGTTCAGCTAATATGGTATAAATTGTAGATCTAGAATTTGTTAAAATTGATCCCCAGATCTTCCAAACCTTACATATATCTATACAAAATAAGTTTTCTTTCATTTACAACAGGAATTTTAAACATTACACATATATCTTATAGAACCTCAGCACATGGCAATATTGTGCGGTGCTTACTGCTTATATGGAAAATAAATTATGACACCAAATGTAAGCAGTTTAAATGATCATAGTAATGTCTAGTGAAAGATCAGTTTATGAGCTAACCCTTCAATAAATTTAAAAAGCAACTAAAAACAGACATAACTTAAACTCGTAAGAATCACAGGAAATGTGTAAATATTTGTCTTGCTTCAGTTTATAATCACAAAGATTGTTAAAATGTATGTATAAATTTTATAAAATAACATTTTAATCAAAATAAAATAAATTCCTAAAAAATATATATCCTTAAATATTGTGGAACAAAAATGTTGCATTGTAATAGTATTTCACTGTAAAACTGATTGAGGACGGGTGTAACCACATTGCCAAATGCTAAAGTTGTGTCGTTGCAAATGTCTAAAGCAGTGTTTACTTCATATACTGGCTAATTTTATTAAAATTACACTTTCTTTATAATTCCGACCAAAGGCATATATATTGTATATACTACTAAATTATATAAAAAATTAAACATGCAAAGATGTCTAAGGTTAAAGTGTAGGCGAATTTGGTTGTTAGTAAATATTTTAGCTTGGATTTAAAAACTTTTTAAAGCATTATAGAGAACATACGACTTTCACATAGACAATAATATCATCATCTAGATGAGATGCCTTGTATGAGAGTAGAGAGAATGTTATACACACAGTTCTAGATTCTGACTATTGTTATCAAATAGTATACCATTCAGTCATTTATATATTAAAAGATGAAGTAAACACTACTATTTAATCATAAATCTTCAGTTTCTTTATTTGTTAATCCACATTACATTGAAAGAAATTAAAGATAACAGATAGGGCATTGGCCTTGTTGACGAAGCTGAAATACTAATTTTACATTAAACTTCATTAGGAGGGGTGCTACTTACCCAGATATCTTATTTTGGTTCCAACAGAGCCAGAACTACCACCCCTCAAATAAGGAGACAAGCACGAAGACACTAAATAATCATACAAGAACACATTTTTTTGGAGTTAGCAAGTGATAAATTACATTCAATCTTACGAGAATCTAAATGCATAAACTGCTTCTTTGGTCTAGTTTCATACAGTAGAAACTACAAATGACACTTGTTTCCCATATTTTTAATTTATATTTAGCAAGTATACAATATTGAGGTGACATGTATTTCTGTGTTTTTGATATGGCCATAAGTTTGTGATCTCTACGTTGCCCAGTAGGGCTATCCCAACATTTTAACATCCAGGAAATGGTTATTGTTGCAGAGTATTAATGCATCAGTGACAAAAAATTATTTTAAAATATAGCTGACTACCGCCTGGTACTTGAACAAATCATATTTGGTTAGGGTTTTCTGGGAGATGGAGAAAATTTAAGACAATTTTGAGGCGAGACTTATGCTTACATGAAGTAAATCTTCGCTTAGTTTGATGCATAAAAATGGGAATCAAGTCCTTACTAAGAATCTAAACAACATTTGCTATTTTTTCTAGTAGCTTATATTTCTGTGACTTGATCTTTAATAATAATATTTGTTATTAATAAAAGAACAAATCACAAAAGTATAGACTACAGTAATTTTTCAAAGTTAGAGTAAAGTTTTTAAATAAATAAATAAAATATAGGAATAGCAATATAAATAGTTATATACCTTCTTTTATCTTTAGAAAGTAACCCAATGACAGGATCAATAGCGGCAGATATCAAGTTTTGAGCTTCCTTCACCCTGCACATGGCTTCTTCAATCTCTCTCTGGGCTGCTTCATTACTCTTTGTCTGTGGTTTTGAGATAGCCTGTGTTGCATGGTGAACCTGGAAATTTTTTGTATAAAATAATGCATACAAAAATGTATTAATTGTTATAATGCTAGAGAAACTGAAAAAATAATAAAAGGTAAATATTTAACATCACTCTACTTCATAGAAAAGTAGAGAGATTGCATGGAATGTCAAGTATATGTGCATCATGACTCTTTAATTTGTTGACTTGTAAACGGGTTTGGAATAAACAAGACAAGGAGATATGGTATGTTTATTATTAGTTTATTCTGATTTCAAAAATATAACATCTGTAATGTGTTTTTTTTCCCTTTTTTACACTGAAAGACAACACAGTATATCTTTTAGAGATGGCTCCTCTAACAGATATTGATAAATACCACCTATTGACAATAAAGATGTTTATCGCAAGGATTTAATACAGCAAACATTAATTTACTAGTTGCTTTACCATCCAAAAAAAACTACACAGTGATATTTAAGCACAGATATTGTGGTATGATTAAATAAAATAGTAATATTTATTAAACCAAGGTAAAATATTACAGAACTATCAGCTACTAGTCACAATGGTAGTGGCATACTTTGTCATTCTGAGTTTGTTTCTGGTTATATTATTTGGAATGTCTTGATAAAACAAAATTATGTCAATATACATAAAATTGTAATGTCTTCAATAGCTTCAAAATATACATGTATACATGGCTGTTTTATGTAGGTAATCAAACTTAATTACTTTTAAATATAATATTGACAACACATAATGGTATTGTCATCAAAATTAAAGGTGTGTACCAAATTTCAGCTCAATCAATTAACATAAAGGGGGTAAAAATTTAATTACTAGATTCAACCCACAAAAGTCAAACTAAATAAAAACACCAAACATCTTTAAACACCAAACATCTTTAAACACATGAATTCAATTGCTTCCCTTTTGAATTGAAATGTGAAATTTTGGACAATAATTATACTAAAATATAATCATGATTTTATAGTTTTAAGTGGCCTAGACACGGACATATCTATTAATAGTCTTTTCGAACTGCAGCTCAGAGCCCTGTGAAAATAAAGACATTATTCATATCCATAATGGGCAATATTAGCAATACTACAAATACAAAAAAAAATACCACTACAGAAGCAAGGGTTGCACGCTGATAGTGAATATTGTCAGACATACAAAATAAATAATATTTTATTGTCCTATCTCTTTTTTTTATTTGTTATATCCATTATTTGTTTTGACAATTTTATTTAACAAATTGCATATTAGTTTGAATAATTAAATGAGACTCTCAACTTTGGAGCCCCAAGTACTGTTAGCCCACAGCCCTTCAAATTCACAGCCCAGTTCTAGACCTAGAGATAATTTATTCATTTAATTAATTATTAACACATAATTGATAATTAATTAAATGAGTAGATATTACTTGAGTCAATGCATTTGCATTTTCACTAATCTGTGCAAAGAAAAGGTTTCAAATTTTTCAAGGTCCAATTCTTGGTCTTTAAATATTTGCTGATCTCTTTTTTTAATTTTACCCAGTTGCTTAGCATACCTTTATTTTTGGATATTTATTATTTACCTGTTTTTGAATCAATTACCAAATTTTTAAAAATCTTTACAATCTCTGAGATATTTACAAAGATTTATGTAGTATTTCTTATTCATTAAAATTCTATACATATCTTAAAATATTTTTATTTATTGATGTGAAAATGCTATTTGTTCACATTGATAGTATCTACCAATATCTAGGCATCCCATTTCCAAGGCTTAATAATGCATCCTGAAACGCGTGTTTGTGGGACTTGTTTTGCTTTAGGGCAAATCTTACCCAGGTTAGAAAGAAACTTATGCTGATTGTCTTATGATTTGGCACACTTAACTAATTCATTTCAGGGGGATGTCACTCCGCAGTTTAGGTATATTCTGCAAGCGCACTGCCTGAGTGGTATGTGGCAGTGAGCTGTCCCTCGGCTTCGACAATAATCGCAGTCAGGTCACGGTTGTGCATACATCAACTAGGTACAAAAACTTGTGTTTTTGACAAAAACCATGCCAACATTCGCAGCTCGCATGCCCTTTATATTGCCACTCACATATATTTTAAGGCTACCATACCCTACGAACCGAAATACAATAAAAATTGGTAAAGTGTGTGGCAGGCCCATGCAATGTAGGGTTCCAAAGTTGCTCATCAAAATGATGCGGACTAACAAGAGGGTTTTTATAGTTTCATACTATGAAGGTCTAAGTTATTCAATGTCAACGACAAATATATCTGCACCACAGGTTCACTGCATATAAAAACTTCTCTAAGTACATTTTATAGGTTGGTTGACTATTACTCAAAAACTTGTACAGCCTTCTAAGCCATGATAGTTTTCCTTTTAACTTCATATATTTGCTACTACCATAATTTCTTTCCCACCCCCAAAAACGACCGTTTAGCATGCAGGAGAGGGGCACACTTGACCTTTTAAAAAAAAAATTAGCACTTATATCACAGTCAGATTAACTTGACACATGCTGTTGTCGATGTCATTTGGCACAAAATGTAACAATAATGTCCAAAAACAATATAACAATAACAGAAAACTAACCAAATTATCTATGTGCGTATCGGTAACAAAAATGCTGACCATGGTCATATTGACACTTATATTATTAACTGGGTGAGCTAAGGGAAGCCCCGCCTTACATTCTAGAGATGTGTCAAGTTAATGTGACTGCGTTGTAAAAGCCTAATATTTTACAAACGAGTCCCTTAATCGAAAACTCACTTTCACAAACCTTCAACATTTTTTAAAACCTATACAATGATACCCCACACAATGGGGCATTTGAGAGAAATAATTAACATCCCCACTTTACATGTAGGGGAGCTACCCTGAAAAAATATTTTTTAAGTTTTTAAGTTACCACTTTGTCGACGTGATATGTATATTAATGCCAAATTGCAGCTTATAGTGCAATATGGTTTTAGTAGCAAACTCCAATAAGACATTGAAAAACTCAACTACCTAACCTTTTTCTAAACATTAAGTAACACTATTAGTAATAATTATAAAATAACATTTACCTTTATTACTTGACCATCCACAGAGGAACCATTTAACTGCAAAGCCTTAATAACACCTTCTTGTTCAGTCATTTCAACTAATGCATATTTCAAACTGTCTACATCACGATCACAAAACCGTAAATAGTTCACTTCACCAGCTTGACTAAAATGATCAATTAACTGCTGGTAGGTTAAAGAACCTACATCCACAACTAGAAGTGTTCGCCTAATCTCTTCTATTTTTCTTGAGTCATATGCAGCTGGTAGTGGTGGATAGGGAGGCAACCCAGCCGCTGCCATTTTTGGATCATATGTTTGTATAACTTGATTAGGTGGTACACCCTCCAAACTATTTATAACGTGAGCGGGAAGTCGAGGCTCGACGGTACTTAACCCTGGCACTAATGTTCCATTACTTGACATTTCTAACGCCTTGTGCTCATCAGGAATTTCTCCAGACTGCATCGGAATAACAATGAGGGCCCTATCGATAAAAACTGTATTTGTCATGTGCTGAGCCACATTGACCGTTGTTGAATCGTAGTACTTCACGTAGCATATTCGTGACTGCACAGGACAAGAAACATCCCTAATCGTGGGGTATAATCTAATGTCATCTATTTTCCCCAGGTAACCAAACAAGGTTTGCATTTGATCTTTAGTTGCCTGGGGTGCAATATTGGTGACTTGTATTACCCTTGTGCTGCCCGACACCATTTTCACTGATTTACACATCAATTCAAATCTATCAAATAAGCATAACTATTCTAGGAAATTATAAGAACTGCATGTTACATTTTGTTTTGATTTTTATTACAAATTACTCGGGAAATCACATTAAAAGAACTTTCTTGAAATAACACGCTGTACAATCGAATCGCGTCATGCCGCAAAATTTGACAAATGTTATGCAAAATGACAGCACCACAGATTACTTATGTATAAAGACAGCACTTTTGGCTTTTTTCTGAGAAGTTGAGAACTACAGAACAATATACTCCTAACGGAGTATAAGAACTCCTCCTGCATAGAACCATGAGAATAGAACAAAGGAAGACAATCTTACATAGGTAGAGAAAAAATGTGTCAAACCGAATGCCAAAAAATAAAGTTAGTACCTAGTACCTACCTATATACCAACTTACCAGAATAGGCCTTTTCATCATCAGATGAGCGCAAGCGTAGCCGCCATGTTGAAACGGCGGTAATTCAAAAAATTCGTACTGTTTTAATCAACAATGGCTGGACAAGGACTATTATCTCCACAAAGAAATAAATTATTGGAAAAAACCATCGATGGTGCTTCACTTATTTATGATTCAGTTGAAGCTCATAATTGTGAACAATTGAAAAGGTGGCTAAAATGTCATGGGCGTCCGCAAAAAGGGAAAAAAAGTGAGCTGATTGAGAGGTTAGAGGTTATTAATTGATTTATCAATATGTTGAAACTCTTGATAGCTTAAAGGATCAGGGTTTTGTTCAGTTGGACCACTTTCTCCAAGAAAATGTAGTGAGCAAATATAAGTATCCTTAGTAACATTATCAATAGATCTAAAACCTCGGTCACTTCTGCCACATTTTTTCACCCATAACTCACATTTCGCACATTTTACACATGCTTTAATGTGTAATTTGCTTGATGATTTGATTATTTTTTTTCGATATTCAAGACAAGGCTTTGGAAAATTTATAAAATAGAATCTATTGGTTTTAAATGATTTGTATCGTGTATCACTTTTACATACTCCATAACAACACCGTTTTGTTGTTCCTTTTCGTACAGACAACATAATTATAATGGAGTACAAAAATCCGATTCCGATTATTTTGACTTACTACTTTTTTTTTCACTTTTTTTACAATTAATCAACTTTGATTTATATTTTAATTTTTGATACACGGATAGCGGACAATTTAGCATGGTTGTTTACAAAAAACAGTACGAAAACGATGGCTGATTCTGACGCATGCGCACAAAAAATTACTGTGATGAAAAGGCCTATAGCGCTGACGTAGAATAAACTACGATATAAATGATCATAGCTCTGTAGACAGAGTAAAGTGTGCCGAGCATAAGTTTTTAAATGCTATTGTAGCACTAGTTCTAATAAAATTTTTGGAACGAAGTTCCTTATCGCGCGTTGTGAAAGGGGGCTATACGGAAAAAATTCTTACGAAAAGTTGTCACGACACTTTTTGCTACAGTAAGCTATTGTAAGCTGTGCGGCGCGGCGTGCGCATGTTTGACTCTCTCTCTCTCTCTTTCTCTCTTATAGAAAGCAAGCCAGATATTTTCATTTTTATTTCGTATTGAACGGTGTGGTGTCGCAACGATTATTTTTGTTGAGTGTATACAGTTACCACAAGCCAATATTACGAATATTGAGGCTACTGATTAAGTTTATATTACATTATATTTGTTAATAATAAAAAAATATTATTATAACTAAAAAAAATATTACAATTCCTTCACTAATTAATCGAAAGGAACTTCGTTCCACCCGGGTGTTCCTTGACACCTCTCAAGTTTTTATTCTTTCTTAAAATTTGCGCCAGTGATGTGACCACCAAGTACCTCCGTCGGGAGCACAGAACAATATACTCCTAACGGAGATCTACAGAGTTGATCCCAAGGAAGTTACATACTATCCGGAATTTTCTCACGCCATTGACATGTATAATATTACCATTGGATTGGCTGCTGTCACAGAATTTTTGTGCCTATTTGAATATGGCCATTTTGGCGCTGTAGACAGATGTGAGCGTCCGTGGAACTAAAATTAGTGATGCCCTCTTGTCGACAGCTTGGATAAATTTATCGATCGTTCAATATTTACAACCAGGTGGGCTGTGGTTCATGTAAATACTTTTTTAATTATTGTATTATTAACTTGCGCAAATGTAAAAAAATAATAGGAATACTATGAAATATAGTGATTGCAGATGAAGATTCATATGTACAAAATATTTTAGTATTTGGTATAGTTGAGAAATTGACTCCTGCGAAGCAGGGACGGGTCGCTAGTAGTCGTGGGCGTTTAAACGATATAGGCTTAAAAAATTAGGCTTTTCAAAATAAGCCTATAAGCGCGCTTACGGATTTAAGCTGTTTTCGTTTAAACGTTGATGTTTAAAATATAAAAATTTAAATACCATATTAGCATGATTGACGAAAAGTAATCTTATTTCAATAACGTTAAAAATAAAAATAAAATAGAATAAAGAACCTTATTTCAATACTCTAAGACTCAATATAATTTTTCATTTTATTGGATTAACAACCTTATTACTATTCCAATAAGAAACGATAACAATTTGGATTGGTTATCGTATTAAGCGGCTACATTATTTTCTACTTGTTTACGCAATATTTGTGTCGGACTGACAACGCTTCGTTTTTGGTTGGTTAGTACTTTTTACAACGAATTGACAACTTACGTTTTTTCAAGTTCCAGTACGCTTTTGGTTGTTGAAGCAAATCGACGAGCTCATCAATTGTTTATTTTTACTTAGCGCGCGTACGAACATGACACGAATCCCTTTACAAATTTTCAAAGTAAATTTGTTTATATTAATTATTGAAATTAGGTTATGGATAAAAAAGTGTATATTGTGTTACTACTCATTTCAGATAGTCCTAAGCCTAAAAAGTACGAAGAGAAGTTGATTGATTGATAAAGTATCTTGTATATAAAATTCTCGTATTGCAATGTTATTTACCATACTCCTCCGAAACGGCTTGACCGATTTTTATGAAATTTTTTATGCATATTCAGTAGGTCTGAAAATCGGCTACTGTTTATTTTTTTATACCCCTAAGTGATAAGGGTTGTCCACCCCTATTTTTTTTTTATAATGTGGCATTAAAATACATACAACTCTAATATTCACCCTTCTATCATCAACCCCTATTTTTACTTCAATAATTTATATGGCAAAACAACGTTTGTCGGGTCAACTAGTATTGTATAATAATTTATATTGTATTCGATAACACGTCATTTCTATAAACTAGTAATAAATAATAACACTAACAAAACCACAAAACATTGAACGCTTTTTTCAGCTCTCGGCTTTATCGGTCGCCACTAATTCACTTATTCTTCGTTTTATAATCGACCTTTTCAACGATCAACATTTTTTGTTTAAAAAAGCGTTTAAACGAAAAGCGCTTTTTTAAGCACGTTTAAAAGTAAAAGCAAAACGTTTAAACGTGTTAATAATTAAAAGCCGTTTATCACATTCTAGTCGCTAGTAATATTATACAGTAGAAACTCGATTCACCGGACTAATTGATAAGGCATCCATATACTTGAAAGTCCGGATAACTGAATATATCTATATATATAAAAATCAATCCCTATTTCCCGTGGTCACGACATCACGCCTGAATGGCTGGACAAATTTCGGTATTTTTTTTTATTGTGTTTGTAATTGTAAGGAGAAGGTTCTTATAAAAGAAAATATTAAGAAAATTGCGGGGAAAATTAGAAAATTTAAGAATACTTAATCACCATATAAAGTTTAATGCCATTTTGGTTGCGAGGAAAGACAATCCCGTAGACATATAAATTACGTGTCACGTTGTTTGTCCGCTATGAATTCCTAATATGTAAGGCAAAACAACGTTTGCCGGGTCAGCTAGTTATGTATAAAGAAAAGTAATTGCACATAATATTAATATGTATTGTATAATCTAGGAAGAGTCTGGCCTCACCCAATATCCTTGAAGTATGTGCACTGTGTATGAGCAAATGCGACTTTTATTTTTACATATATATTTTATATCTATATATTAATACGTGTAGGAAATATATATATATATATATATATATATATATATATATATATATATATATATATATATATATATATATATATATATATATATATATATATATATATATATATATATATATATTATATAATGTCCAGTTTAAGCCCCTTTGAAAAGTAGATCTGATTCTGCCAAGTTAGTTCGAAAAAGGCAAACAATAGATCCATAGTGTTATTACAGTAGTGAATACACTGTTAGAGTTCTGCATTGTCTCGCCCGGGTCTGGTATCACCACCATACCTATTTCCGTCACAATAGTGCCTGTCACTGTCATGTTCCGATTTGGAGGATAAGATAACCGGTAAACTTACGCATGTGGCATTAAGACCCCGCCGCAAGGAGATAGAGATGCACCATTAACATCTTTGGTGTCTATAGGTGATAGTTGTCTTTTTCCATCAGGAAAGATATCTGCTTCTTTGCTATCTTATGATACATAGGTGATAGAGCCCGTTAAAGATGTCGCCTTATCCTTGGATGAGAAAACCTGTTGATGATAAGTTTTCACCTTTGATGATGGATGAGGATGGTAGGTTTACCTATTCTTGACGCAAATGCATCAATGATTGTCACTATCGTATTCTTGGTTGGAGGTTAAGGTAGCTTAAACTTACGCTAGTGGCTTTAAGACTCACCAAATATATTTTTGCCGGTACTAAAAATATATTCGCAGGTTACTTTCAAGATTTGAAGTGGTTTTGCACGAGATGAGCTCATAAAAGTGTTTTATGGGTCCTAGTTATGGTGGGTGTGCTAACAAAACGTTATTTGTTTGTGGTCTGTCCGGATAATCGCGAATCCTCTGTATTCGCGCGAATCGGGTTTCCACTGTAAATTCGAACTTTTTTGTTTCGCTTTTACGCAATATCGACTTAACATATTTTGATGAAATTTGGCATGGAGGTAGACTATGAGTAAATTAAAGAAAACATCAAATATTCCAGAAATATAATTTTATAAAACAGTAAAATCTCTACGAGAATTTTGTTATGTTTTTTGTATTGAAAGTAAATGACTCATTTTTCTATTTTTCTTTGACAATCTTTTCCTAAAGTAAGCCCATGATTTCATCAATTTGTTCTGTTCATCAAGCTGTTTACGAATTCCAATTTATCAAAAAATCTGTAAACCGGTTGATTTGTTGTTCTTTGTTTATCTTTGCTTTATCCTGTAGATCCGTAGCTGACTTGTCTGTTGCACTGAAAAGTGAGTTATATAAGTAGATGGCAAAAATTCAAATTATTAGTCAGAATAAAAAAGTAACTACCGTGGTGTTACAGTCAAATAACAAGGCGTACTAGTAAGTTACTACAATGTGTCAAACAACTTTTTTGTTAGTATAACAAAATGGTAAAAAAAGTTCAAGAACTACTTTAATTATTCCTGTGACGGTTCTATTTTTGCACTTAACTCAACACGAGTAGTCTTGCCGCATGCAATTTAAGTTTACAATTACGTTTACTAGCGCACACATACAATTTAAATTTACTTACTTAAATGAAATTTATTTTCCCCTCAGATATTTTCACTTAGCAACCTTTTGACCTCACATTGTTTTTGCGACTGTTGCTTTAATACAAAAGAACTTGTGCTCGAATTATTTTGCATTAATAGTTGCGCTTTTTCCATTTCCATTCCTTTTTCTTCGGACACCTTATCATTTGTGTCAGCTATTTTAATTGCTTTGTAAAACTTTGGGTCTGAAATAATTGTATACTTAATTAGGTTTATTGATACTTCTTAGCACTAAAATTAATACAAGTTTTCCGGTTTTGGACTATATGAACCTAACATAAAACCAAAACGGCTGCCAAACAATGAGTGGGGCTCATAACCCCATATGCAGAACAATTAGCCGTGTTGGTCTGAGCTCCTTGGAAGAATAGACCAACTATCGTTCTGCCAGGCAGGTCGTGAAACGCGAATGATTGGCTATACGTGTCACTACCATCGTGATTACTAGGTGGTAGAGTTTCTCAACGTCTCATCTGGGAATTTGGTACCGCCGCCTTTCTTATTGCCTACCTGCCGTAATAGCGTCAATGTTTGTCATTGTCGTGTACTGGTTTGGAGAGTTTGGAGGAAAAAATGTGTAAGCGGTTGACCCTACAGGCCATCTTTGAAACTTCCCGCTAAATTAAGGTATTTTGAGCTCAAAAGAGTAAAAACTATAAGCATATAATTTTTCAGTTCCAACATATATTTTATTAAAATGACAATATATTTATTTTTGAAAAGCGGTATATTTTACAAACGATGATCGAAGTTGATCTTTCGAATGGCATTCAACTCAATTTTTGAGATCTGAAATATTGCTTTAGGTAAATAATCGAAGGGTTGAAAAATTTCGAAGAAAAGTCAAAAAACATTTTTTTCAAAAATTTTCGTCATGATAAATCCGGATAATGGGTTGGCAATTATCCGGTTTTGATCCAATTACGGGATTGACGCAGTTATTAAAGGAAAAGAAGCTGATAAGATTTTTAAGTCAATCGGTGTATTAGTCTGAAATTTATTTAAAAAAGACGAGTGGCACTCGGAGACTGCCGCGGTAAAGCTATTGCATAGCATTTTTTATCATTACAATTATATATTTATTTTATTTATGCAGTTTTTTTTTTCTTCGTTTATTCATATTTAAAACACTTTGTACACAAATTATACGAGTACAGATATTCACTGTTGTACGTAGATGATAAATACCTATACACCTATATACTTTCTCACAAACAGCTGATTACAGTAGTTTTCCAATATAACCAACTATAGAGACAAGCGTGATATTTCAAAAAAGTCGTGTGGCACTCAGAGGCTGCCGCGGTAAAGCTATTGCATAGCATTTAAAAAAAAATTTAAAGTGAATAATTTAAAAAGAAATTTACCTGCAGTATTGTTGATTTATAATTAATTAATATATTATTATAATATAGTTGCCTCTGTGGTCTAGTGGTCCAGCGTTGGAGTTGACCACATGAGGTCCCGGGTTCGATTCCTGTGTCGGGCACTTTAAAAAAAAGTGTTTTTTCAGTTTTCTAAGAAACACAAAAGTTGCCCGGGATTGGAAAGTGCCCGATTGGCGATAGGCTTGCCACCTATCACATTTGTGGGACCAAGTATCTTCGGCTAATCGTAGGTGCACCTAAAGGCGGGTTGTTGAACTAAAGAGACAAGCGTGATAATTCAAAAAGTCATTAAAAGATCTGATATTTATCGATAGATGGAAAAACTAAAAAGTATCACAGCTGTGCCGGTCGGAGTGGGGGGTGTTAGGTTTTTTCGTTACGGAATTTCTGGATTCGGTCTCCACGCTCAAGGCCCACGATAGAAGCTATGCAATAGCTTAAAAGTCATTAAAAGTTCTGGTATTTATTGATAGCTGGAAAAACTAAAAAATATCACCGCTGTGCCGGTTGAAGTGGGGGTGCTAGGTTTTTTTCGTTACGGAATTTCTGGATTCGGTCTACACGCTCAAGGCCCGCGATAGAAGCTATGCAATAGCTTAAAATTATTAAGTAAGTTTGCTAAATTTTGATATTTGAAAGGCTGTTACTTTTGAAAATTAAATTCGATTTTGATTTTAGGAACGGCATTCGACGTAGTTTTTTTAAGGAATAGAGCTGATTAGTTTTTGTACTCAATCGGTACATTAATCTGGAAGTTATATTATAAAAATACTGTTTCGCCAAAATTTTTTTTGAGGTTTTTTCAAAATTTCTCAAAATCTCTTAGGCCGATTAGGTCAAATTTTTAGGAAGTCATAGTTGAGTAGACCACCAACCGCGTTTCGATCGGTCAAGCCCTTTAAAAGTTAGGAGATGTTTACACACACACACACACACACACACATACTTTTTTTTATATCATAAGATAGCAAACAAGCAGATGGGCCTCCTGATGGAAAGAGTCAACCATCGCCTATAGACACCAAAGATGGTAATGGTACTGTTATGAGCAAACCTTATATGAAGTAAATGCATATGCAAGCATTATGTCACTTCAATAAAACTGATTTTTATGTTAATTTCCACAGTCTTCCTCCAGATTTTGTCCGGTTAACACATAACTTTGTAAATATTAAGCAGTGTGAATATACATTAGTTTCAGCCGAATTAAAGTGTTTTTTTTAAAAAGGACTAACAGGCCGCCATCCTTACAATTTTGGTGTCAGAAGTGGTATATCCTGGATTCCGAATTCCCAGGATAATTTAGGTGTTAGGCGTCGCGATTTTCGAATTCCGCCTGACAACCATTTTGTGGCCCTGTGACTTTAGTCTTTAGCTACGTGCTAGTTCGCCGACGGTAAGCCTTGGCACCGTATGCCTAAGCCCGCGCTACTGCACCCTGTGGTCGACGAGTAAGTCTTGAGCATCATCAGCCAAGCCCGCGCTACATCACCACATCACCTACTTCGCGCTGTCAACTTTGATCGACGTGTAAGTCTCCGCTCTATAGTGTGAGCCCGCATCACCTCGTACTGCTTAATTCATCATCGACGGACAAGAAGACTCGTCATCATCACCGAACCTATAAAACGAAAGGCATTTCAACGTGACCTCGACGGAACTGCAATACGACTCCGTGAGTCGCCGTGCCGGTTACTCGAAGCTGTCGCCAAGGACATTCGCTGCGCTCTGCATTCTTCGTTGCCATGCACAATACCTTCAAGGTTAAGATGTTACTGTGGTTCGTGATTATTTTTCTGTGAGTTTTATTTTTTCCAATTTAAAGTGTAAAGTGAATTTTCATTTAAACATCAAGATTTTATTTTTCAAGATTTTATATTTCTAGATTCAGAACTTTTATTAGAACATTATTTCAGAGTTTTTAAATAACTTTTAAAGTCATATAAATAATTTACTACTTATACAATTTTATACAATCTTATTGCTAACTTATATGATATTAATTAACATTTTCTGTAATTTTTCTATTTACGTTTTTGTGTGTATTTTTCTGATGTTCTGTACAGCTTTTTAATTTACAATTATTGATGTTTAAATTTAATAAAAAAGAACAGACTACTGAAGTCGATACTAATACCGACTCAGACAGTTCTCTATCGAAACCATTATCCCAAAGGAAAAAATTAAACATGAGTGATAAAATTACACTCTCTGTTCTTACCAAATTCATTAAACCATATAACGGGGATCGGGAATCCCTTCCCGCGTTTTTAACCAATTGCGAAAGTGCAATTTCTTTAGCGAGTACAGACCAACAGAACTTTTTAGTCAAATATATCGTGTCACAACTTGAGGGCAAGGCTCAGTTAGCTTGTTGTTTGAAAAAATTCGATAATTGGCTTGAAATCAAACAGTTTTTAAAGGTAACTTTTGGAGAAAAAAAGCATTCAACACACCTTTTAGTAGATTTACAAAACTGCAAGCAATTACCCAACGAAGATGTGACACAATATTCTTTAAGGATTGAATCCTGCCTTACGCGGCTTCAGTCCGATATTCATTACAGTTGTGAAAATGAAAAGGAACTTATGGGCAGACTTGCTGCCATGGAAGATTTGGCTTTAAATACATTTTTATTAGGTATGAACTCAAACTTCTCACACATTGTGCGCTGCCGGAATCCTAAAGGACTTTCCGAAGCGATCACTCATGCCATTGAAGAAGAAAAACTGTTTAAGCTATCTAAACTATCTCAACGACCTTCTTCTTCCTCTAAACAATGTTCAATATGTCGAAAGTTTGGCCATAGCTCTTCCGATTGTTTCAAAAATAAATCTAAACATTCTTTTACAAACTCTTACCACGTAAATTCGAATTTAAATCATCGTAATAATTATTCTAATAATTCTACAAATAAAAATAATTACGCCTCGAATCAAATATGCGCGTATTGTAAAAATCGTGGTCATTTAATAGGCGATTGTCGGAAGCTTAAATATAAAAACAATAATTATATGCACCGCGATCCGCCACGCAACGTGATACCTTCAAGTTCACGGTCGCCGACGAGCAATTCGTCTGATCATAACGTTACCAATAACAATTCTAATATGCACGTTATCTCTAACGAAGATAATTTAAACTAAATTCGGTTTCGGTGCCGTGTCTACCGAAACCTTTTGCAATTCGTAACGACACGAACAGTTCTAAGACAACAAAAAAATACGGCAAAAAGCCTAAATCTAATGAGTCCTTAAAGGGGTCTAAAGGACATTCTTGTGGTCAATTCACGGTTGCACAAGATGTACCTTCTGTTTATTCTATAAACTCTAATTTTAATAGGCTTCAATCCTGTGTTCCTAAATTATTTTCCGCACAGGCTAAAGTAAAGACAATGACTCATAATAGCTGTGTTCCTAAGTTATTTTCTACACAGCGTAATGGACGATCAGAGATT
Organism: Apodemia mormo; assembly: GCA_036924255.1. Taxonomy (NCBI): domain Eukaryota; kingdom Metazoa; phylum Arthropoda; class Insecta; order Lepidoptera; family Riodinidae; genus Apodemia; species Apodemia mormo. The sequence goes on along the minus strand of JAUPFN010000019.1, from coordinate 11,613,768 downwards.
TCTCAACCTTGTGTTTCTAAATTATTTCCTGCACAGGTTAATGAAAATATAGAGTATTCGAAGTCAAATAATTATGTTAATGTCTCTGACGTCACTCTTAAGAAATCATTAAGGTTCTCGAACCTTTCGCAACGCAACCCTTTATCTCGTGAAAAATCGAGTTCTTTTTCAAGGGATTGCTCTTATAATAAAACGTATTCTATAAATAACGTAAATAACAAAGTTTCTCTTCCTCATGTTTATCTAAAAACTAATATGAATGATAAGCCTCTATGTTTATTAATTGATACTGGTTCCTCAGTTTCAATCGTGAAACTCTCAAGCTTATTAAAAGGTCCAGTACTTAAAAATAATATCATTACACTCAAGGGATTAAGTGATAACGACTCAACGTGTGAATCACTCGGTTCTATTAAACTTAATTTCGAATATCAAATCTCATCTACACGTAAAATTGCTTTTGATTTTGTGTTTCACGCTATTGACGATGCTATTCAATTAAATTATGATGGTATAATTGGTAGTGACTTTATACAACATTTTAAAATCAACATACAATATACTAATAATTCATTAAACTTAGAAGGTTACTTAATACCTATATGTTTTAGTAAATCATCATATGTTATACCTGCGAGATCAGAAATGGTAATCGAATGTCCAGTCAGTAATCTACGTGATTTCGTAAATAAACGCGAAGCTCTAGTACTAGATCAGAAAATTTGTGAAGGTGTATTTTTAGCTAACGCTATTGTAAGTTTAAAATCAAACAACAGAGTTAATATTACAGTTTTAAATACCACCGAATCTGAATTCGAAGTTGATAATTTTCAGGTACAGTTAACTCCGTTCGATTTACTAACTTCAAAGTTAGATGATTCTCAACAAGAACTTATTCATCAATTAAATTCTTTAAATATAAATAGATCTCAAAAGGTTTTAGATCAAATTAGAATATCTCATTTAAATCCTCAAGAGAAAAAGTTATTAATTAATTGTATTTCTAACTATACAGACATATTTCATCTCGACGGAGAATTTTTGACACATACAGATGTTATTAAACATTCTATTAATACTGGGGATGCGCCCCCGATTCACGTAAAATCATACCGTTTCCCTGAAGTTCATAAAGATGAAGTAGAAAAGCAAATTAGAAAAATGCTTGATGAAAATATAATCAGACCTTCTACGTCACCTTGGTGTGCTCCCGTTTGGGTAGTACCAAAGAAGCGTGATGCTTCCGGTAAACAAAAATGGCGTATCGTTATTGATTATCGTCGTTTAAATGACGTTACTGTCTCTGAAGTTTATCCTCTTCCACTTATAACGGATATCTTGGACCAATTAGGTCATTCGAAATATTTTAGCACGCTAGATTTAGCATCTGGTTTTCACCAATTATTATTAAATCCTAAAGATATTGAGAAAACCGCATTTAGTGTTTCTACTAATGGTATTTCTGGACAATTTGAATTTTTGCGCATGCCATTTGGGTTAAAAAATGCCCCTAGTACCTTTCAAAGAATGATGAATTTAGTGCTTACTGGTCTACAAGGTTTAGACTGTTATATCTATTTAGACGATTGCATTATCTACTCTCACGATCTTGAATCTCACATAATAAAGCTCAGTCTTAAGGGGGGAGATGTTATGAGCAAACCTTATATGAAGTAAATGCATATGCAAGCATTATGTCACTTCAATAAAACTGATTTTTATGTTAATTTCCACAGTCTTCCTCCAGATTTTGTCCGGTTAACACATAACTTTGTAAATATTAAGCAGTGTGAATATACATTAGTTTCAGCCGAATTAAAGTGTTTTTTTTAAAAAGGACTAACAGGCCGCCATCCTTACAGTACGTTGCTATCTTGTGGCGAGGTCTAATGCCACATGCTTAAGTTTACCGGCTACCTTACCCTCCAAACTGGAACACGACAGTGACAAGCACTGACGCTATTGCAGCAGGAATATGTAAGGTGCTGGTACCTAATCCGGATGAGACAATGCAGAACTCTACCACCTAGTAGCCACGATGGTAGTGACTCGCATAGTCAATCGGTCGCCTTTTACGGCCTGCCTGGCAGAACGGCAGTTGGTCTATTCTTCAAAGGAGCCCGGAACCAACACGGGGAAAACATACATACAGACATACTGTTGTCATCGTGAAAATAGTCGGAAAAGGTTCCTAGGACCTGAAAACGTGGAGATCTGGTGAAAACTCGATTTTCAAAAATCGGGGCAAAATCAGTATCTGCCTTATCTACATACGTAGCGGGAAGTTAAAAATCCAATCCGAAGCCGGACATGATGTATATTTATTAACATGTTATATTGTTCAAAACTGCACTGGTCCAGTTGCTAAATTATCAGCGTAATTACATACATGTATACATTGCTCGGCATGTTAGATTAGATGAAAACCAAACAAAATGTACTACTCACCTTCACATAATCCTTCAAATATTGTTGGCACACTACCCAACTTCAGTGTTGTTCTATTGTAATGTTCGATAAAACATTTGTTATCAAAATGTTTTGAACATAGAGTATCTGACTCTTTTGGAGTCCAATTTACTGCTTTCATATTGTAAAGCCATATGTTTCTAAGCGTTGAATCTACTGGAAATCTACAAAAATAAACTGAATTAATATGCGAAGGAAATAAGGTGACATAAAGTGACTTAAATATGCAAGCATGTATAAATAAAACCGCGTGGACTATTAAAGACCTAAAATAGAATATCGATATTGAAATTATCCATATGACCTCTTGATATCACTAGCCAGTTCTAAGCAAAACAATATTAAATAAATATTATAAATTCTGCCAAAAATCTATATCGTTCTCGCTAATATATTATTATATTAAAATCAGATGCTTAAAATACAATTTCACTCAATTTTTATTAAAAACAGCGACTAAATGCACATACCTGTGAAACGTCGTTTTGCTCCCCTTTTGGTATCAAAGATTACAAACTGCACATTTCCTCATTTTTAAATTCCAGAATATACAAAATATGAACTTAAAAATTCACTATAACGTCCACAAATAAAAAAAATTAGCTACGGTTTTTATTAATTTAAATTACCGCGGCAACCATATGCAACATACGTCAAAATTAGTTCTCGGTACCCCCGCCGATAGCGTTTCAAATTGACATATAAAATTAGCTGTCATTTGTATGGGATAACCTGTCCAGTGGTAATATTATACATGTCAATGTCACACGCGCTTCAAAATCGTTCCGAAGAGTACCACGCAAAGAGTATAGAAATATTATTTTATTTAGTACCACGACATGGGTGGAATGTGTCTCTTTCTACTAAATAAAGCGCTAATCGCCATACATAAGTGCGGCCATGCGTAGTTTGCAAATTATTACTAAGTAATTCTACTAATTTGAGAAACAGTTTTTGCATTGCATAAGTAATTACGTCATTATTTAAATAAGCACATTTTAGAACTCACTGTGTTAATTACAATACACAGACTACTATTAATTACAATACATTTCATGCTAATGTATTTATCGACGTGTATGAATAAAAGGGATTTAAAGATTACCGAATATATAAAAATCTACCATCAGATAGTTTTATTTACACTCTCCACTTCCACTTCCGCTCTTTCCACTCTTGTCGTTGTCTTGTTCAGAACGTTTTTTCCCTCTGTTAAGAAACAAATGTCAACTTTATTGGTAACGAAATAAAGTACATTTTTATTCTTCAAATATTGCTTCGTAAAATTCCAGTTATAGTATATAAATTCCTTGGTTAGCACCAAAGAGTATATAGGTAATCACTTCGTTTGTTCAAAGCGTTTTTAGCAACGTAGTTTTTCGTACTAGTCTGTGGTTAGCACTTAGCGCGCCAAAATTTCAATTTACCATACAAATGAAATTAAAATAGATTTCTTCGTAAATTCATACATAATTTTGTTATAATCGGTCATAATGAATGTTTATAGTAATGACATACAAACATTGAAAACTAAATTAAAATTGGGTAAGTTTTATTCTATACTATATCTACACTATTATTATTATTATAATATTATAAAATTGTACAGTTTGTTTGTTTGGTTGGTTGTACGCGCTAATCTCGAAAACTGCTGAACAGATTTGAATAGGTAATTATTTTTGAATTGAAGAGCCTATTTATCGAGGAAAGTTATAGGCTATATAACATAACGCTACGACCAACAGAATCGGAGTATCAACGAAAATGTGGTCTAAACGGTTTTTTTTCCTTTTGAGAGCTTTCCTGGTGTGCGTTGCGTTAACGATTAAAGTTACGCAAAAATCATGTATGATCGAATTGTTCATCTCCAAAACTTGTAAAAAAAAGTCCGCTATAGTATTCATCTATCTATTAAGGTTCACATTTTATGATCCTTTTTATGTTAATCAAAATTGTTCTAAAATAATGCATTATTTGCGACGCTATTTTAATATGGTACGAGTATTAATCTTTATCTTAAGAAATTAATTATTCATCACAAATATTTAATTTTGAATGAAATCGCCTTTTGCTTCATTTAATTTCAACCAATAACTTAGGAGATATCAATCACAGTTTTAAGATATAACATTATTATCAAGCACCGCGCGAGGCGTGCGAGTGTGGGGAGAATGCGTGGTAGCGAGGTCAGACGGTAGCCTGCTCTTTGAGATAGCATGCCACATATAGTCGAAGTAGAAAACAAAGACTACTAGTAGATGTGTAAAGGACAATATTGCCGGCTGGAAATAGTAGTGTTGACGAAATTATTGACAGAATACTAAGTAAACTTCCAGGCGATAGCGTAGTATATATACATCGATTGACACCCCAGTAATGTTAGCCAACGTTCCTTTATAACTCATGTTCCCGTGCCATTTTTCGGGTTCCGTAATTAAAAGGTAACAACGGGACCCTATTTAATTATTTAATAACAAATATTAAAAAAAATATGAAAATATTAAGGAGGGGTCCCCATACAATAAACGTGTTTTTTTCGTATTTTTTTATACTGCATATACTGGGGCTACCGTACTACAAACGTTATTATAAAGCAATTTTTTACTATAAATAGGTTTAATTTAATAGGGATGGTACCCTTCTTGTGTGAGTCTGACTCGCACTTTAACGGTTATTTTACTTTATAATTTCAGTCTTACTGATCACGATCATAGTGGGATAAGTATATAATAAGCTTTGTTCTTACCTACCGTAGATATTAAAAAAACAATCAAACTTCAAATTAATGTACCAACAAACATGGCAGACATAGGTACAAACTCTCCTGGTTTTAATTAGCATTGTAGGTATGATTGTTTGTTTCAATCGTTTTCAGGTGGTTCGTGGATTAATTAAAGAAAGTAACAGTTCCTCTAGAATGTTATTATAGGTCCCTCTTATGTGACGCAGACGAAGTTGCGCGGATCAGCTAGTTTTTAATAAGCCCATACCTGTTTAACGTTTTTATTTTATTTCCTCTCGTAAACGACGTAGTAAGACACAGTAGTAATCAGAGTTTATAGTCTGACCCCTTTCAAGATAATCAATCATAATCACATCCTTCGAGTCCCAAAATACTGAAGCCATTACCTTAACCAGGTCTTCTCCGCTGTTTTGATTGTTGTTTTGTTTCTGGCGTACAGTAATGGACCCACGTTTCGTCCATTGTAACACAACGATTCAAAAAATCGTCTGCATCGGCTTCAAATAACTCCAAACAGTCACGTGCAATAGTCAATCGCGTCCTTTTTTGTTCAACTGAAAGCAAATTCGCAGAACCCACCTCGCAGACACTTTGTGGAAACTCAATCCGTTGACTATGACATTTTAAGTTCATTTATAAGAGATGCCTATAATCTCGGCTATCTCCCTAATTTTTAATCTGCGGTCTTCCATAATTAAATCAAGTACTTTTTTAATATTTTCGTCAGTAGTGGACGTCGAAAGCCTTCCAGATCGGGGTTCATCTTTCACACTCTCTCAGCCACGCTTAAATACTGCTATCCATTTTTTGATGGATGAATAAGACAGAGCAGTATCCACTAATGTACTGAGCATATCATCATGGATGGCATTCGGTGATAGCCCCTTCTTATGAAGGTACTTAATGACGATTTGCTCATTTTGCAGAAAGTATGTCCGATTGCTTTGTTAAAAAAAATTATAAAATCACAACAAATATAAAATCAAAAAAAAATATAAAATCGCACACGTTTCGAACTTCACACAATTAACTACTCTAAACTGAACTAAGTGATGTGGGTAGATTTTATTAGAATTGAATGGATCTGTGTTAGGCCGAGTACTTTTCAATCCACCTTCGTATGTACAAGGGCGGATCCAGGGGCGAGGGTCATGGGGGTCATGACCCCCCTCTGGGTAGGGGTCTTGATATGGATTATTAGGATTAGAGCCTGTCGAGCCTATCATGACTAAATTTCAAATACGTGGATCCCCCCTCCTCCCCCTCCTGAACCGAAGCACATATATTCTGTGACAGACGGTTGGATCCGCCCTGCGATATATTAATACCATTCGGTACTTTTATGGAACTAGGTTTTGTGTCGCGGGCTTTTAGATGATATAGTAAATGTATTAGGACTTTTTGAATTGGAAAGGACATGATCCAGAAATGGGTAAAATTTAGGATGACGGATTAATCAAACATATAGTCTACCTTGGTTACTATCACTGGAATTAAGTGGTTAGCCTTTCTAGTGAAGCATAGAGATCATTCTTTAAAATCTATACATATAATAAAATCGTAGGAAAGTCAATGTATATCCGGGGTAAACTCAAACTTGGATTTACTTCAAATTTTGCATGAATATTACTAACAGGTCGGGTCAACATATAAAGAGTATCTTCACGCCGATATCCCCGAAGGGGTAGGCAGAGGTACAAGTGCACCCACGATTAGCCGAAGATACTTGGTCCCACAATGTGATAGGTGGCAAGCCTATCGCCAACCGGGCATTTCCAATCCCGGGCAACTTTGAGTTTTTCCCAGAAAACTGAAAAAACACTTTTTTTATGTGCCCGACCCGGGAATCGAACCCGGGACCTCATATGGTCAACGCCAACGCTGGACCACTAGACCACAAACATATAGACTACATATTATCACGCTATCACCTATGGGGGAGGAGCTGTGCGGAGTAAACGAAGTCCGCGCGAACAAAGTCGCGGGCAACAGCTAGTATTGCTATAAGACAGAAGCACGTCGTGTTACCTGTTTGATCGCTATAGTATGTAGGGGAAGGGTAGGCTCCAGTTTGTAAGATTATTGGCTTGCGGTCTGTTCCAAACAATTAGCATAGTTGAAGTCCTACGCCTCGTAGAATTGCTACCTCCCGTGTGCTCGGTCTGTGGCGTAAACTAGATTAGCATCTGGATGCCTGAATGGCTTCGAAACAGTTAATAATATAATATATATAATAATCATTTAATTCAGGCAACATGTCCCATATTATAAATACCATATTATAAATGTGCATACATTTAATATATCTTATTCGCGTTCTAGTTTGCTATCGTTAGCGGTGGATGGGTTAGATCTTCTGCAGTCATCCAGTTATCCCTTCTGTAGGCGAAGTTACACTCTGGGATGATCAAGCCGTCTACATTGAACTGACGCGGACATGTCAATAGATCACTTTCGATCAATAATTTATAGCCACAGTGATGGACAGATGCTAGCGCATCCAGTACTAAACATTACCCGATTAATTTAGAATATGGAGTATTTTTTGTATTACATTTTATATTATACTAGCTGTTGCCTGCGACTTCGTCCGCGCGGACTTCGTTTACTCCGCACAGCCCCTCCCCTGTAGGTGATAGCGTGATAATATGTAGCCTATATGTTGACCCGACCTGTTAGTAATATTCATGCAAAAATTGGAATAAATCCATGCAGTACTTATTGAGTTTACCCCGGACATACATACAGACAAACAGACAAAAACTGTGTTTTTGGCTTCAATATCGATTGTAGATCACGCTTCAAGTATTTTAAAAAAGAAATATTCAATGTACAGTTTTGACTTTCCTACGATTTTATTATATGTATAGGTTAAGTACATTTTAAAGTTAAAAAAGCTTTTGTAAATTACCTGTTTGAAAAGTTTTGCTTATATAAACAGTAGTTTTTATATTTACAAATCTTAAAACTTTTAAAAGATAAAGTTTTAAAGTGACCTGAACGTCCAAGTCTCTGACAGGCACAGAAGGAAGGAATCGTTTTATGATAATGAAATAAAATTTTATTTCAATTTCAATTTTATTGCCGATGTGGTGCTGCAGGGCATGGAACTTTTCATTCCATTTTCTGCGGTACCAATTAGTGGTAAGTCTCAGCCTTGGTTTGGTCGCTCCTGTAAAACGGCTTCGCGCCGCAAGCAGGAGTGCTATCGGGCTTGGGCTGCAGCGTCCGCATCTTTTGATGAAAAAACCAGCACATTACGTAAGGTGTACAATTTCGCCTCGAGGTACTTGAAAAGAGCTATCGCCAAGGCAAAATCGGAACACATTGGCAGAATTGGTGAGAAATTAGTTCGCCTTCCTTCGGGCACTCGTGCGTTTTGGTCTCTCGCCAAGGCTGTCTTAGGGAATTTCTCACAGCCCTCTCTTCCATCCTTGCACGGAGACGATGACTCTCTGGCCCATACCGCAAAGGAGAAGGCCGATCTCCTGGGCTCCTTCTTTGCGGCCAACTCGACTCTGGATGACCAAGGGAACGCACCGCCTACCATCCCGCAGTGTGATAGTTGTATGCCAGAACTACAATTTCGGCAATCATCTGTGCCCAAAGCACTACTTTCCTTGGACATCCACAAGTCGAGTGGGCCGGATGGCATCCCTCCGATTGTGCTAAAAATGTGTACTCCAGAGTTGGCACCAGTATTAACACGCCTATTCTGGCTTCCTATTCACTCGGCGTGGTACCGAATTCGTGGAAGACAGCTTTGGTGCATCCCATCCCTAAAAAAGGAGATCGCTCTAACCCGTCCAAATATCGGCCCATAGCCATAACCTCCTTGTTCTCCAAAATTATGGAGACAATCATCAACTCTCAGCTCCTCAAGTATTTAGAAGAGCACCAGCTGATTAGCGACCGTCAGTACGGTTTCCGTCGCGGCCGCTCAGCTGGTGACCTTCTAGTATACCTAACACATCGATGGGCGGAAGCAGTTGAGTCCAAGGGGGAGGCATTGGCAGTTAGTTTGGACATAGCGAAGGCCTTTGATCGGGTATGGCACAAAGCGCTTCTCGCGAAGCTGCCTTCCTATGGGCTTCTTGAGAAATTATGCGAGTGGATCACCAGTTTTTTGGCTGACCGGAGCATCAAGGTCGTTATCGACGGTGCGTGCTCCGACCTTAAATCTGTCAATGCTGGAGTTCCCCAAGGCTGCGTGCTATCACCGACACTGTTCCTTCTGCATATCAATGATATGATGCGAATTAGCAACATACATTGCTATGCGGATGACAGTACTGGTGATGCTACATACTCCGGCCGAAGCAGTATTTCTCGGGAACACGTCGAAGAGTGCCGAAACAAGCTTGTGTCTGAAGTCGAGAATCGACTTACCGATGTCTCGGAATGGGGTCGCCAAAACCTGGTTACTTTTAACCCCAAGAAGACACAGCTTTGCGTGTTCACCGCAAAAAAGACGCCCTTTGTCGTATCACCTCGATTTGAGGATACTCTCCTGACAGCCTCAGCTAGTGTCGGAATCCTGGGAGTTGACATATCGAATTACGTTCAGTTTCGCGGTCATTTGGAAGGCAAGGCCAAACTAGCCTCCAAAAAGCTCGGTGTGCTCAGCAGAGCGAAACAGTACTTTTTGCCGGTCCATCGCCTTCAACTTTATAAGGCACAGGTTCGGCCTCACATAGAGTACTGTTCGTATCTCTGTATCCGGAGCTCCTCAGTACCAGCTTCTTCCTCTTGATCGCATTCAGCGTAGAGCGGTTCAAATCGTTTACGACCAGGCCATTTCGAAACAGCTTGACTCTTTGGCATTGCGCAGAGATGTAGGTTCTCTCTGTGTCTTTTATCGTATATATCGTGGAGAGTGTTCCGACGAGTTGTTTGGATTAATTCCTGCCGCCGAATTCCACCATCGGACATCGCGTCAAAACTTGAAGTTCCATCCTCACCATCTCGATGTCTGGAAATCCACAACTGTGCGTTTCTCCCGACACTTTTTACCTCGCACTACTCTGTTGTGGAACCAATTACCGGCAGGGGTATTTCCGAACGGATACGACATAGGGAGCTTCAAGAAAAGAGCTTACTCATTCTTAAAAGGCCGGCAACGCAACTGCAAGACCTCTGGTATTGCAGATGTCCATGGGCGGCGATGATCACTTACCATCAGGTGCACCTCTTGCTCGTTTGCCCCCTCTTCTATAAAAAAAAAAATTTCAAGCGATCAGACTCATACATTTCGTCAGACTCATAAAACATTTTTATTATTGGTAGTAGATACCTAGCTTATTAAGACTTATTACTAAAAACTTTGTGATGTGAATCATCGCTGCCTCATTGCTTAGAATAGCGCATCAATGACCCACATTACCTGCAGTCTAATATCTCATTGGCAATAAAAATAATTAATACCTTCAAAGACTGTTCAGCCTATTTACGATTTAGCAGCTGCCCCTCCCTGCCCCCCCTTGACGACGCTCTTGGGTACCACCGCCAAAGACCTACAAAAAAATAGGTCTTTGACCATCGCCTTACCTATTCTTGCCGCATTACCATCAATGCTTGTCATTGTCGTGTTCCGATTTGAAGGGTAAGGTAGCCGGTAGACTTAAACTTGAGGTATTGCCATCCCTCTACAGTCTACACGGATAGCAACGTACCATTGGTGTCTATAGACGATGGTTTCTCCTTTCATCGGGAGAGCCATCCAAGCCGTGCTTGTTTGCTAAACAAGCTATGTTTGATTGCTATCTAATGATAAAAAAAAAATATAAAAAGAGCACCTAAAACTACTTTGCTTTTAGGTATTGGATTAATAAATATTGATAAAGTGCAAGGCTGTAGAAACCTACTTGTCTTCAACCAAAAGGTTTTTTAATCATTTATTTCTTGTTCGATTTGAATTTAGTAACTAGAGATAAAATAACACAGAAGAGGCTGGAGTTTGCTTTACGCAATTCGGAGCGTTGCTTAACAGAAGAATTGTCCGTATTATCGGCTGAATCTGAGCTCATGTTACAGCAGTTAGAGGTTTGTATTTAAAAAAATTAATAAAAAAATCGGTCTCTATTTTCAATTTCAGATAAAACTTTTATTCATATTCTCTAACACTTATTTAAACTCGTAATTAGGTAATTGAAATTCTTAATTGGTTAAGGTTCATTCCACCATAACTAAATCTACATTTTCTCCTCAATTAGTTCAAATTTTATAGCAATTTATAATGTGACATTGACAGTCCCAAAAAATTGGTATTACTTGCTGGCCACAAACTTAAGCAGTCCCATCACATCCATGTACGGTGTAGGTACCTACATTGTGAATGCGAAAGTTTAAAAACGGATTTGCATGAAATCTTTGTATCTACAGTTAGGTATACCACGAACGTACCTACGCGATAGGTGGGACTGAGCGATAACTGCTAAGTCGAATATACGGCGGTGGTACCAGACACGGCCTAGACTGTGCAGAAATCTACCACCTAGTAAATAGTAATACGATGTACTTTGTGCTGTCTACATCGGCGTGTATAGGGGGGGCCAGATGGGACGAGATCCTTATTACTAGAAAGCTGTAATTTGGCCCAAATATATATTACTCATGTAAACAAAGTGGTAACATAAAACCTTGAAAAAATTTTTTTTTTCAGGGTAGCTCCCCTACATGTAAAGTAGGTTGTAATATGTTAATTGTTTTTTTTCACATACCCCATTGTGTGGGATATCGTTGCGTAGGTTTTTAAAAAATATTGTAGGTTTGTGAAAACAAGTTTTCGATTACGGGACTCATTTGTAAATTATTAGGCATGTAAGCGCTAATTTTTGTTAGAGTTAAGTGCCCCCCCCCCCCCCCCCCTGCAGGCCAAACGGTTATATTTGGGGCTGGGAAAAAAATCACGGCAGTAGTAAATATAATTAAAAGGAAAACTATCACGGCTTAGAAGGCTTCAAGTTTTTGAGTAATAGTCAACTAATTTATAAAATCTACTAATAGCGAAGTTTTTATAGGCGGTAAATATGTGTTGCGGATATATTATGTATGTAACACTGAATAGCTTAAATGTTCATAGCATGAAGCTGTATTTAATACTTCAATGGTACATAGTATGAAACTATGAAAGCCCTCTTTTAATAATTATTTTCATTTCTTTATTTTCTCGATGACAGTTCTAATTTGATAGTTGTAGTATTTCTTACGTAGTATTGTATACTCTTTGGTAGTATTGTGACCAAATAAGTAATGATATCGATCGCATAATCATTTTTATTATATTTTGAACAAAGACAAATATAACAAAAACATTCAAAGACTTGAAGTGAAAGAACGAAAGTGCTAAATTAGGTGGTTGTGGAGGTGGGCCTTGGCCAGCTAATCCTTCAATTCCATCTTTTGGGACCGAAGATAGACCAGATCCACTTTCTCTACTTCCACTATTACTGGCGCCAAGACCTGAATTATTAGTCCTACTTGCATCACCTTCAGAGCTCGTTTCACTGTCTAAGGAACTCTGAAACATTCATAGGTATAAATTAATGTCCGCATTATTATGATGGGCGACTTCAGAACCCTACACTGCGCGTGACCCGACAGTATACACGCACTTTCCAATTTTTGTAAAATGAATCGTAACCTATAGTGTAATTAAATTTGGCAAGAAACAATGTCTTACATTACATGTGAAAGAAAACATTCGAAAACCGTTAATCTTTTACATTACAAAAAATATAAGTTTGTATAGAAACCTTGGTGTACGAATCCAACTCGCACTAGACCGTTTTTTTTTGGAGTCGCGATCCAGCCCCCCTCCCCCCCTGGAAAATAACTCTATATATACTATATAATACGCCAGTAGCTGTCAACCGAAACCAACAAAAGGCAATGATTTGCGAGACTAATATCTCTAACTCCCTGGGAAGGAACGTGTCGCGCACGCGGATACCACTTAAATAAAAATACATTGATCATCTGTCACTAAATCTCTACCTAGCAAGGAAGTCCTTAAATTATTAGTAAAATCGCTTTGAGTCTGTGATTATGTGTAACAGTTTGTGTGAAAACGATTTTTTTACGTTACAAGATAGCAAACAAGCAGATGGGTCTTGATGGAAAGAGTCAACTTTCGCCTATAGACGCCAAAGATTAATAATGCGTTACTATCTTGTGGTGAGGTCTAATGCCACATGCATAGGTTTACCGGCTACCTTACCCTTCAAACCGGAATACGACAGTGGCGAGCACTGACGCTATTGCGGCAGGAATAGGTAAGGCGGTGGTACCAGATCCGGGCGAGACAATGCAGAACTCTAGCACCTAGTAGCCACTATGGTAGTGAATCGGTCGTCATTTAGGACTTACCTGGCAGAACGGCAGTTGGTCTATTCTTCAAAGGAGCCCGGACCAACACGAGGAAGCGGTACTTAAATGATTTTTATCGTATTATTTCCCATTCATATTTACCTACTGTTTACAGGAATTAAAAAATCAAATCTCCTCATTAAAGTCCCAGATAGAAATGGTTGAAATATGTAGAGCTTCTGAAAAATCTAAGATCGAAAATCAAGCAACCAGCTTCGATACTCACACGGAAGCATTCGACGTGTTGTTTAAAAAAGGTCTCAATATTTCTGTATCTTAACAATTTGGATTTAATATTTAAATATTTGTATTCACTGACTATTTTAGTATGTGTGTTTCGATCAGATATTTCATGCAAAAATATATACCCAGTTATTTAAATTTTATATCATTTGTATCTTCACGCCCGTATCCCCGAAGAATAGTCCCACAATGTAATTGGTGGCAAGGCTACCGCCAACCGGGCACTCCGATCCCGGCCAATTTTGTTTTTATCAGAAAACTGAAAAAACACATATTTTAAATTGCCCGACCCAGGAAACGAACCCGGGACCTCATGTGGTCAACACCGACACTGGACACTAGACCCCAGAGGCTTAAAAATTACGTGATACACTTATTAGTTTACATGCGTTTTCTTAACGCGCTTTTGCACACCCTACATGAGATTTGACTCGACTTCCCCCTAACCCGTTAATCGCAGCCGCGGCGGACTACGAAACCGCAGCCGCCGCGAATGTGATACCCAGGCTCAGGAGGCCCCGCCATGTACTTTCCTATCCCGATTACGATCCTAACATATACTCATACACTACACTACACCGTCGTCGCCGGTCTCGACGACGAAGACTTCTTTATCGCCCCGCGCTTAACGCGGGGCGCAATGCCACGACTCCTCCCTCCACCACTAGTCCGAACGTCGCACTAAGCCGAGGTCCAGTCTCACAAGAGACAGCCTTTAGCGCGGGCGTTTATAGGCCTAATTTTAATTTAAACTCTGGCTGAGCACTCTGCTCGCCCCAAAAGTCCGGTAACGCAGTAACGACTCATAAGGTCAACTGTAATAGTCATTTCGAAAAAATGTTGCCTGCGACTTCGTCCGCGCGGACTTCTTTTACTCCGCACGGCTCCTCCCCCTTAGGTGATAGCGTGATAATATGTAGCCTATATGTACCTGACCTGTTAGTAATATTCATGCAAAACTGAAGTAAATCCATGCAGTACTTTTTGAGTTTACCTCGGACATACATACAGACAAAGAGACAAAAATTCTAAAAACTACATTTTTGGCTTTGATATCAATTGTAGATCACGCCCCAAGTATTCTTTTAAAAAAATATTCAATGTACAGTTTAGATTTTCCTACGATTTTATTATATGTATAGATTATGTGGCTTAAACAGGCTTGAAGCTTATATACGTTAAGCTACGTAAATGGACGTTAAGATAGCCGGTGAACGTATGTATGTGACATTATCTTTCCGTCAAACATCTTTGGTGTCTATAGGCAATTGTGATCTCCTTCCATCACGAAAGTTATCTGCTTGTTTGCTATCCTATGACATAAAAAGCCAGCAAAAATTTTATAACATGATTTATTTCAGGTTAAAGCCGACATACTTACGTAATTACGTGAGATATGATTACATCGCAACCAACGAAAACCAGGCCTGTGAAACGTATTTAACATTAAACTTCTGTGGGCCTGTGTAGGTGATGGCCACATGAGGTTAACTCCGGGTTCGATTTGTGGGTCGGGCAATTAAAAAAATGTTTTTTTTAGATTTCTGATTTATTTAACTTTGGCCGAGATTAAGTGTCAGGTGACGATAGGCTTGCCACCTATCAGATTTGTGGGGCTTATGGCCAATTGCACTAACATTGTCTTAGCTTAGGACAATCCTGAATAGTATGCTGTCACTTCTTGTTTTAAATAAAAAGAATATGACAGCAGACTATTTAGGATTATTGTCCTAAGCTAAGACAATTTTAGTGCAATTGCCTATTAGTATCTTCGACTAATCGTGGGCGCATTGGTTGTACCTCTGCTTACCTCTTCTGGGATACGGGCGTGAAGATACTTTAAAAAATATATATTTTGACATGACATTATATGAACCGCCAGTCATCTTGCCATATAGCCAGGCTTTAAGGCTTTTTGGTTCATATCCAATTGTGTCAATTTTATTTACAAAAACATCTAGTACTAGCTGACCCGGTAAACGTTGTTCTGCTTTTTTAACTACTCTTATTTTTTTCTATATTTTTTCACCTTTTAAACCTTCCCTGCACTTCAACAATTAATTCAAAACCAAAATTAGCCAAATCGGTTCAGCCGTTCTCGAGTTTTAGCGAGACTATCGAACAGCAATTGATTTTTACATATTTAAGAAGATTAATTGACCCGGCAAACGGTGTTCTGCCTTTTTAGCTAGATTCTCTTATTTTTTTTCTATATTTTCTCACCTTTTAAACCTTCCCTGGACTTCAATAATTAATTCAAAACCAAAATTAGCCAAATCGGTTCAGCCGTTCTCGAGTTTTAGCGAGACTAACGAACAGCAATTGATTTTTATATATATATATATATATATATATATATATATATATATATATATATATATATATATATATATATATATATATATATATATATATATATATATATATATATATATATATATATATATATATATATATATAGAATAGATTTGTCAACATACATACGCTGGATTTATAGGAAGGATTTTAAATACGATTCGCAGTTGCGTAGTCAAGTTGTTTTTAGTTAGTTTGTTAGGAACATGGGATACCCCAGGACTATCTTATATCCTCTCTCCTCTTATCACCAGAACGTGAATCTAACGAAATACATAACAAACAATTACGGGAAAAAGAACTAGAAGAACAAGAAATGGAACGTCTACAGAGAACGAAAGCAATAGAATTAAACGAACAGATGGGCAAAGAAGCGGCAGATATCGAGGGAGAGTGCGAAGCGGTGGAGCGCGAGTGTGCTGTATTAACTGTAATATTTTAGTATACTAGCGATCGCCTGTGGCCGAAGTTTGACCATAAACTAAACAATAAAATCTCTTATGTTTGACAAATGACTTAGCCGTAAAGAAAATGTTAACATGTGTGTAGGTATAAGGTATATTACATGATATACAGGTATCATGTATGTTACATGAATTTAGTGTGTGTAATGCATGTAGGTCTACCCAAAAATAGTTGACAATACACAAGTGCCTTCTAACATAAGTGCAAATGTACTTAAAAGGAGACACCGATCGACTCGCATGTTTTTATGTAAACCAGTTTATGAATAAAGATTTTTTTTTGAATACAACAGTACACTAAAAAGTATTAAATAAAAACAACTACGTTAAAAAAACCGACTTCAAAAACTAAAAATTAAAAAATAATAAATATTTAATATTAATTAAATATTACCTATTATTTATATGTGCTATTTACTAATAGGTTTGAAGTCGGTGCCAAGCCAATTTAATACTTACACCGACAGACACGCGCGGGCATATTCATAATTACAAACTGCTCCCATATAGACCACTTCGACAGTTTGTATTAGGAAGACTTACGGTTTAACTATTTGTACAGTTTAGAAGTAAGCTTACGGCGCGCTCTATTCCACGGGTTCCACGGGTTGGGAGTCTGGCTTTTTTGTCACTCTGGGACTCATAACAAAACGTTATCAATTCAAAGCGTTTAGGGATTTTAAACAATATCCCACATCATAGAACGACGCGACGTTGTACCATATTTATGCATATAAAGCGGGGAATACAGTAGACGTACATGCCCGCGGGCAAGCCCGCAGAGATGTCCGCCGGACTTTGCTACTATAGTCTGGACGGCCCGCGTCGGTAATACACTTAACAGACATTTGCACAGCTAGAAGCAAATTCCGGCGGCGGCATGTCCGTCTTGCTAGTGAATTTTTCCCTTATAGAGCCCTAAACTTACGAAGTAATTATTCAGTAATATGTGCCTAAGCGCTTAGACTCGATTTACATTTTGTTATCTACGTGAATTGGGGAGATAAGCCAAAATAAGCATGCCTCATATGTCGAATCTGCTTATTGCTTGCAATAAGCAGATTCGACATATGGTCCTTGGACCGAGCGATAACTCGACATTGGTTCTCTTCACCAGGCTAAAGACCATTATATAAAGCTAGCGATATTATCTAATTTGTTGTGTATTTTTAGTCTTCTATTTATTTACGCGGTCGAGTAGTACACCTGTTTTCCAATAATTATTGTGATTACAGAAAAGAAATCGAGCAATAATGTTGAAACTACGTCGTAAATTGGTGGAAACCGAAAGTGCCCGGCGTGAGCTCCTTAAGCAAATTGAGCAAGAGACTGGTTCTAGTGACAATAAAAATAATTTTCAATAATGTGTAATTTTATTATCCTCGTGTAAGTTCTGAACCTCAGAAGGAAGATTAGATATTCTGTTATCCTGCCAGGCAGTTCGCGCAAAGCGAACGATTGACCAAGTTTAATGCCGCCCTCCGATACACATGATGGAAAACACAAACAACAAAGTGTCAAATACTAGCAAAAAGCGTATACTATATACGTAATAAAAAACTTTATTGTTAGGAAAATAATTTTATGAAAATTACATCTTTTAATGTATGGACTTTATTTACAATTATCTAACCTAAAAAAGCCAGCGTATTTTTACCCAAACATTATATTACCATCAAAGACGTCATCAGGTTTTGGTCTAGAAGGGCACAGGAAAATAAAACCAAAATAAAAAAATATGTTTCTAAGACTAAATTATTTTAGTACTTACAAGAAAAATTCTTTAAAATTTTCTTGATTTATTAAAAACACGATTTTGATTATTATCAATGTTATCTACACAAAACAAATATAAAGGTTACTACTACTACTAAAATTTTACATCATATTTTCTGGTTTATACCTATAATATAGTACCGTTTACCTATAATATGTAGAATCTCAAGATCCATCTCGCGCCACCACTTCGTTCCGTAATATTGTATACTCTTTGCTTCGCTCTTAAAGCCTAATATCTTACGTAGTATTGTATACTCTTTGGCCTAATATTGACAGAAATCCATTTATGGTAGCTTTCTTGCAAAAAAGTTTTCAAGGGAAAATGAGTATTAAAAATGAAAGTGGATCTTATAAAGAAAAACACAAACATTTTGCTAAAATAAATGTTTTTTTTTATTAAAATCGAGAAGTTCCTGGTCGAACATCGATTTTCGAAATAAAAAAATGTTTTATTTAATTAACCTTCAAAATTTTTATGATTAATATTGGACTTACCGAGGCACGTAGAATTGACGGTAGAAATTCAGAGAATAAATTTTTCGAGTTTTTCTCTCAGAGAAATCCTCGAGGTTCGATTCCCGAGTCAGACAAATAAAAAATGTGTTTTTTTTTTCAATTTTCTAATAAAAACAACGTTGCCTGGGATTGGAAAAGTGCCCGGTTGTTGATAGGCTGGTCACCTATCACGTTGTGGGACTAAGACGTATCTGCGGCTAATCATGGATGCACACACTGTACCTCTGCCTACTTCTTCGGAGATACTTTTTAGCTTTTTACCCTCGGGCTAAGATTGAAAATTGATCTCAATACAATATTAATCAATTAAGACATTTGTACTGTTTCACAATAATCATATTGTGAAAAATCTGTAAACGGTTGACCTTGCAGGCCATCCCTGAAACTTCCCGCTAAATTAAGGTATTTTAGGCTCAAAACAGTAAAAACTATAAGGATAGATTTTTTCATTTCAAAGAAATATTGAAATGACTCGATTGCTAAGTCACAAAAAACATCAAGAAAACACTTACGAATGAATCATCGAAACAATCATACATGCAGTCTATTTTGATAAAAATGGCAGAATATTGATTTTTGAAAAACTGTATATTTTGGAAACGATGATCAATTTGATCAAATTTCAAATTCAAATGGCATTCAACTCAATTTAACTATTGCTTTAGCTAAATAATCGGTAAATTCAAAAATTTCAAAACAATGTCAAAAAACATTTTTTTTCATTGATAGATCCCAAACAAAATGACCGATTTTTATCCAATTAACGGTACTTGACGCAGTTTTTAAAGGAGAAAAGCTGATGAGATATTGAAGTCAATCGGTATATTAGCCTGAAAGTTATTTAAAAAACATTAAGTTTGCTAAAAACAACGTAATTTTAATACCTATTTGAAAAGCTGTAATTTTTGAAAATAAGATTCAATTTTGATTTTTGAAACGGCATTCAACGTAATTTTTTTAGTACTAAAATATTGTAGAATACTAAAAAATGATGGGTTCGAAGTTATGTCGAAAAAAGACTTTTTTCAAAACTTTTGTCGATTACTTTACGATTACTTCTAAACAGATAAACCGATTTGATGCAATTTATGCATTAGACGTAATTTTTTTAAGAATATAGGTGATTAGTTTTTGTACTCAATCCGTACATTAATCTGGAAGTTATATTAAAAAAAATCTGTTTCGCCAAAATTATTTTTTGGGGTATTTCAAAATTTTATCAAAATCCCTTTGGCCCATTTGATTCAAATTTTCAGGAAGTCTAAGTTGAGTGGAATCCAATCGAATGCCATCAACCGCGTTTCGATCGGTCCAGCCGTTCAAAAGTTATGAGGTGTTTACATACAGACATACATACACACACACACACACACATACACAGTACACACACACACACACACACACACACACACACACACAGAGAGAGAGAGAGAGAGAGAGACATACAACAGACACACTGACGTCATCGCGAAAATAGTCGAAAAAGGTTCCTAGGACCTTAAAACGGTGACATCTGGTGAAAATTCGATTTTTGAAAATCGGAGCAAAATCAATAACTTCCTTATCTACATACCTAGCGGGAAGTTAAAAAGTACAAGTGTATTAATAGATTAATATTGTATTAAAATTGAGCGAATGAAAATCAATTAAATTTACCACGCCAAAGTAGCATTTTAACTCGTTACTTTTATTATAGATGGCGTTAGTAGTAATAAAATTCTAATACAACATATAGATATCTTCTATTTTATTTTAATATTTATAAAAATGTATTTTAATGGTAGATCATATCTAGACATGAATTTAAACTACCACGTTAAAGCTTAAACCTCAAAGTGCGATCTTTTTTTAGTAACAGATACCACAAAAGTGCATAGAAAGTCCCTTAGTGTAGGGCTGGCTTGGCTCACACTAATTACTATCAAATACACCTAATGTTTGAGGGTAGATCATGTACATTAAGTTCATTAGTTTTTATTTCACTTTAATACATGCAGTATTTCCGAAGTTATAAGTATATATAAGTTATAACGATGAGAATTTTACCTATATTTACCTATATATTGTATGATTGTGTATAAATTTACCTATATATTGTGAGCACTGTGGGTTATAGGAAATAAAATAAATTTTAAATTAAATGTTATTTTCCATTTAATATTTATTGCTAATTTAAATTAAAACCTAGCTATTTATAGAGAAATTATATACCATAAATTAACATACCAAACATAATTTCATGAGTCATATAAGAATAATTATACAAGTAGTAAATATGATTGTCCCAAATTATTATTTAAATTATTACATTATTATTATCTGTTATAGTCATTCCACTGACAGCTATCTATCTATCATAGTTGTTACTCATTGTTAATTAGATATTGATCGGTGAAACTGGAGTACCTAAGTCAGTAGCATAAAAACGTTAAAAAGCCTTTAACTTGTACTAATTGTTGTAAGAAACAATACCCTTTTATTCTTTGTTCGAGTACGGAATCCTAAAAAATTATTATAAATTATAAAAATACAATTTTTTTTTGACTGATTTATATGAAAACTAGGTACTTACTTAATACAAAATGTAACAGATAAAATCACGTTTATAGATACATTTGACGTTTTTGAATAACAGATTTATTGTTATCAATACAGCTGCAAATATATATTATGTAGCTGCCATAGAATAGTAGCTGCTAATAAAAAGTATTTTATAAAATATTGCAGCCGAAACATGTTATTTCTGTCAAAAAGTATCAAAAAATATAATCGAATAACCCCACACAAGACATGAAAAAAAAAAGCTTTAAATAGAGCGCTGTGTTCTTTGCATAATAATTGAGTAAAAATTGGGTTAGCATCGTAGTATTTTATAAAACCCCTGTATACGTAGGACTTACAAATTCTGATTTAATCTTTCATGCATTTAACATTCGATTTTACTATCTGTATGTTATGTCAAATATGGCCGCCATTAAAAAAATCTCCTTTAATGGTATGGCTCGGTTCTAATTTAATATTGAAAAAAAAGTTTTTAATATTGAAAACTGAACGTTATACTATCCGAAGCTAATTTAGTTATCCAGTTGCAATAACAATGCAACACTACGTTTAATCCAATGTGCTGAGGGTTTAGCTGATGGTAAATAAAATGCTAATACGAAATTTGAAGAATGTCCTGTAGTTGCTAAAACACCTTTCCTCTCTAAAGTTTTATAAAGTGGACATTTATATCTGGAGCCTTCCTCAAAATCGAGTTTCAACTTAGGGTAGAGCCATACCACTGGCATGTTGTCGTTTAATATTTTTGGAAACTGTTCTCCTATTGCGTGTTGTTGTCTATCCCAACGTGCACCATCCATGAAAAGTCCTTGCACATACACACCCCATTCTGCCGGAACTTCTTCGTAATCAACTTTTCTTACTTCAAAATCGAAAATAAGCAAGTCTATAGGTATTTTATTTGCTCGAGCGTAATTTTGTACCGAACCAGTAAGAAAAGCTTGGGTAAAAAAGAAACCTGAAAGCCAAAATGTTGAAGGTTTGCCATTTTCATACCAATCTTGTAGCATCGCTAATCGTTCTAAGAAATCTGCAACGTAGCTAGGCAGTGGTTTCAAGCTAGGATAAGAAACTTTACACCAATTATCCGGTATTCGACCTAACAACATTGCATTTACTTGTAAATCCAGTGCTGGGGACATTACAATAAGACCTTTGACCGCCTTTTGAAGATCGAGCAGCGAAGTTCTTATTTCTTTTAATAATCTGTTAAATCTTTCCATCTCTTGGATGAGTACGGTATTCATGGATTCGTTATAATCTACAGGATATTTCTTTTGCGCAGTCTCAACGTCGTATTCTTTAGGTAGCTTGGACACAATTTCAGCTGCCATTTGACTTATTATGACATCCGTGTTACCACCCTCACCTCCACTACCAGTTCCTTCCACTAAAACTAAAGCCGAAGTAAGTGCCATTGAAACTGAAGAATCTTTTGTAATTCCCGCATTCATATGTAATCCATATACTTCTGGCGGAGGATTAACTGGGACTGTTTCTATATGTTTAAGATAATCTTGATATTCGCAACGACGTGGAAGACCGTACATAGGGCCTATATCACAGAAAAGATAATTTGGATCATTTACAACACCAGGATTTACATAGTTGTCCAATATAGTCACAATCAATCTTCTATCCCAATCATCCGTTACCCTACCGCCATAATTACATTCGCCAATTAAGTATTTTATCGCTACATATTGAATTTCCTCGTATTGGTTAAGGAACATCTGTACTTGCATAACTGATATGTGAAAATCGGAATCATTAAACCCATACTGTATATTCCAGCCCAACGGCCCAAATTTCTTTCTTTCCTGTACTACCGCATGAAAGAAACTTACAGCATATAGAAGTTTGCTAAAAGATTTGTCTTTTCCAGGACAACCTTCATAAAATTCCGATTCTTTTAATGGTTCTGATAAGTAAGATCTATTCAAATTATGTTGCAGACCTGTAGGTGGTTCATTTGTCATTTTAACACCTATTTGAAGTACAGATTGTGGAAATTTATCAGACGGATAACTCGTTAACCACAATCTAAAACTTAAATCTGTATTTGTTAGATCAAAACCTTCAGTAATTTTTTCTAATACAGGTAGCCAGGACACAGCTAAATGACAATTTTGTAAACAAACCCATCCACCTTCTAACTGAGCGCGTTCTATCATTGCCTTAGCTATAGGCCCTTGTCCTTGCCCAAGTGATATGGAGTTAAATCTATGAGCGTATCCCATTTTTTCGCAATATTTTATTAACGCTCCCATAGGATCCGAACCGGGAGATAAAATGAAAATAAGAGGGGCTAGGCAATTTGAATCTCCAAAAGATTTCCCAATGTCAAATGGCGGTGGTGTTATGTATTTTATACCCATTTGTTTTTCCACGAAATCTGATATAGCAATTGTTAATTTATCAGGTCTTAAAATTCTGACTACTAAAAGCTTTTGAAATTGTGATAATTTTTCTTCCCAACCTCCAGGGAGAGCTTTTGTATGTGGTTCTAAGTCATCATAGACTTCCTTCCATTTGTTTATTAAATTTATAAAGTCATCTTTAAACCCTTTGAAGGATGGTAAGTTGTGTATTCTGCAAATTTCATCCCAAGATTTATCCGACAACCATTCTACCGGTTTTTTTAAAAGATTTTCAATAGCTATACCACCAGTAATAAGAAATAAATATTCATCGTGATTCATTTCACCTGTCGATAACATCATTTTAGAGCACATTATAAATGAAAACATAAGTTTATCTTTATCAAATAATGATCTGCAAACGTTACTGTATAAGTTATATGTAAATGTATCTCTTAAAAATTTCAGCCTCTTGTCTAAATCCTTAGATTTATTTGCATTTTCTATTGACATGATATATAAATTAATAAACCAAGTCAATGAATACTGATACATAGGATCAACATTAGGTAATTCCGTAACACAGTAGTATAAAACAGCAGAATGAGATGCAATTGGTCGATAACCTAGTCTAAATTTTTCAATTACCATTTCAGTTTCAACACTAGCTTCTTGTTTTTTCATAATATCTATAGCTAAAAGCTTCGATGAATCTAAAACTTCAATTGCGGATTCATCTTCTAAAATATCACCTTTAGATTCCTGCAGCGTTCGTAAAATATCATCTTCTACTTGTTTGAGTGCCGCGCGGTTTGCAGCTCCTTGAACAATTAATTTTTCTCGTTTCTCCTGTAAGTCAGGACGTTCTTTAGCAACAACTATTCCAAGAAGTTGATCTTCTAAGCCATCTTTCGTAAGAGCAAAATTGATTAAAGTTACTTTATTAAATACTTCAGGCAAATAATGTGGATTTCTAAGTTTTGTAGTCATATATAATCTAAAATTTGGATGATATTCGATCACATTCTCTCCTAAGGCAATGTATTCTTTACCTCCTTGGGTGTATGTATTTTTCATAAGAACGGGGTCTAAAGGTGCTTCTACGTCCTCTAAAATGCAATCTATTAATGCTGGTTTTCCATATTCTAAGCAAGTTTCTATTACTTTCATGTAATTGCCATCGGTAAATTTCATGACTTGTAGATCATTAGATTTCTCCATAGTCTTAATCCACTTGTTGGCTTGTCCTTGTGGATCAATAAGTAACGACCATCGCATGGAATTATCTTGTATGATACCATTATCAATGGAAAAAGAATCCCTAGGTAATCCGGCTATGCACCAATTCTGAATTTTAATGTCAGTACCTAAAACATCTTTAAGAACAAACTGCGCCGAATGGGGCATATTAAGTTCAATCACAAGTTCACGCCACTTTTCCGTTATAGCAGTTCGTATAGGTAAAGTATAGGGGGCCAAATAAGCTATAATTCCGCAAGACACTAATATATCTCCAGCTAGATTATCAAACAACAATTGTAAGTTTTCAGCTGCAGCTGTCCATCGCACCCTTTCCCCCCCTAAGCCGCCAATTAGTTTCTCCGCACGATAAAGTTTATCAATACATAACTGTACCTCATCTTCAAGAGCTTTCTTTTTAATATTGGCTTCTTCTAGTGCTTCATTTAATTCAGCTAACTTAGCTTCTAATTTCGCAACAGTTGCTTTTTTTTCTTCCAGTATTGCCATAGTTTCTGAAAATTCTTTTTCGGCAGCTTCCAATTTAGCTTTTTTTGGAGCTACGACCTTTGCTACAGCATCATACATATCCATAGCAATTATCCACTTGCAAAGACCTTCAGCTGCTGTCGATGCCTTAGCAATGATGTGTGGCTTAAAATCTTTGTTGGAAAGGTATTCTTTACGTATTTTTTGCATTGTTGCCACTGGAATATTATCTTTATCATAGTTCCTCAATGACTCTAGAAAACCCATATCACCTAAAATTCTTTTACTTGGTCCCCAATAGTCTAGTATTTTTTTCCCGGGATTATCAGGATCGGGAATTTTGTCTGGTGGAATACCTTTCATTACACAAACCGCCGCCATCACAAGTTTTACCGTCGTTGGTGGATTCTTCATTGATTTAACAATAGTTATATCAGCTGGTTTCAAAGTATTAAGTGCTGCAATTGCATCTTCCAGTATGGGTAATGCTAATGCTAAATCAGCCTCACAGTCTTTCTTTAACTCTTGAGCTGCTGCAGCTTGCACATTCGCAACTTTTTGATCCTCTCTAACTTGTGCTGCAGCTTTATCAGCTATAGCTGTTTCTTTTGCTATTTCTTCCATCATTTTAGTTGACTTTGCAGCCATAACTATAAGTTGCGGCTTTAAAGCATTTAAGTCACGTTGCATGATTGCAACAGCTTCCGCTGCCTGTCCAAGTTTGTCTAAGCCATTTGTGTATCTCAGTTTTGCAGCACGTAGCTCTCTTTGTTTGCGATTAGTTAACGTTGTAAATGACTTTATTAAATCTAAATATGAAGCAGACGTAATATAGGTTTTCCTGGCAAACTGGTTAAAAAATTCAACAGACACTGTGCGGGAATCTACATGAAATTGTTTACATGCAATAACTGCAGCCAGTTTCACTTTATCAGGCACATTAACTTTACCCATGTAGTGATGTGCAACCATTTCCAATGCATCTTCTGGCCAACTGTCATACCAGTCTATTGTACAACAATTTACAAGAGAAGGATACAGCCTTAACCTTATCCTAAATGAACTTCCGATTGGACTGAAACAAAGTACAATGTGCAATTTAGCTTTACAACGACCAATAAAGAAAGCTAGAATTTGTAGTGGACTAATATCCAGATTACGATTTCCACCTTGAGCAGCGAGGCGTACTAATTCCAAAATTTCTTGCTTTTCGTCTAAACCATACAAATTTGGCACTTCACCTGAATTCAACAAACTGTCCAAATTTTGGATAAAAACTTCTTCTTTGATCTGGCTTTCAGTAAAAAGGAATGTAGTATCTTTATTTAGCCCACCAGATTCACGAAGCACTAATTTTACATCATCATGCCAATCTTTTACACTATAAGATTTAGTGATTTCAGGTTGAAAAGTTTGTTGCCCTAAAATTGTACTTGCTAATTTAGTAAGAGATTGCCTGCCGGAACCACCTACACCCACCAATAATGCATTTCCTGATGGCATTGACAGTAAACGACATATTTTTGAAAGATGTTCAAGGGCATAATCAAATAACACGATATTCATTTTAGCTTTATGCATAGTGTTATATTCAGCTAACATTGATATTGCAACATTTAAAAATACTTCTCGCGATGGTATTTCTTCATATTTTCTTTCCCCTTCTAAACTCTCAGTGTCTAAATAACATCCAAACATCATTCGTTTAATATTTTCTTGAGTAACTTCACCTTCATTATCTTGGTACGTATCCAAAGCAGATTCAAAAGTATCTTTCATGAAATCACGTGTTGATTTTTTAAGCATATTAAAGAACCATGTTCTGTCTCCTTCATCTATGAGCCTATCATAAAATACACGCATAATTTCGTGTACCCAAACACGTGTAAACGTTTTTTTATTATCAGCCGATTCTTTCCTCAATAATGCACATCCTTGAATGACTCTTGAAAAGTCTCTTAAATTAAATATGTAATGCGACTTAGCTGGTGTAGGTCGTAATCCCTCAGTAGCTTGATCATATATATCCATGGTTGCTGCTATAATATTAACTATAACAGGTTGTGTATCTTGACCAAAACCATTTCTTCTCCATCCAAGTTGCAGTAAAGACATAAATATTTTTGACATACTTTCTTTGGAAAACTCATTAATGGAGTAAATGTTGTAATGTCTTAACATTCTAGGATAAATAAGTTGTCTACTTCCACCGACTGGGCCGATAGCTCCATAGAAAAACGTGTCATATATGTATAGTTTATCGGTCGTTTTAAGATCGTACCAGTGTTTTTGATCAAAGTATAGCCTTAACAGTTCAATAGCAGGTTGAGCCCCGTACACTTCTTTCGCTGGCATATTCATGTCGTCTATAAATATAACAGCTTGTTTGCCTTTGGTGGGTCCATAATTATTTTTTCGCCTTTTAACTAACTTGGAGATAACAAGTTCTTGTGTTTGATTAGCTGTGGTTGTTGTCGTAAAAGTAATAAATCCAGGCGTGTATTTTTCCATATCAATATTATTCATTAAAAAATTTTGGACATAAAAGCTTTTTCCAGTTCCAGTAGGACCTATAAGCATTAAAGGTACAGCATATTTTGTGTGTAATTTCAAAAGGTAAATGTACTTCTCAGTTTCTAATGTAGGTATAACAGTTTGAAGAAGATTTATTTGTTCTTTAACCTGAACAGCTTTGACTGCGTCAGGCCAAGGTTTCCAGCAACCTTTACCCTTATACATGTAAAAATGATCAATAATCATACCCTCACTGGGAATAGACACGTCAATTCTTTCAATGTCAGGAGGGATTCCTTTTTCACCCCGAAAATATTCTTTTATTAAGTCATCGTATCTTTCCCGAGATTCAGTATTTAATATTCCGCCGACACCCCACACCAACGCTGTCATAAAAGACGCTAAAAACCAGGTTCTTGTGTATTTTGTATCTTCTTCACCTTCTATTGCATTTTCCATCAACATTTCCACAAGCCGAAGAGTGCTCATTACTAGATTAACCTCCCCACCTGTGACAAGTTGTATACACTGCTTTCGAACGTAATATACCAAAGGATCAAATAACCATTCACACATTTTAAAAATGTATTCTTCGTTTTCTTCAAGCCAAATAGGATTGAGGGTATTAAGCCAGGATTTATAAAATGGATAAAAGCCAAGAGAAGATGATTCCATATAAATCATACCACATCTCGAAACTGTAGCAGGTGAGGCCTGTGATAGATCCATTACTTCAAAGATCATAGACATCACATTAGACATAGCCATAACTTCTCCTGATGTCAAACATAGTTTTTTATTATCGTCTAGAACCGTGTTCATATTTTCAATCCAAACAGCATCTACGGGACCATCGAATACAATCCATTTCCTAACGGGACTATCTTCTGAAGCAAAATCTCGAAATATAGTAGCTACAATACCATCTGTCCATTCATAGGATATTGGATCGAACGCTCCGTATAATTGCCCCATCGTCACTGCCTTCGGATTTAAAACTTTGTAGGTTGATGCACATCCCCCAGGTTGATTTCTTTCTTCCATAAGAGTTAAAGCTTCAGCTAAAATTTTTAAAGTCATTGACTTTCCAGCAAACGGTTCACCTACTAACATAAATCCATGTCTAACGATCATCATTTCATAAGTTTGAATAATTTTGATTAAAAAACATTCCATAGGCTGAAGATTATTTTTCTCACAACAGTCAGTACAGGCTTGCAAAAAATTTACATAATCTGGTTTTGGCAGAGTTATTCCGGGAAATAAATCTGATATTATTCCTTCAAACAAAGGTACGTCAAAAGACAAAAATTTAGGTAAATTTACGTCAGTTATTGATCTAAGAAGTAAAATGCTCTCGTTTTCATTAGGAAAATTTCGTTTTAAATTTCCAGCGGCTGATAAAACAGTTTTAACTGCTCGCATCCCATAATCATAATGGTTTTGTGATGACAATTGCTCGGAACACAAACGGTATGTTGTTACTATTTTAACGGAAAGACTTCTAGCGTCCATAAATCCAAATGAATACAACGATATCTCTCCTATCATAGCGTAATCTGGAACCATCATTGCCACTGTCCTAAATAAAACTTTAAGATTATCGGGAAGCTCAGACCGCCCAGCATATCCGGGGTTCATAGTGATACAAACGTAACAGGCTGGATTTAGTGTCAAAGTAGTTCCCTCGAAATCAAATGTTTCTAAATGTTGTCTAACCGCCTGTACTATACAAAGAATTTGTTGAGCGATAACCGACAACACTTCTACTTCTATTCGATTGAATTCGTCAAAGCAAACCCATGCTCCACAGGATGCTAACCCTTTAAAAAATTTACCCATTGCTTTATAATCTAACCCATCCGAGCAATTAAAAACTACACATTGAACGGCCAATGCTTTAGCCAAATCTTTTGTAGTTTCCGTCTTACCAGTTCCAGCTGGCCCCTCAGGAGCACCATTCAAATGAAGATAATAAGCTCCAATAAGAGTACGATAACATCGATCTGTTAATGGTGTAATAACTAATCTATCAGAATTGCCAAGGTATTCGTATGCATAATCTACAACTGCATTAATAATTTTAACAATAACTTTTTCTTCTTCCCAATAATAACGCAATTGGGCTAACCACTGAAAGTCAGTAACTTCAGCTACCTTTTTTTCTATTAGTTCCAATATAACATCTTTAGCATGTACATCGATCACGATCAAAGCTTTGACAGTAATACTACTAAGTTTTGATAAATCTGGTCTTCTTATAATAGCAACGGTTTCATTTAATTGTTTTGTCAAGCCTGTATGGAATGCTTGAAGGTCACTTAATTTGTGTGTATTCAAACATTCATGAACGTCAATAGCCCAATATATTTGGGATATTGCTAAAACAACCATACCCTCCCAAGATAAAATCCAATCTACTCGACTCATATTAGGGTAGTCGTAGTAAGATAATTCAGTTTCAGATTTTACTGACTTAAGCATTTGATCTTCGACTTGGACCAACCATTTCTCTACAGATCCTCTAGCAGCTGCAACACTTATGTTTTCTAAAAATTCGACTTGTTCTCCTTCCATTGATATCATAGCTGATATATTAAATTCTGGGTCAAAGACCAATTTATTTATACCTTCGAAACACTTTTTAAGATGCGGTTGTACTTTAAGGGGATTTTTAGTTTCGGATAATATTTCTAACATTTCGTCATTAGACAAGAAGAAAAACCTGGGAAAGTATAAACGCTTTTTCTCTAAATAATTATTTACACCGTCATTGATTTTTTCTAAAAATCCGGAAGCTACTTTAAATGATTCTAATACGCCTGAACCACCTGCTAAGTCTAATACGTGAGGATCTTTTTCTACTGAGCCCATGTACCGACGATATATATTGTTCACCTCTACAAACATTACCCCTTCTTCCGGCATTTGTGCAACAATATCTTTAGAAGAAAAAATTGGTAATAGGTATAACCATTGGCTTTGAACTTTTCCCCATTCGTCTATTGTAGAGTTGACTCTTACAATTTTTTCATACCATGCTCTTACTTGCGATTCAAATGGCTTTACAAAAGCTGAACCACGCATACCTATCGTTTTGACTATATGATCATCTAAAACGCTTTGTACATCATCTAATCCAGAGAGAATAAATATGCCGGTGTCCTTATATGGACTAGTTTTAAAACATATATCAGTCCATTCAGCTATCATTTTATTGAGATTAGTAATAAGAGCGAGCTCTTTTGTTGCTGCGACACTTACAATTTCGTATTGGTCTATTTCATTCCAAAGATCAAAATTAATTATTTTTCGTAAAGTAGTTCCAGCTGTCGGTGTTAAGTCAAATCCTGCAATATTGGACATTTCATCCCAATGCCTTTGCACTAAAGCCGGATTACACATAATATGTGCCATTTGGACATTAGGCCTCCACTCTTTGATTTCAGCTATAGCCTGAGCACAAAGTTTCATCGGAGCTGGTAAATTATTTACATCAGGATCATCAACTAATCCTTGAAACCGTTTCTCCACACCTTCTGCTATTTGTTGCTTAATTTTGTTTTTATATCCTTTTGATAATTTTAAAAACTCTTTATAATAAAAATCATGATCACTTTCAATTTTTTCGTGATCCATATATTCAAATGGTCCATCCATCCACGTATAATAACTTCTTTTCCATTTGTGAACTAGATAAACAAGACTATAAAATGGTAGCACAAAATCTTTTAATTCTTCAAGATCTCCATATGATGATATAGGAAACTTAAAGGTTTTCTCCTCATTATTTATCCACGCTACTAATTTATCACAATCAGCTAGTCGATGTACAAGTTTCCTTAAATATTCCAAATATTCAAGAGTGTGGTTAGTATCATCCATATTGTCTAATAGTTCTAAATAAGGTATCATTTCCAGAACTTCTTTATTTAAATAAGCAATTTTTCCCAATAAATTTTCTTCCATTTCAGCTTTGAATGTTTCATATGCAGCAGCATTCTTTTCAAAGATGGGTTTTATATCTTTAAGCCAGTTTACAGTTCTAGTGTTTGATGCTACATGTTCTGGTGTGAGTGATGTCATTTCTAATAAATTTGATATTATATTGATTTGTCTCAAAATTCTTTCCTTTAAAAGTTCAACCAACACCGATTTAGCATGTAAAATATAAACACCCTGTTCTACCAATTCTGCTGCATTTTCAGGTACTTTTAAAGCCTTTGCAGCTATTATTTCAAACTCGGCGCAAATACTATCATTTTCATCCATATGAGTTTTAACAATTCCCGCTATTATATCATTTATAAACTCCAATGCCTTTCTTTTTAAACCATCTACCATTCGTAATTGACAAACAACAGCACAATTAAAATATTCATTTTCTAAAACTGCAGTTATATCAGAATCAATATTTTGAAAATATTTAATTTTATCACGTGATTCTTCAAATTCTACTGCTTCTTGTATAAACTTCATTAATTCATTTTTAGCTGGAGCGCCATATAACATACTGTATTCTTTTCTTAAGCGAACTAAATATTGGACAAGAGGTTCCAATACAATTTCAAGTTGTTTTTGTAATCTTTTGTGACCATCTTTGTGTAGCCACTCATTATATTTAACCGGTAGAACATCATAATCGTAGGGTATTTTAAGGTATTGTTCAATAGGCATAAGTCTTTGTGCTATTTGAGAAATAGCATCAACTATTTTATGGTATACATTACATATTTCTTCCAATGAAGGATCGTAAAAAAATTCGCCATCGAAATCTAAGTCTATACTAAGTATTGGAACAGATTTAGAATCTTTTAAAGCATCTATAATTGCATCAATAGATCTACGCATTAATTCTTGTATCTGCATTGAAATCATTTTTATAGCACAGTTGACAAAGTATGGAATCCTTTTAGGCTTCATACCTCTTAAGCACCGAGGATTTTTAAGCCAGGTAACAAGAATAGAATACCATGTGCTAGAAACCAAATAGTCAGCTCGTTTAATTGTTTCCATAACATTCGCTTGAAATTCTTCTAGATCCATTAAACCTTTTGATCTATATTTTTCCAAATCTATAATACACCGTGGGAATGTTTTCTCTGATGATTCCAGAATCAACCTTATAAATGGGTGTAGTAATAATGAACCCTCTTTAAGTTTTTTCCTATATTTAACCATTTTTTCGTAATTTGCAGTAACACCGTTGAATTTAAAATATGGCTCCACATACCTTTCGCGCGACACACCAGGTACGTCCCGGATAACCATTTTTACAGCTAAATCGTGTAAATTTCTATTCCATTCACTCTTACTTTCTTCCATAAGTTCTTCAGTAATCGTTGGGAAAGCGTTCCGTAGTTTTGCAGGAATGAGGCTGTGAATTTTCTTTTCCCAAGTTTTCAACATGGGCGGAGGCTGAATTTTGTCAGCGCATTCACGTAAGACCGCAATATGTCTCTCCTGTGATATTTCAAGGAGTTCACGTTCGCAATGTTCAAGAGGAGGCCGAGCTATTCGCACTTTTCGATGTGTTGCGGTCTCTTCGAGAAGTTTACGAAATTTAACTTGTTGGTCCTGTAACATCATTAAATACAAAAATTTATTCAGCAGACTATGAAAAGTTTACTGAAAGATAATATCAGAGGTTATAAAATGCGCAGAAGTTCAAATGAAGTGATTTATTTTTTTATTAAAGACTAGCTGTGGCCAGCGACTTCGTCCGCGCGGACTTCGTTTACTCCGCACAGCACCTGGCCGCTAGGTGATAGCGTGAAAATATGTAGCCTATATGTTGACCCGACCTGTTAGTAATATTCGTGTAAAATTTAAAGTAAATCCATGCAGTACTTTTTGAATTTACCTAGGACATACATACAGACAAACAGATAAACAGACAAACAGACAAAAATTCTAAAAGCTATATTTTTGGCTTTGATATCAATTGTAGATCACGTCCCAAGTATTCTTTTAAAAAAATATTAAATGTACAGTTTTGACTTTCCTACGATTTTATTATATGTATAGATGCTAAAAGCGGTGGTACCCAGACCTAGGCGAGACAATGCAAAACTTTACTATCTAGCTACCACGATGGTATTCGTATAGCCAATTGTTTGCCTCTTACGAACCACCTGGGCAGAACTACAGATGGTTCAAATGAAGCCCGAAGCGAACACGACGGACACTACTTATAAAATAAAACGTTATACCCACATATACATACAGTTACCGTGTAAAAAAACGAGAACTGCTGTGGGATATCCGGTATGAGCAAATATAACGAAACACTTTTAATACCTAATATCCCTTTCGATAACGAATAATATTATATGTTATTCGTTATAAAATAACAAGCACAATGAATGGCAATAACATGAATAGGTAGATACTACGACTTGCATGGCTTACTAAAATACATAGTTTACCCTCTGTCTTTTTTTTAAAGCACAATAAGTCCCCTTACATTCTAACCACTGTAACTTCTGTAAACCATAATCATCAGCAGCAACCTCCTGGTGACCATTCTGAGTTTATGGTGACCTGGTAAAAAGCTGAACTGCCTTAGAACACATTTTTTTATCAGAAGCTGTAATAGAAAAAAAACACAAAAAAGCAAAGCAAAAGCATAAAAATGTCAGGAAATGAGACTTTTACAATCAGATTAAGCCTAATTGCTATTGTACCACGAATCACGATACACGCGCCTACAGCGATCGCTGGCCTCGCTGGGCCGCGAAGTCGGCGCTAGGTACAGCTAGTATATTTTTAAATGTTAATAATTAAGACTCACTTTAATCCGATTGTAAGGCGGCAATGGTGTAAATGGGAGATTATCCATTTGGTGGACATCGGGGATCGGCAACATAACAGGTACTCTGCACCCATTTTTCGTTTGCAACAGTTTCCGCAGCTCACTTTCTTCCATAACGATATTTGTTTAGTGTTATTTCTCAATAAAATAACTAAAAAATAGAGTTATAAAATTACATTATTACTAGTGCAAGTCAAAAGAATATAAAAGTTTGGAGACTATAAGTGTATCCATAGTAACGTTTGCAAATATAGATTGTTAATGACAAAACATTTTTTCAAGTTAGTTGCACAGAGTTCATACATGAGAGATATCTGTTATGATTACAGGCAGCGAAATTCTATGTCGATGTTCTATATCGATGATTACAGGTGAGAGAATTTTCAAAACCGGTTGAGTAGTTCTAGAGATTACTTGCTACTAACAAACTCACAAACTTGCAGAGATTATAATATCTTTATAATATTACTAGCTAATATCCGACCGCTTCGCTGGGTGTAAATTGATTAACGAATGACGATTAAAAATTATACTATCATTTGTACAATGACGTGTTCTCACTATACAGCCTGTCAGGTAAGTCGACCTAAACCTTGAAGGAGGTGTAACCCCTGACAAGAAGTGTAGAGATGGGTAAAACTTAGTTATTGTATACTCTTTGGACATGGGCATACCCAGGGGCAGAGAGAGAACGCTCATATATTTAATGACTCTCATATATTTAATATAAACGAAACCTTCTAAGCCGGGGCCGTTGCGGCCCCAACAGACGGCTGAGAAGCGCGCGGCTCCACGACGCCGCGCGCACCTCCTCGAGGCCTTTGGGGTAGAGCCAGAGCCCCGGCCGGGCTAAACCTGCCAATCGTACAATCAAACAAAAACGATTTACTCTCTATTGCGTTCCACTTCCACCGGCTGTTTCTAGATTTATCTGAAATCATTAATTATTACTTTTATTGTCAAGCGTTTTCTGTTTAGTTATGTAATAATCGATATAGCATAAGTATGCACCTATATACATTTCACGTGTCTTTATTATGAGCTGGTAGAATTCTGCAATATCTCGTCGGGGTTTGGTACCACCATCTTACATTTTCTCGCATTAACGTAAATTGTTACACGCTGTGCTTCCATATTCCGGTTTCGAGAATAGGTGGCTTTGTAGCCCTCTTCAATCAAGTCAATTTTTGACCGAAGATAGCCCTCTCTTTCACAGGAATAGCACTGAATTACATCTCAGCCAAAAATAGAGCACAGGAACACACTGTTAAGGAACGAGCATATCAGGACGAACCGCAATGAGCCGGAGCGGATCGCAACGCAACGCATTTCTTTCCAAATGTTATTCTCCGTTGATGATGATCATAACATTTATCTTGGATATATAGGCAAGGCTCTTTGGTGAACCTTGAACTAAGATTATTAATCGTTCTTCATCCATAATTAGGTGAGTTTTATAAATAAATACTCAAACACACAGAGGAATACGTGCGCAATTCCGTTTCAAAAGTTATTGACACCGGAGAGGAGGCGTGCGCGACGGGCCAGTCTGACTGCATTGCGTTCGATGAAATCCGCTTAGCTGCGCCCCGCCGCCGTAGTATGCGATAGTTCATGTAAGTAGTTCATATAAAATGTATGAAAGCGATCAAGGCGGATTTTTGCGATGCGATCCGACCCACTGCGGCCGGTTCCAGTATGCTCGATCTTTTCACATCTTTGGTGGCCGGCGAAGCTTAAGCGATGTTTATCTCTTTCTATCAAATAATTGGTATATAGATTTTTTGATCGCTACACCAACGTTGACGTACAAAAAATATACTCTTCAGTAAGACATAGGGTACCTATGCTAATTTTATTTAACAAGGGTTAGAGGGGATTCAAAATAATAAAAAATCCGTTTTTTATATTAAGTACAGGATGGCAAACGAGTATATGCCTCTATTGGTGGAAAGAGAGAACTATCACCTATAGCATTTCGTTTGTATTATTTTATGTATATCATAGATTAGCAAACAAGCAGATGGCGGTCGTAATGAAATAGTGTTAATAATAGATTCCCATCCGTGTGGTTTTGAAATACCACATGCATAAGTTTACTATAAGCTACCTTACTATAAGCTACCTTTCTCTCTAAACCGAAAATCGACAATGACAAGCTCTGATTATAGTGATAACTGATAAGCTGCAATAGCTTACATAAGTCGGTAAGGTAGTGGTACCAAACTAGGGCCGGGCGTTGCAAAAGCCTATCACCTACTAAAGAAACGTTATATTTGAAAAGATGATTTATTGTTGGGGAACCCAAGATGTTAAATGGGTAGATACTCGAGCGTCATAGAGACCTATTGGATTTTGTAGATTAAATTATAGGACAAATAAAATGTTGCATGTTTTTCATTTCTGTGGTGGGGAAAAAGTACAGATAAAAAAAGTGAAAAAAAAAACAGTGACCTGGAAACTCTGAAGCGCGATATATTAAGGTATGGTGAATTTATAGCCAGCTAAAATTTGAAAATCTGACGATAAAAGTGTAGCGAAGGGAGTGGGAGGGTCACAAAGTTCCAAATAAAAGGTCTTGACATTCTCGAGCGCGTCTGAATTTCCTTTCATTTTAGAGAAAATGATGTAAGAATAACGAAACAATATAACCTGACAATTTACACAAGCCGAAGTTATCGGATTTTTTTCTATCCTCATCCCTTTATACACAGACGGGCATCCCCGTCTGTGTATAAAGGTTTTATATTTGGCGAAGAGCATCAACAGTATGCGAGATTGATATCTGAGGGTATTACAGCCAAATGAACAGGTTGACTGGTAAGACTGTAGGTACATTTTGAAGGATACTGTAGTTGATAGTCATATGTAGCCAATACAAATATAACAAAAAAGATTATAGCTTAACTTAATAGTACATCTCAAAGAAATAGTATAGTAGTAATATTTAAAAAATTCACCGTCACAGGTCACCGTGTGGGCGACAGGCGCGCGCCTTGACTTACACCTGCCGCTGTGGCAAATGGCTATATGTAAACAATGAACTTCAATATCTATGCGCGGGTGTATGTAATTTAATGTAGAAAAAATTAAATATTTAGGTCCAAATTTAAGGTCCTATTTTTTACGTATTTTATATCATAATCAAGTACTTACAACTAACACCCTTCTTCAGTATGTATATTTTTTATCATTCAACATGTATAGGGTCAGAATAACAGACAGATGAAAAGCTGCTCCGAAAAAAAAATAGTAATCTTGGAATATGGTCCTATTGACACATTTTGGGTGCAGAATCCTAAAAATACGAATTGCGTAGGCAAATCTTTTTTAACGTAGATATTTTTTTGCTTTGCCATATTTTTTCTTTAATAATAATATTAAAATAAAAGACGTATTTAACGTGATGTGAATTATATTCGCAAAACAAAACAGTTGCACAACGTATATGTTTCCTATTATACATATTTGCTTATAAAATATATTTACAATAAAATTGATTTTATATAATTAGGTAATTAACAACTGAACAATAGTTAAACTTTTGTGAATAGTGTACCTCAACATGGGAAAGGCTTTGGATATATGAGTACGATATGGTGCAGATAAGGGTTGGCTCCCACGCCCTCCCTCTTAGTGAATAAGAATCACTACAAAAACATAAATGTGACATAGAGGCCCTGAAATATATAAATGACTCTGGGAAGTCGCTGTCGAAAAAAATAAGATCTAACGAATACTAAATTCCATAGCATATCGCATATTACAAATATAACATTACTTAGGCCCTCCCTCTAGTCTGGGCATGCATTTATTGCAAACAAACAAGGATAACTGAACCTCAAATATGTAAAACCATTGTATAGCTTTTAATGAACATCTTACACAGGAAGTAGGGCTTAGTTTTGAAGCTATTTGTAATTTTATTTCAGACAATTTAAATTGTTTATATTGTAAAATGTAATTTATATGTGCTTATGCGTTTATGTAAGGTTTTTGCACACCTTAGATCAATATTATAATGCGACGTTACAAGCTTGGGCAACGTGTATCATACGTTTGGTACATAATTAATATTAAAGCTTTTATGAAAAAGAATAAACTTTCCTAAATGTGTCCATTATAAAAAAAAATACTAATTTTACAATGTGAATAAGAAGCCAAAGATTATATATATATATATATATATATATATATATATATATATATATATATATATATATATATATATATATATATATATATATATATATATATATATATATATATATATATGTATATATACTTAGAACATATAGTAAGTCTTTATCTCGAAAACATACATTCTTCCCTTGAGATTCACCAAAAACTATAACCACATCTGCCTACGGGGACACGGCCGCGGGACGGGAATTGTGTTATTTGGGTGACTCATTTTTTACTACTTGTAAAAAATGAATCACCCAAATAACACATATAAAGTGTTCTTCAAAATATACAGTTTCTTTTTATTCAGACAAAAACTTTTCGCAATACGCATGAGGAATGAATTCCATTAGAAAACAGCCTAAAGTGCTAGGTTAAAGTGCGTGAATAGCCTTGCGCTAAAATACCTATTTGTATATTGCGTAAAAGATTATGAGCAGTTGCAAACGAATACGAGAATCAGCGTTTATAAATTTTTGACAAATACTTATCAAACGCACTCCCGCCCTCGCGTTATAATGGAATGTAAGGATGCTAAGGACTATCGTTATAATTATGTACAAGACAAATGTCGATGATACATTTAACAAGTTGTTAAATTGCTAATACTTTTATCGATTGCCGTAATATAAGTAGAAGTGGAATATTTTTTTTAAATACATTAAGTCTGCGAAACGTCAATCATCATCTGTTATTCAAATATATTATTATCATTGATATAAGAAACCCAAGATACACAATCAGTGTCTCAAAAACGTCCTCCAAAAATGAGCGCACAATTTAAAATTGTGCACTCATTTCAAATGGAATCGCGTCGGCCGCGAACCTGTCAATTTTGTTTCTTTTTGTACATTGCATTGTAAAAACAACTATAAATCTTGCGCTTAAGGTTGGATATGCAAAAACATTTGTTTTTGTCATATCTATCACTATTTAAATGAAATTAGGGACACTTTTGTGTGTCAGTTTTGTTGGGACTGTGCATCTTGGGTTTTTTATATCAATGATTATTATATATGTTGAGGTGCACATACAGGTAAGTTTATTTTACAAAAGACTTTACAAGAGACTTGTAATATTTTTTCGGAAAAAGAAAAATTACAACTTACCTCGCTTATATTTTAGTTATGTAGTTAACACTTAATCATTCTAGAATCGCTATCAAATCACATTAGACACAAGAGGCGTAAGTGTATACATTTATAAAAATTATATTATTTATAATTAAATCTCTGTGCAAGTATCAATTGTCTAAAGGTAGACTTGGTTTTAAAGGTTGGTAAAAGTAATTATAAGTCAACCTTTATAACTCATACAAGTCACAGTTTGATTTAAATGCAAATAGAAATAACGTTATTCAAAAACACTAGAGCCTCAGACGGTCGATTTCGAACGTAAATAGTTAAAAATATATTTTTAAGAAGTATTAAGAATTGAACATAAAGCCAACAGTTGTGTAAAATAGAAAAAGTTTTCATTTATTTTATCATGCCATTAATATTGCCTTAAACTTGATAAAACATGCAATAAGCAGGTCCACTTAGATACAGGTATTTTTACGTCGTATTCAAGTGGTATGTTTATTTTAAAATTTTAATCGTTTTAGTTATCGATACGCAATAACTAAAACCGATTGTATGCATCAGGCCTAATTACATTAAAGTCAATAGTCACTTTTCATACATTAACTAATATAATCATGAACTACAACTTAAATATATTAGGTGTAAACAATTGGTTAAATCATGCGAAATAAGATGTTTACAAGTAGCTAGGATGTGTGCATAGAGTGTACAGACAAGTTGACCAACTATTCCAGTTTACTACGACACAAAAATAATAGGCATCGGTGAAATAATTAATTGTTTTTGATAAATTGTTTTGTGTACATTAAAGTGTTAAATAAATAAATAAATCGAGGAATCAGCAAAAAGAAATGTTTTGGGTATTAGTACATAATTTTTTGGTATGATCTTGTAATAGATTGGTAAAATTAAAAATATATATATATATATCAATAGAATGTCTACAACTAGAGAAAGCTTTTTAACCATAAAAAATATTTGGAAGGTCCAATACATTCGACTTTCTCAGTCTTTATTCGATGTTTATAATATATCAATGTAAATGGCACTAAACAATCTAAGTACTTACCCTTAGGAACATCATTAATAAATTGTAAAATTAAATGTACAAAAATATTTTTCATATCTAATATATTTGAAGCAAAACGCTTTTGTACAGTTTTTTGGAAAGGATTAACAGGCGATTATTCTATCTTCGAAATGAAGAGAGACAATTAGTTTTAGCAGTCATTATAAAAAAAGTTCATTAAAGTCCGAACAAGTAAAAGTTGTTTGGAAATATGGATATTTTTGAAAAATCTGAAAGAATTCTTTCTCTAGAGGATTACAATTTAACGAAAATTTGAATCGACTAGGATTAAATAACAATGAAAAACCTTCGAGCAAAAATAACATGATTCAGTTTTGCCTACAAACTAGGCGCAAGAAAATGACTTGATAATGATATTCACAGAAATACAAAAAATATCGTAATGTTATAAGAGTATCTTCATAGTAATAATCAACCTTATTTCTGTATGTTATGGTTTAGTATCGACTACTGCTCCATTTTACAGACGATTGCTCATAAAAATTGATTAGGCCCTTAGAAAATTCTATGGATTTAACATAGTTACTTTTAAGACGTTTTCGTGAGATGACGCGTTCATACATTGGCTGTTATTCAACGAAATAACACCACAAATGTATTTATTTGTGCCGTTATATTATTAGCCACTTTTAAGGCCGCGATTTTGAATCTGGTATTTTTGATCGAAGTGAAAAACATTACAGTAGTTAGATGTACTGCCAATACGCAATTAATTATAATCTAAGTCCCCTGTAGTCGACGCGTACCGACCTGCCCCTGTCGGTACGAAACATTGAAAATGCGGCGATGGAAGCCACAACTCATCACGCCAGGCCCGAACAGGCGAAACGAGGAGAGTGCCAAATAGGCATGTAGAACGTGGTGTATTAATTCTGTCTGCCAAGCCCTTTAGGGATTTGGCGCGAAGATGTTGTTGTAAGTGACAACATGATGACTGAATAATATTAATAGGAAAATGGTGGTTTCAAGCTTACATTGTGAGTACATAATGTAATTTTATCTCTCGCCGCTTCGACGATAGAACAGCCTTAAAATGTCTTCAGTATCAGATCATATGCGGACTAGTTATCAAAAGTGATTATAGATTTCTGTTGGGAGTCAATGTCACATTTTTATGTTAAATTTATTTTATTACATGTTTTAAAGGTTGCAGTATAATCTGTGCGCATCTCCATGCTAGCAAATATATCTATATTCTATATCTATATTAATATTGTAAATGCGAAAGTTTGGATGTTTGGATGGATGTTTGTTACTCAATCACGTAAAAACTACTGAACGAATTTGAATGAAATTTGGCACACAGGTAGATGATGACCTGGAATAGCACATAGGCTACTTTTTATCCCTGAAAAATTAGATGATCCCGCGGGCTTCACCAAAAACATTTATAATGCAGCGAGCTGCTCGCGGCAGCTAGTAGAATATAAAAACATGTTTTTAGGCGAGCAAAAGCTAAACGTGTTATATGGAATTTGTATCTAACTATCGTAGAATTCTACAACGTCTCGTTTGAGTAGATTACCTGTTGAAAAAATAAATGGTGGGACTTTCATTTCTGTTCGGTAGTTCTTTTCACCATAAATTTCACATAACTTATGATGTTTTTATTTTTATTGATTATAAACTTAGATGTTTGTATTGCATGATTCAGAATTTTGAATAATTTCAAATATAAGCTAATGTATTTACACTATTTCTTTTTTATAGGATACTAGCTCACCCGCGCAGCTTCGCCCGCGAGTAGATTAGCATTTCGTCAAGATAGCTTTTCATACGAATTTCATCCCCTATCTCAACCCTTTACGGGTTGATTTTTGAAAAAGAAATTAGCCTATGTTTGACCCCGGCTCTTCAACTACTTCCATACCAAATTTCAGGAAAATCGGTCCAGCGGTTTACCCGTGAAAGCGTAACAGACGGACAGACAGACTTTCGCATTTATAATATTAGTATGGATAGAAATACTTTTATGTAATAGTTGTAACGTTCAAGAAATGTATTTTATACACTCATTTTGAATAAAAATATATTATTCTATTCTATGATTTTGGTTTGCGGAAGCCAAAGAGTAAGAAATTCATCTCTAAAACAAAACAATGCACCATTAACATTCATGGTGGTGAATGGTGATAGTGTCGTACTACCATATTAACATCGATGATATTTTATACTCTACCCATCTTGAGAAGCATCCGTTTGGTATCCTGTGACATAAAAAATGCTTTATATACAGCCTTATACTTTACTAGCTGCAGCGTGCAGCCCGCTGCATTATAAAAGTTTTTGGTGGGGGAAAGTTTAAAAATCCCGCGGGATCACCTAATTTTCCCGGGATAAATAATATCCTATGTGCTATTCCAGGTCATCATCTACCTGTGTGCGAAATTTCATTTAAATCCGTTGAGTAGTTTTTGCGTGATTGAGTGTGCGTGTTGCGTGATATATATATATATATATATATATATATATATATATATATATATATATATATATATATATATATATATATATATATTATAATATAGAATAATATAGATTATGATATATTCTAATCATTCCTATGATTGCAGCATAGAGAGCTTAGCGTACCACGGATCGTAACTTTAAAAGTATGCAATTACGAGGCTATGCATACTTATAGCAAGCCTCACTACACGAATCGATCCAACCATAGACCGACTTTCAGGCGTCTAAATAAACATCTTCCCATATTTAATCGTGTAAATGTAAATCTACAATCCGATACAAATTGCGACTTTCACGCGACTAAATACAATCTGATACAGAAAACCGTCAAATTCTAATGAACAAAAACAGTTTTGCTTCTAAGCCTTAAAATACGAAGCACGACGGGGTTAATACATGATGATACAAAATAAATGAGTATTAACTAAGATCCTTTCCAATATAT
The DNA here is from genome assembly GCA_036924255.1 of Apodemia mormo. Taxonomy (NCBI): domain Eukaryota; kingdom Metazoa; phylum Arthropoda; class Insecta; order Lepidoptera; family Riodinidae; genus Apodemia; species Apodemia mormo. Next base: position 11,569,580 of record JAUPFN010000019.1, on the reverse strand, counting down.
ATAAAACTCTCCCATACAAATTAACCCTACGTTTCTAACATTATTTATACATCCTTAGGGCTTATGGCTCGCACACACTAGCGACTAGACAACAGGGAAACTCATTTTGTCCAAATAAAGTGCACAAAATCTGTAGCTGCTCATTTAAGATTTAATTGACGATTAAAATTTGACAGTGACAGATTTTTTTTTCTGAAAATGCACTAAAATGTCAAATTCATATTTTAACGAAGTAAATTTTGACTGCCTCGTGGTCTACGGGATAGCCTATTTGATTAAGATCTTGAGGTCCAGGCTCGATCGCCGTGTCGGGCAAAGGCGTTACTAAAGTTTTTTAAGGTTTTTCTCGAAAATTCAAAATTTCAGTATCAGTTCGGAATCTAGTGTATGGTGTGTTATCACTCACGTTCCTCAGAAGAGCAATTAAAGTCGGTCCCGATTATCGCTAGAAATAGTCGATAATCGCTATCTGATCGGTAAACTGCGTATCACCATTGCTGCGTATTATCACCATATTGTGTATCACCACTCATCTTGCCAACCGACAAATCAAAGTATCGTGGTGAATTGGAAACTCTATGGACGTTCGGTTTACCCTGCCTGTACCGCAAGGAAACTGGGCGTCATAATGATGAAATCTTTAGCCGCGTTGAACGATTTTTGGTATGGGATAACTTATGAGTTCGCGTCACCGAAGTAGGCGACATGGTCGTGACGTCATTGAAATATTCTTCTTTATTGTAATTCTTTAGCCGCGTTTAAAAGATTTTTGATAAGGGAAAAATTATTGGTTTGAATTACCGAAATGCCCGAAATGTTCGTGACGGACGTCATATTGAGCGATTTTTGGTAGGGGAAAAATTATGGGTTCGCGTCATTGAATAGTCGTTTCAATGCTTATGACGTCATTGAAGTGAAAACTTCTTTAGCTGCGTTAAGAACTTTTAGCTGCGTTAAGAACTTTCTGGTATGGAAAAAACTGATGAATTCGCGTCACAAAATACGTGATATGTGCTTAATATCATTGAAGTGAAAATTTCTGGAGCCGCGTTAAGAAATTTTTGGTAGGAGAGAAACTTGTAGGTCAGAGTCAACGAAATGCGCGACATGTTCGTGACGTCATTGAAGTGAAAATTTTTTAGCTGCGTTAAGAATTTTTTTGTATATATGTCGCCATTAATTTGTCACTACCGTTAGATTATAATCTACCTAATTTGGTTAGGTTAGGTTAGCAGTTAAATTATAATATCATTTAGGTAGATTTTAACGTAACGGAATTGCTCTCTAGGTAGATTGTAATCTAACGGAATTGACAATTTCACGGCGACATATATACAAAACACATATTATATGCACTTCATTGTTTTGAGTTTTCCCGCCTGTCGGCAGTCCTTAAGACTACTTGTATATTTTTAGACATTATTTTTATTGTTGAGTTCAGACGAGGCTCAGATTTGGTTCCCAACATGGACAAATATTGGCGTGAAGATATTTGTGGATTTATGGGATTAGGTGTGCTTATGTGTTAACTTCCAATCTAGCGTTCTCATAAATTCAATAACCATATTTTGTTGTGAAAACTTTACTCAAATAAAAAACCAGGGTATATTGTATTACCACGTGGTAACCAGTTTAAAATTTCCGTCTTAGTCGTACGTGTATGAAAGCTCCAAGATAGGAAGGCCCGTTTTCCAAATACGATTTGCCTTCGTCCAAAAATACAATAACGCTTTTGATTTTAAATACATTGTGATATTGGCAACTTTTAAACGAAATAAAAGTGCGATAGCATTGTTATAACTCACTCTGATTATTCCTAACTCGCTACAGCTTAACTAGTTAGCTAGCTAAAGGAGAATTCATCGACTAACTTCATGTTGCAAATTTCATGTTATTACTTCATACTAAAGGGAGATTTATCAATTCACTCTCACATTTTTTCCCCTTAACGTGTCAAAATTTAGAAATTCTTAGCCTCACTTAATAAATTGTTAGCCTCATTTAATACATTATACAAAGAACACTGCCCACATTCATACATACCTTGGACTCGTAAATTGAATATAATGTCTTATAACGAAATTCGTGTCAAAATTGTTGTTTTATTATTTAAAAACAAGTTTCATTTACAAAGGTCTCTAAAGAAGTATTAATAATATAATATTTTGACTTTTTTTAAATTACTGACATTTTGCAATACGTGTTTTCATAATAGTATCTTACTGGACAAATGAGCCAAAATATTTCATATTTCGATGAATAAAATTAAATAACAATATATAATTACATCTGTCACTTTCTTTCTAAAAAATATTTTACGATGGTTCCTCTATTCACAGAGGTGGTTATCCTTCCTCTATACTTCATGTGTAAAACAAGAACATTCAACATGGAGGTTTTTTTTTTGTAAATACGTCAAACTGCTCACTGTGGAGACATAAAAAAATGTATTACATTTTTTAAATACATCTTTCGAGAATTTCTATCTAGCTGGTTTATATTTTAAAAAAACTATTGTTTAAGATATAATACGATTTCAGACAAGACCAAGTCCATTGTGGCCAGCCTTTCACACGTGGGTTAAGACAAAGTTGGGCGGATTTTGACTTCAAGTAATTTGTTTAAAAACATACTTTCAATATTTATTACGATTTATATTTAGACTCTAGCTTCTCTGATAAGATCTCACTTTTATATAACTACTTAACATTAAATTTAAGCAATTTATTTTTAAAACGAAGGCAAATCAATCCGCTTACACTACAGTATGTTAAGCCCGAAAAACCTTGGGCTTAGGGTAGGGTCATACGCTTGCTCCCAACAATCTCTCGTCGGCTGAGTGTTCCTCTTCATCAGACCCAGATTTCTCTTTCTTTATTGATTGATATCGAACCTGAAAAATAAATAATTATAACAATAATATCAGTGGACTTATTATACCAATTGATCTAACCTTCAAGTCAGCAATTTTTTTGCTTATTATATGGGTTTTAGTCATCGACATTAATACATAGAATACATTCATAGATAATGAAAGATACTCATCACATGTATGTGTAAACATCACAGCTAAAATCTTTATTGTTTTTAACACTTTCTATATCTTCACGTCAAAAAATAACCTATGAGTTACCATCGAAGAGGTAACCTATTAATAAAAGGCCGTCAACGTAATTGCAAAACCTCGCTAGTGGTATCCATGAACGGCTGTGAACACTTACCATCAGCCCGATTAGGATAAGAAGCGTGTGATATATCGCGTGTGAATCGCTATAAAAGAGGCTTGACCAATGGGAATCGAAATCTCGTATATTCGACGTGACGCAACGAGGAAACGTTCTTCTTATTGGTCAAACCACTCTTATATCGAAGCGACATATCAGACGCTGTTTATCCTAAGCGGGCTAGTAAGCCTTCTGTCTTTCCAAACTAGAAACCGACAACGATAAGCTCTGACGCTATTGCGGCAGAAGTAGGCAAGGCGGAGGTTCCAAACATCCACGCGAGACGTTGCGTGACTCTACCACCTAGTAGTCACGATTGTAATGACACATGTAGCCAATCGGTCACCTTTTACGACCTGCCTGGCAAAACGACAGTTGATCTATTGTTTTAAAGAGGCCCGGATCAACACAGGGTTATTAATAATAATAAAATAATAAAAAAAACATTTTATTGCCAATAAAAAAATAGTTTAAAACCTAAAATATCATACTTAAATAAAGCTAAAATTATAAAACTAAAATTCCATATAAAACACACAAAATTAATACATCAACATATTTATTTATTTTGGCAAAAGGGACAATTCAGCTTATACTTTGCCAGTAGCCATCGCCTGACTGTGAAGCGCTGATTTTAAATTGTTCCTAGCTCTGTGATAAACTTAGAGCTATTTTTTGTAATTGGTTAACAGTAATAAGATTTTATTAAGTAATCTATACTAATATTATAAAATTGTAGAGTTTGTTTGTTTGTTTGTTTGGTTGTACGCGGTAATCGCGAAAACTGCTGACCTGATTTGAATCATTCTTTTTGAGTTAGATAGTCTGTTTATCGAGGAAGGTTATAGGCTATATAACATCTTGCTACGATCAGTAAGAGCGGAGTAAACAAAGTCCGCGCGAACGAAGTCGCGGGCAACAGCTAGTACTACATACATACACAGATAAACGTTCATCTTTATATAAATAGTAGTGACATTAATATGTTTCTGCACTTCTATGTACTAATGCACCACACTAGTATTGTGCTAATGTGTCATATACATGGTGTATGTGATGCATTAGCACTATTAAACTTTTAACCGCCGGACTTTTTATCAATTGACGTGCCCCCAGCGCCCAGCATATTGAATCGAACAATAAATACCTACAACAAATAGGGTTGTAAGTTTTAAAAACAAATAAAACATCGATAGATTTATTAGTAGGTATTGCATTAAATTAAGTATTCTTATACTGAACTATAACTATACCGAATGAAACTCGCATTTTCATTTTTTTTATTGGTACGACTCGCCCGGGCGTAAATATGTTACGGTACCACCGCCTTACCTATTCCTTCCGTTAAAACCAGTGTTAGCCGCTGTCGTGTTTCGCTTGGATAAGGTAGCCGGTAAACTTGCGCATGAGACATAACATCCCTGTCTCGAGGTTAGTAGCGCACCAGTAAGATTCTTGGTGTGTACAGGCGGCGGTTGTCTCTTACCATTAGGATCATCACCTTCTAGAATTCGTATCAATTCTTCAGCAGTCGTCGTGGTAAATATCAATGTTTAAGACACAAACGTAAAACTTACTAACTTGTATTACTACTATTATAACACGCGCAACACTAATGGAAAATTCCATACGGCTCGATATGACGTCATGAACGGTCGTGTTTATTCGACGTAGGCGCTGACTATACTGTCGAAAAGGACACAATCTAGGGATGGGAATTTGCATTTACAGGTGTCCGTACAAAAATAACGAAATCGCCAATTTCTTACAAAATTATAGATTTACACAGAGCAAAAAAAACATGTTCTTAAATAACAATTACTTAATGTACTTTTTTAATTTAGTAACTTAGTATTTAATATAATATTTTTGTTTATGCTATATTCCATATCTTAGATATTCTAACATTATGTCTCATCACTACTGTCGGATAAACACGACATAGGCGTTGGAAGTCAATATACTTTCTCTGGGATAATATTAGTAAATTTACCATTATTGAAATAGTCTTTATTTTGTTTCTTGGTATAGTACATCTGAATTATAAAACTAAATAAAAGGTTGAATATGTAAACTTTCGAAAAAAGAATGTATTTTAGGCTAAAACATCGTAATAAGTTTAGAAATTGAATAAATAATACACAGGGTTTTGTGCCGGATAAATTCGACTCAAGCGGAATAAGCCCGAATTTTTTTGTCGGATAAATCCGACTCAGGCGGTGAAAAGATTAAGTATTATGAATGAGAACATGTGTGTGTGTTTTATATAATAGATAAATGATCGATTAAAATTGAGATGATTGAACGCCTCTATTTTTCGTGCGTATGACGTCACAGAGCCTTAAACTCCACTAGCACCGTACAGATATCGATGCCGATAAGTCAATTGTAGATTTTTCAATTGTATTGCAGACATTTCGCAAAATTTAATGTCACTGGCATAGAAACATTTCAACTAAAGTTTAGTCAGTAAATAAAACTAAAGTTTTATGCAATTAAATACAAACTAAATATAAAAATAACAGTACAGGTGTAACGTTAGGACAATACTATTTTTTAAACCAAAAATTTTAATCACTTGTTTAATCACTTGCATATTACCTATTGTAATGTAATGGAGGCATAATGTATTTTGATATGCAATGTATTTTAACACCCCCTGCCTCTGAGTGCTCGTAAAGCGGCATGTCTAAGTTATTGCATGTAATAAACAATAACAATCAGTTGCTAATCGCAAATCAGCGATGGACATTACCATCCATTGTGTACATAGCTGGGCACCCTTAATTAAATAATTAACTTTGTTAATCGCCAATCCGTTACTAAAAAAATTAACTTCATTAAACGTTAAAGTGTTACATTTCGGAAACATTCGTTATCATGTTTCCGAATTAACATGTAATATTTTTTTATTTTTTATATTATTAATCGTTGCGTTCTATAAAAACAAATCACTTATCACTCTAAGTGCCACGAGCGCTGATATGGAAACTATTAAACGCATAATTTTTTATTATATACAATTATTTTTGTTTTATTATATTAAATACAATTTATTAGTTATAATATATGTTTGTTTGCGTTAATTCAAATTATATAATGAATAATGGTTTCTCAAGATACAGGCTCTGCCTAGTTTGAAAGCCCCTGGTAATTCTCAATAACAATGTTTTAGTTAAGTTCATATATGTAATGTATTTCTGATAAATTTACTTGTAACTCGAATATTGAAATAAATTATTATTATTATTTATCATACATACCCTCCCTTAACCCTACATATGAACCCAATTTCTTCGCAGTTTTTTTCTTACTTACACGCTCCGTCAAGGCTAGTTTCGCAAAGCACGCGCCGAACTGCGACCGGCACTTGTCGACCGGCCCGCACGTTCTTGTCAGAACGTGTTATTTCTGCGGTGTTTGGTAAATGTTAGGTATTGGGTTAACAAATTTAAGGAAATGTAACGGAAATTAACGAGTCCATTAACATTGTTTAAAGTTAACTTAAAAGTTAATCAGTTAATTGAAATGTTAACTACGTTAACAACTTATGGATTAACAAGTTAATGCCCAGCTATAAATGTACATTGTTAAAATGCAGGTGACTTCCTATCGTAATTTGTTCATTCGTCTTTGCCTTATTCACAAAGGAATAGTCACGGCGTGTTTCTTAATTAGATTATTAACAAAAATTACTCACTTTAGTCTTAATTTTCGAACTAACTCCCCGTGGATGATACATAAGGAAGTTGTCAGTCACCCAAAATATTAAAATCTGAAAATAATACACAAACATTGCTTTAAAATTTCATAATGGATAGTCATTTATATAATTGTTACACATTGACATAATTTTATGAAGAATATATTGGAATACTAGCTGTAGCGTGCAGTCCGCTGCATTATAAAAGTTTTTAATGAATCCCATGGAAAAAATGCAATTTTCAGGGTAAAAAAGTAGCCTAAAGGCTATTCCAGGTCATCATCTATCTGCATGCCCAATTTCATCAAAATTCGTTACGTAGTTTTGCATGATTGAGTAACAAACATCCATCTATCCATACATCAAACCATCCAAACTTTCGCATTTATAATATTATTATAGATGCCTCGTTAGCTTAGCGTTAGTCGTTTTGCACGGGTCTTGGTTTCGATTTCTGCTCTGGCTAAGTTGTTGTGAAGTTATTTGTGTCTGGAAAAATTTCAGTATCATCCCCCATGCAAGCTTTGAAAAAACACTTAAAACTGTTATTCCTGGTTATCGCAATTAACAAGCAGAAATCGCTCAATTATTAGAGCGATAGAAAGCAACATTCATTTTAACACAAGATAAACAGCTAGTGTTTATATAAAAAAGGTATGATGCATAAAAAAAATTAAACATACAAAGGGTGCATTGTATTGGTGGCACTTACATTTAATTATTTGATTGATTGCTTATGCTAAGAATAAAGTACACATTTTTCTGGCTTAAATGTGTTCTATAATCTGTTGTAATTGTGAATTACTCCAGCATTAATAAACCCGATCCGAAAAAATATGTGTGATTGTATTTACAAAGTGTAGCACTTACATTAACAAAAAATGGTATTATAAGCATCACAACAGCAAGCTCAAGTCTTGGATCAGAAACCGGCGAAAGGCGTAACGTCGACAGGACAGCGACAACCGGGGGTAGTCGCAACACTAAAGCTAGTACTGATTTAGCGAATGTTGCGAGCGCCGCATAAAGAACACATTGACATATCCATGCTGCACACATTGGCGGTTTACCTGCAATGAAAAGCACATTAATTAATAAGCAACTTAATGAATGTGGCATTATTTGTAATAAAAAAAGCTTTATTAGTATTTTTTTAGGCTGCCTTTTGTTATATTTAACCAATAAACCACTTAACAGCAGACAAAGGCCAATTCTACTTAGTTCGTGGAGATCCCGGTTCTTACTTGGGCCATCCTAAAAAAATCTTGCCAGTAGCCAAAATTCTGAGAGTACTTGGTCCCATTAATTGCAACAAGAGATAGTTGGTACATGTAATAAATAACAATAAAGATCACTACCCATTTTCTTAGTCATAAAAATGGTAAATCTTGGTTAAATGTTGTGCCTATTGATATTTGCCTACGGAACTAGGGATCTAGCATATTTTGTCTTTTCAAAGCTTTCTTAAAAAATTGTTCCGAGTAAAAACATTGTATTCAATATGGAAAATTGTTATGAATCCACACAATATGTCATTTTATAATACTAAAAGCTAGATGTGACATAGAAAACCTTAAAATATGTTTATATTTTATACCCTATGTGTTATTCTGATCTATCTGCTATACTAAAAGTTTCACTGAAATTCATTCAGTCGTTTTTATGTGAAAGAGTAACAAAAACCAACATCTTCAAAAACTTTCGTATTAATAATAAGAATATATAAGAATATATTTGATAAAAAAATATCTATACATATAATAAAATCGTAGGAAATTCAAAACCGTACATTGAATATTTTTTTAAAAGAATACTTGGGGCGTGATCTACAATCGATATTGAAGCCAAAAATATAGTTTTTAGAATTTTTGTCTGCTTGTCTGTATGTATGTCTGGGGTAAACTCAAAAAGTACTGCATGGATTTACTTCAAATTTTGCATGAATATTACTAACAGGTCGGGTCAACATATAGGCTATATATTATCACACTATCACATATGGGGGAGTCTTCTTGCAACTTCGTCCGCGATTTAATATATAATTAATATATTAATATACCTGGTGAAAGAGATAATATACCGAAAAATTAATAAAACATGCCTTTTTAGGTTTTAGTGACTGTCGCAATTCCTGTTATGTGGGAGATGCAAAATTTCCGCCCCATGCAATGTAAAACGTACATTAACCGGACTTGTCACGCCCTCGGAACTCCCAAACAAACTTTAAATGTTACTATTTTTCTTTTTAGAAAAAAAAACATTGCAGAGTATTATCATAAATTAAATTATACAAAGCAAAGGTTAAAAAACATCAAAAACATAAAAATTTTCCCACACAAATTTTCGACAGTTTCCATCTCAGAATCATGGCCCCATTCTATAGTTTCGACTTTCGGTAGACCATCAGTTACATGCTGTATTGTACTATAATTTATTAAATAAAAGTCTTAAAACAAATGGCAAATGAATGAAATACACACTCAATAATATTGGAATAGAGTTTCATTTCCAAAATTTTTACTTTTTATTATATTGTTTCCAAATGGCCAGCTCTAAAAACTTTAGTTTAATCCTCTTATATAAGTTACTATCTGTTACCCGCAATATAACCAATTATTAACCACCTGATACCACAGAGAATTGAGGATGAAATGTATGTCACTCAAGAATAATGTAGCTTCCTACTAGCTAAAAAATTTTCAATATAGGTAGTAGTTAAGAAATTAATTGCTACAAACAAACTCACAAACTACCTTTTTATATTAGTATAGATTAAGCAATGTTGGTAATAGATGAAAAAATATAAAATATGTGATATGTAAATATCTTACCATATTCTCCAAAATTAATCAATGGTATGTCATAATTTCTGGCACAATATTGTGCTAGTCTAATGCCTGCCCAAATGATTAACAAGCCTAGGGTCGAGTCTAACATAAAATTTACAATATACCTGTAAAAAATAACATTCATATTGAAGTTTGGATGTGTAACATCTTTATTCTCACTTTCCTAAAATATGTGGATTCCCTCCATGTTGGTCTTGACTCCTTTGAAGTATAGACCATCTGTCATTCTGCCAGTCAGTTTGTAAGAGGCGAAAGATTAGCTATGTGAGTCACTACCATTAAAGCTACTAGGTGGTAGAGTTCTGCATTTTATCAGCCAGGTCTGGTACCTGTACTGGTATAAGGTAGTTGGTAAACTTATGCACATCGCATTAACACCCCACTAAAAGTGACGAATTATGATACTTTTTGATGATGATTATGAAAAATTATACTTTTTATAGGAAAAAGATCTAAGTTAATATCAGCAGTATTTGGCTTTGTTTTTTTGATTGATGTCTTAGGAAATATTTTTGAATTACTTTGAACCTAAAGGCTCCTAAAATATATTTTTTTATAATTATTTTAAAGTTTGTAGTTCTGAGTTTAAACAGTAAATTTGAACTTTTGGATAAATTCTATTTAAGTTTTGCAACGTCTAGATAAATCTTACTTCTTAAGATGGTACTTGTGACTATTGTTATTAATTATCACAATAAAACGAACCACAAGTGTTTCACAAAATGAGAAAAAAATTTAAAAATGTTGTTAGGTGAAAATTACGAAAAAAAATCATAAAAATCTGTAAACTGATTGACCCTGAAACCTTCCGCTAAATTAAGGTGTTTTAAGCACGAAGGAGCAAAAATAATACCTAAGCATAGATTTTGAGTCAATTCACAATTTCTGATACAGTTTTTTAAGTAGAAGAGCTGATTAGATTTAAAAATTGATCGGTATATTAGTCTGAAAGTTATTTTACAAATATGAAGTGAGTTTTCTGTAAACAACAAAAAATTAATACTTGAAAAACATTTGAAAACTTGATTTGAATTTGATTTTTGAAACTATTCAAACTAGTTTTTTAAGTACTAAGTTATTCTAAAATTATTGATTCAAAAATTTCAAAGTATGTCAAAAAAAAAAACACAACATTTTTGTCAACAATAACTCCTTAACGGATTAACCGATTTTACTGCAATTTGTGCATTAGACGCATTTTATTGAAGAAAAGAGCTGATTAGATATTGTACTAAATCGGTACATTAATCCAGAAGTTATATTAAAAAAATATATTTTGCCATGATTTTTTTGAGGTGTTTTCAATATTTCCCTAAATCTCCTGAACTGTATTGGTTTATATTTTTAGAAATTCTAAGTTGAGCACAATCCAATCGAATTCCATCAACCGCATTTAAATTGGTCAAGCCGTTGAAAAATTTATAAGACCTTTTTATACACACATACACATACTGACATCATGGTGAACAAAGGATCCTAGGACCTCAAAATGTGAAGATCTGGTGGAAACTCATTTTTCAAAAATCATGACAAAATCAGTAACTTCCTTATCTACATATGTAGCTGTTAGAGATGGGTCGGACTAGGTAAATCAGAGACTAGGTGCATCTAGTCCTAGTCTGTAAAAATACCTGTTCCACCTAGTCCACCTAGTCCTAACGATACTATGATCTTATTTTGTGAAATTGATACTATGAACAATAAGTATACGTATGTGTTCTTAAAAGTAATTGAATATTATAATATTTTCTAACACTTACGCGAGACATTTACACAAATGAAACTAAGTTTTAAGCTAAGTATCACGTTTTTTCTGATTTTTATACCCCCGACGTTAGATGTTTTTTCGCTAAACGATTTCTGTAATTCGATACCGAACTTAATTACACTTTACGTATTTTACATTCTTCCATATTTTGCCTTTTATCTACAAAACGTTCCCAAACGATATTGCTACGTTTAGGGCACCATTATTATACCTAATTATAAAATAAAAAGTTCAGAGTCACCGATTAAATACTAACAATAGCCTTTTATGCCATTAACAAACACGTAATCTGAAAAAACTTTATGATGAAATCACGTCCACGATTCTAGATTAGTTACCTATTCTCAATGAAGTATTTGATCGAGTATCGCATATTATGACGTATAAACCGGTATTCAGCTGTTAGCTCGGCGGTCGGCCATATGTAGCGAGAGACCGGGACGGAGCATATATATTGTATAACGGTATCTCACTCTTGTGAGAGCGGGAAAAAGAATACAAATCGTATTGCTTCATCTCGTTAGCATTTTGTCATGGGTGAGCCAGATAGCAAAACACATTTTCACAAAAGAGTAAAGGAAACAGTGCAGCGAATGCGATGAGTGAGTGCTATAATATTATAATACTACTAGACTACAGGACTATACGGACTTAGTCTTGTGAAAAATGGAACAGGTGCCGCCTAGTATCGTAAAATACCTAGTATTCGTACCTGTTCTAGTATTTACGACTCATCTCTAGTAGCTGTTTATTGAAGAAAAGAGCTGATTAGATATTGTACTAAATCGGTACATTAATCCAGAAGTTATATTTAAAAAAAAATATTTTGCCATGATTTTTTTTAAGAGCGTTTTCAATATTTCTCAAAATCTCCTGAACCATATTGGTTTATATTTTTAGAAATTCTAAGTTGAGCACAATCTAATTGAATTCCATCAAACACACACACATACACATACATAAACATACTGACGTCATGGTGAACAAAGGATCCTAGGCCCTCAAAATGTGAAGATCAGGTGGAAACTCATTTTTCGAAAATCATAACAAAATCAGTAACTTCCTTATCTACATATGTAGCTGAAAGTTAAAAAATCCTTCCTCCTAAACTACACAGAATTGGATAATGGGATAACATATTGGATAATGGATAATGGGATAACACATGGGGGTGTTGTGGATAGCCTTTAATATAAGGCCTCTAATTTCAATTTTGATTGTCAACACTTAGCTTGTTTATTTCTTAAAAATTTTGTGTATGAATATGTTGTATAACATGTTTTTGTATGACAATACCTCCTATGATAGCAATTAGCAATTCCTCATTGCCATTATTTGTGTTTAAGTGACTCTGAATGTTTTGGTCTTGGATAATCTATTTTTTTAAATAATATTCATTACCATGTACACGGATTCCCAGTAAGATGTGGTGACAACCACACATTTGCAGCATGGATTATAAGAGCCCCCAACCCTTGTTTTGATGTATCGTAAAACCATATCAGCCATGGACGTCTAGCATAGCGAGGCTCACAAAATCTTTTACCTGAAAAAAGGTTGTTAGATAATTTAGCGCGTTTTAATATGATCAAAATCAAGCTATGAATTATTTTTTATAATTATTTTACGTAAAAGTTCATAGAAAGTTTAATATAAACTGACACTTGACCTTCGTGGGATAACATTATCAACTTACCTATTAAACATGTGAATGCTAAAACGGCTAATAAAAACTGCATAAACCAGCCATATGTGTCTGTGAGAGCATCTTTAGAACAATGTAATTCTGACCAATATATATAATCTGAACTATTATTCATTTTTCATTTCTCCCTAAACAGATTTTAATATCAAATAGTTTACACTTTTTTTGTATATTTGTCAACAATACATGTTACAACTGCTACTCAAAAACATATTCAAATCATTAGACATTACAATTTATTTATACCTACATTAGATACGTATCTATGTAATTAAATTAAAATTAATGTTTTGAACCACTTTTGAACACTCAAAAAATAATGAACACAGATAATGAATCAAATGTTGACACCAAGGAAGTTATATTCTACCCGGAATGCTTACACGCGCTTCAAAATCGTTCCGAAGAGTACCACGACATGAGTGGAGTGTGTCTCTTTCTACTAAATAAAGCGCCAATCGCCATATATAAATGTGGCCATGCGTAGTTTGCAAATTACTACTAAGTAATTCTACTAATTTGAGAAACAGTTTTTGCATTGCATAAGTAATAACGTTATAATTAAAATAAGCACATTTTGGAACTCACTATGTTAATTACAATACATTTTATGCTAATGCATTTATCGACGTGTATGAATAAAAGGGATTTAACGATTACCGAATATATATAAAAATCTACCATCCGAAAGTTTTATTTATACTGGCAATTGCAAGAAAGGGACAACATCCACTCATGTCGTTGTCTTGCTCAGAACGTTTTTCCCCTCTGTTATGTAAGAAACAAATGTCAACTTTATTTGGATAGAAATAAAGTACATTTTTATTTTTCAAATATTGCTTCGTAGTAATTCCAGTTATCGTATATAAGTTCCTTGGTTGACACTGACAAGTGACAACCTCGTAGAGACTAGAGACTAGAGAGTATAAGTTGATATAAGTGTTCTGTGCTGACTAAGGAAGTTATATTCTAGGAATGTTCACACGCGCTTCAAAATCGTTCCGAAGAGTACCACGACATGGGTGGAGTGTGTCTCTTTCTACTGAATAAAGCGCTAATCGCCATATATAGTGCGGCCATGCGTTGTTTGCAAATTACTACTAAGTAATTCTACTAATTTGAGAAACAGTTTTTGAATTGCATAATTAATTACGTAATAATTAAATTAAGCACATTTTGGAACTCACTACGTTGATTAAAAAATATTATGCTAATTTATTTATCGAAGTGTATGAATAAAAAGGACTTAACGATTACCGAATGTGTAAAAATCTACCATTTAGATAGTTTTATTTACACTGGCAATTGCAAGAAAGGGACAATATCTGTGCACTACAGGCGGGGAGCCAGCGGACTGTAAATTTGGTTTATCTTCTTCGACGCCTCACCAGCCGTAGTGCTTTTTGGTTGAGCCGAATCTGCCGGAGAAATAATCGAGACCACAACTGTTCGTTGCAAAGGCGCTTTATTGTAACGAAATAAATAGCAATAATGCTAGCACCGTTGCAAATATTCACTATTCTATGGGAGAGCCAGTACTTGCCTTACCTAACACTGCCCTACTCTAAAGCTGGTACCCTATGGATGTACTAAAGCCCAGGAACTTGTCTGGGAAACTTATTGAGTCGTAACGAAACTGTAACTTTATCGGAACGGAACTGGAACGGAACTGATTGTATGGCCGCGCTCTTCGACATTTATAGCGCGCGGCCAGACGGGCGGCGGAAATCTACAAAGACAAATGGCGCCGGGTGTGGCGCCACAATGTCTGGGATTTGTTAAAATCCTACTTTTCGTAATCTAATCTTAATAATTTTATCTTAGGTAGCTTCTCCTACCTCTAATTACCTAGTTTGGCCCTCTAGCGAGTGCAACGGTACTACCTTTTACAAATATATGCAAAACAAACTACGTAATGCCCTAAGACCTACCGAAATCTAAATACAATGTGTTATTTTTTATTTATATACAAGGATCTAACACAAATAAACTTATATAATAACAAACAAGAGTGTTATATACATTATTCGTTCTTACAGGACCTCGGAAACTCTTACAATTACAGAGTTGTACGCCTTTTCAGGTCGTACTATCCTGTTATCTATCTTTATATTACCGAAAAGTGTCTAAACATATGCCTAAGGCTTATACTTACATTATACATACTATTTACAATCGTAAAACATTTGTTTTAACAAAGAATTTTGCACTTTTCGGATTTTCGTAATTGCGAGTTCCCGCATATAAATATTATCTCGCAAGAGTCGACTCGTAATGGCGTCAACTGCGTGGAACTCGCTTTATTCGTAATATGCCTAATAGGCAACGATCATAGCTACATAAAGCTTTATTATTTCTATACAACAAGCTGTAGGTAGGTCTTAGGGCGAATAAAAGACGAAAACGAACATTATTTATTATAGAAAACTTACGAACTAAACGAAATACACATTCTATCCTGCCTTACTATCTATTTACATTAATATTTACAATAAAACATGTCTGTGCTGCACAATATCCACTCTTGTCGATGTCTTGCTCAGAACGTTTTTCCCATCTGTTAAGTAAGAAAGAAATGTCAACTTTGTCACTAAAGGAATAAAGTACATTTTTATTTTTCAAATATTGCTTCGTAACAATTCCAGTTATAGTATATAAGTTCCTTGGTGCTGACAACTGACAAGTTACTTTATGCCCAAGGAAGTTACATTCTACCCGGAATATTCACAAGCGCTTTAAAATCGATCCGAAGAGTACCACGACATAAGTGGAGTGTGTCTCTTTCTACTAAATAAAGCGCCAATCGCCATATATAAGTGCGGTCATGCGTAATTTGCAAGTTACTACTAAGTAATTCTACTAATTTGAGAAACACTTTTTGCATTGCATAAGTAATTACGTAATAATTCAAATGAGCACATTTTAGAACTCACTATGTTAATTACAATACATTTTGTGCTAATGTATTTATCGACGTGTATGAATAACCGCTCACAACACCAGCCATTTTCGTATTTTTTTCTAAAAACACACGGACCGTTACGCGCACGCGTTTCGAGTCCGTTCCGATGGACCGTGGTCACAATAATGGTTTATGAGTTGTTTGGATTGAATCCGATACTGTAAAGCGTATATTTTTTAAGAGGTCTTGAGCACTGCAATACACTGGTGTTAGAATTGTTTAATTTAAATGACTTAAGCTACAAAATAATTCAGGTGTAACACGACACTTTGAGAAAAATATGACTACTTGTTAGTCGAGGATTTTTAATTCAAAAAGTAAATCGATGACCTATGCTTTTTATATTTTTTTATATAATTGATAAACATATACATACGGAAAAAAATAAACAACATATATTATAGTACAAAAGATAGTTTTATTAATAAAATTATTTACACTGGTAATTGCAAGAAAGGGACAACATCCACTCTTGTCATTGTCTTGCTCAGAACGTTTTTCCCCTCTGTTAAGTAAAAAACTAATGTCAACTTTAAAATTAGCAAAGTAAAGTATATTTTTACTTTTCAAATATTGCTTCGTAGTAATTCCAGTTATGGTATATAAGTTCCTTGTTGATAACTCTGTCCATAGACTAAACGTATTTTTTATCTATCACCTGTCACCTGTGTGACGTCTATGACGTTTATGTTCTCTTTGATCAAAATCTTTGGCTGTGGTTACCGCCATTTTTGTCGTGTTTCAGCTAATTTGTTTCGATTTTGCAGTTTGGGTTTTTATTAATATAAATAAATAAATTGGTATGATTAAAATCCTGTAAGCAGAAATAACATATTGAAGAAAGAAAATTCCTCTTCAACTGCTGACTTGCTGGTAAGTACAAATATAATTTAATAAATTTAATGCTCACGTCATGGTATCGATTCTATAAAACCGGCATTCGTGAAGTCGTTAAAATTTAGCTGCTAAGCGTATAGCGCAAACAATTATCTTACCACAGAGATACAGCCATAAAATATGAGCATGTTTTTTAGGTTAGAGGAAACAATATAAAACTTGAAGAAATTTTTAACTTAGACGTCGAAACTTGGTGAAGCGTTCGTTAGAAAACAACGCAATAGAAATGTAGTATTCAACTTTAATTTTGTTACAAAGGATGTTCTTGAATCCTATGAAAGCAATGAATTTCTCATAATTCTGTGGTAATGTAGTCAGTGTTGTCTGGATATAAAGTACAACAAACTTCATACAACGCTGTCCATTCGTTTCATTGTGCAGGCTTTTAATATCAATTGAACAACAACAATTTTAGTATTAAGGTTAGGACCCTACAATGTAGTTAATTTGGACCTATGTTTGGCTTTCAATAAAAAATATGCAACTACACCTAGCTATGCTAGACCTATTAGTATAGTAGTTTTAATATGTACCACCTCTTATTGTTTCTCTGTATAAGATGAGGTTGGATAGGATATAATGCCCTTAGGCGTTAAGTTTAACCTTTGTACCATTAATATAAAAAAGAAAGATACGTTACATTCTTTAGATTTCACTAAACTAGGCTTGGCAGAATACATATACACCAACACACACACACACATCTGTTATCACAATTGTAAACATGGAAACAAAGACAGAGATAGGGTGGATACACTTGTAAGAGCGAAATTTCATTAGCCAATAGCCACGGACCACCTCATCGCCATGGTTACCGATAAACAAAGAAAAATCCTATTTTTAAACAAATTTAATATTTTAGCTGTACTTACGAATGAAAAGTAATCCCATGTGTCTTATTTTTTTCCCTTGAGTGATTATAACACTATTTAAATACACAAGAAAGCATTTTGAAGCGTGTTTAATGATAAAAACAATCGGAAAGTAGAAGCGTTCGATGTTATGATGTCCCGCATGTGACTGAGTGGCATACTACAAGCACTGTGTACACGGACCTAGTTTTGTAGGACCAGGCGCTGTGACTAGGTAACATATCTTCCTCTTTTATATCAATGTTTTGTACATTTTTTTTGTGCATGAATTTAAATAAACTAGTATTAATGATTTTGTAAATACATAGAAATTATACACTTGATTGCATTCCCCCATTGTAAAACTAAAACAAAGTTCGAACATGAGTCTTATCAAAACAACACTGAACAACACTAGCTCAGATTTAAGATACAGTCACAAATGTAACTGTATGCTGTTCTTGAGTGTTTAAATGTCTGTTTGGAATCCCCCGCAATTGTCAACCGAAAACATCCATAGATTATGCTCTGGATGCTGCATGTATTTGTGTTCCAGAAAGACTTGGGTACGGAAGAGCTTACACATGGTTTTATAATAATATGACAGATAATTGTTTTTCAACATCATTTTTAACTACATTCAGGATAAAAACATTGATGTTCATTCAAACTTCAAATAAAGTTTACACAAATGCTCAGCTTGCTAATCAATGTGGAAACAAAGTTTGTATTTGTATAACAGGCTAGTCTAGACTACTTTCTTTTTGTTTATGCCATGGACTCGAATATTTTTTTTTTAAATGGACTTAAGCAGTTGGTCCAAGTGATCTCTTCTAAGAAACGGGGGCAAGTGGTGTGCTCAGCCAGAGTTTAAGTGGACTAAAACAGCCCCGCCTAAGGATGACTCTTGTGAAACCGAACTTCAGCTTAGAGCATTATCTTGACCATTAGTGGAAGTGTAATTGGCATTAGGATTTTGATTGTTAATGACTTTAACCTGCATATCGTTTTTTTTTTATATCATAAGATAGCAAACAAGCAGATGGGTCTCCCGATGGAAAGAGTCAACTATCGCCTATAGACACCAAAGGTGTTATTGGTACGTTGCTATCTTATGGTGAGGTCTAATGCCACATGCATAAGTTTACCGGCTACCTTACCCTCCAAACCGGAACACGACAGCGACAAGCACTGATGCTATTGCGGCAGGAATAGGTAAGGCGAGGGTACCAGACCCGGGCGAGACAATGCAGAACTCTACCACTTAGTAGTCACGATGGTAGTGACTTGCATAGCCAATCGGTCGCCTTTTACGACATGCCTGGCAGAACGGCAGTTGGTCTATTCTTCAAAGGACATTGTTCAACTTATTGCCCTTTGATTCGTCTCCGAAAAACCGTTCCCGACGCGAGCGCACGAGTCGCGAAGCGAATAGCGAGCGCACTGTTTACACATTCGTGTAAACAGTGCGCTCGCTATTCGCCTTGCCACTCGCCTCGCTATTCGAGCGAATGTGTAAACCCGACATTAGAATTACTACCGGATCGTAACGCGGCCTCACACTGAGAAGATCCAGTGGAAGCAACTCTGTGGGCGTGTCTTGTTTTTCTTATAATTTACAAAATCCCATGAGTTCATTCAATCAAAATGATAACATTTACACATTTTCAAATTACATAATAAGAAGTTCTTAGTTTAACGTTTTAACTTGTCAGCAGAAATTCATTCAAATTAATATATATTTTTTCTAATAGCAAATTAAATAAGCAGAATTAATGCCAATATAATGATACTGGCGAAATCTGTCTAACGGTAAGTGTTACAGTACACAACTACTCCCCCTCCAAGCAATATCGAGATAAAGTTGAAAAAGTCATCTTGCTTTCGGCCTATATGGTCGCGGCGAAAACGCAACTCCGCGTGGCTTGAAAATCCGCGCCGCGCGAATTTCCCCTCACACGCTGCGCCGCCGCCGCCGGTTCGCGTGTCCGGGCGGTACTCAGATTTCGCCACTATCATTTTCTTTCCAATATTAAACATATAAATCTGACAACCCTCAAATTACGATGTAAGATTTTGACTTTTGGATCACATAAAAGTGAATATTTTAAGTGTATTTATATGTTTGAATCTCATTCTCGAATCTCCCGAAATCCCGAAAAAAATGAATCTTCCCGAATCTCATTCTCAAACTTATTCTCGCTCTTTTAGTGTTCAGGGCGTTAAGTTATGGAATTCACTCCCGTTTGACGTTCGTGATAGCCCATCCCTGCCAGTTTTAAAAAAAAACGCTTAAGAAATCACTATCTGTCATTTTCATAAAAAATTAGTTACTTATAGCCATTCAGAATGTGATATATATTTATATATCAAATCTGATTTTGGAGAAAATACAGAAATCACAGGGTGCTAGGTCGAGGCTATGCGCTGGATGAGTGACGATATTTACTTTTTCGGAAGCTAAAAATGACTTTGTTTTGTTGGCCGTGTGTGAAGAAGCGTTATCATGGTATAGGAGAATGCGGCTTTTGGGTCGTCTTTCGCGAACTTTTTCTAACACCCTGGGTAAACAAATGGTAGAATACCACTCGGCATTAACACTCTTTTGATCTTCAAGTGGAATTGTACAGATGGGACCTGTAGCTGAGAAAAAAAACGCGATCATTTTTTTACCAACGTTTCTCGCCTGTCTCACTTTTGTTGGCCTGTTCTCATTTTCAAACACCCATTCACAAGATTGCTGTTTTTTTTTTTCGGGTTCAAAACAATAAATCCACGTTTCGTCTCCTGTGTCAGTGTCATAAAAACAGCATTAAAATGTCTGTGGTCGTACTTCAGTAGCATTTGTGAGCACCATTCCACGCGAGCCCACTTCTGCTCCGCTGTCAGTTCATGAGGGATCCAACGACAACAAAGTTTCTGAACTTTCAATTCTTCGTGTAAAATTTTCTGAATTTGGCTCATACCAATCCCCAATAGTCCTCGAATTTTATCATAGGTAATCCGGGAGTTTCCTTCAATTAACCGCTTAACAGTAGCCACATTATTTTCGTTGACGGCAGTTGAAGGCCGCCCTTCACAAAATTCGTCATGTAAAGAAACTCGACCTCTCTCAAATTCAGAAAACCATCGCCTCACGGTGCTCAAACAAGGTGCTGCTCTCCCAAAAGCATTTTGAAGACGAGTGGCACAGTCTTGCGCAGAAAGAGATTTTCGTTGCGTACGTAGAAACTAGAACTTTGATGTGTGATAAAAAACAATTGACAAATCATTTCCCGCCAATTGTTTTTTTTTGGAACGAAGTTCCTTACGGCAGGCTTGGAGGGGATAGGGATTTTGCTGCGCGACCGAACTGAAAAAAATGTGATAGTAAAACCGTAAGAAAAATGCGTGGAATAAAAGCGTTAAATGAGACGTGCGCAGGCGCGACAGTCGCGTACGCAAGCGAGTAGTGCCGTTTAGCCGAAGGAAGTTCGTTCCTACCTGGTGTCCCGCGACGCCACATCATTTTTTATTACTAAGAAGGTTGCACCGTTTTAAAAATATAACATTCAAAATTCAAATAGTTCCGAATAGCTAGAAGTGCAAAACTTTTAGTGTGTATATCTTCTTATATATAAAATTCTCATGTCACAATGTTCGTTCCCGTACTCCTCCGAAACGGCTTGATCGATTTTGATGAAATTTCGTATGCATATTCAGTGGGTCTGATAATCGGCCAACATCTATTTTTCATCCCCCTAAATGTTAAGGGTTAACCACCCCTAAATTTTTTTTTACTTTATGTACAAAAATTTTTATTTTTATTTTTCTATGATTCAACATTGAAAAATACATACAACTCTTAATTCTACGATACTACGATTTATGTGGCAAAACAACGTTTGCCGGGACAGCTAGTATATATATATATATATATATATATATATATATATATATATATATATATATATATATATATATATATATATTTATATATATATATATATAGATATATATTAGTGATGGGCCGAATGTGGTTTGAACCAATTTGAACTTCGGCCGAACATTCGGTGAAAATAAGAAGTTCGGCCGAATTTCGGCCGAACTTCGGTTTAATTTTGGGGAGCTTTCTTAAAAGCGACACGTCGTGACTTTATTACGAATTTGCTTAAAATTTAATTATTTTATACTAGCTATTTACCTATTTTACTATTTACTACTAGCTATTATATTGTCCGCGGCTTCGCTCGCATAAAGTAAGAGAAAAAATAACCTATGACATTCTCCATCCCTTCAACTATCTCCACTTAAAAAATCACGTCAATTCGTCGCTCCGTTTTGCCGTGAAAGACGGAGAAACAAACAGATACACTTTCCCATTAATAATTTTAGTATGGACTAGCTGTTGCCCGCGACTTCGTCCGCGCTTTACTTTGTTTACTCCGATCTTACTAGTCGTAGAAAGATGTTATATAGCCTATAACCTTCCTCGATAAACAGGCTATCCAAGGCAAAAAGAATTATTCAAATCGGTTCAGCAGTTTTCGAGATTACCGCGTACAACCAACGAAACAAACAAACTCTACAATTTTATAATATTAGTATAGATATATAGGATATCGTTAATGGGTTTCGCAACGCACGTGAATTAATGACCTAACAGCAAAATTTTGATACATTGAGTTAAATTGTTCCAATTTAGGCATGGATTTTTATTTTTAACTTTCTGCTATGTAGGTATATAGATAAGGAAGTTACTGATTTTGCCTGATTTGATTTTTTTGAAAATCGAGTTTTCACCAGATCTCCACGTTTTGAGGTCCTAGAAATCTTTTCCGACTATTTTCACAATGAGGTCAGCATGTCTGTATATATGTCTATCTGTAAACTTCTCATAACTTTGTACATAAATAACGTACATAAATAAATAACTTTGTATAATCTAAGTACATAAATGTATAGATTAGGTACAGAATCTAATCAGCTCTATTTCTACAAAAACTGCGTTCAGTGCATTAATTGCATCAAAATCGGTTTTTCCGCTCAAGAGCTTTCGTTGACGAAAAACTTTAGAAAAGTGTTTTTTGACATAACTTAGTAATTTCTCTATTTTTTTAGACCTTCCACAATAGTTTAGTGCTTAAAACTCCGTCAAATTTAGTTTTAAATCGAGTTTTCAGAAGTTACAACTTTTTTTAATATTAATGTTTTGTTGTTTACAGAAAACTTCTTAATATTTTTAAGATAACTTTCCGGATAATACACGGCTTGATTTAAAAATCTAACCAGCATTTCTTTCTAAAAATCTGCGTCAAATATCGTAAATTGTATCAAAACCGGTTTATCCGTTTGGGAGTTATCGTTGACGAAAATTTAGAAAAAAGTGTATTATTTATATAAAATAAAAGACTTTTTGACCAAAACTTGTTTGAAGGTCAAACCTACAATATTGTGGTACTTGAAACAATTACGTCAAATGTAGTTTCAAGAATCAAAATCGAATCAAGTTTTCAAAAATTATAACTTTTGAATAATAAAATTTTTCTGTTTACAGAAAACTTACTTAATTTTTTTTTAAAAACTCTTAAGCTTATACACCGTTTCACTTAAAAAATCTAATCAACTTTTCTCTTTAAAAATTGCGTCAAATACCGTCAATTGGGTCAAAATCGGTTTATTAAGATTTATTATAACGAAAATTTTTGAAAACAAATTTTGATATTACTTCGATATATTTTACCCTATAGACTATGTAGCTCAAAAACATTTTAGAGCTCAAAAATTTCGTTGAATGCCATTTGAAGGATGAAAATCGATCAGCGTTTTCAAAATATACAGCTTTTTAAAAATTAAATTGCTGTCATTTTCAGAAGTCAGAAGTCAAAAGTCGGAACTTTGAACCTTAAAAAAAAATGCTTAGGTATAGTTTTTGTTCCTTTGAGCCTAAAATACCTAATTTTAGCGGGAAGTTTTAAGGATAGTCTGCAGGGTCAACTGACTTACATATATTTTTCCCTTTTTTTTCGACATTTTTAACCTACCGATTTTGGAGCTAATAAAACCATTTAAAGGTAAAAATTACGTTGAATGCAATTTAAAAGATCTAAATCATCATGTTTTAAAATATATGCATCTTCATCTATATCAAACTTTAGATTTTTAACTTCCCGCTACGTATGGAACATTTTCTGACTATTTTCGTGATGACGTCAGTATGTCTGTATGTATGAATGTGTGTGTGAGAGAGAGTGTATGGTTGTATGTATGTGTGTATGTAAACATTTCATAACTTTTGAACGGCTTGACCGATCGAAACGCGGTTAATGGCATTGAATTAGATTCTGCTCAACTTAGACTTCCAAAAATTTTATCCAATTCGGACTGGAATATTTTGAGAAATTTTGAAAAAATCGCAAAAAAATTGACGAAACATTTTTTTAATATAACTTCCAGATCAATGTATCGATTGAGTATAAAATGTTATCAGCTCTTTTTCTTAAAAAACTGCGTCTAATTCATAAATTGTATCATGATCGGTTAATTCGCTCGGAAGTTATCGTTGACGAAAAAATTTGGAAATGTTTTTTAGACATAAATTCGAAATTTTTTCAAATAGTTTCAAAGATCAAAATTAAATCAAGTTTTCAAAAGTTACGGCTTTTCAAATATTAATATTTTGTTGTTTACAGCAAACTTAGCATTTTTAAAATGATTTTCAGACTAATATACCGATTGATTTAAAAGTCTGCTTAATCTGCTTTTCTTTCTATAAATTGCGTCAAATAAACAAATTGCATAAAAATCGGTTGAATTTTTTGGGATTTAGTAATATTGAAAATTCGAAAAAAATTTTTTTGGTATTGCTTCGACATTTCTGAGACTGCAGATTACGTAGCTATAAAAAATTTTAGAGGTCAAAAATTGCGTTGAATGCCATTCGAAAGACCAAAATCAATCATCGTTTTGAAAATATATAGCATTTCAAAAATTTTGAAATTACTGTCATTTACAACGACTTCTATGTACTAACGAATATTTGTAACAATTTTAAGATTTTTGAACTCTGAAAAAATCTATGATATGCTAAGATATAGATAAAAATCTAGCGGGAAGTTTCAGGGATGACCTGCCGGGTCAACCGTTTTACATATTTTTTGAACTCTTCGAACTCAAAAATCTATGCTGAAGTTTTTTCATTTTTGTTTTTATCTTTTTTTATTTACCGGGATGTTTCAGGGATGGCCTGCTGGGTCAACCGTTTTACGGATTATTTTCTAAACTATAGTATAGGCTATGTTACTCGGGGATAATTTCATATCTTTAAATGGTGAAAGATTTTTTCAAAACGGTTTAGTAGTTTTTGAGTTTAGATGATGCAATATATAAAAATATAGAATACAAATCTTTCCTCTTTATAACATTAGCGTAGATTTCAAGCAAAATAGTGTAAGAAGATACTTTTTTCTAGTGCCGAATGTTCGGCATTTAAACCGAATTTCGGCCCATCCCTAATATATATATATATATATATATATATATATATATATATATATATATATATATATTTGTTATTTATGCCAGTCATTCTCCATTTTTTTCCTATATTATGTGTAAGTATTAAAACTTTAAGGTTGATTGTGGACAATGTCTGCTGCTTCTTTGTAATCGTTTCATAAGGTGGGTAGGCTGGAAGAAATCTTTTTTACCTTAGAGATAAGTCTTACCTTTTGTACGTTTTTAATTATATTTTTTTCTCTGTAAATCTCTTCAGTTGAGTACAATAAAATATTAAATAAATAAATAGAAATTTATGTGAAACAAAATCGAATGCCTTATTCAATGTCTTAAAATACACAAAGTGGATACCTTTTGGAATTAATTATAACCAAATGATACTTTTTACTAATTCAAAACAAGCCAAAGTTGTAGATTTTTTAAGACGTTCTGGGAATTTACCTTCTAAGAAAGGCATTAATTGTATGGCTAAGAGGTTTTGATGTTACATTAGCGACGTTTTTTGGTAGTTCTGAACTAATATTATCCTAACCAGTGGCATTTGTATTTTTTAAGGAATGTTTAATCTTAGATATCTCACGCTCATCTACTAGAGTAAAAAACATTGTTTTATTACACTTGGTAATATTGATGTATTTGTGATGGTGTAATGCTTGGTTTATAAAAAACTCATTAAATTGTTCACAAATTTGTTGAATATTTGTGTATCTTCATTGTTTACTCTGATTTTTTCTATTTCTTTTATATATTTTGGAATGTATTTTTATTAAATCCCATGAAGGTCACTATCATGCCCAATATCATTGGCCATATTTAAACTAGCCGATCCGTCAAACGTTGTTTTGACGTACAAATTACTTGTATTGAATATTTTGGTGAGGTACTTAAGAGGGTTGTGGGGGATAATTAAAATAAAAACCATCCTATCTTTTAAGTTGGACCAAACAATAGATATCTACATTTCATTGAAATAAATTTAGTACTTTCGGAGTGCATCGCGGACAAACAACGTGACGCGTAATTTATATATTGATACGAGCTTCGGGTTCGTAATTTGCAAGAAAACGCCACATATATTAAACCATGTATTTACAACACAAATACACAAAACAACACAATGTAATAAGTACTTAAATACTCTAACACTAGTCACTCACTGTACTAACACTAAACCGACTACACAATAAGACTTTTATTAAGACTCTTATTCACTGTATCACACACTGGTCACTCCACTTCACACTGGTCGCTCGTACTGTTGCTTTCGATCACTGTATAAAAACTGTTCTCTATTTGTTAACACATCTCTATTTATACCCAGGATAAAGTTCTACCTGGTTCCCGAAAAATCTAAATTTATCGCGTAAACAATAAATAATTCTAATTGTAAACAAGTTATAATAAAGTTCTAGTACATGCTATTTTCACCCTTATGCCCTTTTACAGAAGATCCATTATGGCATAGCTATTCAGGTAACGGTCAAACTATCTGTTTATCTTTTTCTTATTTCTAGATCTCTCCAGCGTTTCATTTCTTCACGTTTCTAGACTAGCAAAAAGCAGAGCTTTGTATGGGCTCGCTAAGTTATATTACCTAGTAATATTCTTAGGAAAGTATTTTTATGCTAATTACATCTTTTAATGTATGGACATTATTTATAATTAACTAACCTAAAAAATCCAGCGTATTTTCACCCAAACATTATATTCCCATCAAAGGCGTCGTCAGGCTTTGTATCTAGGGAGGCGCAGAAAAATAAAACCAAAAAAAACTTGAGAGGTGTCAAGGGACACCCGGATGGAACGAAGTTCCTTTCGATACAAAAAACCTGTATACACTTAACAATTATAATCGCCGCGACACCACACTGTTCAATGCGAAATAGAAATGAAAATATCTGGCTTGCTTTCTATAAGAGAGAGAGAGAGAGAGAGAGAGAAAGAGAGAAACATGCGCACGCCGCACAGCTTACAATAGCTTACTATAGCAAAAAG
The DNA here is from genome assembly GCA_036924255.1 of Apodemia mormo. Lineage (NCBI taxonomy): Eukaryota > Metazoa > Arthropoda > Insecta > Lepidoptera > Riodinidae > Apodemia > Apodemia mormo. Next base: position 11,542,129 of record JAUPFN010000019.1, on the reverse strand, counting down.
TGTCGTGACAACTTTTCGTAAGAATTTTTTTCCGTCTAGCCCCCTTTCACAACGCGCGATAAGGAACTTCGTTCCAATAAAAAAATAAAATGTTTCTAAGATACATTTTTTAATACTTATGTATAAGAAAATTTTTTTAAAATTTTCTTGATTTATTAGAAACTCGATTTAATATAATAATCAATGTTATCTACACAGAACAATTATAAAGGTTATCTACATATTTTACACCATATTTTCTGATCTACCTATAATATAGTATCTACCTAAATTTTTTTCGAAGTTTTTTTTTAAGTTTTTTTAAAATTTCTCAAAATCTCTTGGTCCCATTTGGTTCAATTTTTCAGAAAGTATAAGTTGAGCGGAATCCAATCAAATGCAATCAACTGTGTTTCGATCGGTCCAGGCGTTCATAACTTATCAGTTGTTGACACACACACATTGCATTGCATCGGCTCGACCCGTAGGCGTATCATCTAACGTTTGCAATTCGCCAGCGATTAGCGATGACTCTTAAACGTAATAAAAAAAAATACAAAAACGTCGCCAATTGCTTGCTGGTCACTAGATGCACTTTTTGCAATGTCACAGCATCAAAACTAATCAAGCGGCAACGACTACCACTAATGTACAAGGCTGTTATGTGTCTTGCAATAACTAAACAATCACGATAATTTCGCATTGCGAGTTACGTGATCACCCCGCCGGTCTGGTACCACCGCCTTACCTATTCCTGCCGCAATAGCGTCAGTGCTAGTCTCTGTCGTGTTCCAGTTTGGAGGGTAAGGTAGACGGTAAACTTACGCATGTGGCATTAGACCTCGCCACAAGATAGCAACGTACCATTAACATCTTTGGTGTTTGTAGGCGATGGTTGACTCTTTCCATCAGGAGACCCATCTGCTTGTTTGCTATCTTATGATATAAAAAAAAAACACACACACACTCACACATAAATAGAGACATACTGACGTCATCGCGAAAATAGTTGAAAATGGTTCCTAAGACCACAAAACGTGGACATCTGGTAAAAACTCCATTTTTGAAAATCGGAGCAAGATTAGTAACCTCCCTATCCACATACGTAGTGGGAAGTTAAAAAGTACAAGTGTTTTAATAGATTAATATTGTATTAAAATAGAGTGAATGAAAATGAATTTAATGAAATAAAACTACCACGCCAAAGCTTAAACCTAAAAGTGCGATATTTTTTTAGTAAAATGTACCACTAAAGGGCACAGATCGTCGCCTAGTGTAGCTTTGTATCATTTTAACTCGTTACTTTTATAATAGATGGCGTTAGCAGTAATAAAATTCTAATACAAAATGTATCTTCTATTTTTTTAATGTTTATAAAATAACATTTTAATGGTAGATAACATATCTAGACATGAATTTAAACCACCACGTCAAAGCTCAAACCTAAAAGTGTGATACATTTTTAGTAAAATGTACCACAAAAGTGCATAGAAAGTGGCCTAGTGTTTATTTTGCACAACAATATATTAAGAGCCATTTCACAAAATCACCCAACTAAAATTTAAGTATTTTCTAATCGAAGCGGCTAGCTCGACCTTGACGAGGTCATCGTACGCATAGTGCATCTATTTCTGGTAAAATGAAAACAGTTTGATACTCTTAATATTTTTATTATTTTTAAATATTGCAACTATAGTAGATATTATATTACATTGTATATTAAATAGGAACTTAGATGTTTGTTTATATATATATATATATATATATATATATATATATATATATATATATATATATATATATTAGCGATGGGCCGAATGTGGTTTGAACCGAATTCGAACTTCGGCCGAACATTCGGTGAAAATAAAAAATTCGGCCGAATTTCGGCCGAACTTCGGTTTAGTATGCGCTTTCTTGAAAGCGAATTTACGTACTACGTACGAATTTACTTAAAATTTAGATTATTTTATACTAGCTATTGTCCACGGCTTCGCTCGCGTAAAGTAAGAGACAAAAAGTTGCCTATGTCACTCTCCATTCCTTCTGAACTATCTCCACTTAAAAAATCACATCAATTCGTCGCTATGTTTTGCCGTGAAAAACGGACAAACAAACAGACACACTTTCCCATTTATAATTTTAGTATGGATATATAGGATATTGTTAATAGTTTTCGCAACGCACGTGAATTAATGACGTAACGGCATAAATTTGATACATTTGAGTTACATTGTTCCAATTTAGGTACGGATCTTTATTTTTAACTTCCCTTTACGTATGTAGATAAGGAACTCTTTTTGCCCCGATTTATGAAAATCGAGTTTTCACCAGATGTCCACGTTTTGAGATCCTAGAAATCTTTTCCGACTATTTTCACAATGAGGTCAGCGTGTCTGTGTGTATATGTGTGTGTATGTGTATATGTGAACATCTCATAACTTTGTACATAAATAACATACATACATAAATAATTTTGTACAATCTAAGTACATAAATGTATAGATTAGCTATAAAATTTAATCAGCTCTATTCCTACAAAAACTGCGTTCAATGCATTATTGCATCAAAAATTTTTAATTTTCCGTTCAAGAGTTATCGTTAACGAAGTGTTTTTTGACATATCTTGGTAATTTCTTAACTAGAATTTTTTTACCTTCCACAATATTTTAGTGCTTATAAGACTGTGTCAAATTTAGTTTCAAAAAACGAAATCGAACCAAGTTTTCAAAAGTTTCAACTATTTTAATATTAATATTTGTTGTTTACAGAAAACTTCACAAAATTTTTAAAATAACTTCACAAAATTTTTAACGAGCTTGGGCTGCTGCGTCGGCATCTCGTGATGTAAAAACTAGCGCATTACGAAAGGAGTACAACTCATCCTCGAGATTCTTCAAAAGAGCTATCGCCAAGGCAAAAGCGGAACACATTGGCAGAATTGGTGAGAAATTAGTTCGCCTTCCTTCTGGCACTCGTGCGTTCTGGTCTCTCGCCAAGGCTGTCTTAGGGAATTTCTCCCAGCCTTCATTTCCATCCTTGCACAGAGACGATGACTCTTTGGCCCATACCGCAAAGGAGAAAGCCGATCTTCTGGGCTCGTTCTTTGCGGCCAACTCGACTCTGGATGACCAAGGGAACACACCGCCTACCATCCCGCAGTGTGATAGTTCCATGCCAGAACCGCAGTTTCGGCAGTCAGCTGTGCGTAAAGCACTTCTTTCTTTGGACATCCACAAGTCGAGTGGGCCTGATGGCATCCCTCCTGTTGTGCTTAAAGTATGTGCTCCAGAGTTGGCGCCAGTATTGACGCACCTATTCCGGCTCTCCTATTCACTCGGCGTGGTACCGAATTCATGGAAAACAGCTTTAGTGCATCCCATTCCTAAAAAAGGAGATCGCTCTAATCCGTCAAACTATCGGCCAATAGCCATAACCTCCTTGTTCTCCAAAGTCATGGAGACACTTATAAACTGTCAGCTCCTGAAGTATTTAGAAGAGCACCAGCTGATTAGTGACCGTCAGTACGGTTTCCGTCGTGGCCGCTCAGCTGGTGATCTTCTAGTATACTTGACACATCGTTGGGCGGAGGCAGTTGAGTCCAAGGGGAGGCATTGGCAGTTAGTTTAGACATAGCGAAGGCCTTCGATCGGGTATGGCATAAAGCGCTTCTCTCAAAGCTGCCTTCCTATGGGCTTCCCGAGAAACTATGCAAGTGGATCACCAGTTTTTTGGCTGATCGGAGCATTAAGGTCGTAGTCGACGGTGCATGCTCCGATCTTAAACCTGTCAATGCTGGTGTTCCCCAAGGCTGCGTGCTATCACCGACACTGTTTCTTCTGCATATCAATGATATGTTGCGAATTAGTAACATACATTGCTATGCGGACGACAGTACTGTTGATGCTACATACTCCGGCCGTAGCGGTGTTTCTCGTGAACACGTCGAAGAGGGCCGGATCAAGCTCGTGTCTGAACTCGAGAATCAACTAACTGATGTCTCAGAATGGGGTCGTCAAAACCTTATTACATTTAACCCCAAAAAGACGCAGCTCTGTGCGTTCACCGCAAAAAAAACACCCTTTGTCGTGTCACCTCGGTTCGAAAACACTCTCCTGACAGCCTCAGCCAGTATTGGAATTCTGGGAGTCGACATATCGAACAACGTTCAGTTCCGCGGTCATTTGGAAGGGAAGGCTAAACTAGCCTCCAAAAAGCTTGGTGTACTCAGTAGAGCAAAGCAGTACTTCATGCCAGCCCATCGCCTCCAACTTTACAAGGCCCAAATTCGATCTCACATGGAGTACTGTTCTCACCTCTGGGCCGGAGCTCCTCAGTACCAGCTTCTTCCTCTTGATCGCATTCAACGTAGAGCGGTTCGAATCGTTGACGACCAGGCTATTTCTAATCGGCTTGACTCTTTGGCGTTACGCAGAGATGTAGGCTCGCTCTGCATCTTTTACCGTATTTATCATGGGGAGTGTTCCGACGAGTTGTTCGGACTAATGCCTGCCGCTAAATTCCACCATCGGACATCGCGTCAAAATTTAAAGTTCCATCCTCACCACCTCGATGTCTGGAAATCCACAACCGTGCGCTTTTGTCGACACCTTTTGCCTCGCATTACTCCTTTGTGGAACCTATTACCCTCGGGGGTGTTTCCGAATGGATACGACTTAGGGACCTTCAAGAAACGAGCTTATTCATTCTTAAAAGGCCGGCAACGCAGCTGCAATACCCCCGGTATTGCGGATGTCCATGGGCGGCGGTGATCACTTACCATCAGGTGCACCATCTGCTCGTTTGCCCCCTCTACTATAAAAAAAAAAAAAAAAAAATAACTTTCCGGATAATACACCGATTGATTTAAAATCTAATCAGCTTTTCTCTCTAAAATTCTGTATCAAATATCGTAAATTGTGTCAAAATCGGTTTACCCGTTCGGAGTTATCGTTGACGAAAAATTTTGAAAAAAGAATGTTTTATTTATATAAATTCGAGATTTTTGACCAAAACTTGTTTGACCTTCTACAATATTGTGGTACTTAAAACAACTACGTGAAATATAGTTTCAAGAATTAAAATCGAATCAAGTTTTCAAAAGTTACAACTTTTTAAATATTAATATTTTGTTGTTTACAGAAAACCTAATAATTTTAATATAACTCTTTGGCTTATATACCGACTAACTTAAAAATCTAAACAGCTTTTCTCTTTTTAAAACTGCATCAAATAAGTAAATTGCATCAAAAATTGATATTGCTTCGACATTTTTCAGCCTGTAGATTACGTTACGTACGTTTAGAAAACATTTTAGAGGTCAAAAATTGTGTCGAATGCCATCCGAAAAACCAAAATCAATCATCATTTTCAAAATATAAAGCGTTTAAAAATTTTTAAAATTACTGTCATTTACAACGACTTTTATATAGTAACGAACATTTGTAACAAATTAAAGATTTTTGAACTCTGTTAAAAATGTGATATGCGTAGATATAGATAAAGATTTAGCGAGAAGTTTCAGTGATGACTTGCCGATGCCGGGTCAACCGTTTTACATGCTTTGTAATCTCTTCGAACTCAAAAATCTATGCTGAGGTTTTTTATTTTTGTCTTTATGTTGTTTTATTTAGCGGGATGTTTCAGGGATGGCCTGCAGGGTCAAGCAATTTACAGATTATTTTGGTAAGTATAATATAGCCTATGTTATGATGATTAGCCTATGTTAGGATGATTTAATATCTTTCTAATGGTGACAGATTTTTTCGAATCGGTCCGGTAGTTTTTGAGTTTAGTTGATACAAGATATAAAAATATAGAAATACAAATCTTTTCTCTTTACAACATTAGTGTAGATTTCAGTCAAAATAGCGCAAGTTTCTAGTGCCGAACATTCGGCATTTAAACCGAATTTCGGCCGAATGCCGAAGTTCGGTTCAAGCTGCCGAAATTCGGTTAAACCGAATGTGAAACGAATTTCGGCCCATCCCTAATATATATATATATATATATATATATATATATATATATATATATATATATATATATATATATATATATATGAACGGCAGCTGACCTGTTCTTCAAAGGAGCCCGGGAATACTCAGATATCAACGCACCATTAACATCTATGGTGTCTATAGGCGATGGTTGACTCTTTCATCAGGAAACCCAACCCATTTGTTTACTATGTATATAAATATTTAAAAAAATCTTTGTCCGTAATGAGGTAAAAAATAGGCTCTTGTAGAAGTCGGTTACAAACGGTATGAAAAATATTTTCATCCTCACGTCTTTTTTACTTTCTTTAATCCAGGAGTAAAGATATACTTTCTTTTTCTTGCACCACAATAACGGCGATCGGAATCTTTCCGTCCCATCGTTATTATCGCTAAAATAATACAACAACGTAAATAGTAACCCTTATAGATATATAAAACAAGTCGCTATTTCATTAAAATTAAAAGTGAAAAATAAAATACTTACTTTTCATTTCAGTATCAAGACGTTGCGGTTGTCATACCGTATTCTATCGGAATTTACGTGCCGGGAAGCGTGAAAAAAATAAGTCCAACTTCAACAAGCGCTCGCGCGGTACTAATTTTGGCAAACCGACGTAGCGGATTTTATACTATTTTGTAGTATTCATTTTTATTTATTATTGAAATAAAAATTAAATAAATATTATTTAAGTTATTTTTGAATAAGAATAGAATATAGTTTTATTCTATGCCAATTTCGATAGGAAAATGTCATTATTTGATAACAAAAAACCAAGTCAATGTTTCGTTAATTTTCGTTGAAATAGGCATATTTGCTTAATTAATTAGATATAGTTATAGATCTTTTAGGAAAAAAGTAATTTATTCAGACACAATAGTTGGATGTTTCTGGTAATTTAGTATTTTTTTCTAATTAAGTTTGTTGATTCTAGCCGTAGCCAATACCTTTTGAAAAATAGCTTCCTTGCGTAATTATCGAAACTTGATTTCGGATAACAGTTATTATAAGAAATACAGTTGATCATTACAAAATCTGTTTCACTGAAGGCATATTTAAAAGATTAAACTATCTAATGGTACCATTTAATTAAATAAAAGTACCTTATAATATGAAAAATTAGGAGCTAGAAAATTTGATTTCTCGTCAAAAGGTGGTCTAAAGTGTAAACTGCCTCTTAAGTTGTAATCCCAAGAATATGAATATTTTATGTTTGACGTAGATTTTGATAAAAAATTGGCGTTTGTCCCTCTAACTCAAGAAAATTGCGTGTTCGTTGTAGCCTCGTTAACTAAGCAGGCATCTCGGAGAAGTAAAAAGAACATAATAGTGATTTCGATTTCTTTCTCGACAATCCTTGTTAACCATAATCTCTTATTTATATTTTTACCATAGAACATTATTTCGTGACAATGTAACCTTTTACTACAATTATAATTTCGACGTTGACGCCTACCCCTCTAACTCAAGAAAATTGTCTGTTCGTTGTCTCGTTAACAAAAGTAGACATCGCCGAGAAGTAGGTACATTAAAATAAAATAAGAAACATTAAACATTTCTCAATGTGATTAAAAATAAAAACACTATTCTTAAAATTACAAAATGGCTGTTGTATTATTGTTAATAAGTTAAAATCAGAAATGTACAACATAGTAACGTTTTGATGGTTTTTTCAATAACCATCAACAAAGATCCATTGGATAGTAAATATTGTAGGGTTATTTATTGCTTTGCGTGCGTACTTCCGACTGCTTTTACGGATACACCATTTAATTTAAGCGCACATGCCAGACACACTACACGGTCATTATATGTAGTATGAAAGAAAAACGGGAATCTAATTGGCGCCTCATCCTTCTGTGGTGGTGAGGTGAGGGGACAGTGGGGTGGCGTCGATAGCCACTGGAATTGAAAGTGGAACAATAATTATTGGTTGTGGTGGTTCGGGGGGCCAATGCGCGGATTCCCGCGGTTTGACCGTCAACAAACCGTCGCACGGCAACCGCTCATGACATATGCATGAGAGCGCCGCGGACGACGCCATCGCCCCACTTAAATATACAAGGACGGACGAGGAAATTACTAGAGAAGCAAATAATATAAGATGTCTCCCGTCCTAACGTGTCCACGTTCTAGCGTGCGGCACGCCCACGAGACTCACCAATTACCATCACGAAACGTCTGGCTTTCCTTGTAGCTTGTGGCTATTTTTACCCCCATGCCACCCCACGTCTTCATAAGTCATGAAGATATGTACCTCTTCGTTTGAATTTTCATTTCGAATTCACATTGGCTGCGCTTGCACGCAACTGTCATTTCTATTGAGTTCCAAATTTTTAACTTTCCGCTACTTATGTAGAAAAGGAAGTTACTGATTTTGCCCCGATTTTCGAAAATCGAGTTTTCCTCAGATCTCCCCGTTTTGAGATCCTGCTCCTAGGAACCTTTACTAATACACCGATTGACCTAAAAATCATATTAGCTTTTCTCCTTTAGAACTGCGTCAAATAAAAATGTATAGATATAAATGCCAAATTACAGCTTTCTAGTACTAAGAATCTCTGAGCTAAGCTGCAGAAGAACGGACGGACAGACGGATGGACGGTCAAATGAAACTATAAGAGTTTCTTGTTGATTTCAGAACCCTATATATCCCTAAGTAGTACATAAAATTAAACCAACCTAATGAAAATGGTTGAAAAATTGAACAATATTACATAAAATATGCTATTTCATTCGTCTAAACATTCAGCGATCAGTAAAATTATTCGCATCTGACCCTGGCATGGGTATTCAATCAGTACCAATCGAAAGAAACCAGACGATTGCTGACAAAAACGAGTAGAAACGCCGATTTCAGCTATGCAGTGGACGACCTTCAATCGCTGCAGCAACCACCTCATCCACTGTTTCGAAGATGCAGCAGTGGTTTTTCTTACACAGAAATTGATGATCTTTCAGATGAGCTTGGGTTCGTTCGGTAGTCCGATAGTACCAGATACCTAGGTACAAGGCCAGGATGGCGACATGCAACACCGCATTTTCGTATAGTCCGACCCCTCCTATATCGAGGAACAAAAGAAATTCGGTAGTCTTATCGTACCAGAAATCGATTTTTTTTCATTATTTTTTTAATCTTTTTTTAAAGCGCCACCCGGTTTTTCGCATTGCAGCATATAGCCATTTCGTATTCTCTAATTAACGACGAATCTATGTATATACCATCCGGTAGTCTTATGGGACTAGGTTTAGTGTCGTGGGCTCCCATACTATTATATATAAGTAACATCCGAGCAAACTGTCCCGGGAACACTGTCCCGAACCATTCCGAGATATCGCGTCCGTGAGAGGTGTCTATGTGTGCGTTGCTCGAATATCACAATATGTATGTAGATTGACTACTGTTAGTCTCCAGTATACTGTAGTCAACAGTTTATCAAAGGTTTACAGTTTTTTTTGTTATAATCTCTTAATATTTTTAATGTATTGGTACTTCTTATCTTCATAGATTAGAAGAATTCCAAAACTGGGAATTGTAATCGAAGAACTTGTTGATTGTGTACGGTTTAACCTGAAAGGAGATTGATGAGTCCCCATACAAATTTGGCCAACTCAACACATGATGATGGCTGCTTACCGTATTGTAATATATTATTAATTTCTTCTGAAATGTTAATTGTATCACGGACACTTTTTATAATAAGTACTAAAATTCACTAAACTCCTTCAAAGATTTGTATTTCTTGATTTTACAATTGTTAAATTTTTAATTCCATTTTAAGTCACCCACATCGCAATATATCGTCAACACAAATATAATTCATTTTTGTATTAGGTACTGATCATAAAGATTATTTGATGTTAACCACTTAAATGTTGAAAAACGATAAAACTATCGTTTACATTAAATGCTTATTACTCGCTCACAGCGTAAATAGATAACACTTGTTGTTTTTTTCTTTCTTTCGGATGATACTAAGAGTACTTATTTATACGGCCTTGTATGTTGTAGATTCCAATTATAATAATAAATATTTTCATTTTAAAAAAAAAAGCCTCATCGCCTCTGTGGTCTAGTGGTCCAGCGTTGGCGTCGACCACATGAGGTCCCGGGTTCGATTCCTGGGTCGGGCACATAAAAAAAAAGTGTTTTTTCAGTTTTCTGAGAAACACAAAAGTTGCCCGGGATTGGAAAGTGCCCGGTTGGCGATAGGCTTGCCACCTATCACATTCGTGGGACCAAGTATCTTCGGCTAATCGTGGGTGCACTTGTTGTACCTCTGCCTACCCCTTCGGGGATATGGGCGTGAAGATATTTTCATTTTTGTTGCATTTTATACAATATTTGGTTTAAGCTTTTGTGTCTATCTATCCAACATTTTTATAATTTGTTTGGTTGGTCAGAAATAAAAGAAAGTGTTAACTTTATGGCAGAATAGAAAAATCTTTGCTTGAATTAGAAATAAGAAAAAGCGTACAAGTTTGATTAGTTTCATGACTTTCCAACTAAAATCCTTTTAAAATTAATTTGCTATTAATAAGTGTCCGTTGAATTCTAATATTGACTTATTGTGAATAAAATTAATTTAGTTAGGCTATGCTACTACTTACTGATAATGTAGGTTTCTACTAACAACTTTTGCTCTTGGCTTTGCAAACAGTACTTTTTCTGGATGAAAGTTACTTCTTTCCGTACCCCAACGACAATGTGTATGCAATATTGCATGCATCAATAAGTTTGTTAGCTAAACAAGACTCATTATGGCCTTTATTAGACTGATGGTATTTTTTTAATATCCGATTATTAGTTTTTAAGGATAACCATTAGGTAGGTACAAATAGTTTTTCTTTAGCTAAAGTATAGACAGACTTAACACTAGTTTGCTTGTAGCTTAAAGGTATATTTTGAGGTGTAGAAAGATTGTCAACGATAACAGTCCAGCTTTCAGTTACAATGCTAATTTTGCATTATTTACGTGTAAAAATCTCTGTGGTCTAGAGGTCCAGCGTTGGCGTTGATCACATGAGGTCCCGGGTTCGATTCCTGGGTCGGGCACTTAAAAAAGTGTTTTTTCAGTTTTCTGATAAATACAAAGTTGCCCGGGATTGGAAAGTGCCCGGTTGGCGATAGGCTTGCCACCTATACATTTGTGGGACCAAGTATCTTCGGCTAATCGTGGGTGCACTTGTTGTACCTCTGCCTACCCCTTCGGGGATACGGGCGTGAAGGTGCTACGTATAAAAGTACTTAACCATATCGGTACTTCTCTTTATGTAGACAAAACTATCTAGAATAAAGGTAGATTGAAGGTAGAGATTGTAATGACTTGTACGGGTATTTCTGCCTCCTTAATGTGTTTGTTACTGTTGTATTTTGGATGGCAACTTGCACATAAATAAGGAGAGGTTTTAGCCACAAGGGATACATGCGTAGCAATCTGATTCTGAAATACTCAAAACTTACTTAATTAATAATTATTTAATGATGATATTAAAATCTACAGCACTAAATAAATAAATAGAATTAAAAAATAACACAAAAAATGCCTAAGCTTTTTGTTCTTTAATCAAACATTTTTTTTAAGTGGTATAAAATAAACTATTTTCGCGTACTTTATTGCCTTCAAAAAGTATATTATCTAAAATAAAGTACAAAACTTCATTATAAAGTGCTGGTGGCATTTTTTAAATCATAAGATAGCAGACATTAGCAGTTTGGTCTCCTGATGGAAAGATTCAACCATCGCCTATAGACACCAAAGGTGTTAAGGGTGCGTTGCTATCTAGTGGCGAGGTCTAATGCCACATGCATAAGTTTACCGGCTACCTTACCCTCCAAACCGGAACACAACAGTGACAAGCGCTGACGCTATTGCGGCAGGAATAGGTAAGGCGGTGGTAACAGACCCGAGCGAGACAAAAATACAAATAAAAGTATAACTGTCCCATGTCATACTTTATTTGTAGTTGTACAGTGTATAACACAACTATTGCATTGTGTTTAATTAAAATGACGTAACTCAAAGAAATAATACATATTGGTTAAAGAAAACCAATGATAAAAATAACTTTGCAGTAGTAATATATAGTAACTTAATAGTAGTTTGTGAGACCGTCATTCTTGAATCTGCTAACTAAACTTTAAAACGGAAAACGTCATAATTAATAGTAACATTTCTGCCGACGATAGGTGGCGACTAGCGACTATTATACCTGGCACTTAGATTTGAGAATAGTTTCTATTTTTAATCCTGTGCTACAAAAAGTTTCATTTACCTATATTAATACTTACGTATGTATATTTGTAAAATAACAACTGTGTTTATCTACAAAACTAATGTGACGGCATTTCCAAACTGTGGGGCGTCTAAAGAAATTATAATCGATAAAGTCATCAAATATTAACGCGACTAGGTCCGCTCTACAAGGAAAATAATGTATCCACTCGTTCGTGTAAAAAGTCACTCGGGAACACCTATTTTCTCCAATTATATTATATCCGTTTAGAACAATTTTGAAAAGAACGATGTTTCATAAATATAAATAAATTCTATTTTATCTGATAGATCGATCAAGTTAGATAGTTATTCATTTAGATTAGGAAATTCGTCAATAATTGACGCATAAAATGCATATTTTATAATTATTATAAAATATGTATTATATGCTTTTAATTATAAAATAATTGTAGAAGAATATTACATAAATAACTTCCCGTTAAGAAAGTTAATGGCTTTTTATTTTTTTATTTCATTAGATAGCAAACAAGCAGATCGCTTTCCTGATGGAAAAGAAACCAACGCCTATAAACTCTAACTTTTACCTTACTACCTTATTCTTCAAACCGGCACACGACAATCAGCATTGACGCTAATGAAGCAGGAATATAGATAATGCGATGGTTCCATTTACCTGGGCAAGACGTTGCTGAACTCTACCACCTAGTCACGGTAATGTTAACTATCTATAACCTAGTAGACACGATGGTAGTGACAGGTATAGCCAATCGGTCGCCATTACGAACTGCCTAGCAGAATAGCAGATGGTATAGACCATCTGCTATTGTGTCAGGAAGAATAGTCTTCAAAGGGGGCCCATACTAACATGGGGACGTCAAGGTGATGATATTTGTATGTGAATGATGATGATGATTTTGAACGGTTTGACCGATCGAAACGTAATTAACGTAATTCGATGGGGGTTCACGCCTAACTTTGCATGTGGCATTCCAACCCCGCCACACAGATAGTAGCGCACCATGAGCGCACAATTTTTGGTGTTTTTACGACGGTTATCTTGTCCCATCAGGTGTTAGCCGGTTTGAGTACTCCTCTTTAAAAAAAAAAACAACTTATCCTCAACATAAATTACAATTATCGCTATATCAAAAGAATATCTTATCCAGGACGCGATTGACACTTGACACAAAGCAATCGTGCTTATTTTACGCTTGAAGGCTGCAACCCGTTCCCGTTTCTCCTGTAGGATGTCACGCAACGAGGCGTGAAAACATTACAGCCTTGCTTACGAGACGTTCTGGCTAATCTTGTTACATTTACATAATTTGCGTCGAGAGGGCACATTATTATGATTGACAATATAACATTTCTAGTAACCACGTTATTATATCTTTTAATCTTTGTTTAAACCTTATTATAAAAATATACTGCTATTGTGATAAAATGTATTTACAAGTTTATGAGAGTATTTTTCTAGGATTATGATAACATACATACATGTCTTCTCGCCAAGTACTTTATGTGTTGGGGACGCTTAAACTCGGAGAACACGATTAATATACAATAATGTGTCAGTCTTGGCCATCCCTGGTGTTTATATTTTTTTTATAACGCCTTGTTCGGGCAACTAGCAAGCAACTTATCTTGTGGTATTTAGTGAATACTTATAGTGGAATAAAAGTACAAGTGTATTGTAGTTTCAACAAATAATAAATAAATTGCACCAAGTGTCGTCGATTGAAAGTGTAAAATTTATGGTAAAATACCCACTGTGGACCTTCCAAACCGGAACACGACAGTGACAAGTACTGAATATTGCGGCAAGTATAGACAAGGCGGTCGTGTCAAATACCCGTGTGAGACGTTACGGAGTTCTACCACCTAGTAGTCACAATGTTAGTGACAAGTATAGCCTATCTTTCGCTTTTTAGGAACTGCCTGAAAGAATGGCTGATGGTCTATCTTCAAACGGGTTCCGGACCAACACGGTAAACACTAAGACGTAGTGCGGGAGAAGTGCCTCGGAAAATTGTATTTGGTCGGGTATGGCACAAAGCGTTTGTTTTGAAGCTTCTTCGGACTTCCCGTGAAATTACGTTACTGGACATCGGCCAATTTTCTGGCTGAGAAGAGCATTAAAGTATCATTTATTTTTATGCAGATGTCAGATCAGTACTAGTGATAATATTCCAATCACACATGATTTTTGGGGGACACGTCGATGTGACCCGATACAAGCTTGTGTCTAAACATATCATAATTTCGGATTGGTTTTGATTAAATTCTGTCCAATTTAAATTCAATAAGACACAGGGTTATGTGTTTACCGCAAAAATGTCCCCTTTCATAGCCTCTTTATTTTTAGGAAACACTGGTACTGAACCCTATGAATCTTTTTTCATAGGGTTCAGTACAAGTTTTTCCTAGTACTGGAAAGTTTAGTTGTTTGTTTGGATGGATGGATGTTTGTTACTCAATCACGCAAAAACCCCTAAACGCATTTAAATGAAATTTGGCACAAATGTAGATGATGACTTAGAATAGCATATAAGCTACTTTTTATCCCGGAAAACTTAGGTGATCCCGCACGATTCACCAAAAACTTAAAATGCAGCGAGCTGCACGTTGCGGCTGATAATTGAATAAACTAAATAATTTTGTTGCAAATTTTATGGCATATTCAGCGTAACCTGGTTCTTATTACTGGGCTGTATCCCGCCAGAATTAGCATCTTTTGATCGCAAGCCGCGTAGAACATTGACGAATAAACTATTTCTTGATTCTTTGAAGAATAGACTATTTTTTTATTCTTTGACAAATGGACTATTTCATAATTCTTTGACGTTATAATATAGTGATCCCCGATTTCTCGAGAATTTTTGAATAAATCTTGGCGAGTGAAGTTTATCATAATACATCGTGTCAAATTAAAATTTTCAATGTCTGGAAATCCACGATTCTCGTCGCACTTTTTGTTTTTCTATACACCTCTGGAACCAATTGTCGCAGGAGATGTTTTTCGAGTGGATGTGAAATTGAAACCTACAAGAACAGATTTTATTCATTCGTAAATAGTCGACAACGCAATCCGAGAACTCCGCTGTTGCATATGAGCTCTGACATAGGCGTCAGTGATCTGATGACCTTTAGATGAGCCTCCTGTTCGTGTGTCCCTTTTATTTAAAAAAAATTAGCCGTCATGAGACTCCTACCAAATTTGACATAAAACATTTCGTTTACAAAATATGCATGAAATGGTTAATATTTTGGTAAAATTATAAATATGGCATAATCAAAAATGAAGGTTTTATTTTTAAAGTTATTGTTTATTTTAAAAATATGCAAAGTGTGTAGAAGCGGAAACGCGTGACGTTTGGCGTCACGGCATACTAGTCCAGGAGGAATGAGTACGGAAAACTTTCACCACAATATTTTGACGCGTTTCTTTTCAAATTGTCCTATGATGATATTGAAGCATGTTATCATGGGACAACTCAGTGCCATATTATTTAGAAATAAAGAAAAAAAGGAAGAAAATATTTACTTGCAAGAATATTGATGTTACAATTTGTTAAAAATAATTTAAGCTACCAACATATTCTACCAATATATGGTGTGTGACTCTTAAAAATATTATTAAAATATTACACTTAAAACTTTGTATCGATTTTTTAGAAATACTACTGGATCGGAACGCAGCCACACTGAGAAGATCCGGCGGAAGAAACTCAGCAGGCTTGTCTTAAAGTTTAATTTAATTAATATGAACTTTTTACTGAAATTAATGTGCATTTAAATTTTAATTAATATGAATATAAAAGAATAAATAGGTACATTGAACCCTTGCCATACTTCGGGGTGGGTCGCTTGTAGATATAATAAAAGTAAATGCTTATTTAAAAACCTTCCTATTAATGACTTTGATAACTTCTATTACACATTATTATTTTAACGATATAAGACATATGCCAGTACTCGAAAGCATTCACATGTGCCTCCACAGGGGTGATGGGGGTGTATTCTATCGGCATATGTTCTTTTCCATCGATGAATATTTCAGCAGAGAGCGAGGAGAAAATTATGGACTGTATTAGCCCTTACGGTCTTTACAATTACATGGTTCAAAAGGAAGAGTCAATTAGGTCAACACCGTATAATTGCGTACAGCCGCGGTATTCTCATGTTTTATTTCAAGCACCTGCTGATATCTCATAGTAATGAATAAAATAAATTAATAACTGTTTAATTTTCTGCAAAGTAATTATTATGTGACTATGTTTACTTCACTGCGTAACTTAAATGGGAGGTAATGTTTGTGTCTTAGTGTGTGTGTGTGTGTGTGTTTTTGTGTGCGTGCTTGTGGTGTAAAATAGTATTAATGGAAAATAAAAAAAAAAACACTATAAAAGATTAGCGGAAATTTGATTGATTTAGTTATTTTGTTTTTTATATATCTTAGCATAACCACAGTATACTGGAGACTAACAGTAGTTAATCTACATACATGTGATATTCGAGCAGCGCACACTTAGACACCTCTCACGGCCGCGATATCTCGGAATGGTTCGGTACAGTTTGTTCCGCAGCAGTCCGAGATATCCGTGAGAGGTGTCTATGTGTGCTATGCTCGAATGTTACTTGTATGTAACATTGACTTCTGTTAGTCACTAAGTATTCTATGACATAACTAACAAGCAGGTGACTCTCCTAACAGAAAGAGATACCATCGTTTATAGAAAAGTTAGTGCTGCATTGTGGAAGGATGGTGCCACATGCATAAGTTTACCGGTTAAATTACTCTCCAAATTGGAACACGACAGTAACAAGCACTGCCGTTATTGCGCCAGGAAAAGGTAAGGAGGTAGTAGCAGACCCGGTCGAGACATTGCGGAAGTCTACCACCACTATAGTCACGATGGTAGTGGCACGTTTGACTAATCGTTCGCCTCTTACATACTGCCTGAAAAAACGGCAGGTCTATTCTTTAAAATGGGCCCGGACTAACAAGGAGGAAAATTAAGAGTAGCTCTTACTGGTGAGCCGTTACGAACTACCTGGCGGAAAGACAGATGTTCCTTCTATTCTTCAAAGACCAAACAGGATTTTTTTTATGTCATAAGATAGAAAACAAGCAGATGAGTCTCTTGATGGAAAGAGTCAACCATCGCCTATAGACACCAAAGGTGTTAAGGGTGCGTTGCTATCTAGTGGCGAGGTCTAATGCCACATGCATAAGTTTACCGGCTATCTTACACTCCAAACTGGAACACGACATTGACAAGCACTGATGCTATTGCGACAGGCATAGGTAAGGCGGTGGTACCAGACCCGGGCGAGACAATGCAGAACTCTACCACCTAGTAGCCACGATGGTAGTGACTCATATAGCCACTCGGTCGCCTTTTACGATCTGCCCGGTAGAACGGCAATTGACCTATTCTTCAAAGGAGCCCGGGACCTACACGGGGGAAATAATTTTATTTTGTTTTGTGCGTCTTTTATTTACAAATGAGTTCCTCAGTGCTTGTATCTTTGCGTAAAATTGGAAAACTTTCTAACAATAATTATAATTATAATGATTTTCGATCGATAAGTTTTCGAGTTATAATTATAATGATTATAATCAACCAAAAGATTTTCAGTGTCAAGCAAGCTGCCGTAGTCCTTTAAAATAAACATCATCAAGTTAGTGAACTTCAATTTATAGACCTCGGATTAGCTGCTATTTAAGTGGCATTTCACAAAATCGCCCAACTGAAATTTAGATATTTTCTAATCGATGCGAGAGCTGGACGTCGTCGTCTATATAGTGCACCTAGTGCTGGTAAAATGAAAATAATATTGATACTTTTAATATTTTAATTATTACTACGCGGTACTAATTTTGACACACGGACGTAGCGGATTTTAAAGTATTCTCTTTCATTTCTTTTTGAAATAAAAAATAAATAAATATTATTTAAGTGACATATTTTTGCATAAGAATAGAATATAGTTTTATTCTATGCCAATTTCTATAGGAAAATGTCATTTTTATAACAAAAAACCCAGTTAATGTTCGTTAATTTTCGTTAATAAGGCATATTTGTTTAATTAATTAGATATAGTTATAGATCTTTTAGGAAAAAGTAATCCATTCAGGCACAATTGTTGGATGTTTCTGGTTATTTAGTATTTTTTCTAATTAAGTTTGTTGATTCTAGCAGTAGCAATAATAATAATAAAGCTTTATTTATTATATATATAGCTATATTTTTCTACATAGCAGTTAGATTATCGTATGCTGTATGGAATTAAATAAAGCAGTAGCAATACCTTTTGGAAAAATAGCTTTTTTGCGTAATTGTCGAAACTTAATTTCGGAGAACATTTATTATAAGAAATACAATTGATGATTAAAAAATCTGTTTCATTGAGGCAATATTTAAAAGATTAAACTATCTAATGGTACCATTTAATTAAATAAAAGTACCTTATAATATGAAAAATTAGGGGTTGGAAAATTTTGATTTCTCGTCAAAAGTTGGTCTAAAGTGTAAACTGCCTCTTAACGGTTTGTAAACAAGCGAGAAGAGCAGTGATCTTTCGTTAAATTTAAGCCAAAAACACTTTATAACCCTTGTTATATACCAATAAAAATAGTCGTCTCGTTGGTCTAGTTTCATATAAACCTCAACGACTTCCTCGTGCTGATCCGAGTCCAATTTTAAGAACGGACCTGCCTCCTTGCTAAGCTGTAAGCTGCTCATAAAAGTCAAGCGGAGCGTAAACGTGTCGTTACCATCGTGTGAAAAAATGGTAGAGTTTCGTGAAGTCTCTCCTGGGTGGTACATGGTACCACCGCCTTACCTACGTAGGTCACACTAAGTTTTGCATAACACTAAGTTTTGCGTAACTTAAAAAAACAACATTTTATAACCATAATATTATGATAAAATAATTTCTTATAATGCTTTTCAAAATAATCTTTACATTTTAAACATTTTTTCATGCGATCGAACTATTTTTTAAAACAGGAGGACCACAGATCTGAAGGCATGTTTTCTACGTGCTGATTGAACGCTATCACTGCCTCTTCGGAGTTGGTAAAAGTAAAACCTCTCATCAAATCTTTGATTTTGGGGGAAATACAGAAATCACAGCGTGCTAGGTCGGGGCTATGCACAGGATGTGTGACGAGATGTACTTTTTCGGAAGCTAAAAATGACTTTGTTTTGTTGGCCGTGTGTGAAGAAGCGTATCATGGTGTAGGAGAATGCGGCTTTTGGTTCGTCTTTCGCGAACTTTTTCTAACACCCTGGGTAAACAAATGGTAGAATACCACTCGGCATTAACACTCTTTTGATCTTCAAGTGGAATTGTACAGATGGGACCCGTAGCTGAGAAAAAAAACGCGATCATTTTTTTTACCAACGTTTCTCGCCTGTCTCACTTTTGTTGACCTGTTCTCATTTTCAAACACCCATTCACAAGATTGTTGTTTTTTTTCGGGTTCAAAACAATAAATCCACGTTTCGTCTCCTGTGACAATGTCATAAACAGCATTAGAATGTCCGTGGTCGTACTTCAGAAGCATCTGTGAGCACCATTCCACGCGAGCCCGCTTCTGCTCCGCTGTCAGTTCATGAGGAATCCAACGACAACAAAGTTTCCGAACTTTCATTTCTTCCTGTAACATTTTCTGAATTTGGCTCATACCAATCTCCAATAGTCCTCCAATTGTCTCATAGGTAATCCGGGGGTTTTTTTCAATTAACCGCTTAACAGTAGCCACATTATTTTCGTTGACAGCAGTTGAAGGCAGCCCTTCACGAAATTCGTCATGTAAAGAAACTCGACCTCTCTCAAATTCAGCAAACCATCCCCTCGCGGTGCTCAAACAAGGTGCTTATCTCCCAAAAGCATTTTGAAGACGATCGGCACAGTCTTGCGGAGAAAGAGAACTTTTAAAATCATAAAAAATCATCGCTCTAAAATCTTTTCGACTTAATTCCATTTTCGTTGCGTACGTAGAACTCTGATGTGTAATAAAAAAACAATTGACAAATCATTTCCCGCCAATTGTTTTTTTTTTTATTATTAAGAAGGTTGCAACGTTTTAAAAATATAACATTCGAAATTCAAATAGTTCCGATTAGCTAGAAGTGCAAAACTTTTAGTGTGCTCCATGTATTACTGTCGCTATAGCATCAATTATTGTCACTATAGTGTTTCAGTTTAGAGAATAATTTTGCCGGTAGACTTATGCGTGTGGCATTGCCATCCTGACAATGGAGAGCAAAGACCCATTAATGTCTTTAGTATATAGGTGATGGTTCCTTTTTGCATCAGGAGAACCCTCTTATTGGTGGCTATCTTATATATCAATAACCTGTTTTTATATTATAACTAGCTGTTGCCTGCGACTTCGTCCGCGCGGACTTCGTTTCCATCGCACAGTTCCTCCCCCATAGGTGATAGCGTGATAATATGTAGCCTATATGTTGACCCGACCTGTTAGTAATATTCATGCAAAATTTAAAGTAAATCCATGCAGTACTTTTTGAGTTTACCCCGGACATACATACTGACAAACAGACAAAAATTCTAAAAACTATATTTTTGGCTTTGATATCGATTGTAGATCACGCCCCAAGTATTCTTTTAAAAAAGGTATTCAATGTACAGTTTTGACTTTCTTACGATTTTATTATATGTATATAGATAACTAATAAGGTATTATTTGTATATTAAAGCCCCGTTTTCACTTTGATTAGTACGAGTGTGAGTGTTTAATGCAGGTGCTTAGTATTAAGATTAAAATACGTGAAGACAGCCATTGATCGGTGCGAGTGATTCACTTTTACTACGCTGAGTACGAATCACTCGGGCTGATCTACGGCTATCTTCATGTATTTTTGGCTTAATACTAAGCACCTGCATTAAACACTCACACTCGCAATAATCAAAGTGAAAACGGGGCTTTAAAATAAGTAATAAAAAACACTGATTTAAGGGTACATTTAAACAATATAAAGATGAATGGTGTATTTGCTTACTTCTGATGCTTCACGTAATTTGAGATTCTCTGATATGCGTAGATATACCAGAGAATCTCAAATTAGACGAAGCCTGTATCTTGAGATATTATTTCTTATTGAAAAAAAGAGAAGTATACAGCACGAGAACAAATAAAATTATAATAACTGATTAATATTGAAAATAAATAAATTACAAAATAAAGAATTTACATTTTAAATTAATGAAAACAAATGTAATACGAATAAATTGAGAATTATACAAAAATATTATGATTTAATTTGAATAATAGGTATACCATTATTGGTGTTTCTCTACGACAGATTCAGTCCGCTCATAATTTTTAACACTTCACTAACCAAATGTATAATTTGTGAACATTCTTGAGCTGGAAAGTTTTTAATGTCACAATACTTTAATGCGTTAGGTGAAACAAATTTATATACATATTATCCTAACCACTTTGAGAACGAAGATTTTATCCTTGCCGCTCGGATAACAACGCACCGTTAACATCATTTTTGGTTAACCCTTTCCATTATTGCTGTCCTAAGCCATATAAAAAGTCGACAAACATTTTAGCTAACGTAGCTTTGGTAGGCATAATGCACTTGACTGTTATTAAACATTCCTAATAAGATATCTATAATTATCAGAAACTAGCCATCAATAATCTTTCGGTGCACCTTTGTTTATGTCCAGTTACCATGGCAACGTCCGTCTTCGACCTAAAATCATCAGTCGATTAGCTATTGACAAATAGTAGATTATCTACTATTCATATTCCGTATCTACATATTGCTGTAGACCGAACAGATATGACGTGTTCGTGTGGTCGTTACGATTATTTGGTTATTATATTGATCTTTTGGTTGTTTGGTCTTGGAAACTCATTAAGGGTTTCTGAGTAACTAATGTTTTATGTAGTTCAATATAAGCTGATGTTCTAATTCGTTCGTAAAACTGTTTATTGCTTTATTAGTAGTAACAGCTTAGTGTTTGGAATGCAGATATATTCGAAAAATCTCCTTTCCCTCTTGCGGAGTCAAGTGATTGATGACCATGACATGATAAAATATCTAAACTCTGCTAATGATACAATCCATTTTTCGATTCTGATCTGGCTGCTCTAATTAAAAAAAAAAACATATATTTTTGGCCCAACTAAACAAGTTAAATAAGCGTATGATGCTTATGCCAAGTCCATACATTTATCTTTCTATTCTATTAGCGTTAAAGCCACTTGTTTAGGCTTTCTGAACGCTTACTCCTAGAACCAAGCGAAAATTTAATTACACTCAACACTCTTCCTGCAACATCGGTGCTGTTACTATCATGTTCCGGTTTGGAGAATCGTGTAGCCGGTAACTTAACTTACGCAGTTGCATTACAACATTGACAGGCAGATTGCATATATGCATCATTGACTTCAGTTTCTATGAGCGATGGTTATCTCTCTCCATATGCTTGTTATAAAATTACATAGTTATAAATACACTTAAGTTAGCACCTTATGTGTATTTTTTTCGTTTGTTTGCAGACTTTTCTAATTGTATGAGGACGTCCGATCTACCCTAAGGACCTTCCCATTATAATAAGCTTTCGATAAAAAACGCACTGAACTGATCCTTATGTTGATAGTCTGTTTTTGCATGGCAGTGTATCATAGTTTATTGACTGGGCGATCGAGCTTCGCTCCGATATTAGTACTTATTTTATTATTTATTACCTAATCGAGCTATTTTGTAAAAACGGATTATCACTTGACTAGATTAATTTTAAACAGTAAAGATCTGTGTGATCAATTAAATTCGTCAAAATCCTAGTAGAGCCGTTTCGGAGAAACAAATAACATCTTTTAAATTTATATATAAATTACGTGTCACGTTTGGATTATGGATTCCTAAACTACTGAACTGATTTCAATGAAATTTTGTAGGATAACTGTTATTTCAATTACCCCCACTTACCTGGCAACCCTAATGTACATGCGTCTCTGAGCAAAAGCAATCTCTGCCTCTATAAGGTGGAGACGGTGCAAAGTTTATATGTATCTAGGCTTACTTAGATAATTATTTTTAGTAAGTGTAGACAAAGTTATAAAATCAGTTCAATATGTAAACCTATATTTGGTGCTTGTATCGCGATAATTATCTCGAAACAACTTAGTTTGATTACACCGGGTGACCGGATACTTTATAGAACTTACTGTATACTAATTACTCATCCCCTTTATAATTCCTATATTTTAGTTATTTTAATTTTGAAAGTCTATATATAGCCTTTTAAATGCCGGATGATGACAACGGTTATTAGCAAAAGTTTTATTATAAAGCAAAATAAATTAATACTAAGGTGCGATTTTCATAATCTGTCCTTGTGTGTAAAAGTCTAGTGTTGATTTTAGTAAGCAAAATTGGTCATCTAATAAGACTATAAACACTAATCAATACACTTAATTGTATCATAATTACCCCCTATTGTAATGTATAGCAATTGAGTACTCAGGGTCGTCGTCAAACTTTACGTACCTACCAAGAATTACTGTTTGTTTTGGGTTACCATAATTGAGAGGGCCAGAATGGGGCGTTTAGGTAAATTAATTGGAATTAAAAACTAAACGTGAAAATGCATGGGAAATAAGTTTGTTTCATGCAATACAAATTAGCCTGTGACACGCGTAGGGCGAAGACCGATTTATCTGCAAACTCTGTAAATATAACACTGCAAAATCCATTTGTTCTATATTATCTTGAATAGAAAGAATTAGTATGAATATATGCACAACGGCTTTTTGCATTGCATACTTAAAATGTTATTAAAAAGTGATATTCATACTAGAAAGGGGTTTTTAGCATATTTTATTCGATTTTAATAATGGTGATACATACATAAAATAAAAAAGAAAAACAAATTATATATTTACGAGACTATCTAGTGGTACGGGAACCATTCGTGTGCGACCCCGATTCGCACATGGCCGCTGCTATTTTTTTTTTAATAAAAAAGACGATTTAATAAAATCTTTTTATTGCCTTTTTTTGTACACACTCACGTTTTTCATTCACCATGTCTATGCGGTGAAATGTTGCAGTCATATCCGTTCAATGTGCCTAATGACGTATAGCGATCCCATAAGTAATGAATGTGTTCTGTACAACTCCAACTTAAGAAATCTGACTTTTTTTTTTCGGAATGTCTCAATTGCTGTTAGCCTTATGGGCTGTTACAGCTGTAACTTCATGGTGAAGCTTCACCGGTCGCGGGGGCGAGCAGAGTGCTCAGCCAGAATTTAAAGGTGTAGGGCTGTACGCCCTCCGCCCTAAGGGTGTCTCCTGTGAGACCGAACCTCGGCTTAGGGTGGGGTCGTGATTTGCGATGAGAGGGCTAGTGGCATTGTTTTGTCCGTCCGCCGAACCTTGCCCTTGGGCTCGGTTCGCCGAAGGGCGAAACAGGGGTCCTCGTCGCCGCCGGCGGCGACGGTGTCGCGAATGTAGGTGTGTAGTGTTATCGTGTAAACCGTTGGCCAGAGTTATCGGGTCATCGGGATCGGTAAGAACGTGGCGGGGCCTACGTAGTTTGGGATCGGGATTAGGGTCTGGGATGTAGTCAGCCGCGGCTACCACCAGTGGGTTCGGATGCGAGATGGCACGATCGAAGTATCTTTCGGAGATGTCTTTGAAATGCTTTGCTAAGCTCGGCAATTCAAGATCGTTATAGAGGTCTACGTTGCGCATATACCACAGTGCTCCCGTGGCAATACGCAGGAATCTATTTTGTACCACTTGCAACGGATGCAAGTCCGTACGGGGGAGATGGGCAAACGCTACGCAAGCGTATGAAAGGATGGGGCGTACGCACGACTTGTAAAGTGTCACCTTGTGTCTAAGTGACATTTTACTGCGTTTATTGATAAGATGATATAACCGAAATCTGACTTAGATAGTCAGAATTTTGAGCTAAGATTCCGCAAGGACACTATATAAACTTAGAAACTTTCCAATGTCGCTATTTTACTTAATATGTCAAGGCGCCATAGTATAATAATTCTGACACTACTATAGGCGTTGACAAATAATGGTAGAAAATCTGTCCTGACCGAAACCAGTTGAGCCCAGTGCTCAGAATAAAATTTTGTTTACTCTGGACCATTTTAGTTAAAATTCTGAGGTTAGCAATTTTTCTGAACACACACAATGCAACGTTTAAAATACATATTGGTTAAGCTTTAGCCAATGTTATCATATATTGTTAACTAGCTGTTGCCCGCAACTTCGTCCGCGCGGAGAGTTTACCCCGAACATACAGACAAACAAACAGACAAAAATTCTAAAAACTATAATTTTGGATACGATATCGATTGTAGATCACGCCCCAAGTACCTATTCTTTTAAAAAAATATTCAATGTACAGTTTTGACTTTCCTACGATTTTATTATGTGTATAGATTAATGTTATAGGCACATACGACGTGTCAAGCACGAAAAAGCTGATAGTACTCTTGTTGGATCAGGCCCGTGGCAAACGGCTGGTGGTAGAGTTCTGCAACGTCTCACCCGGATAGCGCTGTCTTTCCTATTCCTGTCACATATTTGGTGTCTGTATAAGAGAAACCATCGCGGTTTCTCTTTCCATATAAAGAGCCATCTGTTCGTTTGCGTTCTAATGATACAAAAAAAACTGTTAGGCAGGTAGACGAGCCGGGGCAACTGCCCGCTTAGGATAAACAGAGTGTGATATGTCTCACGTGAAAGAAAAGAGAACCAGTAAGAACAAATATCTGGTTTGTTCTAATCTGTTTGCTACGATAAACGTACGCTCGTGACAGTAACGAGATATTGGTTCATATTTATGGTCAATTATCTCTTCTTAACATTTCACACGCTTTTTACCCTAAGCGGAAAGCTTAAAACAAGGCAGAGGAAATATCGACTCACCCCTTGAATAATCCAGTAATAAGCTATTACTGTATTCTTCGTGTTACGTGTTCTTTAGAATTTAGTGGACATGATTTAACTTGCGAATTTTATCCATAAATTTACTGTTGATATTCAAAAAGATATGAAAAATTACGTGTTTCATAAAATTACTGACAACATCTGCATAAAAAAGTAACTAACCATGAAAAATTACGTGTTTCATAAAATTACTGACAACATCTGCATAAAAAAGTAACTAACCTTCCATTTTCAGGAAAACTAGTAAACCAACTCAGAAACAATAGAATCTTCGGTTAACACCCGTGGTTTGGTTTCAATAGTATGTATCAAATTTATACACACGTAAAACAATAAATCTGTTATACATGGCGGGTGACACGGTAGCCGTGTCATAACTTATATGGCATTTGACACGGCAGCCATGTCACGAAATGTTTGTACGCCGCCACTGTGTTGTAAAAGTTTTGGAAAATTTGCGCCGCAACGTATCGGTTCATCAACATTTTTCCTTCACCAAATTGACATATTTGAAGCCCCCTAACTTTGTTAGTTATTGATACGAGATTTTTTCGAAGAGAGAAAAGATGAACGTCTCGTCAAAATAAAGATGCTCACAAAAATTCAGTTTGTTATTAATCAAAAATTGAAAACTTTCCTGGGAGTTTATAATATTTAACGAAAACATATCAAATTCATTTTACTGTAAAGATTATTCCTATGTTATTCCGGTAAAAAGTTAAATATCTCATTTTAGTAAGTGCCAATAAAGGTTTTAGGCGGGTTTTTATAATGGAAGCAATTTTCAGCTATACCCATTGCAATATATATTAATGTCCAATCTTTATCGTAAAGGGTAAATAGAAAACACAATAAAGGCAAGCACTATTTACAAATTTCTAAAAACTAGCCGATCGAAAGCTTCCGTCGCAATTTTATCCGTATTCCGACGTATTAAAAATGCGATGATACTAAAAAAATTAGTAGTTTGACAGAAAAAATAATTTCAGTCAAAGTTTAAGATATTATCTCCTACTTAACGACGAAAACTGTAAGTATACGTTTAAACACACTTTTTATTACTAAGCAATAGATTCACATAGCCTCAGAAAAAAATGACAAAATTTTGAACCATAAATATATGGTTCCACCATTATAATAAATATGGTCTGAATATCTGTGCTGTAAATTTTCCGGTTTTCCAAATGCCATGCAATAATGTTTTGTAGAAAATTTGCCTACACACGGAAAATAGATGGTTAGAATCCCGAGAAGACAATAATTAATTTTAATGTCTAGGTAGATATAGGTACAGATTTTCTTAAATAATTGTCACCACGCTAGTTCCCTTGTGGTATAGACAGAGTAGACCTAACTTTAATAAACGCTTTAATTTACCATAATTTGTGGGATTGCTGGCTGGTGGATTGGTTGGTAATTACCAATTCCCAATGCCGCATTTTCCCGACCTCTAATGAACTATCACTTGTTAATTGCTATAACAATTACGACCTTTTAGGTGCTTATTCTTGACACGAAGTTGTCGACACACTACCAGTTTCCGAGCTTTTACTGAATTTTTTCTAAGCAGGGCAAACTAGTCCGAGCTGGGAATATGATGGTGACTAGTTAACATTGCGGTGACTGGAGAATAACATTAGTCCGTTGGTTCTGGTTATCGCAAATAATAAAAGATAGCCTAACAAATTGCCGTAGCCGTAGGTACAAGTTGGAAAAATGCGATGATGGAAATAAGCACCCATTTTATCAGCAGACAAATTAATGAATGATGAAGCTTATCCTTCATTGCCGTTCAGTTCACTTTGCCTACTCTGCTAGGAAACTGACGTAGGGATATGTATTTTTTTTATTTAGCAAGAAACTACTTATGTACTCCACGGCCACTTCTGGTCAAAGACTTAACTAACGGCATGCGCTACGCCACTTGTCTTCTATTAAAGAGCAGTCCGTGGACTGCATTTACGTCAAAACTCGTTGAATGTAACGCGTAAGCGTCATGAAATTCACGACGGTTACGACCTTTTGGTCGCGAATATATTTTATTTTATTATGCTCCGCAGTGCTGCTTCATTTTGACTTTGGTTGGGCGATTTATTATTTTTACAGCGCTGCAGCAAGTGTTAAGGGGCTGTCAACACCAAAAATACACACTCTATTTCTATCGGAGTAAACGAGACCCCACTATATGTGTAACAACTGGGCGGCCAGGTTTTATCTATACATATAATAAAATCGTAGGAAAGTCAAAACTGTACATTGAATATTTTTTTAAAAGAATACTTGGGGCGTGATCTACAATCGATATCAAAGCCAAAATTATAGTTTTTGGAATTTTTGTCTGTTTGTCTGTATGTATGTCCGGGGAAAACTCAAAAAGTACTGCATGGATTTACTTCAAATTTTGCATGAATATTACTAACAGGTCGGGTCAACATACAAGCTACATATTATCACACTATCACCACCGGGGGAGTAGCAGTGCGGAGTAAACGGACGAAGTCGCTGGCAACAGTTAGTAATAAATAAATATTGAAATTTAAAAAATGTGTAGGTTATTTGTTAAATATGATTCGCTAGTGGTTTAGGTATAAATATGATGACTTCATGGCTTTAATTGCAGTCCCATATGTAAAAACAATAAAGATATAGAACCGTTAACATTGATATATTAATGATGATTTTAAGACCAATCTTTGCAATTGTTTTCTTTCGACCCAACTTTGATCAATTATGTATCGAGTCCGGCTACGGTCTTTGACATATTATAATGAATATTAACATAATAATTTTTGTGATTAAAAAACTGCTTAAATAACATCAATTTCAACAAATTAGGTCTTGTCAGCCTCTTAACGGAATGGAATACGACTTCTACTTATGCCTCAGCTGCACTTGCTTCTATAGTCACAAAGCTTCGTGCAATTACACGATAAATG
This sequence comes from Apodemia mormo, assembly GCA_036924255.1. Classification (NCBI taxonomy): domain Eukaryota; kingdom Metazoa; phylum Arthropoda; class Insecta; order Lepidoptera; family Riodinidae; genus Apodemia; species Apodemia mormo. The sequence continues at coordinate 11,513,002 of JAUPFN010000019.1, read as the reverse complement.
CTGATGCTATTTTCGCATACATTCCGGACTGCGTGTGCCTTAGCGCGCATAAAAGTTCGGGACGATAGACGCAATTGCGGCCCCAGCATTAGTATGACCTCTCTAGTACATAGTACATTAAACTCTCTGCTTCTGATAGGATGGTTCAAACTTCATAATTCCTCAGAGACAAAAATAAAACCAACTTTGATTAAATATCGTTTTTAATCGTAAGAGAAATGTTTTTAACGTTTTGTTCAACGTAATTCCTCTTGTTGACCCTAACCCGATTTTCACGAATAGATCTACTTACTGCTAGGCATCTCGTAGAAGGCAAGAGAATACTAATATTTCAAAATCGTGGCTATTAACTAGGTGATAGAATTCTGCAACGTCTCGACCAGGTATTATAATACCTTTTCGCTGTCGTGTTCCGGTTTGGAAGGTACAGTAGCTGGTAAATTTATATATGTTGCATTACAACCCCGACACACGAATTGCAACTTACCGATAACATCTTTGGTGCCTATGGGCTATGGTTATTTCTTTCCATAATGAAAACCATCTGCTCGCTTCCTATTTTTTTTTATATCTTAAGATAGCAAACAAGCAGATGGGTCTCCTGTTGGTAAGTCACTACCATCGCCTATAGACACCAAAGATGTTAATGGTACGTTGCTATCTTGTAGCGAGATCTAATACCACATGCATAAGTTTACCGGCTACCTTACCCTCCAAACCGGAACACAACAGTGACAAGCACTGACGCTATTGCGGCAGGAATAGGTAAGGCGAGGGTACCAGACCCGGGCGAGACAATGCAGAACTCTACCACTTAGTAGTCACGATGGTAGTGACTTGCATAGCCAATCGGTCGCCTTTTACGACATGCCTGGCAGAACGGCAGTTGGTCTATTCTTCAAAGGAGCCCGGAACTAACCACACCAACACCTATCCTATAAAATAAAATTTTATCATCGTATCAAATTCGTCTACACTCCGAGCTCTCTATATTCTTTCGTTTAAAGAGACCCCGAATTACGAGTGGGTTACTTCAAAGTTTTTCGATTATCAGTTGTATACAACATTGGTGGATATGCTAACAAACCTTGCGGTGTGACTTGTTAAGTCCTCGTTTCCGGGCACCATAAGAGACAGGGTGTTGTCAGATGTACTCTGCGCATGTGTAGTCATGGCGCCCTGGAGTCTCACAGGGCTTTTACTAACGCCCGTTCGGAGCCCAAAAGACATCAGTCCACTCGATCACGCCTTGTAGGGCGGACGGCTCCCGGCTATCTAATCAATAATGATACCGAACGCGCATCATAACCAATAACTATGTTAGTACTTATGTTAATTTTTTTGTTTATTTTTTTTGTAAGAATTCTAATAATTATTTTTATTGTTTAAGGTTCAATTGGCTTTGCCATAAACGACTCGGTTAAACAATAAGGGTGAGTATTGCTTCTATTATTTTCATATATTTTAATCGTGTTCAAGGGCCATCAGTCTTCATAATCGTCCAAACATGATTATGGTTTTATATTATTTTTATAGAACATACAAAAAAGCAAAATAAGCCGAAAGGTAAGTCATCACCACCGCCCATGGAAGGCTGCAACACTAAGGGTCCTTGTTAAAAACGCATAAGACTGGTTTTTCGGAGGTCCTTAAACCGAATCGTGTTTGGGCTATATATGAATACTAGCTGACCCGCACAGCTTCGCCCGCGAGTAGATTAGCATGTCGTCAAGATAGCTTTTCATAAAAATGTCATCCATTATTTCAACCCTTTAATGGTTGATTTTTGAAATAAAATTAGCCTATGTTTGACCCCGGCTCTTCAACTACACCCATACCAAATTTCAGGAAAATCGGTCCAGCGGTTTAGCCGTGAAAGCGTAACAGACAGACAGACAGACTTTCACATTTATAATATTAGTATGGATTCCAGTAAATTATTTTCGTAGCTTAGTCCAGCTCGCTACACGGTAAGTGTTCATCATTTGATATTAATACTAATCACGAAATTTATTTTACTTACTCGTTTTATTTGTGCATTTCAAATACTGAAATTGGTGATTAAGATGCTGAACTTTTTGAGGAAAGTTACTGGACTGGAACAACCCAGGGTCCAAAAAAGATACACCGAACAATGCACATTTTTAATTCTTATTTAATTGTACGTATAAGCCCAGTGCTCAATATGAGTATCATCACGCCCGGTTTCCTTGCGGGGTCGGCAGAGTAAAACGAACGTCTATATTTTCCAGTTAACTACTATACTAGTAATAAATGTAAATTACGCTTTCTGTATTTTTCCCCGTGTGTTTATATTAGAGGATAGCAAGAGATAATGTTGCGTCGTTATCTCTGTGGAAGGTATAAAATGCAAAATGCATAAGTTTAACGCTTGCCGTATCCTTCCAACGGTAAATGACAGCGGCAGGTATCCACGCTATTGCGGCAAGGAAGAGTATTCTTCACTAAATATTAATACGTGAAGAAAAGGACCCCTTTCTAAGACAATTGCTTGAACGGTGGAGTATGAAATTTGTCAGAGTTAAAGTTTATATTGCGTAGGACTCTATAAGTTAATATTTTTAAATAAAATGCATTAGAAATACATTATATTAATGAAAATGTATTTTACTACACACACTACAATCATTTGACATACATAAAATTATACACACACGGAGACTGAATTATTTTCTTTACGACTAATTTTAGTTGTTTTGTTTAGTCTATATTCAAATTTCGGCCGCAGGAGATCGCTAGTTTTGATAAATGATAATATCGCTGGACAAATTACACAAATCGATCTAAACAGTCACGGGACAAATTACACTTACTGATCTAACCCTAAAGTAAGCAAATTATTTGCTTGTGTTATGGGTGTTAGTCAACGATAATATATACATAGAAATACATGTATAAATAGTGTTACATACATAATAAACACTTAAACCCAGAAATACAAACATATATGCTCATCACACGAATGTTTGTCGCTGTCGGAAATCGAACCCGAGCCCCATCGATTCTTAGGTTCGCTAACCTTTCGACTGATGGGGTGGTCAAATAAAATCCAATTCTTCAAAAGGGGTCTGAATCAAATTATGCTAAATCTATAGACTACTCTTTCATGCTCACAACATTCTTAAAAAATTATCTGAAGTTTTTACTGTACGTATGTTTTCGAATCTCTTAAAGCTGTTTTTATAGACGACATATTTTTTAGAAAAAGTGAAATTCTCGCCGTGTTAGTCCGAGCACCTTTCGAAGAAAAGATGAATTAATTGCCTTACTTCTAGGCATCTGGTAAAAGACGAGAAAAGGACACATTGACATGTATGTACGTGTCACTAACATCGTGACCACTATGGTGCACAGTGTTTCGTCTAGAACAAGCTAGCTGAACAAAATTATTTTTTAACGGATATAGGTTTAAAAGTCCCTATTAAGCAAAATATTGTATGTTTTATATTTTAAAAACTTATAAATCTTTCAAAAAGGTCACTTCGAAAATAAAATGCATTAATTAAAAAACAATGATGTTTATTGCACGAATTGACAAATTGACAAACAATAACAGATACTGATCATTTACAGTTAAGTACATATTTACGTAACAACTTAACTAACATTAACTAACTAATGATAACGAGAATGTGTACATTTATATAATAATAATAATTAAAACAATAAATACAATGAATCTATATTTTACAACGATGTACATAATAAATCTACTATTAATTACTAAAATATGTCCAACTACCTAGTATTGAAAAAAAATATTATTATGAGGATCAAATTAGAAATTATTCACAATCACTAATTTCATCGTCATCAGAAAAATCCTCTTCATAATAATCTACTAAATTAATATTTACATTAGTGTTTCCATTTCTTACAATATTCACAGGTGGACTTACAAGATCTAAGACTGCAGAAGGGAGGCTACCTGATTTTTATTTTTGGGATATTTCGGAGACTGTTAATTACGGGATCGGATGTGATGATTAACATATTAAGCAAATCTATGCGATAGCGTATTCGGGTATTATCCCTTCGGAATCTTCTGCAATCTTTATTGCGAGCTTCTTGATCTTCCTCAGAACACTACCAAATTGGCAAAATAGCCGATTGAATATTGTGATTGAAAATTTTGTGCACAGTAATGGGCATGCAATACCACGAATATAAATCCAAGTAAAGTTTTCTGGTAAGGGAAGCTAAGTTTTGAAAGTTATTTATATTAATATCAAAACCACTAGATAAAGCGCGAAGTAACGTATCAAAATTTTGAATATGTGTCACATCTAGTCCCGTAATTTCAGCGCTCTGTTCAGGATTCCTACATAAACTATTTAAAATTTCTTGGCCCTACAATAAAACTATGAAATGATGGAAACACCTGATGTTCAATGATGGAGACACCACTTTCGCGTCTGTCTATAGGCGTGACTAGTAGATTTTGAGTCTATATAATACGCAAGTGCCTCATCACTCGTAAGGCACATTTGCTGCGCACTGGACTTTCTTGTATTAAACTTCTCGAATCAGTTTTGCTACGTTGCGCTTGCCTGATTGACGAGAAGCTATTTCAGCTGCAGCCAAAAGTTCTTCAGATGTTCGCGACTGAACCAAATCATCGACACGTCGACGTCTTGTTTTGGCACTTGCGTTTGACATATCCACTGGCGGTCTTCCGGAACCATGCAGTGAATTCGAGGAGGTTGATGCCTCCGCAAGGCCACAAGAGACATTAAAAATTATGTCTTCGCCTCCTAGCCACTTAGCATTGCAAGCCAAAAAGCGATCTCGTGTTCGGCTAGAAGCCTCCCATTTCTCCGAAAGTTTCGCACACAAACGGGAAATGGAGGTCTTGATTTCCTGTACTGGTGCTTCGGTTATGCCACTAAGGTCGTGTTGTTGGGTAACAAACATTAAAAGCGCCGTGTTACGCTCACTTTTTGAATGTTTTAAACACTCTTCGAAAAACTCCGTTTTCGAGATTTTGAAACTGCTATCTGGAAAAATAAATGAGTTATGGGCAAATACGGGCAAGAAAAAATGGTTTAGTTATAACTTAGAAATATGTACCTATCACCTGAAAAAAATACAGGCCGGGGACCCGAGGGGGTTTTTAGTTATCGTCTTTTAAATTTGAAATCGTTGAAAAAAAAAACGATTTTCTAACTTCTAAAGCTCAGATTTTAATATATAATACAGTACCCGGCGATAAATATTGCACATCGACCTTTGGAAAGAGACAATCGGCTAATTTCGGCTTCGTAGAGCGTTATCTCTGTCGCACAAAATACAAACAGTCCGGTACCTATTAGGAGCTGTTAAAACAAGTATGATTTGCTTCTTTTGATATTTTTATTCTTTGTATAAAATACACTAATTTTTCTATAAGTGATGGCTTTAGGTTGGGGTAAAATAAAATAAAAAAACATTTTTACATTATGTTTACGTATTTAATTATTTTGGAACATTACAGCTTTAGTGTACATAATAAACACCATTATACCTATTGCTAAAATGAGACATTGCAATAAAAATAATAATAATTCTAATTCTCAATTACTTCCATTTCACTATCTGTGCTCTCAAAGAGGTCAATATCACTGTCACTATCAGCCGTATTTATTACTAATCTATCAGTGTAATTGTCTAAACTGTGTTGAATGCTTCTATATTCATTCTCACATTTGATTGCATGATCGCAAACCTTTTTCCACTCTTCAGCGCCGATCATGTTTACTTTTTCAGTCAATAATGTTTTTACTGTAGTTAAGTTCATACCCACATTTCTAGAGGCTACATAGCCTTTCAGTTGAGACCATATATTTTCAATTGGATTAAAACCCGGATGATATGGTGGCAATCGCAACACAGTGTGCCCATGTTCGGCAAGTATTTTGTCCACAGAAAACTCTGTATACCTCTCCTTGTGCTGACATATAATAGCGTAAATCTGGGTTTTTGTTAATTTTGGATCAACTGGAATTTCATGTCTGTTTAACCAGTTGATCATTTCCCGTTTAATGGTGTTTGAGTTGGGGGGTCTCTCAACATACTTGTTGTGATAGGGTGCGTTGTCGATAACTAGAACAGAATCACTGGGTATATTTGGGATTAATTGGTTAACCAGACATTTCTCATAGTTATCGTTATTCATTTCATTGTGATAGTCACCTGTAGTGTCCGTGGATTTATACGTTAAAAAAGCACCGGGTACAAAGCCTTTTTCATTTCCCGCATGAACTATTATCAAACGTTGACCTTTTGAAATTGGCTTTTTTACTCCTTTTTGCTTATCGTCACTCCAAGATTTCCCTTTAGTGTGGGATGCATGTATATATGACTCATCCATGTAGACGATATTTTTTCCTGTTTCGCGAAATTTGCGTATTTTATCAAGGTATTCCATTTGTTTGAGACTAACGTCGTGCTTTTCCATTAGAATTTTTCGATTATCTTCCATTTTAGTGAACTGAAATCCCATGTCATGAAGTATTTTTCTCAACGTTTTTTCAGACCCATTGTAATTAATAGCTTCAGATAACTTAGCTTTTAATGATTTTATTGTTGGCAGTTCATTAAATCGTAAGTGAAAATCATACACCATTCTTCGAACAACATCGTAATCAAAATCGTCCATATCCAAACGAAATTGCTTTTTTGGTCTCCCTTTTTTTGGAGTGCTGAACTTAATTTCAGTCGAATGTGTTTCAGTACTGACTTCGTTTAATATATTGTTCAAAGTTCTTCTTGAAATTCCAGTGGCATTTGCAACTCGCTCTTGAATCTTCTTAAAATAACAACTTACATTTTCATCTACTTTTTTTTTAAATCTATGAGCTTCGCTTACAAAGTATTTAAAAAATATAGTTTTTAGAATTTTTGTCTGTTTGTCTTTTTATCTGTTTGTCTGTATGTATGTCCGGGGTAAACTCAAAAAGTATTGCATGGATTTACTTCAAATTTTGCGTGAATATTACTAACAGGTCGGGTAAACATATAGGCTACATATTATCACGCTATCACCTACGGGGGAGGAGCTGTGTGGAGTAAACGAAGTCCGCGCGGACGAAGTCGCTGGCAACAGCTAGTAAACAATAAAATCTCTTCAGTTTGACAACGGATTTTAACCGTAAAGAAAATTGTAGATGTGTATTTTAATTATTGTCATGTATGTCACATGAATGTAGCGTGGGTAATGATTATTTTTATTAATTTAATGTTGGTTCTATAATTTTATTATTTAAAAATATGTTTCTGCAAGTCTTTCTAAACTAACTGTGCCAAATTTGATACTCCGACATTGGCGTAATTGGTTTAAAAAGGGGTACAAGGCTTTTTCTGCACTATCGGCTCTCGTGCTGCCTACACATTTCAGAAAGCGCCATCGCGTGAACTTGCGTGATTTGTATCCAAAATCCTACCCTATATCCAAAGAAAATTTACAAAAAAACCAACCAAGTTCGGTCGCCCAGGTATATTAATAAATACATCGACGGTTTATATTTAAACACGAGACAGATGGCAGTAACTTTTTTTCGCGAGGTTCGTGGGTCCGTCTTTGTGGAGCGAACACCTGCCGGGGCAAAGCGTACGAGTTACTTTTAATTTTGTAATTCTTTTTAGTACGGCTTTACTTTTTGTTGGTTTTATTTCGCGCTTATGGTTACTCTTGGCCTCATTTGCCTGTTTTCTATTTTACATCGTAGGATTGCACACAAGCAGAAAGCTTCCTGGTGAAAAGAGACAACCAGGGCTGTATTAGGAAATCTGGAGGCCATGGGGCAACGAGACAGCGTTTTCTTTACATTTTACATTAAAAAAATGGTAGCGAGCGTAATTTAGCAATATACCCATGCCTATATGCCCTGCCATAACAACAACATATTGATGGTTGTTGAAGTGAAGAATTAGTATGGTTTCATTTTCAAAACATAATACATATTAGGTATATTATTTTCGAAACGGAAAAGCTGACCCATCGAAATTTATATTAAGGCACCGTGGCTCTAGACCTTTATGCCTTCCCCTTAATCCGGCCTGGATATAACCATCACCTATGAACAAAAAAGTTCTATAGAGAAAAAAGTTATTAATGTTTTCACCGATGGGAGGGATGCGCCGTACCGCGCTCCCGGTTGCATGGGTCTTGCCTACCATCCATTACCTACCTACCATCTTGCTTGTTTCTCCTATGAAACAGCTATGCTGTGTTTCGGAGAGAAGGGCAAACAGGCAGTGTAATTACTGGCACCTAGACTTAGTCTTATGTTTCAGAATAGGCAACATATAGATGAGTTACATGGGCTAGTTCCAAATCAACTAATTTTATATTCATTGGCGACGTAGACCACTTACTATCAGGTGGCACGTCTGCCAGTTTTCCTATGCAACTAACATAAAAAATCTGTACCTACGTCGAGGATGTAATCCTACATTCATATTAATATACCTATTACTAGCTGACCCGGCAAAAATTATTTTGCTATATTGATATAAAAATAAATACTATCCTATCTTTTAATTTGGACCAAACAGTAGAGATCAGCAAAATTTCATTGAAATCGGTTTAATCATCAGTAGTTTAGGAATTCACACTTCCACATCGGACAAACTACGTGACACGTAATTTATATATATTGAAGATGAAATAGAAAACAAATTCATGATTCTTCTAATGGAAAGGGACAACCATCGTCTATTGACACCAAAGATCTTAGTAGCTCTTTGCCACCTATGTGGCAGGTCGAAATCCCATTAGTAAAGTATACCGGAAACCGTATCCATTCAATAAGTGACAAGCACTGACGTGTTTGCCGATGAGTGACTGATGGGTAAGGCGAAGGAACCATAAGTCTTTGAAACGGTGCAGAATTCTACTACATTGCTACTGATATCACTCACTAAAACTAATCTCAGTTGAATTGCTATCTTAGAACCTTAAACCAACGAGCTTAGAAGATGGAACTTATAAAAGACTTAATGACGATACTAACAATGGCAACCCGGTACAACTCCTTCTTGCAATCAAAAATCGACTTTTTGGCGTCGAGTCTACGTTCAGTTCGGCATGTTGGTACAATTAAAGCGGTCAGTCCCACTTATCCCTTCTTCAAGCGGTTTTATTGAAATTAATTACGGGATTATTTCATGACCGAATAATTGATATACCTTAGCAAAACATATAATTTATTTTATAAAAATTTTTTGATTGATGAAATATGGATTCATATTGTTTTTGGAGGAAGTAAAAATAAACAAACATGACGATAATAATTCTCACGTGATAGACAGTGTAACTCGAAATTCTAGAGGCGTTCCGTTTCACTACGATTGGCAAGATGAATGGTTTTTTTATATCATAAGATAGCAAACAGACAGATGGCACTAAAGGAAAGTGGAAACTATCGTCTATTGATAACAAAGATGTTTATGGTGCGGATGGCAATGCCACATGCATAAGTCTACCGGCTACTCTTTATCCTCCAAACCGGAACACGGCAATTAAAATAATTTGTCGCTATTACGGCAGAAACAAGGCAGTGATACTAAATAGCCGGACAAGTCGTTGCGTAATTCGACCTAGTAATCACGATGTAGTGACGCCATGGTGGTCCTCATCAATAAATTTAACGATTGGATCATGATTGGTAGCAATACGTGCTCCATATAGCAATCCAAGACACGGGTAAAAATAACACCGCTAAAACTAATACCGCAACCTACATTTTCTTTTAAAAAAAACCTCAAAAACTTTTTATCTAACCCGAAAATAGAAATCGAAACCTCAAGATCAGTAGCCGAGCTGAGTAGGCTAACCGATCCGGGCTCCTTTTTGAAGATTAGATCAACTGTTTTACTGCTAAGTATCTGCAACGTCTCGTCCGAGCTTGGTTTCACAGTCTTACCTATTTCTGTCGCAATAGCGTCGATCACTATTGTGTTTCGGTATTGAGAGAGTAAGGTAGTCGGTAGAGGTGTGGTGTATTGTTCGAATAAACTATTTTAAGATAGCGCGTTATAGACTACTAGCTGTTGCCCGCGACTTCGTCCGTGCGGACTTCGTTTACTCCGCACCGCATTCCGCTAGGTGATAGCGTGATAATATGTAGCATATATGTTGACCTATTAGTAATATTCATGCAAAATTTGAAGTAAATCCATGCAGTACTTTTTGAGTTTACCCCGGACATGCACACAAACAGACAAAATTCTTAAAACTGTATTTTTGGCTTCGATATCGATTGTAGATCACGCCTCAAGTTTTCTTTTAAAAAATATTCAATGTACAGTTTTGACTTTCCTACGATTTTATTAGGGCGAGTGAAGCGAGCCCTACACTAGGCCACTTTCTATGCACTTTTGTGGTACATTTTATTGAAAAAGTATCGCACTTTTAGGTTTGAGCTTTAACGTGGTGGTTTAAATTCATGTCTAGATATGTTATCTACCATTAAAATGCTATTTCATAAACATTAAAAAATAGAAGATACATTTTGTGTTAAAATTTTATTACTGCTAACTCCATCTATTATAAAACTAACGGGTCAAAATGCTACAAAGCTACACTAGGCGACGATCTGTGCCCTTTAGTGGTACAATTTACTGAAAAAATATCGCACTTTTAGGTTTAAGCTTTGGCGTGGTAGTTTTATTTCATTTAATTCATTTTCATTCACTCCATTTTAATACAATATTAATCTATTAAAACACTTGTACTTTTTAACTTCTCACTACGTATGTAAATAGGGAGGTTACTGATTTTGCTCCAATTTTCAAAAATGGAGTTTTCACCATATGTCCACGTTTTTGTGGTATTAGGAACTATTTTCGACTATTTTATTATATATTATATTGCGATGACTTCAGTATGTCTGTCTGTATGTATGTATTTGTATGTGTGTGTGTGCGTACGTGCATGAGTGCGTGCGTGCGTGCGTGCTTGCGTGCGTGCGTGCGTGCGTGCGTGCATGCGTGCGTGCGTGTGTGTGTGTCAACAAGTCATAAGTTTTGAACGCCTGGACCGATCGAAACGGGGTTGAAAACATTCGATTGGATTCCGCTCATCTTATACTTCCTGAAAATTTGAACCAAATGGGCCCAAGAGATTTTGAGAAATTTTGAAAAAACGCAAAAAAAATTGTGGGGCAACAGAATTTTTTTAAATAACTTCTAGATTAATGTACCGATTGAGCATAAAAACTAATCAGCTCTATTCCTCAAAAAATTACGTCTAATGCATAAATTGCGACAAAATCAGTTTATTCGGTTGGAAGTAATCGTTGACGAAAATTTTGAAAAAAGTGTTTTTTCGACATAACTTCGAAATATTTCAACCAATCATTTTTTGATATTCTACGATATTATAATACTAAAAAAATTACGTCGAATGCCCTTTTAAAAATCGTAATATCAATTTTCAAAAATTAAAATTACGTTTTCTTTAGCAAAGTTACTTAATATTTTTGAAATAACTTTCAGGCTAATATACCGATTGACTACAAAATCTTATCACCTTTTCTTCTTTAAAAACTGCGCCACGTACCGTTAATTGGATAAAAATCGGTCAATTTGTTTGGGATCTATCAATGACGAAAATTTTTGAAAAAAAATGTTTGTTGACATTGCTTCGAAATTTTTGAAGTTACCGATTTTTTAGCTAAAGCAATATTTAAATTGAGTTGAATGCCATTTGAAAGATCAAAATCGATCATCGTTTCCAAAATATACAGCTTTTGAAAAATAAATACTGCCATTTTTACCAAATAGATATTTATACTGAAACAACCTATGCTTATAATTTTTACTATTTTGAGTTTAAAATACGTTAATGTAGCGGGAGGTTTCAGGGATGGCTTGCAACCATTTACAGATTACAGACAGTGATAGGTGACCAGTCTATCATCAACTGGGTACTTTTCCAATCACGGGCAACGTTGTTTTTATCAGCAAACTGAAAAAACACATTTTTGATTTACCTGACTCGGAAATCGAACCCCGAGAGTTTCTCTAAGGGAAAAATTCGAAAAATTTATTCGCTGAGTTTCTACCGCCAATTCTTCGTGCCTGCGGTAAGTCCAATATAAATTCTAAAAATTTTGAAGGTTGATATAATTAAATTTTCTTTATAAGATAAACTCGTTTTTCCTAGAAAACTCTTTTAAAAAGAAAACTCTTATAGAAGTGGTGGCGCGAGATAGATCTTGAGTTGCTACATATTATAGGTAGGTACTATATTATAGGTAGACCAGAAAATATGGTGTAAAATATGAAGATAACCTTTATAATTGTTCTGTGTAGATAACATTAATAATTATAGAAATCGTGTTTTTAATAAATCAAGAAAATTTTAAATATTTTTTCCCATAAGTACTAAAAAATTTATTTTAGATACATTTTATTTTTTACTAGCTGTTGCCAGCGACGTCCGCGCGGACTTCGTTTACTCCGCACTGCTCCTCCCCCGTAGGTGATAGCGTGATAATATGTAGCCCATATGTTGACCCGACCTGTAAGTAATATTCATGCAAAATTTGAGGTAAATCCATGCAGTTCTTTTTGAGTTTACCCCGGACATACATACAGACAAACAGACAAAAATTCTAAAAACTATATTTTTGGCTTCGATATCGATTGTAGATCACGCCCCAAGTATTTTTTAAAAAAATATTCAATGTACAGTTTTGGCTTTCCTACGATTTTATTATATGTCTAGATATAGATTTTGGTTTTATTTTTCTGCACCTCCCTAGATACAAAGCCTGACGACGCCTTTGAGGCGAATATAATAAATAAAGTCCATGATACATTAAAAGATGTTAAAGTCCATGATACATTAAAAGATGTAATTCGCATAAAATTACTTTCCTAAGAATATTACTAGGTAATATAACTTAGCGAGCCCTTACAAAGCTCTGCTTTTTGCTAGTTATATGTAAAATTATTAAATTATTAAATTAATTATAATTATTAATTATTAAACTATATTTTTCGACGCTTTACGTTAACTATACTTAGCGCGCTATTATATAACGCTATGCATTATCGCACCCTTAGAATTATAGTGACCTATTTCAAAAATATCCATTTTAGGGAAACGTCAAATAAAGATTTGTTCAATTAAGGTTTTGTATAAAAATTTGATTAATTATTTATTAGACCGAAATTTACATTTTACAGCTTTCTATGTCAAAGTCTGCTAGTATTTTATTAAGAGTCGATAAAGTTAGTCGTTTTAGGTCGTTTCCTGACATTAAATCAATATCATGATTTTTTAAACTAGGTCAATATAATGCTGAAGGTGCGTTATATTAACCACCACAACTCTAGACTAGCCGGTAAAATTATGCATGTGGCGTCCCATCCTTGCCACAAGATTAGCAATGCACCTGTAACATCTTTGGTGTCTACAGGCGATGGTTATCTCTTTTCATCGAGAGAACCGTTTGTTTTTTAAGTATTCTATGAGAAAAACACACAAAAATAGAGACAAATCAGAGAATCGTGGTGTACAGGAATACGATCGTATGATTCAAAAGCATAAATTCTAACGAAATTTATGCTCAATCGGGTAAAAAAAGTAACCTATGAGCTTACCTCATAAATGTGTATAACACAAAAATGATGTGGTGTCGCGGGACACCAGGTAGGAACGAACTTCCTTCGGCTAAACGCACTACTCGCTTGTGTACGCGACTGTCGCGCCTGCGCACGTCTCATTTATTACGCTTTTATTCCACGCATTTTTCTTACGGTTTTACTATCACATTTTTTTCAGTTCGGTCGCGCAGCAAAATCCCTATCCCCTCCAAGCCTGCCGTAAGGAACTTCGTTCCAATAATTATTAATCTATATTTATATTATAAATGCTAAAGTTTGGATGTTTGGATAGATGGATGTTTGTTACTCAATCACGCAAAATCCTATACGGATTTGAATGAAATTTGGCACATAGGTAGATGGTGAACTGGCACATAAACTACTTTTTATCATGGAAAAATTTGGTGATCCGCGGGATTCACTAAAAACATTTATAATGCAGCGGGCCATTTGTACGTAGATTGACTTCTGTACGCATTTATTTTGTAATAGGGATTGAACAAGATGACTATGATGCCATCTGGTGGGAAAAATCTAAACTAATGTGATGTAAACAGTTTTTGAATATTTGTATTATTTAATTAAATAAAAGTATTACATATCAATTGTTACCTTTTTTAAAACTAAAATTAATTTTCGTCATGTCCTCATCAAAAAATACTTGTTGTATTCGTGAGTGTTCACATAATATGCCATATAAAAATAACACGGCGATTAATTTTTACCGTCTCCCGGAGAGTTCTTTAAACGCTGCGTCGATAATTTTCAAACGCAAAAAATGGATAAATGCAGTGAAATATTACGATAAGTAAATGATTTTTCTTGATAACTTTGATTAATAGTAATTTTTCGTGCCTATTAATAAAAATAAATAAAGGCGGAAAAATATTAGTCAAGTATTTTCTTTCCTTTCGTCCAAAGGGACAGGCTAAGACCAGAAGTAATGCTGCCTTATCAGTCGTTACCTTATTTCGTAATAGAGATAATTATAAATTTCATCCATGGATAAGCGTTTAAATATTTTTTTAATTATAAATATTTAAAACAAAATAGAAACAGATTTAGAAAATAGAAACAGGGACTAATTTGAAGGTAAAATATTGTTTTTTATATGGAATTTTGCTTTAATAAATCTTGTCAACACAAGAAGTAAGAGTATTTAGATGATAAGAATCTGTATGAAGTCTAGGTTTTCCAGGTTTTAAAATTGGTCCCAACAGTCAGTTTTCCAGGAAATAGGAATCTTATTATTTATCCAGATTGTTCAATAAATTTAAAAATATCAATATGCAATTTTCATTTAAGTTATTAATAATTTTGTCCATCCCATTGGTCGAGTGGTTAGCAACCCTGACTACGCAATCGACGGGACTCGGGTTCGATCCCCGACGGGGACAAGCATTTGTGTGATGAGCATAAATGTTTGTGTTTCCGGGTTTGGGTGTTTATTAAATATATTCTAGTATTTATATATGTATTTCGATGTATTAGTATCGTTGACTAACACCCATAACAAAAGCAAATAATTTGCTTACTTTGGGGTTAGATCAGTTTTCAAAAAAAAAATCCAGTGTTTTCACGGCAGAAGCTGTTGCCATTTCAGCTGCTTAAACATTTAAAAAATAAAAATCAGGGACTTCAAAAAATGGCACTTTATTAGTGATAGCATGAGTGTGTTGTCAAATTTAAAAAACAACAAACTACTTGGTAGTATGAATTACGTAGTTTACCAAATTAAAGAAATTTGGCATAATCTTTACAATATTGACCACATTATAGTTAGCTTTTGTGGGTTCCATCTCACAAAGGTGTTCTTGGAAATGAAAAAAACAGATTACCTCGCCAAAATTGTCAACACTTCATCCTTTTCTTTCAAAACTTTCGATGATATCTTACTAACATATTCTAATGTTAATACCATATTGAGTTGGATTAGCTAATCGAAATTTGTAATGGTGAATGGTAGTCCCGATTTGGTTCTGTTCCTTGGATTGGATTTCCTTGTTAATAATTGTACATATGTATGTGTCTTTGTACAAATTTATTATTAATACAGTAGGGGAATTGTAAATAATATTTTTTTATAAAAATTTATAGAAAAATTTATCCATGGAAAAAATTAATAATTAATAATCTCTATTACTCACGAAATACGATAGGTAACGAGTAACGACTGACAAGAAAACAACTGACTGACTGAAAAAAATAAACAACTTTAATATTGTAAGTAACAAAGAATCAGATGTTTTTCTCAAAAAATAGTAATTACAACAAACTAATAGATGTATTTCAATATTTTTAAATATTTCTGCTATTTGTTTTCTATTTTTTCTGTTAAATTCCACAAAGTCTTAAAATATATTCTTCAAAAAGCCTCAATGCTGCTAGATTTTGCTATTTTCAATATCATACAATTAATTTAATTTCTTTAAATTTAATGAAAGTTATTTTAACACTTATGATAATTGTGATATTATAAGTATCTGATATACTGGTTTGCGTGACAACTGAACAGGTAATAGATGAGTAATAGTAGATTGTTTATTTCTATTTACTTCGTCTTAGTTTCAATTACATTTAAGACATGACCTGATTCAATTAACTTTTTGCCTTTAGTATGATTCTGACCCATAATCCGACCGTTTTTTATAGGTAAAAAACCAAATTTTATTATTTTTTGCATGTTTATCCAATATTGTAGTTACTATATTACAATGTTTAAATCACAAAAGTTCCTTTATCTGACACCAGAGCGCACTACTTTCGGCAACAGTGCTGCCCCTATAGTTCGTGCACGATCCCTATAATAACAATTAGCTTTAACATGGTGACTTTTAACAGGATTAATAATTTCTTCAGAGATCGCAATGAGTGGTCAACTAATTAATTACGTTAAGTGGTAGTAATTTCCATTATGTACCCTATTTGCATGTCGTGCGGTCATTTTTTAAAGCCGGTGGTTTTACACACACATATAGGTTTGCGAGGTTTTGTCAATTATCTTCGAATATAGAAATCTGATTAGCTGGGTGAATCTTAATAGACGGAATTTGGTAATATTATATTTAACATCTTTCTTTCGATCGAGGTTATCACAAGACAAGCGATAGTCATTATGAGGTTGGTTAAAGGGGATGATGGGGATCACCACTCATCTCGTCTTGCAACAAACAGCTGAATTGTGATAAACCGGGACGTCTTTATACGCTCCATGCACGCTTGTCTTACTTTTTTCAGGAGTCAAAATCATTTGTAATATTATTAGGATTCTGAACCTCAAAAGAAAAAAACAGAACCCTTATATGGCGCCTCTGGAGTCAGTAGTACGGTGTCAGTGTTTACCACATGAGGTCCGGGGTTTGATCACAAAGAATCAACAGGTGCTCCCGATGGAAAGAGACAACAACCTGGTCTATAGACACCAAATATGTTAATGATGCGTTGCTATTCGTGTGACAGGTTTCGAATTCTACATTATAAGCTTACCGGTTACCTTACCCTCCAAGCCGGAACACGTCCGAAACCAGCACCGACGCTATTGCGGCAGGAATAGATAAGGTAACGTTAACTCTACCACCTAATTAGTATCACGATATTAGTAACACTCTTGAAACACCTAACAAAACGCATCATGAAACAACAGAAATGACTTAAGAAATGTAGTAGGCACTCTAACAGGACATTGCCATTTAAACCGACACCTATTTAACATAGGTGTAACAGACAACCCTTTATGCCGCGGCTGCATGGAGGAACAAGAAACCACCGCAACCACCGCTCACGTTCTCCTTGAGTGCAGGAGCGTGGCCGAACAACGGGCACGTATCCTAGATAACCCAAAATCTGTTAAAGAAGCTTGTGAAAACAAGCCGTCTTGTAAACTTCTGAAAGGAGTTAAAATGGCTGGAATAGATTTAACCAGCAACGTACAAAGGCCCAAGTGGCAAATTGCGGAAAATATAATGGAAAAAAGCCTTCTCTCTTTTTATGAAATTCCTGGCAGTAAGTTAGTCTTTTTTAAAAAAAGGGACTTAGATCAACACGAGATAACTTTAACCCAGTCTTTCAAAACATTTGTACGGAAACCTCAACGCGCGAGTCTAACCTTCGTCTTGGTCGGGTTTTCTTTGTACTGGCCGTAGTCGATATGTATAGCAGTGTTGTTAACGCGAATTGTGGTGTGTGGCCGTACACCTGTTTATGTCGACGACCTCCCTCACCTGCTGCCCGATGAGACTCATTTACATGCTTAGCCCTGATCCTCCATCGCGTTATTATTGACGAGCTGTATTTTACTCGTACTGGAATTCGATTTTATGATTGACGATTAATTGAATGGCTTGATTACCCGGATTGCTATTTTCGGAGTGTTTCGAAACGTAAATGATGTATAATTTAAACGCAGTAAGTAAAACGACAACAACTGACTTCTAACTACCTGTACATCTGAAACCCTGATACAGAGCCTGATCTTAATCAAATTTATATGGGACCATTTACTCTCCCAAACAAAAAAAAATATTTGCAAATTTGTCCATATATGAAGGAGTTATAACCAGAAAAAATGCAACTATTTTAAACCCTAATGATAAATATCTTATGGAAGGCGAAAAAACATATCCCTTTTATTGGGGGCTACTAACTAGATAGTAGAGCTTAGCAGTTAGGGGCCATCCATAAATTACGTCACACGTTAAGGCGAGGTATTTCGACGCGCGCCAATTCTATAGAAAATGGGTGGCGCGGTATGTTCTGAAAACGCTGAGAATCGTGTTGATTTACGGATAAATAAATATAGGACATCAGCTAAAAACTAAAATTTAGCACATTCTTTTTTGTATTTACGACTAAATATCACCATATAAAAATCATGTGGAAGATTAGAAATATTATTAACAAATTATTTGTTTTAGAGATTTTTTTAGACTGTTTGCAGAATTTTATATGATCGAGTAAAGTACATTCTATCATGTAATGAGTTAGCACATTCTTTAGATAATATCTTCTGGTATATCATGTAATTTTTGTAAAATTGTTATTTAACAATAAATACCAAAGAATGTGATTAAGCAAACCAGTTTTTATCCGTTATCGCGATGCCTCGCCTTAAGAGGGAGGAAGGGGGTTGACGAAATGTGACAAGGGGTAAGGAGGGGTCCTACATTTTGTGACATCACATTTTTTCATAATATAATATTTTATATATAAGTAATACAACAGTGAATTTAAAAAGCCACCTGTATAGATAAAAAATAATCGAATGAAATCATTATTCCAATGTAAAATTGTAAAATATGTGACGTCACACTATGTAGGAGCGAAGTGTCACAAATGTGACCAGCTGTGACAAGGACGGGGGATGGGTCAAAAAATCATGAAATTCGTGTGACGTAATTTGTAGATGGCCCCTTAGCACTCGTCACAGAATACCTAATAGTACCGTACAGAAGATTCACTCCCTAACAAAAGTCAGATTTAGGTATAAAAATATATCTAAACCCGCCAAAGCTACCCGCCTGCAAGTAAAATTGAAACTATAACCGCGCCGGAACTGTGAATTTTATTTGCGCGCCCCAGTTTTTTGACCGAGTTGCGAACGTCGGCACGGAGTTGCCATTCTGCCAGGTAGTTCGTTAAAGGTAAACGATCGGCTTCATGACTATTAGGTGGTGGAGTTCTGTAACGGCTCGCCCGTGTCAGGTACCGCTTTATCTCTTTCTGTCGCCATAGCGTCAGTGCTTGACCATGTGTTTCGGTTTGGATAGTAAGGTAGCCGGTAAACTTACGCATGTGACATTACCAATCCGCTACACGGATAGTAACGCACTATTAACATCTTTGGTATCTATAGGCGATGGATTATCTTTCCATCAGAAGAGTCATCTGCTTGTTTGTTGTCCTGTAAAAGTATCTTTATGCCTGTATCGTCGAAGAGGTAGGCAGAGGTACAACAAGTGCACCCACGATTAACCGAAGATAATTAATCCCACAATGTGATCGGTGACAAGCCTGTCTCCAATTGGGTACTCCTATCCTATCGCCTATCCATAGATATAATCGCCTTTAAACCAAATATATTGATGGCGCGTTGCTATTACCGTATAGTTGGTTGACACATGTCTACTCTTGCGGGCTACCTAAGGTACTCTCCAAATCGGAACTTGACATTAACAAACAGTGCTTCTTTTGTGACAGAAATAGGACAAATAATACCTATTGGTAAGGCGGTAATAGTCACGATGATAGTAACAAGTTTGGCGATATGTTCGCCATTTAACAAATATTTGTCAGGAAAGGAGATAATCTGTTAATCAAAAGGCCCTAACCAATACGAGGAAAACTATTTTATACACTTTTTAAAATATGAGTGTTGTACGAATGATTACATGAACGCTAGCACGCCACCTACAGAATTGTTTTTAAAAATTAATATAACCTTAGAGTGAACCTGTAAAAACATTGGAGTAAAACATGCGATGTTGAATATCTATAAAAAATGTCGGAATGTTGCATGTACGGTGCTCTACTGGTTTCAATAAAAATACAAGTGCACTCTACATATTCATTGTTCTGAATAAATGCTACGGTATTACTATATTCGTATCTCATATAACAAAGTTAGTTACACTATTTATAATTTGAGAACGCCTGGTACAGTTTCTATGACTTCAGTGCTCTTTGATTTATTTTTAAAATCCTAATCCGGCTTTTTATTATTATTGACTTTTAGGCGGAACCAATATTGCTCGAAGTAAGCATATAGCCGTCCGCTATTTCAAAAATTGCACCCTCTTACGGAGAGATACCACAATGTGTTATATTTGTATCTGACACATAAAGCAATTTTATACAACCTTATTGAATAGATTTTCTATGTATGCAGCATTTTTTATTCTAATTCATAATTTATTATAACAAAAATCATAAAATTTTGAAACTTTTTAGATTATGACATCATGAAAAATGACTAAATAATAAATCAAGTAATAATTATTATAAAAACAAAACGACTGCGACCCGATTCGAGAAATATATCTATATATTTTTACGGGATATTCTGTCAGTCTCACAATTAAGACGAATCTAATGACATATCTCTAGCATAAATACATCTAGCCGTTCAGGCTTACAGAACAAACCAAAGCAATATATAGGTACTAGGCTGTGGTCCCAGGAACATTTATATTTTTGATTAATAACAAGTTAAGACCAACAAATTTTTTTTTTGTTGGTGTGAGATAACGAGCAGAATTTTTGTGAACAGCTTCCATCACCATCGCCTATAGACACCAAAGATGTTAATGGTGCGTTGCTATCTCGTGGCGAGGTCTAATGCCACATGCATAAGTTTACCGGCTACCTTACCCTGCAAACCGGAACACGACAGCGACAAGCACTGACGCTATTGCGGCAGGAATAGGCGAAACAATGCAGAACTCTACCACCTAGTAGCCACGACGGTAGTGACTCGATAGCCAATCGGTCGCCTTTTACGACCTGCCTGGCAGAACGGTAGTTGGCCTATTTTTCAAAGGGGGCCGGGACCAACACGGCGAAAAATTGCTTGTTATTTTATGAATCAAAAATTTAAAAAAATCTGAGACCACGGTGTATACAATACATACTTTGGAATTCTTAATCTTCGCTAATGTTATATGGGAAATATACCCTCCCAAACAAAAAAGAATTTTCCAAATCAGTTTAATAAATGGCCGAGCTCGGAGGTAAGAAACAAAATAAAGCAACCGACTTTAGAAACTTTTCTTTTATTAAAATTTTTTGCACAAACATGTACAAAGGTTAAATAAAGAGACTTAATTCTCTACCAACCATCCTAAATCAAATAAATAATAGTTTAAAAAAACTAAAAATCACGCTTTTTATAGAAATCCGAACTAAAAAATAGAAAATAAATTTTAATAAATTTAAATTAAGAATAGTGTTAAAAATTTCAATAATTATAAATTAATAATAGTGTGAATAAAAAAAATAATTTTATTTAAAAAAAAGCGTGGGGTGCATGGTGTCAATAGTTATAAATATTTTATTGACACATATGAGTAGAGTGATTATCATTTCGGTAATATCTTAAAAAGCACCCCACGCTTTTTTTAAAATAAAATTATTTTTTTTTATTCACACTATTATTAATTTATAATTATTGAAATTTTTAACACTATTCTTAATTTAAATTTATTAAAATTTATTTTCTATTTTTTAGTTCGGATTTCTATAAAAAGCGTGATTTTTAG
This sequence comes from Apodemia mormo, assembly GCA_036924255.1. Taxonomy (NCBI): domain Eukaryota; kingdom Metazoa; phylum Arthropoda; class Insecta; order Lepidoptera; family Riodinidae; genus Apodemia; species Apodemia mormo. Next base: position 11,491,133 of record JAUPFN010000019.1, on the reverse strand, counting down.
TTTTTTTAAACTATTATTTATTTTCTACTTTTTAGTTTGGTTTATTTATAATAGCTTGTTTTTTTTAATTTTAAACTATTGCACGACTCATGATGCGAAGCATCAGAGAGTGCTTTACGATCGAAAATTTTTTTTTATATATACATATCTTCACGCCAGATCCCTTACGAGGTAGGCAGAGAGAACCGAGTGCCATACATCACGATCATTGCAGGCTTGTCTCGCTTCCTCCACATTCATCACTCTTTTCATACACACACGCCGCTTGCGAAGACTCTTGATGCCACCTTCGGAAATTTTTTTCGCCTTATTTTGGCAACTATTTTTAGTATTATAGCCTTGTTAGTTAACGGAATCAAGATATTTTGCATACTATTGTCGAGATAATTTATTGGAGATTAATTCTATACTTGCTAAAAATTAATTTAGTGCATTAGAAACGGAAAAAAATATGAAAATAGGTCAAAAAATTTCCTGTCCGTCATGTATGAAACTCCGGAAACACTGTAACTTATGAAAAAATCAATTATTTGAGTTATTTTTTTTAATTCTAATCGGCAATTGTAGATCATCGAATGCGAATGGCTAATAAATTCAGTGTCGTTTAATTACAATTAATAAAAAACAAAAACTACAAGACTATATATCTATATATATCCATGTAAAATTAACATGGATGGTGATATATCTATATCTATAAATATTATTTACATTTATTTTGTTTTTTTTTTGTTTTTTTACTCAATTAAACTCAGTCACAGAGACGGTGGCGTACTCTTCATGGCTCGTGAAATCTAAGTTATATGCGCAGACACTGTTGCAAACTCTAATGCGCATACCTAGTTGAGTGCCGCGTTAGAAGCACGGAACTACTTATACGATTATAGACATATGTGTGTGTGTGTGTGTAAGTGTGCAAGGCGTTCCTATCGTACTTCCATACAGGACAATACGACGGGGCCAGATATGGGCCATGCTTGGCGCAATGCTGTCTATCTCTGGCCCATGCTTGTAAACCCGCTTTGGCCCAGCCTTGGTAGAAGTAGACTCGGTAAGATCCAAGAACGTCTAGCGAATGAGTCTTTTGAGCAGAGAGCTATTAGAGTTGATCTCATTATTGAGCGAACTAGCGAACTAGCGACTAGCGAGAGAACTACTAGCGAACGAGTCTGCCGAGCAGAAGGCTCATAGAATTGGTCTCATTGAGGAGCGTTTACCTAAGGAGTCCGCCGAGCAGAGAGCTTGTGGATTAGTAGTAATACAAAACCGTACAGCAATCGAATCTGCTCAGCCACGTGAGAACCGCCTAGCGGTAGCGCGTCAGACGTCACAAAGACTTCGTTCAATTACTGAGCGTAATTTTATAACCACCATAAATCAATATGCTGAAGTACCATGTACAATCTGTAAGAAATTATTATATCCAAAACAACAGACGTCATTAGTTCAAGCACGTTTTGATTTTTTTTGCTCGAATACCATAAAAAAAAGAAAAGTTCCTTCTCAGGCCTACTGGAACAACATGGAAGTTATATCTTTACCTCTTGAACTGACCGACTTGACAGACGTAGAACAAACACTTTTGTTGAGAGTACTTCCTTTTATAACTAGTTTCCACCCGCACCAAAGTGCTCGTCAACACGAATCAAACGAGCCCAAACTCAATAGAGTTGTGTTATTTAATTGCTGAGCTCCTATGGTCACCTTCTGGCTTCATCATCGAACCCTGCAGGATCCTAGTTAGCACCAAGCACCAAAGTGCTCGTCAACACTAATCAAATGAGCCCAAATTCGATAGAGTTGTGTCATTTAATTGCTGAGCTCCTATGACCATCTTCTAGCTACATCATCGGACCCTGCAGGATCCTAGTCACCACTAAGCACCAAAGTGCTCGTCAACATGAATCAAATGAGTCCAAACTCAATAGTCTTGTTATTAACCGATTTTTAACCATTTAATTATTAAGTTCCTGTGGTCACCTTCCGATTCAGATTCATCGGATCAGCTCCATGTCATAATAAGGTTTCATTGTCATTCAATTAACATACGTATACAAAATTCAGCTCAATCGGTAACCGGGAAGTGGATCAAATTTACTTGCGAGATTGATTTCAGACATCGAGATAGGTACAATAAATAAAAAATTGCTCATAAAACAAAAACTACTGGGCCTACCTGAATCAAATTTTTATGGGACCAATTCGAAACTATTCCGCATCAAACAAAAAAAGAATCACGTAATTCGGTTCAGAAACCTCGGAGAAATCGGTGTACATACATAAAAAAAATATACCAGCCGAATTGAGAACCTCCTCCTTTTTTTTGAAGTCGGTTAAAAATGGAATAATTTTATCAAATTAGTGTATTGTCATCGGTCCTCGATAAATCTACAAAGTTTGAACGAAATCTGGCCGTTTAAAGTGGATCAAAATCGCGCCCAAAGAAGTCGGTTACAAACAAACATACAAACATACAAACATACAGGTGAAGCTAATAAAAAGCGTGTAATAAAAACGGTATTTAGGATGGGATGTACAGATAAGCTTATATCATTTATTTACTACCAACCTACTTTTTAGAAAGTCGATTGAAAAACATAACCCACCTCTAGCGCAGTCTAGTAAAAATAAATTATTTTTATGACATTTCAATTATTTCGTTTTCTGGCAATGACAAAGGGCAAACAAATAATTTTATTAAGTTTAATGTGACTAGACTATTCAGCTTACTTTGACTGTTAATTGCGTTGTAAATAAAAATGCTGTAAGATAAAATATGAACAAGACCTGCGGCGAACTTAATGAACAGCGATCGTCACGTTGCCGTAGATCCCCCGTCCCCCCTTGTCACATCTTGTCACACTTAGAAAGACCACTTGCATGCGAACAACTAGGAACGAACGAACAACAATGCGAGAATGCAACTAGCATTGAGTCCGCCTTTTGTACAATTTTACTTGTGTAAGTGTACAATAAAGTATAAATAAATAAATAAAATAAATGCGAACGTATTTTATTAAAAAAAAATTATAACTATTATTTTAATTATTTTGTTAATCGAATTTTATTTTTTCTTGTTAGCAGTTGGAACTACCAGTATAATGAAGCGTGACGCCTACGGTGATGACGGACCGATGCAGAAACGCCATCGACAATCTGATGATGAAGTCACCTTCCTCATACCGAGCAAGGTAAGAACGAAAAAATTTTAAACTCAAAATTACAAGTGTTCAACTTTTTAAAATACACTGTTATAATTTAATTTAATTCAGAACATACCTTTATACTGTTCATGGGTTTTTGTTTTTAATTAAATTAGCTGACCGGTTTCCCTTTCTAGATATATAAACCTGATAAAAAACAGTTTGCAAAGTAAAATTAAAGTTAATCTGTGAAACAATGTAAGTATTTTGAAACAATATTAAGGAATTGCATCACGGTAATACAAATTATTGTTTTATATATATAAGGTCGGGCCAAAAGTATTTTCGTACTGTTTGTACAAAGGAAAATATTTTTTAGGTTTAATTTTTTATTTATTTATAATATGTATGTGCCGTTTTGATCGATGACTTGTTGCCATCTTGTGCCTTCCTGTAGAAATTTTGAGATTTTTGATTAAAAAAATCTGACACGTAGTGTTTACAGTTTTCTTTTGAGGTTAGCTTTATGCTTCCTAAAGAGTTCTGCAATAACCGAAACAGGTGGAAATCTGATGGAGCAAAGGGCAGGGCAAAGGGAAGATGCATCAACACATCCCAGCCAAGCTCTCTCAGTTTTTGCTGCTTGGCTATCGATGAATGCGGTTGGGCGTTGTCATGGTGGAACACCACGCCCTACCTGTTCACCAGCTTCGGCCAGTTTTTCTCAATAGCTTTTTTTAACCTCATAAGATGTGACAGTAGAGGTCAGAATCGATAGTTTTACCCGTTGGCAAAAGCTCGTAGTGGACGGTTCCTTTCCAATCCCACCATACACATAGCATCATTTTGTTCCGATTCAGACCGGGCTTTGTATGTGGTACCGTGTGTACTTTGTATGTGGTATGGGACCGGCACGGTATGTGGGACTTGTCCATGCTTCGACCATGATCTTTTTCACACATTTTTACCGTAAGTCACCCATTTTTCATCACCCGTAATCAACTGTTTAAAAAATAGTTCGGAATGAAGAATGTTACTAGGTATGCCAAATCGCTTGCAATTTTGTCTCAGTAAAGCCTGTATGTATACAAATACACTACTTTTTGTTGTAGTAAAAAATACCTAGTAGTTTTGATTTTATGGGCATTCAAAGTTTCGAAAAATATCAAGTCTCGCTAACAGCCACGTGATCGCTTGTGACGTCATGACACAACGCGCCGCGCCTCAGTATCAAATCAAGTCTCCAGCGGTTATAGTATAATAGTAAGGTGTAACAGCTTGCGCAGTATTTTGTTGTTTTCGTCAGAGTATTACTTTAATAGTCTATTAATAGTAAATATTATTCGATTAATAAAATGAATGAAGGATTCGAAAAAGGGCAATCGGATATTTCACCTAAAATACATGGATTAATGGTTGCGCATTATTTATCAACAAATAGTGATTAAATAAATAAATAAATAAATATTCACGGGACAAATTACACTTACTGATCTAACCCCAAAGTAAGCAAATATTTGCTTGTGTTATGGGTGTTAGTCAACGATACTAATACATAGAAATACATATATAAATAGCAGAATATATATAATAAACACCCAAACCCGGAAATACAAACATTTATGCTCATCACACAAATGCTTGTCCCCGTCGGGGATCGAACCCGAACCCCGTTGATTGCGTAGTCAGGGTCGCTAACCACTCGACCAACGGGGCGGTCATTTCGTTGGCGCCGAAATGCGAGGAAGAAAAATGCAAAGGTAAGAAAACTTTCCTTGCTACTACTTATGCTTAATAGTTTATCTGTTCTAAATTATTTTATCAAAACAAAATACCCAACGAATGTCGTAATGAAAGAATGCAACTCAAATAATAGAAGGACCTACCTACCATTAAATTTTTACGTTAAAGACAACAAATATGTATTAGTTTTGTAGCTATAGGTAGGTACGTAGGACGTAGGTATATGTACGTGTATAGGTACCTACCGTTCTTCTTAATTTAAATAAATACATCAGGAATTCCATCCTTTCATACGCTTGCATAGCGTTTGCCCATCTCCCCCGTACGGACTTGCATCCGTTGCAAGTGGTACAAAATAAATTCCTGCGTATTGCCACGGGAGCACCGTGGTATATGCGGAATGTAGACCTCCATAACGATCTTGAATTGCCGAGCTTAGCAAAGCATTTCAAAGACATCTCCGAAAGATACTTCGATCATGCCATCTCGCATCCGAACCCACTGGTGGTAGCCGCGGCTGACTACATCCCAGACCCTAATCCCGATCCCAAACTACGTAGGCCCCGCCACGTTCTTACCGATCCCGATGACCCGATAACTCTGGCCAACGGTTTACACGATAACACTACACACCTACATTCGCGACACCGTCGCCGCCGGCGGCGACGAGGACCCCTGTTTCGCCCTTCGGCGAACCGAGCCCAAGGGCAAGGTTCGGCGGACGGACAAAACAATGCCACTAGCCCTCTCATCGCAAATCACGACCCCACCCTAAGCCGAGGTTTGGTCTCACAGGAGACACCCTTAGGGCGGAGGACGTACAGCCCTACACCTTTAAATTCTGGCTGAGCACTCTGCTCGCCCCCGCGACCGGTGAAGCTGTAACAGCCCATAAGGCTAACAGCAATTGAGACATTCCGAAAAAAAAAACCTCGGGAACTGTACATTTTCCCAGAATTAAAAGGAGCCGTGAGTTATTCCAGACTTCGTCCAGATCCGTTCAGTAGGCACAACTCATGATTTCCTAGTATTTGGATTGGACATTTTTTTTGAAAAAGTATTGAGGTGTAATTTCGACGGCACGGGCGCGCGACCGCGAGCGCCGGCCGCCGAGCGAACTAGACTGAGCGTGTTGTGAGATGACGTCACAGCGTCAACGGCAGCCAGCGTCGTGCGGTTCAACTTATTTTACTTCTAAATCGGAAACTAATTGACGTATCGAAGTAATTCTTTCACTAGTATTTTTTATTTTTCACAGAGAATATGGAGTGCTAATAATCAAAATTAGTTAACATTCTTCATTGTTACAAAGAATTGCAAATGGAAACAAGTTGCATTTCTCTCAGTGAGATCATGTGGTACCCAAATGTGAATTTTTTCTTGTACCCAGACTTTCGTAGATGACGTAAAACTGTTTTATGATCGACATCCAGTTTTTCAGCAATATCGTAGCTACTAATATGTCGGTCTTGCTCCACTTTCTCAAAGATGGCACTGTTTTATCTGTGACAGGTTGTCCAGAGCGAACCTCATCTTTCACACTAAAATTTACAGACTTGAAACGCTTGAACCACATTTGTGCTACTCTAATTGATACCGCATTAGGTCCGTAAACCGCACAAATTTTATTCGCGGCACATACGTTCATTTTGCTTGTCTGAAAAACAATTGAAAAATGGCGAGAACTAGTTTTTTAATTTATTTATTGCATCTTCAGAATGTCACATTGTATGGTATTAAAACCAGCCAGTTACATTCAGTACAGCCAAAGAGGTTTGATTACCTATAATACATTCAAAATACGAAAATACTTTTGCCCCGACCTATTATATATATATACATACATATATATATATATATATATATATATATATATATATATATATATATATATATATATATATATATATATATATATATATATATATATATATATATATATATATATATATATATATTATAAGATAGCAAACAAGCAGATGGGTCTTCTGATGGAAAGAGTCAACCATCGCCTATAGACACCGAAGGTGTTAATAGTGTGTTGCTATCTTGTGGCGAGGTCTAAAGCCACATGCATAAGTTAATTGATTTTTAACTTTTTTTTGTATTATCGTGACCGTAAAACTAAACCTTTACCATTTTAACAGATTAATTACATATTTGTTAAAACTAAGAACAATGAATCAATTAACTCTATTTCAAAAAAAATGTTGATTCTGTCAGTAGCTAACAGTTGGCTCGCATTTTTCATCGTTAGAATCTTAACCACAAAATCATTGCACTCCTCAACATAATCTTCTTTAAACATTTCAATTTCACCAATATCAGAGATGCGAAAGCAATATCAAGCCGGAAATTTGATCGCAACGCTGATCTCGTTTGATACGCCAATTTTGTTGTTGAGTAATTTACCTCAACCTTCCGAACGGAATATGGAGTGTTTCTGAAAATTCACATGTTTATATTTTGTCATACAATAATAAACAAGATACTAGTGAATTTACACTATTGTCACTTACCTGATGCTTGAATATAAATTATTACACGACTTCAGTTGCTTGAATCATATGGTATTTTAATAGTATTATTAAAACAGCTACTGTTTAAGCAATGTAATACAATTTATCCTATGTCACCTAAGTTTGTACTATTAGTAAATAGTGTAAATGTCTAATGCGGGTAATCGCCATTATTGTGACGTCAGCTTTGTGTAGCGCTTTGAACAGGCAGTTGACGTAGTTGAGCAGCGAGTACGTGACGTAGTATGCCATCACAGAATTTTTCATGGGCTCCAGTGTGGACATAAGATAACATGATTGAAACGTGACCGAAAAAGATCAATTTTGTTAGAATAAGCAAAGGAGTGCATATCATACCCGAGCAAGTCACGTCAGAGTTTTCTTTCACTTTGTCGTTACTAATGTCTAGATTAACTGGCTTACCACTGTTTTGTAGAAAGTTTAATAGTATATTCCCCGTAAAGGGCTGGCATCAACACGCAATTTATTTATTATATTTTATGTTTACATATCCCAGATAAGGTTGAGGTGAGAATCCTTAGATTTTAATGTTTTTTTAATGATTCGTTTTTAGATTGCCGGCTCAATTATCGGAAAAGGAGGCTCTAACATATCCAAACTAAGAAATGAGGTCAGTATTTATAGGAATGGTTAGTCCAGGCTAGATACATTTGCAACAAAATAATTGTTACTGTAATTTTAGTACTAATTAACGCTTTGATTTTCGTTTTAGAATAATAAAATTATCCAGATATTATTTGCAACTTAGTATTTTCTAAGTAACTTTACAGATATTTAAATTTAGTAAGTAAATTTATTTTTTGTAACTTTAATATTTAAATTTTACTTCAGGTACAATCTTTTTTATAAATATTAGTCCAAATCTTGTCTTATTAATGTTACCTATTGCTTACATATATTACATGGAGCTACGAGTGTTTGTGTAAACCGCGGGTCCCGCGCGAGCGGCTAGTCCGTAGGCTATAGACAGAAATAACCCCCCGGCAGCCAGTTACAGGTCCTAAGTGCCCCCGAGATGACATGTGTCAGTAGTGTGACGCACCGCGCGCCTTCGTACTACCCCACATCCGCTTACCACTTCCAATTAATGGATTGCAACAGGCGTAATCGTATCTGTTTTATAACAAAATACATTATTAACAAAATATTTTCTAAATTTGAGCTCAAATCCGAAGGCTTTATCAATTAATGACTTTAGTTAATAAGATGATTTAAAGCGTTTGAGTTTTTAGTAAGTCTCTAAATTAAGAATATGGTATGCGTAATTAAAGAAAGGATGGCATTGGATATTATTTTTAATGTTTTCAATGCAACAACTCACAAAATGTCAAATTTAACTCATGCGCCAAGTTCCACAATTACATCCATAATATGAAAACAAATTACTGTACCGCCGATTAAATTTTAAATGCGGCCACGAGCCTGTGCTTCAGTTTCGTGCAACTCAAGCCTCAGAAATGTTGGTGAAAATTTAGCAAATTGTGAGGTGATATTGATTAATGTCAATCCCACCCTGCTCTTGACTAACAACTAACAAGGCTATGATGACGAAATCTAAGCTCTGCGGGGACCGCAAATTTCATATCAAAATTGGATTTTAAGATTAACTGTTCAGTACGGTGACTCAAAGTACCTATCATTTTTAAGTTAATATTCTAGGTAACAAAAATATCCAGTAAAATTTATGATTACTATCTTGGTTGAGAGAAGTGTGAATAAAAATGGGGGAAAAATCAACAACATAATTTTTATGATTTTTAATTTCGATTTTTATAAAAAAAACAAAAATAGTTATTATTGAATCGGTGCAAGCAAATATAGTTTTAATAGCATTATTATTCACAAAAACAGACATTCAATATTATAGGGGTAAACTAATTATTTGGATCACCGTACTTATAAAGATGTAAACGGATTTTGTCGGGAATAACATTTAGATGATTCGTAATTAACATATTCGACACTAAAAAAATGTACGAACATTTGGTATTCTTATTAAGCGTTGGCGCAAATGTAATTGTATGAAAATACCTTTATTGATTTTTACTTTGAGAAGTCACGTAGTTTTTAAGAATATTGCCTGAAGCGAAAAAAATCTAAAAAAATGTCACGTGGCTTAATGTCAACTCCAAACATATTTATCCTATTCTTTCAGTGTTAACGCTAGTAAAAATAAAATATCTTTCGACGTCTCGTTTCTCGTATATATTTAGAATGAGTCAAGATGGCCAAATCAATGTGTTATTGCTGTCGCAGGCAAATTCTATAATTCGTCCGTATATAAAATATGGCGCTGTCAGATTGCAAAGATAAATACGTTTTAGAAAATGCCTTATCCTGAATGTAAAATGTCGTCATTATATAATTGCGTGACATTTACCATCGCGGTTAACACATTGAAGCGGCTTATTATTTAAATTATTTATTATGTAAATGGTTTGTTTATTTAGAACTAAAATCCTATCCAGCTTCTTAAATAAAGAAGTAGGTTTGTTTGGTGGTCTTAGCCCCACATTCGGAAAAAAGAGGCCTACTATTCGGGGCTCGTTCGACCGTCGATCGTCGCCAACATCTCATCATCATTTGTATAACGACGAAACATACACATTGCCTGCGACTTTGCAATGAGTTTTGTTGGTTTTGTTAAGCGTCAATTTGCAAACTTTTTCAAAGACGAAATCAAGGTAGGTAAATTATTTGCAACATTTCGCGAAATTACTAGTGCAATGCCGTTGAAGCAAAAGTAGTGGAAGGAATGAAACAAACTTACTAAATGTTGGGAAATGAAATCCCAGTGGCACCTACGCCCTCCACACTTTGTCCTTCTTTTTAGGAGCACAAATAGAAAGACACAATTTTTGTACTCTATGCACGTTTCACTTCGTAACCGAAGCATCCGCAGCATAGTCGAATAGCATTTCACTTTATAAAATTTTCACTCAAGATATAAACGCTTCAACGTTTATTGATTAAAGTGCTACTCGGCTTTTCTGAGGTAGTACCTACTGAAGTGTTAGAAAGTATGGTGGACTATTGTGCCGTTAAGGGGTAGGTATTTTTAATGTACAGACCTTCGGAAAGTTTCCATTCCTTACACTTATTTTTGCTTCTGTAGTATTGAAAAAATCACATATAAGACCTTAATTTCGTCTTTGATACAAATTTTAGTGTGTTAATAGGCAGTAGAGTTTAAAATTAATAGGCAGTGAAAATAATGCAATACGTGAATTTAATCCTCAATTTCGGATGTGCGAGCAATTTTAGGTGTTGTTAGGCTAGTAGCGCGGTTAGGTCTTCGGATTTGTTGGATCCGATTGCGCTGTTGCATTGAGGATGGGTGTGGTGGGGAGTGGTAAGCGGTGTGGTGGTGGGCGCTGGTCGGAGGCGCGTGGTGCGCCGCTACAGCGATCTTGGTTGCCGGTCCCGCCCCGATGGACGCCGCCGCTTCACCCGCTACCCGCCGCCACGCAGTACAAAGCCTCTATTACAGTCCCAGATTGCCCAGGCCCCGAACGGTAAACTATATCGCCAAGCTACTCTCCTTAAAGCCCGATGGCTCTATTACTGTACGTCAACAGTCAGGAGTACCTTTTAACTCACTCTATCACGAGCCAAAGGAAAATGCACGCCAATTAATTAATTTCAGGACCTCAGTGTCGATGTCTCGTAATTTTTTTGCTTACAATATACCTGGCATCAACATCGTTTTGATTGTATAAATATATTTTGTTTTTTTATTGTTTTATTAATAATCTTGCACCGTAAATCTTTCCGAATTAGTCCTCCCTGACCGTTGATTTGTAACTTTTAAATGAATTGTGCTGTTATTTTGATTTTTATTGCCCTGTTGTGAAGATATTTGAACGGTATTTGGTTTTCAGGGTGCTATCCATAGCTGCGTCGGATATAGATACCATTATGGACATTGTAAAACAAATTCTTCCACACTTGGCTAACGTGAGTATTTAAGCCTGTATATCGTTTAATTGATTACGTAATTCCAGTGTACCTGGTGTAGGCATAAGATATTGGGTTTGATTCCCATGTTAGGCAATGTTTTATGAGTTTTTTAAAAAAACACGTTTCGCCCTGAAACTATGTATGCGCTTAATGGGCTTACCACGATAAGACGGCATTTACTTAACATCAAAAATTTTGACATCAAATTAGCGTACACGTTGTTTGAAATTGGCATAACTGTGTGCCACTGGAAGTACCTAATGGTCGTGGTGATATGTTAACAAACTTAAGGAATATTTTCTCATTTTTGAAACGCATAATTTTAAAACTTGATGTTTTCAAGAGTCAACCATCGCCTATAGACACCAAAGGTGTTAATGGTGCGTTGCTATCTTGTGGCGAGGTCTAATGCCACATGCATAAGTTTACCGGCTACCTTATCCTCCAAACCGGAACACGACAGCGACAAGCATTGACGCTATTGCGGCAGAAATAGATAAGGCGGCGGTGATACCAGACCCGGGCGAGACAATGCAGAACTCTACCACCTAGTAGCCACGATAGTAGTGACTCGCATAGCCAATCGGTCGCCTCTTACGACCTGCCTGGCAGAACGACAGTTGGTCTATTCTTCAAAGGAGCCCGGAACCAACACGGGGGATTATCTACCACGAAATGTATTTTTTCTATTTACAAATTAATTTCGTGTCAAATAATAGGAAAAGGAAAAACATCACATACCACGGAAATAAACAATATTATAATTTAATGAACATGACGCCTTTAATTTTATAAAAAAATGAAGTTATTTTATCAGTTCCTGTTAAAAAGCATATTTTGATGTAGGATGGCCCGAAGAATAGCAGAGCCGAGGACTTCGATGTACGTCTCCTCATCCACCAGAGCAGGGCAGGCTGCGTCATCGGTAAAGCTGGCGCTAAAATCAAGGAGTTGCGAGAGGTAAGGAAAATTAATCTCTAGAATTAAACCCAATGTTCGAGAAATTTTCTGTCTCGTCCACAATACCTGACATGGAGAGGCATTTGTAAGTCATGGAAGTTTTTTAGAAGTGATTTAAAATAAATACCCTCAAGCTGGTTCCCTAGTGGAGAAGGGAGAGTGAACCGAACGGCTATAGATTTTCCGCTTCACAGGTTTGTCGATTGGTGTGATGGTAATCCCCATCGTTTCATTTTATCAACCCGATAATCGTTGTCGTTCATTTTGTCTAATAAATTTACTATTAATCTCGTTGTCACGTTCCGCCTGAGCCAAGCGTGCATGCGGGAGCGCGGAACAAGCGAAAGAGAGGCACGATCCTGTTTTCTTATGACGTTATCACGTAAAATTATCGTCCGTAAACCGACTGTACAGACAACCAATTTTTTAATGATAATCGGGACCGACGGCTTAACGTGCTCATCCTACGCACGGCAAATGATTACATCACCGGTCAGATTCCGAGCTGCTGCTTAGATTTTTGAATATAGAAAAAACCTCTTTACCGACCCGGGGAATCGATCCCGGGACCTCATGCTCTGAGCGAATAGGCTAAGACTGATTTTAGTGTCACGCTGATTGCAAGCTGACGGTCGGCGCTAATGGGTCGATATTGTACTAGGCATGGATCATTTAACAGTTAACATATTAAATTAACAACTGTTATTTATATTAGCAAATACTGTTAAAAGTAATTTTTATGCATCACTAAAATTACCAATAACTTGATATATGATAATAATGTTATTAAAAATATTTCGAGAGACCGTGATAATAATAACTGTTAAAAGTTAATAGAACTATTCTAGAGGACCTTTTTTTGTTAGCTTCATGCATAAGTTTACCGGCTACCTTACCCTCCAAACCGAAACACGACAGTGACTTGCACTGACGCTATTGCGGCAGGAATAGGTAAGGCGGTGGTACCAAACCCGGTCGAGCCGATGCAGAACTCTAGTACAAAAATAACTGTTAAATAAATAACTTAAATATTAATTAACTTTAACAACATAACAGTTAATCTAATTTAACAATAATTTCCATGCCTAGTCGATATCTATGTAGTCTCATGTAGTCATAGGTAGCGTTTTTGAGTCGCGCTGACAGCCATAAGCTACATACATCAGCGCCGCTCGTCAGCGTGACAGTAAAATCAGCCTTACACCTAGATTTTATTATTTTAAATGTTAAATGACGGCTTGTTGATTTATGTATGTTCTGCAATTAACATGACCACTTAAACTTTTATATGGAAACATCTATAGCGTTTATGATATAAAATTTCAAAGAACTGTTCGGATATATCCACGTTTTTAAACACCTGACAACGTTGCGTCATAACAAAGTTCGATCTCGACGTTTGGAAATCAACAACCGTATGACTTTCGAAACACTTTTTGCTCCACTTGATAGAATTAGTAAGCGGGGATTTAATAAGCACATAATATGACTTAGGGATCCTAAAAAAGAACTCAATCGTTCTCTAGAGGCCGGCAACAACTCTAGATCTTGGGTATCGCAGTTGTACATGGACAAGTAGTTGTCACCTGCCATCATTTGAGACATGTTCCTGTTTGACCTTTTCGATAAATTATATATTTTTATCAATAATATTTATTTATTAACCGGGAGCAGAGCTGGTACGGTAAAATAATGTACTGTGTGTTAGTTATTGCCACTTCGTTTGCGTGATCTAAAATCATTACTTCTTTTTGCTCACACTGGTTAAAAGTCAAAATAACAAGTGCACGTGTGTTATTTTTACGATATTAATACCTCACATCCATTTTTAAAATTTGAGTCTGTCATTCCGTTTGTACGAAGTAATCTCTGGAACGGTTGGACCGATTTTGATTGAACATTCACTGAAAGAAATGAGTTTATAGGGCAGGGCATAGGCTACTTTTTATCCGAGTGAGCAAAAGGAAGAAATGGTTTTGGTTCACGCGAACGAAGTCGCGAGTAATAGTTATAATATAAAACTAAAAATGATCGTGATTTAACAAGTAGTAGTTTACGTGTTATTATGCATATTGTGGTATCTTTTGAAATAACTCGAAGACGATTTAATTCAAAGCGAACAGCTGTGATGAACATTTGGTGTTATTCTCATCTGTCGGGCGAGTAGCGAGGTGAGATTTTTTCGGCGTTTCGGGTCGCGCCGCGCGGGTAGGCAGATGTGAAAGCAGCTGCCGGCTGCATCCCGTCTTATCACAATCCGACGGATGTTTTAGACAATTTACCCGGTTTTTTATCGACTTTTAAAATACAAAGGTGCGTTTTTTTAAAACGTGTGCTTGTGAGCTCATAAACTTGTTTAAATTTAAAATGTATTCATAATTATTATAATTTTTATAAGGCAGTTCTAATTAGATTAAAATGCTTAATTATCTTTTTACTATTATCTATATATTAATACTCGAAAGAAAAACTTTGTAGTCCTTTTTAAGACAATGGCGCGAACGATGAAGTATGAATTTGTGCACAATTAAAATTTATATTGTGGAGGAAACAGAAGTCAAACATTTTTAAATAATATGCACTAAAAATATATGATTATTTAAAAATAAATATTACACACTAAATTCATATAACATACATGATATACACACATGTCTAACATTTTTTTAGGGCTAAAATCAGTTGTCAAATTTAAAAGATATTTTATTGGTTAATCTATGGTCTAATTTCGGCCACAAGCGATCGCTGCTAAATATAAAATTCTATTTCTGGTTATTTATGTATATTTTAATAATTTAAGACATAAACACTTTATATAGAGAAAATAAATTACACCACGCTCATATACCATGTAAATTAATATCATACGCTCGGGTCAGGTGCAAGTCATATATCTTGTTATTACCCTAAAGAGTATCTGCTCTTTACTTAATCAAGTTTAAAAGCTTTGATAATTTGTCATTGTGTAGGTCGCATCACTCGCAACTCCGCAAACAATGCTGTTAAGCGCCCATGTAACTAGAGTGTGTGCCCCAGAAACGATCAATTATTACAACCGACCCCTGCGGTGGAAGTTTTAAAATGTTTGATGCGGAACTTTGCAATCTCGCTAGCCAAACCCTCTATGATGTAGCTGTATTGTGTTTCAAAACTTCAACTAAGCGAGTTAGCCGCTGTATTTCAACTGAAAGACGCATAATTCTCTAAAGCTTTCTCTAACAAGGTTGTAAATGTAGCTAAGAAAATTCCAAGTATTCTTTACATGTTTGAAAGAATTCGCTTTCAAAGAATCATTTTGATATTATTTTCATGTTCCTATTTTTTTTTTTTTGCTTGCAGGTGTAGTATGACTGGAACTTACATGTAAATGAATTATCAAATTTGTTATGGCACAAAAGAAGGCTCCTTTTCTATGTAAACCTTTGTTAAAGAACTTACTGTTTCATATACCTTTACCTAGAGTCAGCATGCTGTACCGTTTCTCTGAAACAGGCTTCTAAATTTTCTCATAGGTTTATCTTAGGTTTATCTTAAGATCGTTCTCTCTAATTTTAAAGGGGAAAGTTCATTTATTATTTAACCTGACACATTCTCAACCTCTTCATTAAATTAATTATTAAAGTATTTGCTTTTAAATTTTAACTAAGTTGATCATTTATTCTAAATTATTTTATAGCTGTAATGGAAATATACATAAATATTTAACGCTCTAAACGATAAAGGATTTTATCGCTTTCTAAAATTATCAACATAATTTTTGATTTAATTCATTTAGTATCTTTGAATACCTTGTGATTCGGTACTCAGTAGTCAGCGTATTCAGCTTAGATCATGGAGTCACGAATTCGATTCCGAAGGTCGAAAAATGTTATTTTGAAGAATATCTTCGAAATTATTTCGAATATCTCAGTAGCAGCTCCTGTCTCTGTAACGCGTTAACCTTCGTGCCTCGTATAAGCAATATTTTGATTACTGTCGTGGACCGTGGTGTGCTAAGGAGAACGAAGTAGCACTTCTTGTCGAGTCATCGCTTGCAACTTCATAGAGCGCAAGTTTGGTCTTAAATTATATATTATTATCGTATCTTGGTGAGAGCTCCCCGGTCTCAGTTTCTTCCTCTTGGTCGCGTTTAACGTAGAGCGTTTTAGTCATTGACGACCAGGTTATTTCTTATCAACTTAATACATTGGCATTGCGTAGATGTAGATTCCCTCTGCATTTTTATGGGTAGTGGTTTTTAGGAATTGTTGGGATTAATTCCTGCCGCTAAGTGTCATCATCGGACATTGTGACAAAATACAATAGTTCACTTTATTACTTTGATGTCCGGACGTCCACAACCGTACGATCCTCTGGGCACTTTTAGTCTCTCACGACTCCTTTGTGGAATCAGTAACCGACGAGGGTGTTTGCGAACGGATACCACGTAGGGGCCTTGAAGAAAAGAATTTACTCCTTTTTACAATGCCGGCAACGCAATTGCAACATATCTGGAATTTCCATAGGCCGGCAGTGGTAATCTTAACATCCGTTGTGTCTCCTGCTTGTTTGCTTTTTTAAACAAAAAACATTCAAATGGATGAGTAATTTCACATTTTATGTTATAAATTTATTATTTTATACAAATTTAAGTAATAAAAGTACAAATAAATGCTGTACTACTACTAAAGCATAGAAATTTTGTTGTTCACTGTACATAAGATCACAACGTCTAGTAAAATGTAAGTTTTAATTGCTTTTGTTAATAAATTTTTTGGCCATGACAAGGAATACCTACGTAAAATAATATACAGCGTAAGGGCACTTCGTGCCTACCTTGATACTCCACGACACTTCTCATTGTTTATTTTATTTTGCATACGTAATTAAAATTCTACTATTTTGTATACATACTTGAAATATTTGTTAACAAGTCGTCATACATAAGTACACATCTTCAAACAAATAGGCACCGCACGGCGCAGAGAACTGAGTATTACATTTCACGGTCAAAACAGATATAATTAATTGTAATATGTAGGTAAATTCACACGAGAACAATTAGTCCCATATGGCTTATTTCAACCGACTTCCCAAAAGGAAGAGGTTATCAATTCGGCTGTATGATTTGTTTATGTTTCTTACCTCAGAATTCGGTCATTTGTGAACCGATTTTGAAAATTCTTTTTTGTTTGGGAGGGTATACTTCGTGTGGTCTCATTTTAATTATAGGTTATATAAGATACTTCGTGTGCTCCCATTTTAATTTAGTGAAGATCTGATGCAAGGTTATATAAGCTATAAGTCAGTTGCTGCAGATTTACTGCGTAAAAAATACGTTTGGCGCCGCAGATCCGTATCACTGAAGAGCTTAGTGGTAAAACCAGCATGCCAACTACTGTCAGGATGACGGTCATCGAGGTGACGTCACTATTTTGAATGGTGATGACGCGACTTCCCAGTCAGGCAGTCAGAGTCAGATGTACCTCCCAGGGGTCGACGCCCGCACAGAATCGTTGAGGATTGTATATAGGGTTACAATATAAGCAATTGTAATATTATATCGATTTAGGATTTATCTACTTATTTTTTTTTGTAGCGTTATCGATTGCTTGATCGCAACAGTTGTAAAATTCAAGTGAATTAATTCCTTATTCTGTTTAAAAAATCTTTGTAAAGTAAATTCCTTAAAGAAATTCAAAAAATTGACAGAATCTTTGACGAAAATAATAGTACTTCTCACAGAATAACATTAAAATTAATTTGGATTTTCCAAATTTTAAAAGGTAGACCAATGTCGAAATACTGTCTGAAAGAAATTGCCAAAACGGTTGTTTGCAAAAGAAGCTTGTTACCATCTGCATCTAGCTGCATGATACGTTTTTGTCAATACTAAATACAGCTGTTTTGCGCAGGTATAAAACTGTAACAAAGCGAATGGCGTCTTTATTAATGGAATTCCATTTTGGTTTCCATTCTTAAAGGTTAACATAAATGTAACAAAGAAACTTCTAGTATCTATATATTTTATTATTTATATTATACTGGCAGTTACCCGCGACTTCGCGTAATACAAAAACCACACTAACTTAGTCTTGAACTTGTTAGTCGAGTAAAAAGTAGACGTCGTTCTCAGACTATTTCACACAATATTTTTATTAACTTCCCACTACGTATGTAGATAAGGAAGTTACTGATTTTACCCCGATTTTCGAAAATCGAGTTTTCACCAGTCTACGTCAACAACAACACAACAACAGTCAAGGAGAGTCAAGGAGTCCACGTTTTGAGGTCCTAGGAATCTGTTCCGACTATTTTCACGATGGCGTCAGTATGTCTGTGTGTATGTATGTATTAGTGTGTGTGTATGTAAACAGGTCCAGGAGATTTTGAGAAATTTTGAAAAAACACCAAAAAAATTTTGGCGAAACACTTTTTTTAATATAACTTCCAGATTTATGTACCGATTGAGTACAAAAACTAATCAGCTCTATTCCTCAAAAAACTACGTCTAATACATAAATTGCATCAAAATCAGTTTGTCCGTTTGGGAATAATCGTTGACGAAAAATTTTGAAAAAAAGTGTTTTTTCGACATAGCTTCGAAATTTTTCAACCAATCGTTTTTTGGTATTCTACGATATTTTAGTATTTAAAAAACTACGTCATATGCCGTTTCAAAAATTAAAATCAAATCTAATTCTCAAAAACTTTTAGTTTTTCACATATTAAAATTACGTTGTTTTTAGCAAACTTACTTAATTTTTTTCATAACTTTCAAGTTAATTCACCGATTGACTTAAAAATCTTATCAGATTTTCTCCTTTAAAAACTGCGTCAAACGCCGTTAATTTAATCAAAATCGGTCAATTTTTGGAATTTATTAATAAAGAATATTAAAAATAAAATGTTTCTTGACATTGCATTGAAATTTTCCAACCTATCGATTATTTAGCTAAAGCAATATTTTAAATCTCAAAAATTGAGTTGAATACCATCATCGCTTTCAAAATATACAACTTCTCAGAAATTAGTATACTGCCATTTTTAACAAAATAGATGTTTGAACTGAAAAATCTATGCTTATATTTTTTACTCTTTTGAGCATAAAATACCTTAATTTAGTGGGACGTTTCAGGGATGGCCCGCCCGTAGGGTCAACCGTTTTCACATTTTTTAATACGACTGATTTATCCAGAGATTAGAGAGTTTTTTTTTATATCATAAGAAAGCAAACAAGCAGGTGACTTTCCTGATGAAAAGAAATAATCATCGCCTATAGACACCAAAGGGGTTAATGCTGCGTTACTATCCTTATGGAGGGGTCTAATGCCATATACATAAGTTTACCAGCTACCTTAACCTCCAAAAAACTTGTCATCTGAGACGCTGCTCGTTGATGCAGTAAAGTACCCTATTTATAAAGTACTTTGTGCAGTAAAGGTAAAGTGAAGTGGTCAAAATAGCCTTAAAATGCCGGCGGTGACCAAAATGACGCAAATGCCACAGTATGGCCAAACGCTACCCGAGTTTGCAGTCATGGGTTTTGGCTCAGCCGAAAATATCGGATGATTTTGACCTAAACCGAACAGAACGAATGATTTTGACTAAAGGCCGAAACATTGATAAAAGAGAAAGATACGTTACGTCCTTATATAGCATTCACTAAACTAGGCTTGGCAGAATACATAAACACCGACACGCACACACATCTGTTATCACAATTATAAACACGGAAACAAAGATAGAGATAGAGCGGATACACTCGTACGAGCGAAATGGTATTAGCCACTGCGCGCGTCGTCGCCATGGTTACTGATAAACAAAATCAGTGATAGGCCGGATACACTCGTACGAGCGAAACTTCATTAGCCAATAGCCACGGACCACCTCATCGCCATGGTTACCGATAAACAAAGAAAAATCTTATTTTTTAACAAATTTAATGTTTCTTAGCTGTACTTACGAATGGAAAGTAATCCCATGTGTCTTATTTTTTCCCTTGAGTGATTATAACACTATTTAAATACACAACAAAGCATTTTGAAGCGTGTTTAATGGTAAAAACAATCGGAAAGTAGAAGCGTTCGATGTTACGATGTCCCGCGTGTGACTGAGTGGCATACTACAAGCACTGTGTACACGGACCTAGTTTTGTAGGACCAGGCGCTGTGATTAGGTAACATATTATCTTCCTCTTTTTATATCAATGGGCCGAACTTCCAAATTGGAAACACGACAGTGACAAGCACTGACGCTATTGTGGCAGGAATAGTCAGGTGGTGGCATATACTAGACTCGGGCGAGACAATGCAGAATCCTATCACCTAGTAACCACGTTGGTAGTGACTCGCATAGCCAAACGTTCGCCTCTTACGAACCGCCTGGCAAAACGGCAGATGGTCTTGTTTCAAAGGGACGGACCAACACGAGGTTAAAAAACATACAAACAAACTTTGTAATTTTTGTATCTATAGATAAACGATATACATACATATAGTATTTTAATCATTCATTTTATATACTTACCATAACCTTAAATAAGAACGAGAAATAATGCTGACTTGATTTTTTAATGTTTAAATAATCTACAAAAAATATCAAATTCCTCATGCGTTTCATTTTCATTATAGCTAGCGAAACTGAGATAGAGCTGTTATTAATTAAGTGTTGTAGTGTAATAATATGACTTGGTAAAAATGCTCCCTAAGACTATAAATAATGTTGCATGTTAAAAATACCCTTTTATTGTTAAACGAATTATTTTTTATAGTTAATTTGGACAAATACTCCTTGTAGTAAAGCGTATGCACGTTGCTTACAACAATTTAGCACGATCGACAAAGTATAGAGATAATATACATATATTGATAATGCGATAATGCTACGTTTATAGAATAAGAAAAAACATACATTAAATGGTATGTCTTTTCTCACCAAATTTTAGTGCACGTGTTTACATATGCTACATAGAAAAACGAGGACTAAATTTCATTTTCTTTCTTTCTCTCTATCGACTCGACAATTTTTTGCTTGACTCGAATACTCTATGTATAGTTTATCTATGTTTATAGTACCGTAAAGTAATACCTGTCAGTGTCATTGCAGTGTCACTATTTTAGGTAGGATTCTAGTAACTAAATACTGGCGACTAACAGAAGTCAATTTACATACAAGTAGGTAATTAATATTCGAACAACGCACACATAGACACCTCTCACGGATGCTATATCTCGGAATGGTTCGGGATAGTTTGTTCCGCACCATTCCGAAATAATATCACGTCCGTGAGGTGTCTATGTATGCTATGCTCGAATATTACTCGTATATAACTTCCGTTATTCTCCAGTATTATGTCTCTTAGTCGAGCCTTGCCCTGCGTTGCTCGGGTGTTTTTCTAGGTGTAGAGGTCTAGCACAAAGGCAATCTCGAAACCTACTTGAAGTTTATGTAACAAGTTGGGTAGCGGTTAATTCGTGACCATTTCGGGCAAAATACTAATATGACGCAATTTTTGGCGCTATAACTGACAGGGATGAAATGCCGCTAGCAGCTTTCTGTAGTCTAGACAATTCCTTGAATTTGTATAAATTATAAAAACCAACCGATTCGCCGTTCACCTATTGTGGCAATTTTTGACTGTTACAATATTTAGGTCTAATCAGTTATAAAGGTTTTTTTTTTCATTGGAACGCTTTTAATTAATAATACAGGTTATTGAATCGTATTTACAAAAAATGTCGTCGGTTCCCTTGTGAAGTAGAAAAAATAAAGTGGGACATCTTTTAACACTCTCTGTCCACGATTTATCGTTACCGAGTTTTCGCCCGTAATAGTACCGAATACCAAAGACAATGACCGAATATTCGTGGCATATCTAGTCAGTACTGTATTTATTTCACAGTTGAATTACAAATATTTTTTACATACATATGATGCATAAGGGGATGATCGAACTTTGCCCGTTTTTTGTTGGTAAAAACGACGCTTTCTAAAAATTAAATCTAGCTAAATCGATCTATCTATCGCTCCCGAAACTCCCTGCTTACTAAATTTAATGAAAATAGTTGAAGCAATTTCCAAAATTCAAATTATACATATGGGTGATTCCGTTCTAACTGTGATATTCAATGTCCTGTATTGTTTGTTCTCACAGGTCGTTAATTAATAATTAATTTATGAAATTTTTGTACTTATTGGAAAATAATAAACATATTTCAACATTATTTTCATATAATATAACTTGCCACTTACAGAAAACTTACAATATATCACTTAAATGTCAATACCGTGTCATGTCCATTTCTAGAATTTATTTATAAATTGTTAGTTTTTTTGTCGTAATAAATGATTTAAACTAATTACCTCATAAATTCTAATGTTTACGACAAAAAAAACTAACAATTTATAAATAAATTCTAAAAATAGACATGACACGGTATTGACATTATATCACAGTTAGAACGGAATCACCCATATATCAAAACTTGAAACTAATGTTATAAATAGGAAAGTGTGTTGTGTTGACGTGATTTTTTAAGTGTATTGGAGAGTGAAATAGGCTACTTTTTGCCTCTTACTTTACGCGAGCGAAGCCGCGGGCATAAGCTAGTTTATATATAAACAAGAATTGCTCGTTATAAGATAGATTAGCTAGATATAGTATATTGGCTACGGCATCTAGATTAGATATTAGACGTAAATTATTATAGAAGGCGTCGCTAGCCAAATGTCGCTGTCTGGGAGAAATGTCCCGGGCGTGGCGACGCGCGTGCGCGTGCGCGGGCGGCAGCTGCGGCGGCAGGTGGGCGCGCAGCCGCGCCGGATGCCGCACAAAAAGCGCGCACCTGGGCCCCTTGCCTACCTACTTGCACAATGCGCGGCCGCATTACACCTTCCTTCGTCCTGAGCTAAATAAACATTTTACAACACATGCTGAATTTGACGATCTTTGCTTCACTCTAGGGTTGCCAATTGTTATTACGCCACAGGCTCAGCAATTTGACAATCTTCGGTTAAGTCCTTGTAGGGTTGCCAACAAAAAAGTATCTTCACGCCCGTTTCCCCGAAGAGGTAGGCAGAGGTACAACCAGTGCACTCACGATTAGCCGAAGATACTTAGCCCACAATGTGGGGTGGCAAGCCAACCGGGCTTGGCAATCCAAAGTGGTTTTTATCAGAAAACAGAAAAATACGTGTTTTCGATTTGCCCGACCCGGGAATCGAACCCGAGACCTCATGTGGTCAATACCGACATCAAACCGCTAGACCACAGAGGTTGTCAATAAAATAACATACCTATTTGTAACCTTCGCGCTTCGCCTCTTCTTAATTATAAGTAATGTCTTAAGTAACTTCCTCGTATATTTGGGTTACGTTTTCGTCAAACTTAATAAAAATCGTTTTTTTTTCCTTTCTCTTTGTTTTCATTTCTGTCCTGTTTCAAAAGTCCATACCAACATTTCAATTTGACAAGTTAAACAAAAAAATTATAAATGCCGACAAACTGGCTCACAGTTAGGCACATATAAATTATAGGTAACTCTGTACATTATTGTTTAAAATAAAAAATAATAATAATGTATGCACCTATATAGAAATATTCCATCGACTGTTTAGTAATAGTTTTAAAATAAATTATCTATATCTTTAATAATATATATATCTGAAGAGTTTTATTTTAGTATGGAGGCAATTTGAAAAAAAAAGTGATACTATGCGTTTGATTTAGTCTCTTATCACGCTTGCATCTTTAGATATAGAAATCTGAAAAAGTACATCTGCGTCCCCAATTTCTTTTAAAATTAGTATATGTTATTATATAAGGTCTACATGCGTTAAAAATTGACAACCCTTGGTAACCTCAGGTAGCCAGGTTCTAACTTGTAATCCTTTGTTTATGCCTTGAAGTTGGATGGCCCTCTTTAAATTTAAAATTTTAGAAATGTATTCGATCGAACTCGCCAGATCCGTAAGATCAGCACTCTTAATTTTCTTTGTTTAGTTTCATAATAATAAAAATCGGTTAGCTTAATTTGGCTCTAAATTCTTAAGATGAACAGGATTTATAAACTAAGCTTGGTTACTATTCATTGAACTTCAACAAAACCGGACTACGTGTTTACGAGTACAACATTACGGACAACGCAACGGTTAGAAGTAGTATTAGTAGTATTCCTTTTAGTAAGCTAAATCTTTTAATAAACGTATTCGTTATATTCTTAACATTTTTTGGATATGAGACTGTTTATGTGACCGTTTTTTTTATCTTTTGGCGAAATCTTTTGGCTTTGGCCGAATCGTTTGCGATTAATCAATCAATCAATATGCGAAAGAAACTTTGGGACATTTTGTCCAGTTATGGGATAGATGGGCGTCTGCTGCGTGCTTTGCAATACGTGTACCGGAATTGCAAAGCATGTGTGCGGGTGGACGGCAACATATCGCCCTGGTTCAATGTCAATATCGGCGTCAAGCAGGGTTGTGTGTTGTCAGCTCGTCTGTTTATTCTATATCTGGATAAGTGTCTCCAAAGATTGAGGTCATTGAATGTGGGAATGCGCATAAGTGATCTAGTGGCGAACTGCCTGCTTTATGCAGATGACGCTGTACATCTAGGCTCAACTCCATCTGTGCTGCAAACACTGTTCACAGTTATGAATGATTGTAAGAGTATGGGCTTACATTTGAATGCGAAGAAAACTAAAGTTTTAGTATTTGAAAGAGAAGCAACCAGAACGGATGTAAGAGGATACAGAATCATTACTCTGTTTTACCGGCGTTTTAATTGTAGGTGAAATCGCGATATCATCACGCAGAAGACAATAAATAGTGTGATAGTCACGTTTTTCAACAGAAGGACCAACTATTTTTTTGATACTTTATGCTATAAAAATTTACTGCAATAGCCTTTTAAAAGCCATAATACCGGAATTTAAAAAATTGGAATAGTATATTAGAGGACACAAAAGGCAGTGCGCTAAGCTTTAGATTGTGTAATCAAAGGGTAGTTAACACGTGTTGGCGGGGTTTCATCCGTCGGAAGTGCGCGGCGCCGCTCGAGTTACTGACGGTAACGTGCGCACGTGACGATAAGTTTTTGTGGAACTCCGTCATATCCTGTATATAGGTGTTAGAGGAACTTTAAATGAATATCAATCTTATGTAAGATCACAATTATTGATGCAACGAATCGAAAAACATGGAGCACTCGTTAGTTACTTGAAAGAATTTGATGATATTTTGAAAATTTTCTTGTTTGTAGCAATTAACATTTTCTGTTGCTTTTATATTATTTTTAAAATGTAAACAACTAATTTCGCATAAAAATTTAAAATGAAGGTAAAAGGGCAAAAGCAGACTAACCCTGGGCACACTACATATAATAAATGGGAATGTTGCTTTGTATAGATATTTGGATAATTATTAATCACGAGAAAACGACTGAACGGATTGGATTAGAGGAATCTGGATATGATTTTAATATATGTCCTTACTTAACAAATATACCACTTTTAATCATCAAAGTCATAATACAATTGTCGACCCATCTCAAGTGCCTGTAAATGTTAATTTGAATAAAACAATTTGGCTTTGAAGAACTCATAAGACTGCGTACATATAGCGAAATTAAAAATAAAAACAAAAAACATCTCAAAACATGTCTTGCTTCTTTTGATAAAACTTTTAATACTCTACTAACATTAAATAGCCTAATATCAACAAACAAAACCAACATCAATTTTGTATAATATTCCAAAATAAATAATAAGCCACGAAGGAAACACAAGGTTTCACAATCATAACAAACAATCACAATCATAACAAAAACAGTGGCTAAGGGCGAGCTCTATTTGATTTATTTTTATACCAGATGTTGCCTGCGACTTCGTCCGCGCGGACTTCGTTTACTCCGTTCTGCTCCTCCCATGTATGTGATAATATGTAGCCTATATGTTGACCCGACCTGTTAGTAATAATATCTGGTTGACCGAGCATTGCTCGGTTTCTCACATACCCATATCTTGGGAACTGAACTTTTCTTGGACCTGGAACCTTGATAAATCGATTCCTATAGAATATTTTTTTTTTCTGTACTTGGTTGACCGAGCTTTGCTCGGTTTTTCACATACCCATATCTTGGGAACCGAGCTTTTCTTGGACCTGGAACCTTGATAAATCGATTCCTTGACCCGAAAAACCCCTAATTTGTGACTTTCATGAAAATCGTTGGAGCCGATTCCGAGATTCCAATTATACCACAACACGATTATACACTAGGCCACTTTCTATGCACTTTTGTAGTACATTTTACTGAAAAATTATCGTACAAAAGTCCGATAATTTTTGTAGTAAGTATGTTCACTGATTATTCGAAGACGCCTGAACCGATAAGGAATTTTTTTTCAGTGAGTACCTAGATACATCTCAGGTTATTTAATTTTAATTTGACGAAGATCTGATGCAGAGTACGGGAGGTACTGGAAGTGGGAAATCAACTGTTTGCAAGATTTCTGCGTTTAAATTGTCTCATATTTGTATAGTATTATTAGAGCAATTTTAAATAACATGTTTAAAAATGATTTTAAAACTTTACGCAGGAAATTATAATTATTAACCGCGATTTTCAAAAATCGAGCTTTCATCAGATCTCCATGGTTTGAGATTCTTGAAATGTGATTATATTTTTTCAATGACGTCAGTATATATCTGTATGTGCGCACATGATTAAATCTCTCACAGATTTTAAACGGCCTGGCTGATTGAAAAACGGTTTGCGGTGAAAGATCAAAATCAATAATCAAATTCGAAAAAAATAGGTAAATTTTAAAAATTAAAACAGTATCCTTTTAAACACGGTTTCAGGGATGGCTTGCAGGATCATCCGGTTTAAAGATTTTTTATTAATGATTTTTGAACTTATTAAGAGACTACTTCACAAAATACTTTTCTTTATATTTGACTGGCGGCGCGCGGTCATCGGGCCCTTGTATAAAGGCAAGGGTTCACGTATAGACTGGAATAGCTATAGGGCCATCAGTTTGATCAGCTGAGCATCGACGGTGTATAGTAAAACATTGAAAGGAGAATGCAAGGGAAGTCCGAAGGAATGTTGTGGTAGACACAAGGGGGTTTTACGTCTAGAGCAGGGATGTGCGCGGGGAACAGAGTGAATAGAGCGTTAGAGAGATTACTTAAAAGCCCAGTTTTAAGTCAGGGTCCCCGCCCGTCTTGCCCTGCATAATCATGTGCCTATCCCAACGATATTGTATGAAAGTGAGAGTTGGGTATGTTAGAAGGGCATGAAAGTATAAACAAGGCAGTCGATAAAACAAATAGCTATGAAAAATATGTCGCGTAACTCTCGCGGACCGGGTTCGTAATGTTGAAGTGAGAGAGAAGTTATGCTTGAAAAAAAGTGTTGGCGTAAAGATGAGAAAGGACATACTCCGTTGGTTCGGACATGTAGAAAGAATGGTAGGTGAAAGATTAACAAAACAGATATACAATGCGAGAGATGCAATACTTTATTATTTATTTTTCTATACGTTAAAAGAGTAGAGACTTTATTATTATAAATAAAGTCTATACATTAAAAGATGTAATTCTCATAAAAATATTTTTCTAACAATATTACTAGATATATATATATATATATATATATATATATATATATATATATATATATATATATATATATATATATATATATATATATATATATACAAGAATTGCTCGTTTAAAGGTATTAGATTCATCCAAAATTTGAAGTAAATCCATGCAGTACTTTTTGAGTTTACCTCGGACATACATACAGACAAACAGACAAAAATTCTAAAAACTATATTTTTGGCTTCGATATTGATTGTAGATCACGCCCCAAGTATTCTTTTAAAAAATATTCAGTCTATAGTCTAGTCTATGATCAATCTGAATCATGGTTTACACAACCCTATAATGTGTGTAATAGATAATAAATCTCGACTGCAATTCTATTAATATTGAAGTAAACTTTTTTAATCGAATTATGATCGAGCTTCGATCAGAGAGCGATCAAAGATTATAATGAAATATGACTATTTGCGTTGTAGTGTATTATTTTGCAAATTATACGCTAAAATTAATTAAAAAATATATAAATTTAAATTTATTTAATGCTTTCTTGTACACAATTAAAAGAGAAGTAATACATAGAAACTTATGAAAAACAGACTGTACAATGGGCGAGCTTATCCCCAATAAAAGAGATTTGTTCCAGCTGACCCGAATGAGAGTAAACACAATTTTCGCAATATTAAAATAGTGTACAATAATCATAAAATTAGATACATTTGAATATAACAGTTTTGATACATCAAATTTAGCCACATAGTATTCAAAAATGAACAACAATCGATAGAAATTAAAAAAATACTATGTAGACCCAACAAGAAAAAGTTCCCTTAGACTTTTTGAAAATTGGAAGAGATTGAATATGACGATGAATAACATCTTAAATATTCATAAATTTATTCATGTCGCCCTAAAAGCAAAGAGACAACTTTGTATACGACTGCGTCGGATATTGCATTTTTATATTTGCCTGTAAGTACCTATTCGTGTTTCAATGTTAGAAGCGATGATTTACGATCTTTGTTTCACATAACTCTGTAGTATCCAGCGACCTGTAAATAATAATTTGTCGTCAAGCATTATATGCATCAATAGAAACACCACTAATGTTCAATAATACATTAACACGTAATCTTGTAATGTTCCTATGGGTCATACGTGTATTCAGTAAATAATTGGAATAGAATTCGTGCCCGACGGCGATATACATGTAATTTGAACGGGTCGCATATGTCGTCCAGTAATTACAGGCGTTTGGGCGACGGGGCCTTCGTGGTGACACCGGCAATTACACGCGAGGGCACGCGAGCTCGCTTCCGTTTCCGATCGAACCACAAGCCGCGGTAAGGCTTCGTATCATCATCAAATACTTAACGAGTACCGGCGACCAACCAACATACAAAACTTTGTTTACCATTTAGTATTGAGTTGATATTAGATTGTTAGGAAATTGTATGTTTTTAGAATAAACAATTATGTATCGTCATATACATATTGTATTGTAATACGTATTCATATATAACATTCACGCTCATCAATCACAGTCAAAGTTTGCAGAGTCTGAAGTTATAGAGGTGTTCTAAAAGTAATCATTTATACATTAAGTAATAATCACTGGAATATACCGTCTGCTAGTTCTGTAATTTTATCAATTTTGCCAGAATTGTGCAATATTTTTTTTACGACACATGTATCTCGGCTGCGATTGGTTTTGACTTTTTATTAAATGTCCAAAATGAGTTCAAGATTGAGCAAAGTAGGTAGATACACACAGAAAAGTATAACCCCTAAGTAAAATAGTGTATCTAGTAACGTAGCAATAAATCGTTCATAAGCAATCTTTTTCGTAATAATTGTGTTGTCTCTGTTCAATTTTTAAGTAGAATTAATTTTTTCTCTGACCTTTCATTAGATATCCAAAACAATCTATAAGTTTTTGTGAGCTTATTTAACTTTGACCTTTCATTTAATTTGACATTTGTCAAGATGCGTCTAAGTAACGCTGTAGTCGTAAAATTAGGGGGAACCGAGTTCGAATCAACTCTACAAAAAATAATGTTACGTCTACTGCGAAACACAAGAACCCCTGTCGTTTTTCTCTTTGTGTTTTTTTTTCTTTATTGTGTCTTAATATGATCTGACCTCATTCAATTATTTTTCTGTTCCAAGTTTTACGATCTCAGATTAAAGACGTATTTTTAAAGACTTATGTGTTTCTTTTGTTCTTAGTGTGTTTAAATTTAAAAAAAGTTTTATAAGATTAATAGTTTATAATCTTGTATATTTACCTTTTCGTATGAAAACTTTGTCAAATGGTTTCATGCTGCCTAAAGTGGTGTAGGCGTGGCGTATGCGAGCGCGGGGGTGGCAAAGCCCTACAAGTGCACCTTCTCGTGGAGGCGCGACTCTAGCGATGGAAGGGGGAGGGTCAGGTGTAGCACGCCACCTTTGCCTCTCCAGTTTATTCCTGCCTCTGCACTCGTTCAACACGGTCGCGTCTCTCGATCACACTATACTGCAATATCGTGACATATTCCATTCAGTTTATGTAATTGTGAAGTGTTTGTGCCTTATGGAATTAAAGATGCGAGGTTCGTCGTTTTCTATTTGTGTTTTTGGGGGTTTTACATAAGTTTTAGTTTATTTGTCGTGTTATAGTTTTTTATTTATTGTAGTATAAATTTGTTACGTCGTCGGTGTCAGTGTCCTGTGTTTGTGCGTGTCAGGTTGGCGCTGCCGAGCCACGTGCGCCGGTCGATCGACTGGCGCATGAGCACTGCGCTCTATCAAACGTCAACCGCTCACCAAGTATACAAAAGCTTTTCCTCGAATTAATTACTAATGCATTAAAATTTCATTAGCGGTACAAGCCATTACTTTAATAATTTTTTACTCCTTTGAAAATGACATCATTTTCCTGTTTTATAATATTTTTATATAATGTGGCTATAAATTTATTAGAATCATGCTGTCATTTAAAACCACTTTATTTTAGTGATTAATTATATAAATATTAATAAGAAAAGTCTAAATTAAAATATAAAGTTATAAATTGAAACATATACCTATCTAAACCTAAATCTTTAGTCACAACATGTAGACATTATTTCGTTGTCGCAAAAATTTGGCATTGTGTCTACCTACATTCATATTTATAAATAGGATAAAGATATAGACGATATATACATTTTTCTATTAGTAATGTCTATTTTATGTAAAGTTAGGCCCCTTTAAATAGTTCTATCATATTCTGCAGTGGTTAATACAAGAGGGTTTGAAAATCAATACGTGAATATATCCATTGTTTCTTTCACGACTTGCATTAATAATGTAAATTGTAAATTGTTGCGTACGGAATCAAATTTCTTTATTAAAAACTTTTTAAGAAAGTAATTTATTAATTTGTTTTATTAATTTATATATGATTGAATAGATTTCGATTGACATTTTCACCATCGAATGTTATGACTGGCAAGGTTTGTAATGATATCATCACCGCTGTTGTCCACCCAACAATAATTATAATTTTATACTAAATTATTTAAATAAATCTTAAATATAGAAGAATATTATGATTAATACATCTACTTATTATTAACATAAACAAAGGAAAAGTGTCCAACTGAAATGACACACGCTAATTAATATATTTCTTTTTTTTTTTTATGTTTCATTTAATAATTATTTTATTTCATCATATTAGAATTTAGATCTAAAAATATGCTAAAATCTTGCTGTATTGTATTTCTCTATGGTATTTCTTATAAACACTAGGAATTTGCTACCTTCAAAGATTTCTACCGTCTTGAAAGGCACAAAGTATAAGATATACTTCAATTTTAAATAGTTTGTCTTTTGGTACTGCACATTCTTAGATGTGTTTCTTAATTGTTCTGTTTTATGCATACATTAAAAAACGGACACACATTAGTCGAGATTTTACAAATGTGTAGTTTTTATATCAAGGGTAAGTGTGAAAATCGTGACTGACTGACACAATTTTTTCAACCGACGAAAAAACGGAGGTTATCTGTTTGACATGTATATATGTATGTAATATTTGTTGGAATTGAACAATATTTGCACGAAATAGGAGTTCTAAAAGATCTTATTAAAGTGAATTACAGTCCCTCCTACTTCACCATATGTGTTATATGTTCATTTATATGTTTATTAAAAAACATGCAACACCTGTATACATTTAAAATAGCAAAAAAAAATAAGAGTCTATTTATATTATCACTTCATAGTATAAAACAAAGTCGCTTTCTCTGTCTGTCCCTATGTATGTTTAAATCTTTAAAACTACGCAACGGATTTTGGTGCGGTTTTTTTAATAGATAGATTCATTCTTGAGGAAGGTTTTTGTATATAAACCTTTCCGATATCCACGGGAACCAAAGCTACGCGGGTGAAACCGCGGGCAGGTCGCTATAACATTATAAATGCGAAAGTTTGGATGTTTCAATGAATGCTTTTTACTCAATCACGCAAAAACTACTGAACGGATTTGAATGAAATTTGTCACACAGGATGATGACCTGGAATAGCATATAGGCTACTTTTTATTCCGGAAAAATTAGATGATCCCGCGGGATTCGCAAATAACTTTTATAATGCAACGGGCTGCACGCGGCAGCTAGTATAACTTAAAATATCGCGGTAATTAGTTTTATCCTAATTTTATGTTTGCACTTAAACTTTTGTACGTCTAACAATGAAGAATGTTAACTAATTTTGATTATTAGCACTCCATATTCTCTGTGAAAAATAAAAAATACTAGTGAAAGAATTACTTCGATACGTCAATTAGTTTCCGATTTAGAAGTAAAATAAGTTGAACCGCACGACGCTGGCTGCCGTTGACGCTGTGACGTCATCTCACAACACGCTCAGTCTAGTTCGCTCGGCGGCCGGCGCTCGCGGTCGCGCGCCCGTGCCGTCGAAATTACACCTCAATACTTTTCCAAACAAAATGTCCAATCCAAATACTAGGAAATCATGAGTTGTGCCTACTGAACGGATCTGGACGAAGTCTGGAATAACTCACGGCTCCTTTTAATTCTGGGAAAATGTACAGTTCCCGAGGTTTTTTTTTTTCGGAATGTCTCAATTGCTGTTAGCCTTATGGGCTGTTACAGCTTCACCGGTCGCGGGGGCGAGCAGAGTGCTCAGCCAGAATTTAAAGGTGTAGGGCTGTAAGCCCTCCGCCCTAAGGGTGTCTCCTGTGAGACCGAACCTCGGCTTAGGGTGGGGTCGTGATTTGCGATGAGAGGGCTAGTGGCATTGTTTTGTCCGTCCGCCGAACCTTGCCCTTGGGCTCGGTTCGCCGAAGGGCGAAACAGGGGCCCTCGTCGCCGCCGGCGGCGACGGTGTCGCAAATGTAGGTGTGTAGTGTTATCGTGTAAACCGTTGGCCAGAGCTATCGGGTCATCGGGATCGGTAAGAACGTGGCGGGGCCTACGTAGTTTGGGATCGGGATTAGGGTCTGGGATGTAGTCAGCCGCGGCTACCACCAGTGGGTTCGGATGCGAGATGGCACGATCGAAGTATCTTTCGGAGATGTCTTTGAAATGCTTTGCTAAGCTCGGCAATTCAAGATCGTTATGGAGGTCTACGTTGCGCATATACCACGGTGCTCCCGTGGCAATACGCAGGAATTTATTTTGTACCACTTGCAACGGATGCAAGTCCGTACGGGGGAGATGGGCAAACGCTACGCAAGCGTATGAAAGGATGGAGTTCCCGAGGTATTTATTTAAATTAAGAAGCTCGGTAGGTACCTATACACGTACATATACCTACGTCCTACGTACCTACCTACAGCTACAAAACTAATACATATTTGTTGTCTTTAACGTAAAAATTTAATGGTAGGTAGGTCCTTCTATTATTTGAGTTGCATTCTTTCATTACGACATTAGTTAGGTATTTTGTTTTGATAAAATAATTTAGAACAGATAAACTATTAAGCATAAGTAGTAGCAAGGAAAGTTTTCTTACCTTTGCATTTTTCTTCCTCGCATTTCGGCGCCAACAAAATGACCGCCCCGTTGGTCGAGTGGTTAGCGACCCTGACTACGCAATGAACGGGGTTCGGGTTCGATCCCCGACGGGGACAAGCATTTGTGTGATGAGCATAAATGTTTGTATTTCCGGGTTTGGGTGTTTATTATATATATTCTGCTATTTATATATGTATTTCTATGTATTAGTATCGTTGACTAACACCTATAACACAAGCAAATATTTGCTTACTTTGGGGTTAGATCAGTAAGTGTAATTTGTCCCGTGAATATTTATTTATTTATTTATTTAATCACTATTTGTTGATAAATAATGCGCAACCATTAATCCATCTATTTTAGGTGAAATATCCGATTGCCCTTTTTCGAATCCTTCATTCATTTTATTAATCGAATAATATTTACTATTAATAGACTATTAAAGTAATACGCTGACGAAAACAACAAAATACTGCGCAAGCTATTACACCTTACTATACTATAACCGCTGGAGACTTGATTTGATACTAAGCGAGGCGCGGCGCGTTGTGTCATGACGTCACAAGCGGTCACGTGGCTGTTAGCGAGACTTGATATTTTTCGAAACTTTGAATGCCTATAAAATCAAAACTACTAGGTATTTTTTACTACAACAAAAACTAGTGTATTTGTATACATACAGGCTTTACTGAGACAAAATTGCAAGCGATTTGGCATACCTAGTAACATTCTTCATTAAATTCAACTTTTGATTAAACAAAATTAATTATTTATGTATTTACATTATATTATTTATTAATAAATAATAATAAATATTCACAGGACAAATTACACTTACCGATCTAACCCCAAAGTAAGCAAATTATTTGCTGATGTTATACAACGATACTAATACATAGAAATACATATATAAATACCAGAATATATATAATAAACACCTAAACCCGGAAATACAAACATTTATGCTCATCACACAAATGCTTGTCCCCGTCGGGGATCGAACCCGAACCCCGTTAATTGCGTAGCCAGGGTCGCTAACCACTCGGCCAACGGGGCGGTCATTAATAATTACTTAGAATTTTAATTTTGAAGTTAATTTATAGATTTTTATAAATGTTTTACTTTTTTTAGAGGAAAAGCTCCCTTACATCATAAAAACATTTATTTAATAACCATTTCGTTTATTTGAATATATATTTCGATGGGTTTCAGCTAAACCACCTCCCATTCCTACACACTTCTCCGAAATGTCTCATTTCATCTCAGCGTTTTGATAACTAAACTTAACTTCGTTACAAAACAACGACTTGATCAAATAAAACTAATTATGAACAAGTATCAAATCGCAGTCGTTAATTTAAATATCACGCGCGCATACAATAGAATAAAGCTCCATCACACATGGCTAAGATACTATAATATTTGATCTTAAGATGTCTTAATATAATGTATCTTAAAGCAAATTTCAGAAATCGCTCACCATACAAATCTTATGAACCATCACACACGACTAAGATAATATATATTTTACCTTTAGTATCTTAAGATACCGAACGACGTAGAAATATATTTCATGCGAAGAAATATATATTTCATATCTTAAGATATGATCTTAAGATACGAAATATATATTTATTCGTATCTTAATATAAATACAGGATGTTTTTATTTTGGGATATGCGCGGTCGCAGTGCCTCATAATCTATATTATCTATCTATATTAATATTATAAATGCGAAAGTTGGGATGTTTGGATGGATGGATGTTTAGATGAATGGATGTTGGTTACTCAATCACGCAAAAACTACTGAACGGATTTGAATGTAATTTGGCACATAAGTAGATGATGACCTGGAATAGCACATAGACAACGTTTTATCCCGAAAAAGCAGGTGATCCCGCAGGTTACTATGCGTTCCAACTGAGAATAGGATCGCGCTTGTTATTAACTTCATATCACAAGTGTGAAATTAGTAATGTCAGCAAAAAAACATTGTTTAAAGAATATTGCTGATTTATTAAAGAACATATTATAACGTTTTAATATTTCCAACAATAAAAAAATTTGTAAAAAACATTAATATATAAAAAAGTCGTGTTAGTTACACCACTTATAAGTCAAGAAGATATTTCATATTATTCTATATCAAAATCGTTGTCTGAGGAGCTGTCTAACAAATCAAGAAGTAAGGCCGTATCACTCATGGTTAATCAATCTGTATATAGAACTCCAACGACGTAGACTAATATTATCGTATTTTAGCCGTGTGTGATACGTTAAGATACTGTAATATTTTATATTAGGGCATCTTAAGATCAAAAATTATAGTATCTTAATCGTGTGTGATGAGCTTTAAACTGACGCTAAATACATAACATAAAATATTATTTAATAAAAAAAATATCACTTCGACTTCAATCAATTAATATGTGGAAATAATATGTATAAATAATGATGGTGACACACGGTGAAATAAATCAATATGTGATATACAATTCCATTAAATCAGAAGATTTCGTTACAAATCGTCCATGCAAGGAAGTTTTTAAAGTCAACATATGTTATGCACCAATTAATTAAAAATCAGAAATCAGAAGTACTTTATTGATTAGCTGACCCGGCAAACGTTGTTTTGCCTTTTTACTCTACTCTTATTTTTTTCCTATATTTTCTCACCTTTAAAAACTGCCCTGGACTTCAACAATTAATTCAAACCAAAATTAGCCAAATCGGTTCAGCCGTTCTCGAGTTTAAGCGAGGCTAACGAACAGCAATTGATTTTTATATATAACAAGAGAAAGCAACTTTGTTTTATACTATGTAGTGATAACTAGCTGACCCGGCAAACGTTGTTCTACCTTTTTAACTACTCTTATTTCTTTTCTATAATTTTTCACCTTTTAAACCTTCCCTGGACTTCAACAATTAATTCAAAACCAAAATTAGCCAAATCGGTTCAACCGTTCTCGAATTTTAGCGAGACTAACGAACAGCAGTTTATTTTATATAGATATAAGATTCAATAAAACTTTTTACAAATTGTTTTGACACGTCAACATATTTTTCAAAAATTACTACCGGATCGGAAACGCGCCCACACACTGAGAAAATCCGGCGGAAGAAACTCAGCGGGCTTGTCCATATTATCTATTTTTTTTACAATATTACAAAACATATATATGAGATCGGTATGAGGAGCAATTAGTCCCAGGTTTTTTGTCTTCTAAATTATCTGAAATTTTATAATAATATCCTTTTTTACAGTTTTTTTAACACATTTTTAAATCTATTGACTTTTATAGTTTCGGGAAGTTTATTTTAAGAGCGTATACATTGCCCCATAAAACAGTTATTTATTATATGACAAGATGTGTGCACAAATTTGTTTTTGTTTCTTGTATTTGGTGAGTGTATATTATATATACTTATAGAATTATAGATCATTATAGTCAATAGTAAAAAAGTATCTTCACGCCCGTATCTCCGAAGAGGTAGACAGAGGTACAACCGGAGCATCCACGATTAGCCAAGGACACTCAGTGACATAATGTGATAGGTGGCCAGCCTATCGCCAACCGGGCACCTTTCCAATTCCGGGCAAGTCAATAGTGGTTCTACAATATGTGTGTTAGGGAAAAAGAGAAAGAAATACACATTAACGTGTTATGGACGCGCGAGCAGTGCGCACGTTTTATCTCGCTTCCCAAATCTTGGGCCAATTGGTATTAAGAGTTCTCGGGATCGGGAAAATGATCCAATAATCGCGGTAAGATCTCGGTAGCTATTAATAATTCAGTAATTAGACTAGGACAATAATTAAACTGAGTGTTTGCTCGCTATTTTGACCCTGACTACGCAAGTGATAGAAATCAGGTTCAGTTCCCGACAAGGATCAGCGTTTGTGCGACGAGCATAGAGTTTGTGTTTCTGGATGTTAATATAAATTAATTGCTGTTCGTTAGTCTCGCTAAATCTCGAGAACGGCTGAACCGATTTGGCTAATTTTGATTTTAAATTAATTGTTGAAGTGCAGGGAAGGTTTAAAAGGTGAGAAAATATAGAAAAAAAAGAGTAGTTAAAAAGGTGGAGCAACGTTTGCCGGGTCAGCTAGTATTAATATAGATTACTAACTGACCTGGCAAACGTTGTCTTGCCATAGAAATGATTGAATTGAAAATAAGGATGAAAATTCAGTGTTGCATGTATTTTTAATACCACATTATAAAAAAATAAAAATTTTGTCCAAAAATTAAAAAATAGAGGTATGAAAAATAATAGCCGACTCACAGACCTACTGAATATGCATATAAAATTTCATAAAAATTGGTCAAGCCGTTTCGGAGGAGTATGGTAACTAACATTGTGACACGAGAATTTTATATATATAAGATTAATAACACTGATGAACATCCATGTCAGGTAAAAACATTAATTTGAAATAAGACCAATTTGTGTAAAACGTTAATAACTATCTATTCATAAAAATATTATAAATGTGGAGCGAACCTAATCACGAAATCTAGTAGGCTTAGAAATACAATCCATGTTGGTCTGTGGACTTTAAAAAAATTCATACGATATATGCGTTTAACATAATGTTGATAATATTGTGAGCATTTTCCCAATTGTCACATGAAATATAAAAACAGTTGGCTAATTTGCGATGTGTACTTTTCACATTCACTAATTTGCATATTACAAATACGTGTATATCGACTACATACCCATGGTGTAGTATAAATTTATATACTTATAGTATTCAGGTTATATACCGTAATTATGCGCATGGCATAGCTGCTACCAAATATCCATGTAATATTGTTTTTCTGAAAATGGTCATAAAGCGTCGATATGTAATTGATGTGTAGAAAACGGGCGCTCGGCTGAAGATCTTCTCAAGCACGGCGCCACAGAGCACGGAGCGCGTGGTGCAGCTGTTGGGCCGCTTTGACGCCATCACCGCCGGCATACAGGAAGTGCTTGAACTAGTGCGACAGGTGAGACACATACAGAGAGAGAGAGAGAGAGAGAGGACAAACATATACACGGAGAGAGAAAGAGAGACAAACAAATACATATAACACAGATTACACAGATACAGTAAATCAACTTCAAATACATCGTATCCTTTATGTAAGACTAGCTAAGCCCTCGACTTCGTCCGCGTGGGAAAAATTTGAAAAAAAAGTAACCTAAGTTACTCCCTACCACATCAACTATCTTCCAATGAAAGTCCCGTCAAAATCGGTCCAGCCGTTCTAGAGATCAGCCGGAACAGACAGACAGACAAAAATTGTAAAAACATTTTTTTGGTATATGTACCGTGTATACATCCCAATGCATTTAGTAAAAACCGGTTATTTTAATATTACAAACAGACACTTCAATTTTATCTATTTGTATAGATTATAAAAAAAAATCATCACATTTTGCATGACTCTATATGTTATTCTCACTATTAAATGGATACGCCTTTCAAGACAATTTCTTAGTTTTTCGGTGTTGCTAGCATTTACACACAGAAACACAGAGTTATACTACTTACCAATGAAATAAAATCCCTTCAAGGGTAATTTTTAAATTTTGACATCTCATTCGGTACGATAAAACAGTACCTACATGTTTTTTATTTTTTTATATTTTTTCACAATATATACAAATGTATGAAATTTTTGATAGTAATAGGAAAGTTTGCTCATATCCGTGGAGACAGGTTTCCTTCCTAATGGCGCGTCTATTAGTATTCATGTGGTCTTTTGTTAGTCTCGTCAAAACGCTTGAGTCGCCGTATAAAAATTCTGTATAAATTGATAGTGAATGGACCCAGTTACTTCAGAAATCTTCTATAGTTTGACAAAATTTTCCTTACTTCTTTACAGCATAATTGAAAATACCAGGTGTATTTTAATTAATAAAAAACTCTATTTTTGAAGTTGCTTCGATATCGTAAATAATCTGGACTTCGATTAAAACTCAAATAAAGTAATAGGTACATCAGTTGTTTTTGTGATCAACATTTTTTTAATCTGGTATCATCAGTTTTTCGTTTTTTTTTGTTACTGCAAAATGTAGAAAGGCGTGGTTGTGTCTTAAGTAATTAATTCAGAATACAATTACCATTATAAATATCGCACTCTTCACACGACACGACTGTACCAACTTAAATATATAGGTGCAAATAATAGTTTCGATACGTGGGATCATTG
This sequence comes from Apodemia mormo, assembly GCA_036924255.1. Classification (NCBI taxonomy): domain Eukaryota; kingdom Metazoa; phylum Arthropoda; class Insecta; order Lepidoptera; family Riodinidae; genus Apodemia; species Apodemia mormo. Next base: position 11,450,984 of record JAUPFN010000019.1, on the reverse strand, counting down.
TTTGACACATAATGATTGATTAGGTTTCAATGTTCTTTTTCCATTACCAAAGTACTACAGCCAAGTTTGGTAAGTGTGTAATGGTTTTCTAAAACTCTTACTTATGTATTAGTTGGTACGCACCAACTAATACATAAGTAAGAGTTTTTTTAAGTACTTACTAAAAATATATATTTCTATCGGAAAATTCGTTTTTGCTGCTTAAAATAAAAGAAATTTTAGCTTCTGTCACAATTTATTTTTTGAAATTACAACTTACTTTTGTTTTCTGTTCTCGTGTGGACCGTTTTGGAAGAATTAGAAGTTCGTGAGAGGCAAATTATTTAGCTATATACGAGTCACTACATTCGTGACTACTAGATGGTGTAACACTTTGAGAAATTAGACTGCCATACGGACAGGCACTTCGTAAGAGACGAATTATTGGCTATATGAGTTATTATTGTAGTTACTGCTCGGTAGTAGAACTTCGCAACGTCTCGCCCGGATTTGGTATCGCCTTTAACTATTACGATCTGGCCACAGCTACAGCTTAAAACTTCTTCATTGATTTTTTGTTTTACTTATAGAAAACTACATTATAAAATGTGTTTTTTCGGAATGTCTGATTTACTGCTGGCCTTAGCGCCTTCACAGCTTCACCTGTGGGGGGCGAGCAGGGTTCTCAGCCAGAATTTAAAGGTGTGGGGCTGTACGCCCTCCGCTCTTAGGGTTTCTCCTTCGAGACCGATCGTCGGCTTAGGTTGGGGTCGTGATTTCCGATAAGAGGGTTAGTTGCATTGTTTTGTTCGTCGGCTGATCCTTGCCCTTGGGCCCGGTTCGCCGATGGGCGTTACAGGGGTCCTCATTGCCGCCGGTGACGACGGTGTCGCATGTGTAGGTGAGTAGTGTTTTGATGTGTTTCGTTGACTAGAGATACCGGGTCGTCGGGGTCGGCGAGAACGTGGCGAAGCCTACTTAATTTAGGATCGGGATTAGGGTACGAATTGCTACGATCGAAATATTTTTGAAATGTTTAACTAAGCTCGGCAATTTCAGATCTTTATAAGGGTCTACATTGTCTATATCGCGGTAACAACATGCATGAATTTGTTCTGTACTACTTGCAACGGATGCAGTTCCGTACGGGGGGAAACGGGCTAACGCTACGCAGGCGTATGATAAAATGACCGAAAGCAGGTGAAATTTGTATAAGGCACATTGGACTAATTGAATATCTATAAGTAATAGATGTAACTATTTGTGTAAGGCACATTTGTCCCTTTATAATTGTGCGTGTTGCCACTTTTATTTTCTCAGCGTTTTCGTGTCCTGTTGTTTGTTTAACTTATTTAATTCGTACCGTATAAATCTTCAGGAAAATGCTTATACACTGGGACTGGAACACTGGAACCATGACTAATTAACGTTTGCGTGTGACCTCAACCTCATACTTTCGTCACGTACTTGTTCGACAAGATGCCAACAGCACTCGCCTTTAAAAGTGCCAATATATATCATCACGTCATCACAATGGTGAAGAGTGCATTAGCAAATAATTTGTGAGACTTATCTATACATATAATAAAATCGTAGGAAAGTCAAAACTGTACATTGAATATCTTTTTTAAAGAATACTTGGGGCGTTATTTACAATCGATATCGAAGCCAAAAATATAGATTTTAGAATTTTTGTCTGTTTGTATGTATGTCCGGGGTAAACTCAAAAAGTACTGCATGGATTTACTTCAAATTTTGCATGAATATTACTAATAGGTCGGGTCAACATATAGGCTACATATGATCACGCTATCACCTACGGGGAAGGGGCAGTACGGAGTAAACGAACTCCGCGCGGACGAAGTCGCTGGCAACAGCTAGTAATAAATAAATAAATAATATATAAATATCACTGGACAAATTACACGAATTGATCTGACCCCAAACTTAGCACTTTATTTGCTTGTAAGATTGGTCTTAGTCAACGATACTAATACATAGAAATAAATATATAAATACTCAATAAAATGAAAGTCAGAAATACAGACATCTATGGTCATCACACAAATGTTTGTCCCTGTAGGAAATCTGACCTGAGCTCCATAGACGCGTAGTCAGGTTTGCTAACCACTTGATCAACAGGGCGGGTAATACATTCTGTTTAGGATTACTTTTATATCCTATCAATATACTAAGGCACGTGGCTAACGTTCCAGGTGCCGATCAAGGGCGCCATCCAGAACTACGACCCACACAACTACGACGACTACTACGCAGAAGAGTATGGCGGATTCGGTTCAGGGCAGGGCAGCGGTCGCGGTCCGCGAGGCCCTCCGTCTCGCGGCGGGCCCCCGCTAGGGCGCAGTGGGCCCCCGCGCCCGCCCATGGGTCGCAGTGGGCCCCCACCGCGCCCCTTCAACGACTTCTCTGGCCCCGGGCCCCGCGGTAATTTCGGCGGCCCGCCGCGTGGCGGTTTCGGCGGCAACAGCGGGGGCTTCGGCGGCGGCGGCGGCTTCGGCGGACGGAACGGACCCTCCGGCAACTTCAACGGCGGTGGCGGCCAACAGGAAACCACCACGCAAGTCACCATTCCTAAAGATGTGAGTATATTGCGAACACATATTTCAATACGGTTACATTTGAATCGGCGGATATTTTCTTCAGCGTAGCGTCGTGCTCTCACCAAACTGCTGTCTCTGCTTCGAAGTTATGTAACTTTTTATCGATTTCTCAATTATACTGATAGATTATTTATACACATTTATATATATTAATATAAATGCGAAAGTTTGGATGGATGAGATGTTTATTACTCGATTACGCAAAAACTACTGAATGGATTTAAATGAAATTTGTCACACTGATAAATAGACGATGACTAGGAATAGCACATAGGCTACTTTTTATCCCGGAAAAATTAATGCAGCGGGCTGCATGGTGCAGCAAGAGTTATAGACTAACTGCCGTTCTGCCAGGAAGTTCATAAAAGGCGAACGATTGACTATGTCAGTCACTACCATCATGACGGTCACTACCATCGGTCATCGGTCTGGCACCACCGTTTTACTTATTCCTGCCGCAATATTGTCAGCGTCACTGTTGTATTGCAGTTTGGAGGGATAGGTAGCCCGTTAACTTATGTAACCGCCACCGGGTTGCAAAACCACGCAAATATATTGATCTTGATTATCCTAAATAAGTAGTTATTAGAAATAGAAAATCAGCAAATTCGACCTTAGAGATAAAAACATCCATTTTGTAAATCAAGAAATTAATGAATTGTGAATTCGTTTTTTACTCTGCCTACGCAAAGGAAAATTGGCGTGATAATACTTATGACAAAGGACCGGTCACTAGTAAACCCCTCCCCCCTCACCCGGGCCTAGAACCTATATACGCCCATGCGTACATGTGATATTACCATCAAGGTTAGGGCTTTGTGGCGGTGTTGTCACTTTACCTTCGAGGTTCCGTTGTTTCGAGTTCCTCTATAGCTAGTGATTAATTACAGAGTTTATAAATATTGCATATTCTGTATTGCTTCACAAACATAAATTATAAGTTACATAGACTGCTATATTGCGTCAGAGCGCGTCGACTGGCATCTCACAATGAAACTGGCATCTCACTTGAAAGGTCTGAGTCATCGAATTCTATACTCATGTCCCCGCAATGTTATATTTTGTCAGCCTACTCTCCCCCCCCCCACCTCTAACTTGTGACGTAATTTATGGGCACTCCCCTCTATTGGCCGACGAGCTAGCCGAGGTGACGAGTGAACCAGACAAGTCGACTCGTCTGGTTACGCCTAAAATCTTTTCTTTTGTTAACACATGAACTATAAATATTAATAGTACATCGCTATTAGTAGCGGGGTGTTATGTAACAGTATACGTTTGTGTTGTGTGCGCAGCTGGCGGGCGCCATAATCGGCAAGGCAGGGTCCCGCATCCGCAAGATCCGCGCGGAGAGCGGCGCCGGCATCGAGATCGCCGAGCCACTGCCCGGCTCGCCCGACCGCATCATCACCATCACCGGCTCTCCCGCGCGCATACAGAAGGCGCAGTACCTGCTGCAGCAAAGGTCAGCTCGCACACACTCACACTCACACACACACACACACACACACACACACACACACACCCACCCACCATCACCAGCTCGCCCAGGCGCATACAGAAGGCGCAGTACCTGCTGCAGCAAAGGTCAGCTCGCACACACTCACACTCACACACACACACACATACACACACACACACACACACACACACACACACACACACACATACACACACACATACACACACAACATCACCGTCTCGCCTGCGCGCATACAGAAGGCGTAGTACCTGCTGCAGCAGAGGTTTGCCCACACACACACACGCACGCACACTCACACATCACCGGCTCACCCGCGCGCAAAACCTGCTACTACCTTGATACGCAAATACGCTCACATGTAACTTAATACCGGCACACACACACAAACACACACACACACACTTACACACATAGCTAGACACACGCACACACATACATATATTCTTGATATGCACACACTGTTGCACTTACCTTGTTACCAAGACACACATACCATGGTACGCATACTCCTATGTACTTAATACCTATACACACACATATTTACAAACTCTCCCACATATCGACACACACACACACACACACAAACCTTGATACGCACACTCGCTTACCGTACCCGCACATTAAAATTTATACATATTTTATACTAGTTGACCGGTGCATTTGTGCCCGCGAGTAGAATAACAAATCATCAGTATAATGAGAATTATACATTCTTTTAGCCCCTTAGGGGTTCAATTTTATTTTTTTAAAAAAGGAGGTATTCGATGTCCATATTATTAGCTCATACGTTTGACTCCAGGTTTTGTACTTTTCATGGGCAGAGCATTGAGGGGACTAACTGCATCTATTGTATTCATATTATACAAATGTCTAAGAGAATACAATATCAAGAATAACCCCTTTATAAATATCTGTCAAGTCAAACACATAGTTAAATAAGTGCATAATATAGTTACGCAAAATACCTAAACGTAACTATGTATGTGTGTTTTTACGAAACGCATTTGTAACACCACCCAAAATATGCTAATCACACAATATTGCACTTTACCAGTATTAATAATAATACATACATTTAAGAATTAAAAACTATATCCAATTATTTTAAACTCTGATTATAATTTCCATTATTTCTCACATAAAGTTGAAATGGAATGCAAGTGTATGCATGTTCATAACAAAAAGTTTAATGTACTGCGTACTAGAGAAAGCTATGCTGAATAGAAGTCATATTCCGTTAACTCTCACTGCAGCGCTGAAGTAATAATAAATAGTCAATTTATACTTTCCATCGTCGTCACTTGGTGATCATCATGCATCATACTGACTTTGTCAAACACTTGTACTATTTCACAAATATTTCACAACAAACATTTAATTATTGTAAAGCCAACTGGTTTCGCCTATTACAGCATCATCAGGGCTTTATTTGTATATTATTTAAACATTACACACGCAAAAACAACAACTAAATACCCTAATAATAATTACTTAATAAAACTAATAATAATATAAATAAAAATTTTTTGTTGTCTTTGCGTGTGTAATGTTTAAATAATATGTAAATAACTAAAAGCCCTGATGATGCTGTAATATGCGAAACCGGTTGGCTACACAATAATTAAGAATTAATTGTGAAATATTTGTGAAATAGTTTGAAAAAAATCAGGATAATCAAAATTAAGCAGCGCTGCAGCGTATAATATATTAGGTCCTTCTAAAATAGGTGAACATATTTTAACGTAGCATTCAGTACGTCTAACCAAAGACATTTAGATGAAAAAGAATGTGATTCAAGGAATTAAAACTTTTTGATTTTTACAAACAAAATATTTAACTTTTTTTTTGCATAAAATAAACTTTTAACACAAGAGTAGTAAGTGGTAAATAACCACAAAGTGAATTATTTTATGCAAAAAGGCGTGTTGAAATATGATCACCTATTTTGGAAGGGTATAATATATATTCATTCAAACGGTCGTAAACGCAGTGAATTTCATAGTGCTTACGCATTTTATTTAACAAGTTACGAAGTAAGTGCAGTCCACAAAGGTGACTTGACAATACGCCTTGTCTAGTACGTTAGTATATAGAAGTCTTTGGTTCATAAATATCTTAAGAGTAATCAAGAACGATTTTCAAATAGGTTTATATAATAGAATAAATAGTAAACAAATGACTCTCCTGATGGAAAGAGACAACCATCGCCTATAGATACCAACAATGTTAATAATGCATTGGCATGATAGTATTTATTCCAAATGCATTTTACTGGCTACTTGCTCTCAAAACTCTACTACTCAACTACCTTAGTAGTGGCTTAGCCAATCGTTCATATCTTACAAACTACCTGACAAAATGGCGGGCTTTAAATTGCGCCTGGACCAACTCTCCATTCTGCCAGGAACATGGAAAGAGAATTAACAAGGCAATATCATGCTTCTTTCATTCTCAAACTGTTTGGAAATCGTTATTCCTTACTCTTTATACAGTTAACAGAAAATATTCCTGAGATATTCTATTTGTAAAACATACTATACAAACATGATGTTATGTTTCACATAACTGCAATTGAATCACTTATCAATAACATTTTCAGTAAAATTAAATCCATACTAATATTATAAATGCGAAAGTAACTCTGTCTGTCTGTCTGTTACCCTTTAAAGGCCAAACCACTGAACCGATTTGGATAAAATTTGGTACAAATATAGTTTGAGACCCAAGAAAGGACATAGGATAGTTCTTATCCCACGGGAACGGGAACTATGCGGGTTTTTATTTTCGAATTTTTCCACGCGAACGAAGTCGCGGGCACAGCTAGTTTATTATAATGCGATTTGTACAATAAAACAAATGTAACTTTGTAATATTTACGATAATTTTACTTTAGATTCGCCTCTCACTGAATAAAATGTGACATATTTAACTATTTTTTTTTTTCAACATTTTATTCTTTTGAATTACACGAATGGGATTCTCAAGTATTAAAGGCGAATGTATCGTTTTAAATCGGATTTGAACAGTAATATTTGTATTTGTTGCTTGCGCGTATGAAATGTCATTGCATCCTTTCATTACTAACAAAGACATTGTTTTACGATAGAGTTTTCGAAGATTTCCCCAACATGGCCTCAAACAAACCTAAGATTAAGTAAATATCAAGCATGTGCGGTATTAAGGTAAAACATATTATGTAATTATATGGTCGATTTTAATGATCTATCGGAGTATCTTCTGTTTTGTCTTAATGTTATACTTTGTAGCTTAGTGTTAGTGATAAACTATTTTACTCTATCTATTGGGATTTAATTTTGTACTTATATAGTGTAAAGTAAAATTTACTATTAGCATATCTTGTAGTATTGTAAATGTTGCATTAAGGGTCAACAATTTTAGTTTACTGCATCATAAACAAACGAAAATAATATTTAGTTTTTTGCATGTCCCCGATCTATCGGTCATATCGTTAGTATTCTATCATTCCAGACAAATTTCAAAAAAACTAATGTGTTTTAATCTAAAATCATGTGGGGAATTTTTTTTACTCATATTGTCATCATCCTCCTAGTTTCGCCCACTGCTGGACATATATGTCTCTCCAATGGCACGCCGCTGAGTTCGATCTTCAGCTCTTAGTCCCTACCAGCTGCCAGCTGTGTCGAGTATATCGTCACTCCACCTAGCTAACGACGTCCTACGCTTGCTATGGTGCGGTCTCCACTCCAACACAACTACTCCAATTGTTGTTGGCTCTACGACATAAATGATCGGTCCACACTTCAGCGTGCTGATCCTTTGGTCAATGTCTATAACTTTGGTTCTCTATCACATCACCACAACAAAATTTTGATACGATCCTTAGAGAAACTCCGAGCATAGCCCCCCATTAGCTCGCTGAGCAACATTCAAGTGATAGAATAAGTTCACTGTCAATGTCCATAGGATATAAGGGATTATTCCATAGCACTCCTTGAAGACTTTGTCCTCAGGTTTCGTAATATCTGTGGCGAAAAGACTTAACCGAGTTTTCTATACGCCGCCCAGCCTAATTGTACTTTTCTTCGTGCCTCCTTCTCACATTTAATTTAATTTAACTGTTGTTTCGTGCCAACTGCAACATATTGTTATATCATAGTGAAAATATTTATAATTGTTATAATTATTTTTACTATGATATTGTTAGTTTCAAAACAATAACTATAATGCCTACCCATTTACACCTAATTTTATGGATATCTTTTGCTAATTAATTTCAGGATACCTATCAATTTACCTAAATTGAATATATAATCGTTACACACACCCCCCAAAATGTCTGGATTGCAAAGGACTCTTAAATTTTACATTACAAGACTTTTGTGTATCATGTAACTTTTGATATACAATAAAGTATATTGTGTTAGATTTTATTTAACAAAAACAATATTATATTTTTTTACTTGTACTAAATGAATTTTTGAATGAGTTGCATTGTGGGTATTGAAATGATGTTTAAGATTTTAACAAATGAATTAATTACTCTCATACATATTGATTTATAATTGTTTTGAACGTTTAATCCAACAAATAATGATAATTACTACCAATAACGTATATAGCAAACTATCATGTCGTGTCAAAGACAAAATTCAAACCTATATCTTTGTTTCATTACACGTAGCTTATTGCAGCATTATTACTATTCATTTTAACATGTTTCCACTCTAGTAATAATTGTTGATAACAATTTGTGACTAACATATTTTGTGTTTTGTTGTTTTAACTTATAGGTGACCAACTAACACCGGACGGCGGCGCATTGTGTGGAAGACTAGTGATTTTGTTGTTTCATTTGTATTAACAAGGAATCACTAATCTGCCTACAAAGCGTTGCCACTTCTTCCAGTCAAGATGTGCCTTTATCATGCTGCTTGGTGATCTCGTACTAACTTTGTGTTTTTTTTTCTTCAGCTCAGTAAAGGGAAGACAGATTTACTTGTTCCATTTTGTTATAGTGAAAATATAGAGTATTCTCAAGTTGCTATGTATGTTTTGGCGAATTAAACAGAAAAACAATCCGGCTAGATTGCTATACGAGCAAGTGGGTCATCTGATGGGAAACAGCTACCATTGTCTGTGGAAGCAATAAAGAGATAGTTGTTAATCCCATGCTGGCTCCAAAAAATTATGCGGTACTTCCTTTATTAAGCTAAATATCATATCTTTCCAAAAAATTTGTTATCTGTAAAGTCGGTTTACGGACATTAATTTTACGTAACAAGAAAACGAAATGTGCCTCTTTATCGCATGTTCCTCGCTCTCGCTTGCACACTCGGCTCAGGCGAAAAGTGACCATGAGTCATGCTGTTTCTTGCGTGCAGACGGTGTTTATCGATTTATAAGACGGTATCACGTCAAAAACTGTATGTGGCTATTCAATCGTGTAAAGTACGAGAAAATCGAACAATATTTGAGTCTCTAAAACTTAGTTCTCGCTGTTAGATGCCATGCTGGCTTCAAAAAATTTTGTGGGACCTCCTTTTTTTAAGCTAAATATCGTATCTTCCCGTAAAATTTGTTGTCTGTAAATTCGGTTTACGGACAATAATTTTACGTGACAAGAAAACAAAATGTGCCTCTATCGCATGTTCCTCCTTCGCTCTCGCTTGCACACTCGGCTCAGGCGAAACGTGACCATGAGTCATGCTATTTGGTGCGTGCAGACGGCGTTTATCGATTTATAAGACGGTATCACGTCAAAAACTATGTGGCTATTCAATCGTGTATAGTACGAGAAAATCGAACAGTATTTGAGTCTGTAAAACTAAGTTCTTGCTGCTAACAGCATGTCTAAACGTGCGTTTTAAACTAAAGATATATATTATTACTATATAATTTCTATTGTTTTAAATGAAAATATTGTTTTACAAAAGTCATTGTTATCCTACTAATATTATAAATGCGAAAGTTTGTATGTATGTATGGATGTTTGTTACTCTTTCACGCAAATACTGCTGAACCGATTACGATGAAATTTGGTATGTAGATAGCTGAAGACTCAGAATAGCACATAGACTACTTTTTATCCTGGAAATGTTAGGTGATCCCGCGGAATTCACTAAAAACAAAACACAAAAAAGCGGGCAGCACGCTGCAGCTAGTTTTACATAATATGAAAAAGAATCTATACTGTATTTGCCCCGACCCCATTATGTTTTTGTCAAATAGACCATCTCTGCCTTTCTGCCAAACAGTACAAAGCGTAAAGCCCACAATATGAGTCACTAATATTGTGACTAGCGGTAGAATACTTAAGCCCCCTTTTCACTTTGTGTAGTGCGAGTGCGAGTGTTTAATGCAGGTGCTTTGTATTAAGCAAAAAATACGTGAAGACAGCCGTTGATCCCTGCGAATGATTAGTAATCAGCGTCTATTCATTTTTAATACACTGAATACTAATCACTCGCACTGATCAACGGCTGTTTTCACGTATTATTTGCTTAATACTAAGCACCTGATTAAACACACGCACTCGCACTAATCAAAGTGAAAACGGGACTTTAAAGACTACCACTGTGGAGTGTTAGTCTGGGCTCCTTTTAAGTATAAACTAACAGCCATTCTACCAGGTAGGTCGTGACTGTACTCCATGTTAGAGTTTCTCAATTTCTCGCCCGGATATTTTGTACCATCACCTTACCTATTCCCACCGCAATAGCTTCAATGCTTGTCATTGCCTTTAGACAGAGGTAGCTGGTAAAGTTACGCATATGACATTTCATTTCCACGGCATGGATTGCAACACCTTTATGTCTCACCTTTCCGTACATTTGTGTACCAACAAAATGTACCATCTTTGGTGTCTATATGTATGTTATAGCTATATCTTTCCATCAGAAGAGCATCTGTTGGTTTGCTTTCCTATGATATAATATGTATAGAAAATAGTCTCGTGGTAGGTCATTAAAACTAGACTTCCCAAGTATACTGATAACAGTATTATACTCTTTTTTAAACGGTGATAAACATTTTGAAAGAATGGTAGATGAAAGGTTAACAAAACAGATATACAACGCGAATGTGGAAGGATGTAGGTACCGGGGAAGACCAAGACTGACGTACCACGATCAGATTGATCGAGTACTGTCCGAAGGTGGTGTCAAGAGTCTTCGCAACTGGCTTGTGTGTATGAAGAGAGTGATGAATGTGGAGGAAGTGAGACAAGCCTGCAAGGATCGTGATGTATGGCACTCGGTTCTCTCTGCCTACCCCGTAAAGGATCTGGCGTAAAGATATATTTGTATGTATATATGTATAAAATTTTTACTTTTGAAGAAAAATAAAGCATAAAAAATACTGTGTTCAGCATCACTGGACTGTGAGGTTTACGAAGCTTACAAAAATTATATGTACGTAACTAGCAGTTTCTCGCGATTTTGTCCGCGTTTTTTTTATAGTAGTGGGGCAATCGAGCAGAGGGTGCATCTTATGGTAAGTGGTTCAACGCCCATGGACATCAGCAATACCAGAGGTCTTGCAGTTGCGTTGCCGGCCAAAAGTTATTATTTCCGTGTAAATATGTAGCCTGTCACTTCTGGGTAACGTGTTTCTAAAGATGAAAGAATTTAAAAATTCTTTATTAAAAATTCTTCTTCATCTAAAGATGAAAGAATTTAAAAATCCTTTATTAAAAAAAATAATATTTCCGTGTAAAAATGTAGCCTGTCACTTCTGGATAACGTAGCTCTCTAAAGATGAAAGAATTTTTAAAATTAGTGGAATTGTTTTTGAGTTAAATCGTAACGGACAAATAAAAAATAAAAAAAAAACCACTTATAATATTAATTAAAAATAATTTAGATGAAACATAGAAAATATAAAAGACAATAATTTCTTTTAAAATACTGTTTATTTTCCTTCTAAAATAAAAAATAAAATACTGTTTCGCTTTATTAGAATGGTGACTTCTGTATTTATATTTTCACTATAATTCTGTCTTTTGTGCTGTTTACCTTGATTTCTATTCAGCCAGTCTTTGCTTTAACAATCTAAATAGAAATTTGTAATTTTCTAGAAATTGCATGTTATGCGCATGGCAATTGAGCATTGTACATTGCCTATACAGGGTTACTTTTTTATGGTCAGGCCAAATTTTAAAATTAGGAACTACATCGCGGTCAGATTAACTTGACGTATGCCGTTGATGACGTTATTCGGCGCAAAACGTAACAATAATGTCCAAAAACAATATAACAATAACAGAAAACTAACCAATTTATAAACGCGCGTACGGTAACAAAAATGCTGACCATGGCTATACTGACACTTATTAACCGGGCGAGCTAAGGGAAGCCCCGCCTTACATTCCAGAGATGCGTCAAGTAACGGACTGGCCACGGGAAATTCGCGCCCGCGATTTTTCGCGCGGTGCGAACGGCGAATCGTCTAGCGTCTGAAACAAATGTGTGGGAAAGTACTAACCATGTCACGCGGCGTGGCGGCCGGCCGGGGGGTGATCGATGAATTTTCGCAGCCGCCGGTACGCGTGGCGATTAATGTGACCGATTTGAAAGTGCATTTTAATGATTACTGTAAAAATATTACAAGATAATATAAAAAATTTCGTTCAAAAATATCCCACTAAAGTCATGAATTGGATGCACCGGGTTTTGTGAATGAACTCTGTAATGCTGGCAGTGTATCATTTTACAATGACCTATAATTACGATAATATCTATTATGTAATCTGTCGCTCTAAGTACATTTTTCCCGATCACTTAATTTATATTCATGCGTTTTTTATGTCGGATTAAAATTAAATTTTGAATTTTTTAAGTTATATTTTTATTACATAAATCGAACGTATTATCAATTCCGAACAACCTCAAAAAATTTGGCTGGACTTTTAAACGTAACCCTGTATAGCTAGTACTAGCGTTTTTATGCCTTTCACAATTCTCTATGGTGCTTCCATAAATCATTAATTTTAATTAGATTATAATAATTAATTTCAATTTAGATATTGAAGCAAAGGCTGTCTATGTAAGAATGTAATTTTTATCAGTTTAATATAAAATGTATGCAAAGCTACATGCGAAAATTCATTGAATATTTTTCCAATCTTAATTGAATCAATTGAATATGACAGTGATGAGCATGGAAATCAGTGTTTTTTATTTAATGAGTAAGGTTGTAATACCACGCTTCAGTGAACAGTACCAAAATTTATTACCTCGAGTTTTAAGCTTTTTTCGCCTCTATCTTTCTGCCAGGAAGATAAATGATAGTCTGTTCATTAAAATGTAGACTACTATGTATACTGTATACTATTATTGCTGTTGTTTTGTTTTGAAACCTACAATAATATTTTACAATATTGAGACCCGTATTTCAATACATAACTGATTAGCCGTGAGTTGATTAATGAATATTGTCACAAATGATTTAAAATTAGACCTTTTTTGAAAAGTAGAGCTGTGAATTAAAATTTAATCAGGAATACAGCCATAACGTGAAGACATTTATCGACTATAAGGAAACATACTGTACGAGCATAATATTTTGTCTGTTATTATTAATTGCATGTGTTTTGGGGTTTTATATAAATACTGAATTGTTGCCCACTTTTAGTTACATTATGGCCATTGTAATGAATTAAAAAAATATATGATTAGTGATTATATGTCCGAGATCTTTTCACACAATTTTATACATATTGAAAATTTTTGTTGTTAAAAAAGTTATTGTTACCCCGTAAATGTAACAAAATTTATTTTCTTGTATAGTTTATTGCAATGTATGTGTGTGTATGTATCGAGTTGTATTTAAAGGCTTGTGTGTCAAAACACGAAAAATAATTGTTTATTTTAATTTTCAGTGTTCACGAGAGCAACCCCAGCCTTGGCCGTGGAAACTACTGATCATACAAAACTACAAAAAATACCTACATATAAGTAATCACCTCGGAGAAGACATCGCAGTGGATCCTTTTTTACAATTTAAAATGAACACCCAGTGCAAACCTTTACTATTTGTTAACACAACGATTTGTACGGGTTTCAGTTTCATTTGAGTTTTTTAAACGTGACTGCATTTATCATAATTATTTATAGCGATTTAATTAAGATATGTCAAGGCAATTTTATTTAGCTATCATTTGTTACATCGATCTATTTTTAAGCTGGTAGACATTAGAATAAAATGGTTTATTTTGTAGTTCTTGTTTTATTTGTCTTCCATGTTAGTCGGGGTTCATTTCGTGAATCTTCATTTGGCTTCCTGCGTATTGGCTGAGAACTAATAAAAAATATGACAATGCTAAAATGAATTCCTTTTTATATAGTAATGTGTAGACAACTCAAGCAAGGTAATTGTCCTGATGGAAAGAAATTCACTCGTCGTCGTCATTTTCGATATTTTCCGCCTTTCTAATTTTGCACAGAAGGCGCACGGCGGGAGTGACCGATGGACAATAATAAAATCGACAATAAAAATGATCGTTTTTGGACGATCTAAATTTTTGGTTATAAACAAATTAAATTCTTAATCTATACATTTAAATTAAATCGTAGGAAAGTCAAAACTGTACATTGAATATTTTTTAAAAAGAATGCTTGGGGCGTGATCTACAATCGATATCAAAGCCAAAAATATAGTTTTTAGAATTTTTGCCTGTTTGTCTGTATGTATGTCCGGGGTAAACTCAAAAAGTACTGGATGGATTTACTTCAAATTTTGTATGAATATTACTAATAGGTCGGGTCAACATATAGGCTACATATTATCACGCTATCCCCTACGGGGGAGGGGCTGTGCGGAGTAAACGTACTCCACGCGGACAAAGTCGCTGGCAACAGCGAGTGTGTTATAAATAGAAAAATTCTTCATGGATCGTATACATCATTAAGATACGCTCAATTAAAAAAGGCTATCTCAATTACAAACTTAGATATCATTGATATAAAAAAGCCAAAATGCACAGTCCCGAACTAAACAATCGCTAATTTCACAAAAGTAGATAGTTATAGATATGACCATGAAACTGTATTTTATCTGGAGGCAGCACGTCTTAATACCTACCTGAAATACAATTTTAAATACTGCTATCGTCTTCTGAGGTCTTACCCTCTCTTTCTAACATAACTGTATAAAAAGAGATGGAGAGACCTCATAGACAGAGATGTAAATATGTGTTTCAAGTGATTAATACGAGTGCTAGCTCCACCTAAACCTAATACTTCAGTGTGCTAGCTCCACCTAAACCTAATACTACATACTAATACAACTTAATAACCTGAGGCCTAATTCATGTAATCAAGCGGCAAGCGAGTTGAAGTATTTAAGACACACATTTTCTTACATATTATGCCGCGTCGTAGCACGTCTCGACGTTCTATCGTGTTTATGTGTGTGAGAGCCCTAAGCGCTTTGACTCAATTACGTGAATTGGAGGGCTGCGTGCATATCCAACCTTAAGCGCAAGATTTATAGTTGTTTTTACAAAGCAATGTACAAAAAGTAATAAAATTGACAATATCGCGATTCTATTTGGAACGAGCGTGCAATTTAAAATTGTGCGCTCATTTATCGAGACTGATCGTGCATCTTGGTTGCTTTTAAGTTAATGCAGTTTAAAGATTGACAGAGCATGAAGCTGTAAATGTTCATTTAAAGTAAAGTTTTGTTTTCTGCTTTGTACTATGATTTTTTATTCTCTGTCAAAATTTAGACTGCATTAACTTAAAAGTAATAAAATGTTGGTTGGATCTTTTCTGCTTAATAGGGTCCTATTATAAATGCGAAAGTTTGGATGTTTGTTACTCAATCACGCAAAAACTACTAAACGGATTTGAATGAAATTTGGCACACAGATAAATGGTGACCTGGAATAGCACAAAGGCTACTTTTTACCCCGGAACGACTAAGTGATCCTGCGGGATTCGCTAAAAACCTTTATAATGTAGTGGGCTGCACGCTGCAGCTAGTACTTTATAATTTTTCTTGGAAAATTTGTTTTAAACATATGTATTTTTTCTCTAAACTCGATTATCTTATTGAAAAAGTGTCCCCCTTGATGTTCCGGGCTATTTCGAAGAATAACCAACTGTATCTGCCAGGCAGGTCGTAAAAGGCGACGAATTGGCTATACATGCTACTACCATCGTGACTACTAAGTGGTAGTGTTCCGCCACATCTCGCCCGGGTATTTGGTATCACCGCCTTATCTATTCCTGCCGCAATAATGTTAATGCTTGTCATTATGTTCCGGTTTGGAAGGTAACCCTTGTGGAAAAATTTCTCGGATAAAAGTAGGTAAATAACTTACAAAGTGAAAGTAACAGTTTATGAATGTTTATTTTTATTTAAAAAGTCGAAAAAAGTCTTACAAAGTCGGAAAAACTCTGAATTTGATATAAAAATTCGGAGTAATTCCAAAATTTCGGACTCTTCCAGAAGAGTTATTCAGTGTTAATAAATCTTTCTGCCGTGCAACGTTTATGGGTACTAAAAGAAATATATTAAAAGTTATTAATACTACGAAAGTGTAATAAAGGGGAAAAAAATATAACTCATACTTCCCCGGTTTTCCGTTTAAGAATTTGAAACTTTCTTCTTTGTTTAAAAAAAGGTTACCGTTACTGTCGATCAATATTATAAACTTTGTTTCTTCAATTTTTGATAATTATTATTAAAATCTATTATATCACAACGTTATTTGCCAATTTTTATTTTATTGTACTTTTATTACATAAATATATTTATAAATTAAGTAAAAATTAAAACAGCTGATCTAATTAGCTTTTGACAGGTTGAGTCAGTGTTGCCAGAGAAAAAGTCAATCTTTCGTCCTTAAGAGCTACTACTTCCAAACGAATAAACTGATTTTGAGGCAATTTATGCATTAGATGTATTTTTTTGAGGAATAGTTTTTGTACTCAATCGGTACATTAATCTGGAAGTTATTAAAAAAAAAATTGTTTCGTCACAATTTGTTTAGGGTATTTTCAAAATTTCTCAAAATCTCTTAGGCCCATTTGGTACAAAATTTCAGGAAGTATAAGTTGAGCGGAATCCAATCGAATGCCACCAACCGCGTTTCAATCGGTCCAGGCGTTCAAAACTTATGAGTTGTTGACACACACACACACTCACTCACACACACATACATACAGACATACTGACGTCATCGCGAAAATAGTCGAAAATGGTTCCTAAGCCCACAAAACGCGGACATATGGTGAAAACTCCATTTTTGAAAATCGGAGCAAAATCAGTAACCTTCCTATCTACATACGTAGTGGGAAGTTAAAAAGTACAAGTGTTTTAATAGATTAATATTGTATTAAACTGGAGTGAATGAAAATGAATTAAACAAAATAAAACTACCACGCCAAAGCTTAAACCTAAAAGTGCGATATTTTTTTAGTAAAATGTACCACTAAAGGGCACAGATCGTCGCCTAGTGTAGCTTTGTAGCATTTTTACTCGTTATTTGACCCTCCCGTTGGTCGAGTGGTTAGCGACCCTGACTACGCAATCAACGGGGCTCGGGTTCGATCCCCGACGGGGACAAGCATTTGTGTGATGAGCGTAAATGTTTGTATTTCTGGGTTTAGGTGTTTATTATATATATTCTGGTATTTATATATTATGTATTTCTATGTATTAGTATCGTTGACTAACACCCATAACACAAGCAAATATTTGCTTACTTTGGGGTTAGATCAGTAAGTGTAGTTTGTCCCGTGAATATTTATTTATTATTATTATTTATTTATTTTTATAATAGATGGCGTTAGCAGTAATAAAATTCTAATACAAAATGTATTTTCTATTTTTTTAATGTTTATGAAATAGCATTTTAATGGTAGATAATATATCTAGACATGAATTTAAACCACCACGTCAAAGCCCAAACCTTAAAGTGGGATACTTTTTCAGGAAAATGTACCACAAAAGTGCATAGAAAGTCGCCTAGTGTAGGGCTCGCTTCGCTCGCCATAATTATACTGGCTGTTGCCCAAGACTTCGTCCGCGCGGACTTCGTTTACTCCGCACAGCACCTCCCCCGTAGGTGACAGCTTGATAATATGTAGCCTATATGTTGACCCGACCTATTAGTAATATTCATGCAAAATTTGAACTAAATCCATGCAGTACTTTTTGAGTTTACCCCGGACATACATACAGACAAACAGACAAAAATTCTAAAAACTATATTTTTGGCTTTGATATCGATTGTAGATCACGCCCCAAGTATTATTTAAAAAAAATATTCAATGTACAGTTTTGACTTTCCTATGAATGAAACAATAAACCACAGACCATTGTATAAACAGTAGATACTAAACATGTCTGGCGGAGATCACCACATATACCTTAAGCCCCGTTTTCACTGATTAGTGAGAGTGCGAGTTTTTATTGCAGGTGCTTAATATAAAGCCTCGTTTTCACTTTGATTAGTGCTAGTGCGATTGTTTAATGCAGGTGCTTAGTATTAAGCAAAAAATACGTGAAGACAGCCGTTGTGCAGTGCGAGTGATTAGCAATCAGCGTCTATTCACTTTTAATACGTTGATTACTAATCACTCGCACTAATCAACGGCTGTCTACATGTACTTTTTTTTTAATACTAAGCACCTGCATTAAACACTCGCACTCGGACTAATCAAAGTGAAAACGGCTAAACAAAAAATACGTGAAGATAGACGTTGATCAGTACGAGTGATCCGTATTCAGCGTAGTAAAAGTGAATAGAGGCTGAATACTAATCACTCGCATGGATCAACGGCTGTCTTGCAGGTGCGTTGCTGGCCTTTTAAAATTGAGTAAGCTCTTTTCTTGAAGGTCCCTATGTCGTATCCGTCAGGAAATACCCCTGCCAGTTGATTCCACAACAGAGTAGTGCGAGGTAAAGAGATTCGCACAGTTGTGGACTTCCAGACATCGAGATGATGAGGATGGAACTTCAAATTTTGACGCGACGTCCGATGGTGGAATCGGAACACTCCCCATGATAAATACGATAGAAGACGCAGGTGAACCTACATCTCTGCGCAATGCCAAAGAGTCAAGCTGTTTCGAAATAGCCTAGTCGTCAACGATTCGAACCGCTTTACGCTGAATGCGATCAAGAGGAAGAAGCTGGTACTGGGGAGCTCCGGCCCAGAGATGAGAGCAGTACTCCATGTGAGGCTGAATCTGTGCCTTATAAAGTTGAAGTCGATGGCATGGAAGGCTGAGCACATCGAGCTTTTTGGAGGCTAGTTTAGCCTTGCCTTCCAAATGACCGCGAAACTGAACGTAATTCGATATGTTAACTCCCAGGATTCCGACACTAGCTGAGGCTGTCAGAAGAGTATCCTAAAATCGAGGTGATACGACAAAGGGTGTCTTTTTAGCGGTGAACACGCAAAGCTGTTTCTTCTTGGGATTAAAAGTGACCAGGTTTTGACGACCCCATTCAGAGATATTGGTAAGCCGATTCTCGACTTCAAACACAAGCTTATTTCGGCACTCTTCGACGTGTTTCCGAGAAATACCGCTTCGGCCGGAGTATAAAGCATCACCAGTACTGTACTGTTGTGAATTCGCATCATGTCTTTGATATGCAGAAGGAACAGTGTCGGTGATAGCACGCAGCCTTGGGGAACACCAGCATTGACAGATTTAAGGTCGGAGCACGCACCGTCGATAACGACCTTGATGCTTCGGTCAGCCAAAAAACTGGTGATCCACTTGCATAATTTCTCGGGAAGCCCATAGAAAGGCAGCTTCGCGAGAAGCGCTTTGTACCATACCCGATCAAAGGCCTTCGTTATGTCCAAACTAACTAACTAACCAAGCCAATGCGGGACAAAACAAAAAAAAAATTAGAAACATTTTTGTGTTACAAAAAAAATTAGAAACACGAAAGTACTGATCAAAATTACAAATGTGAATTTCATCTGTAAAGATAAACTCATTTAACTGGTTATACGTATGTATACCTAGCAATCAGTACAATCGAAGGAATCGATCATATAGCAAAAAAGGATTTCGCCACGTTGAGCCTGTCGTCATTAGCTCAGTGGTAGAGCGTCCCGGCTTTAGGAAGACGGTCGCAGGTTTAAATCCTGCGTGTCGATATTTTTCTTTGTTGTTTTTAAAGTTTTTCAAGTTTTCCCAAGCACGGGGTGAGTGCTGTTACACAAAAATAATTAAAAACTTCAGTTTTCCAGCAACAATACCATCAATACCGCTACCGCCCCGTTGGTCGACTGGTTAGCGAACCTACCTACGAATCGAGGGAGCTCGGGTTCGAATCCCGACAGAGACAAACATTTGTGTGATAAGCATAGATGTTTGTATTTCTGGGTTTGGGTGTTAATTATGTATATAACAGTATTTATATATGTATTCCTATGTATTTATATCGTTGACTAGCACCCAAAACACAAGCAAATCATTTGCTTACCTTGGGGTTAGATCAATTCCTGTAATTTGTCCAGCAATTTTATTTATTAAATACACATTATACTATCTTATTCTGGTTCAGTAGATATGGGCTACCATATCTACTGAACCAGAATAAGCTACTGTTTAATAACAGGCTACTGTTTAAGCATATCTCGGCACTATTTCCCTAGGGGCCATTCAAGTATTACGTAAGCACTAAAGGGGGTGGGGGTTCTTCCCTTTGCTTTATTTTTTATGACAAGGGGGATGGGGGGGTATAGATGGTTATTACGTCAGCGAAATTATTTTTTTACTTTTCGAGTTTTCTATAATATTTACTGCTTGCTACATTAAATATTTGCGTTAAACTCTTTTGTCTTACCTACTGCTACTAATAAAAACTGCTACTCATGAATCAATCAAAAATCCGAGGAACAGAGAACAGAAAAAAATAAATTTACAAATGTTTACATAAACAAGGAGGGAGGGGCTGTGATTTGCTTACTTTTGCTGACATGGGGAAGGGGAGTCAATAATTCAAAAAAATTCTGCTTACGTAATACTTGAACGGCCTCCTATGACACAGATGTCCAATAACATCTTTTGTGTTTATCTGTTTGTTTGTTATCATAGCACTCAGAAATCATCAATGCTACAATACATTGAATACAAGTAAATCCTAAATCAGACTATAACATTTATCTTGTAACGCTATATATACTTTTAAATGCTTTTCAGGACTTAGATCTCCAAGCAGTAAGTACAGTTTGCCTTGCCGGGGTGATCTTCCTTTTCCATCTTGTCTGATTACATCAACCTCCACAGAGGAGACATCGCCTCATTAGACATCATCTTCTACACTATAATATAAAAAAAACTATTCAAATAATTACATACTAGATAAGAATTTTCAAGTGAGCAAAATTTTTATTATAATTATTGTATTTAGCATAAAAAGGCTAAGAAAAAGAGGGGTATTGTCACCTTTAAAGAAAAACTAGCTGTTGCCAGCGACTTCATCCACACGGACTTCATTTACTCCGCACTGCTCCTCCTTCGTAGGTGATAGCGTGATAATATGTAGCCTATATGTTGACCCGGCCTGTTAGTAATATTCATACAAAATTTGAAGTAAATCCATGCAGTACTTTTTGAGTTTACCCCGGACATACATACAGACGAACAGACAAAAATTCTAAAAACTATATTTTTGGCTTCAATATCGATTGTAGATCACGCCCCAAGTATTCTTTTAAAAAAATATTCAATGTACAGTTTTGACTTTCCTACGATTTTAGTATATGTATATAGATATTATCTACATTACTTAGTATAAGACAGTTTTGAATTTTTGAGTGTTGATTTATATTCCATCCCATAAATTTTGAACACTACCAGGTGAATAAAATAAGCATCAACTATAATACAGTTTATTTAAGAATCACAATCATGTTCCCTTAAATTTATGTAAGTATATACATAATAAGTAATAACAATAAAGTATTGTATCAAAAATGTCCAAAACTTAAAGCTTTAACCAGATCACTAAGGTTTCTTATCACCGGTTAGCATGTTGTAATATTTCAGTGTGCTCATGTTTATCTAAGTAGAATAACACATAAATTAGAGGTATTATAACTCCAAGAATCAAGACACAACATAAAAGGTGAAACCATTTTAGACCAAAATCAGCACCATGTGATGTTAGTTCTTTTACTACAACAGCTTCTACAGAAATCTTTTCCTTATTTGGCAAAAGCTGTGTGTCTTCGTTTGCTAAATCATTTTGTTCAGAATCAGTGTAAGGTACTATGGCTGGAGCTACAGTGCTGTTTAAAACTACAGCATTACAATCTACAGCAAAATCTTTAAGTTCATTGTTTTGAGTAAGATTTGCTTGTGTTGGTAAGTCATTTGTTGTATTTTCTAGGGAATCCAATAAATCAAGGCTAGTTGTATTTTCATTTGAAGTTGATGGTTGACTTTGCGAATGTTGCGTTGGTATTAACTCTGTCAATACAGAATATGGTGTTACTGGAACTTTGATTGTCCGACGAGCAAATATTTCATTATCCTTGTGTATTTGATTTATTCTTTTTAATTCTGAAATCTAACAAATTAAATGAGTTAAACACTTTGCATAGGTAGTAAGTTTCATTATAGATTGACATTTATGAATATTTTCCTAAAGGGTGAAAAAATGTTCACTCAAAATATACAGGTTGACTGGTAATAGACTGTACTGAATATGTACAAAAAATAGGTACTTAAATTTTTACTAATTATTCAATTTAAATGTTAAGTACAGCCACTCGTGTATATTTGTATAATGTGCAGTGTTGGGCGCAAAATGCAAAGACGCCCAAATGAGCAATGTAAATGTCAAATCTTTGTAGATATATTATATTGTAAAAAAATTTAAATATGCTATATTGTGTCAGCTGCTCCTTTACCTAACCTAATTCACAATTACAAATTTCCATCAGTCACAAATATAAATTTCAAAATACCAATTTTCATAATTCCGTAAGCCTTATTAAATGATAATTTGAAACATCAAAAATATGAATTCCGTACCAATCAACTAGAATTCCGAAATTAATAATCAAAGGGATCTGCTCTAGGCCAGGAACCTAAATGGTTTATTAACACCAACAATAGATAAGACATGGTGCTTGGAGGCCACTACCATGGATGCTTGAATCCAAATAATATAAAAACTATACCAGTGTTGCCCTTTGATGAAAATAGAATATACTATATCATTATCAAAATTGCACTATATCTTGTGTAAATCTAGACTTATAATCATTTCAATCATAAAAATAATGAATTTTATAATGCACTAGATTGCAGGAAACACTATTATGAATGTAAAAATAAGGTATAAAGTAAAACCATAAAATGGAGACATTTTAATTTATTACACTTATATTAGGTAGTAAAATCAACTAAATCTTACAGTGAATCAGTGATACTTCACAGTTTGAACTAATATTGACTTTTGTGGCTGATTCCACTATTTTTTTATATAATAAGACAGCAAACAGATCTGCCTGTGTGACTTTCTCGATGGAAAGAGAAATTATTGCCTATTGGCAGCAAACATGTCAATGGAGCGTTGCTATCGGTGTGGCAGGATGGCAATGCCACATGCTACTACCGACTACTTTACCCTCAAATCCAGGGTTGTTACAGATGCAATAATTTTGACATCCACGGATGCAGATGCGGATGCGGATTATTAAAAGTTCAGATCCGCGGATGCGGATTTGATGCGGATGTGATATGGATGCGGATTTTAAAGGGATAATTATTAAAATGTTAAGTGCATAAATAACTGAAAATCAATTTAAACTTAAAGTTATATTTATTTAATCTTATTTCTAAAAAAATTACACAAGTATTTAGTTACTATATACCTAGTATATATTAATTAACAATAAGAAAAAACACAACAACCAAAACCTGTAGGATCTTTTTACCAATTGTGCGCCTTCCTATTCGTCAGTTACCGAATGAATGTTATGATAGCAATTACCAAAACAAGTGTGAAGCACATGCCACTCTAGCTCCGCCTACTTTCTTTACATGTAGTTACTTGTTAATTTGAATCTGCATCCGTAAAAACTCCGCATTGATTGATGCGGATTTGAATGCGGATGCAGATGTCTGAATTGATGCGAATATTCCGCATTTGAGGATGCGGATGCGAATATCCGTAACATCCCTGCTCCAAACCAGAACACAACAATGAAAAGCATTGATGCTATTGCAGCAGGAGTAGGTAAGGTGGTGGTACTAAATAGTCGAGCGAGTTGAGCTGAACTCTACCACCTAGTAATCACAATATAGCCAATCGGTTGCCTTTTAAGACTTGCCTGGCAGAATGGCTTTTAGTCTATTCTTCAAAAAGAGCCCAAACAAAAACAGAGGAAAAAAAATATTTTGATTATTATTAAATTATTTTTAGTGCATAGTTCTGAAAAAAAAATGCATTAAAGACCTAAAAATTGCACTAGCGACAAATGCACTAAAGCAGCATCACTGAGTAGATGGAATATATTGCAGTTATATTTAAAGAGAAAAATCTAGTGATTGATTTGAAGTGATAATTGGAATGTAATTTTCTGGACCAAGAACTTATCAAACATTTGATTTTTCAGACTTATGAAAATCAGTAAACCAAAAAATTGCATTTATGACTTTTAATAAAATAGGTTTGGTGATTTTTATTAGGACAATATAATTTTTAGGTATTATGAAATTCTGACTATTGAAAATAAGAACATTATAATTCAGAATAAAATATTACAGAGCATTATGAGTGTTTTTAACAAATTCAATCACATCTTTGTAATAAAATATCACCTTAATATTCTTTTCCTAAGTAATTGTAGTTTATTTTTTCCTGAATCATAAGTGGTTTATTTTAACACTTTGCAATGTCAGCAATGTAAGAAAGTCCTTTATTAAATTATTTAAATACAATTCACTTATACTGCTAGTTTACTTCATAATGTAGCATATTTGTATACAAATAAAATATTGTGTAACATATTATTTAAGAATATAGCTACATAAAAATACAAGCCCACTGAGTTCCTTCTGTGTGGATTATCTCACTTTGTGATGGCATTTCAAATACAGTAGTAGCTTAAAAAGTTGTTGTTGTTGTTGAAAATAAGTTGTATGAGGTTTAATTGAATTAAGTATTTATGATTACTGATGTCATACCCAACCGGTTTCCTTAATCACCTTAACATTTAACTTTAAATAAAAATTCATGTTGCTACTTTGCAATGTAAACACACATAGTATCTTGAATAAAATAAGAATACTTACAGAGCAATAAAATCTCAGAGCAATCGCTTGGAGTGTGTCACCTTCTTGTACTTGAGCTTCAATAAAATGTTCTTGAGGTTTTATTCTGTATAATTGTATTTCACTCTTAGGCTGAGTTTCATCTGCATAACCATTCATGTTTGGAATTAGATCATCTCCACTATGTGATAGACGCGTCCTGAAGATAATCATTTATAAATACGACGTAAACAACTATGAATGAACAACGAGTCCCACTAAAGACAAACCGTACCTTTGTTTCATTTTCATATACACTACAATTAATAATAACTAGCATGACCTGGTGAATAAATATATTAATACCTTTGGTACAGTGTAAAGTTACTGGAAACACCTAACTTAACACTTAAAACAGCTGTTGCCTTTTATCCAAATATCCTATTTCGTTTCGTAGACAAAAGATTTTGATAATTGATAGATTGACTGATTGACAATTGACATTAAATATGCCACATTGACTTAACAAGAATAGGCATGGTAAAAAATATTTATTTCAAATAATCGATTTTAAACATCGATTTTCAAAATCATATTAATCGATTTTTATTAAATCGATTATAAAATTTACATTTTTTAATCGATTTTTATAATGCGTGAGGGATGAAAAATCTCAAAGCTCATTAATTAAACAAGTCAAATAAAATACAGCGTAATCTCTTTGTATTTTGGGGACCATAAGGTTGTCGTTTAGTTTTTACACTTGTTATTAATTTAGTCACAAGTAAAATGGCATTTGTTCGGGCCTTCGCGAAACCCTTGACGGTTGACGTCTGTTGCGGTGACAGCGTCACTGCCGCGCCACAGAAGCGCTCTCGCAATCCTCCACGGCGGCGGTACTGTACGCGGATCGGTCGGCGGCGGCTACTTTACCCAACCAACGAACAAAGACATCGTGGCAAGCACCAGCGCAGCGCAACCAAAAGGTGAGTGACCTTTTCCTTGCATTTTGCCGTGATATAATTGCGATAAAATATATAACCCGAAAACCAGGACCAGCCATCCCAGCCTAGGTTTAGGCCACAACAGCATTGAACATTTGTGTTGACAATTATTTTTAGTTTTTTTTATTGTTTAAAGTATCTACATATCTATTAGAAAATCTAAAGAAATACATATTTTGTAGTTTAGTTTTTGAAATCATAAATGTATTTAGGTTTTAATGCTAATCGTTTTATTTTATTTTCATTCTAGTTAAATGTATAAAAAAAAAGTAAGTTCCTTACTCAGAGGACTGAACCTGTGGCTGAACCTTTCTGTCAGTAACTATTTTAGTCGTTTGAAATGAAATCTATAAAAAAAAATTTATTGTATTCTAGCTGACCCGACAAAAGCTACTTTGCCATACATATTAGAAATCCATAGCGGACAATCAACGTCACACGTAATTTATAAAAGTATACGGATACTTCCAGGCAGCTGTAAGGGCATTGAACTTTATATGGTGGTAAAGTATTCTTAATTTTTTTAATTTTTTACGCAAATTTTCTTAATATTTTCTTTATCAGAACCTTTTCCTGAAAATTACATACACAACAAAAAAATTTTATGCCATGATTTTTTTTATGATTTTCGATGTCAAAAAGAAAGTAGATAGACTTTAGTTGACCTTTCACGCTAAAGTCCCATCTTGTCGTAGTGTTTGAAACTGGTTTTTTTTTAAGTTTAAGCTTGGTCGCACTAATCTTATCGATGATCTGAGTGAGGGACGGCCTTCTGCAGCGACGAATGAAGATAACATCAGAGTTGTGCGGCGTATTACAGAGACTGAGAAAAGCAATGAATGTTGCTTGATTACATCATGTCATTAAAATGCAGAAGAAACAGTGTAGGTGATAGCACACAGCCCTGAGACACACCAGCATTAACGGGTTTAAGTTCAGAGCATGCGCCATCAACAATGATCTTGATGCTCCGATCTGCCAAGAAACTGGTGATCCAATTGCAAAGTTTTACAAGAAGCCTATGAAAAGGGAGCATGGAGAGAAGTGCTTTGTGGCATACTTTTTTCTCCGTGTTGGTCCCAGGCTCCTTTGAATAATAGGTCAACTGCCGTTCTGCCAGGCAGGTCTGAATTCAGAAGTACTTTATTCAATAAAACTTTTTACAAGTTATTTTGACGCGTCATTATTTTTTTAAACTACTACCGGATCGGAAATGCGGCCACACACTGAGAAGGTCCGGTGGAAGAAACTCAGCGGGCTTGTCTTTTTTTATAACATTTTTTAAATAAAATATTACATAGAATTTAATTAGTATCTAATTGTTACATTAATAATAAGGATTGCCGATATGAGGAGCAGTTAATTCCATGCTTTCCTGTCATCGAGGTATTCAGATATTTTATAGTAACCTTTTTTACACAGTTTAGTTTTAACACATTTTTTGTATTTGTTAACTGGTAAATCTCTAATGGCATCAGGCAGCTTATTGTAGAAGCGTCTACTTTGCCCCATAAAAGAGTTGCTTATTCTGTGGCGACGAGACACATTCACAGCAAGATTGTTTTTGTTCCTTGTACTTAGGGAGTGAATATCACTATTCTTTTTAAATAAGCAAATATTTTTACGAACGTACATCAAGGTTTCGAATATATACTGCGAAATTACGTTTAAAATATTGATTTCTTTGAATTTTTCTCTCAGGATGGTCTTTGGACTAAGATTGCAAATTGCCCTTTTTTGTAATACAAATATTGTATTTGAATATACGGTCGTAAAATGCGACTGAGTGGCTATGCGCGTCACTACCATCGTGACTACTAGGTGGTAGAGTTCTGCATCGGCTCGACCGGGTCTTATGACACCGCCTTACCTTTTTCTGCCGCAATAGCGTCAGTGCAACTCACTGTCGTGTTCCGGTTAGGAGGGTAAGATAGCCGGTAAACTTATGCATGTGGCATTAGACACCGCTACAAGCTAGATAGCAACGCACCATTAAAATCTTTGGTGTCTATAGGTGATGGTTGGTTATTTCTATCAGGAGACCCATATCTGCTTGTTTGTTATTTTATGGTATAAAAAAAAAATACCCGATCAAAGGCCTTCGCTACGTCCAAACTAACTGCCAAAGCCACCCCCTTTTTCTCCACAGCCTCCGCCCATCGGTGCGTTAGGTAAATTAAAAGATCACCAACTGAGCGACTTCGCTCTTCTAGATACCCCAAAAGCTGGCTGTTGCCTTTTAATAATGGATTCCATTATTTTAGAGAACAAAGGGGTTACCGCTATAGGTCGATAGTTGGACGGATCTGAGCGATCGTTTTTCTTAGGTATTGGATGCACTAAAGCTTTGAAAGAGACAGTATCGGGGTTTTATCCGCATAGCTCCCGTTTTCATGGGTTTTCCGGGATAAAAACTCCTATGTCCTTTCCCGGGTCTCAAACTATCTTTGTACCAAATTTCATTCCAGTCGGATCAGTGGTTTAGGCGTGAAGAAGAGACAGACAGATTACTTTCATATTTATATTAGTATTGATGTTTGCATATTCTTGAAATAACGGCAAGCTGAATAGATTTGAAAAAAGTTTTAGCATCGTAGCAGATCATGAAGTGCCTCAAAAATCACGGTGATATGTCCAACCAAGTGATGCAAATTGGTCGGTGTTTGGTGTAGTCCTCTGAATAAGGAAACTTATGGAAATATTACAATGTCATATAGATACTTACGTATGTAACAGTTTAGAAGATGAACATAATGGCGTCTTTGTCTAACATATGCAATGGATACAAGCTAGACAATGGCCAATTCTATACGCAGTAGTTTTGCTTTATTCACATACATTTTATTACAACATTTTACGGCACGTCACGAGTGTGCTGAGCCGCCATTTTTTGTCGCTATGTACTTACGTTGTAAACCATAAATATACTCTGTGGATCCTACTAAACAGGCTAAAATATAATCGTTTATAATTTAAATATAATTCAATAGTAGTTGTAGTAGTAGTAGTCACAATTATCTACTGCTACTGAAACCGAGTCTTAGTAACAGGGTCCCATTTTACCTTTTGAGTATGGAACCCTAAAAACCCATTTTAACTAAGAAAATGTCAAAGTGGACTTTATTACGAAATCAATAAGCTTCAAGGATAGTTTTAAGTATATACTGTGTATGGTAAAATACAAAAGCATAGAACAATAATATTCTCCGGATGGACACGGAGTATGTAATCCGCCATGTTTCGTTGCGTAGGTGTGCACGTTTTTTTCGTAGGTATAGCATCTCCATAGGTTTCCTTATTCAGAGGTGTCGTCTTTTTGTGGTACACTTTTCTGTTTAGCCCTTCAGCCAAATGATAATGTTTGTAATGGAACTCCGTTCCAAAAAAGATATGCGAACGACAACAGTCGTATTTTTCGCGGCACGCTATTGCTTTTTTTATGTTACTGAGACAGGCAAACTGGCAGACGTGCCACCTGATGGTAAGTGGTCGACGTCGCCAATGAACAAAAATGGGATACTTGGGCTGGAACCAGCCCAGGTATTCCATTCATGTGTTGCTTATCCTGAGACATAAGATGTTAAGTCTCGGTGCCAGTAATTACACTGCCTGTCTTGCCCTTCTCTCCGAAACACAGCAAAGCTGTTTCACGGGAGAAATAGTCAACTTAAATTGCTATTGAAGAGTTAAAGTTTTAAGGAGGACGAAATTTAGGCGCATCTTGACATTACAATTGGTACAATTTACCAGGATGTATATACAGAAACGACTACTCATTGTGATTTAATTTACGAGGGAATAAAAACAAGTAAGATTATTACAATTTTATTAAATTTTAATAAAATAACAGTTAGGTACAGAAGTTGATGTTCCGGAACTTTCAAAGACCATATTCGTAAGGTACATAATTGCACATATTATTTAGTTATTTACCTAATTTATATACAGAGATTACCATGAATTTACATTTTATGTTATCAGAGTATATAACCTTATTTGTGAGAGGAATTATTATCATGATTTTTATCATACGAAGCCTTTATAAATACACGACGATAAGACGAGTAAAAAACAGACACTGGTGATTATTTTCTATGAAATACGAATCTGCGTCTAGACTTTCATGTATTGTTGTATAATATAAATATCAGGGTCTTTTAAATTCATATATAAAATCATTTTCCGTCGGTTTTATTTCTGATGAATTGAGTAGGTTACGTTAGGTCCATTTAAAACGATAGCGATCGATCGTTATCATAATCTACGCTGTCGTTACAACCTATAACTGATTAATAGTTATTTAATATTTTTTGATTGGTCAAAAGCTGAAGTGAATATAATTCATAACTCACATAGATGCAATCTGATTTTTCTATATATATATATATATATATATATATATATATATATATATATATATATATATAATACAATATAGCTACAAAGAATTAAGTTTTTGTGTGTAGATAAATGAGAAAGAATAAGATGAGGTTGGCATGTACATAATTGTATGAAACTCATTAAAAATATATTAGGGAGGAAACGATATTAATAAAAACGTTGAAAGTTTTCTTCGGTACTGAATGTAAATGCAAGAAATGCGATTCAAAAACAAAATATTTCGAGGACTGGAAACAGTTTTCATTTAAACGGTTTTACTAAACACAGATGACGTTCAACTTTTTGCTTTTATAGTTTCTAGCCATGTACCCAGCACTTCACTATTCGATTTTTACATGTTAACTAACAGGGTGGCCTTAGTCTCATTTTATTGTATGTTTCTTATTGAATAAAAATTTCATTTGTTTTCTTTTCTAGTTTTAAATTTAACTCAAGATTAAATTATGATCAATCTATCCTACACTTTTAAACACAATCATTTGGTAACCAAGTGGTAATCGCTGTAGTCAATCATATTATAATAAAACATATACATTAATATACATCTTATAAATGATTAAAAACTTTTTAAATTTATCATTACAGAAAAAGTAATATGTTAATTTGTAACACTTTTTATTAAATACAAATACAATGTAAGATTTACTTATATTTTTTATAAGTATATCTTACATTAAATTATCAAACAAATATCAAATATGTCATTTAAAATAATATAACTTAATAATATCAAACAGTTCTATGAAAACAAATTTGTGGATTTCATAATTTCATTTGAACTCTAGAATAATTCGATATTCCAATAAGAAAATATATCACAGAAAATATTACTTTTATTAAAAGAAATGAAAAAGTTATCTAATTATTAGTCGCAGTAGACAGCAACCGATACATATCCAGTCACAAATTGCATTAAAGGATTAGCTTAAATAATATTTTATGAAAATCCAAACCAATTTCCCTTAATAATTTGTAAGTTATGTAGTATTTACATTTCTAATCTGTAGTTGTAATTATATATTTTTAAATATTAATGTTAAAATTGCAAATAATTTTTATGCCGATTACATATATAAGAAATAATCTGTAATGAAAATGATTTTATAAAGGTGTCAAAACTAACTTTTACCAATTGTACAAAAACAATCAATTATTTGTGTTGCAGAATTATCATCAAAATATATAAAAAAATACTGTTTTATCAAAAAAATTGTTTGGTGTTTTTTTCAAAATTTCTCAAAATCTCCAGGACCGAATCGCTTCAAGTTTTCAGGAAGTCTAAGTTGAGCGGAATCCAATGGAATGCCATCAACCGCGTTGCGATCGGTCTAGCCGTTCAAAAGTTATAAGATGTTTACATACACACACCCCTACTCACACATACATACATACATACATACATACAGACATACTGATGTCATCGTGAAAATACGAGGACATCTGGTGGTGAAAACTCGATTTTCGAAAATCGGGGTGAAATTAGTAATTTTTATCTACATAGGTTCGTAGTGGGTAGTTAAAAACTATTTTCATTTGCAGTATTAATCAGATACAGTAGAGTATTAGGATTTTATTAATCATTAATGTATCCGTAATGCAACGTAAACGCATAAAACTGGTGTCTTATAAAGTTATAAATAACACATAAAAATCACGATAGCTTAAAGTATAATTCTACACTAAAAAGCATTAACAAACATTATACAAGGCGTTCCTTATACATATCACAGGTAGAGGCGTCTAAATAATATAATACAATAAAATCAAGCAACGTATATACAGGGGGTAAATATGTAATACATATAAACAAAGCGACTCGTTGAATCATGTCGACATGCATAGACTTGTGAGATTGTAACTAATAATATATCTAATATTTTGATCAAAAATATAACCTGCATTTTTTTATGCTACAAACGAAACGCAGGTCCCATATTTTTTTGTTCCATAAGGCAGCAAACAAGTAGATGGTTCTCCTGATGGAAAGAGACAACCATCGCCTATAGACACCAACGATGTTAATAGTGCGTCGCTATCTTTGCGGCGGGGCCTTAATGCAACAAACATACGTTAACAAACTGCCTTACCCTCCAAACCGGAACATCACAGTGACAAGTACTGACGCTATTACGGCAGGAAGAGGGTAGGTGGTGGTTCCAGGCGCGGGCGTGAGAATGCAGAACTCCACCACATAGTAGCCATGATGGTAGTGGCTCGCACTCGCAATCAAATGTTTGCCTCTTACGAACTGCCTGTCACAGTGGCAAATGGGCTATTCTTCAAATGGATCCCGGACCAACACGGGGGAATTCCAATTCAGCGAACTGCTTTGTTGTTTCTAACTAGCGTTTTTAACTACTTATTTCGTAAGTAGATGTACTTAATTCTTGCTATCTTAGCACGTGTGCATTTTGGTATAGTTCACGATACATAATTTACAGATATTTTTATGTTTGGTTCGGAATATAGACGCAATTTATATCTCGTGAGATATAATTTTCTATGACTAGGCAGAATTTTGTTATTAATGGTAACATCTGATTTTGTCATGTCAAGTCATGATTATAGAACGTTCGCGTTAGGAATGCAGTGAGTCACAGTTTTCCGCTGGCCCATTAACCAATCAAATCACTTTTGTTGGTTATTGGGCTAATCAAATCACATTTCACTGATTTTTTTTGGTTAATGGGCCAATCAAATCACGTTGCACTGATGACTAACTGCATTCTTAACGCGAACGTACTATAATAGTACTATTAAATGCTGATCATCAGGTGGAACCAGAAGATGATTTCAACCCTTTTACAAATTGATAAACAAATTAATACAAGTTAATATTTTTTATACAACACTGATGTGTCAGAATTCTGCGGAAGTTTTAATGCGTTATGACAGCATAACACAATTTTATGTACGACTAGCGTCGCCTGGTAGTCAAAATCCGGCTATAATTTCATTAACCACAGATTAAATAATATCTATTTTAAAATTGACATTGTTATAAAATGGCGTATTTAGTATTACTGTGTACATGTATACTATTTTCTTTAGGTTTAAAGTCTGTTGTAAAAAATAAAAAAGATTTAATGTTTAGTCCATGATCGAATTTCGACCACCGGATGATCGCTAGTACCTATATATTAATTTATAACCATATAATATTATATTTAAATCAGGGTTCGAGGACATATATATATATATATATATATATATATATATATATATATATATATATATATATATATATATATATATATATATATATATATATATATATAATGTAATTAAATATTTAATGTAATTTTGGGCGTTTGTTATTATATTTCTACTTCCCAAATGTAGATGGCGTTGAAGTAGAGTTAAAATATACTCAAGAGTAAAAATACAGCATTTTTTTATTATTTTATATGATAATTAAAAGTTTATTACGAATGACTGATGTCTGGTTTAACAACTAAAAGACTTATTTAATTGTATTCTAGAGTTGTTATTGGTAATGTTTATTGTTTTGTTTTCTAAGTGTAGGTATGACCATTGACTGATTAGAATGTATGAAAAGGTTTGTGGTTTTCAGTTAAGTTTTTGACGTGCAAATTTTTTTAGTTGATTTTACCTGATATAGAAGATTTTATATCTTGGTTTCGGTTGTATGATTTTAAGTACTTAAATAAAAAAACATTAAAACATTTTAGTCTTTTTAATAATTTATTATGTCTAGATAACAGATATGCAAATAGTAAACGTTAATAATACAATAAAATAATAAAATGGTTTTCATCCGATATTTTGATATTTATAATAAATTATCGAATATTTTCGAACCCTGATAAAAATAGTCAATAGTTATCACTCAAAAACATTTCCAACATGAATACGTAAAAATACTAACGTTTATAAAACAATTTCCACAAAATTTTTACATCTTAATCTTAAAATTTCGACGATTCAAATTATTTTATCAATTAAATTCATTAATTTTGTTATAGGACTACTTGTACAACAAGATTCGAATTAAATTATACATTTACATAAATATATTACAATATTTTATAATTAACAACTTATTTTGGTGACATTTATTTTGTTTGACATTTAAACTTACTAAATACATAATACTATTAATAATTTATGAGATCTTTTAAACAGACTTTATATTAAAAATTCAAAAATTGCAGTCGTTATAAATGTTTAATATGCCACAAAATAATACGCCTTTTTTGAAGTTTCACGTTTTTGAGGATTACAAAACTTTGTATTAAGGTCATAAAACTAAATTAGAAAGTCAAAATTTTAAAAACATTGATTAAATCATTATTTTATTTTCGTACAACGCGACACGTGAATAAGTCAAGAACTTGATATGTCATTTATTTTATTTAATAATACAATCATTTATTAATATTTTTACATCATCTGAAAATGCGATTTACTTATTTACTTTAAGGTAATAAATGTATCTATTAATAATTACAAATTAACAGATTTACTGATAAAATGGTAACTAAAATGGCTGCCTTAAAAAGTTGGCATATGCGTACGTCAAAGTGTTCCTTGACAATAAACAATGAATAATTGTCAAATGCGTAAATATTTTTTGGCCAAATTTTTATATTTTCATTAGGGTTCACCCACAATAGTTGACTTATAATAGTAGTATAGTGACGATGTAAGAAATATGTTTCAATTTGTATGTATTTTCACCTTTATTATAAAGTATCATATCAGATCAGTCCTTAAATACTGCAGTCAAATGTCAAAACAGGCCTATGATTTTGTAACGACTAAAACAACTCGAGTATAGTAACAAGACTGTTATTATTAAATACTGACAGTCTTATTACGATACGATATTAATATCATAATATTCCTTACAAAAGAAACACAAACTATTGTAATGGTAACCATTATTAAAAAGATATTTATTGAAAAATTTAAATGCATTAGCAATTACATCAACTTGAAAATATTTGCGAATTAATGGAAATCTATTGGCAATATTTTCAAACAATTGAAAACTTAAAATAAAACTTAAACTAAATATCACATAGTCTCACCTCGATAATTGTTTCGCGAATATTTGCATGTCAATCTTATAATGAGGGCAAGTTAATATAGTTAAACATAAATTAAACTATAGTACGTTTGCGTTAAGGATGTAGTGAGTCATCGTTATCCGCTATCCCATTAACCAATCAAATCACTTTTGATGGTTAATGGGCAAATCAAATCACATTGCATTGATGACTCAGTGCATTTTTAACGCGAACGTATTGTAAGTTACAGAAATACAACTTACTATAACATTATCAATAAAGTATTAGCCCAGACAAGATAGATTTTGGGGCAAGATTTCTGGTTTCAGACCGAGCAGCTATAGATACTTTACCTAAAAACAGAGGACCTAAGGGAATAAAATTAACTTTTTTGCAAAAAAAAATTATGGCTGTTGTACTCACTCGAGGTCGCTGATTTCTAGTCTAAACTCAGTTTTTCTCTAACAGCTCTAGTTTTAGCGATACAGCAATTGGTCAAATTTTTGCACTAGCTACACTGAGGGGGCATCCATTAATTACGTAAGACAATTTAAGCAACTTTATAACATTAGATAGCAAACAAGTAGATGGCTCTCTTGATGAATAAAAAAACCATCGCCTATAAATACCAAAGATTTCGAGTGAGCATTGCCATCCGTGTGGCGGGATGTCAATGCCACATGAATAAGTCTACCGGCTATCTTACCCTCCGAACCGGAACGCGACAACGACAAGCATTGACGCTATTCAAGGATTTAAAACGTTATCAGATAACAAAACTTATTTTACGATACTTAACGTTATTACTGTAGCGATACCTCAGTAACAAAATTATTTTCAAACACGATATGTATCGCTACTCAAATAAGAGAACGAAATTGCTAACGCTAATTACGTTATAATATCGATAACTAACTTTATAATATCGATAACGTTATAATATCGACATGTATGCGTGTTTTATGCCGTTTCGTGATTGGTTCGTTAACTAGCGCTAGAAGACAACGTCATAATACCATATACCATAACGTTAATGCGTGACGTATAACATTTTTTTAATGTATATTTTATTTCTTAATGTATATTTTTCTGTTGACAAATAAATATAATTATTATTATATTATAACAAAACGTAATGAATTACGTTATTGAACAGTAACAAATTCTTTATCATTTTTGGATAACCATATGCTTGAAAATAACGTTATACCGCGAGCAATAACGTTACTACAAAATATCGATATTTAAATCCTTGACGCTATTACGACAAGTAAGGCGGTGGTATCAAATACCCCGGACGAAACTTTGCGGAACTCTATATTACTATAGCAAGCATCATCAATTAATTATTGGTATGTAATAATAATTTATGTACTGGCCCTTTATGTTTTACATTTGGTATCTTGTATATACAACTTATTTGTCGTCTGGAGGTTGTGGCCGTGATTTTGGACATTACAGTGGTGGGAACGAGAGGACCCATTAAGTCCCTAGTCTACTGATAAGCATACTTTAGCTGCTCGATATTTTATGGAAAATATGAACACGTTATTACTGTAACTTATTAATTTCAAAGGAAAAAAAAAACACTAATGGTGACAATACAGTTCTGAGTAATTGAACGTAAATCCGAAGAAATTTTTTCAACCGTAAGTTCAGTCGACAAAGGAATCGTCTAATCCACCTTAAAATATATTGACGGTAAATTTCAGCGCAGACTGAAGAAATAGCGGCAAAAGCCCTATATAAGTTGCAAGCAATATTACAAAACCGTCATACCTCTTTGCTAAACGCCTATTGGTTCGTACTGGCTTTTCTTGACTCTTGTGATTGGTAAACCACTCTTTGAGCCTATCATTGTGATTTTATACAAGGTTACTTTTAAAGGTCCGGTAAAATTTTCAGAGGCTGTTCAGAATCGGTAATATTCGAGTTGTGTAATATATATATATATATATATATATATATATATATATATATATATATATATAAATTTAAAAAAATCAAAAAACCAAAACAAAACACATGGATATAATTTCAATTACGCAAAATTCTAAATAAAATAATTTAGTGCCTTCAACCAAATTGAAAGTGATCGAGAAAAATGTAGTTAGGACGACAGACTACATAATACATACTATCGTAATTATAGGTAAATGTAAAATGACACACTGCCAGCAGAATTATAGAGTTCATTCACAAATGTCGGTATCCACTTCAAGAACTTAGTGGGATATTTTTATGTATATTTTTATATTATCTTGTAATAATATTACTTTCAATTCAATATTTAGTTCCTAATTTTAAAGTCTGGCTGAACCTTTATAAGTAATCCTGTATAGTTATACAAATAACAGCGGCTTAAATAATATTTAAGACCCTTTATTTTCTTGTTACAAGTCTAAGAATTCTGGTAATATAGCCTCTGATCTCAGAAAGGCAAACCTGTCTGAACAAGTAGCCGAATTTCAATACACACAGCACGTGCATTAAGTACTACAAGTCATAGCATGATATGTAACCAAATAAAATTTAAGCGTTACTTTGTATTGCTTTTAACTAATTCGCCCGGGAACGAAATGAAATCACAAGTACGTCATATAACGTCTCTAAGCGGGTCACGTGAT
The DNA here is from genome assembly GCA_036924255.1 of Apodemia mormo. Lineage (NCBI taxonomy): Eukaryota > Metazoa > Arthropoda > Insecta > Lepidoptera > Riodinidae > Apodemia > Apodemia mormo. Next base: position 11,412,617 of record JAUPFN010000019.1, on the reverse strand, counting down.
GAAACTGACACATCGGACGGCTCACGCGTTGTCAAAGCCCTTGAAGTCTCCGGGCCAGTTCTCTCTCCTCGCGACTCTATCGGATCCTGTACAAGCGAAAAATGCATCCCCTTCAAAAGGATCCGATTCTCTTGTGAAAATATTCACAGAGTCCGACTTTTTAATATCTCTGTGGCTGGTTTGGGGTGGAGGTTTTGATCTCAAGGGTGGTAGATCCTCGTCCTCTTCGGCTATAGAGGCGGTTCTTGCCCGTGGTGTAGACACAGTGAAGTCATCTTCGAACATTGACCGAGGTGAGAGTGAGTCGGAGTCGAATCGGAACCGCGCGGCCGGGGAGTTGACTGACCCCGGGGACGCTGTGTCTTCTCCCTCGAAAGCAAACCTAGCGATTTATAAAGATTACCTTGTATTATATTTTATGATCTAATATTCGAGGTGCGAGCTACGAGTAATAGTCGATACATGTCATGGGGCACAGTAATTAATAGTTATAAAAATTAAATAAACGTCGAGGATCGACAATTACAGTCGATAATCGATATAGTCTAATCACGGTAACAAGTTGATAAAGTTTTCTCTGTCACAGTTATCCACAAAAAACGTTAACCAAAAACTTTTTGAAGACCAGTGGGCGTAAACAATACCTTACTTTACAGCAGCAATCGGCAACCCACGACTCAAAACAATTATATTGTTTTGTATGAATGTAATGTATGACACACATATTTCTAAAATATTTTAATTTTGTTTCAAGTAACATTTATGACACTAACTGAGAAACCAGCTACGCTGACTACTTTGCCATAAAATAAATAAATATATGACTTGATTTCTATAAAACTCGGTATAAAGATAGTATAGGATAAACAACCAAGATAACTTTTCTGACGAACCAAGACAGCTATTCTGATAAAATAAAAGTGGTCTTGGTTGCACGCAAAGCTGCGAGCTGGAGGCACTTAGCATACTTAAAAAATAAAATGGCTCTCGCTTGTTAAAAGGTTACCGACCGCTGTTTCAGAGAAGTAAATGCACGATTAAAAAGTATGAGTGAGATTGCGTTCTATTAAGTCGTTTCCGTGAATACTAAATAGATTTTAAAAACGCTAATAAATGTTGCTCATATAAACACCCTCAGTTTTCAGCTAATTTCAGCTAATTGGAAACTCGCCAGTTTCAACAAAATTTCAATTTAAACAGCTTACCGAGTTCCTTCAAGACTAGAATATGGTGCTCGTTTCTTCGTAGTGGGTACGGGCGGATCTTGAAAGTCGTTATCGAATGGCGATGTATGGTCTCTTTCTCGCGGCGAAAAGTCGTTCGAGAATCTGTAATCCCGATGTCTCGGTCGACCATCTTCCCGTCGACGTCTCCTTAAATCCCGACTCTCTCGAAGTGAGTCACGTGGATCTCGGGAATCCCGGCCTGAATCCCGCCCCGAATCTCGTAGATCACGGGAGTCTCGACCCGATTCACGTCCAGAATCCCGAGCGTCGCGTGATTCTCGACCGGAATCCCTTAGATCCCGAGTGGATTCTCGCGGCTCTCGTGAGTCTCGGCCGGAATCTCGGCCCGAATCGCGCGGGTCTCTATCAATCTCTCGTCTCGAACCACTTGTGGCCGAGCGACGGCCCGGCCAGCCTAAGGTTGAGCCATACCTATAAACCGAAACATCTATTATAAATAAATTAAAACAGTTTGGAAAATCCAAAATGCACGCCTTAAAAACACTAGTTAAATCTTAATACGTAGGACTATATTTCTAATAAGAAACGTTAGTACAATTTTCGTGAATAAAATATAATACAAGCTTGATATTTCTTTAATGTACTTCTTGCAGACTATTTTAACATTACAATTATAGACTTGAGTGTTCACAAGTTGTCGAGCTCATGGCTCAGAACCGTCTGTCGCCGAAAATGAGGTCTCTCATATCGTAAGCCCCACTACGCGCCATCTTGCCGCGTTCTGTCCCGCCGTTTAGCTTTTACAATTTTAACCAATAGGAAGATGACGCCTAGTGTTGCCATATTTTGTCACTTATTCTAATATAACACAATTGAAACATATTCTTTTGATGAATAAAACCATTACAAACAAGTTAAATCATTACATTCGGCCATCCGGCAAAGTGTGACTCCCGGCACACTACTCAATTCTAAAATTAACTTTTCCGTAAATCCTTAGGGCATCAATTAGGAAATATTGAAGATGCAAAAGTACAACTAGTTAAATCATTACCCAATCCTAAACCAATATAGCTAAGAATCCAGATTAAAAAAAATAAGTTGGTTGCTTTTATGTGGTTGGTATATGGTTAGGACGTTTGTTGAAAGATCTGTGCCTCTTCATGTTATAATTACTCGAAAATTGAAATACTGCGAAGTCATGTCATGTCATCCATCATAATATATAAACATCGCCCTTATTGCAGAGCATCATATAGCAAAGCTATTTACTATTTACTGCCATGGAAGGAAAAGATGGGCATCGTCTGTTGATAACAATATTGGTTATGATCCTTGACAAGAGAAGATAAGGACTTGGCATTAATATCGAGCGATTAAAATTACAAAATAACATGCATTCCAACGCTGAATATATAAAAATAGTTTTATTTCTGTTTAACAAGTTCGAATTTTCATAATAAACTTACATAAATTTTGTCAGTGCTCTAATTCCATATCATTTGTGAAAATAACGTCACCTTAAACAGCTTGCAGCCGATTCGCCATTACTATTGCACGCTGTCAATGTACATAAAACGTCAAATGATGTTTGTTTACATAATTGTGGTAACTTAAATTTAACTATTGATGTCTAATTGCAGCATTATAGGATGTAGAATGAATAATATTAGAAAATCGCCAAATAAATCATTGCACCGGTTTTTCATTATTTTATTTAAATACTTTATTGTAAAATGGGTACAAAGGCTTTTCTTATTTATTTCATATCTAGTAGTTATCTTAATATGACGTTATGACACATTGTCATCCATGTGGCTATAATGCCACATGCATTAGTTTACTGGATGATCGACCCTCAAACTATAACAAGGCATTGAAAAGCACAGACGATATTTATTTTGTTTATCTTTATTGTACACCTTAAAATAAGTTTGTACAAAAGGCGAATTAATGTCTAATGACATTTTCCACCTGTTAAACTTTAGGCCAACAGAACGTAGAAACAAAATTAAAATTAATAATATATACAGTATTAGTCAAATTTATCCATATTCATACTTATAGACTTACAAATATATATACTAAATATTATTCTAATCGTGATAGGCTGTAGAGACATGATATTGCGGCAGGAAGTTAAGGCGATATTAAACTCAGGCAAAACGAAACAGAACTTTGACATATAGTAGTAGTAGCAGCAGTAGTAGTAGTAGTAGCAGCAGTAGTAGTAGTAGTAGCAGCAGTAGTAGTAGTAGTAGTAGTAGCAGCAGTAGTAGTAGTAGTAGCACCCCCCCCCCCCTTCCGTGTTGGTAACAGGCAGTTAGCAAGAGGCGAATGATTAGCTATGCAATTCACTACCATCGTGGCTACTAGGCGGTAGAGTTCTGCATTATCTTGTCCGGGTCTGGTAGTACCGCCTTACCTACTCCTGCCGCAATAGCACTCATCAGTCATATTCCAGTTTGGAGTTAAGGTAGCCAGTAAATTTATGCATGTAACATTAAGACCCCGCCCCAAGGATAGCAACGCACCATTAACATCGTTGGTATCTAAAGGAGATGGTTGTTACTTTCCATCAGGAGAGCCATCTGCCTGTTTGCTATCTCACGATATAAAAAATATCAAGTAGTAACACGTCTTGCCAGTCGTTTCTCTTTTACGAACTGACGAAGGAAGGCGGATAGTCTATTTTTATATCAGTAATATAATGTTTTAGTTATGCTTATTTACCTTCATTTAATTTCTATGTTGTTAATTTCTATCTTTTTTTCTCGTTCCCATTATTATAATCAATCTCATTGTTATTATCATTTTGCATCAACCATTTAAAACACATGAGGTGTTTACCTATAATTGTTTGTTACAATAAGCTCACATTTATAAGAACTCAAGCTGTTGTTTTATTAACAGCTTGAGTTCTTATAAATATGAGCTTATTACTATTATATTAATTGTATGCAAACATTGGTAAACCTAATAAATAAATAATTATACCTATGTGTATTTTACAAAATCAACTTTTACAAGCAATGTGTAAGAAACATTACCTTCTTTCAGGGTCTTCAGTTTGCCGCAATTCGTTTCTACGCCTCGCTTCTCTCCATCCAAGGGAACCGTAATTTCTCTCTAAAATATTCCAAATTTTTATTTCCTTACTTATTTACACTAGCGATTGCCTGTGGCCGAAATTCGACCATAGACTTTAGTCCCAATAAAATCTTTTTTGACAGTTGCCTTTAGCCGTAAAGAAAATATTATACACCTGTGTATTTTTTTGAATATGTCACATGAATATAGTGTGTGAATTGTTTACTTTTATTATTTTAATGTACTTCTGATAAATTTTATTTAAAAATATTGTTTTTGCAGTCCTCCGTAGAGTAAACTTTAACTGTGCCTTTCATATTCTATCTTTCGCGCTATTGTCTTAAAAAGGGGTCCAAAGTTCTTCACGTATTAATATACAACGTTAATACAACCGAAAGGCATTTATTGAAACCACATATTACGTATATCATTTTCAGACTACCCAACAAATATCAGATCGATCTAAGCAATAGTTAAGTCACAGGTTTTTTTTTGTTTTTTAATAGTTTAAACACGATGTATCTTCTGATCAAGGGTCGTTCACCGCGAAGCACAAAATTCACGCGACGTTGCCGCTCTGCATTGTAAGTTTGCAAAACAGAACATAAACAAATAACAATTAGTGCGAAGTCGCACTGCATACGGTGTACACGTTATGCTATTCACTATCGCACACGCGTAATATTTTCAAATATTGTCTAATGTTTTTAAGTTTTTATCGTGACAGGACACCAAACTTCTTATTAGTGATAGTGCTTTTTATATCGTGACAGGACACAGAATTTATTTATGTTTTTTATGTTGTGACACGACACAGAATTTATTCAGTGTTTTTCTTACTTATGTGGCAATACACGTAATTGAGTCTTTTTGGTTTAGTGTTGTGTGTAGTTTTTAATTATTTTGTAAGTGCTTAAGACATCCATAATGCCTCGTGCTACATACACCGCGTCAGAATACACTTACATGATTTTAATCTACGGGGAATCCCACGGAAATACAACTCTAGCTCCACGACAACAAACAGTGACTTTATTGCACGATTAAATAACAATATTATACGTCGTTATAGTTTGTGTATTAATGCAAACCGCGGACGCATCGAACAATTGAAGATTTGACGTGTAAGTGTAAGATGAATTATTATTGTTTATTATGATCATTGATTACAGAACCTACACCATTGTTTACCGGCTGGGAGCTAGCCGCTCTCCGCTGTGTAGGTAATAGGTAGGTAGCACGCCGTACGCGCTATGAAATACAAATGCGATGTTGCCGTTTTGTGACGCAGGTCACGGCAGGTCACGTCAACTCTTTACAAAGGAGTTTACAAGTTAACTCAATTTTTAAGCTATTTAATTTCTTTGATAAAAGTTTTTTCGTATACTTCTCATAAACTTTTTTAATAGTTTCGGTTTAATAGTAGGCACTTATACAATACGTGGTTTCATTAAATGCCTCTAGTATTTATCAACGTTGTAAAGATAAGCCATACTGAACTGTGCAGTCAAAACTCTTATTTAATGTTAAACAAACTTAACTTCACCATCAAACTACATAACGAATCAGATACTTTTCATCGTGGACACTTAGTGAAACTGCATTTTAAATTATTTCAAACTTCATTTGTATTTTCAGTGCACAATTTATACAGGATTACTTTTTAAAGGTGTCAATCGATAATATGTTCGATTTGTGTAAAAAAAATCAAAAAATATATTTTTTACCGACGCAAAAAACAAGACGCATGGATATAATTTCATATACGCAATATTCGAACTATAACATTTTAATGCCTTCAACTAAATTAAAAGTTATCGGGAAAATGTACTTAGAGCAACAGATTACATAATAGTTAATATCGCAGTATAGGTAAAAGTAAAATGAAACACTGCCAGCATTACAGAGTTCATAGACAAGATTAGGTGCATCCAATTCATGAATTGAGTGGGTAAACAAATCGCACCTTCGCTCAAATAGTGTAACAAGTCAAAAAACGATTCTCAAGTAAAAGGGGTCTAAAGTTGTTCCTGTCTATTTTTTTTTCGTTTTTCAGGCCAACGCCACTAACGTCACTAGCGCCGTTATAGTATCAAATCATTGAAAACAGTAGTAGATCACCATTCGAGATAAAACTATGGCGTAATACGATACGAATGGTACAAAAGGTGATTTTTACGATTTTTTGAATTGTTACACTATTTGAGCGGTGGTGCGAAATATTTTCATATTATCTCGTAATAATTTTACAATAATATTTAAAAAGGCCACAAAAAGGGCAAAATAGGAATAAAGAGCAACATATTGTTAAATAAGATTTAATTATGTACCCTATTTATCACAAATAAAGAAATTATTATTATTATTAAAACACACTTTCAATTCATTATTTAGTTTCTAATTTTTAAATTTGGCCCGTCCTTTAAAATTAAGCCTGTGTTATTGTTAACTATTGTAACATTTGTTATTTAGTCAGTTGTTTTACGTCTCTGATGAGACTGTAATTAGTGAAACCAGTATGGCGTATTGATAATAAAGGGTAATGGGCCCACCTCTATTTCCTACTACTGTAACTTCTGGAAAGCAGAACCAATGTATTAATAATATCCGTGATTGATCGCACCATCGCACCATTAACATCTTTGGTGTTTATAGGCGATGGTTGACTCTACATCAGTAGACCCACCTGCTTGTTTGCTATCTTTGGTATTAAAATAGTAAATAAGTTAATGTGAACTAAATGTACAAGTGAAGATCGAAATTTTTTAAGATGCAGTTACACACTACATATCTTTCACACAGCAAAACATAACCTATTTACTTAATCGCATTAAAAAAAACCCTCATTGCAAGGTGCGACTGGGTGGTATACAATATCCAGTTGGCACAATCAGTTTAATTTAATGCACGGCTTCCACTAGTCTATATAAATACTTCGTAATTATAAAATTATTATCTTTACTTAAAATGAAAATTTAAATTCATTTTTAAATCATATAAAGATATATATGGCACTCGGTTCTCTCTGCCTACCCCGTAAGGGATCTGGCGTGAAAATATGTATGTATGTAAATCATATAAAACTTAAAAAAACTTTGCATTATTTGTTCACTAAACGACATCACTCACGACACGTTACACCAATGTCTGAGTCAGCGTATTGCTAAATTGTACAGAACTGAATTACAATCTCATTGACTAAGGCAGCACAGTACTAGATTATTGTTGAATAAATTCGAACGAAATAGCAACGCTATGTAAAAAGAATACACAGATGCTTAAAAATTATAAAAATATCCTATATCTAATTACTTTTGGGTTATTTTTTATGTGAGGTCTAAAAATTTTATTTCTAAAATGTTTCAATAAAGTGGATAACATTCCTGGCACTCTACATCAATTATCGAATCATCCGTTTTATTTTTATTTTTTGGTAATTTTACGTCAAAAAAATCTATGTCATAGATAATTAATGCTACCGTTCGAAGACGGAACAGGTCTCTAGTATAACCAATTATCTTACCGTCTCGCCTCCACCTCTGTTCGTGCCACCGGTCCCTGGGAGAAGATCTTCCTGAGCCACAGCCGTCGCTGTAACTAATATTATGACGTGATTAGATTTTTAGAAGTAGCAGATAAATATGTGAATCTCATCTTCAATCTGCCGCGTATAGATATAAATATAAAGAGTTGTAGACTATTCTAATCAGATCATGTGCGATTTGGGTTCTAGCCCGCTGAGGACAAACAGCGTGTGATTTGTTGCGCGCGATAAAAGAGAGGTTTGACTAACAAGAATTTATATCTCGTTTATTCGAGGCGATGGAACGAGGAACGTTTTTCGTGGCATTAAACGAGATATGACTTCTTCTCATTGGTCAAACCTCTTTTATCGCGCGCGACATATCACACGGTGAATATCCTAAGCGGGCAAATCGGTTAAAATTTGGTTTTTCGATTTCAAAAATTTGTTGTTGATGTGTTAAAACCTGAGATGACATGGAGAGCTGATAATTGGATAGATACCAGATAAGACATTCGGCGACCAAACTCACGTTTGGTGCATTAAAACAAGCGAGCGGGCTTGTTCGTTAGCATATTTGATTGTTTCTGCAATTTGACATTTGATTAAGCGCGCATGCGTATTATTAGTAGGTAATTAATTGAGGTTATGAAAAACATTATAATTAAATAATCGACAAGCATATTAGGTATGTAAAATGACTTTTTCCGGATTTTCAGAAAAACATAAAGTTATCTTAAATCAATTTTATCGCAACCAAAAATCCGCTATCCAACCGGATAATGCTTTAGTATTCGGTATCCGGCATAGTTACCGAAAATCCGGAGCTTAATTAATCTGGAGGTAGAGTTTATCAAGGTAATCATTACCTTTTGATGGGCTTTAAAGACTTCATCCAATAAAGTCCACGAAAAGTCCCGGGGTTTTACTCGCGTAGCTCCCGTTTCCGTTAGATTTCCGGGATAAAAACTATCATATGTCCTTTCTCGGGTCTCAAACTATCTTCTTACCAAATTACATCTAAATTGTTACAGTGGTGTAGACGTGAAAAAGAGACAGACAGACAGAGTTACTTTTGCATTTATAATATTTGTATGGATTGCAAGTCACAAGCTTCGCTGTGATTAGATGAAATAAGACCACAAATTTACTTGTGCTCCTATTTTTATCAGCCACTTTCAAAGCCGCGATGGGAATCTGTTTTTTGTAACGATGCATTAACACCCCGCCACTCGCAACGCACCACTAATGTGTTAAGTAAAAAAATCATATGCTTCTTTGTATCTTCACGCCCGTATCCCTAAAGAGGTAGGCAGAGATACAACCAGTGCACCCACGATCAGCCGAAGAAACTTGAACCCATATGATAGATTACAAGCCTATCACCAACCGGGCATTTATCCAATTTCAGGCAAAGTTATTTTTATTTTATTTATTATTATTTATTTAATACTTTATTGTACACAATTAAAAGAGAAGTAGTACATAGAGACTTATTAAAAACAGACTGTACAATGGGCAAGCTTATCCCCAATAAAAGAGATTTCTTCCAGCTGACCCGAATAAGAGTAAATACAATAATTATTGAAATGTTAAAATAGTGTACAATAATCATAAAACTAGATACATATGAATATAACAGTCTTGATACATTAAATTTATCCACATAATATTTAAAAGTGAACAACAGTCGCTGGAAATGAAAGAAAAAATAAAAAATTAAATAAAAAATACTATGTAGACCCAGCAAGAAAATATTCTCTTAGACTCTTTTTGAAAATTGGAAGAGATTGATTCATACGAATCTTGGGCGGCAGTGAGTTCCATAACCTGACAGCTTGAACATGGAAAGAATTTCATAAAAAATTTGAACTGTGTGGGGGACATTTTAAAAGGGCAGTAACACTTAATCTACAAGGTGATCCAGGTGGATGCAAGAAAGAAAACCCATCACGCAGATAGCTTGGTGCATTAGGATTAAATAGGATATAAAAAGAAGATAAAGAATATGAGTGAATTTTTATCAGAAAAATGAAAAAAAAAAACTACATTTTTTTTACTGTCCGACCCGGAACCGAACCTGCTTGTTTCTTTACTTATAAAATTAAAATTAAAAATAAGTGGATAAATACTTACTCATCATCATCATATGAACGTCTAGGTTTCCTATGCCTATCTATATCCCTGTAATCTTTGGTAGATCTCTCCCTGCTCCTCGAATGTCTATAATCTCTTTCTCTACTATAATTCCTCTCTCTGCTCCATGTGCCCTTTTCTCTTTCTCTACTCCGTCGATCCCTTCTATCTCTTATATCCCTATGGTCCCTGTGATCTCTTTCTTTACTAATTTCCCGCCTGTCCCGCCCACTGCCCGAGTCTCTTCTGTCTCTTGCCGACTCTCGTCCATCTCTACTAACATCTCTGTCCCGTTTATCTCGTTTTTTCTCCTTTTCTCTCCCACTACCCGAATCCAAGCATTCTCTTGAACCTGATGAATTGTGTCTGTAAAAATATACACCTTTAATATACCCTAAGTTTTTAATTTAATTTTTTTCTTTTATATCATTAGTGCCTTTCTTTTATATCATTACAGTACGTAACAAAAATGCTTTCCGATCTTAATTATAATTAATATTAAGACATTAAGAGATTAACAGAACAAAGACATTATTTAGTGGCTTAATACTATTATCATATATTACGTGTCTTTATTTTTTGGATATTGGTAGATAAATGTTCCCGATCAGAATAACTTATCTTGAACAATATTTTTAAATATTATTACATTTACATAAAATGTGATATTGGTAAGGCTAGGTAAAATGCGACTTTAAGCCGCAATCGCCTTTGTATCGGGGCGCCTACGATCAGCGGCGTGAACAAGGCTATACAGTGGGTATGCATTATGCGGAGAGGTACTCGGTCACAAAAACTTTCTTTTATAGATTTTTAGCATAGCCCTGTACACGCTACGTATCTCTAAGTCGGAAACCATAACAACAGAATAAGCCTTCTACGGCAACAATATCTCGAATCAGAGAGCCAGTTATACGTTTCATAACTTTTAACATGAAACTTCCGAGTTACATTTACTTGTCGCTGGTTTAATAGTAACACACCTTCCTTTAGACACAATTTGAATATTTTCACTGAATGACAATTATGAGAACTTGTTATTTTTAATTTTTAATAAACACACATTTTCAACACAAAATCCACAATCAAATAACATTTTAAAAAAATCTATAATTAATGCACTAGTAAAAACAAATCACTACAATTATTGTAGAAACTCAGGAATAAACTTAAATGTACAGTTTTTCAAATGTTAAAATGAAAAATCTTCTAAGAAAACTAATAATAAATAAATGACGCAAACAACATACTAAACAAAGCTTATCACACGAAAAAGCAAATGGCTTCGTAAAACTCAAATACATTTCTCCTATTATTATATAAAACCTTACTAAACAAAAATGCATAATGATTTATTAGATTTCCATCTATTAATTTTAGTCGGATAATACGCATTAGGAACAGTCAGGCTACGGACTGCCGCAGTAGACAACGTCATCGCTGCTTACGAAATTCATAGATAAGTGCGCTTGCGAACTGAGTACAAACACACAAATTACTACACACACACACTAACAAATGTCCTGCAGATCGTGACATGCCTTACTTGGTTGAACACTGAAGTTGCCAAACGCCTGGCAAACGTGAGCTTGCAAATAGGTTCTATTTATAAAATACTAGCTGACCCGCGCAGCTTCGCCCGCGAGTAAATTAACATGTCGTCAAGATAGTTTTTCATACAAATTTCATCCCCTATTTCAACCCTTTAAGGGTTGATTTTGAAAAAAAAATAGCCTATGTTTGACCCCGGCTCTTAAACTACTTCCATGCCAAATTTCATGAAAATCGGTCCAGCGGTTTAGCCGTGAAAGCTTAACAGACAGAAAGACAGACTTTCGCATTTATAATATTAGTATGGATAAGGCGTTTTTTCTTAATTAATGTATTTTGTTTATTCATTTATTTACTATTAATTAAAGTCATAAATGGCAAGTAAAGCACTGCTTTATTGCATTTAGGGACTGCCCGCCACTGCTACGATAACAAATCGATAAGGAAGACAAACACAAACGTTTTTAAACACTGTAATATTTTTATTTTCATAAATAGAATTATCTTTTGATATTATATAAAACATCGATCCCCTTTTGGGATCTGACAGAGTTTGAGTTAATACTCACTGTATATGACTTTACAATACGATTCCAATAATAATTTATCTCAGATGTTAATATACATGACTGATCAATAAATAGGTATTTATTAATAATTAATCAATGTTAGCGTTATATAGTCAATTTCGGAAAAGAATGTACAACTTTTAAATGGACGTATTCGTTATATTTGTACGCGACTGTACACTCGCAGATGAAACAATATCATTGGCTTATGTAACGCGTCGTGATCGACTTTACACTATACTAGAGGTGTGTAGTATTGTTCAAATAAACTATTTATGATAGCGCGCTATAGACTACAAACTATATTTTTCTAGTTTTACGTTGAGTATACGTAGCGCGCTATAATATAACGTTATAATATGCGTTAAATTAACCACCACAACTCTACATTATACCCTATCCAAATGCTCCTGGCACGCGAGGCCATAAAACACGTTTATGACTGCGCTGCGTATAGCGCTTGATGCGCTGCTCCGCTCGCGCGTTTTATAGTCTCGCATACCACGAGGGCTTGAATGAATTTAGTATTTTTTTATCATAAGACAGGAAACAAACTGAATTACTATCTCTACTATTACACTATAAAATAAAAAATTTTAAAAAAATAATCATAGAATGTAAACAAGCTAGGGATATGAGATAACCGTCGTTTTTAAAAACCAAAGACGTAATTTCACTGATTTGTCATGAATTTCTAATTTTGAAATGAACTTAAGCAGTTGGCCTGATTGACCGTTACTGCGAAACCGCCATTTTTTTGTCAAGAGTGCTTAGCCAGAGGTTAAGTTAAGGGCTGAGAGCCCGGCGTAAGGGTATCTTCTGAGAGACCGAACATCAGCTTAAGGCAATATCTTGACGATTATAGGGAGAGTAAGTGGCATTAGGATTTTGACTCGTTAATAAATTTTGACATCAGTTTCGAGTGTTAACGGGCTGGAACAGTGAGCAAAGCTGGCGGTGTATGAGTGTGTGTGTGTGTATGATTTTGAGTGTAAACTGTGGCATCATCAGGAGTGGAACGCATACAGCCTGTTGTAACACGAAGGTAGAACATGACGTGTCATATCCCCCGTGTTGGTTCCGGGCTTCTTTGAAGAACAGACCAACTGCCGTTCCGCCAGGCAGGTCGTAAAAGGCGATCGACTGGCTATGCGAGTCACTAACATCGTGGCTACTAGGTGGTAGAGTTCTGCATTGTCTCGCCCGGGTCTGATACCACCGTCTCACCTATTCCTGCCGCAGTAGCGTCAATGCTTGTCGCTGTTGTGTTCCGGTTTGGAGGGTAAGGTAGGCGGTAAACTTATGCATGTGGCATTAGACCTCGCCACAAGATAGCAACGCAACATTAACATCTTTGGTGTCTATAGGCGATGGTTGACTCTTTCCATCAAGAGACCCATCTGCTTGTTTGTTATCTTATGATGTGACGATAGAAATAGGTAAACCAGTGACCAGAAGTAGGTGGTGTGAAGAAGTAGTAAGGCACAGCACCGACCTGGAGTCCCGGTGCGGCGGCGGGCGCGGCGGGGGCTCCTCGTCCCACGGCGACACGTCGCGGGACGACGACGACGTTTGCACTGCGCACACAATATTTAGGTACTTACAAAACAACATCCAAATCATTACTCACTATAATCTGAAACGGAGTTAGAGATAAAAAATGTTAACATGTTAATGTTAATGTCACTTCCACTAGCTGCGCAAGCGACCTTTCAGTTATACTCAACATTTTTCTGGACACTCTAATTACCATCATGTTTTGATTTACAACAAAAATAAAAAGCGACCGTGGTCTAGTGGTCCGATGTCGAAGTTAACCACATGAGATCCCAGGTTTGGTTCCCGGGTCGGACAGTTAAAAAAGTATATTTTGTCAATTTCCTGATAAAAACAACGTTGTCCGGTATTTGATATGTGCCCGTTTGGCGATAAGCTCGTCACCTGTCACATTGTGGGACTAAACATCTTCGGCTAATTCAAACACGACAAACGTCAAAAATCGAATGAACAAACAAAATAACCACTAGTCATGCACGTCCTATATATACGTTCATCGAATTATCATTTTATTAACAATTTTTATGTAACAATTATTATTAAAAAAAATAAACTAATGTTTAGAGCTTCTTCCTTATCGCTGTATCATAAAAAAATGCACAATTATATTTCAAACACTTAAGTTTTATTAATGGTTCATATTTTCAGGTATTTTTTGTAAAAAAAAAACCTATATGCAATATTTAATTTTATAAATTTAAGGTATACATATAATTTTTCATGACATTTTAACACTTTTTGACAAACCTTAAAAACAAAACCGTGACATTAAATTGGCTCCACCATTGTTATCATTTTTGATTTCGAATTACATTTGTTATCATTTTTGATTTCGAATTACATTTGCGATTACAGTTGCCCGCGCAACTTCCCCCGCGTTAGCGCCTGGTATATGGACGACATTCTAAGTTAACATGTCGTCCATATAGCTTTCCCTACAAAATTTAATTCCCTATTTGTGCCAAATTTCATTCCAATCCTTTCACTACTTTTTGTGTGATTGAGTAACAAACATCCATTCATTCATCCAACTTTTACATTTATAATATTATTACAGGTTTGTGCTTAGAACTTGTAAACCTGGTTTCCATTATAGATTTATATCGGCTTTTATTTCTAACTTATTTTATGGGACAATTTACATCACTACATAGTATAAAACAAAGTCGCTTTCCGCTGTCTGTCCCTAAGTATGCTTAGATCTTTAAAACTACGCAACGGATTATGATGCGGGTTTTTAAATAGAGTGATTCAAGAGAAAGGTTTATATGTATAATATATAAGCAGTAAATCTTCGTGGTATAGGCAAAGGTGAATGGTTTTACTCCGAATTTGACGCGAGCGAAGACGCGGGCAAAAGCTAGTAATAAATACCTGAGGGATGTCTCCGGTGCCTGGTGCGGGGGCGCGGCTCGGAGTCGCGCGAGTCCGAGGACCAGCCCTCGGCCCAGCCCAGCCGGCTCAGCCCCGCGCCCACGCCCACCACTGCCGGACACCACGTCACCGTTACCGACATTACCAGTGCCACTCTCACCAACACAACAACTACATTTATAACTCTCTTCATGCAAAAATTTGAACACCGATTTTGAAGATTCTTGACAGCACCCGATTTGATCTAGTGATGGGACTCGAGTGACTTTTTTCACTCAAGTCCCTCGCCATTGAAAACTAATTCACTCGAGTGGCACTTGAGTGAAGATGAGACTCGAGTGTCTGTTTTTCACTCGAGTCACTCGCCAGTCAAACCTGAAGCACTCGAGTAAAAATGAGACTTGAGTGCCTTTTTTCATTCAAGAGGATATGATTCGATTTGCGTGAGTAAAAATGTGATTTTTTTAATAGTAAATAAAATACAAAAATAAGTAAAATATTTATATCAACTCAAATTTTAATTTTTGCTATCTTATTCTGTGGCTTAACCTCGCTATTATATTATTACATTTTAAAAAACACTTAGTCTAGCAGGTATTGTTATATGGTAGGTACCTATTATTAAAATTCTTTTTAGGGTTTCGCATTACTTTAACAACATAGCCAGGTATTATATAGGTATACTTACTGTGAGCTCTCAATTCATTTTGGAGAATATCTTATATGTGAAAAAAAATATAAATAAATTTTCCAAGAATTGTGACACTCACAGTATAAATACTAGAAACAAAAATAAAATAGTAACACATTTTTCAAGATTGAGTAAAATTAACAAGTCGTTTTTTATGCCAAAACGTTCGTTTTTACAATACACTTCCTGCCGATATTATAGAATTGCCTTATTGCAGATTTAAAAAAATTGTGAAACAAAAATTATGCAAAAAGGGCTATTACAAAATACAGGATTTTGTAAATGACAAAGAGGCTTGGAAATAGCTAATATATAATAATTTATTTAAATTTGAATTTGGTTAATTCTAATTTATTTTATTCTAATTGGCTTTTTTATTTTGGTATATAGAATATTGTGATCAATTTTTTTTGACATTTATTTAAAATTTATTTTGATATTACTACCATTTTTATAACAGTTATGTGTTTTAACTTTCTAAATGAATTTTGACTTTAAATGTTAAAAACTTGCAATTAATTACGGGTATTTAACTTTTATATTTAATTTTTTTATTTCATTTTGACATTTTTAATTGAATCTGATTACAATTATTTATTGCCAATTTTATTTATAAATAATTAATAGTAATTTAATGTTGACATCACTAGATTTTTGTAATTATGACATTTAATTGACATATTTTTGTTAATTTTATAAATGTCCGTCTTCATGTTTGCTTAAAATCATAATTTTAAAATATATATATATTTTAATTTTTTTTTTAAATAATTGGTCATTTCTGTAAGCAAAACAAAATTCTCTCTGGTTGACGTGATTTTTATGAATTGTATTTTACAAATATTGTATAAATTGTCTTTTATATTTTGCTGTGATATGTTTTTTGACGTCGACAAGTGTTCTTAAATGTACCTACGTCGAATAAATATTATTTGAATTTGAATTATTATAAAAATAGTAAAATGAAATATTTTACTACAATAATCATCGTCGTGCACAGATTTGTACTGAATTTCAAATGGGAGATACATCGGCTAAACCTGTCAAAACCTGTCATAACTTGAATTTAATGGTCCCAATCATTCGAGTTAAATCGAGCCACTCGCAGTCCGAGTTATAATATATTTCACTCGAGTGCGAATAGAATAAAAGCTACTCGACTGACTCGAGTGAAAAACGGCTCGAGTCCCATCACTGATTTGATCATGGTAAGTCTTTTCTTCCTGGTACTTACATCCATCCACATAATATATGCATCGTATATCTGTTTTGTTAATTATTCATTTGCCCTTCTTTTAACATTATTAACATTGACCATGACTATAATATAAAACTTTTTAAGCATAGGAAATATTTCGAAACTAGCCGGTTTGAAGCAGCGACGTTCAATTTCGCCGCAAACGCTCATATCACCGAGGCTTCGATTATTACCTTGCAACAAATACGATTGAACTGAAAGAGTTCATGGAAAACCCAGATAACGTAGAAATTTGTCCTTTACTAAAACATAATATATTGTGTCACGTGTGTATTTTTCTCGAAGAAGAGAATCAGATCACCATAATTATACACCGGTATGTAAAATAAGTAATTAATATTTTTTCGTGGAAATCAAATTATAAACCAGATTATTACAGGTTATGTGTTTTTAACAGCGCTATGTGACCTAAACTAACATTTTGGTTATGCTTTTTCGTGACCTAAATAGTCTTTTTACACCGAAAAGCGTGGCTAAAGTGCAGATAACATGAGCTATAAAATAACATACTATACGTCTGATTGAAGTTGTCTATTATCGCACGGCGTGAAATTAGCACCCGAGCGTAATGAGGGTTCTAGATGCCGTGCGATTTAGAATTATTATTACGTAATAGTCAACTTAAGGGGCACACATATAATCTCGGATAATTTACTTACCAGACAAGCTCCCTTACCCTCTAAACCGGTATTGCGACAGGAATAGATAAGGCGGTGGCACCATAATCTCGGGCGAGACATTGCGGAACTCTACAACATAGTAGTCACGTTGCTAGTGTCTCGTATGACCAATCGTTCGCCTTTTACAAACTGCTTGGCAGAATGGCAAATGTTCTATTTTTAAAAAAATATGAAGAAAATTTACCTTTCGTATCCGGGGAGGAACCACTGGCAACATCGCTAATTGATCCCGCCGAAAGCCGCGCTGGAGGCTGCAGCTCGTGCATAGAAACTACTTCCACTGGCGTCTCTTGCTTCTCTTCCACTTTCTTCTCTTCCTCTCTGTCTTTCACGATTGGACTCTTTCTAAATGCATCCTCAACATGTGAAAACGTCAAAGAAGTATTATCTATACAGTCAAAAAAGTCTGAATTATCAAATCCATCAGATTTCTCGTCAGATTTTTTCCTTTCCTTAGGTACTTCCGGTGGTATTGATTCAAATTCATCTGGTGGTGGCTCTGTTATAGTTATTTCTCGTAAAGCCGCATATCTATCGTTATCTTCTGATTTACTTTCCGTAACACCATTATCTCGGGGAGATACGCTACTTCTCGTTCTTTCAAAGTTTAAATTTTTCATAACAGTCTTTATATCTTCAATCTTTTCATCAATCGGTTTTGGACTGATTGAATTCCTGAACATATTAAAAGAATCAATCGTCAACTCATCTAAACTTTTTAATGGACTCTTATCGAGTTCTTTGCGTAATTCAATATTTTTTTCTTCTGTTTTTATCAAGTTTTCTATAGTGGCCAATTCGTTATCTTCTTCCTGTTTTAAAATTTCGTCTCCTGTATTTATTATTACGGTGGATTTCAATTCTTGTTCTTGTATTTCCCTAAAAACTGCATATCTATCATAGCTAGAGTTGGCTTTCTTGTCAAAATCATCAAAATTAGCAACAAAGGTATCTGTTGTTTCACTGGGTGTAAAATTGTCCTCAAATTGCGACTTAAACTCTGAAGCTACGGGTCGAATTGGTGGCGGTTTTTCTGATATTGGTATAGACAGGGAAGGAGGGACTTTTTCTTTTTCTACTCGCATGGACGGATCCACATGGATGTGCTGAAAGTATTTGAAAATTATTAATTACTTAATATAATAGATACACACCCTTTTGCTATTTATTTAATGCAACCTATCACACCGTCGTCGAATATAGAACTATCTCCTTAATTTCTTTCGAAAGTAACGGATAAAAAATATTTTAAATTAATTCAGGAGATTTACTTGTACGCCGAGTTTTATTCAAACTCATCTAGCCTCTGGGTGGGTTTGCATGTAACAGTAGTTAAGTAACGAACATCAACTTTCACAAACGTAGGGTTAGCAAGAATAGAGACGCCTGACAAAATTATAGATTTTACAGGTGAAGTTTTTAATTTTTTAATTTTTTTGTTTAATGGCTTTTGACCAATGCTTAGTAGCAATACAATTCCGCCAATGTCTACGCAGAGACTAAGACACGATGGAGATACAAATGTACGGCAGGCGTTAAAATTCCTTTATAATTAATGTTTTAGTGCATATTTCAAAATGTCAATGTTTTACAGTTGGTTTTGCTTTATTTTACATATCATATCATCATATGTTAAATTACCCTTTATCTAGTAAAGGGTAATTATAAGGCGAACAGTAAAAGCACGAGCATTTTCCTGCATGAGGACAAAATTACTGCCCACTCTTTGTGAAAATGGAATAATTTGTGGTCGGACCACACGTTCGTCGTAGCTGGTAGGAGTTACGGTACCTTCGTTTGAATTGAATTGCCAGTTCCGTTTTGCCCATTAAACGCCCCAAACCTAGGCCCCCAAACCGATTAGTTTTGTGTACACAGGGGTCGGTAAATCGTTCACCTTTTTTTCTCCACACACGAACGCGCCTATCATCACTCAAAAACTTCACTTTTCTCTCATCTGCGAAGAGCACAATCCTCCAGTTGTCAATAGTCCGATCCGAATACTCGCGTGCGAACATCAAACGAGCTGTACGATGAGCCCTTGTCAAGTTAATGCGAACCACGCGCATTCTGTATCGCTGTCCATCCTCATAAGTCTCGTTTGGTCATTTACTCGTGTACCCGTGGCTTGCTACAGTCGATTTTGTAAAGCGCGAGCAGTGACGACACGCTCTCGGCGGGCAGTTAAGCGAATATAGCGGTCTTTTTGAATAGTTGTGATCCGCGTTCTTCTAACAACACTGCTAGTCTCCTGGTAGCGATCCGAAGCATTTCGGATAGCTCGCCGTAATACCCCTAGGCGTAGTGCTACCGATCGCTGAGATTCTCCCTGTTGCAGCAATACCACTGCTCTTAAAGCAATTTCCCATATGGTGCCAAATGCGTGAAACTTAATGATTTAACTCAAAAAAAAACATTAAAACAAATCAAGGAACGTTCGTAAAGATATATAGTCTAAACACAAGTGAATAAGAAATTGTGTCCAGGATAATTTTAACTTATTTTGTTTAAGTCGACCCACTTGAGGGTAAAGTTTAAAAAAATGTTACTCAAAATAATGTTAAGAAATATCTCTAGTTTATGGTAACACACTTGAACTTGCTGAAAATTAAGTTTTAAGTGTCATGCAATCATTTTTTGTAAAAAAATCGAGGTAGGCCCTATTTTGTTCCGAGTAGTATATTGAATTCATCGACCACACAGCCCATAGACGCCTAATGTTCGATTTTCCGTATTGAATGCATTCTGGCAACTAGCTGAGCTGAGCTGCAACATCGTGATTGGCTTACTCAAGGCCACAGTGAAAGATAGTGATGTACAGAGGATCTGATTGGTCGACGCTGATTGGGTATTGGTGCGTGGACTCAGACTCCAACTTGTGTAATACGAATGTATAGAAAAACTTAAGTTTGAGTGTGAATATGTAAATCCTCATATACTATTTTAACAATAACAATAGTATAATCGATATTAACCTAGCTGGAATAACTTTTGATATTTTATAATTAACGAACACAATTTTTTAAGCTAGTGGCTCACCGCTTTCTCATTTTCCGCTGCAACGTATGACCGCAAATATTCCGTAAGTTGCGGCAGCGTCATCGATGATAGCGTAGCAGCGGGAACTCTTAGCCTGAAAACAAAGCAAAAGCAATGTTGAAATTATAAACAAATTATTTATTGATATGTATTAGCGCTGTAGCGATTATTCGTATTCGCGAGAATTTTTGTATTTTTAACTCTGCTACTATAAGCTTAGAGTTTAATATTAAATGTAAGGGACTGACCAATTTACAACTAAATTGTTTACGCGTAATTTTCGGAACGTCCGGGAATATGATCGAACTTTTTGTGTGTAAACATGGATGTATTGGCGAATAGCAAGTTAGTTTTATACAGCGATTCGGAAGCGATAGAACGGACGATCAGTGTGAAGGAGGAGGAGCAGCTGGTTGAGCGTGATGTCGAGGTAGTGCGTGTGTGTGTATGTGTGTGTGTGTGTGTGTATGTGTGTGTGTGTGTGTATGTGTGTGTGTGTGTGTGTGTATGTGTGTGTGTGTGTGTGTGTATGTGTGTGTGTGTGTGTGTGTGTGTGTGTACTTGACGGCCAGGTCGTCGACGGAGGCGGTGAGCAGTTGGCTGAGCGTGATGTCGAGGCGGTGTGTGTGTAAGTGTGTGTGTGTGTGTACCTGGCGGCCAGGTCGTCGACGGAGGCGGTGAGCAGCTGGCTGAGCGTGATGTCGAGGCGACGCGCGGCCGGCAGCGGCGGCGGCGCGGGCGCAAGGTACTCCTCCGACCCGCTGCACTCCGCCCCGCTCAGCGACAGCGGCTTCATGCTGCGGTCCGCCTGACACACACAACTACACTCTCATACACAGCTCTCGCTACCAACTCTGACTTCAGATGAGAGATTTATATGTTTATGTCATAAATTTTCTTTCGCGTCAACACCGCTATACGTCGTTACTATAGAACGGTGTCACACGTTAGTTAATGATGAATCGCTATTTAACGTTTATTTATGTCATAATTTAGCAAACAAACAGATGGGTCTCCTTATGCAAAGAGTCAACCATCGCCTATAGACACCAAGATGTTAATGGTGCGTTGCTATCTTGTGGCGAGATCTAATGCCACATGCCGGTAAACTTACCGGCTACTATACCCTGCAAACCGGAACACGACAATGACAATCACTGACGCTATTGCAGCAGAAATAGGTAAGGCGGTGGTACCACGATGATTGTGACTCGTATAGCCAATTGGTCACCTTTTAGACCTGCCTGGATGGCAGTTGACCTATTCTTCAGAGGAGCCCGGGACTAACACGGGATTGATACTTCGAAATAATAGTAATTGTGGCGCCGATGGTCGGTACCGCTGAAATAGTGATGGAACCAGCGGGCCAGCTGCTTGCCAGGTGACGTCATTACTGTGGAGGTTGATGACGTCACACAAAGACAAGGAAGGGAAAAGGAAGATCTTCCCAGCCAGGCAAGGTGTGCTGCCTGGGGACCGAAGTCCATTTGAGAAGCGTTGAAACTTGTATATAGTGTTATAAGATAAATAATTGTGATATCGCGATTCAGGATTTTATTTTGAATTTCATTTTTCCATTTGTTGTTGATTTTTGTCCAGTTTTTATTATTTTTTCTTGTAGCGTTTGTGATTGTTTTGAGCCGCTACAATAATCTCCCCCAAGACCGAAGGTCGATCTGGATGTGCCAGTGAAGCATATGTGCCTTGAGTGCTCGAGTCTGCGGTGAGTCGAGACGAGCCGAATATGCGCGGTCCTCGGTAAGTCGGGACGAGTGCGCCTCCGCTGTGGTTCGCAATGAGTCGGAACGAGCGGGATAAGGTTGCTGCGTGAGATCCAGTGAACGTGTGCAGTTCGAAGTGGATTCGTGTGAGTGGATGAGGCGTAGCTTGTGAAGCTGGCTGATGCTGTTGGAAGCAGAGGGGAATATATTAGAAGTCGCTGATGACCAGAAGGCTGATGCGTGTTGTTTTCCCGGGGGTCACCACTGTGGCATGTCGATAGCTGTTAGTGGTGATGATCACGTCGGGGTCACCACTGTGGCGCCGATGGTCGGTACCGCTGAAGGGTAATAGTGATGGAACCAGCGGGCCAGCTGCTTGTCAGGTGACGTCATTACTGTGGAGGTTGATGACGTCACACAAAGACAAGGAAGGGAAAAGGAAGATCTTCCCAGGCAGGCAAGGTGTACTGCCTGGGTACCGAAGTCCATTTGAGAAGCGTTGAAACTTGTATATAGTGTTACAAGATAAATAATTGTGATATCGCGATTCAGGATTTTATTTTGAATTTCATTTTTTCCACTTGTTGATTTTTGTCCAGTTTTTATTATTTTTTCTTGTAGCGTTTGTGATTGTTTTGAGCCGCTACATAATCTTTATCGTTTAGCAATAAGAGTATAAATTATAGTAGGGGAGCCCAAGAGGGGATTTTGGTATTTACTCGAGCGCGTCAGATTAACATAGTGAAGATACCTCGCATACTGTTTACGCTCTCCACCAAATATAAGCAATTTCTAAAGACGGGAGTACTAGGGCAGAAAAAAAAATTAAGATAACTTCGGCTTGTGGAAATTGTCAGATTATACCTATTCTGTTCGGTATTCTTACATCATTCCCTATATAATAAAAGAGAATTCAAACGTGCTCGCGAATGTCAAAACAACGTTTTCTATGCAATTTTGTGACCCTCCCACTCCCTTACGCTACACTTGAATCGGCAGATTTTCCAAATTTTAGGTGGAATTTACCCGCCATACCTTAATCTGGCGCGATTTAGTGTTACCATGGCACAGATTTTTTAAAATTTTTTTATCTGTCGTTTTTTCTCCACCATTAAAATCAAAAAACTTATATAACCTTTTATTTTTCCTATAATTGAATTTACAAAATTTAGCATCGTGGGCTCCTCTACTATTAAATTATTTGATAAAATATAAAAATCTTTGATTTTTCATCAAAGTGTAAAGTTTAGTATTTTCTAACCTTTTTTTTACTGAATAAGTTATATAATCGGCTTACGCAAGGGGCGGGGATCAAAAATCATATGTTTACTTACATCCTGGAAGGAAGGTCAAAATTATCCTTATGGCGTGGCTACATATATCGGGCAACGGCGAATATTCGTGTTAGTTAGTTTTCCTGTGTTGGTTCCGGGCTCCTTTGAAGAATAGGCCAACTGCCGTTCTGCCAGGCAGGTCGTAAAAGGCGACCGATTGCCTATACGAGTCACTAACATCGTAGCTAGTAGGTGGCAGAGTTCTGCATTGTCTCGCCCGGGTCTGGTACCACCGCCTTACCTATTCCTGCTGCGATAGCATCAGTGCTTGTCACTGTCGTGTTCCGGTTTGGAGGGCAATGTAGCCGGTAAACTTTTGCATGTGGCATGAGACCTCGCCACAAGATAGCAACGCACCATTAACACCTTTGGTGTCTATAGGCGATGGTTGACTCTTTCCATCAGGAGACCCATCTGCTTGTTTGCTATTTTATGCTATAAAAAATAGCACTATGTATCGGCTTATCGCTTAACTTCATCGCGAAGGGCCTTGCCGCGTCACTGCAGTGGGCGTCAAACTGCGGTCCGAAAGCGATATTTATATGACTCACGACAAAGAAACTATAATATAATTACGATAAGCAATAATAAAAATAGCAAACTATAATTTATGCGTATACATATGCTAAGGTAATTTCATATATAAGCCGTATTTTGATATTGATCTAGTATATCGACGTATGCTATTTTATTTTGTTCCATGGTAGAAAAAATAACATACGACGATATTATGTATGACCTTTAATGTTTATGAAGCTGTATCATAAGTTCGTAATCTTTGGGCGAATGAAATACAGTACACGGTAGCATAAAATTAAAGAATTTAATGAACGAATGTTTATGAATTAGGAATTTGAGAAGAAAAGATTTTAAGGAATTTTACAATATTCTTGTTTGCTTTGTCGTGGGCCGCACAAATATCAGCAGGCCACAAAAATATAACCTGCCGGCTGCGGTTTGGCGACCAGTGATAATACGACGCCATTATGATGTAGTTCGTGACAACATCGTGCTAGTGCGAACCTTCGCCGTAGGCCGATATATGTAGCCGCGGGTTTGCGTAATTAATGAATTGTTCCTAATCTATACATATAATAAAATCGTAGGAAAGTCAAAACTGTACATTGAATATTTTTCTAAAAGAGTAGTGCGTGGATTTACTTCAAATTTTGCATGAAATTTACTAACAGGTCGGGTTAACATATAGGCTACATATTATCACGCTATCACCTAAGGGGGAGGAGCTGTGCGGAGTAAACGAAGTCCGCACGGACGAAGTCGTGGGCAACAGCCAGTAATAAATAAAACAAAACCCTGTAAGCCGGTTGACCCTGCAGGCCATCCCTGAAACTTCCCGCTAAATTGAGGTATTATAAACTCAAATAAGCAAAAACTGTACCTAAGCATAGAATTTTGAGCTTACGTATTGAATGCATTCTGGCAACTAGTTGAGGTAAGACGAAGCGGAGTTGCAACGCCGTGATTATCATTTTATTTTATTTATTTATTTATTTTAATACAATTTAATACATTATCAATAATATTAAAGATACCACATAAACTCTTGCGAGTTTTACCGGGCATCAGAGTCGTCGACACCACGAAATAAAGAAAACAAGGGGAAGTGAAGAGTGGGCGTGCCGCGTGCGTCACTATTATGCGCTTTTACTCTAAATTGCCGTAGTGATACTTACCATATCATTAGGAGATAGTCGTCGTGCGAAAATCTATTATACACTGAATTATGCCGTATTGTGCCATCCTTGAATGCAGAAATAATAGTAGAATACAGATGATTAAAAATGGAGATATTTCATATCATTCGAAAGTACAATTTTCATTTTATTTTAATTAAATTCCTGATTTAATATAATCTCTAATGATATAATAGAAAGTCAATCTAAAATCAGCCGTACACCTTACATATAAAGTTCATTTTAGGTTGACCTAATTTTTCTAGAAAGATATGCGTAATGACAGTCATTACGTATATCATTCTAGAAAGTTCTCTACTCAAATGTGATCAACTGAAAACTACGGAAAAATCAATGCTGCCATCTATTGTAGAATAGCGAAACTATTACGATCTTAAGTTTCACCATTGTACAAATAGATGAGTCTATTTTGAATAGACTACAAAAGGACGTAAATACTCTTTTTTTTTGTAGCAAAACAAAATTTATTGTAACGCACTTTGGTATATTTTTAAATGTTCTGTTTGTGTGTTTCGGATTATTGTTGCTTAAAATGAAAACGACCAATGAAACAATGTTTGCATTAGTAGTTTATATGCAATAATGCTTATTTTATGTGTGAGTGTGGCGATCGCGGTCCTGATACACATGTTTGTACTTGCCAATTCCGTTGTTTTCTTTATTTCGTGGTCGACACAATAAGTTTAATTATAATCATGAAAAAAATAAAAATAGAAATAAAAAGTAAACTTAACATTATAAACAAAAACTATATATGTATGACTTATAAATCTAGGCATGTAACAACAAGAGGTAGGTAAAATAATTATTGAAATGAAATCGTCACGAAACAATCCGGCCGAGCGAGTAAACAGGTTTTTAAATCAGAGATAAGAATGTACTTATATATATATATATATATATATATATATATATATATATATATATATATATATATATATATATATATATATATATATATATATATATATATATATATATATATATATATATATATATATATATATATACTTAAATATTATATACTTAAATATTATATACGCATATATACGAGCATTCATTTTGTAAAGTATCTGTTTTGTTCGTTTGTGTGCTCTGCATGCGCGCGTGTGTGAATTATATACTGACTGTCATCATTATTTTTAATGTTGTAACAGCTGTATGAAGTATGATTTTAATTTGTTTTTTATGTTTTTTGGTGTTAATTTGTCCCTTAATGTAGTTGGTAGTTCATTAATGAGATGTGGTATAACATAATTTAATTTTCTTTTACCGTACAGGTTTGTAAATCTTGGAAGTACGAGCTTTCCGCTTATGATACTTCGAGTTATTATGCTATTGTCGTCTTTTATTCGTGATCGTTTTAGATCTTGATTAAAAAATTCTTCACATAACAACGTTTGTTTTATTTTCATATGTATAGGCAAGATTTCACAAAATTGAAATAGCTTGTGATAGTCATTTTTAAATTTATTTTTAATTTTTAAGGGAACAATTTTTTTTAATATACGAAGATTGAGCATATAAATTTTATCAAGGTGTGTTCTTCCATAGCTTGATAGTCCATAATTTATAATAGATTCAGCTAATGATTTATACATCTGTAGACGTATAGAGTAGGGTATTTTCCCCTTTATAAGTGAAAACTTTGCAAGAATCGATCTCAGATTGTTACTAACATGATTTATATGTTCCGTCCAGTTCAGACGATTATCAATAACAAGGCCTAAATACGTTTGCTTCTCAACCACATCTATAGCCTTACAGGTACAAATAATTCCTTGTGACATATTGTTGTGCTTATGTAGACACTCGTGATCGTGTGCTGTTAGTTTAGGGTTAAATAAACTTCTATTTTGGCTAGTGCTGATGTACATTAGTTTAGTTTTCCCTATATTCAGCACAAGTCCGATGTCATGGGACCATTTAGCCAAC
Source organism: Apodemia mormo (assembly GCA_036924255.1). Taxonomy (NCBI): domain Eukaryota; kingdom Metazoa; phylum Arthropoda; class Insecta; order Lepidoptera; family Riodinidae; genus Apodemia; species Apodemia mormo. The sequence continues at coordinate 11,385,257 of JAUPFN010000019.1, read as the reverse complement.
ATGTTGAATTCCTCTTGTAATAAATATATCAAGAGCTTCTTCCACAGTCCTTCCAGTAGATACGAGGCAAGTGTCATCTGCATATTGGTATAGTTCACATTTGTTTATGAGTTTGGGTAAATCATTTACGTAGGATATATAATGCAAGGGCCCTAAAACAGACCCTTGGGCTGTACCTTCTGCGACTTTTACTCTGTCGCTATCAGATTTACCAACCCTTACAACAAATGACCTGTCCTCCAAAAAATCTTTGCACCAGTCTAGCATTTTTCCCCTTATTCCAGTGTCTTGTAGTCTGTCTAATAAAATATTATGTTTCAAAGTATCAAAAGCCCGGGAATAATCTATGAAAACTACCATTATATGTTTTCTATTATCTAGATGTTTGTAGATACAATCTGTAAATTTTGTTAAGAGCTGCGTAGTACTTTTATGGGGTTGAAATCCAAATTGCGTGTCTGTTATAATACTATGTTTGTTGTAAAACTCGTAAATTTGTTTAGATATGTATTTCTCGGCTATTTTATCTATTACTGGCAATATAGTAATTGGTCTATAGTTTTCATAATCGCTACGACTTCCTTTTTTGTATATAGGTCTAATTATGCCTGATTTGAGAATAGATGGATATTTACGGCTTACAATACTTTGGTTTATTAGAGTAACAATTGCGTTAGTAATTTTATCACCTAGTTTCTTAATATCTATTACACGAATACCATATATTCCTGGAGCTTTATTATTGTCTAATGAGTTTATTATTTTGTTTATAGATTTAATGTCTGCCGGTCTGAAACGCATTGTCATTACTAACTCAAGATCATAGTAAATGATAGTGATGTAGAGAGAATCTGATTGGTCGACAGTGATTGAGTATTTTCGCGTGGAATAACTCAATCAGTGTCGATCAATCGATCGCGACTATACGTGAGATGTGTTGACAGAAGTCATTCGCCTGCTATGGGGTGTGTGGTCGGTGTTGTTAGTGCACACGGGACTATTGGCACACAGGAGAGAGTCGTGAGACTGACCAGCGGCTCCTTCTTCCGTGCGGGCTTGGGCAGCGGCGGCGCGGCGTCGTCGTCGTGGTCGTGCGGCGGGCGCGGCGGCGCGGCGCCGGGCTCGGCCAGCTTCTTTGGCGGCAGCGGCGGCGGCGGCGACGCGCTTTCCGCCGACACCTTGCCGCTGGGCTGCGGCCGCTGCCGGACCGAGCCCGTGTCCGTGCTCTGGGATACACCGGATATTTTCAGCATTTTGTTAATACACTTGTACTGTTTCACAAATCACTTCGTCGACGACAAAAAACCGGCCAAGTGCGAACCGGACTCGCGCACGAAAGCCGTGAAAGCGTAAGGGAGACTTTCGCATTTATAATATTATGTTTTATTTGAAGTAAAAGATAAGATATACCTATATATGGTTGTTTTGTTTATGCTAAATAATGCTCGACGCAAATAAAAACATTTATAATTAACAAAGAGCTTGACTGAAAAAGTTACGAATAATCGAAGAATTAAAACGCTGGAAAAATCTAGAAATAAAAGAAAGAGATGGGCTGCTTATGTTGATAAATAAAAGATGCCGTTACCCAAGTAGCTACGCCATAATCGATCTTCTGTCATAGGGCATAAAGGTGAGCATGGCGTGTATTTACTTGGACTTATTTACAATTAGAACTGTCTATTGTTTACGCGATAAATTTGGATTTTTCGTGAAGGAGGTAGAGCTTTACTTTGAGTATAAATAGGGATGTGTTGACAAATAGAGAGAGTTTTTATAAAGCGATCGAGAGCGATACATGAAACGACCAATGAAAAGCGAGAAGTGTTTTAGTGATTCAGCGTAGTCGATTTAGTTTAGTGTGTGACTAGTGTGTATAGTGTATTTACGTATACGTTGTATTGTTTTGTATATTTGTGTTGCAAATACACAGTTTTAATACAAGTGGCGTTTTCTTGCAAATTACGAACCCGAAGTACGTAACAATAATAAGTTATTCACCTGGTTTCCCACCTATTATTAATAGGGTGGTCAAACATGCAAATAGTCCTTCTGATCGAAAGAGACACATATCGCCTACAAACATCAAAATTTTAATGGTGCGTTGCTGCTTACTGTTTTAGTGAAGATTACCTTCAAGAGGGATCCAGACCCATAAAAATGAGCGTAATAATTACAAGATTAATAGATCCTTTTTGTGGTCGGTCGGTGCAAGATGACACAAACCTTATGGTTCGATTTGTATTACAATTTACAATCTCTCTTTAACTTAAGATTGGTAAGTTAAATTTTTTATTCACCTTAATATCCATTAAAGCTATAACTAGTACAACAAAAATCAAACACAGCCGCGCAATATTTTGATGTCTCAGTGTAATTTAAATATGTTTTATTATATAATATTAATTTTAAATTGTTTATAAATATGTACTGTAATATATTAAATATTTACCTGTCTCTGAAGTCTAGGCGATTTTGGTGCAGGTTCCGGGGGCAGCGTCACTTGTAGAGGTCCATTAAATACAGTTTTCGCTGTATCTAAACTAGGTTCAGTCTTTTCCTGGGCCAATTCCTTAGAAGTGTTCGTTTTAAATTCCTCTGTGCGTAGCGAGCTCAGTTTTGGAAACTCTTGCATAGTCGTAAACGGGTCATCTTTGAAGGAATCGGAAAATGGATCTGTATTATCAAACGGGTCTGTCTCCGCGAAGGGATCGGATGTAAAGAATCCACTCGAAAACACCGTCCCCTGACTCGGTTTCGCTATGGCGACCGTTCCTCCGGATTGTCGGGAGAGCGATGTCATGGTGGTCGCCGGCCCGTAAGCTTCCGATTTAGATTCAGTCGTGACCTGCACTAAATCGGATAGGAGCGAATGCGTCGTCGGAACGAGGTCTTTGAGTACTTTCTTGGGTGGATTTTTGAGCTCCTGAAAGAAGAGTTTTTTGTCAACGTAAGGTTTACTCCGGCCGGTACCGAGGGGGTCTAGTTCGGTGAAAACGTCGTAACTGACCGACGAGCTGGTTGTGGATGTAGCTTGCGTGCTCACCTGCAACAGGCATCATACAATTCTTGTGTAGAATTGCTACTCTTGAAGACGGAACACTCAGTCAACTTGCGTAGAATATATGATTGAAAAATGTATGACTAATTGAAAATGTATTTAGCGTTAAATCTGCAAAGCAAAGTTTTTTAATAAGAATAGCAGAAAATTGAGTAATTTTTAGATTATTATATAAAGTATGTTAGCTTGTTCAAATATTAAATAACAGTGATCTTTACTGCAAAATTTATTAGAATTATTATAAAGTTGAATTTTATGAGTCTGTGGGTATATTAGAAGAACTTGTAATCATTTCATGCGTTTGCCATTTTCTAGTTATAAATGAAAGGGTGATATCGCATGCTTAAAATTAAATATATATTGCTAGACCAATTACACGAATTGATCTTGCCCCCAAGTCAGCAAATTATTTGCTTATGATCTGGTGTCAGTCAACATTACTAATACATAGATATACATGTATAAATACTGAATTATAATTATAAACACGCAAACCCAGAAATAAAAAATGTTTGTCCATATAACCAATAGGGTGGACTAATTAAAAAATAAGCAAGATGAGTTAATTCGGGACAAAATATCAGATTAAACCTTCACCACATTTCGTATTCGAATGGTTAATAATAACTATGATGTAATGAACAATATCTAATGATGTTATGAGATAAGTAAAACATCTTAACATATTCACAAACTTGTAGTGTGCTGCCTGTTCTGTTTTAGACTCTAACCTAGAAAACTAAATGAAAAATATAAATAATTTTAGTGGAATATTCTGGATATATAAAAGGGAATAAAGAATAGTAATAAATAGTAATAAAAAATAAAAAATCTATCATGGCGGATCCCTCCAAGACAAAATAGAAAAAACCAAACGCGTTTAACATTCTTGTTCATAATGGTATACTGACTTGTCGATAGCAAAATTGGGTGGTCGTTTCCATTGCCCATGACTCAAATCATCAATTCAATCTATACAGAGTGCCGAAAATGGAATCCGTGTTATTGATACAATATCTCGGGAACAATTATTTTAGGCCATATATGAAAAAAACATCCATAACATTCGATAGTTTAGACACAGGACAATTTTTCAATTTCATATATTCAAAATATCCTATACTAGTGTTATGAGAGTTCATTGATTCCATGACTTATACAAAAAGTATTCATTACTATTTTTTGACGTTTCGTCGATTCGTTCATCTGCAATCAAATCTTATTTATCGTTTTAAATTATGTTTCATCAAAATTTCATTTGATGCAAAACATCAACAGGAACCTAATTAAAGAAAGATGTTACTTACCTACGTTCAAACACTTTCTGAAAAATTAAATGCACATGTACCTTTTATTTGCACATCTTTCTAACACAAATAAACTTTATTTCACTTTTAGCAAATCAGCAATTGCGTGCACTAACTTTTTTGTATTTCGTACTATTATACTATTACAAGTTTTAAGTTTTTACATAGAAGTTAAATCAATTACCACTTAGTATCTTTTGGATAGTGATTGCTTGAAATGTTAGCATCTTAGCCTCTTGGGCTACCCTACTACTAAAAAAATTCTCGAAATTATATTCAAAAGTTTCGTTTAGATTTCAAATAGACCTTTGAAAATATGAGCCCTTAACATTAATATTGTGATTGTTCGCATCGCATTTTTCTAGAAAATTGAACGCTCTACAAAAAAGTTATGATATCATTTTTCGAAGAATCGACTCATTTAAGTTATTCAAGGTCAGAGTTGAATTTATAATCAATGTAGCCGTTTTGTTTATATCGAAGTATTATAAAAAAAACAGCTAAATTGATAATTTGACTTCGAATAATTTTTGAATGAGATCATTTTTTGAAAAATTATATCAGAACTTTTTTGTAGAGCATTAAATTATTTATAAAATATTTAATGGAAATCGCAGAGCAATTTATGTTTTTTCCAATGTTATTCTTATGGGAAATCGAAAAGTGCGATGCGGACAACCTTTATATTAAGGGTTCACATGTTCAGAGATTTTAAAGCGTCATTTCTCTCTATATTATTCATTATTACATATTAAAATATGTATATATGCATATGTATATATATATATATATATATATATATATATATATATATATATATATATATATACCCTCAAATAAATTCATCGGTCTCAACATCTTTAAATAAATGAAAATCATTTTTTATATGTGTTCAAATCATAATAATTTATATTAAATATTTTACTTGATTCCAATATTCAATATTTCATATTATATTATATATATAAATATATGAACTTCAAAAATTTTTTTCATATTTTTTCTGAAAACTAAATTTAAAAACAAAATTTTTGAAAAAAAAAGCGGTCCCAAACGGTCAATGTTTGAAAAAGTTCTAGCACTTTTTTAAAAGAGTGTTTTTTTTTTAAATTCGTAACTTTTTTTGAGGTAGGTAAAAAAAATTTGAAAAAAATCTGAAAAATATCTTTCGGGTGGTAAAAAAAAAGAAAATTTTTAGCGAAATCGAAGGGGGTCGGGTAAAAAATTTGTCGATTTGGCATGGAATGACCCATATATAATGTGTGTGTGAACTGACCGTGGCGTCCGGCAGCGTGTCGACTAAGGAGGCGGGTTTGGGCTCGAAGTCGGCGGCGACGGCGGAGAGGTCGAAGGGCAGGCTGGGCTTGGTCGGGCTGGCGGCGGCGCGCGCCGGCGTGCCGCGCCCGCGCGCCCCCGGGCCCGGCGGCGGCGGCAGCAGCCCCTTCTGGACACACACATTATCATGATGATGATCCCGATCCGCAGCCTATCCGGTGACGGCGACTCCTAAATGTTTAGTTGATCAGCGTGAAAAGCCTTAATATTTTCCCCGTGTTAGTCCTGAGCTCCTTTGAAGAATAGGCCAACTGCCGTTCTACCAGACAGAGGTCGTAAAAGGCGATCAATTGGCTGTGCGAGTCACTACCATCGTGGCTACTAGCTGGTAGAGTTCTGCTTTGTCTCGCCCGGATCTGGTACCACCACCTTACCTATTCTTGCCGCAATAGCCTCAGTGCTTGTCACTGTCGTGTTCCGGTTTGGTGGGTAAGGTAGCCGGTAAACTTATACATGTGGCATTAGACCTCGCCACAAGATAGCAACGCACTTTTAAAATCTTTGGTGTCTATAAGGGATGATTGACTCTTTCCATCGGGAGACCCATCTACTTGTTTGCTAAATTAATCATAATCATAATCATTTATTGCAACAAATATGGTATACATAAAGTTGTTCTTAATTAAGTTTGTTCAACATATTTCACCTTATGGCATGCAATAGCTGTAGAAATTAGTAAAATTTATATACATATATAAAAAAAAACTATATATTATTGAATTTATAACATTATTATTATCTTATTAAATTATTAGTATATTTTATATATTCATTTTTCTTTGCACAATATTATCATTTTTGGATTCTGTAAAAAAAAAAATGTCACATTTATATTACAATATTTTTTAAAACAATCACATATTTTTTAAATCAATTTAAAATTATTTCAATCATATTATTGTTAGTGAAAAAATATTCAATTATATTTAATATATTATTTGCTAATTTTGACATTACACACTTATATGAATTAAATTATTATTATTCAGTATTTACAACATAATTATATTTAATAGATTATCAATATATTATCTATAATCCATATCCCTCCATTCTACTTCTAAAATTTACCATCTGACCCTAATTTGTCAATAAAAAAATCGTTAATATTATAATAAGCTTTTTTAATAGAAGTTTATTTAATTCAATTTTAAATTTTCTTTTCGGTAATTGACGTATAGTTTTCGGGACTTTATTAAAAGTTTTGATGATCATAGCGTGGCAATTTTTCCCGTAAAAAGCTGTTGAGCAAGATGGTACTTTGAGTTTAGTAGGGTCTCTAGATAAAAACTTTTTGTCGTCATTGAGTTTACTGAAAAGTTCTTGATGATTTCTGACAAACATACATGATTCTAATATATATAAAGACGCTAACGTAAGAATTTTATGTTGTATGAAAAGAGGCTTACAGGATTCAAGTGGGTTAGCTCTGCAAATGGCTCTAACACATCGTTTTTGCGCAATAAATGCTTTATTTATGTGAGTAGAGTTACCCCAAGAAACGACCCCGTATCTCAAAAGCTAAATTATGATATAAAAAAAGCATTTGGAGTCTGTGTAACTTGTGAGCCGTAAATTGCCTAAGTGTGTAAGCTTTAGTAAGAATGCACTGGTTACCTGTGAGGGCACAATAAAGGAATCTCCAAAAGGATCCGTGGACGGAGTAAGTCCCTCGACTTGAGTAAGGCCTCTCCTCAAGGAGCTCAGCTCTTGTTCCAAGTCGACCAACTCCGCGACTCCACCTTCTGAGCCACCATCTGATGGCTTTGACGTGGACGAACTGGTCTCACCAGTTGAGGTTATACTCTGGAAAAGAGTCATCAACAACATTTTATTCATGGGGGTTATCTTTTAAATACACTCATATAAGAAATTAAGGACATATCAAACATAATTGACCACCCCGTTGGTTGAGTGGTTAACGAACTTAACTACGAATCGATGGAGGTCGATTTCGATTCCCGACAGAGACAAAAATTTTGTCATAAACATAAATGTTTGTATTTCTGGGTCTTGGTTTTTATTATGCATGTAACAGTTTTAATTAACATAAATCACAATTATATTCTAAGATATATTATGGGTTTAATATATTGAAATTTATTTATTAAATTACTTTGATCGTTCTAAAAAAGTAAACATGTTTTACGCGGCAAACACTTTAAGAAAACAGATTTAATTTTTATTAATTATTTCAATTACCTAGGATTAAAATTAAATATTGTTTTTAATTACTTTTGATTGAAAATTGCATTTTATTTTCAAGACATATACCTACTATATTTTACGTAGGCATATGATCCAAGATAATTTTTAATATTTGTATAAAACACAAATAAATATCATCATGGTTCTATTAAAGGGTTGACCGAGGGCGCTAAACAACAATAGACGCTCCGGTTCACCACAATTTACCATTGTCGGTTAGCTATGGATGACGATCCCACCGTTTTCTGATTAACAAATGGAGTTAATAATACGCCCTTGTTTTTTGCAGTAACTGGGACCGAAGAGTTCTTCTGAGGCACCCTTCGTCGTGAGCAGCCTCTTCTACTGCTAAGATTTGTCCCCGAAAAAACAACAGCAACATTTCTGACCCTAAAACCGAATTGTCCCGATTTGCAATCGTTTTGTGATTTGATCCGAAAAGACTATCCAATTGATGTCACGCCTTGACGTCATGCCATGTAGATGAACTATCACACCATAACACATTATGTGCTGGATTAACCCTTCAGTTAATTAAGCAATTGCTTAGGATATCACGTTTTGGGGGGCACCAAAACAACATCAGGGAAATATTTAGCACACAAAATATAACTAGAAATCTAGAAGAACCTATAAATAATGTTTTAAATTTTTCTAGAGCATTGACGTTCGGTGTCTCGTACTGGTCTATCTCGTAATAAATACGTAACGTTTTTTATGAGACCTCTATTAGTTTATATAAGGATAGGGTGGGGCACCTTCGTGGACTGCTTAGGGCATCCCTGAAAGAAATCACTGTTGGGTGACAAGACCGCCAATTTATACTGTTCCTAATCTGTAACTGTTATTTACTTTAGTAAATTATGAGTGGTAGTACGTAATACAGTATATTATTATTAAGTAGTCTTAATCCGGCACTGAACACAAAACAACTATTATTAATAATAAAAATAAAACACACTTGAGAATCTTCAGGGTTTTTCAATCGCATGTACTTAACATGACTTTTAATTAGACTTTTCTTCGACTTCCGTATTTTTTTCTTACGCATTTCCAATAAACGTAAAACACAAACTCACTCTGGACCACAGGTTCGCAGAAATCTTCGGCGATAATAGCCGTTTCCTGGACATTACTTTGAATGCTGCTATTTCCTCCGAACACAAGCGTGCGGTGTAGCGATATACAATGGACTATTTATTGTTTTGGTAATTGTTTATTCAAACAAATTCCTTGAGATATTATCAATCCATCTGGTCCATTTATGGAATTCTTTGTCCAAACTTTGGTAGCACTATTTCCACATCGATAAAAAATACAGATTTGTGTTATGCTAATCGTGGAAATTCAATATTAATTGTTTGTTGTGTTGTGGTATTTGTGAATGGTGTATTACCACCCTCTTGCCTCGGATAAGCAAGTATAGCTGTCGGTTCCAGTTATCTCTAGTAAAAAGCGATAATTGTTTTCAGAGTTTCGATGCGGCAATGAGGATCACCACAAATCTCGCCAACAGACGATCTCGTGGACCGTGGAAGACCGGAAAGTCGTTCCGTTCAGTCTGCCTACCCAGCAAAGAAATCGGCGTGTGAAAACTTATTTTTTTATATTCATTGCAGATTATATTATTTTAGAAAGGTAAAGCTAATTATTCACTCGGTAAATATAGGTAAATAATATAGATAATAATAATATGTATAGATATAATAATAATATTGGTGGACAAATTACACGAATTGAGCAAGTTATTTGCATGTTATGGATGTAAGTTAACGATACTAATATATAGAAATACATATATAAATACTGTAACGTACATAATAAACATCCAAACCCAGAAATACAAACATCTATGCTCACCACACAAATGTTTTGTATGTCGGAATCGAACCTGAGCCCAACCATTCCTGATTAGTTTTGTTAACCACTACAGTTGACTTGGTAGTCAGGCATAAACATTAAACATGGGCATATAATATAAATAAATAATTATGTTTATGCTTTTCTTTGGAGAGCTTAGCGTTTTAAAATAAAGTATTATCTTCACGTCCGTATCTCCGAAGAGTTATGCAGGAGGACAATCAGGGCACCTACAATTAGCCAAAGAGACTAGTCCTACAATGCGATAGGTGGAAAGCTTATCACCAACCGAGCAACGTCATTTTTATCAGAAACTGAAAAAAATACAATTTTTTCGAATTGTTTGACCCGGGAATGGAATCCGGGATCTCATGTGGTCAACACCAACAACTAGACCACAGAGGCGACTTTCCAAAATAATGTGATATCTAAATACAAGTTACCTTTGTTTTAGACTCAGAGATTGCAGCAGCTGTGTGCCTTAATAGACTACTCGTCACACTCTTCACTTCCAGCTGCTGTTTGGCCATTTCTACTTCCTTTTTTTTCAACTCGAACACTACTTGAAATAAATCTCTCATCGCTATAACTACCTGCAATAACAAACCGACAAATTATTCCCCATGTTGGTTCCGGGCTCCTTTGAAGGATAGACCAACTGCCGTTCTGCCAGGCAGGTCGTAAAAGGCGACCGATTGGCTATTCGAGTCACTACCATCGTGGCTGCTAGGTGGTAGAGTTCTGTATTGTCTCGCCCAGGTCTGATACCACCGCCTTACATATTCCTGCCGCAATAACGTCAGTGCTTGTCGCTGTTGTGTTCCGATTTAGAGGGTAAGGTAGCCGGTAAACTTATGCATGTGGCTTATACCTCGCCACAAGAAAGCAACGCACCATTAACATCTTTGGTGTCTATAGGCGATGGTTGACTCTTTCCATCAGAAGACCCATCTGCTTGTTTGCTATCTTATGCTATAAAAAAAATAAGTTTAAATAAAAAAACAAAACGCATGCATATAATCTATATATATATATAAATCAATTGCTGTTCGTTAGTCTCGCTAAAACTCGAGAACGGCTGAACCGATTTGGCTAATTTTGGTTTTAAAATATTCAAGGAGGTTCAGGTTAGGTTTAAAAGGTGAAAAAATTTAGAAAAAAAAACGGAAAAGTACACAAAGTTAGCAGAACAACGTTTGCTGAGTCAGCTAGTTACAATTAAAAATTCGAACTAAAATATTTTAGTGTTTTCAACCAAATTAAAAGTGATCGGGAAAATGTACTTACAGCGACAGATTAAATTATAGTTATTATCGTAATTATAGTTAAATATAAAATGGTACACTGGCAGTGCCAGCATTGCAGAGTTTTTTCACAAGACTCAGTGCATCGAATTCATGAATTTAGTGGGATATTTTTAAACGAATATTTTTATATTATCTTATAAATAATAACTATACACTAATAATTAAAACGCACTTTCAATTCAATATTTAGTTCCCAATTTTAAAATTTGGCCAGACGTTTATAAGTAACCCCGTACACTGTTATGTCTATGTCCCACATAGGCTATTATTATTATAATAAATATTATTATATTTTTATTTTTATAATATATTATTATTATATATTAAAGATTTCCACTAATAATGAATCGGTTATAATGTAGTTTCTAATGATTAAATATTATTATATTTAATAACGGAGATAACAAAATACTAAAAAAAATATTTTAAAATATAGGAATTAATAATATTATTAGGAAATAATTTCGGCAAAAACAAACATTAAATTACGTGACAGTAAACGCAAACCCGGAAGTATTACGTCACACCGTGTCCAAAACGCCATATTTTTGGACATTTTTATAGAAACCACAGAGTATGTAATCTATCTACGACAACGGCGTGATGTCATTTAAAACCCGCCAATGCACGTTTTAATTCTTAACCGAAGTTTTCTCCGAGGATGGAACAGCACTTCACATAAGAGCTAAGGTGATATTACTTGTAGTCGATTCACGGTGCAGTTTTTTTAAGTTATTTCTTAGACGGCGTGAATCGTTGTGTTTTAAAATTAAGGTAAATAAGTTAGGTATATTTGTATTGAAGTGTGTAATTATCACAAGGATATCTTACTTGACTAGCTGCTTTATCAGTCTTGATTCCGAAGAAGCGGTGTCCGGTGTCGGGTGAACCAAATATATATCCGAACGCCCGGGAGTCTGTCATGTCCTGCGCGATGAACGATATCTTGTGTACCGGATGATGGTAGAGCGAATCCTAAAACAATCAGTTATATTTATTCTATAAAAAATTGCTTTTCTGTAAAGTCGGTTTACGGACGGTAATTTTACGTGATAACGTCATAAGAAAACAAGATCGTGTCTTTCTATCGCTTGTTCCGCGCTCTCGCTTGCACACTCGGCTCAGGTGGAAGGTTTCAATGAGTCATTTCGTACGTGCAGCCGGTGTTTATCGATTTGTAAGACATTATCACGTCAAAAATATGTGGTGTGCTTAAGGAGAATAGGAGGGTTGGCATTGGAAAATGGATCGGTATAAAATGATCTTTTGATACGATTAGCAGATAAAATAAACAAAAATGCTGTGAACAAATGTTGAAGGATGTAGGTACCGGGGAGAATAAGTCTACACCTTGATTAGAATAATCGAGTGCTGTCGGAAGGAGGCATTAAGTAGTTTCTTTCATCTTATATTATTAACATGAAAGATAATGTGGAGTAAGTCAACCCAAACACAAACCTCATTCTTCTGTAAAACATCTTGTTATAATCTCCGAAAAATGTTAATCCGCTAGTATTATGTCTTATCAACACCTCAATCACGTCATTTATACGAGTATGTCACGTATTCGCTCCTACGCTATACATTAAAGGATCGAGCATACAAAGGCGAGCCGCTTCGCAAAAATACGCCTAGATTGTTTTTATACATTTTATATGAACTATTAATTTTTAAATTAAAACACACTACTTTGGGGCCCATTGGGCCGATTTTGGCTCAGCGGATTTCGGTGAAAGCGATGCGCTCCATCCCGACCCGCCCCTTATCCATTATTCGATGGCAAGCAGAATTGCGCGCAACTGATCCTCCGTGTTTTGAGTAATAATTTAATAAATTCGAGCTTCGATACTTAACAGTGTTGTCTGTTCAAGCGTCTATCGGCGGCTGATGTCACTGCAATGGTGGTTGCGTGCAATAATAAATTTGCGGCTTATGTCTCATTGTGCTAAAATATTCTCTAGTTAACTATTGAAGTAACTAATAGAGTTCAGTTGGACCCACCTGAACCTGGACCTACCGCCTTTATTCTCACCATAATTTCAACGCTTTCTGTTACGGTGTTCTATTCTCAGGGCTAAGCGGGTTTAGAGTAGGTATAATATGTGGTAATATGGGTCACGCCTAAATTGTGATAGGGCCATCTCAAGAAGCATGGCCAGTTTAAAAAGAAGTTAATGACATATTTTTAAACTGGCCATGCTTCTTGAGCTTTCTTCGTCTAAGGGATGAAAATGCTACAATTGGATGCCTAGGATGTGTAATTATTTACCTACACCATATGGCAACTTTGGAGAGTCTGATGTGGAACGATAAATTGCTATAGAGCAAAAACAGTTTTAAATTCTTAGAACAAAAGCTACAAAATAATATGTACATGTTGTTGTACTATCATCCGCCTTGATCGTCTTTACCTGGTTTGTCGAAAGACCGGAAAACGACAGCTCGGAGCGATATTGTATTTGAAAACCAAACACGATGCATCGTATACATATTTAAAGTGAATCGACCAATTTTCTTACAGTTAAAAGAATTAATGAAAAATTCAGGAATCCATACAAATAAATAAAATTTGAGTGTATGTAATATTAAAATAACCGCCTTTTACTACATGCATATAGACGTATGCACGGAACATATACCAAAATGACATTTTTTACAATAAAATGTAAAAGGCGGAGATAGTTTATAAGATGGATCTTAGACATCTTACACTATTATAAATACAATATGAGTAAATAAAAATTTCCTATACGTTGCGTAGAAATGTACACAAAAATTATCACAAAATATCAAAGTCATACTCACGCCGGTTTTATCATCACGCAGGCGCAGACCATCGATGGCGACGTGAACCTGTATCCTTTGCTTGTGTTCACCAGCCGCCCTGATTGCCATCTTGAGGTCCGCAAGGGCCTCCTGACACATTCTGTCTCCCCGCGCCTCTGGCACTTCGAGGACCCCGATCAATTTGGCGCGAAACGAGACCCCCTCGCCAAGGAATCGACCCGGCTCGTTCTTGTCTGCGAGAGGTTCATAGATAACTATAGGAAAGGTGAGCATGTTCTCTCACTAGTAGATCGAAATAGTAGGTACTGCTTTGGTACTTTATGGTTACACACAAACATATATAACATATATATATATATATATATATATATATATATATATATATATATATATATATATAACATATATATATATATATACAGGTTGTCCCAGAAATCAAAGTCAAGCCGACAACGGAGGACGGGCCATCTCATGGTGGTGGGTGAAAACTCTTGACACCGTGTTTGGGAAATCACCATACAGGGTATAAAAAGATTACTCCCGGGCTGAAGCCAATTTTATCTACTCGTGATATAGCCTATAGCCTACTACGACACAATTGATATAAATTTAGCGTCTAAATAAGATTTATTTACCAAATCGCCAATAGCGTGGCCCTATATACCTATGTATATGATATGTAATATGATTAAACGCTATTAGTGACATTGTCTACATACACAATACAAGTAACTGTTATTTCTGAGCAGCAAATTAATAAGAACTTAATGGCATAAAATACAGTTTTTTTATACAAATAAGAAAGCAAACAAGTAGGTTCCCACACCACACAATACAACAACTCCCCTAATGGGAGGAGGCAACCAAAGATGTTAATGGTGAGTTGCTATCCGTGTGGTGGTAAGTAATGCTACACGCATAAGTTTACCGGCTTTTTTTACCCTCTAAATGTGAACACGAAATCGATAAGCTAGAGCTATAGCGGCTAGAATAGTTTGTATCAAAACGAGGTGAGACTTTGTGGAACTCTACACAATACAACAATTTTATTTTTCACTAGCTGACCCGGCAAACGCTGTTCTGCCTTTTTAACTACTCTTATTTTTTTTCTACAATTTCTCACCTTTTAAACCTTCCCTGGACTTCAACAATTAATTCAAATCCAAAATTAGATAAATCGGTTCAGCCGTTCTCGAGTTTTAGCGTGACTAACGAACAGCAATTGATTTTTATATATACAGAATATTTATAACAAGCTAAATTCTTGTGTACAACTTCGTTTTGACGATGCGCCCATCTTTGCTTTGTTTGAAAAATCTCGAAATGGTTAAGTAATAAAGATGGGTAAAAAAAATTAAACAATTTAACAAAAATAGACTGTGTCTTAAACGAAAATACTTGAAAATAGCCTGTTCTCGGTGGTAGAGCTCATCGGTGCAGTATTTTTGTCAGACAAATTATTCTAAATATACATGTATAAACAACTGACTGTCATGATTTAAGTACAGCTCAATCTAATAGGCAAGTCTAGCTAAAATATTTATTTTATACAAGTTATAGATACCAAAGACGTTGCGGATGTGCGTTGCAATCCATATGGCCGGGGTATATGTGACTTTACAGGCTATTTTATCCTCCAAACTGGAACACGACAACAATGAACAAACACCGTCATTTACAGGGCAGGAATAAGACGGTAGGATCAAACCCGGGCGAGACGTTGTAGACTTCTGCCATCTTGTTAATAATCAAGATCGTAACGACATGCTAAGCCTTCTACTGCCTTTTAATAGTTGCTCGATTTTTGGAAAGGAGTCGAGTTCAATAGGGGGAAATAGCGTACACGGGAAAACTAATTTGGCACAAAATACGTATAATAAGGCCCCGATTACACTTTGTTTAGTGCAAGTGTTTAAAGCAGATGCTTATTATTAAGCAAAAAATACGTGTAGACAGCCGTTGATTAGAACGAGGGATTAGTAATCAGGGTCTATTCACTTTCACTCGCACTAATCAACGGCTGTCTAGACGTACTATATATATAGTATACTAGCGACCTGCCCGCGGTTTCACCCGCGCAGCTTTTGTTCCCGTGGGAATATCGGAAAGGTATATACACTTAAACCTTCCTCAAGAATCAATCTATCTATTAAAAAAAACCGCATCAAAATCCGTTGCGTAGTTTTAAAGATTTAAGCATACATAGGGACATAAGGACATAGGGACAGATAGAAAAAGCGACTTTGTTTTATACTATGTAATGATACTTATTACTAAGCAACTGCGTTAAACACTCGTATACGCACTAATTAAAGAGTAACCGGGGCCTTACCAAGGAATTTATATACTATAACTGGAATTGTTACGAAGCAATATTTGAAAAATAAAAATGTACTTTATTTCGTAATAAATAAAGTTGACATTTGTTTCTTACATAACAGAGGGGAAAAACGTTCTGAGCAAGACAACGACAAGAGTGGATGTTATTCCTTTCTTGTAATTGCCAGTGTAAATAAAACTATCTAAATGGTACATTTTTACACATTCGGTAATCGTTAAATACTTTTTATTCATACACGTCGATAAATAAATTAGCATAAAATGTATTGTAATTAACATAGTGAGTTCTAAAATGTGCTTATTTTAATTATTACGTAATTAATTATGCAATGCAAAAACTGTTTCTCATATTAGTAGAATTACTTAGTAGTAATTTGCAAACAACGCATGGCCGCACTTATATATGGCGAATGGCGTTTTATTTAGTAGAAAGAGACACACTACACCCATGTCGTGGTACTCTTCGGAACGATTTTGAAGCGCGTGTGAACATTCCTAGAATATAACTTCCTTGGGCCTTACGTACTGTAAGTTCGCGTTAAGATTGCAGCGAGTCATCAGTGCAACGCGATTTGATTGGTCCATTAACCAACAACAGTGATTTGATTGGTTATGGGGCCTACTGATAACAATGGATTCATGCATGCATGATGCATTCTTAACAGGAACGTAGTATAAATGCCAACGAACTAATAATTTTGGAAGATTAAATCAATAAAGAGTAAAATGAGGTTAGCATTTTTATGAATATTAAACTTAGCATGAACTAACCAGGAGATAAAGTGTAGTTTTTGTGAGATCATAATGCTTCATGCGTGAGTTTACCGGCTACCTTAATTTATTATTGTACCTTCAAATCAGAACACGATAGTGACAAGCATTGATGCTATTATAGCAGGAATAGGTAAGGCCATGGTACCAAACACGAGCGAGCCGTTTCATAACTCTACTAGGTGGGCAGTCACGATGGTAGTGGCATGTATAGCCAACAACGAAAAAAATATTTTTGAAAGTTGTAGCTTAATCAAGCTGACTCGTGAAAACGCAACTAAACGGTTTCAAACTATCGTTTTATGAGGACGTACTAATATACTATACTCAACGGGAGAGTATACCCAACTTTTTAGGTCTAGATTATTTAGCAAATCAATATTTTAGGTCTCAATTGAGTTGAATATCATTAGAAAGATCAAAATCGATCATCTTTTCCAAAATTATACAGTATTTCAAATAGAATAGAATAGAATTGAATATATTTAAAATTAGCTGCAGCGTGCAGCCCGCTGCATTATAACGGTTTATGGTGAATCCCGCGGGATCAGCTAATTTTTCCGGGATAAAAAGTAGCCTATATGCTATTTCAGGTCATCATCTACCTGTGTACCAATTTTCATTCAAATCCGTTCAGTGGTTTTGGCGTGATTGAGTAACAAACATCCATCCAAACATCCAAACTTTTGCATTTATAATATTAATATGGATAAGTAAGTATTATTTAAAATGAGTAAGTATATAAAAAACATTTTTTGAAAAAATCAATATACTGCCATTTTTAACAAAATAGATGTTTCAACTGAAAATAATCTACGCTTATAGGTTTTAAGCTTAAAATACCTCAATTCTGTGGATACTTCCAGGGATTGACTGCAGAGTCAATCGTCTTACATATTTTTTTTTAATATCAACAGGCAGCAAACAAGCAAATGGCTCGTCTGATGAAAAGAGAAACTATCGCCTAAAGACACCAAAGATGTTAATGCTGCGTGGCTATTCATGTGGTGGGATGGCAATCACGCATACAGCAGTGGAACATTAAGTTTTGTCGATTTGCCTCCATAACGCAACACGGCAGTGACAAGCACTGACGTTATACAGAAATAGTTGAATACAATGGTTGAATAGAACGTTGAGCTAACGAATATTTTTTAGCCAAAGTTATTTGGCACATAAAACGCGTTTGAAAATTTTCCCAACGGAAATGCGTTCATGTCTAGAGACTTGGCAAATTCCTACATTGTCATAAATATATTATCTTAGGTCAGTGACTCTACAACTGAGGTTTGCCCAACCAATGTGTAAATAAAGACTAATCCTTAGTGATACAGAAATAAGATATAATCTTTTGTCAGATAATAGACTCTCCATTTTTCAACCAACTCGAAGAAAAGAGATTTTCAATTCACTAGAATTATTTAAATTATCCACTTTTTTGATACCGACATTTTCGTTAAGTGTAAATAGTCGATTATTCTCATTACATTTCCTGCTACGCGGATAGCAACGTACTAATACGATTTTAAATTCTATAGACGGTGGTCATCTCTGCACGTCAGGGGAGTCATATGCTTTTTTGATATCCTGGCATAGAAGGTGGTATATAACTGGATAAAATTTTCCAACCTGCCTGGCAGAACGGCAGTTGGCCTATTCTTTAAGGACCCGGGACCAACACGGTCTATCAAAAATATACGCATCGAATTGAGAATCTTCTCCGTTTTTGCGTCGGTTGAAAAGAAAAGGTTACATAGGTACCTACTTACAGGCCGGCAAAGCAATAAGTATCTAGTGATAGAATGTCCATGGGCGGAAAGGAACATTTACCAATACCTAAATCGCGTAGCCTTACTACTGTTTTATATAAATCTTATAAAATTCTCGTGTCACTATGTTAGTTGCCTTACCATACGTCTTCTCCGAAACGGCTTGACCGATTTTTATGAAATAATGCATATTCAGTAGGTCTGAGAATTAGACCTATTGAATCTATTTTTCATATCCTTAAGAGATAAGGGTTGTCCACCGCTAACATTTATTTTTTATTTTTGGACAACATTTTTATTTTTTATAATGTGGCATAAAAATACATCATTTTCACCCTTCTATCACTAGTCTCTATTTTAGTTCTGCATTTTCTCGTCTGGGTCTGGTACCTTACATATTCCTGCCGCAACTAAGTCAGTGCTCGTCACTGTCGTGTTTCAATTTGGGGGGCAAGGTCACCGGTGACATTAAAACCGCGCCACAACGATAGCAAAGCACCATTAACATTTTTGGTGTCTATAGGCGATGGTTGTCTCTTTCCATCAGGAGAACCCGCTTGTTTGCTATCTAATTATATAAATAAAAATGTGTAAACGGTTGACCCTATGGGCCATCCCTGGAACTTCCCACTAAATTAATGTATTTTAAGCTCAAAAGAGTAAAAAATATAAGCAAAGATTTTTCAGTTCAAAGATCTATTTTGTTAAAAATGGCAGTATATTAATTTTTTAAATGATGTATATTTTGAAAACGATAATGGCATTCAACTCAATTTTTGAGATCTAAAATATTGCTTCAGCTTAATAATCGATAGGTTGATTTTATTTTTAATTTTCTTCATTTATAAATCCCAAATTGACCGATTTTGATTAAATTAACGGTATTTGAAACAGTTTTTAAAGGAGAAAAGCTGATAAGATTTTTATAACAATCGGTGAATTAACTTGAAAGTTATTTAAAAAAAGTTAAGTAAGTTTGCTAAAAACAACGTAATTTTAATATTTGAAAAGCTATAAGTTTTGATAATTAGATTTGATTTTGATTTTTAAACGGCAGTTGACGTAATTTTTTAGTATTAAAATATTGTAGAATATTAAAACATGATTGGTTAAAAAATTTCGAAGCTATGTCGAAAAAACACTTTTTTCAAAATTGTTTGTCAACGATTACTCCCAAACGGATAAACCGATTTTGATTTAGAGCAATTTATATATTAGACGTAGTTTTTTGAGGAACAGAGCTGATTCGATCGGTGAACTAACTTGAAAGTTATTTAAAAAAAGTTAAGTAAGTTCGCTAAAAACAACGTAATATTTGACAACGAAAAATCAAAATCGTAAATATTTGAAAAGCTATACGTTTTGATAATTAGATTTGATTTTGATTTTTAAAACGGCAGTTGACGTAGTTTTTTAGTACTAAAATAATGTAGAATATTAAAAAATGATTGGTTAAAAATTTCGAAAAAACACTTTTTTCAAAATTGTTCGTTAACGATTACTCCCAAACGGATATAACCGATTTTGAAGCAATTTATATATTAGACGTAGTTTTTTGAGGAACAGAGCTGATTAGTTTTTGTACTCAATCGGTACATAAGTCTGCAAGTTATATTAAAAAATATTGTTTCGCGAAAATTTTTCTTGGTGTTTTTTCAAATTTTCTCAAAATCTCCTGGATCGAATCGGTTCAAATTTCAGGTAATCTAAGTTGAGCGGAATCCGATCGAATGCCATTAACCGCGTTTCGATCGGTCCAGCCGTTCAAAAGTTATGAGATGTTTAGATACACACACACATACATACATACAGACATACTGACGTCATCGAGAAAATAGTCGGAAAAGGTTCCTAGGACCTCAAAACGTGAACATCTGGTGAAAGCTCGATTTTTGAAAATCGGATTAAAATCAGTAACTTTCTTATCTTACCTACGTATTGGGAAGTTAAAAAACGTCCGATATGTCAGACATCGGCAATAACGTAGGAAATGCCTACAGGTTGGCATGTTAAGCTTTTCTGCAAGATTACCAGCCATTTTTAAACTAAAAACATAAGTGACAATCACTGAATGCAGCAACTTTCACGGAACTAAACAAAAACAGTTAAATAACAAACTAGCACGAAATAAAACAAAAGTCAAAACACATAAACAAAGGAGAAATGTAAATGCTATACTTTAAGCAAAATAAAAAAGTATTCTAATGAAAAAGTGTTTTACCTTTAATTAACAGAATTTTTTTATCTGTGGTTTTCAATATCATTTTATTGGCGGATTTTATTCCGGTCTGAAATTCTAAATTCAAAATAACACAATGAACGCGGCCCTGAGAATGATTACTGAGTAAGAGTGAGCATGTCCTATTTCGGTCCCTGTTTACAGAGCATCACTGGCAGTTTGATTGAATTTCCTGTTTTTATATTTAGAATGTAGACCCCGTACCTAATAGATATTATTTTTATGGCGTAGGCTTATTGGTGCGTTGCTATGCATGTGGTGAGATGTTAATGCCCCTAGCATAAGTTTTCCGGCTACCATACCCATTAAACTGGACCGCGGCAGCGGCAGGATTAGTGAGACGTGGCAGAAGTCCACCACCACCTAGTAGCCACGATGGTGGTGATTAGTATATAGCCCATCGTTCGGCTTTTACAAAAAGCCTGGCAGAATGGCAGATGGTCTATTCTTCAAAATGGGCCTAAACCAACAAAGGGTGAATTACCCATAGTATTGTAAATATTATACTACTAGAAGAAAATTAAAATGTATAGATTTTTTTTTATACTTTCCATCGTCGGTACTTGGTGAAATTGCATCATATAGATTCTATAATATAAACACTTGTACTGTTTCACAAATGTAATTTAAATTTAATTTATTATAGTCACTTTTAAATTTACAGCCAACCGGTTTCGCCTATTAAAGCATCATCGTGGCTTTTACATTAACTTTTTACATTATACTATTTTAAAAACTTAAATATTTTACATACACAAAGTATACTTTGTGTATGTACACAAAGTATACTTTGTGTATGTAAAGAAATTTTTCAACGGGTTTTTTTAAGTTTCATCACGCCCGGTTCCCTTGCAAAGCAGGCAGAGTAAAACTAACGTTTATAGACTTTCCGGTTTACCACGATTCACCGATTTGACGGTTGGCGAGATAAGTGATGATTCCCATCGACGCATTTAGCGGATCTGATAATCACAACACTCATCCGACTTGGGGATTGAATCCGAGACCTCATTATTTGAGCCTAATAGGCTAACCCCGAGACCACGAGGCAACACGCGATTCGAATGCCGCGAACGATCGCAGAGACTCGCTAAAACGCGATGCAGCATCGATACAATCGCTAAAACCCGCGAGTTGGATGCTAATAGTAGCATGTGTGCCGCCTCTCATAGTCTTCACTCTTTATTTTTTTAATACTGAAAATTCTAGTTAAAACAATACTTAAATTATATCTGAAAACAGTACGTCATTCCTTGATTCCACACAGGCACTCAAACCCCCGTAATTTTTACCCCATTACACCGTAGCGGGGTGGTTATTCAATCAAGTGTTAAAACCCTTAAAGTGACCATTCCTATGGTTTCCTGGATCTACTACGTTTATACGTGGGGTAATTTGACTGAACTTGTTAAAATAACTATAGGTATGTTTAAACTAGTCCAATCTATAAAATGATGAGTTTTTTGCAATTGAATCTGATAATTCAGTTTAATTATTATGTTGTAAATTATTGTGTTTAAGTAAGTTAATTATATCTTATTCCATTTTGCAGTACAAATATTACAACTCAATTGTGAAATTTTTAAGTGAACAGGCGGTAAAAAAGTAAATTAGAATGTCTACTTAAGAACTTCCCCAATTTAGGGAAAGCTAAACATTGAACGTTAAGATGTGAAAGGTAAAAGAAAGTGAATCAAGGGAAATCAAGTTATTAAAACTTTCGTAAGGCACTTTGAGCTAAAACGGCTAAACACACGACCTATATGAGGTCCTTGATCAGGAGTCCTACATAGCGGTCGCAACAGGGAAGTCATCCTACGTACCTGGTAGGCAACTATATAACTACTAGAAAAAATATGACATGACGCTATATGAAATTATCAGCATAAACGCGAATAAGAAAACGTAATTTTACACACGTTTTTTTAAAAAAGCGTGTGTAAAATTAGGTACGTTTTTTATCCAAATACAAAATTTTATATCTTTCTTCTAGAGTTTTTAAACCAGCTGCTTCAACAACGTAAACGGTGTCATTGTGTTGTAGCTAAACTTCGAAGTATCAAAACCAAATTATGCAGTTTATGTGATAACATATAAACAATAATGGCGGCCTTAATTATTTTATACTCTTTTTTGCCAGGCTGTACATATACTAAAATAGCTCAATAGAACAATTCTTGTAGGTAAACAAGTAAGTGAACATCCATACTAATATTATAAATGCGAAAGTAACTATGTCTGTCTATCTCTTCTTCACGCTTAAACCACTGAACCGATTTGTATGAAATTTGGTTCAAATATAATTTGAGACCCGACAATTCCAGGATAAAATCTAATTAATGTCCTGGATAGTTTATATCCCGGAATTCCCAGGGGAACGGGAACTATATGGGTTTAATTTTTTTTAAAGATTTTAAAGATATGATTTTGAAAAGCTGTATATTTTGGAAACGATAATCGATTTTGATCTTTCGAATGGCATTCAACTCAATTTTTAAGATCTAAAATATTGCTTTATCTAAATAATCGATAGGTTGAAAAATTTCGAAGCAGTCAAAAATATTTTTTTTTCAAAATTTTCGTCACTGATAAATCCTAAACAAGTTGATCGAATTTAATTCAATTAACGATTTTTGACGCAGTTTTTAAAGGAGAAAAACTGATAAAATTTTGAAGTCAATCAGTGTATTGGCTGAATTATTTCAAAAAATATTAATAATTTTAATATTTGAAAAGCTGTAACTTTTGAAAATTATATTCGATTTTGATTTTTGAAACGGCATTCGACGTAGTTTTTTTTAGTACTAATATATCATAGCACCAAAAAACATATGGTTGAAAAATTTTGAAGTTATGTCGAAAAAATACTTTTTTCAAAATGTTTCGTCACAATTACTCCCAAATGGATTACCCGATTTTGATGAAATTTATGCACGTAGTTTTTTGGGGAATAGAGCTGATTACTTTTTGTACTCAATCGGTAGGTACATTAATCTGGAAGTTATAAACTTATATTACAAAAATACTGTTTCGCCAAAAATTTTTTTAGGATTTTTATAAAAATTTCTCAAAATCTCCTAGGCCGTCTTAGTTCAAATTTTTAGGAAGTCTAAGTTGAGTGGAATCCAATCGAATGCGTTCCGATCTGTCAACCGCGTTTCGGTCGGTCCAGCCGTTCAAAAGTTATGAGATGTTTACATACACACATACACACACACATACAGACATACTGACATTATCGTGAAAATAGTCGAAAAAGGTTCCTAGGACCCCAAAACCTGGAGATCTGGTGAAAACTCGATTTTCGAAAATCGGCGCAAATCAGTAACTTCCTTATCTTCATACGTAGCGGGAAGTTAACAATAACCTTCCATATTAGTAATAAAATGTGTTTCAAGGTAATGAATTCATTCTCGACCTTTAGTATTACTAAACATCGTATACATTAAATTAAAAGATGGCAGGCGCAAAAAATCGATATTAACGTAACATCGTAAAAAATCTTAGCTTCACAGCACCTAGGGCACCTGGGAAATGGTAGTATTAAAAGTGGATGATTTTTTTACATTATAATATAGGAAACAAGAAGCAAACTCCCCTTATGGAAAGATACAGCCATCGCCTATAGATATCAAAGAGGTTAATGGTGCGTTGCTTTCCGTGTGGCGAAATGTTAATACCCATTACATTATTTTACCAGCTATTTTACCCTTTAAATCCTACACGACTGTGACAAGCATGCACGCCAATGCGGCTCGAATAGCGAGACGTGGCCGAATTCTACCAATTAGTAGTAGCCAGGACGCGGACGGTGGTGACTAGTATATAACGCCTATCGTTCGCCTTTTACGAACCGCCTGGCAGATAGACAGATGGTCTATTCTTCGAAGTGACAACCTACACGAGAAAATAAATATAAAATCATGTTACTGTTGAATATACACTTTCTGTTACATATCGCAAAAAAATATTAATACAAATAATCATTCGATGGTCAAAATATGACCTAAACTTATAAATTAATTTTAGCTTTTTGTACTTCTTCTCCATATAAACATTAAATATGCCATGCATCAATCAGATAATCAAGCTCTTCCGTGCGCGCATTTTTTCTTAAAAGTACGTCCAAGGTCATTTGCCAGAAGCATGCTCGTCGCGACCCCTGCCATTCCATTGGACTGCAATTCTGGCACGAATAAGTACCGCAGTGCGGATTAGGGCGTCCCCTGGAGGCGACGCGTACCGATCCGCCCCCGTCGGTACGAAAAGCGGCGGATGCGGCGATGGGGGCCGCCACCCATCACGCCAGGCCCGAATAGGCGAGTCGAGGGGAGCAGAGTGCCAAATAGGCACGTGGAATGTAAGAGGTAGGTTGGAAGATAAGATGCATGAATTGATAGATGTAATGAATGAGAGATGCCTGGATGTTTTGTGTGTAACAGAGACTAAGCGTAAAGGTAGTGAAACCTCTGATCTCCCCGGTGGCGTGATGGCTCTGTGGTCTGGTGTGCCCCAGAGCGATCATGCTGGCGCCGGAGTAGGTATTCTTCTATCATCACGCTTAGTCTCTGGTCTGAAAGATTATGGGATGGCTGGCCCGAGACTTCTCTGGGTCCGGATCAAACTGGGAATCACGAGAGTCTTTTTGGTCGCATTATATGCACCGGTAAGCTCTTCGTCACCCAGTGACCTGGAAAAATTTTGGGATTCTGTAAGGGATGTTCTGGATATGGTTGATGACAATGAAAGAGTCATTTTGTGTGGTGATTTGAATGGATAGGTCGGGACTAAGCGGCCTGGTTTCGATGCCGTACTTGGTCCGTATGGTGACAGTAGAGTGAACGACGCCGGTAAGCACATTGTGGATTTATGTGTGGAAAGGAATCTTCTTGTGGCTAACACAATATTCCCTCATAAGGACATACATTTGTACACATGGAGAAGGAATGACCAAAAGAGTGTGATAGATCTGATTTTGATTGATAGTAGACTCCACAGTTGTATAATGGATACGCGCGCCTACAGAGGTCCCAATCTGGAAACAGACCACTATTTGGTAGTAAGCCGATATAGGGCTCTGTTTAAGAAGTGGAGGCATTGGCGACAACGTGTTCCATTCGGAGAGCTTGAAAGGATAAAGAGCGAAAAGTTGCAAGATCCGAGTATAAGGAGTATGTATGAGATTCAAGTTCGAGATAGGTTGGCGAAAGTGAACCTACCGGACTTGGATGTAGACGAATGTTGGAAAGCTTTGAAAGATAGTATGATAGTAGCCGCGAAAGAAGTATGTGGTAGTGCAAAACTGTGCAAGTCAATGGAAGGTGATGCATGGTGGGATGATGAAGTGAAAGCTGCGATTGAAAAAAAGAAGAAAGCATGGCTAGACTATGTATCATGTTTGCACGCGAATGATAGTATGAAAGACAAGAAGAAATAGTTATATCGTTGTTGTAAGAATGCCACTAAGACCTTAGTGAAAGAAAAGCGTGAAAGAGAATGTTTGAAAGTGGAACAGAGACTGGCGAGCAACTTCGAGGCAAACACCAAACTTTTTTGGAGGGAGGTGAAGAAGTCTAGGAGTTGTTCGGCAGCCTTCAGAATGAATAGGATTAAATCTAAGGATGGTGACATTCTTACAAGCACAGAAAGTGTGTTAAAACGATGGAGTGAATATTTTGGAGATATGTATGATGCTGTTCAGGACGCTGCCTCCGTCTCTGACTCAGTTAGTGATTCAGAGACGGTGGAAGCATGCCAGGACATTACTATGCAAGAGATCGTATGGGCGATAAGAAGTATGAAAAATGGAAAGGCTGCGGGAATAGATAAGGTGACTGATGAGACGATCAAATACGGTGGTCCTGCCGTCTGGGACTCTTTTTGGGTCCTCTGCAATACATGTTGGAGGACCGGTAGAGTACCCGAAGACTGGCGGCGCGTGGTCATCGTGCCCTTGTATAAAGGCAAGGGCTCACGTATAGACTGCAACAGCTATAGGGCCATCAGTTTGATCAGCTTAGCATCAAAGGTGTATGGTAAGATCATTGAAAGGAGAATGCAAGGGAAGTCCGAGGGAATGTTGTGGGAGGCACAAGGGGGTTTCAGATCTGGAAGAGGATATATGGATCAAGTTTTCTCACTCCGCAACATCGTAGAGAAGCATCTGGCTGTCGGCCAGAAGGTTTTCTGCGGTTCTGTGGATTTGGAGAAAGCGTTTGACAGAGTTGTGCGAAAAAAACTTTGGGACATTTTACCCAGTTATGGGATAGATGGGCGTCTGCTGCGTGCTTTGCAATGTACTGGGATTGCAAAGCATGTGTGCGAGTGGACGGCAACATATCGCCCTGGTTCGATGTCAATATCGGCGTCAAGCAGGGTTGTGTGTTGTCAGCTCGTCTGTTTATTCTATATCTGGATAAGTGTCTCCAAAAATTGAGGTCATTGAATGTGGGAATGCGCATGAGTGATCTAGTGGTGAACTGCCTGCTTTATGCAGATGACGCTGTACTTCTAGGCTCAACTCCATCTGAGCTGCAAACACTGATCACAATTATGAATGAGGATTGTAAGAGTATGGGCTTACATTTGAATGCGAAGAAAACTAAAGTTTTAGTATTTGAAAGAGAAGCAACCAGAACGGACGTAAGGGTTGTGGTAGATGATGTAGTGCTGGAACAAGTGGATGAGTTTGTATATCTTGGATGTGCTTTTAGCAGGGATGGAAGGTACACCGCTGATGTTGAAAGAAGAGTGTGTGCAGGGAACAGAGTGAATGGAGCGTTAGGGAGATTATTAATAGCACAATTTTAAGTCAGGGTGCCCGTCTAGCTCTGCATAATCATGTGCTTATCCCAACGCTACTGTATGGAAGTGAGAGCTGGGTATGTCAGAAAGGGCATGAAAGTAGAATCAACGCGGTTGAGATGAGGTCGCTAAGAAAAATATGTGGTGTGACACTCGCGGACCGGGTTCGTAATGTCGAAGTGAGAGAGAGGTTAGGTTTGAAAGAAAGTAAAGATGAGAAAGGACATGCTCCGTTGGTTCGGACATGTAGAAAGAATGGTAGATGAAAGGTTAACAAAACAGATATACAATGCGAATGTGGAAGGATGTAGGTACCGGGGAAGACCAAGACTGACATACCACGATCAGATTGATCGAGTACTGTCCGAATGTGGTGTCAAGAGTCTTCGCAACCGGCGTTTGTGTATGAAGAGAGTGATGAATGTGGAGGAAGCGAGACAAGCCTGCAAGGATCGTGATGTATGGCACTCGGTTCTCTCTGCCTACCCCGTAAGGGACCTGGCGTGAAGATATGAATGTATGTATGCGTCCAAGGTTTTCGCTTCACGTATACAGGTTAAGAGACTATAATATTATGACACACAATTAAGTGTAATTAAAAAAGGTGTTTTTTTTATATCATAAGACAACAAACAAGCAGATAGGTCTCCTGATGGAAAGAGTCAGCCATCGCCTATAGACACCAAAGATGTTAATGGTGCGTTGCTATCTTGTGGCGAGGTCTAATGCCACATGCATAAGTTTACCGGCTACCTTACCCTCCAAACCGGAACACGACAGCGACAAGCACTGACGCTATTGCGTCAGGAATAGGTAAGGCGGTGGTACTAGACCCGGGCGAGACAATGCAGAACTCTACCACCTAGTAGCCACGATGGTAGTGACTCCATAGCCAATCGGTCGCCTTTTACGACCTGCCTGGCAGAACGGCAGTTGGCCTATTCTTCAAAGGAGGCCGGGATCAACACGGCGAAGTGTGTCAATATTATTGAACTAACCCCATTCAATTAACCCCAAAGTAAGCAAATTATTTGCTTGTGTTATGGGCGTTAGAAAAATAAAAACGTGTGTGTGAAACATACGGTAATGTGTAATAGGTATTTTTTATAAATTTAATTCTAATGAATAATTATATAAAAAATATTAACTTTCTGCACTTCTCCATATAAACTAACTAATATCTGGTTGACCGAGCTTTGCTCCGTTTTTCACATATTTTTGGAACCGATCTTTTCTTGGACCTTGAACCTTGATAAATCGATTCCTATAGAATATATAAATTTTTTTCTGTACCCGGTTGACCGAGCTTTGCTCGGTTTTTCACATACCCATATATATCTTGGGAACCGAGGTTTTCGATCGATTTATCAAGAAAAGCTCGGTTACCTTGATAAATCGATTTCTTGAACCGAAAAGCCCCTAATTTGTGACTTTCATGAAAATCATTGGAGCATATATATATATATATATATATATATATATATATATATATATATATATATATATATATATATATATATATATATATATATATATATATATATATATATATATATATATATATTATATGGAGCATATATATATAATATGATTATCAGTAATAAAATAATTCATAATCCACATAGATGCAATCTGATTTTTCTATATGTATATATATATATATATATATATATATATATATATATATATATATATATATATATATATATACAAACAGATTTCATACTCCATAAGCCGCGCAATTTTCGTAAAAAGGGTGCAAAATTTTTACTTCACTTAATTAATATAACGCCACGTAATAACACACATGGAAGATTATCTATATAATAACACGTGGAACAAAAACTTTGCCCCCTTTTCAGACAAATTACTCGAACGGTTGAATATGAAAGTAAAGTTTACATTGCGTAAAAGTGCTGAACCCTAATATTTTAATGTTTTGGTTGGTCGAGTGGTTAGCAACCCTGACTACGCAATCGGCGGAACTCGGGTTCGATCCCCGACAGGGAGAAGCATTTATGTGATGAGCATAGATGTTTGTATTTCTGGGTTTGGGTGTTTATTATGTATGTTACAGTATTTATATATAATGTATTTCTTTGTATTAGTATCTTTGACTAACACCCACAACACAAGCAAATAATGTGCTTACTTTGGGGTTAGATCATTAAGTGTAATTTGTCCCGTGAATATTATTTATAATTATTTATTTATTATTAGAAATACAATAAATTAATAAAAATAAACATCACACACACTATTCATGTAACATACTTAATAATAATTCGCACCTCCGCTCAAATAAATAATTCAAAAAATCGTAAAAATCACTTATTGCACCGTTCGTATCGTATTATGCCATAGTTTTATCTCGAATGGTGATCTACTGTTTTCAATGATTTGATACTACATATATGACGTTAGTGCCGTTGGGCGGAAAAGCGAAAAAAAGGCAGGAGCAACTTTAAACCCCTTTTACTCGAGAATCGTTTTTGTGACTTGTGACACTATTTGAGCGGAGGTGCGATACATAAACGTAGGTATGCTATTTTCTTTACAGCTAAAATATCTATTGTCTATAAACTTAATATATCATAGGCAAGATAACTGGAATTATTACGAAGCAATATTTGAAAAATAAAAAAGTACTTTTTTTGCCCACCCGGCCAACGTTGTTATGCTATATAAATTATTGAAACAAAAATAGGCGTTTATCGTAGAGGGTTGAAAATTAAGGGTTTTATATACTTTTTAATACTGTATCATAAAAAAATAAATAACAAAAAAAATATAAAAAATAAAATAAAAAATGTAGGGGTGGACTACCCTTAGCATTTAGGGGTAAGAAAAATAGATGTTGG
The DNA here is from genome assembly GCA_036924255.1 of Apodemia mormo. Taxonomy (NCBI): domain Eukaryota; kingdom Metazoa; phylum Arthropoda; class Insecta; order Lepidoptera; family Riodinidae; genus Apodemia; species Apodemia mormo. The sequence goes on along the minus strand of JAUPFN010000019.1, from coordinate 11,354,608 downwards.
CCGATTCTCAGACCTACTCAATATGCTCATAAAATTTCATGAGAATCGGTCAAGCCGTTTCGGAGGAGTACGGGCACGAATATTGTGACACGAGAATTTTATATATAAGATTTGAGAATTTGTTTTTCATTGTTTAAATAATATGCTTATAGGTCAAAGGGTAAGCATATATTAAACTTACGGGGTCACCGAGGAGAGGAAAAAACTGACAAGGCCCTTAGTACAACGAACTGAACACAAAGACAGGTTCTCGAACACGACCATGAACCGCATATACAAGGCGGAGGAAGACTACGAGATAACCGATGTCTACGAAGGATACATAATATACTCATTGTTCACTTCTTTGTATTATTATTCAGTGTGTATACATAGATGTATATGGTCGTTAATTTTTTTTTTTTGCGACGCCTCCTAAAAAGCTTTTTTATGATGAAAAAACAACGGGGATTTTTTTTAATTCAAAACAACACGATCTAAGTTCATTTTTGGGTATAATATTTTTTTTATTTTTTATGTTTGTTATTCAGAACACAGTCATTATTCCCCGTTTTGGTCCGGGTCCCCTGAAGAGTAGACTTATTGCCGTTCCGTCAGACAGGTCGTAAAAGGCAATCGATTGGCTATAACATTGTGAAAACTAGTTTTTTTTTATATCATAAGATAGCAAACAAGCAGATGGGTCTCCTGATGGAAAGAGTCAACCATCGCCTACATCAAAGGTGTTAATGGTGCGTTGCTATCTTGTGGCGAGGTCTAATGCCACATGCATAAGTTTACCGGCTACCTTACCCTCCAAACCGGAACACGACTGCGACAAGCACTGACGCTATTGCGGCAGGAATAGGCAAGGCGGTGGTACCAGATCCGGGCGAGACAATGCAGAACTCTACCACCTAGTAGTCACGATGGTAGTGACCCGCATAGCCAATCGGTCGCCTTTTACGACCTGCCTGGCAGAGCGACAGTTGGTCTATTCTTTAAAGGAGCCCGAAACCAACACGGAGAAGTGGCAGAGTTTCGCAACGTCTCGCCCGGGTATTTGACACCAATGCCTTTTGTCATCCTTGCCGCAACAGCATCAATACTTGTCTTTGTCTTGTTCCAGTTTTGAGGGTAAGGTAGCCGATAAACTTATTAAAGTGGCAAAAGTGGCAATAACACCTCGACAATATCATCTGTGGCGTCTATATGCGATGGTTGCCTCCTCTCATAAGGAAAATAATCTGCTTGTCTGCTACCTTATGTTTGTCGTGGTATAAAACGAGATATAAGTTATTCTCGTTGGTCAAACCTCTAATTTATCGCGTTCGACATTATATAACACTGTTTATCGTTAGAAATATGCGATAATCGTTAACAGCTTGGTAAATTCCTTCGATTGGGATAACCGCAGGGTTATCAAGTATCTTACAATGCGCAATATCGTAATTGTTCAGTTATTGCAAGACACGGAATAACCTTGTATATTAGTGGGAGTCGTTGAACTCGTTCACGCTTGATTATTGTTGGTACTATGACATCCGAAAAAGTGAATCGTGGTGATTCAGAAAGCCTATAAACCTTCGGTTCACTGTCTTCCCGCAAGGGAACCAGAGCGATGATATTTTTTCTTAAATCCCGTATATTAAATGACTTACTTTCACTTATTTTCACGCCGTTATGTAGATTTAATTTCAGTGTGATTTTAATCATGAACTAGGATTATTATGCTTACCTAGATGTTATTATAGAACCAAACGACATTATATTATTGCTGTTATAGAACAAATAGCTAACCCGCGCAGCTATTAGTTCTATAAAAGCAATGAGCAAGCAATGAAAATTTGTATGAAAAACTATATAGTTTTCCATACAAATTTTCGTCGCCTATTTTAGCCTCTTAAGTGAAAGAAAAAACTAGCCTATATTTGTTTCTGGCTCTTTAAATATATCCATGTCAAACTTTATCAAGGTCGGTTTTGCCGTAATAGCGTAACAGACGGAGACTTTCGCATTTAAATTATTAGTATGGATTGTTATTGTAAACACCAAGTGGTAGGTCTACGGTGAATTACTCGGGCTATTTATTTTATTTATTTAATAGAATAGTTAATAAGCAGATGGTTCTCCTGATGGAAAGAGATAACCATTGATCATAAACACCAAAGATTTTAATGGTGTTGCTGTGCGTTGCGGGGTTGAAATGTCACATGCATATTATGTTTACCGACTAACTTATCCGAAAGAAGTAGATTTATTTACACATGTGGTAGAGTTCAGAACTGGTACCACCACCACCAGATCTATTCTAGCTGCATTAGCGTCAGTGTTAGGGTTGTAAGCGGCTCAAAATCTTCCAGTCTTAAATTTGAGACTCGAGTCATTTTATATAACTCGAGACTATTAATCTCTCGAGTCCTTAGTCTTTTAGTCCTTTGAGTTCAATACTGAATTGTTTTATACTTAAAATCACTTGAAGGTAAACAATGGCTTCATACATTTCTTGCAAAGGTATTTATAATCGATTTATCTAAATATATTTCTCGAATCGAAAGTAAACATAGTACTAGCCCGTAATCATGAATCAAGTATTTTTTAAAACTCAAAGACTTGAGCTGGACTCAGACTCGAGTATTTGAAAATAATTGAGTCTTCAAAAAGAACCATTATTATAGGACTTCAAGACTCAATTCTTTTACAACACCAACGGTCGCGGTGTCTGTCAGTATCGTAATATTGCCACAAACGCATGGCGTTCAGTGATGGGACTCGAGTCGTGTTTCACTCGAGTCACACGAGTAGCTTTTATTATACTCGCACTCAAGTAAAATATATGATAACTCTGATTACGTGTGACTCGAGTCAACTCGAATAACTCGGACCAAGTGTAATAATTACAAATAGTACGTAGTTCTGTACGTTGTTTTAAAATACGCGTATATTACACGTATCTTCACTCGAGTGAAAATTTTGTGTGGCGAGTAACTCGAGTGAAAAAAGACACTCGAGTCCCATCTTCACTCGAATGGCACTCGAGTAAATCAGTTTTAACTGGCAAGTGACTCGAGTGAAAAAAAGCCACTCAAGTCCCATCACTAATGAGATTATATCTTTGTACGCGGATCAACATTGATACAACTAGTGTTCAATGCTGCTGGTTATCTCTTGCCATCAAGAATGATATCTGCCTGTTTGCTATTCTAGGATATAACAGCATCATCACACCCGGTTTCCTTACGGGGTAGACAGAGTAAACTGAACGTCTATAGACTTTGCAGTTCATCGCGATTCACCGGTTTGTCGGTTGGTGAGATGAGTGGTGATCCCATCGCCGCATTTTACCGATCTCATAACGATTATTAATACATATTATTTCTAGCGATAACCACGACCGTCGGATTTGCGTATTCATTCTAGGCACGAGGGTGGTAACACATCACCCCGTCAGACTCCGAGCTGCTACTGAGATTTTGGATTTTCGGGAAAACCCTCGAAAAACCTTAGAAACACTTTTACCCAGCCCGGGGATCGAGTCCGGGACTTTACGATCTGTGCCGAAAAGGCTAACCTCAGACCATGATGCAGTCTCTATGATATATAAAATTATTAATATTAAAATATGTACAATAAATTACTGTTGTCTTCAAATAAAATCACGCCATTATGTAGATTGTATCTTTACTCTTTAGTATGTCAGTAATAGTGAATTACGAATTTAGATTACTGTACTTACTTGGATTTTGTTAAAATGAAACGAAACAACCTACTTAATGCTAAAGAAAGCCGAAGATTTAAATAAAATATTAACTTCTTTACTTTATGAGTAGGTATTAAACTGGTAAAATAAGAATAAGAAAAATAAAATAAGGAAACACTATCCGCCCCATTAATAATCTTATTATTTATACTAAATCTGGAAAAGTTTAAAAATAAGAACTTCGTGAGCACTGTGATTTGTGAAACAATAGTTAGTAAAATTATTAATATTATTAATATAATATAATTATATATAATTATTTAGTACCTACATATTTATTATTACTCATTTGAAACAGAATATTTTAATTATTGCAATATTTTATCTAAAACACACTCTTATACTGTCTCACAATTAGGATTTCACACTTATTGTTGTCAAACAGAAAAAGCATTTTATTAAAATATTACGTTGAAATGGAGTTTTACCAAGCACCGATGAAAGTCTAATATTTAATATAGGAATCAAATAATATCATAAAATAATTAATAATGATGACAATCAAATATTACATTAAAACTATTCGAAAAAGAATATTTAACATTTTTATCTTTATTTTTCAAATTCCTGTAATTTAACAAAAAATCTATGTACTTAGTGGGTTTTTCATGACATTTCACAGCAGTCTTAATATTACTTAGGCCAATAACCTCATTGACACTTAGTTTGAATGTCAAGTCAGGTAATTTGTCCTAAAGTTTTTTTAAGAAACACTTTTGTTTAAGACTAACATTAGCTGCATTAACCTCTGCCTATTTATTCGATATAAATGAGTGACTTTACTTAATTTACTTTAAATTCTCGCATTATGCATTGAAAGAAAGTTATATTTTAAGACATGTCAAAGTAACGCTAAAATAAAAAAGCCAAGTGCTATAAGGGGTCCTGGTAGCCTTGGGCTGTCTTTTCTCAATATGCAAGAGACAGTTAAGAGGAGAAACACTAATTTATTACATAAAACCTCTTCAAAGCTTAATAATAAGACGGACCGTGTTAAAGAAGACAAGTTGCGTTAAAAATGTGTCGCAAAGGTGGTAACTAACAAAAATCTAGCAATAATCACTAGCCATTCAAATAGGAAGTATGAAAAAGTAATACTTTGAATAGTGAGTACTTACCAAATGGCCTCAAAAGGTGGTGGAAATGGCACACCTGCATTATTCCGTACAGTTTAAGCTGCCGCCACCGCTGCTCTGCCACAACTCAGTCTGTTCAAAGGGTTCACTAATTATGGCGTGTGACTAGCATTGTGACACACCGTTATGTACTGACCGGATCATGCATGTTGAAAGAAACAAAAATGCAAATTATACAGCTTCAAGCAGTGCGTGGGTTCTGTACATACAGCACTATCTAAAACACCACTTAGTAAGAAAATTGCGAGCTCATTATTAGAAGAACTCACATTTACAAGGGCTGCTTTTCTTACGGAGGGTTTGCATTGGAAATTCAGTCGCTAACTTGTGATTGAACATCTGTATATCCTTATTCTTACTGACTGTATGGTATCACTGAAATACAAGTACATTTGGTATTGTCTGTATACGAATCAATTTTAATATATATGCCACCATTAGTTGCAATATTTAAAGCGAAACGAGTTGTACGAGACGTATTGATTTTCGTCGTACCGTCGCGATAGACACTCAGTTACTTGTTCACATTTTCAACGCCGCAAAGAGACGCGAATATCAATTAGCGAATATGATAAGACACTAAATTAAACATTACTGTTTGTAATATTCTGAGACGGTACAGGAGGTCCCCGGCTTAACGGCACATGGACATAGCACGCACATAAGCGCGCGCACCTCGTGTTGGTGTGAGGGGTGCGCGCACACAAGCGCATTACAACCCTTGATCAATATTCGCCCCCAATCTTCTAGTTCGTAACTTTTATGATTTCGTTAATGAAACTGTTACCCTTCGTTTACTTTGCGTCCGAAATTTTTATTTAACGTTAACCATGCAGATAAAATATATACAGACTAATAAAATATTGCTATGTGGTCTGTTAGATAGCCTACTCGGCTAAGAGTATGAGGCCACTGATTCGATCCGCGGTTGAGTAAAAAATGCTATCTATTGGTGTTATCGAGAAAAAATTCAAGCACGGGTAGCTTTGAGTCTGGTGGTAGTGTGTTAGCCCCATCTTGCATAAAATAAGCGCGTAAAGCTATCGGTTCGGGTTATTGCAGAAATTATAGTTGTTTTAGTTGCAAAATATGGCGATTGGGATTACTATCCTCGTCAATTGGCGACAAAACGGTGAATAGCGGTGATTGTTTATTGACGGCTATTAACATTTGGTTTACTCTACCAAGCCCGCAAGGTAACCGGTGTAATATAAATTTATGTACCTGCTAACAATAGAAATATTTGAAAATTCCAAAAATGCACGTCTCATAACGCTCATTTAATTTAAAAAATAATTAATTTTCTAATTTTTAATTAATGTTGTGGGTACTTTTTATATCAGTAAATAGCAAACAAGCAGATGGCTCTCCTGATGGAAAGAGAAACCATCGCCTACAGACAATAAAGATGTAAATGTTGCGTTGCTATGTGTGGCGAGATGGCAATGCCACATGCATAAGTCTACCGACTTTCTTACCCTCCAAACCGGAACACGACAATGACAAGCATTGACGCTATTTCAGCAGGAATAGGTAAGGCGTTGATACTAAATACTCGGCCGAGAAGTTGCGCAACTCGCCTATGTGGTCTAGTGTGGTAAAGTAGTCTTCGTGGACCAGGGGTTCCGTGTCGGTGTTGATCACATGAGATCTCGGGTTCCATTTCCGAGTCGGGCAAATCAAAAATTTGTTTTTTAGTTTTTTTAATAAAAAACAATACTGCCCGGGATTAGATAAGTACCCGGTTGGCGATAGGCTTGTCACCCATCACATTGTGGGACTTAAGTGTCTTCGTCTAATCGTGGGTGCACTGGTTGTACCTCTGCCTACTTCTTCGGGAATATAGGCGTAATAAATTTATAAATTACTAGATATTACTCTGCATTCCTTTGCGTGATCCATCTACATAGTTCCTTTTACTCATTCAGGAAAAAAGTAGCTTACAGTCTTCCTCGTGAATGTAGCTATCATACACAAAAATATTTTTTCAAATGCTGCTTCATCCAGAGATTTTTTTAAACCATAATATAGCAAACAAGCAAAGAGTTCTCATGATGGAAAGAGACAACCATCGGCCGTAGACATAAAATTTTTTAATGGTGCGTTGCTATCAATGTGGCGGGGTCTTGGTCTTAATCTTAATGCTGCATGCATAAGTTTACCGACTACTTTACCCTCGAACTCGGAACACGACACTAACAAACACTGAAGTTATTACGGCAGGAACCGTAAAGACGGTGGAACCAGACCTGCGTGTGACAATGCAGAACTCTACCACCTAGTAGCCGCGATGATAGTGACTCGCAAAGCCAATCGTTCGCCTCTTACGAACCGCCTGATAGAATGGCAGACTGTCTATTCTTCGAAGCGGGCTAGGACAAACACTGGGAACAAAAAACAAATAAACAATCAAAAAACTGTTGAGCATATGTTACATATTATTAATATTTTCTGTGTGCAACCAAGAGTAAAATAAATAAAATAACAGATTAAGAAATAAATATTATCACGCCGCGTCCTAACGTTGTAGGCACATTAAAAACGTCAAAAAAGTTTGAGTTTACAAAAGAATTAACTGCTTTTCGTCAGGTGAGTTGGGAATACTCATCATCATTTCCCAACACTAACGATTATTGCTTCGTATTGTTATTACAAAAAAAAACATTCATCTACAGTGCTGGATTAACCTATAAGTAAATCAAGCAATGCATAATACGTCACGTCTTGTACTAGAAACAGTTCCAAAAAAAAATATTTTAGCACATGAGAGGTTGAGTGAGGATTGAGAAATGAATTAAAATTTACATTGCGGAGGAGTGCAGTAACCAAATATTTTTTTAATAAAATGCATTAGAAGTGCAAAAAATTAATAAAAATAAACATTACCCACACTACATTCATTTGACATACATGATTTTTTTTATAGAAGAGGGGGCAAACGAGCAGGAGGTGCACCTGATGGTAAGTGATCACCGCCGCCCATGGACATCTACAATACCAGAGGTCTTGCAGTTGCGTTGCCGGCCTTTTAAGAATGAGTAAGCTCTTTTCTTGAAGGCCCTCAAGTCGTATCCGTTTGGAAACACCCCTGCCGGTCCACAATAAAGTAGTGCGAGGCAAAAAGTGCCGTGAGAAACGCACAGTTGTGGATTTCCAGACATCGAGATGGTGAGGATGGAATTTCAAATTTTGTCGCGATGTCCGATGATGGAATTCGGCGGCAGGAATTAATCCAAATAACTCGTCGGAACACTCCCCATGAAAGATACGATAGAAGACAGAGTGAACCAACATCTCTGCGCAATGCCAAAGAGTCAAGCCGTTTCGAAATAGCCAGGTCGTCAAATAATGATAATTTACACACACACACACACACACACATATATATATATATATATATATATATATATATATATATATATATATATATATATATATATATATATATATATATATATATATATATATATATATATATAATATATATATAATTGTCTTTAAAATATATATAATTTAATAAAATATGTTAAGCACTTTGCGTTTTAAAATTTTAATTTAGCGCGAAAACGATCCGGACTGTCACGGCGTCCTGATGACATCACGCTGTTGTAATACATATTTACATTATATACTCTATGATTTCATTGAAAATGGCAACATCAAGATGACATTTTACCACGGCGTGACATAACGCTTCCAGATTTGCGTACACTATCACGAGTGTCTATTATAGTAAGGGCGCCTAAGAAGCAAGAGGGGATTTTAGTATTTACTCGAGCGCAGTAGTTTAACATAAAGGAAGTACCTCGTATACTTTTGAGGCTCTCCAGCAAATATAAACCCTATATATAGAGTTGGGTGACTAGATCAAAAGATAACAAATTCCGATAAATCAGACGCGCTCGAGAATGTCAATTGTCAAGACAACGTTTTCTTTGTAACTTTGTGACCCTCGCACTCCCTTACGCTACACTTGAATCGTCAGATTTTCTAAATTTTAGTTCGCAATTAACCCAACATACCTTAATCTGACGCGCTTCAGTGTTTCCATGTCAATGATTTTTTCACATTTATTTATTTTTAACTGTAAATTTTTTGCCCACCATCGAAATGAAAAAAATTTATAACCTTTTATTTCACGTATAATTTAATCTACAAAATCCAATAGGTCTCTACAATGCTCAAGTAAAGCTTCTTTTCTTTCTTCTTCTAAAATCTTGGCCTACCTTAATATTATTAATTCTTATCTTTTATAATATGATGAGCATTAATTGCCGTTTAGTTTATTATCGTGAAGCTAAATTAATTATGAATATGCAATAAAAATTGTGTTACTAGGCGTTGTGAATTAGAAATCTTCGTAAATTTTGTTCTGCCAGGCAGGTCATAAAAGGCGACCAATTGGCTATGCGAGTCACTACCATCTTGGCTACTAGGTGGTAAAGTTCTGCATTGTTTCGCCCGGGTCTGGTACCACCGCCTTACCTATTCCTGCCGCAATAGCGTCAGTGCTGGTCACTGTCGTGTTCCGGTTTGGAGGGTAAAGTAGCCGGTAAACTTATGCATGTGGCATTAGACCTCGCCTAATGATAGCAACGCACCATTAACATCTTTGGTGTCTATAGGCGATGGTTGACTCTTTCTACCAGGAACCCATCTGCTTGTTTGCTATCTTATGACGTAAAAAAAAATAAGAAATAAAAGTTGTGGGTAATATTAGCTGGCATTGCATTGACATTAAAAAAAATTATAATGTATGTAATACTATCTTGTGAGAATAATTTTTAGCAGATTTTTTCTCTAGGATAGAACATGACAGGATGAGAATTACAGAAGTGTCTCCATGTTGGGCCAGGCCTCCTTTGAAAAATAGACAATCAGCCATTTTCCCAAGGATTTCGTAAAAGGCAAACAATTCGTTTTACAAGTCGCCAACATTGTGATGCCCTGACTAATTCATCTGGGTTTATGGTACCACAACCTTACCTATTTCAGCTGCAATCGCATCAATGTTTGACATTGTCGTGTTTCAGTTTGGAGAGTAAGGTGATCAATAGACTCATGAATGTGGTATTACCATCCCGACACATGGATAGCAATGCGCCACTAACACCTTTGGTGTCTATAGGCAGTGATTTCTCTTTTCATTAGGAGAGCCATCTGCTTGTTTGATACCTAATAATATATAAAAAAACTGACCTAAGAGAGTTATCAGTAGAACTCTACCTTGTAGTAGTTATAAGGGCAGCGTAAAGTTTGAAATTCAATTATTTATTATGCTATTTTTGGATTCAAAGATCCTTTGCAACACTAACCAAATTGTTCATGGTACTATACGTACAACATAATAGAGTTTTGCAAGTCTTGCCCAGGTTTTGAAGTGATAATTATCAAGATAAATATAAGCTGAAAATTATCTTTGATGAGTAATGGTGTGACTGATATATTAGTATTCGCTAAGATATTAGTAATATTGAAAGGATTTGTGGATTCGTGGATTAGTAATCCGGCGAACTGTAATATGCTAATATTTCATATTCGCCTAATCTCTGTAACGGCTATCCAAAATGAATCGGTTAATATCATTCGGAATAGTTCGGATTCACTAAATTGGCGCCAATTCAATATTCGACCAAATATTAGGAACTATTCGAACGAATATCAAATACTCTGAATCATGAGAAAAATAACGGATATATATTACTCAAAAAAACTTGTATTATATACCAAGTAACATAACAGTTAGTAATTAAAATTCATCTGAGGGAAGGTGAAAGCATGAAAATATTATTTTTAACATTTCTCGACGAGGATTATTCTATTTTTAACAGTATAAGACAACAAGACTATTAGTTACTCAATCTGTAATTAATAAATAATATGTGTCACAATCAACTTGCTAATAAAGCAAGTATGTCGCAAAATTAATATATTATTTTATAAGAACTAAACTAGTATAGTTTTGCAGATAAAATTATATAAATATGTTTTACAATGGAGTTTTACCAAGTGCTGACGATATGCAGTGTTGAAAGAATAAAAGATTACCTTGATTGTGAAAGGTGTATAATTTATTTACTAAACTATTTATTTCTAAGATAAATAATGATATGTAAAACAAGTTAAAAAATTACTTGGCTTATATTCTATTTGATAATTATCGGATAATCACGAAAATTATTGTGAGAATCATAATTATTGTTGTAATCAAGGAGCTTATATCTTGACAATTTCAAACCGGGTTCAGTAACACCACTTTACCTACTCCTGCCAGGATAATATCCATATTTGTCACTTTCGTGTTCTGATTAAGTGATGATAATATTTGGTGAACTTGCATAGGTTACCGGTAGTACTTTAAAAAAAATGTTGATGCGTTAAAATAACTTGCAAAAAGTTTTATTGAATAAAGTACTTCTAATTTCTTATTTCAGGTGACTTTACATCATTTTAAAATAGCAACTTAATATTAACAACTTTATAGGTAAGGTACAGTCACCAAAATTCATCCCCGGACCTAATTTCATCCCCGAGGGTTTCCTTTTTTTCTCTATCACATCATCTAATTTTAATGCCTCGAATCTATAGCTAGTTTCGTCAGTTGGCCCCTGCAAAAGTTTTGCTTCACATCGTAGTTCCTCTGTTAAGATATTTAAAAGGAAAAAACCATTCGAGGTGAGTTTTTAATTGAAATATTATCAGTAGTTTTCAAATATTGATGGGTTTGATTTATTGAAACAACAGTTTAAACAAAATTTATTGTCATTGCTTCAATTTAAATGGATTGTAAATTACACAACAAAAACAAAAAAAAGTGATGTCATAACTTCGGTTATGACCTACCTAAGCTACATAACCTAAGTTATGACATCACCTTTATTTTGAGTAATGGAGGTTAATAAGACAATTTCAAATATTGTTCCCTTACATGAGCCTAGTACCACCCCCACAGATAATATTAAGCTCACTGCAACTTACCACTGCACATAACTGTAAAATTAATTTCCGTGACTGTTTCCTATATTTACTTATTAATCAACAAAAAACCTGAGGCTTAATCAGTTCGACATGTATGTATGTAATTGTTGGAATTGGATAATATTTGAGTATGATGATCTATTTTGGCGTCCAAGCATGTGCACTAAATTTCGTAAGTGTATGTATGTTTGTCCACAAATTTCTCGAGAACCAACAGCCATGTCGAGATATTTTTAACTATTTAAATCAGATATATTACACTTAGGGAACAATGTAAGTGCCATCGAAATCAATTTATGTAGTCGTTCTTAATATGGGTGCATTTTATATTAATTGAAGCAATTTAATTATTTTAATTACTTTTAATTTTATTTTTAGATGCTAGAGCATGTTGTGGGATCCTGAAGCAATGAAAAAATCCGATGAAGCTGTCCGAGCTAAAAAAATAGGTTATAAAAAGGCAGTCAAGTTATTCAATGTTCCAAGTAGCTCTTGAATTTGGAAACAACATAATAAATTGGATGATTCATTAGGAGATTATTTAATTTCTAAAAGAATGTGAAGAAAACCAATTTTGCCAGTCGAATTGAGTTAGTGCATTATTGCTTACAAATGCAAAAGAATTACTATGGTACAACTTCTGACTTGAAATACTGATTATTTTGATTTCAATATCGTCTCCATGATGGAATTAGTCGCCCAAAATTATTTTTTCGGAATATATGTACCTTTTTGTTTAAACAACTTTTGTAAAAATAATATCAAGTTTAAAGGAGTTTTGATTATTTTAAAGGAATGTTTTACCTACACTTTTATGTCTTATTTATAATTTAATTTGTAGTTTATTATTTTCTTATTTTATTTTTACAAAAAAGGGACATTATTTGGCGACTATACCGACAGCAGTGTGTTTCTTTACCCATAACTTAATAGCTTGGCACAACTGCCCATCTCAAGGATTATTAATATTATTAGGTTAAGAGGAATAAGTACCATACATGAGCATGTGGTTGGTAAGCTCTAACACTTAGTAAGAAGTAAAGCTTAAATAATCTAAGCTAATTAGTTCTTGAAATTCATATCAACACGGACAGTACACGAGAAGTGAAAATCAGGCAATACATAAGCTAAAAAATAGTATGTATAGTAGTTGGTATTCTGTAACATCTCACATGGTGCATGTCACTATTGTTTTCTGATTTGTAGGTTAAATTAGTCACAAAATTTATAGAAATATATCTTTGCAGCACTAATGGCAATACATCAATAATTAACATCTTTGGTGTTTATAGGGGAAAGTTATAAATTTCCATCAGGAGAGATAACTACTAATTTTCTTTTCTTTAATATACATTAAAAAAGCATAATTTTCAATTTTGAAATGAATATGAACTCTATGTAGGTGTAGGGGAGCTAACTTTTAAGCAGGAAAAGTAATGATTGAAAATTAAACAAAGCGTATATTTATATATATGTTATTGATGTTATTACAACAAATATTAAAATCTACTTACATATTATCCTTATAGCCATCTAAATCAGATATTTAAATACTGGAATCCAACTTTTTCAACTTGTACCTAGTTAAATTTCGTGTACAAAAATTAGGTCTTGATGCAAACGTCAAACAACAGATAAAACTTTATTTAACTACCGAAATCATCCTCTCTTTTAACAATTTTTAAAAGCAAATCGCTCTTTACAAAAATGTAAATATTTATTAATTCTATTCTAACTTCTAACTGCTTCTACTCAACTAGTACTGTCAACTGTGTACTATGACATTCCATTTTATTTGACATTTGTGATTGACAAGTGACAACTGACAAAAGTGAAGAGCAGATCACACTAGGCATGGGCGTTTTTGGTTTTGAACGCAACTGATAAAAGTCCGATTTCAGATTTAAAAATCGATTTCAAAATCCGATTGTAGATATCCGATTTCAATAACGAAAATACAAACGTAAGTGAGCTGACGAGTGACGAAGGCCAGGCATCGCAAATCGCTTACATTTGACGTTTGTAGATTTCAGAAATCAGAAGTACTTTATACAATAAAACTTTTTACAAGTTATTTTGACACTTCAACATATTTTTTAAAAACTACGACCGGATCGGAAACGTGGCTACACACTGACTCAGCGGGCTTATATTTTTTCGTATCATCTTTTTTTTTTACAATATCACAACATTACAAAAAATATATGAGGAGCAATTTAATCCCAGGCTTTTTTGTTTTCTAAATAATCGGAGATTTTATAATATCCTTTTTACACCGTTTCAACACATTTTTTTAAATTTATTTACTGGTATATCTCTTATAGTTTCGGGAATTTTATTGTAAAAGCGTATACATTGCCCCATAAAAGAGTTACTTATTCTGTGGAGACGAGATGGATGTACAACAAGATTGTTTTTGTTCCTTGCATTCCTTTTGGGTTTGAAATCTGATTTTAGATTGGACTAGCTGTTGCCCGCGACTTAGTCCGCGCGGACTTCGTTTTTGCCGCACAGCTCCTCCCCCGTAAGTGCTAGCGTAATAATATGTAGCCTATATGTTGACCCGACCTGTTAGTAACATTCATGCAAAATTTGAAGCAAGTCCATGCAGTACTTTTTGAGTTTACCCCGGACATACATGACTTTCCTGCGATTTTATTATATGTATAGATTTGATATATCGGACGCATACCTACATTACCTAGATTACACTTCTCTTTACTAGTCTGTGATAGGGATGTGAGGTACTTTTTAAAGAGTAAAAATCGATGTTAATATATGAATTTATTTTTATAAATAATCGATTAATAATCTTTCAATCACTTATTACCGATTTTTCATCTGCAACCCCCCACATTAAGTTTGGTATTTGGGCCCGGAGCCCGGAACGCATACTATCAAAGAACATTATCTCCTGTTGCATTAACCTCTTGCATCTCTTGATCGCTCTTAGACGCACTTAGTTAGTTAGTTCGCACTTAGACTTTGACGATGGAGCTGAGACTCGCGCGTTTCGCGAGAATCGCGACGCAAATTCTATGTTAAATAAAAAATGGTTATTCTAAAACATAACCATATTTTATTATTCTATAAACGACTATGTAACAATTGATATATTTTCTATCTATCAGGGATCAAAATAAAGTAATCGTTTTTATATTTACAAAAAACATTACAAAAACCACTTGAAAAATAATGAATTTTTGACTATATTTTTGGTTATTATGAATTTCTTACAACGAATTATCTAAATAAAAAAAACACTATATACCTCGTTGGTCGAGGAGGTCGAGGTGGTTGGTTCGTTTACCACAAGCAAACCTGACTACGAATCGATGGGGCTCAAGTTCAATCCCCGATAGAGATAAACATTTGTGTGATGAGCATAGATGTTTGTATTTCTGGGTCTGGGTGTGTATTAGGTATATAACAGTATTTTTATATATAATATGTATTTCTACGTATAGACGGCTGTACACATTGGGCCAAGGTATTGGGGCAACATATTGGCCCAACGTGTAGAAGCCTACTTGGCGCTATGTTGGTAGTTGGCGCCAACATTATCCGGCCAAGCGAATATTGTCGGTTTTTCGTGCGCACATCAAAGGATTTTGGCGCGCTCCGCAAACGGCCTTCACACGTTGGCCTCTTATTCAGTTCGTTGTCATACGTCAGTAAAGACAGTTGTGTTACGCGTGAATTAAATTGTTGTTTCCGAGTTACGATAGCGTGGACAAACGCTGAGGTTTTACAATTCATAGAAATGAACCAATGAATGAATGACTGATGATGATGAATGTCGTTTATGAATTGAAACTTTCTCATTATTACATCACAATTATTAAATATGATCATCTGTGTCGAGAAATTCTGTAACATATTAAAAATAAAAATTACTTTTCGATTCATATTTAGGAGATTTGTACTGATTTTAAATCAAAAGTAATTATTATTTACAGTATCTTATACGGAATCATTATATGGAATCTATCCGAATTCCGAATACATGTTGTTCGTATTGAATTCAAGTCAATACTAGTTATTTTTTAAACTTTTCTCGTCCTGTCTCGTTTCGCCTTGTTTTGCCTCATTGGTGAAAGAGGAGGTTCAGATCAGTGCGCTGGTTCAGATGACATTAGGTATTAGGTTAGGTTCTTAAAAAAATACAATTTTTTGATACTTTTATTTCAGGTAATGACGCTTAGAAACGTATAGCAGATTGCTGCTGTAATAGCGTCAGTGCTAGTCACTGTCGTGTTCCGGTTTGGAGGGTAAGGTCGCCGGTAAACTTATGCATGTGGCATTAAACCTCGCCACAAGATAGCAACGCACCATTAACATCTTTGGTATTTATAGGCGATGGTTGACTCTTTCCATCAGGAGACCAATCTGCTTGTTTGCTATCTTGTGATATAAAAAAAGATAAGTATTTCTGTTATTGAACTAAAAGAGAAAAAGGAATCTTTAATGACAATTCTTACGGCTGTAAGAGATTCTACGCCCATCTTTATTAAAGAGCCAATGCGAAATGGTCAATACACCAATGTATAAACAGAAACATTTACAATTCACCATGTTGGCCCAACATGTTGGCCCAATACCTTGGCCCAATGTGTACAGCCGCTATATTAGTATCGTTGACTAATACCTATAACACAAGCAAATAATTTGCTTTTTATTTAATTTAAATTAAATTGAATTTAATTATTTATTTAAATTTAAATTAAACTTATTTAAATTTAATTTAAGGTTATATCAATTTGTGTAATTTGGCCAGCGATATTATAATTATATATTAAACGGCCTTTCTAATAAAAACAGTACTTACATGAGAGAAATGCACTGTAGAACAATACAAAATGAAATTTAATAGCAATAAAAAGCTACTAATGACTGTGACACTTATATTATGGACAAATTTGGAGAAAATCAATAAATATAAAAATCGATTATTTATTAATCGATTTTACATGGCTTCAATTACAATCGATTAATTAAAAATCGTTTTTTTTTATGTGGAATGGCACATCTCTTGTCTGTGGTGAAAAGAAAAGAATCTGTCGACTGTCTTTTAACTTTTTGTCAAATGTCAATTGTCATAGATCATTAGATGAATAAAATTTTCTTTTAAAGAGTTACTTATTAATTTTCTCTTTGCAGTTATTTAAAGGCTTTTAAATGTACTTAGATATTACAAAAAATTCCACAACTAACTTATAATCATAAAAAACCGTTCTGCTTTGTATGGAATGGCTCCATGGCTGTTATAAATTTCAAAAACAATTTGTGTTTCGTAGACCACAAGAAATATACTTCACGAATATACGAAAAAGTTATTAAAAGTGATGATACAACGAAGTCGCTTACATTAGCACCTCTGTTGTTTAACATTAAAAATAAAGATACAAAAATAAATAAAAAAAGATTAAAGAAATCTGACCAATATGTTGAAGAAGTAATAAGTATGTTTTTATTTTTTAGTATTGTTCATGTTAAATAGAAATTTAAATTAAGCGCTTTTCTATGTTACAGGCTTTATTGGTAAAACGGATGTATTTACAATTTTTGGAGAAATTGGCTGAAGGTCTCAGGCTTGAACATACTTCCAAACTATTGGGATGTAATTTAGAAAGCAGTGTGAGGCAGTATTCAAAGGAACTATTTGAAAAAACTGTATTCCACCATAATGGAATAAGTGGTGGCAATAATTCAGATGTAGCCCTTGAGTGTAAAATACAAGGAGATTACTTTTTGGTTCCAAAGAAGTCGAGGTATTTACATAAGCTAGCGATCGTCCTGTGCTTGAAATTCGACCATAAATTAATCTGTAAAATCTCTTCTAAGCTTGAAAACAGACTAATGTGTATAATACTAATTGCACTGTGCAACCCTCTATATTATAAAGTTTTGGTGAATCCCTCGGAAAAATCTAATTTTTCAGGATAAAAAGTAGCCTGTCCTATTCCAGTTCATTATCTACTTGTGTAACAAATTTCATCCAAATCTTTTCAGTAGTTTTGGTTTGATTGTAACAAACATCCATCCATCATCCAAACATCCAATCTTTCACATTTATAATATTAATATAGATACGTCAAATTAATGTAGTAGTAGGGGAGCCCAAAAGGGGATTGTGTAATTTATTCAAGCGCATAAGATTAATATAGAAGGGACACCATCCGCATGCATGGTGTCCCTTCTATATTAATCTTATGCACTCTCAGTTAGCAAATTTTCGATCACTGCAGGTTGTAGAAATTATCAGATATTTTTTTTTGGTATTTTTACATCAGTCCTTCAAATTAAAAGAAAATTCAGATGCATTTAAGAATGTTAAGACTATGTTTTCTTTGCAACTTTGTGACCCTCCCACTCCTGGAGGAGTTGATGTTTCAAGAATAGGACCATTCTAACCACACACAAAAAAGGTGCTATTCATCGAGTTGCGGAGACCCGCCCATTGTGAAGTGAAGTGGCCCTATCACTCTTTTATGCCACACTGAAAATGTCAGATTTTCTAAATTTAACCCACCGTAACCTAATCTGACACATTTTTTTTATCTGTAGATGTTTTCCCCCACCATTGAAATGAAAAAATATTATTTAACCTTTTATATTTTCTATCATCTAATCTACAAATTCCAATAGGTCCATCTGATGCTTAAGTAAATCGCCATTTAGGATCTTGGGCTCCTTTACTACAGTTTGTGTAATTTTATTTTTAGTAATTGAATGTATTACTAATGCACATTATATAAAAATATTAGGTTTCTACACTCCTACGCAATGTAGACTTTAAATATGTTAAATTTCTCCTCCATTGATTGTTATAAAAAGGTGTACAAAGTTTTTAATAATAATTTTAATATACAGATATACATATATTTGATTTTTGACAGAATCTCAAATTATTATTTAGAGTAAGTAAAATTTTAAAATTGTCTGATAACACACAATGGCCTGTAGTGCGACTAAGTGCAGTATAGCCCGGTTTGATAAATATTCACAAATTCATAGCAATTCAAGTAAAAAAAAAACATATATGTGCGCCGAGTCATTTAGAAGATCCAACAATCAGCCAAATGTTACCCCAGTCTTTTCACACATAAATTTCGTATAAGCATACACAATTACCTCTCATTACACACTTATTAATGTAGTATTTATTTTTTCTGCAGGGCCCTTTTGATAAAAAAGTTTCAGCTGGGATAACATTTAAAACAATATCCCAGTGGAAACCGTTTTTCTCGAATAACTTCAAAACGCCTCATCACATAAATTTAAAATTATCACACACAATTACCCAACGTGACACACTAAAAATCTATTAAACTATAATAATTAATTTGGAACTTTTCCACTGGTGTAACGCTCACCTAATTCATTAATAGTTTTGCTTCGTTCTAATTAATAGAATATAAAGCTACTGGTATATCTCTTAGTTACACCCTTTTTGTTTGATGAGTGTGTATTTGCTTTAAAAAAGTTTGCAGTGTCATGATTTGTGGATGAATGAATTTTTGCCACAATTATGTTCCTGTTGTATTCTTGTTCAGAAGGCACAGTAGCTAGAAAACCGACTGCCTGTGAGCAGCCTCACCCATGTGGTTCATGTCATTCAGTGACAAAACTTTGGAATATGTTTTGTTGGTAATGATAATACGTATGCTTGCAAAATTCGAACATACAAAACCAGCAATCAAGAATTGTCTTGCGACAGAGCATTACTACATTTCTGTTGTACCAACTGAAACTCTACTTACAGTTGCTGTCATTTTTGGTATATACTTACCCTATATATATTTTTGATTGCAAAAATATTAAATATTTCAGATTTTATTGTGGTTGTATCAGAGAGCAGTGTAATAAATTACTTGGCAATAAATTTGACATTGTAATAGCAGATCCTCCATGGTGGAATAAATATATTAGAAGATTAAAGACAGCAAATGAGAATATGAGGTATTAATTTGTTATATTGAAATTTAATTTAATTACACACAACACAAGTAAGCAAATTATTTGCTTGTGTTATGGGTGTTAGTCAACAATACTAATACACAGAAATACATATATAAATACTTTTACATATATAATACATAATAAAAACCCAAACCCAGAAATACAAACATTTATGCTCATCACACAAATGCTTGTCCCTGTCGGGGATCGAAACTGAGCCCCGTCGATTGCGTAGTCAGGGTCGCTAACCACTCAACCACCGGGGCCGTTGAGTGGTTAGCGACCTTGACTACTTAGATAATAATAATATTTTAGATATTATGTTTGTATATTTTACTTGCTGTTACAATATCTGTAATGTCAGTATGTATTAGAAATGCTAATATTTATGCATGTTCTATGGTCAATATATCATTTCAATACGAATTAAACCTGAATAAGATAACATTTAAAGATTAATAAATGATAAAACATCTTTAGAAGTGTTTAGTATAGTAATGTAGTGACAGTTTAATCATAGCCTCTCATATTTTATGTGAGATTAGCTGTGCCCGTGTATTCGTCCACGTGGAAACATTTCTAAAATTAAAACCTGCATAGTTCCCATGGGAAAAAGATTATTCTATATCCTTCATTGGGTCCCTAACTATCTGTATACCAAATTTCATCCAAATCAGTTCATTAGTTTAGGTATAAAGAAGAGACAGACAGACAGGGTTACTTTCGCATTTATAATATTGGTATGGATTGTCAGATGACATATTTTATTTAGAAAGAAGTATTTTTTATTTTATAGGTTCTAAGATTTTGCAGAAAGTTACAAATTAAATTACCTTCACTTTTTTTTAATCACATCTTTTTCTATGAATCACATAATTACACTTTTTTTTAACCAGTTTTAAAAATTGGTTTTGGCTTGTTTTTAAATATCATAACAATTCAGTTGTGGCATTCATGATGGTGTAGTTGTATTGAATTTTATTTTAAGTTAATCTCTGACCAGAAACAGCTTGTACAATAACTGATAGCACTCTATTTTTGACTAAATCCCATTTGTAGTTTTTGTAAGAAAGGATAATAAACGTCCACAACATCTCACATAATATATTTATAATGGTAATAAGATTATTTGAAATCTTAACAGCTACACAATGATGTACAATGAAGATATAGCCGCTTTACCTGTAAAGGAACTTTTAGCTGATAATTGTCTCATTGCATTGTGGTGTACAAATGCCGAAAGCAATATCTCTGCAGTTAAGGACTTGATATTTCCTCAATGGGGAGTGCAGTATCTAACAACATGGTACTGGTTAAAACTGACTGTAGATCTAGAACCAATATGTGGGTTTAATTCGGGATGTAAAAAACAACCCTATGAGCGACTGATATTAGGAAAAGTTGGTGATGTGAAGGATTTACCAATGGAAATGTTATTTGCTAGTGTACCCAGTGCATTGCATTCACATAAGCCTCCATTGTTGGGTAAGTCATTAAAGTAATCTTATTAAGTATTATTTCAAGAGAACTTAGGGATCCAGTTATGGGATAGATGAGCCTCTGATGCTGACTGTGCAAGCCATATATTATTAGGATTGCAAAGCATGTGTGCGGGTAGATGACAACATCTCCTTCTCGTAATATTGAAATGGAAGATAGATTATGCCTGAAAGAAATTGTTGGTGTAAAAATAAGATAGGTCATGCTCTGTCAGTTCTGAGGTGTAGAAATAATGGCAGATGAAAGGTTGACAAAATAAATATACAATGCGAATGAGAAAGGATGCAGTTACATTAAGACCAAGACAGACATAACATGATTAGATTGATCAGGTGCTGCCAAAAAAGGTAGTGTGAAGTGTCTTTACAACCAAAGTGTTTGTATGAAGAGAGAGTAATGAATGTAGAAAAAATAAGACTAATGTGATGGATCAAGGCATATATAAGGTCATTCCATAATAGGTGAAAATATTTTAACCCAGGATTTGGTATGTCTAATCAAAGATATCCAGCTAAAAACAGACGTCATTCAAAGATGTAATTTTTTTTGATTTGTATGAATAAAATTTCGTATATGAATAACATTTTATACAAACCAACAAGTTTTAAACCCTTGAATGACGTTTGTTTTTAGCTGGATATCTTTGATTAGATGTACCGAATGCTGTGTTAAATTATTTTCACCTATTATGGAATGACCCTATATATGGTTCATGGTCCTCTTTGCCTACCCCATTAGAGATCTGGCGTGAAGATAAGCATGTGTATAAAAAATAAGTAAGCATGTCTATGTGATGTTTGTTCCATAGGAACAGTGAACTGAATTTCCAACTTTCTAATTAATTTACAAAATTTAATGGTTGATGATAAACTAGAAGCATGTCAAGGTCAACTAATGCAATTTCAAAACAATAATAGAATGTTGGTTTTTTATTTTTGAACCCACAATGTATATAGTACTAGCTTTTGCCTGTGGCTTCACTTGCGTTAAAATTTATTTTAGGGAAATGGGGGGGTTAGAATAAGGACAAAAAGTATCCTATGATACTCTCTATCACTTCAACTATCTCCACTTAAAAAAACACATCAATTCGTCGCTCCGTTTTGTCATGAAAGATTGACAAACGAATACACTTTCCTATTTATAATATTAGTACGGATTAAACTGTTGGCACTGAATAGGTTACACAACAAGCTTTAGTTGATCACTACTCACTAGAAACAAACTGCTATAGTCACAACCACAGACCATATAAATACTAATGAAACGTGTCGCCGGTCATATGAGCAAACGCTCCTATCGCTGTCAAAAATGTCATATGTTTGTAGATATATCATGAAAAAATAGAAATAAGCCATGTTGTACTGTTTTATTGTACCGAATGAGATGATAAGGTTTAAACATTACCCTTGAAGTGATTTTATTTTATCGGTAAGTAGTATAAATTTGTATTTCTAGGTAAAATTGCAAGCCACACTAACAAACTAAGAAATTGTCTTGAAAGGCGTACCTATCCATTTAAACCGCGATCACAACATACTAATAAAACGTGGCAATGTAAAGCACCATCAACCTTGACAACATAGAAAGCTGGTGAATTAGGGTGAACCTGCGTGTCTATTGAATTTTTATCTACACTAAACGCGCCTGGAAACTGGCGTGGAGAAATTTACTTCGTTCTAATTTTATAGGCATCAATTTATTGATTCACACAGAGCTTCAAACCAGTTTAAAAAATACCGGTTTAAGAGGTAATCAGCGGTTTTTATAAAAGGTTTCGCTCGGAGCGTGTCTGAAATGAGAGCGCTTCATAAACCTGTTTATGCCAAAACCGTGGAATTATACGTCACGGACAGTGCGGACACAAATTGGGAGTGGCGAACATCAAAGAAATATTTTAAAAAAACCTCTATAAACCCGTTTATTGATTCCAAACTCGTATTATTTTCCTTCATCAAGAAACCGGTGTTTTTGAGGTTTTTAAAACACTATGTACTTTCACTAATTTAGATTTGAAAATTAACTGGTTAACAAGCCCTGGATACACATTGTCACATATTGTCTAGACCATAGACACAGAATACTGGAGACTAACAGAAGTCAATATACATTTAATATTCGAATAACGCACACATAGGCACCTCTCACGGTTGCGATAGCTCGGAATGCTTCAGTACAGTTTATTCGGCATCAGTCTGAGATGTCGCATCTGTGAGAGCTGCCTATGTGTGCGTTGCTCGAATATTACTTGTATGTAACATTGACTTCTGTTAGTCTGGTATTCTGTGCTACAGAGCTGATACTACAAAACTATCTTCCAGACTTACATACACTGTTAGTGTAATTTTGTTTGTACACAAAATCTCAATAACAATTACAAATAATATGTTTAAGTCATGCTGCTCCTCAGAAATATTGAAATTGAACTAGTAAACGCACCACCAGTTAGTAAAATTTGTAATAAGTAAGCATAAAGTTTTTCGATGAAGTGTTTGATAGCGTCTAATATTATGATTGTACTAGACCAGATTATGGTAGCGAAGTCAGTGGGTTCTCTGACAGGAAGATACAGAGAGGTCTTATTATTTATGTGTTATAGCACTCACCCCGTGTTTGGGAAAACTGGAAAAACTTTAAAAACAGCAATCAGTACAATCGACGTAATCGATCATAGAGCCAAGAAGAATTTCACCACGTCGATCCTGTCGGCACTAGCTCAGTAGTAGAGCGTCCCGGATTTAGGGAGACGGTCGCAGGTTCAATCCCTGCGTGTCGATATTTTTCTTTGTTGTTTTTAGAGTGGTCTTATTTTGGAAAAGTTTATATGTATATCTAGTAGTTGTCATTAACCGGCTGAAATGATGCATATGATATATTTTTTTCAGATTTACTGACTCCCTTTGTGAATGTTGAAGAACCGCAGACACTAGAATTATTCGCGCGATACTTACTACCAAATACGACGAGTATTGGTTATGAGCCATTGAAGTGGCAACATATATCGCTGTATGAAATTGTTAAAAATCAATAAATGAAGCTATTTTGTATATTATGCTTGTTTTTTATTATTTACTAGCTGACCTAGCGAACGTTGTTTTGCTAAATATATTTATAACGGTATTTCTCTACTTCTAATGGATGTTATTATACATTTAAACCTTCCTCTTGAATCACTTTATCTATTAAAAAAACCGCATCAAAATCTGTTGCGTAGTTTTAAAGATCTAAGCATACATAGGGACAGACAGCAGAAAGCGACTTTGTTTTATACTATGTAGTGATATCAATCGACTTCCTAAAAAATGAACAGTTTCTGAAATTCGTTGTAGTTTTAATATGGTTTTACATTAGAATTGGGTTGTGTGTAAATGGATTTTAAAAAATGACATTTCGTTTGGGAAAGGTGTACTTCGTGTTTGGTGCTATTTAAATTTGTTGAAAATCTGAAGTGTTTTTATTATTTTTTTTTAATTTGCGTAGGCTTACGCATACTACCCATGGACATTTACAACAGAAAAGGGCTAGTATTTAGTTTTCAATGCAATGCTAGCTTCTAAGGAATTTGATTAACCTTTTAAAAATGCCAATATCTGGAACTTCGTGTGAACATGTCTGGAACTTGAAAATCTGGAAGTCCTTTGTGCGATGCTTTGTATCCTCCCGACATTTGTCTTTTTTTTATTTTCGAATATATTATAGCTTAAAAGTCTACAACTCTGAAACTGGACTATAAATTGTTGTCTATTTTATCTATTAAGCGATGTACATATTATGTGAGCTTTTGTGTGCTTGTCAATTGCCGAGTCGAAGCGAGAGAGAAGACGTCATGTAATGAGTTTTGCACCTACATGTAAAACTTCCTGGAAAAATCGTGTGAGGTAGGCTGTTCCTAAGTTTGACTGTTCGTATGAAGAAGGTCCGTGCAAAACGAACAGTTATAGATGGCCAATTGTCAAGGTAGTGTGCATGGAATCCCTCACTGTAACGTGTAGTGCGATGGCGGAATACGGGTGCCGGTACTAAATCAAAAACTCACCAGAAAGCTCGTTATACACACAGTAGAATATACATAGAGATCCAACATCTGTGCGGTGACAGGTGTAGGAATTCTGGCCGACTGGTGTGGTCTATTGGAGGTTTCGGGGGAGACTCCGGAATGAAGCGCGCATATCTAAGCCTAGATATGCAAAGGCATCTGTGCTCTGTGCTTGTGCTGGTTTGACGCGTAAGTTAGCCGACAAACATGAATGGGGCTTTACATTCCTTCCACCAAGACAGCCATTTACTGTCATACTGTCTTATGATACATTTTTTTAAATTTTAGTAGCGCCTTTACAGAATAGCTAAGCTTCGTGCGGGTATGGGTATGTGTCGAGAATACTCTCACCTTATTTGTAAAACGTAAAATTATCAAATAAAGGGCACTGAACGATAACCTGGCTCTACCCCAATCAAGGGCTTGGTCGTTACTGCTACCTTACCTAAAGTAGTAAGAAAAGTTATTTTACCTAGCACACTGCTCGCATTTTAACAAGGTTTTCGGCATTGAGGCGGGATAATTACCTGGAGTGTAAAATTAAAATAATATGAACTTAAAGCTTATTTATTATCGATAATTATGATTTGTTATGGCGTTAACTTTTCCCATTTGTAACAATGACATTGGCCTTGTTCTTTTTCGGGTATCCATCAGGATTCATAGTCTGCCATCTCCAAAAGTCTACACCTGAAATTAAAACAACTTGTGTGATAATAAATACATCATAATGTACACTATTTCAAACAAATAAATTCTTTATTTGTTTGAAATAGTGTACATTATGATGTTCTTATATTAATATTGCTTCACTTATTTCACTTATGTAATGTTTAGTTATGATATAAAATAAATATATTCAATTCTAAATAAATAAAAACTAATTGGCAAATGTGCAAATTCCTTAGACTTAAAAAATACGGTAGACGGGACAACAGTTTTATATACGTATTTTCGAGGCATGAGAGTTGTTATCATAATAAAACTTAAGGCTGCTATCAGAGAGAATATCATACTTGCTACTAGCTACTAAGATTTTTATACAACAAAAAAAAAACAGTTTGGCTGATCCTGAAATCTAAGGAATATCATGATTTGGGTCGGAAAGGCCAACCATCATAATACAGTAAACTAGCAGATAGTTCTCGCGGTGGAAAGATATAATCATCATCAAAGGTCAAAAGATATAATCATCATCAAATATGTTAATAATTACTATTTTTATAATCTTTGGATGTTAATGGTCCGTTGCTATCCGTGTGGCAGGATAGTAAAGCAACTCGCATAAGTTTGCTGGCTATCTTAAAAACAGTGGTTAATGTACTATATACTCGAGAAGCCTTGCTAAGTGTAAGTCGTGTTCCATTTCGTTAACACTCGTTACAGCGCTGAAGTAATAATAAATCGTCCAACCAAATTCAAAATTAAGTAGCACTGCAGCGTATAATGGAGTATAATATATTCGTGAACAAAATGTAATCGCCTTGAATTTCATGGCGCGTAGAGCCCGCACACATAAATCGCTAAAACGCGCGTTTTGGATGTTAAAATTAGCATGTGTACTGTGTTTGTTGCGCGTTTCATTTAACGAGTTCTGACTTCTGACGTAGGTGCAGTCCATGGATTGCACTTTAGTGGAACACAAGTGGCGTGGCACATGCCTTGTCTACTACATTAGAAAATAGAAGTCCTTGCTTAAAAATAGTAAATAGAGAAATAAAAGAATTTTATCTTAAAAATTGAAACACGACGGTGACAAGAATAAATTATAATGCGGCAGAAACAGGTAATGCAATGGTACCAAACCCGGAGGAAATTTTGCAGAACACTATCAGTTAGTAGTTACGATGATAGTGACATATTTGGTCAATCGTTGGCCTTATTGACTGACTGACAGAATAGCAGACGGTAATCAAAAAGATAGACTGTAATTACTTACACATCTCTTCAATGGTGAGTTTGGTGGTCCAGCCCAGCTCCCTCTTGGCGAGGCTGGCGTCCGCCCACATCGCGGTGATGTCCCCGAGCCGCCGCTCCACGTACTTGATGGGCACCTTCGTGTTGGTGACGCGTTGGAATACATCCACTAGCTCTTTCACAGATACACCTCGTCCTGTTCCAAGATTATACACCTGTAAATAGTTTAATATTGCAAAATGATTTTTAGGGATGGTTGTAATTGAATTTTATGAAACGAAGACGTGTAACGAAAAAGCGACAACTATAATGTTTTCGTATCCTATAAAAAGAGGCAAGCTATAAAATGGGTGAATGGTAAAACGGTGAAAGGGCCAAGCGGAATTGCTTATCCTTTGCTGACATATCTACCTCGACATGGGGTTTAATGTTTAACATTTTAAAAATAATTTATAACGCAACTTATTTAGGTTGTATTTGTTATGCTTGTTCAGCGTGGGCTAATAAAGTTACGAGTAGTGCGGTCCAGCGTAAACTACTTCAAAATCAGCGTCTAGCGTTAATATTTCTATGCAAAGCATATTGCACGGTAAGCTCCGAAGCTAACGTATTAACCAGAATAAAAATTTCACTTTCATTGCGTGTTAACTCACACTTATATCTTGACGGGTCCTACGTATACTGGTGCAACCCCTAAAACAACGGAAACCATTTTTTTGCATGACAAGCCTTAAAATTACCTTATATTTGTCCTAATTAAAAGTATTTGAAAATTTGTACAAAAGTACAAATTTTCAAATACTTCTATTGATTTATGTCAAAATTACAAGCTATAGAAAGTTTAATCCGCTCTCCTGTAAAGTTGCGTCATTGCATTTGCACTAGTATACGTAGGACCCGTTGATCTATAACTAGATACCATTAGTCTTTAATGATTTTTTTTCTCGAAAAGACTATTCTTAGCTAATAGCTTAAAGGGCCAGAGGACGAGCCGAGTGTTTCGCCAGAGTTTAAATTTTAGTGCTGTCTCCTATTCGATCAGAGTGCTAAGTGTGAGTTTTTCTTTTCGCATTCGATCGTGAGCGCGTTTCGAGTTTACAAGAAATTTGTATGTGATTTGTACAGCGCCACCTAGTGGTAAACTGGTTTCTCACGTTTACCACTAGGTGGCGCTGTACAAATCACATACAAATTCCTAGTAAACTCCAAACGCGCTCACGATCGAATGCGAAAAGAAAAACTCACACTTAGCACTCTGACCTCGACCTAGTGCGGTACTGCGGTGTTTTAACTAATTACGAAAAGAGGAGACATGGTTCTCCGCGTTAAGATCTGAAACAATCGCTACACTACACAATACATTAACATCGTCATGTGTTATGTGTTGTAGCGATGGGCGATTATTATTAAAACCAATCGAATTTGACCGCCCGTTGGTCGAGTGATTAGTGAATCTAACTACGAATCGATGGGGCTCGTGTTTGATTCCCGACAGAGACAAACATTTGTGCGATGAGCTTAGTCGTTTGTATTTCTGGGTTCGAGTGTTTATAATCTATATGTAACAGTATTGATATACCTAATATGATATATTTTTACGTATTTAAGTATCGTTAAATAACATCCATTACACAAGCAAACACAATTTAGATTTGGATTAGATTAGATAGAATTCGTGCAATTTGTCCAGTGTTACTTATTTATTTAATTAGTCGATTGTTCGGTTTAGTCGATAACAATCGATATTCTGATGTATCGGCGATTATGACTGGATAAGATACCTTAGTTAACTTTAACTTCTTATTTGTAAGCGCAGCTCACCTCGTACATACTACTGTACGTATTGCCACTAGCCCTTTTATCGCAAATCACGACTCCACCCTAAGCCGAGGTTCGGTCTCGCAGGAGACACCCTTAGGGCGGAGGGCGTACAGTCCTACACCTATAAATTCTGGCTGAGCACTCTGCTCGCCCCCACGACCGGTGAAGCTGTGACGGCACATAAGGCCAGCAGTAATTAAGACATTCCGAAAAAAAATCATCACTCGACACAGGTATCATGAGCGTACCGAGGGGGGGGGGGGAGCAGGGAGGGGCAACATTAATTTAACGCGTTTTTAATGCATGTTATACAAAAATATTTACCTTCTGCACTTCATCATCGAGTAAACCTTAACTGTGCGCTATTCCATACTCTCCCGTTCGCGTAATTGCCGGAAAATTGGGTACAAAGTTTTTGTTTCACGTATTATTATATAATATATTATAAAAGATTGCTAGATCACTCACTATAAGGGGATGTGCAGTATGAGATATGGCAA
This sequence comes from Apodemia mormo, assembly GCA_036924255.1. Classification (NCBI taxonomy): domain Eukaryota; kingdom Metazoa; phylum Arthropoda; class Insecta; order Lepidoptera; family Riodinidae; genus Apodemia; species Apodemia mormo. The sequence continues at coordinate 11,325,019 of JAUPFN010000019.1, read as the reverse complement.
ATGCATGTGAGAAGGATTTTGTTGATGTCCTATAATAGTAGGGGAGCCTAACAGGGGATTTATGCATTAACTCGAGCGCGTCAGATTAACATGGGGGAACTACCTCGCATGCTGTTGAGGTTCTCCACTAAATATAATATAAACCTTTATATAGAGGCGGGTAACTAGAGTATCTTCACGCCCATATCCCCGAAGGGGTAGGCAGAGGTACAACAAGTGCACCCACGATTAGCCGAAGATACTTAGTCCCACAAATGTGATAGGTGGCAAGCCTATCGCCAACCGGGCACTTTCCAATCCCGGGCAACCTTGTGTTTCTCAGAAAACTGAGAAAACACTTTTTTTTAATGTGCCCGACCCGGGAATCGAACCCGGGACCTCGTGTGTCAACGCCAATGCTGTACTACAAGACCACAGTGGCGATTAAAAAAAACAAGGACATAAAAAAACAAAAATCCAATAAACTTCGGCTTGTGGAAATTGTAAGATTATATTTTTTTCGTTATTATTACATAATTTCCTAAATAATAAAAGAAAACACAGACTTTTTTACTTCCCACTACGTATGAAGATAAGGAAGTTACTGATTTTACCCCGATTTTCGAAAATCGAGTTTTCACCAGATATCCACGTTTTCAGGTCCTAGGAATCTTTTCCGACTATCTTCACGATGACGTCACTATGTCTGTATGTATGTATGTGTATATGTAAACATCTCATAACTTTTGAACAGCTGGGCCGATCGAAACGCGGTTGATGGCATTCAATTGGATTCCACTCAACTTAGATTTCCTGTAAATTTGAACCGATTCGGTCCAGGAGATTTTGAGAAATTTTGAAAAACACCAAAAAATATTTGGACAAAAAAGTATTTTTTTATATAACTTCCAGATTTATGTACCGATTGAGTACAAAAACTAATCAGTCTTTAAAAAACTACGTCTAATACATAAATTGCATCAAAATCGGTTTATCCGTTTGGAAGTAATCGTTGACGAAAAATTTTGAAAAAAGTGTTTTTTCGACATAGCTTCGAAATTTTTCAACCAATCATTTTTTGGTGTTCTACGATATTTTAGTACTAAAAAAACTTCGTCAAATGCCGTTTCATCAATCAAAATCGAATCTAATTCTCAAAATATAGCTTTTCAAATATTAAAGTTACGTTGTTTTTAGCAAACTTACTTAATTTTTTTTAAATAACTTTCAAGTTAATTCACCGATTGACTTTAAAATCTTATCAGCTTTTCTCCTTTTAAAGCTGCGTCAAAATGTCGTTAATTTAGTGAAAATCGGTTAATTTGTTTGGGATTTATCAATGAAGAAAATTAAAAATAAAATGTTTTTTGACATAGCATCGAAATTTTTCAACCTATCCATTATTTAGCTAAAGCAATATTTTAGATCTCAACAATTGAGTTGAATGCCATCATCGTTTTCAAATATACAGCTTTTCAAAAATGAATATACTGCCATTTTTAACAAAATGGATGTTTGAACTGAAAAATCTATGCTTATATTTTTTACTCTTTTGAACTTAAAATACATTAATTTAGTGGGAAGTTTCAGGGATGGTCCGTAGGGTCAACCATTTACACATTTTTTTTATGTGCCCGACCCGGGAATCGAACCCGGGACCTCATGTGGTAAACACCAACGCTGGACCACTAAGACCACAGAGGTGGTCGGTGTATTTTTTTAAATTAATTTTATTTCACATCCCTAGTCCATAGATAGATAACTCAGAAACTAATAAAACTTACGTTACTTCTATGAATAGAATATATATTTACCTTTAACCGGACGTGGTTCTCGCTGAGGAGGTTCAGCGCCGCCACGTGGCCGCCTGCGAGGTCCATCACGTGGATATAGTCACGAACACCTGCAATAATTGACACTGTAAGATTCCAGCCACACGTGACCAACCGACTGCGGAGCCAACGCTGATGTCCTTCGTATACTAATGTAACCTTACTTAAATTTGAATTGACAGCGAAGTCAAAGGCTACGAGGGACTATTTCAGCTATTTCAGCTGCAGCAGAGTGCTCAGCCAGAATTTGACCGCGCTTTTTTGGTCGAGTGACTACGCAATCGAAGGGGCTCGGGTTCTATTCCCGACGGGGACAAGATTTTTGTGATGAGAATAAATGTTTGTATTTCTGGGTTTGGGTGTTCATTATGTATGTAACGGTATTTATATATGTATTTCTATGTATTAGTATCAGTGACTAACACCCATGACACAAGCAAATAATTTGCTTACTTTGAGGTTAGATCAGTAAGTGTAATTTGTCCCGTGAATATTTATTTATTTCATTTAAAGGTGTGGGGCTGTACGCCCTCCGCCCTAATTTTATTTATTTACCATTTATTTCAGGCAACATGGCCCATATTATAAATACCTTATAGACTAACATACATATTAATATAATATACTTAAAATTACACTTTGCAACGTGTTGACGGCGACGTAACACGCGCTTCATTTCGGAGTCTCCCCGGAACCTCCGCTAGACTACACAAGTCGGCAAGAATTCCCCCACCTCGAAGGTCGACAGGAGATGCGTCGGTACTTTCACCACAAAGAAACTAAAAGGGTAAGGGTGTCTCCTGTGAGACCGATCCTCGGCTTAGGGTGGGGTCGTGATTTGCGGTGACTTTGTTGTAACATGTACATTTTAGACATTTGGCGTCCATGTGTGCACATGGACGCCAAATGTCTAAAATGTACATGTGTATCCTAGGCGACGGCTCAAATCGCCCATCCCTAAAACCGGCACTGGTTTTACCGTGTAAAAAAAACCAAAGGATGAACTTAAAAGTAGGGATAATTAGTTAAAACTTACCAGTTCCATCCGGAGTATTATAGTCGTTTCCAAATATGGTAAGTACAGGTTTCTTCCCGAGAGCCACCTGCGCCATGTACGGCATCAAGTTAGCGAACTCTTTGGTGGGGTCCTCTCCAATCAAGCCTGAAGGGTGTGCTCCGACCGGGTTAAAATATCGTAGTGATATAATGTTCCATTTCTGAAAATACATATGTTTTATCAGGTACATCCATTTGAATATACAAATACTAGTTAACCCGCCCCGCTTCGCACAGGATCGTAGCGTAACGGGACACGGGTACAAAAAATGGAATACTATAATTTCATCCCCTAATGGCCAATTGCACCAAGATTGTCTTAGCTTAGGACAATCCTAAATAGTATGTTGTCACATTCTTTTCATATAAGACAAGAAGTGACAGCATACTATTTAGGATTGTCCTAACCTGAGACAATGTTAGTGCAATTGGCCATTAGTCTTTTAGGAGTTGATTAAAAAATGTAGCAATATTTAGCCGTGTGTCTTATCTATCTCCTTGCTAAACTTCGTCAAAATATGTTCAACGGTAAACCGCTGTTTAAAGTTGAACATATGTTGAAAACTTATCCGAAAATTTATTCACGTGGTTATCACGTAACTCGCAATGCGATATTACCGTAATGGTTTATTTATTGCAAGACACATAACACCCTTATATATTAGTGGCAGTTGTTGTCGCTTGATTAGTTTTGGTACTGTGACACTGCAAAAAGTGCATCTAATGACCATCAATAATGACGACGTTTTTGATGAGTTTTTACGTTTAAAAAGTCATTGCTGATCACTGGCGGATTGAAAACGGTAGTAATACGTCTGCCGGCCCTCATAACCGAGCTTACCGCGTAAGCTACTTTATTGTGATCTAGTGGTCCGCTGTCGGTGTTGACCACATGAGGCCTCGGGTTCGGTTCCCGGGTCCGTCAAATCAAAATGTGTTTTTTTCAGTTTTCTAATTAAAAAAAAAACGTTGCCCGATATTGGATAACTAGGTTCCCGGTTGGTGATAGGTTCGCCACCTATCACATTGTGAGACTAAGTATCTTCGGCTAATCGTGGTGACTCTGGTTTGTACCTCTGTTTACCTCTACGTGGATACGGAGGTGAAGATCCTTTTTTTCTACTTTATTGTAAGGTTATATTTTGTATCTATAATTATCACCAAAATGACTAAGTTGGAAATCAAACCCGCTCCGAAACCAACCTTCGTTTCGATTGAAATCATTACTTATTAGAAGTATATCCTGTCTATATGATTTGTAAAGAGACTACTCGTTAATCGAGCGATACTAACTACGTAATCAATATGGCTCGGGTTCGATTCCTGAGAGTGACAAACATATTATATGTATATTGTTTCATGTGGAATAGATGTCTGTATTTAATGTTTAGATTTTTTATATAATAATTTTATATAATAAGACGGAAAGAGAAAAGATCGCCTAAAGACACCAAAGATGTCAATGGCGCATTGCTATCCGTGTGGCGGGATAATGCCACATGCATACCTTACCGGTACCTTAAGACGGTGGTACCAAATACCCGGGCGAGACGTTACGGAACTCTACCACCTAGTAATCAGATGCTAGTGACACGTATAGCCAATCGGTCGCATTTTACAACTTACCTGGCTGAACGGCAGTTGATCTATTCTTCAAAGGAGCCCGGACCAACACGGGGTAAAGATATAAATATATATGTAAATATTATACTATATACTTGTGACTAATTTCATTCCGGGATCCATCATCCAAGACAGCTTAGCTTTTCCCCAGGACACCCTAAGCTCGCAACTCAGTGGCTATCAGGACGGTTATCACTGTTGATTCTGGATTACAGATGTTGCAGTGGTGGGAACGTGAGGTGGGCCCATTGCCCTTTAATAATACGTAAATACTGAAATATATTTATACACATCTAAATCCAGAAATACATTTACGCTCATCACACAAATGTCCTGTCTGGAAACGTACCCGAGCCCCATAATTGCATAATTAGGGTCGAAAATCACTCGACCAATCGGGTCCAACGGGACCAACTTTTTCCCGTGTTGGTCCCCAATCACATAACAATTAGAATAGAAAAGATTATCCAGATTTACGGAGTTAAAAATTGCAAAACACGGGGACCTTGAACTTATTGGTGTTATAATAATCTAATTATAATAACTGGTTATGAGAAGTCGTCTCTTTGATGGAATGCTATATGATATGCGACTATTTTGACCCCATAAGTAGAGTTATCGACATTTTTGCCTGGATATAGGTATTATCTTTGCGCGTGCAAAATCACAAAAGAGCGGTTTTTTTATATAACTACAAGATGCCAAACAAGCAGGTGGTTCTCCAGATGAAAAGAGATGGAAATGTGTTATTAATCTGTTGCCATCTGTAAGACAAGTAGAATTCTACGGTGATTTGCCCGGATTGGATTAACCTAGTCTTTTCTGCCACCATATAGGTATATAATGCTTGTGTCTATCATTTTGTGGTTGGGAGGAGCTGGCTCTTCGATTGTTTGAGACAATAATCGCTCATAGAAAACGAAAGTCAATATGGTGAATTGCCATGCGTGTGACCACGTTTGATGAGACATTCATAATTTCCTTCTTGAAGGGTAAAAAATACGACCTTTCCCAAGAAGGAACATGACAGTGACAAACACAGAACTTGATCACTTATAAACCTATTAAATGGTGGGTTAAAATGCCAAGCGCATAAGTCTACCGGCTACAAAATACGACAGTGGTGAGCAGTAAAATTATTGCGACAGTAATAATGAAGGCAATGGTAAACTGTCATACTGAAACGGTTGGATTAATGCGAGGCGTCGCAACAAACGGGAAAAAACTGGTTTGTTAAATCACGTTTTTTTGTATTGATTGTTAAATAACAATTTTACAAAAATTACACGATATACCTGAAGATATTATCTAAGAAATGTGGTAACTCATTACATGATAGAATGTACTTTACTCGATCAAAAAAAAAAAAACCTAAAACAGGCTAAAAATCTCTAAAACAAATAATTTGTTAATAATATTTGCAATCTTCCACATGATTTTTATATGGTGATATTTAGTTGTAAATACAAAAAAGGATGTGCTAAATTTTAGTTTTCAGCTGATGTCCTATATTTATTTATCCGATAATTAATACATTTCCCAGCGGTTTCAGAACATACCGCGCCACCCATTTTCTATAGAATTGACATGTGTCAAAATAACTCGCCTTAATTTGTAAGAAATTTGATTTAAAGGTGGTCTATCGTTTTGCCTAAACATAAATTAATTTCGAGGGATTCGCAAAAAAAAATACTCAGCGGACTCAAAGGCGCTGATAGTACCTACTTTAGTCTGAGTTTGACATTTTTCGTAATGTGGTATAGGTACTTGTGTATTCTGAAAAATTTTGGCGTAAAAATAAATATGAACTATTGTTGTAAGTTGCACGATAAAAAGGTAGTACAGTTCATTTGTATGATTATTTAAAAAGTAACATTTTGGAATAATGTTTTATCGGTACCGGGTTACCCATCCAATGTCTTGGTATAGATATTTCATGCTCTGGGGTTGAATCCTGGATCGATTTATTCGTTCTAAATACGTTTCTCAGTTTTGCTAACTTACATAACTTGTCAGAGACTGGGTATGTGCCCGATTTGTCGATAGTTTGGCTACATCGTGAGACTTAATACGTTGGCTAATGTGGATGCACCAGTTGTATCTATACATCTTTAGGGATATGAGCGCAAGAATGTTAATTATATACTTCTTCAATAGTATACAATATGTTGAAGTAATATGGTACAATAATATGTAACACGGTTGGCAACTCTGGCCACTTGCAAATTTCTATATCCAACAGACAAGGAACAACTGTGTTGGCATTGATATTAATTTTGACCATTGTCAACTTGGGGTCTTATTATTAAACCCTTTATCGATGTTGTGAACTTTTTCTATTCTATCTCTTACATACAAACGTAAAGGATGTATCATGCAACTAAAGTTGTTAAATTTTTATTCCTAAGAGATTCATAATTTGTTAGATCGTTATTTTTGATGCAGAGTGAAGGAATTTTAAAGTCTTTTTTGTTGGTAACTGGTAAGCGTGTACATGCTCCTGAGATATTTCGATTTTCGCAATTCAAAATCCGATAACTTATGGTACTTGGTGTTTATCCACAAAAACCGTAAGCAACTCATGTCAACATTATTTGAGTAATCCTCAAATCATAAAAGAAGGCAAATAGTGTCTTTGTTATGTATTTAAACTCAGTATGTAATTTTCACTTCCATACAGCTTCACCTGAACGCCTCACACAGTGAATGGTATAAAATTGATGAAAACACGACAATTGTAAGTTTTTGCATTAGTACTGCGTTCAAATAATTTTGTTTACCCCGTTTCAGTAAGGCCTCCTTTGAACCATCTGCTAATCTGTCAGGCAGTTCGTAAAAGACGAACGATTGGCTATACGAGTCACTATTATCGTGACTATTAGATGCTAGAGTTCCGCAAAGTCTCTCCTGGGTATGGTAGGTACCATTCCTGCCGTAATAGTGTCAACGCTTGTTGCCGATTTGGAGGGCAAAGCCGACAACTCTATGCAAGTGGTATTAATACCTCGCCACACGGACAGCAACGTACCATTCACACCTTAGGTGCCTAAGACGATGGTTTTATCTTTCATCGGGAGAGTTATCTCTTATATGCTATCTTATAATAAAAATTAAGATAGATAAGCAATACCCCCCCTACGCATGTCTTATTCACTACTAGCGTAAAGACCGTTAAAAAATACAAGTATATCCAAAGTAATAATTAAGTAATCAGAGAAATCGCAAGGTTTAAGGAAAAATGTTAGTCTGTTACGTTACCTCATCCGCGGCACTTAAATCTTTAAGCATTTCCTCGATGAAGTATTTCGTTCTCCCGTATACGTTAGTGATGTTACCGGTTGGATGTGACTCTGTGATAGGTAGGTGCTCTGGTTCCCCGTACACTGTGCACGATGATGAAAACACCATTTGATAGCAATTGTGTGATCGCATTATCTAAAAATTAAAACATATGCTTTAACTCAAAAAAACTAGACGGAATAATTTACTGTAATGTATGCACTACTAAACGAGAACTACTGCTGACAATTTGCGGTGCAGTTTGGCAGATAAAAAAAATGTAAAAACCTTAAGTATTTGGAAAATAAATTAAATTGAAAAAATACTTCTAACATACTAGTTGCAGCGTGCAGCGCGCTGCATTATAAAATTTTTAATGGATCCCGCGGGAACAAATCATTTTATCGTTATAAAAAGTAGCTTAAGTGTTAATTCAGGTCATCAAAACATCCAAACTTTCGCATTTATGATCGCAGATATATATATATATATATATATATATATATATATATATATATATATATATATATATATATATATATATATATATATATATATATATATATATATATATATATATATATATGTATAAAGGAAAAAATTGCAATCAATAAGTAGATACAAATACCACAAAAAACATTTTATGTAAATTGTGGCCACGAATAGATCATATGACTTGTACTGTCAAAAAGTTATCAGATCTCATGTAGCTCCTAACTACATGCCCTAACTTTACAAGCGCTAACTTCAGAAACTCTGAACTTTCGTCAAAATATGTGGCTTGGCAGTTTGCTACCGTTACATGGACGTAAGGTGAAGAATTTATTCATGGTTCATTTCTTTTCTGTTACACATTAGTACTAAGATGTAGAGTTTGTGAAGTTAGGATATATAGAGTGAGGGCGTGTAGAGTTAAAAGCTTGGTTCGACATGAGATCTGATAACTTATTGACAGTTTGCTTCGTATGGCCTTGTCTTATATAGAAATGTTTTTGGTGGCATTGTAATTTACTGCTAATCTTACAATCTCATGTAATTTTTTCATATAACTGATTTTGTAAAGGGCATTGTGGTGCACAACTTTTATACCAAACATTTTTCGTATGACGTACACAACGATTGTAACGTCGAATGCTTTTGACGTTACATCAGAAAAAAACCCGGACAAGCACGAGTCGAATTCGCCTACCGATGGTTCCGTACAAATTTGTAGGTACATAATATAACAAGTTCAGGAATCGAGTTTTAAAATACTTTTCCTGGATAAAGCACGGGTTCTGTCGTAGTCAAATTGAGGGCACATTCGTGATGATCATACCTACCATAAAAAATAGCGTATGCACAAGTGTCTAAGAATAGGCGTCATGCTTATTTCGACTGGACTATTCATTTTTATCCTCTGAATTGAAAACAATTTTTGTTCTTTGAAATATTTATAGTACTATTAACAAATTAGGCATGCATAAAGACTAGTGCTTATTCTGTCACATCTACTACGACAGCAACACGTTATAATAAGCGAGACAGAATGAGAGCTGAGTTATGCATACTATCAAACCTGTTTGTTAATGAAACCGTTAGTCTGTGTACTACGAAATTATTAATTGCACACTCAGAAAATAAATTTAGTAACGGAATTCTGAATGCATCTGAGCATTCACGACGGATGGACGCAAATACAATATCGACTGATATTCCATAGAATCGGTACAATGGGTTATGGTTCACTTTAAATTATTACATAGGTACATTCCTACAAGACGAGACATTATCACAGCGCGTAAAGATGTCTGTTTTGAACAAAAAATTTTTGCCGCGTGCCGCAGTAGACATTTGCCGACAAATCAATATCTTCAGTGACTAGTTTAGTATGCTGCAAGCCCACTTGGCTTGCAGCATACTTGCAGTAACTGCTTAAAATCAAACAAAAATTAGTTTAAAATTAAAATTTAAACAGTAAATTTAAGTTTTAATTTTAAAACAGGAACGTTATTTTTGCGATGAAACTTAATAAATAAATACAAAAAAATCGAGTAGTCCGATAACCATAAAACAGATACAGAAAAAAAATATTAGACGGCTAACAGTAGAGTTAGTATATTAGGAAGGTATACTCAAATATACAATAGAATATTGTATATTGTAATTGTAATTGATATCGTTTATGTCAGTTATAATAAAAATTAATTTCCAAGCTGTCGTAATGAATACCGATCAACTTGCATGGCATGGCCAATGTCGAGGTCTTTAACCAGATGATGAAAATTTATCCGATTCCGCTATTTACACTACAAACTAACACGTCAGTTATTAAGTAATGGCTGCCAATTATTGTTTCAATCAAAAAGAAACCAGCTGTCTGTGCGGCAGGCGTTTATTTTTCGATTTTATTTTATAGGATCACAAACAAGCAATTGTTTCTCCTGATGGAAAGACATAATTATCGCTTATAAACACGGGTGTTAACGGTATGTTGCTATGGTTGTAATGCCACATTTTTTTCTAACGTAAGGTAGTAACCAAGCAGATAGCTCTCCTGATGGAAATAGAAACCATCGCCTATATAGACACCAAAGATGCTGGCGTTGTTATCTGTGTATTGGGATGGCAACACCACTTGCTATACAAGTCTATCGACATCCTTACCCTCCAAACCGGAACACGATAATGTCAAGCAATGACGCTATTACGGCAGGAATAGGTAAGGCGGTGATACCATATACCCGGGCGCGACGTTGCGGAACTCTACCACCTAGTAATCACGATGGTAGTGACAAGCATAGCCAATCGGTCGCCTCTTGACCTGCCTAGCAGAACGGCAGTTGGTATATTCTTTAAAGGAGCCCGGACCAACACGAGGACCCGCCTCCTTTAACACATAACCTTTGCTTAAGTTTACCAGCTACATAACTCTCCAAACCGAAACATGACAGCGACAGCCACCAACGCAATTTGTTACCACCATCTTACCTATTACAATGGCAATAGTGCCATAGGAATAGGTAAGATGGTGGTAACAAACCGGGACGAGACGTTGCAGAATTCTACCACCTAGTTTGTAAATTAATTTTAGTTAGTTTAATGTCCTATCTATAAGTTTATCGAATACACTCCTATCTAGAACAAGACAGTCTTTGTCTTGTAGACAGAACTGATAATAGGAGAGCCCAAGACGGGATTTGGAATTTACTCGAGCGCGTCAGATTAATATAAGGGTATCCCCCTTTATGTTAATCTGACATGCCTGCATCGCATCGTATACTGTTAAGGCTCTCAACCAAATATAAGCGTTTTATATAATAGAGCCGGGCATCTAGGGCAATAAAAATATTTCGACAACTTTAGCTTGTGGAAATTGTCAGATTATATTTTTTTCGTTATTGTTATATCATTTTCTTTTAACATAAAGGAAAATTCAGACGCGTTTGGGAATATCAAGACAATGTTTTCTTTGCAACTTTGTGACTCTTTCTGAAAATCTGGCTGTTGAAGTGTAGCGTAAGGGGTACGCTATTCTTGAAACGTCAGATTTTCTACATTTTAGCTTGCAATTAACCAATCATACTAAAATCTGACGCGCTTCAGTGTTTATATATTGTCACTATTTTTTTACATTTTTTTTATCTGTAGATATTTTCCCCACCATTGAAATGAAATACATAACCTTCTAAATTTTCTATCATTTAATCTACAAAATCCAATAGTCCCCTACTATGACGCTTTTACATCAGGAAAAGGTAAGATGATGATTCCAAACTCGGGTAAGACGTTGTTTAACTCTACCACCCAAATAACACAATGGTTACGTTCGTTTTTCGTTTTTACAAACTGCCTGGCAGAGAGGCAGATAGTATATTCTTTACAATGGTCCAGCCTAACGCAAAAATTGAATATAAAGACCTCCTAACCGGCGCAACCTCGCGACTGCGGCCCTGTGGCGTCACGTTTGCCACGGTCCGGTACATAGAGGCGTTTTGCAGCGTAGTTGCGTCTGTTTGTTTAAAGCCTTATAGCTTCTAATAAATATTTAGTCAACACCAATATAAAATTTTTGTATAATACAATACCACAGAATAAGTATCTAGGTTTTCATAATTACACGTGAATAATCTCTGTACCATAACTAAAATTGCCCCTCAAACGAATGCGAACAAACCAATTGTTTTGTTTTTGACTCAGGCTTAATGATTTTATTTGCGACTATTTGTACAAAGGAAATTGATGAGACCGGTCTAAAGTGCTACAAGAATAGCGTCAGCCGAAATTATCAAATTCCTAAGTTGATATTAGAATTCAACGGACACTTTTTAATAGCAATTAAATTTAAAAAAGGAATATAATAGGAAATCGTGAAACTAATCAATCTTGTACGCTGTTTTCATTTTAAATCAAGCAAAAATTTTTTTCGTATATGGCAGATATGGCAGTATATTGTAAATCTAACTTTCTGTTATTTATGACCAATCAAACAAATTAGAAAAATGTCGGACAGGTAAGACGCAAAATTTTAAACAAACTATTGTATAAAATGTAACAAAAATGATTGTATCTATTAACTACTATAGTCGAGACTTACAACAAAGAAGGCTGTATAAACAAGCTACTCTTATTTTCATCCTAAAGAAACAAAAAAACAAGTGTCATCTATTTAATCTGTAAACCAAACAGTATACAATACTTCTGCTGTAAACGAGCAACAAATGAACAAATATTTTGCTGTAAAAAACGTTGCTCGTCTTGTAACTTTTATGTGGTTAAAATCAAATAATCTTCATGATGAGATACAAAAACGTTATATTATCTATCTTGATGATATATTGCGATGTGAATGACTTAAAATCGTAATCGTATAATGTAATAATTGTGAACATAAGTGTTTGCAGGTTTTTCGTGAACTTTAGCATTATGCAGAAATAAATAATGCATTACAAATGCGACAAGCATCTATCTACATGCGTTGCGTTCTAGGCCAACTTTGTATAGACCCTCATCTCTTTCCTTTGAGTTTTAGGGGCACCTATTCACTTCAGTTGAGTCGATAGCAAGTTGAGGGCTCTTACACATCAACACAATACAATGTGACATCGTGATACGACCGCGCGACGCAGCATAATCTGTAAGATAATGAGTAGAGCTTTAAACGCATTGATTCGTTTGAAGTTTTGTTATGTGAATTGGGGTACAGTAAAGTTAATCAAATACGATGGGTACAACGTATATTCGCCACTTTCCGTCTTTCGCGATTTTTTTTTCTTTATTCATTAGCACAGCTGCACATGAAGATTGTTTTTTTTGGTGTATCTCATCCAGTTTTATGATATGGTTCGAGAACATATCAGCAACGATATAGGTTGTCTAGTATTAGTGCAACAAGTACTGTAAAGATGTAAAGATGTCGCGCAGTTCTATTTCAAGCAGTATCACAAGTGTGAACTTACCGTTGCACTGCCGAAGTATACAATGCATAACCTAAATTGTAGTACAGATTTAGACATACAAAATAAAAATATACAAACCTCCAATAAATTAAGCATTCCCAGCAAGTTGTTCTGGTAATATAGAAGTGGTTGTTGCATGGATTCCCCTACAGCCTTTAACGCAGCGAAGTGAATAACGCAGTTAATGTCATGCTGAAAACAGGTTGAAAGAACGTGTTTAGGTTATTTAATTTAGAGTTGTAGATTGCTCACAGAGGTCATGACCCACATAGGTTATATAAGGTCCTTCCAAAATAAATGAACATATTTTAACACAGCGTTGAGTACGTCTAATCAAAGATATCAAGCCAAAAACGAATGTGATTCAAGGGTAAAGGATAAAACTTTTTGATTTTACAAACAGAATATTTTTTTCTCATACCAATTTACGCATTTTTGCATAAAATAATCCACTTTTCCACACACACAAAAAAAGGCGTTAATCGTTAGGAGAAAAAATTATTTTGTTCGTTAAAATCAAAAAGTTTAAGTCCCCTGAATGATGTTTTTTTTTGGTGGATATCTTTAGTTAAACGTATTTAACGCTGTGTTGAAAAATGATCACGTATTTTGGAAGGACCTTAAATAATCACTCGCTTAGTATTATTTTCGCCTATTCGGTACTTTTTCGCTTAAGCTTGTTGTTAAGATTAACTGTTTCCCGCTGTTAGTAGCTCATTTTAGGTATTTTTGTTCCACGCACAAAATATTTCAATAACTTAATGATTGTTTATATCTGTGAGAAAATGTAAATAATTTATTGGCTCTTGGTATATACAAGTAGTAAGAAGAGTACATGCATACTTTAGCTTTGGATTTTATATAAATTAATTAGTAAAAAAATCACTAACTTTGTCAAATATATCATTAATTTGAGGTTTGTCCAACAAGTCTGCCTTGTAGAATGTGATGCTCTTGCCAGTGATTTGTTCAGCTCGTTGCAGTGCTGGAGATCCTTCCTCATCGCCGACGGCGTTCACGAAGTTGTCAATAGCCACCACCTCGTAACCCGCGTCTAGCAGGTCTATTACACAGTGGCTCCCGATGTAACCAGCTCCGCCGGTTACCAGTATTGTCTTGAACACTGGCATTTTTATGTCGTTCTGCAAATAAAATTTTCTATCAAATCGCTAGACAAATTAGACTCGCTAGATCTAATTCCAAAGTAAGCAAATCATTTGCTTGTGCTATGTGTGTTAGTTAGCAATACTAATATATAGAAATACATATATAAATAATGTTACGTACATAATAAACACCCAAACCCAGAAATACAAACATCTATACTCATCACACAAATTTTGTACCCGTCGAGACTCGAACCCGAGCCCCATGGATTCGTAATTAGGTTCGCTAACCACTCGACCAACGGGGCATTCAAATCAGTTGGTTTTTAAGTCAAATTTCAAATCCATACTCATCTACCGGTGTGGTGCCTATATTAATATTAAAATGAATGAGATAAAAATAATTTTTATTTACCTAACCGCTCTGATTCGATTGAAGTTTTGTTACGTGAATAGGGGCAGAGATATTTCACACACGTTAATGTGAGTATTAAGAATTATGCATTGATATTAAACCTTGACATTTAAAAATATTGCTGATACATATAAAATATTATATGGCTCATCATCGCAATAAATAATTTCTAACTATTCAATTTCTATCAAGTGATTGCTTTTTATTGTGAAGCTTGGAACAGAAAAATTATCATTTGCAATATAATGGATTTAATTTGCGGATGCATCGCTTGACTCAAGAATCTAGAAGACTCTAGAAGAAGAAAATAGACTAATTCAAGGGCTGCTCCTGGGAGTGTAACAAGAAACAGAGGGTCAAAAACATCAACAATAACTGTTAGAAATAAACTTGTAGTATTGCCTACCTATAAGTATGTAGGTACAGTGAGGGAATCTCCATTGTAGATGCAAAAAAACCGCCTTGTACGGGGACACGTGTATTTTTTTTCGGAATAAAAAGTAACCATGTTGTACTATTTCAGGCCATTCTCTACATGTGTGCCAAATTTCATCCAAAACGTTTCTGCGTGAACAACAAACATTCATCCGTAGATCCAAACTTTCGCAATAATTATAATACTGATATAGGTAGATTATGAAAAGGTAAAGTTTGTAAGTTTTTTTGAATTTGTAAAACCTTATTATTCCTGAGTGACATAAAAACAATTTATCCGAATTTTCTCGCAGGATACAAACCTGTTCGTGTTTTACCACGGGAAGAGAGTTCCTACTTAAAAGATCGAACAACGTTTTTTTATAATATTATCTATATATACATATAATAAAATCGTAGGAAAGTCATGTATGTCCGGGGTAAACTCAAAAAGTACTGCATGGATTTACTTCAAATTTTGCATGAATATTACTAACAGGTCGGGTCAACATATAGGCTACATATTATCACGCTAGCACCTACGGGGGAGAAACTGTGCGGAGTAAACGAAGTCCGCGCGGACTAAGTCGCGGGCAACAGCTAGTATCTATATATTTATATTTATTCTTTAATAAAAACGTGAGTGCAAATATAGTAACTCAATATACCTAATATACATATTCAATAAATATAAATTATTATTATCTGGCTGACCGCGGATAGTTCAAGCGGAAATAAAAAGAAGCAAGGATTTGTATTTCGTAGAATTAAAACGTGCTTAAATAAATAGTGGCGAAATATTCATGGTGCGCACATCTAATTGCGTTGTCATTCTTCAAAACAATGTGCAATAAACCATTAAACTCTAGTTTGCACGACTGGTGACCCTGACTGCGGCTTTGAAGTCACGTTCCTATAATAAATTGCATTTTTGAAGAGCAAGCTTAATATTTAAAGGAAAATAAATATAAATATTTTATTTGAATCAGTCCAAGGCCCTAACTAAAACTGATCTTAGCTTATCTGTTTACCATGTAACAAATATTTTACCAATTCAACGAAGAATAATATTTAATTTGCAAATTTCCGCGAACTTTCACCTAGGCACACTTGAAAATTCGTGAAAATTTGTAAATTAAATATTATTTTATAACAGATTGAATTTTTGAAGAGGAAGCTAATATTTAAAGGAAATTCAATATAAGTATTTTATTTGAATCAGTCCAAGGCTCCGGCTAAAATTGATCTAAGCTTATCTGTTTACCATGTAAAACTATTTTACCATATATTCTACACTTTTTGTCGTCAGCACTTGGTGAAATTCCATTTTTATTGCAATATCTATACATATAATAAAATCGTAGGAAAGTCAAAACTGTACATTGAATATTTTTTTTAAAGAATACTTGGGGCGTGATCTACAATCGATATCAAAGCCAAAAATATAGTTTTTAGAATTTTTGTCTGTTTGTCTGTATGTCTGTTTGTCTGTATGTATGTCCGGGGTAAACTCAAAAAGTACTGCATGGATTTACTTCAAATTTTGCATGAATATTACTAATAGGTCGGGTCAACATATTATAGGCTACATATTATCACGCTATCACCTACGGGGGAGGAGCTGTGCGGAGTAAACGAAGTCCGCGCGGCCGAAGTTGTGGGCAACAGCTAGTTTTATATAAAAAACACTTGTACTTTTTTACAATAAATTAATACATAATTATCCAACCAGTTTCGTTTTTATAAGCATCATTAGGGCAATTACAACTTATGAATTATAGGTTGTAATTATAATATTAATTTATTGTGAAACTGTATTACAATATAGAATACAATATTGCAATATTTTACCAATTCAACGAAGAATAATATTTAATTTGTAAATTTCCGCGAACTTTCACGTATGCTCTTGCGATGCAACTAAAATGGAAAAATAAAAAAGTGGTGTAAGAAATGGTATAATCAATAAACTACCTGTGCGTAGGCCTGAAAAATAAAAAAGTTTGTTCTATTTCTTACACCGTCCTTTTTTCCCTTTCAGTGACGTCGCAAGGGCACACGTAAAAGTTATTTTTTTTTTGTTTCTTAGGTTGAAGCGTCGTTGGGGCTGGTCCCTATGACCGACGCGCGCTCAAATAAATCCTCTTTGAGCATCATGGGCTCCCCTACTAATACGATTTGTGCACTTAGGATCTTTAAAACATTGTATAAGTTTAAGTTTTATGCATTTTGATCCGATAATGATTTTAATTTTCTCTTATGAAACATAAATTACCGCATCGTAAACACTGGGTGGTAGAGTTTCATGACGACTCGATTGAGTTGCTGCGTCTTGACTTTATCTGGCGCTGCGCCAACACTTTTTGGGAGGGTAAGTCAAACAAAGGCTTTAAGCTCATGCCACGCAAAGAAAAAGGCACAGTTAATATCTTTGGTGTCTATAAATGGTGGTTTAATGATGTTATTACCATCATTAGAGGTTTGCTATTTTATCCTTATTATTGAGAAATACTAGATGACACAGTTCCGCACGTCTTATCTTGGAATGATATCCATTGCCTTACTTTTCCATTTTAACCGGTTCCATTTGCACCGAGCAGCAAAGTGTGTGAGCGCAATTTTGCCCCATGTTATGTATGTTCTTAATTAAAAGAAAAGTGTATGAACTTTTCAATTTAAGGTGCTGATTTTGATTTATGCGTGAATGTGTATGTGTGTGTGTGCATGCGTGTGTGCGTGTGCGTGTGCGCGCGCGTGTGTGTGTGTGTGAGTGTGTGTGATGATTATGACGATGGCACAGGTTATCTCACGTATTTTAATAAACGTTCCGACTGTTCATATGAAAGCCGTAGTGGAGAGTAGGTAGAATAGAAGTGTATTATAAGTAGAGTTTTAAACTTCCCGCTACGTATGTAGATAAGGAAATTACTAATTTTGCCTTGATGTTTGAAAATCCAGTTTTCACTAGATCTCCACGTTTTGAGGTCTTAGGATCCTTTTTAGACTATTTTCACGATTACGTCAGTATGTCTGCATATATATGTGTATATATATATGTATATATATATATATATATATATATATATATATATATATATATATATATATATATATATATATATATATATATATATATATATATATATATATATATATATATATTATACATAACTTTGAAATTTTTCAACCAATAATTTTTTGGTTTTATACGATATTTTAGAACTAAGTAATTAAACTTTATCGAATGCCGTTTCAAAACTCCAAATCGAATCTAATTTCCAAGTTACAGCTTTTCAAACTGTAACTTGGAAACGTTTGATATATTATATCTATGTTTTCAAATATTAAAATTTCGTAGTTTTTAGCAAACTTACGATAACTTTCAGGCTGAAACACCGATTGACTTACAAATCTTATCAGCTTTTCTCCTTAAATTTTGTTGTAAGAACACATATAACTAACCCTTAAAAATATTATTACTTGATCGAATTTCATTACTAATGCTCATATTTTTATCTCACTTTCAAAAATATATTATCACCTTAGAACAAATGCTAGTTTACGAATTATATAAATTCAAATTAAAAATCCCTTTGAAGAAAATACCAACTGCCGTTCTGCCACGCAGGTCGTCAAAAGCGACCGATTGGCTATACGTGTCACTTTAGGTGGTAGAGTTCCGCAACAATACGCCCGGTTATTTGGTAACGCCGCCTTACCTACCTATTCCTGTCACAATAGCGTTAATTCTCGTCATTGTTGTGTTCTGGTTTCAGCGTTAAGGGTGCCATCTCGCCACACGGATAGTAACGCAACATTAACATCTTTGGTGTTTATAAGCGATGGTTTATCTTTCTATGAGGAGAGCCATTTGCTAGTTTGCTATGTTAATATAAAATGTTTAGTTTTGCTCGTATCCTCTGTTTAGAAAAATAATAATTTAAACGCAGTAAAATTGCAACCATTCTTTCCTTATCCCAACCAACCTTCTAATTTCCTGTATCTCTGGAACCTTGGATCAAATCTTCAAAATATTTATAAGATACTAAATAAAAATCCGGTCCACGCGCCTTCGAGTAATTGGGGAACAACTCGCGCGAGTTAACATGACAGCTTGGTACTCGATACTTCCCTCTTTACCCCGCGCGGCGCTCCGGCACCGTTGTACGGGTATTTGCGCTTTAAAATTGAAATAAACCTTTTTGCACACAGTACTTTGCACAAGTGTCATTTGAGCCAGGTTTCATGTGAACTCGCGCGAATTATACATACAAAACAAATACCGTCGAAATAAGATTATTTGAATTCCGATAAAAGGGAATATATATATATATATATATATATATATATATATATATATATATATATATATATATATATATATATATATATATATATATATATATATATATATCTCTCTCTCTCTCTCTCGCTAAAACTTGAGAACGGTTGGACCGATTTGGCTAATTTTGGTTTTAAAATATTCTTGGAGGTTCAGGTTCGGTTTAAAAGGTGAAAAATGTAGAAAAAATAACGAAAAAGTTGAAACAAAGTTGGCAGAACAACGTTTGCCGGGTCAGCTAGTCTATATAATATATAAAAATCAATTGCTATTCGATTATCTCGTTAAAACTCGAGAACGGCTGGACCGATTTGGCTATTTTGTTTTTAAAATATTCGTGGAGGTTCAGGTTAGGTTTGAAAGGTGAAAAAATGTAGAAAAAAAACGGAAAAGTAGACACAAGGTTTACAGAACAACGTTTGCCGGGTCAGCTAGTATATGATAAAATTTTAATGTCATGTAATTGTATAGCATCTTCAATTGTCAATTAAACATAGCTATCATAGCCTTTGTAGGTATTTATAATGTCATCGCGCTAATCAATATTTATTGTCAAGGATTTCTAAGACGAGGTTGTGGTTTTGTAAATACATTTACCCTTGACTTGTTTGGATAGCAATTTACACTGACGATATAATAAAGGAAATGTAAGGAATTAGCTTTGGTTATCTAGGAATAACGCCCGGTTATGGTATCACCGCTCTATCTATTCCTGTCACCAAAGACCCTACTATTAATATTACTAGCCATCGTCTGTGGCCGAAATTCGACCAATAAATCTCTTTTAAATTTGACAACAAATTTTAGCCGTAAAAAAACAGTATACATGTGTCTAATATTATGTAAGTCACATGAATTTAATGCGTGTAATGTTTATTTTTATGAATTTGGTGTATTCTTATTAATTTTATTTAAAAATATTAGGATGCAGAATCCAAAGTCTAGTTAATTCCCCCGCAATATAGATTTTAACTCTGCCAAATTTCAGACTCCACCGTTCGCGCAATTGTCCTATAAAGGAGTACAATGTTTTGCTTTACGTATATATCTATACATTATACATATGTATAATGACGTATATGTGGTAGATCACTGAAATTGGGGAATCTCAAAACTTTACCGATGTTAATAAAGTGTTTATAAATTAGAAAAGTTATGTATATATGTACCAAAGATGTATGAACTAAATAGGAAGAGATGCTTTGTTATCCACAACACACTGTTAACACCATTGGTGTATAGTATGGTGTATATAGGCGACGGTTGTCTCCATCCATCAAAAGAGTCACCTGGTTGTTTCCTATGATATGATATAAAAGTACACATAGATATGCAGACAGATAGAAGACATATACTATACCTATATCAACACTTACAGTTAATTTTTGTTATGAAAAAAAAAATCCCCCGTAGCATTTACTATTTAAACTTTTTCAAAAATACCTAAGTAATATTTCAATAATTTTTATTCCTTACAACCACTGTACAGGGAGCGCAGTCAGCCTAAATAAAATATTATTTTTGATCTGAGACAAGGAGACATTATAAGTATTAAGGATGGTATTAAGCGTATTAAGTAAATCCGTACGTACTTTAGTAGGTAATAATTCCATGGTACGTACTACGTACCGTGAATAGTTTGACAAGTCTATGTGAACAACTTGATACGTCATTTATTTTTAATAGGTAATACGGCAATTCATTTACCTATTTATATGGGATTTATCTTTAAATGATAATTTGGAAATTACTGCCCTGATATTTTTAGTTGAAACTAGTTTATCACACACTTGTACTTTTATTTCACTATTATTATATACTAAATTATTTAATTTTATCGACTGGTTTCGCTTTTTAAAGCATCTTCGGGACGTAATTTTCTTTACTCTAATGAAATGGAAAAATCAAAAATAATGGAATTTCACTAAGTGCCGACGATTGAAAGTGTAAAATCTACTGCCCTGATAACCAATCACGCACTTGCACGAAAATAATCCCGGATTTATCCGTGCCCCGCGCGACCCCTTTTATAGTTTGACGTCATTTCCTCTATCCTGAGAACACTTTCAATTAACAAAGTAATTATATACATATGTTTCCGATGAATAACGTGAACAACATCACGATTCATGCGGTTTGTGATATTAGAAAAATACCGAAGTGCAACTAAAATAACTTGGATGAATAATGTCACGCATGTATTCGTGAGGGGCAGACAGAGCTCTAACAAGTGTGCCCTTTACTTCATTAAAGTGGCAAGTGGCCAAACTAAAAAATGACATGGGGTTCTAATTCTTGAGCTCACACATTTATATCATTAAAAAAAACTATTGCTGATAAAAAATAATAATATCTTGATAAATTAAACTATATAGTATAATTCTACAACTGTTTATTACAGTAGGTATTCAGTAACAAGTTAAACTCTACTTTCACATCACATCACATCACAGTTTTGATCAGTTTCTTTAATTCAGGACGTAACATCTGCTTTTACAGATAGGTATATTATCATCATCATTTGACTGCCCTGTTGGTCAAGTGGTTGGCGAATCTAACTACGAATCAATTGGACTCGGGTTCGATGCCCGACAAAGACAAACATATTTGTGCTGAGCATAGATGTTTGTATTTCTGGGTCTGAGTGTGTATTATGTATATAACAGTACTTAAATATGTATTAGTATCGTTGACTAACACCCTCAACACAAGCAAATAATTTGCTTACTTTGGGGTTAGATCGATTTGTGTAATAAATAATAATAAATATTCACGGGACAATTACTGATCTAACCCCAAAGTAAGCAAATTATTTGCTTGTGTTATGGGTGTTAGTCAACGAAACTAATACATAGAAATACATATAGTATAAAAACTAGAATATATTTAATGTTTATTAAACCGGAAATATATTTAATGTTTATTAAAACACCCAAACCCGGATAAACAAACATTTATGCTCATCACAAAAATACTTGTCCCCGTCAGGGTTCGAACCTGAGCCCCGTCGATTGCAGAGTCAGGGTCGCTAACCACTTGACCAACGGGGTGGTCAAATATGTCCAGCTATATTATCTATATATTAATACGTGAAGGAAAAACTTTGGATCCCTTTTTACGACAATTGCGCGAACACTGGAGTTTGAAATTTAGCACAGTTAAAGTTTATATTGTGGAGGACTGCAGAAACCTTTAAAAGAAAAACATTAAAATACATTAAATTAATAGAAATAAACATTACACACACTACATTCATGTGACATATATACACACATGTTTACCATAATATTTTCTTTAGGGCTAGTCATTTGTCAAACTTAAAAGAGGTTTTATTGTTTAGTCTATGGTCAAATTTCGGCCACAAACGATCGCTAGTTATTATTATTCGACCGCCCTGTTGGTCGAGTCGTTAGCGACTCTGACTACGCAATCGACGGGGTTCGGGGTCGATTCCCGACGGGGACAAGCATTTGTGTGATAAGCATAAATGTTTGTATTTCCGGATATGGGTGTTTATTAAATATATTTCGGTATCTATACATGTATTTCTATGTATTAGTATCGTTGACTAACACCCATAACACAAGCAAATAATTTGCTTACTTTGTGGTTAGATCTGTAGGTGTAATTTATTCCGTGAATATTTATTTATTATTATTATCCATGAATCTTCACGTTGAGGTATTTAAAGCTGTAGGCAGTTAAAATATTATACCTAAGCATAGGTACCTACACATTTTTGTGATCGAGGAGTAAAAAAACCCAAGTTTGTAGAAAAAAGGCACTAGACATCTATTTTTTTTAATATCGTAAGATAGCAAACAAGCAGATGGGTCTCTTATGGAAAGAGTCAACGATCGTTGGTATAATGTTTTACCCAATTTTATCTTTCTGACTTTCAAAAAGTGATTGTATTATATCCTACTTTGCATAAAATATATTGAATATTGAATACTTTTTTATTTTATAAATTATCAGTACTTCTTTTATCTAGGTAAAATCAGTAACTTACTTTTAAACAAATACACTATTAAATGGATTTTTTACATTGCCTTCATCAATTGTTATTCTTGGGAATGGGAAAGCAATGAGCGCGGCAAACAATACAAAGCAAAGTCAATATCTAGATAATTAGGTAGATAAGCGCACGTTCACATGTTGATTTCTTATAATTCATTTATCGATCAAAATGACATACTTTTAATATATAATTCTGTATATCGTTACATATAGTTTGATACAATCTTTACAATTAAAAATATAAGTCGATTTTATCGATATTAGTCATTATAATTGATTGGTGCCTCGTTGTCTAAGGGATATAGGCTCTTCGGCTCAGATCATAAAGCCTCGGATTCAATCCCCCGGTTGAGCAAAAGTGTTAGTGAAGTTTTTTCGAGGTTTATATCGTTTTAATTTTTTTTTGTAAAATTTTAGTAGCAGCTCGGAGTTTGACACAAGTAAAGCCGTTGGTCCTGGTTACCGCTAAAAATAGCTGATATCGTTATCAGGTTGATAAAATACGGTAATAAGGATCAATCACCATCATCTTACCAACCGACAAAAAGGCAAGATTTGTTTGATTGTAAATATAAACTGATAGACACAAAAAAACTTGACCGATTTAAACAATACAACAACAACGTCATATCTTCACGCCAGCTCCCTAACGGGGTAGACAGAGAGAACCGAGTGCCATACATCACGATCCTTGCAGGTTTGTCTCGCTTCATCCACATTCATCACTCTCTTCATATCATACACACACGCCGGTTGCGAAGACTCTTGACACCACCTTCGGATAGTACTCGATCAATCTGATCATGGTATGTAAGTCTTGGTCTTCCCCGGTACCTACATCCTTCCACATTCGCATTGCATATCTGTTTTGTTAACCTTTCATCTACCATTCTTTCTACATGTCCGAACCAACGGAGCATGCCCTTTCTCATCTTTACACCGACACTTTCTTTCAAACGTAACCTCTCTCTCACTTCTACATTACGAACCCGTTCCGCGAGTGTGACACCACATATTTTTCTTAGCGACCTCATCTTGACCGCGTTGATTCTACTTTCATGCCCTTTCTGACATACCCAACTCTCACTTCCATACAATAGTGTTGGGATAAGCACATAATTAGGCAAGGCTAGACGGGCACCCGGATGACTTAAAATTGTGCTATTAAGTAATCTCCCTAACGCTCAATTCACTCTGTTCCCTGCATACATTCTTCTTTCAACATCCGCGGTGTACCTTCCATTCCTGCTAAAAGCACATCCAAGATATACAAACTCAGCCACTTGTTCCAACATCACATCATCGACCACAACTGTTACATCCGTTCTGGTTGCTTCTCTTTCAAATACTAAAACTTCAGTTTTCTTCAGATTCAAATGTAAGCCCATACTCTTACAATCCTCATTCATAACTGTGACCATTTAAGCAATAATTTCACCTACATTAAAACATTTTAGTAATAAAGGATACTTTTTTATCCCTTTGAATAAAAGGGAGTAATGTTGGTGAGTGGGATAAAAGCTAATAGCAATATAAATCACCTCGTAAACTACCATCATGATAGATAGAGATTTTTACCATGCCGAGCTGATTCCCAGAAGGCAGAGTGAAAATCGAGACTTTCCAGTGAACATACAGTTTACTGATAAGTAGTTTTTAAAAGAAATAACTAAAAAATATAGTATAGTTACGTTGTACAAACGTCACATCAAACGTATGTAATAAAGGAATTTAATAGAAGCGTAGTACCTATGCCGCTAGCGAGTAAGCGGCACTTTATCGCTATCAGTTATAGTACCGTAAATTGTGGAATATTATCTAGGTATCTACAACTTATATTAATGCAATTAACCTAGGTAATATGTGGATCAACTAGTCTGATTGAAAAAAATGTTTTTGCGTTTTTTTAATGAAGATATTGAAGAAAGGGTACCTACACCTAGGTATGCCACTATGAGGCATGGATTATTTAACAGTTAACATATTAAATTTCGTACTATTTTTTTTTAACAATTAACAACTGTTATTTATATTAGAAAATACTGTTAAAAGTAATTTTTATGCATCACTAAAATTACCAATAACTTGATATATGATAATAATGTTATTAAAATATTTCAGAGAACGTTTTTTTTTGCTAGCTAACTTGATTTATGATAATACTGTTATTAAAAATATTTCGAGAGACCATGATAATAATAACTGTTAAAAGTTATTAAAACTATTCTAGAGGACCTTTTATTGGTAGCTTCGAGTTTTTATTGCTTCTAATACTTATTATATATAGGCTACTGATATAATATAACATAAATAAATAACTGTTTGATACTAATTAACTTTAACAACATAACAGTTAATCTAATTTAACGAAAATTTCATGCCTAGCCACTATTACTCCCACAAATTATATGATTATAATAGTTACTGTCGTCTCTTACTACAGGGTCAGGGTTTTCTTACTACGTTTTAATATGTCCTATGTAGTAAACACCCAAGTAGCACGTTAAGCTGTATATAGGCTGCATTTAGGTTCATTTTTAAACTTAAAGCTGTATACGAAGCCGTACAAAGGCTGTAGAAGCGCTTCTACAGCCGATATAACACCAAAAAGGGCCCCAAGTTATACAGCTTATTGCGTTATATAGGCTGCACAATAGCTATACAAGCTGTTATAAACTGTACAATGGCTGTTATTTGGTGTATAAAGAAACTATAACACTAAAGATACTCTCTTGTAACTGTCTTGTACAGCTAAGAGTTAAATAGGCTGCACAATAGCTGTATAAGCTGGTATAGGCTGTACAAAGGCTGTTATTCGGTGTATAAAGAAACTATAATACTTAAGATACTCTCTTGTGCAGCTAAATGTTCTTAATAGGTGTTTGAAAATGATAAAAAGTAACTAAATCTGTTTTTGATATTGTATAACATTATATCTGCAGACGCCATAATTAAAAATATATTAATAAACGATAAATTCTTGGACTTGGAGCAGTATTCAAGGGTGTATTCAAAGTGCAAATTCTAAATGACTGTGAAGTCGTGTATGTTTTTCCTCAAAATATTCACGCGCCAACGAAATAATCAAGATAACACAAATAAAATCATTGAGAAATACGGTAAGTGTTTGTGTTTAAGGTTAGAATATACAAGTATTTATGGTACAATATTGTATATAAAGGCATAATGATCATAATATAAGTTGTTTGTCAAGATATAGCTTTAGCTATTGCTAAATATATCTTTTATTTAACAATATATTTCTTTAATGTTGTTTTTTTTAATACACAATAATGGCGGCGTTTTGTTATACAGCCTAAAGTGTATTTGGAGGGTGATATACTGCAAATAGCTGTACTGAATCTCTTTTTTGTTCTATTATACGGCTATTGGCTTTTAATTACCGTCCAAATACACTTTAGGCTGTACTAAGTCCCTATATAAATCTATTGTACAGTAATTGGCTTTTAATCACTTAACTTATGTTTAGAGATGCGTACAAAAATTGAAGAACCCTAAATACAAAACATATGTTTGTCACTTGATTTCGCTATTGTGTTGTATTGATGTCGGTCGTTTGACTTTACAACTAAACCAACTTATTGTTAACTATAACTTATGGGACATGTATTTCAATCATGTTTTACTTTATTTTTCAGGGAAATATGCCTTATAAAATAATAAAAACAACTGAGAGGAGCCAAAACCGTATTTGTATCGTATCCAGTTTGTGGGAGGATAAAGGTGAATTATAATGACCAAGAAAACAACTTGATATAACTAAGTTGATCAAGAACGAAAAATCAAGCCCTTTAAATATTGGTCTATCACAAAAATATTTTTAAGAAGAATACGTTATTTCGTGCTTGTGATTTAATATTATTAGTTCTTCAAAGAGAAACACATACTCTTTTGCCTGTAATTGTATCTAAGTATATAATATTTTTAAAACGATTGTAAGTATACATATATACAGGGTGTTGCAAAAGTGGTACAGTAAGCCGAAAGGGGGTGGCTCAGGGGGTCATTCTTAACAACTTTTGTTTAACGACTTTTGGAAATTCACGAAAAAAATATTGATTCTCCATAGAAACTTTGTTGGTCACGTGACTTTTCACAATGGAAAAACAAAATTGTTTTTCGGGAATTTTCACAAATCGTTGAACAAAAGTTGTTCAAAATGACCCTCTGAGTCACCCCCTTTCGACTTACTATACCGCTTTTGTAAAACTCCGTATAGTAGCAAGTTAAAAATAAAAAAATACATATTTTCTCAGTGTAATGATATTTATTTCTCTTTTTAACTCTTTTTTATATATTCTTTGAAGAATAGACCAATTGCCTTTCTGCCAGGCAGGTCGTAAAAGACAACCGATGGGCTATGCGAGTCATTGGCTCGACCGGGTCTGGTACCACCGCCTTATCTATTCCTGCTGCAAAGCGTCAGTGCTAGTCACTGTCATGTTCCGGTTTGGAGGGTAAGGTGGCCGGTAAACTTATGCATTGGGCATTAGACCTTGCCACAAGAGAGCAACACACCATTAACATTTTTGCTGTCTGTAGGCGATGGTTGACTCTTTTCATCAGGAGACCGATCTGCTTGTTTGCTATCTTATGACATTAAAAAAATCAGTTATTGTAAATTACCAACCAAGTCACCTTAATGAAGAAGATAAGCCTAAAAAATAATAAATCAGATAACCTACAATCACTTTTTAATGTTTTTGTTACGGAACCCTTTTCCTTGAACATTAATAAAAATGACGATTGTAGGTTTACCTGAATTAGTAATTTTTCAGCTTTATCTTCATCACGATTACTTGGTTGGTAATTTATAATATTTAAATATTCCTTTTCAATATTCCTCTTGATTTTTTTCCACATGATATCAATTATGCAGATATAAAAACAGCAAACAACAATTTTCTCAGTAATACAGCCTTGAGCTGTACTATAGCTGTATATGCAGATTTTTTAACACCATTGGCTGCATAACAGTCTACAATTACGCCATAAATATTAGCTGTAGAACGGTGATTGCATGTCCCATTTTACAGAACAAGCGTTGAGTGATACTATAATAACACTTAAAGCTGCAATAAATTCCCGTGCTAAACAAAATACAGCTAATGTACAGCTTTAAGTGTTAAAATCAGCCTAATGAGTTACAAATTGCTTAAAGCTGTACAGTAGTGTATTAATATTCAGATATAACGCCTAAAGCTTACGCGGAACTCTAAGAAAGGCCTTGTACAGCATTAGGCTGTATAAAAACTCATAAAGGTCTCTTATACCGATAAAAGCATCTTTTTACACCATTGTACGGCTGCAATAGAACTTTAAGTTCTATATGAGCTGCTTTATGGGTATTAAACATGCTTGATTGCTGCTTGGGCATAGGACATATTAAAACGTAGTAAGAAAACCCTGTCCGGTCGTCAAAGGCATTACCTATTTGGTAGCTTAATCATATTTGTGTCATTATTTTATGGATATTGATGAATACATTTTCAAATTATTGGCTTGATTTAAAGGGAAGTTGCTCAATTTTAGTACTAAAATGAGACACTTTAAAATGCGATATTTTTTTTATTTTAATAAAAAGTTTTTTTTTGATAACGTCACTGACCTACCTATATACCATTTTAGATCGGCCAGGGTTTTCTTTACACACTGTACTCTTTGGTACCTACATATTGTTTATGCTACTACTTTAAGAAGGTGCAAAGCAAACGTGAGTGCCGCCTATTTATATTAAAAATACAAATTGTATTTAACAATTGATTTATTGACTGATTACCTATGTGCTGACAGTATACAAAGTATTGTTACGTACTTCGGGTTTGTAATTGTAAGTAAACACCACTTATATTAAATCCGTGTATTTATAATACAGATACACAAAACAGCACAACGTAATACTAAATACTCTGATTAACACTAGTCACTCACTGTACTAACAGACTTAGAACACTACACAATATCACTTCTCGCTTCGCACGGGTCGCTTCAAGTATCGCTCTCGATCGCTTTATAAAAACTGCCCTGTATTTGTCAACACATCTCTATTAATACCCAGGGTAAAGTTCTACCTGGATCCAGAAAAATCTAAATGTATCGGGAAACAATGAATCACTTCTTATCACTTCTTATTGTAAACAAGTTATGAGTCATAAATCCTAGTACACGCTACTTTCAACCTTATGTCCTATACCACACAGTTCATTATGGTAAAGCTTAGGTCAACTATTTGTTTGTCAATAGGAGTAGCTACTCTTTCTTTTATTTCTTTCTTTTATTTCTAGATCTCTCCAGCGTTCCAACTCTACACGTTTCTAGATTATTCGTAACAGTATTTATCCTATACGACCTATACAAATACTTTTATGCACGGCTAATCCGAATTAATATTATAAATGCAAAAGCGTTTGTTACGCTTTTATGTTTCACCTTGTTAACCGATTCTTATCATAAAATTTCATAAACACGTATGTGATCAGGGTCATAAAAAGGTTAAAGGGTACCTCTTATACAGAAAAAGTACTTTTTGTTCCTGAAAGAAAAAATATCAATAATAGCGAACCCACAGGCAAGAGCAGCCTCCACGTAATCGAGTCGATGCGCTTAGGGCTCATACACATAAACACGATAGAACGTCGGGACGCGGCATAATATGTGAGAAAATGTGTAGTCTTAAATGCTTCAACTAGGTTGCGTTTTGTTACATGAATTAGGCCCTAAAATTTATTAAATTCTTGTAGCATTTTTGCAAAGGTAATTGACAGAATTCACTAACATGTTGGCATCCCTATGGTTCAATGATTGCAGAAATAGCATACCTAGTTACTAAAACAAGCTTCTGGGATCCAGGTCGTAAAACCAGGTATTATTAGAGACAAGATGCTAAGAAAAAGGGTTCAGTCACCCCACATCCTGTCATTCCTACATTGCCGCGTATTCGTGATTCTAAGGGTAATCATATTTTTTCTTATTCCGCTACGAGTATTTGCTTGTTGGTCTTACTATTAAATGATATTATTAACATCCCTATACACTGCAGCCATATATCTTTGACAGATTTTTTTTATTTGTTTAAGTATTAGTTTATTTATTCCTAGGTATTTTATATCAATAAAGGAATTTTTCAAAATCTTTTGCAAAAAATTGAAGAAGCGCTTTAAAAACTAGCAATACTAATTACACTGAAAACTTTGTTGAAGTGAAAACTTCTTTAGGCGCGTTGAGCGTTTTGGTAGAGGGTAAAATCCTCGGTTCGCGTCACCGACATGCTAATGATAATAGTATATCTATGGCTATGGAGAGCCAGACTAGCGCACGCGCAGTAGCCTGTGTACACCTATACACTAATACATCGACTATTTCTGACTGTATTATGTGCGCGTTGGACGCTTTATATAGTTATATAGTTTTAATTACTCTCAACTTAATAGTTCCGTTTTCACTTCTATCGGCAGTCCCACGACTGCTACTGTTTTTTTATAATCGAGAAAAGGTATATAAAAAACGGCCAAGTGCGTATGGGCCACGTGCAATGTAGGATTTCGAAGTTGCCCATCACAATAATGCGGATTAAGAAGAGGACTTTTTTTCATACTATGGAAATGGGATTTTGTTTCATACTAATTTAACGCCAGTGACAGATATATCCGCGCTAAGGTACACCGCTTGTTAAAACTTCTCTAATTATATTTTATTAGTTGATCGACTATTATTCCTAAACTTGCAAATACTATTTAATCGTGATAACTTTCCTGTTAAATCAATTATATACCTATATACTACTGTGAATTTTTTCACACATCCAAAACTAACCATTTAGCTTAGAGGGCATTTAACTCTACCAAAAATTAGCACTTTAAAGCTGCTTACAAAAATCCGCGGTATTAACAGGAGGAACCCTAAACAAATTTTCAAGATTTATATTTTGTTTTACTACTTTGTTGGAGTGACCAAATTCCAAATTACAGCTTTCTAGCACAAATAATCTCTGAGCTATGTTGCGGCCGGGCGGATGGACTTAAGAAAATATTCCTTGTTGACTTGTTGTTTTAGAGTTCCGAAGTTTCGTGTTTTTTAAGTATTGCAAAAAGCTTTCTCTGTCCACCACACAAGGTATTTGGTTTGAAGATATGCATGATTTTTGATACGTAAGACAATTCCAAGAAGGCATGGCGATGCGTCGTATGGTCTGATGACGGCGGATTTATGAATCATTCATTGTGTAGGTATCTCTCGGAAAAGATTCTCGACATTTTATATCCTCTTTCATAAAATAACCTTTTAATTATTCTTGTACATTGTAACTAATCATATTAAAATCCTTACTTATATTAATATAGCTGAATAATTTTTTTTGTTTGCTTGAACGGGCTAATCGCAGGAACTACTGGTCCTGATTTGAAACATTGTTTTTGTGTTGTATAAGCTGTATAGCCAATTTATGGAGGAAGGCTTTTTCCCGTTATAGTCTGGGCCCCCTTTAAAGAATAAACCATTTCCCGTTCTGCCAGGCTGTTCGTAAAAGAAAAAAAAACATCGTTGCGCACGATTGGATTTGTCGCTACTATTGTGATGACTATTCGGTGGTAGAGTTAAGAACCTTCACGCTCGGGTATATGGTACGGTAGAATTTTGCTTGTCATGATCGTGTTCCGATTTGGAGGATAAGTTATCCGGTGGCGGGATGTTTTCTTGTAGGGCGTAGGGCTACCGGCCAGAGCGCCCTCCCTCCTTATGACCGGCCACCTTGCACATCACAAATGCGCGCACAATACTAAAAACCCTGGCCTGGCGAGACGTTGCAGAACCTGGTGGTACCAGGCGCGGATCCACGGTTGTAGGCATGATGGGCACGCCAACAACCCTAACAAGCTTTTGACGTTACACTTTCGATCTATTTAGATCTCATATAATATCTATAATATCAATATAATAGTAACAACAAGATAAAATTAAAAATTTCAAACACCCCCGTTAAATTTCCTTGTCGTCATACTGCCATTCTGCATCATTTTAAGAGCAAAACGTGAAAGCAGCTGATGATCTTCGAAAGGGGGTCTTGCAGCATCAGCTTAAGGTTACTATAGTTTCTTAGTCAATGTTGACAGTCAATGAACAACTTGAGTTGTTTTATTGCAAAGCTTATGCATATGATATAAGCATATGACCTTAATCTGGAAATTCTAGCTCCGAGTGCTTGAAAATATAATAAATAGACCACACTCAATGGGATAATTTAGTCTAGTACAAGAGTTTAATTATAAGTAAAATAGTACAGACCCACATACTAATTCCATTATCAAACCCTGAAAATCTCCTAGCAAAAAAAGATACTACTATTTAAACCAAAGCCACCTTCCAGTCCCATCATTATTATATCTCAGAAAACATCCGGCATCTAAGTATTTTACAAAACAAACCGAATTAGCCCACTTTCGGTGAGTTTATCTAGTTTAGCCTCGAAGTTCTGATGGATTTCTTCCAGTTATCGTCAAGGCGCACAGATTCTAGGCATCGCCATATGGTGGACGTTCCACGTACCCGGACAAAAAGGTTTGACTCGACATTCTTCATTCGAACCGCAAGGGACTGGAAAATGCTTCCTGAGTCTTCCTCCTGAGTGTTCCCTGACGAGTACAATCTAGGGATCTTCAAGAGAAGTGTGAACAGGTACCTTCTAGGGAAGCGCGTCCCATCTTAGGCAAGCTAGCATTAGGCGAGATCGTCAAGCGCTTCCC
Source organism: Apodemia mormo (assembly GCA_036924255.1). NCBI lineage: Eukaryota > Metazoa > Arthropoda > Insecta > Lepidoptera > Riodinidae > Apodemia > Apodemia mormo. The sequence goes on along the minus strand of JAUPFN010000019.1, from coordinate 11,291,757 downwards.
TATCGATAATTAAAAAAAAGTTCTTTCATCAAACACTGCAAATCATTCTGCTACAAAGTTCTTAAAAGAGCGAATGAAACGAGACCAAAATCGATGGTGTTGCTCAGTTTCATTTAAAAGTTCCCATGACCTTCTTTCCACTCCATAGAATTGAGAAATGATCTAGCACAAGATTATTTTTCATTCAACTAAATAAGTATTCTGTGAAAATTATAAGCGTCCACCTGTGACCGTTATTAAAATTGAGCAAAAAAATACGAAAAAAACACGTTAATTGTATGGGGGCCTTGAGCGTGGAGACCGAATCCAGAAATTCCGTAACAAAAAAACCTAACACTCCGACCGGCACAGCGGTGATACTTTTTAGTTTTTCCATCTATCGATAAATACCAGAACTTTTAATGACTTTTTGAAATATCACGCTTGTCTCTTTAGTTCAGCAACCCGCCTTTAGGTGGCATTGGTTGTATTGGAAAACTACCGTAATCAGCTGTTTGTGAGAAAGTATATAGGTGTATAGGTATTTATCATCTACGTACAACAGTGAATATCTGTACTCGTATAATTTGTGTACAAAGTGTTTTAAATATGAATAAACAAAGAAAAAAAATATTGCATAAATAAAATAAATATATAATTGTAATTGCATAAGTTGATAAAAAATGGTATGCAATAGCTTTACAGCGGCAGTCTCCGAGTGCCACACGTCTTTTTTTAATTTTTATTATTTGTTGTTGTAGCGGCAACGGAAATACATAATTTGTGAAAATTTTAGCTTTCTAGCTATCACAGTGTATGAGATACAGCCTGGAGACAGACAGACGGATAGGCAGACATCGGAGGTTTAGTGATAAGGTACCGTTTTATATTTTAGGTACGGAACCCTAAAAACATCCAATTTATTGTATGATTTAACTTTCTGCAGCTCTTCTCCATATAAACGTTAAGTAGGTAGGTAGGTATTTATATCAAATCTCAGACCACTCCATGCAACACCATACGTAATTTTTTTGATAAATTTTCGAGTCACAGATATAGGATAGGTCAGTTGTATTTTAATATTTAAGGCGTCTATGTAATTATTATTGTTATTTCAATTTTAAAGATCTATGTTCACGCCGGGATCCCCGAAGACGTAGGCAGAGGTACGCGTACAACCAGAGCACCCAAAACTAGCCGAAGATACATATAGTCCCATGAATGTGGATGACAAGCCTATCGCCAACCGGGCACTTATCCGATTCCGAACAACGTTGTTCAATGTACTTTTCAATTTTGTTTTTCATAGACAAATACCTGGTATCAGTATCTGACCGCAGCTTTGCTCGCGTGCAGCGTTCTAATTCACAATATAATCTTTCATCCCTTTAGGGGTTGATTTTTTAAATATGTTGCCTATGTTTGAGCTCGGTACTTTAAGTATCTGTTTGCCAAACTTCGTCAAAATCGGTTCAGCTGTTGAGCCGTAAAAGCGTAACAGATAGACTACTAGCTGCGCTCCACAGCCCGCTTTATTATAACAGTTTTTGGTGAATCCCACGGGAACAACTTCTTTTTCCGGGATAAAAAGTACCCTATATGCTATTCCAGCATCTATATGTGTGCCAAATTTCATCCAAATCGTTTTTGTGTGAAAGCGTATCAAACATCTACCTATCCATCCATCCAAACATACTTTTGCATTTACAACATTAGTAGGAAGTATGAATTTGGCTTGCCTATTGTAACATAAAAAAAAAATCTTTTTTATACCTAACTAGCTGACCCGGCAAACGTTGTTCTGCCTTTTTAACTAATCTTATTTTTTTATATTTTCTCACCTTTTAAACATTCTCTGGACTTCAACAATTAATTCAAAACCAAAATTAGCCAAATCCGTTCAGCCGTTCTCGAGTTTAGCGAGACTAACGAACAGCAATTGATTTTTATATTTATACCTAATATAAAATGCGTATAGATAATTCATTTGTATAGAGCCTATGGATGACAACAAATAAAATATTTTTAAAATTACATTAAATTGATAATCTTTATCATACCAGTTAAATTGCATTCAGACCAACAAATAAAAACGAAATTATATATTAATGATATCACTCAGTAGTCATTGACCTTACTTCACTTCATTTCAAATAAAATAAATTTCTAATCAGCTATACTTAAATCAATTATAACTGTTAAAGCTAATGTTTTCAGTTGACGTTCGCTTTCACAAAACCGTTATTCGTCTACAGACTATAGTATAAGTATTCGTTACTCACCGTTGTCGAGGTTATTCCCATTAACAAATTGAACTATCACACATTTGTTGACAACGAACGGCGGCGCGTCAGGCCGGTGTTATGCGCGCGCGCATCTGATTCTGAATTCTTACTCCAGTCGCGCCGGCCGCGGTAGTTCATATCTATAACGGAGGTGTATATAATTTACTTAGAGTATGAAATATCGTAGATTTTGCGCTTTTTGTGTATGAAAGATGAAATAACACCGAAATTAACAGAATTAGGGAAGAAGTAATTACTATTTCACCTATATTTAGGAAGAGACAGGTAGTGGTCAAACTATTGCAGGCAGGATTAGTCAACGGTATAAAATTATATGATATTATAGACAACCAACCTGCTGAGCTACACATCGCGCGCATATCCAGTAGACTGGCTTTGTAAATGTCTGCGGAAAAAGAGAAAATTTGTGACATGATTCGAAACTCTTAAAGATAACTTACATTACAGAATTTTTCCAACTTTCAAGTATATTCTACGCAGTACCTTTTTAACTTTCAAGTATATATTACTCAGTAGTGGGAGGGTAAAATCTAAAAAGGCAATATGGTAAAAATTTTTTTATCTGACTACCGTCGTCATCAATCGTTCTTTGACTAAAAAAGATCCACCTGCACTGATGCATCATAAAAAGAATTGTTAACCTATTTTTCCTGGATAAAAAGTATCTATAGTGCTATTCCAGGTCCTCATCTATATGTGTGCCCAATTTCATCCAAATCGGTTAAGCTATTTTTGCGCGAAAGAGTGGGAACAACTAATTTTTTCGGGGCAAAAAGTAGCCTGCGTGATATTCTAGGTTATCATTTATTTGTCTGCCAAATTTCAAAATAGAAGTTTTGACGTGATTCAGGAACAAACATCCATCCATTCAAACATCCAAACTTTCACATTTATAATGTTAACTAGCTGCAACGTGCAGCCCGCTGCATTGTAAAAGGATTTGGTGAATCTCGCAGAAACAACTCATGTTTTCATGATAAAAGCAATTAGAATTTTTAAATGGTTACTAGGTGGTAGCATTGTCTCCTCCGAGTCTGGTACCACCGTGTTACATATTTCTGCCGCAATAGCGTCAGTGCTGGTCACTGTCATGCTCAGGTTTAGAGGGTAAGGTACCCGATAAACTTCTGCACGGGCATTAGACCTCGCCATAAGATAGCAACGCACCATTAATATCTTTGGTGTCTTTAGGCGATGGTTGACTCTTTCTACCGGTTCCCTGGTATCGACACCAAAGATATGAATGGTTCGTTACTATCCGTGTGGTGGGATGGTGATGATACATGCAAAAGTTTACCGGCTAACTTACCCTCCAAACTGGAAAACAAGAGAGCCAGGCGTTGAAGTTATTACGGTAGAAAAAGGGTATAGCGGTAGTACCAAAGCCGGATTGCAGTGACAATTATAGTTAATCGCTAGCTAATTTTTCAAAGGGGCCAGACTCACAAAGTTTTCTTATCGTTTTTCAGATGTTCGAAGTCCATTCTCAAAATGTCTATCATAATCCGAGTTTCTTGTAACAGCTTATTAATATCTATGTACTCTTAACTGTTTTAACTTAGTTATATTCACTTCTTGAAAACTACTTGAGCGCGCTCTAAAGTAATGTACAGTATAGACAGCGCACAAATCACAGATCCGGTCAAAGCTGAGAACGTCACATTGCAATCTGATAGACGCCTATCACACCGACAATTTACCACTAATCTTTATAATCTCATAGAATTTTGCTTAATTGTTATTATTATATCCGGTGTAATTTCCTTTCATTAATTATTAATGCTTAATTCAAAAGTTATATACCTACCTACTTAACTAACATGGAAACATTATTTAATAAAAAATGTCAACATGTTTATAGGCCTTCAAACTCAACACAGAACAGGTTTTTAATCACCGTAAGGAACATTTAAAAAGCGACTGTGGCCAAGTGGTAAGAGCATCTGACTAAGAACTGAAGGTTTGAGGTTCGATCCTCAATCCAGAACCCTTGAGATTCGTTATTTCTTATGTGCTGATTAATGAATTAGGTAATGTACCTTCATGTTTCGAACAGGCGCAACGTGTAGATAACGTTTATTAAAATCAATAATTAAGTTGTAAGTCTAAGTTATTTTATTTTAACGTGTCGTGTACGTTTCTATTGATAAATTTATTGATTCAACGATAAATTTATCGATGAATCGATAAATTTATTGTTGGATCGATATTTTTATTGTTTTATAATGAGGTTTTTTAAAGGTTTGTGTGAATAGGTAATATTTTTTACAGTCGTGTGTCACCAAAGGGTAATATACGACTTTACTTACACTTCCATCACCCCTGCTACCGGTTGTTATCATCAGAAGTGAAAACTAAAGATATTTTGGTTCATGAAAACATGTCTTTATGATTTTTTCATATAAAAATTCTCGTAAGAAATTTTCAATCCTTAACATTCATCTTGCATTTCCTGTTACAATGTTGCCAGTCGGTGTAATAGAGTGCCGCAGGTTGTATCTGACAGTGACCTCTCTAAAAAGTTTCTTCACACTCGTACCACCTCGTACTATAATCATAGAGATATTATTAGGGCGAGCGAAGCGAGCCCTACACTAGTATATAGATAGAGTAGGCGAGCCATAATCGCGTATGTAAGTGAAAATGTCCCATAATAGAAAGAACATACATTTAATATATGCCTATTACCTAAGTTAGATCGAGAAACGAGTGGGTAGGTACTATAATTTCATTTCGTTATTTCTCATTCGATAGGGCGATTTATTATTTAGCCTATTTTATTTATACATTCCCCATGACTATAATTGTAGCTCAGAGGTAAGTACAACTGACTATATAGGTAGTATTTTTTTTTCTCCGGAAAATTTTAGCAATTTTGACTTCTGTTATCGGCTAAGAGGCTCACTTGATGTCAAACATCATCATTTTCTATATGTGTGCTAAATTTCATTTTAATCAGTTCAGTTGTTTTTGCGTGAAAGAATAACAAATATTCACTATCCATCCTTAAAAACTTTCGCATTAGCTTTTTACCCACTTTTTAATAGGTAGGCTATTCATTCGCCACATATGTACATATGTATACAGCGTGTAAAGGGACGGTCTGCCGAAAAAATAAGAAAAACATACCATTTTTACGTTCTAGTCATGATGGCAGTTCCTTTATTAGTAGGAAATGCAAAATTTGCGTTTTATGATTTTTTCTTATATTCACGCCATGCCGCCCATGTAGTGTAAACGTAGGTACGTTCTCTCTCTGCGACTCGTTGCGTTCGCGAAACTATCAAATCCGTGGCATGTGGCGCATAATATATTATTTAGTGTATTTTCTTAATATTTCGTTAGAAAAAGCACTGTAGAGTAATTCAATAAATCAAATTATACAAAACTAAGGTAAGAAAATCATCAAAACATTTCCCACACAAATTTCCAACAGTTTTCATCTCAGATTCGTGGTTCAAAATAGTTTTGGTAGAACATTCCTTACATCCATTGGCGCATATAGAGGGGACCAAGAAATCTCTGTGCATACTTCGTTTATATTACATACCTACTATTTAGCGGTACGTTTCAGGGATGGCCTGCAAGGTCAGCCGTTTACAGATTTTTCACAATATGATTATTGTGAAACAGTACAAGACGTGTATTAATTGATTAATATTGTATTGAGATCAATTTTCAATCTTAGCCCGAGGGTTAAAAAGCTAAAAAAAAGGTATATTCATGCCCGTATCCCCGAAGAGATAGGCAGAGGTACAACGTGTGCATCCACGAATAGCCGAAGATACGTTTTAGTCCCACAACGTGATAGGTAACCAGCCTATCACCAACCAGGCACTTTTTCAATGCCGAGCAACGTTGTTTTTATTAGAAAATTGAAAAAACTTATTTTTGATTTGTCTGACTCCGGAATCGAACCTCGAGGGTTTCTCTGAGAGAAAAATTCGAAAATTTTATTTGCTAAGTTTCTACTATCCTATTTTTCTAATCATAAAAATTTTGAAGGTTAATTAAATAAAACATTTTTTTATTTCGAAAATCGATATGAGACCAAGAACTTCTCAATTTTAGAAAAAAAAAACTATTTATTTTAGCAAAATGTTAAAAATGTGTTTTTCTTTATAAGATCCACTTTCATTTTTCATACTCATTTTTACTTGAAAACTTTTTTGCAAGAAAGCTACCTTATATGAAAAATTGATTTCTATCAAGCGTTATATATAAAAATTGATTTCTATATTGAGCGAATTGGTGGCGCGAGATGGATTTTGAGTTGCTCCATATTATAGGCGGTGAACGAAAATATTATAGGTAAACCGTACTATATTATAGGTAAACCAAAAATATCATGTAAAATTTTAGTAGATAACCTTTATTTGTTCTGTGTAGATAACATTAATAATAATTAAAAATCGGTTTTTAATAAATCAAAAAATTTTAAAGGATTTTTCTTGTAAGTACTAAAATAATTTAGTCTTAGAAACATGTTTTTATTTTGGTTTTATTTTCCTGCGCCCTTCTAGACCAAAGCCTGACGACGCCTTTGATGGCAATATAATGTTTGGGTAAAAATTCGCTGACTTTAGGTTAGATAATTATAAATAAAGTCCATACATTAAAAGATGTAATTCTCATAAAAATACTTTTCCTAACAATATTACTAGGTAGTATAACTTTGCGAGCCCTCACAAAGCTCTGCTTTTTGCTAGTTTAGTTTATCATAAATAAAACAACATAAATTTACAAATTTTTCAGGTTCTTAAACCTCGTTGTAGGTTTATGTGGATGTTGCACACTTCACAAATTAGGCATTGATTGGTTTTTTAGCGAAGCTACATTTCACAACATAAATTTTAACATTACAATAAACTCATATCAGTTGACATAAACTAGTACTTACCTATCTACACAAATAAATAAAATTGGAGTGTCGGTTTGTAATATTAAAATAACCGCTTTTTACTAAACGCATATGGTTGTAAACACGGTACGTATACCGAAATAATTTTTTTTACAATTTTTGTCTGTCTGTTTGTTCCGGCTAATCTCTAGAACAGCTGGACCGATTTTGACGGGACTTTCATTGGCAGATAGCTGATGTGACAGGGGGTACCTTAGGGTATATTTTTATCATTATTACCATTATATTAACATCTTTGGTGTGTATAGGAAATGGTCATCTGTTTCCATCGGGAGAGCCATTTGCCTATCATGTAATATTAAAACACATTTATCTATAGATACCAAAAATGTTAGACTGTGGCTTTCATATAGGTAAGGTAAGGATAATCAGTTATTTGTTAATTTATACTTTTGAGAACATGTGCCATTCCTACAGTCATAAAATGAAAATAACGTTTTATGGTAATCGTCAGTTTCTTTTTCATTTACAGTTTTTATTAACAGCGTTGACTTCTTTTTTTTGCTGTCACGTCTATATGGCTTTAGATTTCTTGGAAGAACTATAAAAGGATTAGAAATTGACTTTTTTATGGAGAAATAAAACAATTTGACTATAATAAAAAACAATTTATTGCTTCCTTTGTATTGCAGTTTCCCGCTAAAATGTATTTAATTAAAGTTAAAGTATCTACAATCGAAGTACGAAACGTGTGAAACCTTGACGCAAGCACCCACGCGACTTGGGCAGACGTTTCGTATTCATATTAAATTTTTTGAGTCTTTTTTTACAGTTATAATGATTTCTTGTGCTGAATATCAGTAAACCTTAGCGTAATGAATTCGTATAATCATTATGTAAAGGTCGTTTTTGCATGTATTTAAAAATCCAGTAAAACTGTAGAAGCAAGTTCAATAAACAAGAATTTTAATTAAGAAAAAAATATTGTAACAAAAGACAAGATTTGTGCGAAAAGCAAGTAAAAATGCTCCGCCTTTTTGTACGGAAATAATAAAAAACAAGCTTGCAAATTACAAAAACATAACAATTTGTGCGAGCAGCTTTTACATATATTATAATATAACGTTCTGTCTAATTAGTTAAAGTCCATAGACAAAAAAATCGATGGAATATTAAATAAAAATGGCGATGAGACAACATTCGCATTTCAGTTTTCTCAACACAACTTTATGTAACTTATAATACATCACACATATGGCGCTATACTAATCAGACACAAAATTGCCGCATCAACTATTCCGTAATATATATTATTATAATTTTATAAATCTAAAATACTGGAAGACAAGCAAAAACAATAATTTCAAAAACAATAAAATGTCAATGATTTTGATAAAACTTACCATTTCAATATCAATTAAAACTCTGCAATTAAAATAACAGTCAACAAGGAAGTCGAAAAGTTCGATTCGTTTCGAAATACCATAAAATTAATTACAATGCTCACTTTTTTGGTTTATGTCCAATAGTTTGACCAAAAAATTATATTTCACACAGGCAAGAATGTGCGGGAATATATTTTTCTTTTAAGTATCGTCTATAGATATACATTTTTGCCATATTCAAAAAATCATGTTTTATAGTTCATATTTGGTATAACTTTTATATCAAACTAGCAGAAATAAACTTTTTTCACACATAAAATCTATACAGTCTAGGTATAACTAAGTACCTATATTGTTTTCAAATACTAAAATCACTAAGTTTACAAAAAGCAACTAACTAACTGGATTTCGTTAATAAAATATAAAATACTTTGGCAAAATTGGAAGGTAACTTATATTTAAAGGTTTATACGATAATACAACGCAGCTATTTAATTGCAAATAAAAATAACAGTTTATTAAAATAGGAATTACTTAAGTGATTAATACAGTGGACAAATACGATATGCTTTTATACTTTTTTGGTGTTATTTAACATAAAACTTCAATAAAATACAGTCCTTTCGTTTCCTAACGAGTTTTGATAATGTCAACAATAATAACATTAAGAATGATGTTAACATTTTCCGGTTTACTTATTTATTAATACAACGGTAACGTTATTCCTATTTTATTAATAATACGAAACAATAACAACTAGAAACCTTGTACCGTCAAAAAATAATACACGTTGACTAGTTAAACTTAAAATTACGCAAACTTTGGTCGTTGTACCATTTTTTTAGTTTTATAGGATTTTGCAATTTTTTTTATTTATTTTTTATTTTTTAATAAATAACTATTAAGACGTAGCAGTTGATTGTCGGTGTAAGTTGACTGAAGATCAAGGAATACCACCTGTAAAGAGTTTAAAATATAAATAAGATATTTTTAACGCATTAAAACTGTAGCAACCGACTTTCCATTTCCAGTATATCCGGAATCCTACATCATATCTTCATCAAATTAAAATGGGACCACACGGGGAGTATACCCTCTCAAACAAAAAAGAATTTTCAAAACTGGTTGAATGTATAATGAATTAACTGTGTTCTGAGGTAATTTATTATACATTCAGAGGTAATTCATTATACATCTGAGGTAAGTTCTGAGATAACAAAGATAAAAAAACATATAGCCGAACTGATAACCTCCTCCTTTTGGGAAGTCGGCTGGCAAAAGCAACTATAATAGCCGTCTGAAAAAACAGTTGGATTACGGATGGATGGTTAGATAACTCCGTGTTGGTCCGGGCCCGGAAGAATACACCATCTGCCATTCTGCGAGGCAGTTCGTTTCAGGGAAAGGATTGGTATATATTTTTCACTACCATAGTGACTTCTAGGTGGTACAGTTCCGCAACGCCTCCCCCAGGTATTTGCTACCACTTACTTATTCTTTACTTACGCCTGCCGCAATAGCGTCAATGCTTATTTTTATATATTTTAATATTTTCCTGTTCTGGTTTAAAGGGTAAGGTAGTCGATAAACTTATACAAGTAGCAATAACTCCTCGTCAAACGAATAGTAACACACTATTAACATCTTTGGTGTCGATAGGCGATGGTTGGTTAGATATAAAAATATATCAATATTAAGTATCCATATCCATATTATTTATTTAGCATAATTTGATCACGCTCATTTTAAAAAACGAAGTGCTTTTGAAGTGCAAGAGATAGTTTAGAAGGCTTTGGTTTGACTCGAAATCACAAATAGCCCAAAGCAAATTAATTATTGATAACATAAATTGCGTCAATGTCAACTATAAACTCGCTGACGGTCGACGGAGTCTCCTTTCTGGGGTAGTACCTAAAGACGACCTAGCAAACCTACTTCTTTTTTATATTAGAAGCCAGATAGAGTTTTAGTTCTAAATAAAAAATCATTTACATAACACGTATTTTAAACAATATGCCAAGGCAATAAGTAACGGCGGCTGTAAATGTCATGCATATTATATAATGACGACATTTTACATTCGGCGCAAGGCATTTTCTTAATCGTATGTATCTTTGTAATGTGACGACGCCGTTTGTATACGAACGAATTATAGAATTTTCCTGCGACATCGACATTACGTACTTTTTATGCATATTTTCTATGAAAATGACATCAAGATGACGTTTTACCGCGGCGTGACGTAACGCTTCTAGTTTTGCGTTCATTGGCACGTGACTTAATGTTCCTTTTTGCCGAATTAATATTCTAAAAAATATTACTAATATCTTTTATAACAAAATATATTTTAAATTTTTGTTATATCTATATCATAATTAATCATTAAAAACTAAAATATATCCGAAAAATTTTAAAAACAACAAAGCAAAATTTCGACACGTAAGTTTTTAACTTACGACTTTCCCTCAAGCCGGGACGCTGTAACCAACTGAGCCAGTGTCGACTAGTTCAAAGTGCCGAAATTCTTCTTTGCTGTATGATCGATTCCGTCGATTGTACTGATTGCTAGATATACATACGTTTAACAAGTTATATGAGATCATCGTACAGATGAAATTCCAATTTAATAACATAAATGTGAATTTCATGATGATTTTTTATATCATAAGATAGTAAACAAGCAGATGGGTCCTCCTGGAAGACAGAGTCGACCATCGCCTATAGACACCAAAGATGTTAATGGAGTGTTGCTATCTTGTGGCGAGGTCTAATGCCAATTGCATAAGTTTACCGGCTACCTTATCCTCAAAACCGGACAGTGACTAGCACTGATGCTATTGCGGCAGAAATAGGTAAGGCGGTGGTACCAGACCAATGGCACAGAATATATAATAGTACAAGTAGGTACAGAAGAGACACTCCGGCAAGTCGTTAAAGTAATAGGGATCACTCTTGTCACGATACAATTAAAATGAATTCAGATCGCGCAGCGCTTGATTAGCTACCGTTACACTTACCAAGAACTTGCATCTCTTTCTATCGCGTAACTCTTATCTTTTCTAATGAAATCAGGGTTGTCTCAAACATACTCTATCGCCTATAGACACCAAAGATGTTAATGATGCGTTGATATCTGTGCAATGGGATAGCAATGTTATATACATAAGTCTATCACCCAACTTTAACCCCCAAAACGGAACAAATTAATGACAAGCATTGACGCTATTGCGGCAGAAATAGGTAATGCAGTGGTAGCATACACCCGAGTGAGACGATGCTAAACTCTACTACCTAGTATCACGGTGGTAGTGACACGTATAGCCAATCGGTCGCCTTTTACAACTTGCCTGGCATAGCGACAGTTTCTCTATTCTTCAAAGAAAATCTGACCAACACGGGGAAAATGAATTTTGTTAATAATTAATTTATACATATATATATATATATATATATATATATATATATATATATATATATATATATATATATATATATATATATATATATATATATATATATATATATATATATATATATATATATATCTATGTATAAGTATCGTTGACTAACACCCATAACACAAGCAAATTATTTGCTTAATTTGGGGGTTAGATCAGTAAGTGTAATTAGTCCTGTGAATATTTATATTTATTTACCTAATTACAATAAGTGTTTGGTCTCTATATTAGAAAATGTAGATCATCCCCATCAAAAAGCGTTCGCACTACAAAGTTGTACACCTAACAATACTTAAAACTTAAGTCTTACGTCTTTGAGAGTCTAGTTAGTTTTCTTCGCGTCCTTTGAATCCTCTTTGGGTTGCCCTTTGCCCAGAATCTTGGCAAGCGAGTCCCAAATACCTCCCATGAACAACGCGCAGAACAGATTCTCGAACGGTATGAAGGGGTCATGGATACCCAGTAGAATCGATGATAACTGAAATCATAAATATAAGATATGAGTAAGCCACCAACATATTCATAAAAAATACTAGCTGGCCCAACAAACGTTGTTTTGCCATATCAATTAATTATTGAATTAAAAAATAGGGTTTAGCGGTAGAAGGGTGAAAATTTAGGATTGTATGTATTTTTAAATGCTAAATCATAAAAAATAAAAAGAAAAAAAATCCAAAAATAAAAAGAAAAAAAATCCAAAAATCAAAAAATAAAAATAAATTTAAGGGTGGACCACCCTTAACATTTAAGGGAATTAAAAATAGATTTCAGAACGATTCTCAAACCTATCCGACATGCACGCAAAATTTCATAAAAACCGGTCGAGCCGTTTCGGAGGAGTTTGGTAACAAACGCGACACTAGAATTTTATATAAATAAAAGCAAATATGCAACCATTCATTATTAGGTCAATTAGTTACTCATTCAAGCCACAGTATACATGTATACATTATGATTGACAGCCCTATTAATATTATACATGCAAATGTAAGTTTGTTTGTTACGCTTTCACGCGAATACTACTTAACTGATCATCATGAAACTTTGTACGCATATTCTTAGAGGTGTAAGAAGTAACATAGGATATTTTTTATTAAAAAAATACTTATTTAATGGCTTAAACGCGAGCGAAGCCGCGGGTATAAAATAGTAGGCTTTTTTTATATCATAAGATAGCAAACAAGCAGATGGGTCTCCTGATGGAAAAAGTCAACCATCGCCTATAGACACCAAAGATGTTAATGGTGCGTTGCTATCTTGTGGCGAGGTCTAATGCCACATGCATAAGTTTACCGGCTACCTTACCCTCCAAACCGAAACACGACAGTGACAAGCACTGACGCTATTGCGGCAGGAATAGGTAAGGCGGTGGTACCAGACCCGGGGGAGACAATGCAGAACTCTACCACCTAGTATCAACGATGGTAGTGACTCGTATAGCCAATCGGTTGCCTTTTATGACCTGCCTGGCAGAACGGCAGTTGGCCTATTCTTCAAAGGAGCCCGGGACTAGCACGGGGAAAAATATTTTTTTTATTAAAAGGCTATCTCCGAAATACTGCAGATCTTCACCGAATTAAAATGGGAACACTCGGGGAATATACCCTCTCAAACAAAAACTATTCAAAATCTGTTCATTAATGACCGAGGTCTGAGGTAACAAACATAAAAACATACAGCCGAATTAATAAACTCCTCCTATTGGAAATTCGGTTGAAACCATTTCAATTTTATCTGTAAAGAACTAATAATATTATTTACCTTGAAGTATACAAAGAAAATGACTATTCCGAAGTAAACAAGCGCATGAGGTGCAGAAATTAAGTCGGTCTTCTTGTCCAGCACAAAGATAATAGATGCTACCAGAGACGCCTTCGTATAGCTGAAACATGAAACAGTAGATTAATAAGAAGTGTGTACAGAGGTGCACCATGCACTTGTGTAAATAATGCATCTACTGCTACTCTTTATAGTAGGGGAGCCCAAGATTTTTTTTTTATAGAAGAGGGGGCAAACGAGCAAGAGGTGCACCTGATGGTAAGTGATCACCGCCGCCCATGGACATCTGCAATACCAGAGGTCTTGCAGTTGCGTTGCCGGCCTTTTAAGAATGAGTAAGCTCTTTTCTTGAAGGTCCCTATGTCGTATCCGTTCGGAAATACCCCTGCCGGTAATTGGTTCCACAACAGAGTAGTGCGAGGTAAAAAGTGTCGGGAGAAACACACAGTTGTGGATTTCCAGACATCGAGATGGTGAGGATGGAACTTCAAATTTTGACGCGATGTCCGATGGTGGAATTCGGCGGCAGGAATTAATCCAAACAACTCGTCGGAACATTCTCCATGATATATACGATAAAAGACACAGAGAGAACCTACATCTCTGCGCAATGCAAAATACTAAATGGGTAGTATCTCGAGCGTCGTAGGGACTTATTGGATTTAGTAGACTAAATTATAAGAAAAAATAAAAGGTTATATAATGTTTTTCATTTCAATTGTGGGGAAAAAATCTACAGATAAAAAAATGTTTTTAAAAAAATCAATGACATGGAAACACTGAAGCGCGTTAGATTAGGGTATGGATAGCCAGCTAAAATTTAGAAAATCTGACCATTCAAATGTAGCGTAAAGGAGTAAGAGGGTCACAAAGTTGCAAAGAAAATGTTGTCTTGACATTCTCGAGCGCGTCTGAATTTTCTTTTACTATGGAGGAAATTATATAAGAAATACGAAAAAAGTATAATCTGACAATTTCCACAGGCCGAAGTTATCTTAATTTTGTTTTTTTTTCTGCCATAGTTACTCCCCTCTATAGAAAGGGCTTATATTTGATGCAGAGCCTCAACAGTATGCCCCTCTTATGTTAATCTGATACGCTCAAGTAAATAACAAAATCCCCTCTTGGGCTTCCCTACTATGATATCTCATCTGTGGTCTAGTGGTCCAGTGTTGGTATTGACCACATGAGGTCCTGGGTTCGATTACCGGGTCACGCAAATAGAAAAAATGTTGTATTTAGTTTTCTGATATAAATAACGCCGCCCGGGATTGGATATGTGCCCGGTTGGCGATAGGCTTGTCACCTTTCACATTGTTAAACTTATCTTCGGCTAATCGTGGGTTCACTTGTTGTACCTCTGCCTACAGCTTCGGCGTATACGGGTATACGGGCGTGAAGATATTTTTTTACTCTATACGGTGATTAATAAAAACCACGAAAGATGCGTATAGGTAGATAGATAGGTAGATTAGGTAGATCAATAGCATATAAAAAAATCTGTAAACGGTTGAGCCTGCAGACCATCCCTTCAACTTCCCGCTTAATCAAGGTATTTTAAGCTCAAAAAATTGAAAACTATAAGCATAGATTTTTTTCAGTTCAAATATCTATTTTGATAAATTTAATATGGCAGCATATTGTTTTTTGAAAAGCTGTATATTTTGGAAACAATGATCGATTCTGATCTTTCGAATGGCATTCAACTCAATATTTGAAATCTAAAATATTATTTTAGCTAAATAATCGATAGGTTAAACATTTCGAAGCGATGTCAATAAATATTTTTTTTCAAAAATTTTCATTATATATCCCAAACAAATTGACCGATTTTGATACAATTAACGGTATTTTGACGAAGTTTATAAAGGAGAAAAGCTGATAAGATTTTTAAGTTAATAAGTGTATTAATTAGCCTGACAGTATTTCAAAAATATTAGGTAAATTTGCTAAAAACAACGTAGTTTTAATATTTGTGAAGCTGTAACTTTTGAAAATTGGATTCGATTTTGATTTTTGAAAAGGCTTTTCACGTAGGTTTTTTAGTACTAAAATACTGTAGAATACAAAAAATTGATTGTTTGAAAAATTTCGAAATTACGTCGAAAAAACCATATATACAAAACTTTTCGTCAACGATTACTCCCAAACGGGTGAACCGATTTTGATGACATTTACGCATCAGACGTAGTTTTTTGAATAATAGAGTTGATTAGTTTTTGTACTCAATTGGTACATTAATCTCGAAGTTATATTAAAAAAATATTGTTTCGCTAAAAATTTTTTTGGGGTTTTTTAAAATTTCTTGAAATCTCTTCGGCCGACTTGGTTCAAATTTTCAGGAAGTCTAAGTTGAGCGGAATCCAATGTAATAGAGAGAAAGAGAGAGACATACTGACGTAATTGTAAAATTAGTTGGAAAAGGTTCCTCGGATCTCAAAACGTGAAAATCTGGTGAAAACTCAATTTTCGTAAATCGGGGCAAAATCAATAGCTTCCTTATCTACATACGTAGCGAGAATTTAAAAATGAAACAATTTTATTGATAAAATCGTATTTCACGACTTACATTTCACTATTACCAAACCACCCTACTACTATATGCGTCGTTTTTATAGTAAGGGGCCGTTCATAAATTATGTAAGGCGTTTCGGGGAGGGGGGGTGTTGATTGAATATTATAACTTCTTACTATGGGTAGTGGGGGCAGATAATCTAAAATTACGTAAGACTTGAAATTGAAAATTCTACCACTTTCGCGCTAAAAAATGGCTTTATAGAATAGCACCATCTCCGCATCCACCCTCTTCGCCTTAATCTCTTCAAAGCGCGTACATGTCCAACGTGTGGATTGTACTTCGCATCAAATAAAAATATGAAAATCCATCATCAGTCAGCTCACAAGTATCAGTGTGCTCGAACTAAGAAAGTACAACCGATGAAATTATTGCGTCGTCGAGCTGGACAGAGCCTGTGTCTCACATCATACAATAATGATACTCATGATGTAGAATGGTACGACAATGAAGATATTGATATCGAAAAATTGGAAGATTCTCAAGAAGATCAAAAAGAATCAGTCATTCCGGTAATTGAATCAATATCAGACTGGTTAGTTAGCCCGTGGGTAAATAATAGTTATAGTTTTGATTTATTAACTATTTTTTCAACACCTTAGGTTTTACTGAACTTATTCTGGTCAAAACTGTGATCTATACATATAATAAAATCGTAGGAAAGTCAAAACTGTACATTGAATATTTTTTAAAAGAATACTTGGGGCGTGATCGACAATCGATACCGAAGCCAAAAATATAGTTTTTAGAATTTTTGTCTGTATGTCTGTTTATCTGTTTGTCTGTTTGCCCGTTTGTCTGTTTATCTGTATGTATGTCCGGGGTAAACTCAAAAAGTACTGGATTTACTTCAAATTTTGCATGAATATTACTAACATGTCGGGTCAACATATAGGCTACATATTATCACGCTATCACCTACAGGGGAGGAGCAGTGCGGAGTAAACGAAGTCCGCGCGGACGAAGTCGCAGGCAACAGCTAGTAGGTTAATAAAATTAATATTATTACAGTTTAATATTTATAGTAGTATGATTGCAATAAAGTCTATTTTCAGAATAAATGTCGTTATATTTTATCAATATATCCTTTTCTTACGAAAATTTCTTATCAAGGGGTAGGGGGGACTAGGCGTAATCTTATGATATCTTACATTAGGGTGAGAGGGGTCAAATTAGCCCTCAAAACCTCTTACGTAATTTATGAATGGCCCCTAATAACTTTCGCCACATTTAACTATCACCAAATCACACACACGCACACACATATCTTCACGCCGGATCCCTTACGAGGTAGGGAGAGACAACCGAGTGCCGAACATCACGATCCTTGCAGACTTGTCTCGTTTCCTCCACGTTCATCACTCTGTTCATACACACACACCGGTTGCGAAGACTCTTGACACCACCTTCACCAAATCACCCTACTACTATATGCGTCATTCGTACAGTACTACCTAATAACTTTCGACCATTGATATACAAAACGCAAGATATACAATCAGTGTCGCAAAAACGTTTTCTAAAAATGAGCGCAAAATTTAATATTGTGAGCTCATTTCAAATAGAATCGCGTCGGTCGCGCTAATGTCAATTTTATTACTTTTTGTACATCGATTTGTAAAAGCAACTATAAATCTTGCTCTTAAGGTTGGATATGCAAAAACATATATTTTTGCCATATCTATAACTATTTATGTGTAATTAGCGACAGTTTTGAGTGTCAGTTTTATTCGGGACTGTGCATCTTGGGTTTTTTATATCAATGCTTTCGACACATTTCACTATCTCCAAATCACTCTACTTCCATCCCACTTTAATAGTTTCTTAAATATCACAATTGTTTGGTAGTTCTTTATTATCATATTGGTATCAGTATAGATTTCGATGAGATCTTTACAAATTTAAACATTGCCACTTTGCGTATCTTTGCCGCTCGCACCGCTATATTGGAAAAAATGACACCTAATGGCAGTTTTCGCCAATATATCATTTTTCGAGGATTAAATGGACACGCCTTTCAAGACAATTTCTTAGTTTGGCAGCGTAGCTTGCAATTACAGATATACGGAGTTATACTACTTACCAATGAAATAATATCATTTCAAGGGTAATTTTTAAACCTTGTCATCTCATTCGGTACGATAAAACAGTAAAACATGGTTTATTTCTATTTTTTCACAACATCATATAACCTACAATTGTATGAAATATTTGACTGTAATAGGAGCGTTTGCTCACATGCGTGGCGAC
This sequence comes from Apodemia mormo, assembly GCA_036924255.1. Taxonomy (NCBI): domain Eukaryota; kingdom Metazoa; phylum Arthropoda; class Insecta; order Lepidoptera; family Riodinidae; genus Apodemia; species Apodemia mormo. Next base: position 11,273,164 of record JAUPFN010000019.1, on the reverse strand, counting down.
ACGTTTCTTTCCAAATGGTGCGTCTATTAGTATTCATATGGTCCCTGTCTTTTCTACTCATTTTGCGACAAAACACTCGTATAAAAAAAGTATCTTCGCGCCCGTATCCCGGAAGAGCTAGGCAGATGTATAACAAGTGCATCGCGATTAGCCGAAGATACTTAGTCCTACAATGTGATAAGTGACAAGCCTATCGCCAGTCCCGAGCAACGTCGTTCTTATCAGCAAACTTAAAAAACACATTTTTTGAATTACTCGACCCGGGAATCAAACGCATCTTATGTAGTCAACACTGACACTGGACCATTAGACCACAGATGCGATATTTAAAATTAAAGTTTAAAACTTTTCCTACAATTGATATTTTGGTAATTTTTTGTTAGATCGATAATTTTATAGTACGAGCGCCGCAAAGTTCAACATGAGTTTCGGCTGAAAACTCATTTTCACACAACCATAGTGAAAAAGAGCGCCGCTTAATCTACCTCATGTAGACTAAGCGGCGCTCTTTTTCATTATGGTTTCCTAAGTGGGCCTAATATAAATTTTCGAAACGGAAAACTTTCAAGGTAATGCATTTATTTTCGGGTCAAATTACCGTACTAAAATAACAAAACTTAAATCAAAATCGGTTCAACCACGTGGGAAAAAAAATCATCCCACTACAATGACATTTTTTTACATATTACTGTCCTACTATCTTTCTGTCGCAATGAGTTAGCGCTTGTCTTAGCTGTAGGTATACGATATAACGGTTTGGACGGAAGGCCGGTAAGCTATAATATAGAATAGTGTATATAGGCGATGAGGAGAATCTTCTGCTTGTTTGCTATCTTATAATAATAAAAGTGTACCTAAATTACGATACCTGTGACTTAAAGGACCGAGCATACTGAAGCGGGCCTCAACGTACCAACCCGCATCGAAAAAATCCGCCTAGGTTGCTTTTATACATTTTATATGAAGAATCGCACACTAAGGTGGGGTGCAGCGGGCCGCATAACAGCGAAATTTTTCTCAACAGATTTCGTTGAATGCGATTTCTGAACAACTCGCCCAGTCCCAGTGTGCGTTGGGAAGCGAAATTGCGGCACGTGGTCCTCCGTGTTTTGAGTTAGTTCAAGGGTATAAAGAGCTACGTATGATTTGCAAAATTCATGTTATGGTGATCACAATAAAGAAGAGTAACACTTGGAAAAAATTACGGAAATGCGCTGCGTTACTATGCCGCCCGCTCCGCCCCACCGCGGCCTGTCCTAATGTGCTATCCTGCATTTTTCTTTGCGATGCGAGCTGCGGTCCGTCCCAACCCGCTGCGGCCCGTCTCAGTGTGCATGATCCTTAAGTTAACTTATCACACGCTCTATAATGCGCTATACGCCGTAATAATTGACATTTTATAACGTCATTCACACTTATAGTATATTATTTTATGACATAGTGTCATTGACGTGTATAATATTACCACATACACGTCAATGCATAGTGTGAAGTAAACTTGTCGATATAAAAAGACTATTTAGGTCACGGAAAAGCGTTCGTAAAGCGAGTGCTTAGATTACAGTGTGCTATAAAACATTTACAGATACATGCTTCTCTATTCGAATCGAGGGCAAACACATGAAGTACTCACAAGCTAGGCTGCATAGTTTCCATGGCGGTCGGCGTCCACGCTCCTCGGATGAGCCTCTCCACTAATCTGGTGAAACCGGCGCCGTTACCTTTTATTGTACCTGAAAATTTATGCAAAACATGTAGATCGGCTTTGCCTGAACGAAGACACATACCGAGCCGAGAGTTGAAATAACATTGAATGAATTTTCAGTGTCTCATAAAGTCAAGAAATGTATAGGTTAGCAACTAAGTAAGCGAATTTTCGATATCTATATATATAAAAATCAATTGCTGTTCGTTAGTCTCGTTAAAACTCGAGAACGGCTAAACCGATTTGGCTAATTTTGGTTTTGAATTAACTGTTGAAGTTCAGGGAAAAAGATGAGAAAATATAGAAAAAAAGGAGTAGTTAAAAAGGCAGAACAACGTTGGCCGGGTCAGCTAGTAATATATAAAATTATTAAAAAACAATCACGCCCACTACCTAAGGAAGATTTTTCCATTACTGATTTAAAAAAGCGACCACGATTATCCAATGACTTTAAATCCCATGGTATAACAGGTGGTCAACCTATGAACAAGTCAGGTACATATACGTCTCAGGAAAATTATGTTTCCAAACAAATTAATGTAAATGAAAATCGTATTAAGAACGATTTTTCCGACCAGAAATTAGAATCTTCGTATCGTCTATATTCAAGCCCGCAAGGTACCTTACCGCAAGGCCCCTGAAGTGGTTTTAGGGAACGTACTCTTATTCACCTCGATATTTCATTTTAAAAGTAATCTGGAACAACACGATGGAAAACTACGTTACTTAATTCCTGAAAATTAGTAGATAAACTTTAGAGGATTAAGTACCGTACTTTTCCCCTGGGGTTGATTCCGATTACTTTTGAAAAATACACAATCTTTCTTCTGCCAGTCAGCATGTACAAGGCAAGCGAAAGCCACTACCAACAAGACTACCAACTGCGGAATTTTTGGTGCCACTGCTTTACATCTCCAGCCGAAATAGCGCAGTGCTTGAAACATTGTAGGACTACGTATCTTCGGCGAATCGTGGGTGTACTTGTTTTACCTCCGCCTACCTCTTCGATGATTCGGGCGTGAAGATACTTATATAACTGAAGCGAAAGTAAGTTTGTTTGTTATACTTTTACGTGTTCAATTATTAAATCATCTGAAATTTTGCATGTTTATTTCATTTTTATTTATTAAACACTTTATTGTACACAAAAACAGTTGCAGTAAGCAATAAAATTATATATATTTAGACAAAAGGTGAGCTTATCTCATATTGAGATTTCTTCCAACTAATCAGTAAGAAGAAAACAGTAAATAATTATAGACATTTGTGCACAACATAAACAAAAAATGTGACCTTAAAGCTATTGAAAAAAAAACTAACGAGAAAAGAGAAAAATACTTACACATTAAAATACAAAAAAAAAACAAAATTAAAAATAACATACAAACTACGAAATTAACTTACTAACTTGAACTACGTTTGTGTCAGATAATAATCATTCAATCTTGTTTTAAATATTGATAGCAATTCACTGGAACGAATGTTATATGGAAGTGAATTCCACAGCCTAACTGCACAACCAGAAAAGGAATCAGAGAAAAAATTAGATTTGAAGGAAGGGTAACGTAAGAGAGAACTGACATTAGCATGACAATTACTACTCGGGGAAAGAAGAAAGTGAAAATGCTCACGAAGATAAATTGGGGACCTAGTGTTTTGAAGAATATTATAAAGCAAAGAACATGAGTATTTCTACGAAGACGTATGCGTAGCCACTTAAGTTGAGCACGGAATTCCGAAACATGATCATATTTACGAAGACCAAAAATGTAACGGTTGCACAAATTTTGCATCTTCTCAAGTTTATCCGGCCTTAGGGGTTGGCGAACAGGACAATCGCCCGGGGCCTCGTTCTTGCAGGGGCCTCGCGCAACAACCCAAACAAAATTTTAAGTAGTATATTTTTTTGACCATATTTTTTAACTTCTCACCACGTATAGAGATAAGCAGGTTACTGATTTTACCCCGATTTTTGAAAAACCAAATTTCACCGAATGTCCACGTTTTGAGGTCCTAGAAATCTTTTCTGACTATTTTCACGATGATGTCAGTATGTCTGTATGTATGTATATGTATTTGTGTATGTGTGTACTTAAACATCTGATAAATTTTGAACGGCTTGACCGACCGAAACGCGGTTGATGGCATTCGTTTGGATTCCACTCAACTTAGACTTTTTGAAAATTTGAACCGATTCGGTGCAGGAGATTTGAGAAATATTAAAAAAAAACCAAAAAAATTTCGGCGTTAAGTATTTTTAATATGACTTCCAGATTTTTGTACCGATTGAGTACAAATCTAATCAGCTCTTTTCCTCAAAAAACTACGTCTAATGCATAAATTGTATCGAAATCGGTTTATCTGTTTGGGACTAATCTTTGACGAACATTTTTGAAAAAAGTGTTGTTTCGACATAGCTTCGAAATTTTTCAACCAATAATTTTTTGGTATTCCAGGATATTTTAGTACTAAAAAAAACTACTTTAGAAGCCGTTTCAAAAACCAAAATCGAATTTAATTCTCAAAAGTTACAGCTTTTAAAATATTTAGGGCGGCCTGCACCAAAATGCTTAAATCATTTTAAGTCACTAAATATGTTTAAAGTGACAGCATTTAAGGCGTTTTGACATTTGCTAAACATGTTTAAGGGACTAAGTGCATTTAAGCATTTTGGTGCAAGTCGCCCTAAATATACGTAGTTTTTAGCAAACTTACTTAAATATTTTTAAATAACTTTCAGGCTAATACACCGATTGACTTAAAAGTATTTTCAACTTTTCTCCTTTAAAAACTGCGTCAAATACCGTTAATTTAATCAAAATCAGTCAAGTTTTTGGGATTTATTAATGACAAAAATAAAAAAAAATGTTTTTTGACATTGCGTCGAAATTTTTCAACCTATCGATCTCAAAAATTTTATTGAATGCCATCATCGTTTTCGAAATATACAGCTTTTCAAAAATTAATATACTGTCATTTTTAAGAAATAGATGTTTGAACTGAAAAATCTATGCTTATATTTTTTACTCTTTTAAGCTTAAAATACCTTAATTTAGTGAGAAGTTTCAGGGATGGCCTGCAGGTCAACCGCTTACACATTTTTCTATTTAAAACTTTTGAATTCGATGAAACAAGATCGGCTTTCAGCCCTTACTATTCTTTCAATCGAAAATTACGTAGCCGATTCGTTAGCACAAAAATGTTAGTCTTAGGAAAAGCCGCAAACATCAATTTTAAAATTTATTATCTCTGTATTTGTTAATTTTGTAAATCTTATAATGTAAAATATTTTAAATCTCATTTTTTTATTTATTTGTATAACTTTACCTAAACCAAACAACCAGACCTACTTTCGCATCACATACTTTTCAAGAAGGACAAAGGGCCTCGCAAAGACCTGCTGCCTGAAGCCTCGCAATGGGTAAGGCCGCGGCTGTAGGTATCTTTCATTCAGAAAAAAGTACAGTTACCTACATAAATAAATAACTTTTAACTTGAAGTTGTTTTAAAAGTATCTTCACACCCGTTTCCTCGAAGAAGTAGGCAGAGGTACAGCTAAGGCAGAGTTAAAAGCTAGTTTTATATATCTTATTACTAATGAATCTGGATGAAGACTTTGACTAAATTCAACCAAACCTGAGAGTTTATTTACTAGGTGGTAGAGTTCTGCAACGCCCGGGATTTGGTACCACCGCCTTAGGTACCTATTGTTGTTGCAATAGCATCAAGGCTTGTCACTGTGATGTTTCGGTTTGCAGGGTAAGGAAGACACTAGACAGTTAACTTACGCACGTGGCATTACAATCTCGCCACACGGATAGCAACGCACCATTGGCAAAAATTTCTTGCACACGAATAACAAAAAGTAAACATAATGATTTAAAAATTAGTACAAAAGGCAAACTTATCTCTAAAGAAATTTCTTCCAGCAAGCCCAAAATTAGAGAAAAAAATAAGGTAGAAAAAAACACGTGTACAAAAACAAAAGAAACTTAACTACCTGCTAAAATAATAGAACATATTTTAACTACTTACTAAATCTATAAATAAAACAAACTATGCAGTGAATAAGTAGTGCTGTTCAAGCGATATCCAGTGATTTTTAAAGATATGAGTGATATAGAATCAATGGATTCTGATGGACTGAAGCAAAGAATTCTAAAGCCTAACGGCACGGATAGTAAAGGAAGAGGAGAAATAGGTATTCTTATGCACAGGAACTCGCAAGAGACCTTTTACACAAGGACGACAAGGAAGGTCTATTTGATGAAGAATTTCAAATTTTTCGCGTAGATAGGAAGGAAAAAAAGGATTAAATAAAATATTATATAAAAATGATAATAACCCTAAATTTTTTGTATCTAGAGATGATGGTATTACGTTTTTTTATAGTAGAGGGGGCAAACGAGCAGGGGGTGCACCTGATCATATTGATCAACGCCGGGCTGACAAGACCTAATTTGTTGTAATTGATGTTATTTAAGCAGTTTTTTAAGAAAAACTATTTAATATAGCACATATTATGTCAAAGACCGTGGCCGGACTCGATACACAATTGAACAAAATTGGGTCGATAGAAAACAATTGCGAAGATTGGTCTTAAAATCATCATTAACGGTTCTATATCTTTATTTTTTGACGTATGGATCTGCAATTAAAAACATTAAGACTGAAGTCATCATATTCATACCTAAACCGCTACCGAATCAAATTTACAAATAATCTACCTTTTTTTAAATTTCAATATATCTATACATACATATAATAAAATCGTAGAAAAGTCAAAACTGTACATTGAATATTTTTTTAAAAGAATACTTGGGGCGTGATCTACAATCGATATCGAAGCAAAAATATAGTTTTTAGAATTTTTGTCTGTTTGTCTGTATACAATGTCCGGGGTAAACTCAAAAATTACTGCACGGATTTACTTAAAATTTTGCATGAATATTACTAATATTACATACGGGGGAGGAGCTGTGCGGTGTAAACGAAGTCCGTGCGGACGAAGTCGCAGGCAACAGCTAGTTTACTTAATAATAAGACCTAGCCGCCCAGTTACACTGATAGTGGGCTCTCGTTTACTCCAATAGACAGTGTGCGCGATTTTGGTGTTGACTGCGTCTCAACAATACCTTTCCATCGGGGAGCCATGTCATTGTTTTCTATCTCGTGATGTAATAAAAATGTATACGTAGATACAGAAATAATTTTATAATGAATACTCACCGACAATAATCATAATGATGTAAGCGTTGGGATATAACTTAGCGGCATGGGTGACACCATCGTAGACCTTTTTCGCACGATAAATCTCTTTCATGGCGGACGCTGTTATTTTCACAGGTAGAAACTTCCCGACCTTGTATCCGATGTCAAATGGCGTGTAAAATACCGCGTACCTGCAAAACAAAACGTTTTAATGCGTTATTTCAGTGCTCCGTTGTATTTATATTATAGAACTGTTTTAAAGTCGTCTTGTTACCTCAACCATAAGCAGCCAATTTAAATAATAACACATTGCACGACTAAAACGAGCCATTTTACTGATATAGAAACCAGGCTTAAGTGCGTTTAAGCTCGCTTAGGTAGATAGATAGACCAGCCTCAGATGGAGTACATAAGTAGCGGCATTCGGATAAGTAATTAATATACTTTATTTATTTAATTAAACTCTTTATTGTATAAATATACAACAATTGTATACAAGTAGTCTGTGCAATAGGCGAACTTAACGTATGTAACGTAACATAAATATTTAACTTAATTTATTTATTTTACGATTAACGTAGAGGAAGTTAGTGATTATGCTCAAATTTTAAGAAATCGAGTTTTCACCATATCTCCACGTTTTGAGGTTTCAGAAACCTTATCCGACTATTTGAAAGAAAGAAAGAAAGAAAATATTTATTTGCAAGAATATGGGTGTTACAAGTTGTTAAAAATAAATTAAGTTACCAACATATTCTACCATTATATGGTGTGCAAATATTTAAAAAAATTATCATTATAAAATATTACATTTAAAAGATTCTATCGAATATTCAGAATTACTACCGGATCGGAACGCGGCCACACACTGAGAAGATCCGGCGGAAGAAACTCAGCGGGCTGGTCTTTTTTCTCTATTTTATGTACTTGATATAAATGTACAATTTCATATTACAAAAGATTTTTTTATAATTACAAGTTTCATATTTTGTGCAATTAAATTTTTTATAATTTACAAAATGTTCACTATTTACAAAATTTTACTAGGCACATTGAAATTTTTTAAGGACAATTCAACAAACTTATATTTCTATCCATTAATATTTAATTTTATCGGCTAAAAATTCTTTAATATCATAATAAGTTTTATCTAACAGCAAATCAAACAACTTTTTGCGAAATTTATTTATAGGTAATGATTTAAGACTATCAGGAATATGATTGTATATAATAATAGACATACAATACACATTTATTGTAAAAATATTTAATTTTTGATTAGGCACATATAATTTTTTACTATTCCTAAAATATGAGTTACCACTTACCAGTGACTTCAGCATTTGTTTTAAATAACTTTTGGTGCTTTTTTACAAATACGCATACCTCTAAAATATACAAACATGGTAAGGGAAGTACCTTAAGAGACTTGAAAAGTGGTTTACAGGAATGTAACTGATTAACACCACATATTGCTCGAATACATTTCTTTTGGACTCTAAAAATTCGTATCAATTCAACAGAATTTCCCCAAATAGGAATTCCATATTGTAAATTAGAAGAGACATATCCATGATATGCTAATAGGGAGGCTTTTACGTTTCCTACTTCTCTTAGTCTTCTTAAGACATAGACAAATCTATCAATCTTATTACATAGATATTCAATGTGTGCTTTCCAATTACAATATTTGTCAATAATTATTCCTAAAAAGTTTGTATAATCTACATCATCTATATTTACTTTATTTAAAAATACATTTGTGTTTTTAGTAATATTACTGTGGTAGTTTTAAATTATTATTAATTAACCAGTCTGAAACTTGAAGTAAGGTTTCAATTGTTTCGTTTACCAAGTCTTTTTTATTTTTACATTTAATAAGTAGGGTAGTGTCATCAGCAAATAAAAAGCAATCATGTTGTAAACTATCAGGAAGATCATTGATATAAATTAAAAATAGCAAGGGTCCTAAAACACTGCCCTGTGGTACACCACAGTTGTTAACACGGTAGTTTGAAGTAAATATTTTTTTACGGTTTCCGTATATTTTAGATATTTCGACGCATTGTTTCCTATTTTCTAAGTAACTCTTTATCCAATCTAAAGCCTTCCCTCTAATACCATATTTTTCAAGTTTTGATAGTAAAATATTGTGTGAAACAAAATCAAATGCCTTACTCATATCCAAAAATACACAAAGTGGATACATTTTCTTATTGAGACATTCAGTTATGCTCTTCACTAAATCAAAACATGCTAATGTAGTAGACCTACCTTTCCTAAATCCATATTGATTATTTTTTAGAAGGCCTAAATCAAGTAAATAATTATAGAGCTTTTCATACATAATTTTTTCAAAGATTTTTGAAATAACTGGAATTAAAGTAATAGGTCTATAATTGTTCATATCGCACATATCTCCTTTTTTAAATAATGGGTTGACAATACACTTTTTTAATCGTTCTGGAAATTTACCTTCCAAAAATGACAAATTAATTATATGGCTAAGAGGTCTTGATATTACACTAGCAACATTTTTCAATAATTCTGTGCTAATATTATCATAACCAGTAGCATAAGTATTTTTCAATGAATGTATAACTTTTTTCACATCATGCTCATCTACTGGTGTCAAATACATGGTTTTACTACAATTTGGTAAAAAATATGATTTTGAAGTATTTGTAGATTTGACTTTTACACTACTTGATTTTGTCTGGTTTATAAAGAAATTATTAAACAGATTACAGATTTTTTGAGTATTTGTGTACTTTAAATTGTTTATTTTGATTTTTTCTATTTCTCTACTATTTATTTTGTTCTGAAATGTACTTTTAATCAGATTCCATGAAGCTTTACATTTATTAGAGGAATTTTCAATGTATTTCAAAGAAGACTGTTTTTGTGATTCTAATATACATTTAGACAAAATTTTCCTATAATGTAGATATTTACATTTATTTTCTTTCCTATTAGATTGAGCATGACGATAGTTAAGGTGCAACTGGCGTTTTACTTTGCAACATTTTAGAAGACCTTTAGTTAACCATTTATTTTTTATAGGTTTATTTAAAACTTTTACACGGACCTTAGGAAAACATAACTCAAAAAATAACAGTAAAATATCATGAAATTCATTAAATGCTTCTTCACAATTTGACTTTGTAAAAACTTCATTAAAACTTAAACTTGATAAACATTCATGAAACTTTTTAATATTGTCCTGCCCATATATCCGCTTTGTTTCAAACCAAAAAGCTCTTTTTTGTTTAAATTCTAAGACTGACTCTATATTGGCTTGTATACTCTGAGCAGTTTCATGGTCAGACAAAGCAAGTGTATGAATGTTAGACTGAACATTATTTAAGTTACTTGCTATTAGATCCAGACATGCATGCTTCCTAGTAGGTTTTATAATATGTTGATTTATGTTGTTATTTGAAAGAATGCTTGTTAAATTTTCATGTCAACATACATTTGACGTGTATGTATACCGATTTGGCCTAGAAGATTTTGAGAAATTTTAAAAAAGCCTCATAATTTCTTTCGGAAAAACAATAATTTTTTATAACAGCTTCCAAATTAATGTACCGATTGGCTGCAAAATCTAATCAGCCCTATTCCTTAAAAACCAAATACCCGGGTGAGACGAGGCGAAATCTACCACCTAGTGACCACTCGTCCACTGTAACATCTAGTTTTTACAAAAAACTTAAACAATTATTTAGTTGCAGCAAATATGGAATGCAGCAAATATTCTTGTAGAGGTTATTACCAATGACCTTGGTATCACGTATAGAGTAAACGAGTCGAGTAAAAAGTCGTCCCGCCTATAGAGAGAGAACGAAATATATTTGTTACTCGTTTCTCTTTGCGCTGCACTTTTCTGCGCAGCGGAGAAACATAGTAGTAGTAACATCACGCCCGGTTCCCTTGTGGGGTAGGCAGAACAAACCGAACGTCTATAGACTTTCCAGTTCACCACAATTCACCGGTGATGAGTGGTGATCCCCAACGCCTTTTTAGCAACCAACGATTATCGGCTACCAGCTTCGCTTGCTCATCCCAGGCACGGGAGTGGTAACCCCGCTAGACTCCGAGCTGCTGCTGAGATTTTGGATTTTCGAGAAAAACCTCGAAAAAACCTCAATAACACTTGCGCGACACGAGGATCGAACCCATGATTTCATGATTTGAGCGTAATTAAGTGAATAGGCACTTATTAGTAATCACTCGCACTAATCAACGGTTGTCTACACGTGTTTTTGGTTTAATATAAGCACCTGCATTAAACACTCGCACTCGCACTAATCAAAGTGTAATCGGGGCTTAAGCCCCCTGATTGGTTTGTAAGGACACGATAGTTAACAGTAACTTATAAAAATATAATGTAAGGAGCATATTGCCTAACTTCATAGTCCATAGTAAATCTTTACGGAATTAGTGTAGTAATATTCAAAAGTATTTTTTTGTATCATAAGGTAGCAAACAAGCAGATGGGTCTGCTGATGGAAAGATTCAACCATCGCCTATATATATCAAAGGTGTTATGGTGCGTTGCTACCTTGTGACGAGGTCTAATGCCACATGCATAAGTTTACCGGCTACCTTACCTTCCAAACCGAAGTACGACAGTGACTAGCACTGACGCTATTGCGGCAGGAATAGGTAAGGCGGTGGTACCAGGCCCGGGCGAGACAATGCAGAATTCTACCACCTAGTAGCCACGGTGGTAGTGACTCGCATAGCCAATCGGTCGTTTTTATAACCTGCCAGGCAGAACGGCAGTTGGTCTATTCTTCAAAGGAGCCCGGATCCAACATGTGGGAGAAGTCTGGACTCCGTGCGGGTGACAAGCGTGCTCCTAGACTTGTCGCAGCAGCAAATTGCTGTTTGTAAGTAATGAACATTGATATCTATGCATGGATGACCGAACTTAATATTTTTTATTTATTTTTTAATACTTTATTGTACACTTAATGAAATATGCACACGAAAAAGAATAACAAAAATTGCAGAAAAGGAGAGCTTATCTCTACTGGCGGAGATTTATTCCAGCTAACCCGAAATGTGGAGTAGGGATTAATAAATAGGAAGGCATTGTGCACAACAACAAAAAATACATATGTGAATATACACACATACAATAAACATATTTATATATGAAACACATACACAATAGTAAAAACAGTCAAAGGTTTTCGATTCGAAGGCAAAAACTATTAAAATCAAGAAAGTGTCAGATATACTCTTTTAGGCGTTTTTTGAAAACTGGCAGTGAAGGGCTAGAGCGAATGCATGGGGAAGCGAATTCCATAGCTCAGCTGCATGCACCGTAAAATACCGTGAATAGGTTTGGGAGTGAGATACAGGAAATTTAAGAACGATACTGAAGTTTGAACGACATGGAGAATCAGATGAATGTAAAAAGGAAAAAAGGTCTCGAAGATAGTTAGGCGCAACTGGATTGTATAGAATTTTAAAAAGCAAACAAAGAATATGAGTATTCTTGCGAAATCGGATAGGTAACCACTTGAGTTGGGCTCTGAAAGCTGAAATGTGATCAAATTTTCGAAGCCGAAGATAAAGCGAATACACGAATTTCAGAGCGTCTCAAGTTTATTCAAAAGCACTTCAGTAACATCGAGGAAACATGTATCTGCGTAATCTAGAATAGAAAGCATAAGGGCCTGCACTAATTAAATTTTAGATTTTATAGGTAGGAAATTTTTTAACAAATTTAAAGAGTGAAAATTGAAATGATTTTTTACTAATGAAATTTATATGGCTTTCCTAAGATAAATCCGAGCTAAACATGACTCCTAAATTTTTGACGTTAGAAGAAAGAGGCGTTTGGGTGCCATTATAAAAAATCTGGGTAAACTAATATCACTAATTTTCCGGAACATCTGGCGACTGCCTAATATAATAACTGTTGACTTACAAGGATTAACTAAAAGGCCGAAAGATTCAGCCCAGGAATTAAAGGCCGAAAGGCCCATATTTAATGAGTCTAACGCTTTCGCTGCATCCACGATACTAAAGTGACGATACAGTTGCAAGTCGTCGGTGTATAGATGAAAATTCGAAGTAATCATTGAAGTTACTGTGTAAATAAATAGAGAAAAACTAAAGGAGATAAAACACAGCCCTGCGGAACACCCGCGACAGTGTCACACCAATTTGAAAAGCGTCATTTATGAAAACATATTGCGAGCGACCGCGCAAGTAAGAGTCAAACCAACCCAACACTGAAGGCGAGAAATTGAGCAAGCGTAGTACGCCAATCAGCAAATAATTTTTTTATTGGATAACTGGGTCAATATTTAAGTGCCTATTTTTTACATTTTCGGTATCAGAATCGAGTGACACCTTCCTTCAGAATTTACACTCTTTTACCAATTAAACTGTATATTATTTTTACGAATATTTTTGAATTTAAGGTGATTGTCACAACATAATTGTTTAAAAAAAACTATAATTTATTACCATGTGATTGTGCCGATGACTAGTTGAGGAGTGTTTTTGAGCGGTGCCAGAATTGGCTCCCCAAGTAGCCCATTGGCCACCATGCCACCCGCGAAGATTACCAGCATTGTGGACAACCAGCACGCCAGGGGATGCTTGCGGGAAAACGCTTGTGCACCTGGAAAATTACGGATGGCCTTTTAATATCTGGAAATTATCAAAAAAGCTATTAGAAACATTTTTCCTGATAAATAGAGATAGACAACTCTTTAACCATTTTAATTAAACTGCCATATCCCGCTGGTCGAGGTTAGGGAACCTTACTACGAATCAATGGGGCTTGGGTTCGGTTTCCGATAGGGACAAACATTTGTGATGAGCAGAGATATTTGTATTTCTGGGTTTGGGTGAATAGGCAAACGACTGGCTAAACACGGTAATATCACAGTGACTGTTAACTAAGATGTAGTGTTTGGCAACGTTTAATTCGATATTGATATCGCCTTCCGTTTTATTGATTCAACTTGTTGCTGTTGTTCAACGGTGTCTACTTGTAACTGTTGTTTTCCATTCGGTATACTCCAGTGAATATACACATGTGGTGTGAGCAGCCGGTAAACAAATACATGTGGTATTACGTCTCTACCACACGAACAGTACGCACTAAAACGTTTTTGATGTCTCTAAGCGATTATTATATATTACTAGCTGTACCCGCGACTTCGTCCGCGAGAGAAAAAATCTAAAATTAAAAAAGTAGCCAAGTAATGACGTGTATAATATTACCACTGGGCAGGTTATCCCATACAAATGATAGCTAATTTTTTGTGTCCATTTGAAACGCTACACACGAGGATCTCTGGAACTAATTTTGACGTATGCTATATATGGCTGCCATGATAGTCTAAATATTATGAAGCAGTTGTGCATTTTAATTAATTTGTTAATGTTTTAAAAATTTCTAAGTTTATATTTTTGGTGTAGGTACTCTGAAGTTTTGAGACATTAGGAAATGCGTATATTGCAAATGGTGGTATGTTATACACGTCATTGAGCCTAAGTCACACCTTATTTCCGTGGTTGACAAGATAGACTATCCTGTGACTTTACCCGCATAGGTCCAGTCCCGTGAGATTTCCGGAATAAAAACTATCCTGTGTCCTTTCTCGGGTCTCAAACTATCTTTGTATTAAACGAGACAGGCGGTTTTCGGCCTGAACTCCTACAAAAATAAAAGTTATACGAAGAAAAGAAATATTTTTACTTAAACTATTTTCACCAGTACTATTCCTATAGAACTTATCTGAATGGAGAAAAATAAATTGTAATATTGCACCGGATAATATGTGAATAATCGATGCTTGCATCTTATCGATTTACGTCATTTTACTTTCGTCACATAATTAATAATTAACCTAGATACTTTATATTTTAATCAGAGTAGATCCTTTATATAGATAGATAGATATAAGTGATATCCCTAGGTATGTTAAGTGTGTTATAATATAAATACTTATGTATTTATTATGGTATTAAGAAATATATTTTTTATTTAATTTCCAGATTTTTATAATCGATTACTGAATCAATATTTCAACTATTGTTTTTTTTAGGCTAGAAATAAACTGTCACTTATCGTCTACAAACTGTCAATGTCAACCTTACATTCTGTCACATTTATATTGTCGTTGTTGTTTTTTGCGCTAGCGCTTTGTAGATTTTTGATTGTGCTTTCGATTACCTTTGTTTTTGACCTTAGCTTTGTATTTTGGATTGTAGTTATACCTTGCATAGACGTAGACCTGGCGAACTACTAACGGACTTTGGCATTCTAAGTGATTTTGGATAGTGACGATAATGGAACGATTACGTTGTGCTAACTGCACTATATCTACTTTTAGACAAGTTAATGGAGAAAATGGCAATCATACATAGTTTTCTAGTTAATAATGCTGTCAGGAAATATTAAAATTATCAATGTAGGTGACCAGGCTGAACGCTCTTAGGAAACCTGCTAGTCTCCTTTTGTCCAAATCGGTTCAGTGGTTAAGGCGTGCAAAAGAAACAGACAGACAGAGTTACATTCGCGCTTTTAATATTAGAATGGATTAGAACTGAAGCCGTCACCTTGTTTTCCTTCAAAAGACACCAAAAATTATTTAGAGATGTCTCGATTATAAATAAAGAAAATAATTCGCTTTGTGCAGTTTTCACTACTATCGAATCGATTATCAAAATCGATTATATAAATAAAAGGACGGAGGTGACTATATAATGTGTAATGAAGCGGTGACCGTAACAAGTGGCGCAATCGCGCGTAACAAATTACAGTAGGGTGTCCATATTTTATGAAAAATATCTGGTTGACCGAGCTTTGCTCGGTTTTTCACATACCCATACCCGAAAAACCACTAATTTGTGACTTTCATGAAAAAAAAAAAAAAAATATATATATATATATATATATATATATATATATATATATATATATGTATATATATACACAAGAATTGCTCGTTTAAAGGTATTAGATATACGTGTTGTATTTAATACGTCTAGGTTTTCATTTGGAAAAAGTTAAAAAGGCGTCAGATTAAATATAATCTGTATTAGTCTATACTTCTATACAAAAGCTATAAAAAGTAAAAAGTATTTTTGTTGAAATGTACTAACGCACCATTAACATTTTTGGTGTTCAAGGGCAGATCCAGGGGGGAGTCATGACCCCCCCCCCCCCCTTGAGCAGGGGTTTAGGTATGGATTAATTAGGATTAGATAAGGATAAGAGCCTATCATGACCGAAGTGGCTATGCGCGTCGCTAGAATATATCTGGCAGAAGGCTGTTAACCCTTTTTTTTAAAAGTCTCGGATTAACAAGGGGTCTCCCCTCCAAACCGGAACACGACAGCGACTAGCACTGACGCTATTGCGGCAAGAATAGGTAAGGCGGTGGTACCTGACACGGACGTGACAATGCAGAACTCTACCACCTAGTAGTCACGATGGTAGTGACTCGTATAGCCAATCGGTCGCCTTTTACGACCTGCCTGGCAGAACAGCAGTTGGCCTATAAGAATAGGCCAACTGCTGTTCTGCCAGGTTATTAAATTAAAGATAAAGAAACCCTAGACCAACACTGTAGTTGCAGTTACTAGGTGGTAGAATTCTGCATTGTCTCGCCCGGGTCTAATACAATCACCTTAATTATTCCTGCCGCAAAAGAGTTGGTGCTTATCGCCTTCATCGCTCTGGAGGGTAAGATAACTGACAATCTCTACCACACAGGAAATTTATCAGCTTTTCTATAAGTACTCTTACATGAAAAAAAAAACAGTAGCAGTCGTGGGACTGCCGATAGAAGTGAAAACGGAACTATTAAGTTGAGAGTAATTAAAACTATATGCAAAACATAGCTATAGATATACTATTATCATTAGCATGTCGGTGACGCGAACCGAGGATTTTACCCTCTAACAAAACGCTCAACGCGCCTAAAGAAGTTTTCACTTCAATACAAATGTCACATATTAGGTAGGTATACACTGAAAATACTAACAAGTAACAGTGCTTTGTTATCAGCAGAGTAGGGTTGTCAGGCTTCATGCACAGGTTTACTGCCTAAGTAGCTTATTCTTCGAGCTGATATATGGCAGTGGAAACCAGTGACGCTTTGACAATAGGAGTAGACAGAATTTTACTGAACGTTTCCCTTAGAGCAATGATTTTTAACTTTTACCATGGTGGACCACTTTTCAAAATATTTGTCTCGCCAAGGACTATCCGCTATGAGGAGATAATATACTCGTAAATGAATAAAGTACTGTTCTAAAGCTATATAGCTAAGCCACTTCGAGGGCTTCCAGGGTTTATCAGGGTCCGCGGGTCACCGTTTAAGGATCACATAATATTTTTAGTCAAGATAGACCTTATAAAGTTTTCAGCTAATAAAATATTTATAGATAAATATAATTTTATTTTTATTTTTTTTATATTTTAATTTAATTTTAATTATAATAAACTGTACTACAGTGTAGACAATATTTAAATATTTGATATTTTTTTTGTATCAAATCATGGTTTGAAAACTCTCATTTCATATTTTCTCAAGAAATCACTTGGTAGAGTCAAAGCAATTTCTATATGGTGCTCGTTGTGTATATATTAAAGAACCAAAGCACAAATAGAAGTACTAGGTACAGTTACTGTATCTACTTGTATTTGAGCTTTGGTACAGTCACTGTACCTACTAAGACGTATTTGAGCTTTGGTTGTTTATTATACACAACCATCACCATATAGAAATTACTTTGACTCTACCATGTGATTTCTTGAGAAAAAATGAAACGAGATTTTTCAAAACGTGATTTGATATAAAAATTGTTTTTAAATGCCTATTTAAAGTTGAGCAACAGTTAGGGCGAATTACTAGTATTAAACATTACACAAAATTTTGCATTGTCTCAAGGGCTGGAAAAATTATTTTGTAATTTCGAATAGGGCAGACATGGCTCGTTGGTCTAGGGGTATGATTCTCGCTTCGGGTGCGAGAGGTCCCGGGTTCAAATCCCGGACGAGCCCGTAACGTTTTTTTAAAGTAGGTTTTTTACCTGCTAAAATAAATAAAGTGTAAATAAGTATAGAAATTATTTTGGGTTATTATCAGAAACGGAAAAGCCGCCATCTGTCCAATGAAATATTTCCTATTTCCCACTTTTGATATCGAGTAAAGCAAACGATTCGAAGGTTCATATCTAGAATTATCAGCATCTACCTAATATAACCTCACTTTTTAACAATATCAAAATAAAAATAATCTGATTCAATGATATTTACGGGTGTATAACATAGAGATAAGCCGATATTTTTGCAGTAGATAATGAATATCAATCTATTCCTGATAATTATATTTAAATAACAATTTTTATTATATTGTTTATTAATAAAACCGGGTAAAATAATAAATAACAGTATTACTATTAAATAATATGTATTTATATGGCTTAAAAGATATTAGGAACTCAAAATATAGAGCGGGAACCGTCAAGAGACGTGCCGGGAACTGGGCTATTTATAAATTGGTGTCTTTATTTTAGTACATACATTTGATACAAAAAGAATGTCCGTATAATGACAGGTTATGCTTTTAATCGAGGAGATATTATTGGAATATTTATTTTAAGCCCTTACCAGCTCCTAAATCTTCTCTCACTGCTAGAGCGCAAAGTAGAGAATGCGCTATGTCAAAATATGGATACATTTTCAGTTTTATGACCTGATTGGCCAGGTCCAAGAAGGCTTCGGGATCCATGATGCTTAAGTTTTGTGCAGCACTTTTTATAAAAAGTATTTATTTAAACAAAACACCGACAATAAAATGTCACGGTGACGTGTCCGCGACTATCCGCGGGCAAAGTAGCCGCGAGACTGGTTTGGCTCTACGTTATTGGTTCATGGTGAAATGATTGCCGAAAAGACTTTTATTTTATTTAGGACAGAAATCAAAGTCGCAGAGTTCTGAGAGATAAATATTTCAGGCCATGCAAGCGGTAAGCACGCATTACTGATTACAAAATACAGACTTGTCAAATATTTTTTTCATTTCAGTAGTTTGTAGTAACAATGGATACAAATATTCAACCACGATGTTTAAGTTTCCGTAGTGTAGCGGTTATCACGTGTGCTTCACACGCACAAGGTCCCCGGTTCGATCCCGGGCGGAAACAGTGTTTATTTTTATTATATTTTCAGCTTTTTTTAATTTTTTAAGTTTGCCGCGTGCTTACATTTTTATTATATTGTATATTTTAACTAACTTGAAGTTCCATCCTCACCATCTCGATGTCTGGAAATCCACAACTGTGCGTTTCTCCCGACACTTTTTACCTCGCACTACTTTGTTGTGGAACCAATTACCGGCAGGGGTATTTCCGAACGGATACGACATAGGGACCTTCAAGAAAAGAGCTTACTCATTCTTAAAAGGCCGGCAACGCAACTGCAAGACCTCTGGTATCGCAGATGTCCATGGGCGGCGGTGATCACTTACTATCAGGTGCACCTCTTGCTCGTTTGCCCCCTCTTCTATAAAAAAAAATTATATGTTGTAAATTATTTTTGTAAAATTATTAACTTGGATTACAAATTATAATATATCGTGTCATATGCTACTTGACTACCGACCACGAAAAGTAATGCAATTGGGTATTTATTTACTAGGTGGTAGAGTTCCGCAACGATTTGCCCGAGTACCTATTTGGTGCCTACCTATATCTTCCGCAATACCTATCGTCAATGTTTGTCATTGTCGTGTTCCGGCAAGGTAAGGTAGCCAGTAGATTTATGCATGTGGCCCTAGAATAATAACTCACAATTGCGTAATTCCTGTAAGCATGTGGCATTGCGATCCCGCCACACGGATAGCAACATTATAGCCATTAACATATTTGGTATCTATAGGCGATGGTTTCTCTTTCCATCAGAAGAGCTATTTAGTGGTTTGCTATATTAAAATATAAAAAAATCTGTAAGCCGGTTGACCCTGCAGGCCATCCTTGAAAGCGCGAAGAGGGATCAATTTATTTCCAGGATCTTGTGTCCTCGAAGGTGAACTTTGCGAGGTTGCGAGAGTTTTCTAAGTCGTGATATCGCAAGAGTGGAGTGGAACTAACGGCTGATGCGAATCTGTTATTGTATTGTCATCGAATGCCATCAACTGCGTTTCGATTGGTCAAACCATTCAAAAGTTTTGAGCTGTTTACACACACACACACATACACACACATATACAGACGTACTGACGTCATCGTGAAAATAGTCGGAAAGGTTTCCTACGACTTCAAAACGTGGAGATCTAGTGAAAACTCAATTTTCGAAAATACCTACTACATACCTACGTAGCGGGAAGATAAAAAAGTAAATAGATATTGAAAAATTGATCACATTTTTTAAATTATATATTATACTAGTATTATTTTGCCTTGTATACGATAACAGTGGCTTATCCATACTAGGACAACGTCGTAACGCAATCCCGACAAACTTCACTAACTCAAAGTAACATTACCCATTCCGCCGGGTTATCACGTATTTCGCAATGCGCAATTATCGTAATTGTTTAGTTATTGTAAGACACATAATAGCGTTGTATATTAATTGCAGTCGCTGCCACTGAATTTTTGATGCTGTGACATACCAAAAAGTGCATAAAGTGACAAGCAAGCAATTAGCGACGTTTTTGACGACTTTTTCATTAGATTTAAGAGTCATCACCGATTGCTGGTGAATCGCAAATGTTAGTTTATACACCTGCGAATCTATGATCACACAATAGTAAACAAGCAAATGGTTCTCTTGATAGGAAGAGACGAAGTCGCTGGGAACAGCTAGTATCTATTCTTAAATATCAACGTGATATCAACTGTCCTACTGCCATCTGTCAAATTGTGCATGTAGCACAAATTTATCTTAGCGTTTAAACAGAGACGCGACAGTGATAACAGTGTCCAGACTATCTCCTGTTCTGCTAGCCAGTTCGTAAGAACGATTGGCAATCGAGTCACTACCATTGTCTCTACTAAGTGGTAGTGCGTCTTACCACCGCCTTACCTATTCTTGCTGCAATACCGCGGTAAGGTAGCCGTAATCTTATGCATGTAGCATTAAGACCCCGCCACAATTGTAGCAACTCACCATTAACATCTTTGATGTCTATAAGCGGTGATTCTCTTTCTACAGGAATCGTGGAATGGAATAACCTGTCACTATAAATGTGACTACTAGGCGGTAGAGTTCCGAAACTTGCCCAGGCTAAGTACCACCCCTTTATCTATTCATGTCGCAATAGCGTCAATGTTTGTCACTGTTCTGTTCAAGGGCGGATCCAGCATTAAGTTCTAGGGGGGTCGAGGTTCAGCCATGATAAGTTGTAATCCTTAATTCTACCTAGACCCCTACTCGGGAGGGGGGGGGGGGGGGTCATGAGCCCCATGACCCTGGATCCGCCTTTGGTCCCGCTCCGGTTTTGAGGTAAGGTTGCCGACTTTTGCCATTAACGTCTTTTGTATGATGAGCTATGGTAGTCTCTTGCTATCCTATGTATAAAAAAGCTAGGCTTGGTTTGGGTGTACTCTACACGATAAATCAGCTCACTAGTAAAAGCAATACCCAGTATAGCTAGTTTGCTATACTTTTACTAGGTCCCCTATTAGTATACTAGGTATATCTACAGTACTAAGAAAAATGAAAATCATTTATAATAAAATTAATATATTTAATAGTAAATTCACCACATACAAACCATCAAAAAGCAAAAATTACGTGTAAAAATAATCATTAGTAAATTGTAGAAATGCACAATAATAACAGGATAAAAACAATTTCCCCTTCAGTCTTTTTTATAAGTGCACAGCCAAAACTTTGGAAAATTTTATTAATAGTTAAAACGAAGCAGTGCATTGTAGTTTAGTATATGAGAGACGATTGACATTCGATTATCCTTAACATCATATCAAACGTACAAAAATAATATCATAATTTATTAGCATAAAATTACATAATCTACTTAAAAAAAACGAGTCATTGTATAAAATACATCGTTGCTCATTCTGGGGGACCTCCTAATCACCCCCGTACACCCATAACTATAATCTCGCTGTCATCCAAGTCCTTAAGTTAGAATAAACACAACATTAATCATTAATAATAATTAATAAAATTTATGTGTGCATGTGACTTGTGAGTCATCGGTGCAACGTGATTCGATTGGCTCATGAACCAACAAAAGTGTTTTAATTGGTTAATTGGGCAACACATAACAATGACTCACTGCATTCTTAACGCGAATTTACAATAGAAAATCGATTGGTTGGTTTATAGTATCATTGTCAAAAACGAGATATAAGCGATACCGTTTGAAGAATCTGTTTATTCTAAGCGCTGTATACGCAGATACACTGCAACATTAAACAGTGTCACTGCGCTAACCCTCTTATACGTAAAAACTGGACCTTAAAATTTAACAAAATCCTGGGTAATGTATATTGTAATAGAGAGCTTACCTACCATTCACGCTAAGGTCAGCCATGATCGATTTTTTTCATCAATAGTTGGTGCTAATTACTTAGTTTAGGAACATTTGTCCACATCGTAATTTTACTCTTCCAAATCATAGAACATAATTAATAAAAAATTCAATAATAATTAATCAATGATATTTGCATATTTAAATCTTTTTTATGTTATTAGTTTTAATACAAAATACGTCTTATTAATAATAAAATAGTTGCACTGTTTATTATTTTGAGCCGCCTTTAAAACTTTGGTTTGGTTTACAGTTACCTATAACCATTACTATTACGAAAACCAATCATACAATTCACTCAATAACCATAGAAATGAATAAGCTACGTGACACTTTTATACCAAAAGTAGAAAAGATATGTAATTTTTTTTTTACTTTCAGTATAAAACTAACATATCTACAATAGCTAAAGGGCAGGCTATTTAAAAAAATAGCCGCTGTCCGTCATTTTGATAGACAAACGTAAATAAATATATAAGTGTTTTTATGAATTTAGGAAATGGTCACTCATAAGAAAAAAAAAATTGATTTAAAAAAAAGTTATTTATCTATTTTTCATTCGAAGTGATTTTTTCAAAATGGCGGCTTGGTGATTCCAAAAATTTGATCCCACACTAATATTTAAAATTACGAGCTTATATACTGGATCTCGGGGATTCACAAATTTAAATAATTTCCATATAAAAGTCTCACATTTACATTTAACATAAAATTGAAATAAAATTACAGAAGATGACAATAGCTTAATGAATATAATGAAACAATACGCTATAAACTAACAACATTCTTACGACAACACTAAATAATAAAATTTTAAATGTATAATATAGGAACTTAGTCAAGGAGCTGCCGTACTTTCTAAATATAATAACTCTTAATTAAAAATGTGAAAAACCTACACATTCCATTATACTTAAGGCACCTTCCTGCTTTATGTGCATTATTTGCATAGCATTAAACTCTATGAAAATAAGCCAAAAGAGAATAAATTTATTGTAATCGAGGAGTTAGGGATGTCGGCAGATTATCCAGATTGCTTTAAGTCAGATCCATCCAGAATCCCGAATCATCCCGCTTTCTATCATCGATATTTGAAAAAAATCACTACCCAGGTTGGACCATCCCTTTAGGAACTATGTCGTCACAGACACAAATATATACAAACGTTAAACTTATAGCACCCCTAGTTTTTGCAAGGAATTGTAGAAACTAGGGGTGCTATTTTGATTATTTTACCTATTCATATATAATAGCGTCAGTGCTTGTCATTGTCGTGTTCCGGTTTGGAGGGTAAGGTAGCCGGTAAACTTATGCATGTGGCATTAGATCTCGCCACAAGATAGCAACGCACCATTAACATCTTTAGTGTTTATAGGCGATGGTATATACAATAAATATAAAATACAATAAATAAAAAATAACATAAAAAAACATTCATAACAAAAATGTAAACACATTATAATAAATTCATTCAAAATAGAAAAATTAGGAGAGAGCTCAACTTTATATAAAATATAACAAAGACTTTAAGAAACAACGAAAATAATCGTTAAAGAAAAAGTTAAAATAGATATGGCAAAGTGTAATTTAAAAAGTAAATGAAATAAATTAAAGTATATTCAAAATAGAGTTCAGAGAGGCGACAGAGTACCCCACTAGAAAGTCGAGACTCTAGATTAACAATAACCTTGTCTCGTAAATGTCCAGCAATTAGCAATTATTTCAAGAGTTAATTATTTTAAACAATAACTTCAACAGTTAATTATTTTAAACAATTATTTAAACAGTTAATTATTTTAAGTAAATATTTCAACAGTATTACAATGTGTTAATTTTTGGGTGTATTTTTTAACACAAGTTTTTTTAATAATTTCTTATTTTTATTCAATTTGATTATTAACCAATAACGATCTAGATGTTTCGCGCAGGTTCACACTTACTTTGCTTATTTCTGCCACCATAGCTTTAGTGCATGAACTCTTCTTTATATCACAAGATAGCAAACAAGCAGACGGTTCTCCTGATGGAAAGAAAATCGTCGCCTATACACACCAAAAAAGATAATGGTGCGTTGCTATCCGTGTGACGACATGATAATACCACGCTATCGTATTTCGGTCTGCAAAGTTGGGATGCAGCTAAAGGCAGCAGCAGCAGCCTTAAATCCTTTTCTCGTGGAATTTTTAACGTCCTGTCTGACCACACTCCCGCTTCCATAAAATAACGCAATAAGACAAGGCAAGGTCAAGCAACAGGGCAACTGCAGGACACTGAACTGTTCTAAGATAACATCACACAAACCTAGGCATATTATGTATCTACAGCCGACAATTACCGTTTACCAACAGGAGTCAGACTTTTTCACTAAAAATTAACGGAAATATAAAAAAATATATTTATTTAATTAAAACCATATTGGTAAAATTTCGAAAATGCGATAGGTATACAATACAGACTGGATACATTGTTCTGTAGTAAATACCATAAAAGAAATTAATGATTAAGTGTAAAACATAATTTAACGATTAAATTGGTAGTTTATAAAAATTTTTTGCAAATCTATATGTACCATACTTTCGTAGTGCAACTCAAGCCAGGATATTTGACAAGGAGATAGATTGAATACCCAGGCTCCAACAACGGCTTTTTCTGAAATCAATATCTAAGGGTCTGAAATAGGGGATAAAAGTTTGTATAACATCTAACATATATTGATGAAACGTTACTCTGTTAGCGAGTGAAGCTGCGTGGGTCAACTAGTTATTTGTTTTTACAACATTAGATTGAAAACAAGCAGATGGCGCTCCTAATGGAAAGATAAAACATCGCCGATAGATACAAAAATGTTAATAGTCCATAGCTGTTCGTGGGCGGGATACCACCACTACCACGTGTAAAAATCTACCGGTTAATCTAAAGCAATTATTGCTTTCTTGCTTAATAAGCATAAATCGTCCAATAAGCCAAAACACGCCACATTGACTGTTAATAATCGAGGATTCGTGGTTAGGATTCATCATTGGTTGAACGTCAAATCCACCTTGCAAATCAGCTCGTTTTACTAAACTTTCGTTTTTCAGGAACCACACTGAAATCGGCCGACCCGCTCGGGGGCAACGATGACACAAACAGACAGATATGTTGTATATAATGTTAATCTTATAACACCCTACGTTTTCTCGCTGGGGGTGAAAAATGTGATGTTTATAATCCTTGTTCCAAACTCGAAATAATCATAGCTCAACAAAACACGTTTATTAACTTTTAGAGCAAATCTGAATCCGAAACAAATCGACTAAACTCGGACTGTCATCGGATATTCCTGTACGTAATATTTTCGACTCGAATCCGTGAAAATATGAATTTAGAAAGCAATTTCATGTAGAGCAGAGCCTCTACATAGTTTATTGTGCATTCTTTCAATTGACATCAAATTGACTCTGCTATTCTATATTTTTATTTTATCAATTTGCTTTGGCTGCTTCGGTCCGTCAATATTGCATTTCGAATTGGTGATCCTCGGATGTAGTGCGTAACCTTCCAGACAAATAGTTCTTGTCTCCTTACGGCTACTTCGGATCATAACTAATAAAAACGGCTATCTCGGATTCGGATCGAATGTAGGGCCGAGTTCGTAAACGCTGTTAATATAATAATCGCTGTAAAAACATTTTGGGACTTGAAATGAAATTTTTGTACACAAATCTTGCTTACAAGTTGGTTACAAGCTACTTTATTTTATTTTTTTTATTTACTAAGCGATGTTCCCAATTCAGAGCGTTTGAAATTTTTGGTCTCTTTAGAAATAAACGAGGAAGGGTAAAGACATAATTGGTCCTGACATGAATTGTCTTACGTAATATTTCTAACATTTAGCCTTATTTTAGTCCACGCTTTAGAATATACCAACTAAATCCGTAGTAATGACGCCGTGCTTATTTTTTATACATTTCCCGTCTCTTTGTTTTCATTTACCTGTAAAAAATAATTTAAAATTGGTTGAGAAATACACAGCAAGTCAAGTATAATCGTAACTAATAAGGCCACAATTTCCAAACTTCATCTTTTATAACAAATTTTAATTAAGCGTATTTTTCTTTATTAAATGACTAACCTAATGGAATGAGACGAGTATCGTCTATAAACACCAAAGACGTTCATGACGCTTTGCTATCCGTGTGGCCAAGATGATGACAAAAATTTTAATGCCTTCTTTACATTGATAATATGACATTATTGCATCAGAAAAAGGTAAGGAGGTGGCACCAAACCCGAGTGAGACTTAACAGAATTCAATTATTTATCTGATGCTTCAGCTGCACTTGCGTATATAGTCACAAAACTTCATGTAATGACACGATAAATGCAGATGTGACAGGCTGTTATCGAATATTCCGGACTGCGTGTGTCTAGGCGCGCATATAACTTCGAGACGATAGTCGCAAGTGCAGCCCTGCATTACTGTATGTAACTATTTTTTCGGTTACTTTTACGACGTTGTCATGAATTTGACAGTATTCAATTATTGTCCAATTCGTACATCGATTCCTCGTCTCCTTGTAATTTCATTGGGTGTAAGGTAACATAAAATTAATTAAGACGAACCACAGCACAATTAGAGTCAATAAATAAAAGAAAGAGAAAGACATAATGTATAATATACAAAAGTTTGAAGATAACATGCATAAAGAAAATATTTGAAACATAAATTTAAATAGTCTGCAATTGAGCTATCCTCACAACTGTTCAAATAAATGACAACTGTGTGTGTGTTTGTTTCGAAACTATTTCTTGATGTAACAAAAACCGTGGTGATGACTGAGTAAATGGGCTGAAATAGTTATAATTATCAAACTATACATTTTCATTGATAACAGTAATGAAATTTGATTTTTTGATTTAATAATAGTAAATTTAATTTAATAATAGTAATGAAATGAAATCTCTGTGTATTATTACTAGCTGACTCGGCGGAATTATTTGTGAGACATTTTAACGTAAACAACATAAAATTACATGGGGGTCGATCTGTCATCCAGCAAATAAAGAAATGAAAAATAATATAATTAACAGAGTTATTAAAAATGATCAGTTTTTGCCTGAAACTGATCTAAATCTGGATTTCTAAAAAAACAACGTTACATATTAGAAATTCTTAATTAAACTCGAATACATTATAATAAATGCTCAAATTGTCTGCTACCGATAATGATAAATGCCAGATATCTTCGAATTAAAGCTCTTTTCAGTAATCGCGTATTAAAAGTATTGAAGCAGCTTCCCGGACACGGCTACGCAATTCGTCTAAATCCAGAGATCCATCTACTTGTTTGCTATCTTATGATATATATATATATATATATATATATATATATATATATATATATATATATATATATATATATATATATATATATATATATATATATATATATATATATATATATATATATATATATATATATATATATATATATATATATATATATATATATATATATATATTTCGCTTTTTATGGTCTATTTTTTCATAGGTCCGCACGAACCTATAGTTTTTTTTTAGCCTGAGCACCTCATAGTAGTTATTGAGCATAGCTTTACTATGAGGTTTTTCAAACTTATCCATTTTCTTGAACACACCGTATAATCTATATTAACATTATAAATGGGAAAGTTTGGTAGTTTGGATGGATGAATGTGTGTTATTCAATCACGCAAAAACTACGGAATGGATGTTGATGTTTGGTACATAGGTAGATAACCTGGAATAGCACAGACTTGGCACATCAGGCAGTTTTAAACTACAGATGAGTAAATTAATTTGTCAGGGCTCACCTTATTGTTATATGGTGAATTTCGTGTATCAGTATCTCGCTTCCACATCGATATTGCTGAAAAAAATTATACAATTAAGGTTATTTTTTAAGCTTGTTTTAACTAGAGAACACCACATAGCGCAGTTGTTTTAAAGTGCTCAAAATCCTAACATCATTATAAATGTGAGATTGTATGTTCGTATGTATGTAATGCCGCCGCACTTGCGTCTATCGTCACAAGGCTTCGCGCAATGACGCGATATACGCAGGTATGACCGGCTATTATCGGCTATCGTCACAAACATTAAGACTACTTGTGCCTTATCGCGCGGTTGACGGAATTAATGGAAAAAGGTCCCCTGGTCCTGTTGTAACCATGGGTGTTAAATTTTCATTGTCTAATGTAAGGCATGTAGATATCAGCGTACAAGTGGATGGAAACAACCTGGATCTGGTGGATTCCACTCTTTTTAGGTATTACTTTAGATAAGAAATTACAATGGGGACCGCACATTAATAATTTAGCAAATAGACTTAGTTAGCAGCTTATGCAGTTAAAAAAATGAGACAGTTAACTGATGTCGACACAGCAAGAATTGTATACTTTAGTTACTTCCACAGCATTATGTCATATGGAATTCTTCTCTGGGGAAATTCTGCTGAAATAAATACTATATTTTTATTGCAGAAAAGAGCTATTAGGGCAATTTACAATCTTAGCCCGAGGGTTTCTCTGAGAGAAAAATTCAAAGAAATCAATATTCTAACTAACTGTTATATCCCAATATATATTTGAGAACTTGATGTACGTTCGTAAATATAATTGCTTTTTTAAAAAAAATGGTGACGTGCACTTACTTAATACAAGGAACAAAAACAATCTTGTTGTGCATGCATCTCGTCTCCACAGAATAAGCAACTCTTTTATGGGGCAATGTATACGCTTTTACAATAAACTTCCCAAAACTATAAGAGATCTACCAGTCAATAAATTTAAAAAATGTGTTAACACAAAACTGTGTAAAAAAGGATATTATAAAATCTCAGATTATTTAAAAGACAAAAAAGCCTGGGATGAATTGCTCCTCATACCGATCTCATATATATTTTTTGTAATATTGTGATAATGTAAAAAAATCAATGACATGAAAAAAAAAAGACAAGCCCGCTGAGTTTCTTCCGCTGGATCTTCTCAGTGTGTGGCCGCGTTAGTGATCCGGTAGTATTTTTAAAAAAAATATGTTAACGTGTCAAAATAACTTGTAAAAAGTTTTATTGAATAAAGTATTTCTGATTTCTGACGGTACGTTAAAGGGTTTTAGCGCGCTAATATCTTCGGGACGATACATACAGGTGTGGCCGAAGGGTTAGTCAATCATCCAAATGAGATTGACCTAGATAACTTCAATCTGGACAAATAATAATTATTACACACTATTTTTAACCGACTTTAAACCGAAAAAGGAGGTTATCAATACAGAGGTTTGGCCCCAAGCTATGCATTTTAATCCATTCACTGCGCCGTTCGACACTACGATTTCTTCTTAGGTGCGGCAGTCATTTTTAAAGGAACGCCAATCGGCGTCGCAGCATATGTGAAGGAAATTTTTAGATAACTATCGGCGTTTTCAGCACTCGAATAAGATTTTATAGAATGTTTTTTTAGTTTTGTTGATTAACCTTATATTTAGCTGGTAAATTGTAGAGAGATATACGAAGATGTTTATAAATGGTTTTATATTTTTGTCATAAATAGGTAGAAGTCATAAAATGTTAAAACTTAAGAAATCACTGTTGTGGTGGAAAATGTATGAAAAAAACAGTAAGTAAAAGTAAAATAATAAATTATGAATCTTTTTGCACCAAAGGGTCCCAATATTTAATAGATATTTGTTTTTAAATTTAATTTTCTTATATTTATTGATTTTGCCAGAGTATACCAACCTTCGGTAATTTCTTAGTTATATTAAAACTTAATATTATATTTAGCTGCAAAATCATAAAATGCCTGTTCACGTAATACTTTTGATGATAGTTATATATTCTGATAAATATACATGTACTCTCAAAATAACTTTTGGTTTGCTCAAAGAAGTTTTTTTTGTTTATTATTTATTTATTATTTTTTATTTTTATTTATTAGATTAATTTCTATAGGAATCCAGCTGCCGACTAGCGCCACCACTGACTAAAATATCTTATCTTCAATAATAGTCTATATTTTAATTTAGGAACTGGGAATTTGTTTGAGTAATAATCTACACTTAAGATAAGGTACCTTTGGGTACAAGAGCAAATTAATTATTAAAAATTCTTAAGTAAGTTATGTATAATATATTATACTTAAGTATATTTCTATCTGGAAGATTGCTTGTGAAGTTCCCATAACAGAGATTTCCGTTAAGTTCCGATTTCTAGGGTCATAACTATAAAAATATCTCTAAATAAACTTTGGTAAAAAAAATCACAATTTTTAAAATGTATGTACCTATGTATATGTTGTCTTAGCGAAGGTCCGGTATATTTTGTTCCTAGTTTGTGCTATAAGGCTAGGTTGTATGTATAAAATCTCTCACTCATCAAACAAATATAATGGTGGTGATATAAAGATGAGAAACGCAATACGCTTACAGGTCAATGTATAAATAATGCACTTATACAATATTGTCTAAATTACGCATATAAACCCTTAAAACTGTATGCATACAAAAATGTATAAGCAACATGAATAAAAAAGTAGCGAATTTCTGATATACGCCGACCGGCGTCTTCCGCAATTTATCAATAATATTTGAATTTACGAAGAGATATTTTACGGAAACGGTACTCAACATTTTGTAGGTATTGGAAGAATAAACTTCTATTTTGCAGAAATTCTTAAAAAAATAATTCTTGATGAAAGTAAACTCACTTAGAAATTAGGTTTACACCTTTCTGGTTTTTTAATGTTTGCGGAAATGCGGATACACTTTTTTTGAATATAAAAAGATCCGTTGCACTATTGACCCATAGTATAATGCCATATGTTAACAACGAATAGGCATAGTAGGCAAATAAGGCTGTATGTTGGTCAGTCGCATTTCGGAGTTCCCTTAGTGCATACGTAAAACATGATAACTTGATTTTTTCAGCTTATATCAGTGTCTATGTCTAACGGCCGGTTTCCGTAACGCAAATCAATTTTAACAAGCAAATAATCTGCGTTTAACACAATTTTTACAAGCAAATGATTTATTAAACACCGATCAATTCCTAGTTAAAATTAATTTGCGTTTCGGAAACGTGCCGTAAACTTAACAACGTAAATGTATTAAGATATTCTATTGTGGTATTTATTTTCTACATGTATCTGGAAACCCCTATATACGAGTATATTAGTAACTAGCTGTTACTCGTACTTCGTTCGCGTGATCAAATATCATTACTTCCCTTTGCTTAGTCGAGTAAAAAGTAACCTATGTCGCTCCTGTGTAATTTTTAAAATTGGTCGAGTTTTTGCAATACAAACAAAAATCAATCTTTGACCGCCCCGTTGGTCGAGTGGTTAGAGACCCTGACTATGCAATCAACGAGGCTCGGGTTCGATCCCCGACCGGGACAAGCATTTGTGTGATGAGCATAAGTGTTTATATTTCCGGGTTCGGGTGTTTATTATATATATTCTAGTATTTATATATGTATTTCTATGTATTAGTATTGTTGACTAACACCCATAACACAAGCAAATAATTTGCTTACTTTGGGGTTAGATCAGTAAGTGTAATTTATCCCGTGAATTATTATTATTATTTTCCTTTTTATAATATTAATTTAGATAAATCCTTACCGTTCTTCAGACGGTATAATAGACGCCTTTCCGTTTGCTGAAACAATAAATTATATATAATTAAATTTTAATACAAGAGAACGTTAAATAATTTTTTTTTCGCAAAATCAATTACAAATAAATGTTAAAAAAATAAATAAATTATAGTAAAAACAAACACGACTTTGGGTAAAATTTATATAACTTATGGCACTGCACTGTAATAATTAAGATGAATCTAATATGTTAAAATACATACAACGTAAGATAAAATAAATATATACAATGCGCTTCACTTCATAACCGAAGCATCCTCAGGAGAAACGAATAGAACTTAATTAATTTAAGAGTTTAAATAGTAAACTCGACTCCAATTTTTGTAGAGTAAATAAACTTGACTTCTTTGTGCTATGGATACAATCATAAACCACACTAATACTAATAGACGCTATGTTAGGCGTAAAATGTGTCGCCACTCATATGAGCAAGTGCATGTAACCGCCTTGACCGCCCCGTTGGTCAAATAGTTAGCGACCCTGACTATCCATGACAATCCATGGGACTCGGGTTTGATTTCCGACGGGGACAAGCATTTGTGTAATGAGCATAAATGTTTGTATTTCCGGATTTGGGTGTTAATTAAATATATTCTAGTATTTACATATGTATTTCTATGTATTACTATCGTTGACTAACACCCATAACACAAGCAAATAAATTGCTTACTTTGAGGTTAGATCAGTAAGTGTAATTTGTCCCGTGATTATTTATTATTTATGTAAATGTCAAACGCTTGTAAATATATCGTAAAAAAAATAGAAATATGCCGTATTTTGCTATTTGCTGTGCCGCGCTCCCGGCTGCATGGGTACCACCATCTTGCCTATTTCTCCCGTGAAATAGCTTTGCTGTGTATCGGAGAGAAGGGCAAGACAGGCAGTGTAATTACTGGCACCGAGACCTAACATCTTATGTCTCAGGATAGACAACACATGAATGGAGTATCTGGTCTAGTTCCAGCCCAGGCATCCCATTTTTGTTCATTGGCGACGTCGACCACTTACCATCAGGTGGCACGTCTGCCAGTTTGCCTATCTAAATAACATAAAAAAAGAATTATCATGTCGATCAAAAACTTAGGCTGGTGGAATACCTCTGGATGATTTTATTTCGTCGGTAAGTATTATAACTGTATTTCTGGTTGTAAACGCAAGCGATATTGACAACCTAAGAAATTGCCTTGAAAGGCGTATCCAGTTTTCACCGTGTTGGTCCCGGGCTTCTTTGAAGAATAGGCCAACTGCTGTTCTGCCAAACCGGTCGTAATAGGCGACCGATTGGCTGTGCGAGTCACTACCATCGTGGCTACTAGGTGGTAGAGTTTTGCATTGTCTCGCCCGGGTCTAGTATATGATTTATTTATTTATTTACAAACAAAATCCACAGTGCTTAATTACATGGACAGCTATACATACAGCCAGTAACGGATTTACATTATATAAACCAAACTGAGTTCACGTTAATGATACTAAAAATAATATTAACAAAATGTACATTATTAACAGCAAAAAAGAAAAACAGTGACTTTAAACTATATTCAAGGTAATTATACCTACTTGTTTGATATAAAAAAAAGTTCAATCCGTGGATACAATCTACAAAAAGTCTTACCTATTATTAAATTCTGGATAAAGTTAGCGGTTGCTTCTTTCGTGCTAATATTGCTGTTCAATTCAGACTTGATAGTCGAAAACTCTTTTGAGGCGTATGTTCTCGAAGTATTGTACTTCTCCGGTGTCGAGGTAGCCATGTTGTTTTGTTTGGAGAAATTGCCCGTTTCGTTCTCCGTGGTTTGAAAGCCGAATGTTTGGTTTGAGTCCTTGTTGAAGGCGATCTCGTGTTCTGAGTCCGTGTAGTCTGATTTGTCGCTTCTTACGCTTGTTACATTTGTGAGCTGAAATATTTATAATTAAACTATACATTTTCATTTTAAATAATAGTGTTACGAATAATCTAGAAACGTGAAGAGTTGGAACGCTGGAGGGATCTAGAAATAAAAGAAAGAGATAGATACTCCTATTAATAAACAAATAGTTGGCCGTTATCCGAATAGCTATACCATAATGGACCACCATTTGTGGCATAGAGCATAAGGGTGAAAAAAGCGTGTACTATCATAAGTTGTTTACAAAAAGAAGTGATTCATTGTTTCCCGATACATTTAGATTTTTCTGGATCCAGATAGAACCTTACCCTGGGTATAAATAGAGATGTGTTGACAAATACAGGGCAGTTTTTATAAAGCGATCGAGAGCGATACTGGAAGCGACCCGTGCGAACCGAGAAGTGTTTTATTGTGTAGACGGTTAAGTTTAGTGTTAGTACAGTGAGTGACTTGTTAATCAGAGTATTTAGTATTACATTGTGTTGTCTTGTGTTGTGTGTGTTTGTGTTGTAAATACACGGTTTTAATATAAGTGGCGTTTTCTTACAATTACGAACCCGAAGTACGTTACAATAGTAATGAAATTAAATCTCTACATAGTATATTAAAAATGTAATTTATGTACCATATAAAGTAGAACATGTTGATAAATATACATTAAATTGAAATCTGCCAGTGAAATGTCTCCCCCTGAGCCTTAATTATTGTAAGGGCAAATTACATCTTCACTGGAAACTGTAACCTTTTGAGTGGGATGGGCAGGTCCGTTGGGATCATTGGTATACGTGGTATATAAGCAATTTGTCACACTGCTGGTCCGGTATGTATGTTCGCTACAGTAAGATTATCGCGCAACCCTTTCACTAGTAGTCTTGTGTTATTATACGTGTTTGGAGGGCTCAAGTTTACATAGGATTCCCAACTTTTGGTGTGAGGTCGTGAGGAGGAAAGCCAGAAGGGTTTAACGAATTTAAAAATTCTTGTGGACTCACTGTGTCCTCAATAACGCGTACCGAGTCAATAAACTTATATTGTTGGCTTGACCAGAAACTTTTTGTAAATATATATATAAGCTTATATGTAGGTGTATAGGTTTATGTGTGTGTGTGTGTGGATGTGTGTATATATACAATATTTGTTTTAATTTATAATACGTGATCAACTATTCATAGATATTATGGAACTTATTTATTCATATGTGTGTATATTATATCTGTATTGTAATTTGTGCATCCGATTTTTTACAATGAATTACAATTTACCACTGGTTGTCTGGAAGAAATCGCTCTTTAGCGATAAGACCGCCATTTGTGCGTTAATTTAAGTGTTCTGTAAATGTTAATTTATTAAGGCGTACAATAAAGCATTAAATAAATAAATAAATAAAATCTTATTATTGATTTCATTCACTGT
The DNA here is from genome assembly GCA_036924255.1 of Apodemia mormo. Classification (NCBI taxonomy): domain Eukaryota; kingdom Metazoa; phylum Arthropoda; class Insecta; order Lepidoptera; family Riodinidae; genus Apodemia; species Apodemia mormo. The sequence continues at coordinate 11,237,721 of JAUPFN010000019.1, read as the reverse complement.
ATCGTTCCTGGATGATACTATAGCCCTTGAACAGAGTTGATAAACATTAAGTTCATCTATACCGAACCGTTTAGTCAGCGCACGCCAGTAACGAATCACATCTGGCCCAATTTCCGCTGACTTTGATATACATAAACCGTTATTTTTCTCTGAACTTTTTGTTCAATCATAATAAAATAAAGCAAATAGTACTCCTGAATAGTGTAGCTTTCTGATTGTGAAAGGATTTTCATGATCGGTTAAGTATCTCCGAAGATTAACGCTTACAAACGAACAAACAATCGAAGTTACAAACTTTAACTCTTTGTAATATTAGTATAGATATCATAAAATAGCAAACAAAAAGAAAAAAAAAGGAAACAACCTTCGCCTATAGACAAAACATATGTTAATGATGCCTTACTATCCTTGTTGTGGGGTCTTAATAATTTTTTATCATAACCGCTCACTTCACTTTGGTAACTAATGAGACCTCTGATGTTATGATGTTAATACACTATGGTACCTATAGGGACCAACGCTAACTTCATCCAAAGAAACAATATTTTTTATCATTTAAGAACAAAACATTGTACAGAATAACATCAAATTGGTATTCTTTTTTCAAAGACGCTTTTGGGGAAAAATAAAAGAACTAAGTCCGCCAATTTGATTCCCAAGTAGCACGTTAAGCTGTATATAGGCTGCATTTAGGTTCATTTTTAAACTTAAAGCTGTATACGAAGCCGTACAAAGGCTGTAGAAGCGCTTCTACAGCCGATATAACACCAAAAAGGGCCCCAAGTTATACAGCTTATTGCGTTATGTAGGCTGCACAATAGCTATACAAGCTGTTATAAACTGTACAATAGCTGTTATTTGGTGTATAAAGAAACTATAACACTAAGGATACTCTCTTGTAACTGTCTTGTACAGCTAAGAGTTAAATAGGCTGCACAATAGCTGTACAAGCTGGTATAGGCTGTACAAAGGCTGTTATTCGGTGTATAAAAAAACTATAATACTTAAGATACTCTCTTGTGCAGCTAAATGTTCTTAATAGGTGTTTGAAAATGATAAAAAGTAACTAATCTGTTTTTGATATTGTATAACATTATATCTGCAGACGCCATAATTAAAAATATATTAATAAACGATAAATTCTTGGACTTGGAGCAGTATTCAACGGTGTATTCAAAGTGCAAATTCTAAATGACTGTGAAGTCGTGTATGTTTTTCCTCAAAATATTCACGCGCCAACGAAATAATCAAGATAACACAAATAAAATCATTGCAAAATACGGTAAGTGTTCGTGTTTAAGGTTAGAATATACAAGTATTTATGGTACAATATTGTATATAAAGGCATAATTATCATAATATAAGTTGCTTGTCAAGATATAGCTTTAGCTATTGCTAAATATATCTTTTATTTAACAATATATTTCTTTAATGTTGTTTTTAATACACAATAATGGCGGCGTTTTGTTATACAGCCTAAAGTGTATTTGGAGGGTGATATACTGCAAATAGCTGTACTGAATCTCTTTTTTGTTCTATTATACGGCTATTGGCTTTTAATTACCGTCCAAATACACTTTAGGCTGTCCCTATATAAATCTATTGTACAGTAATTGGCTTTTAATCACTTAAATTATGTTTAGAGATGCGTACAAAAGTTGAAGAACCCTAAATACAAAACATATGTTTGTCACTTGATTTCGCTATTGTGTTGTATTGATGTCGGTCGTTTGACTTTACAACTAAACCAACTTATTGTTAACTATAACTTATGGGACATGTATTTCAATCATGTTTTACTTTATTTTTCAGGGAAATATGCCTTATAAAATAATAAAAACAATTGAGAGAAGCCAAAACCGTATTTGTATCGTACCCAGTTTGTGGGAGGATAAAGGTGAATTATAATGACCAAGAAAACAACTTGATATAACTAAGTTGATCAAGAACGAAAAATCAAGCCCTTTAAATATTGGTCTATCACAAAAATATTTTTAAAAAGAATACGTTATTTCGTGCTTGTGATTTAATATTATTAGTTCTTCAAAGAGAAACACATACTCTTTTGCCTGTAATTGTATCTAAGTATATAATATTTTTAAAACGATTGTAAGTATATATATATACAGGGTGTTGCAAAAGTGGTACAGTAAGCCGAAAGGGGGTGGCTCAGGGGGTCATTTTTAACAACTTTTGTTTAACGACTTTTGGAAATTCGCGAAAAAAATATTGATTCTCCATAGAAACTTTGTTGGTCACGTGACTTTTCACAATGGAAAAACAAAATTGTTTTTCGGGAATTTTCACAAATCGTTGAACAAAAGTTATTCAAAATGACCCTCTGAGTCACCCCCTTTCGACTTACTATACCGCTTTTGTAAAACTCCGTATAGTAGCAAGTTAAAAATAAAAAAATACATGTTTTCTCAGTGTAATGATTTTTATTTCTCTTTTTAACTCTTTTTTATATATTCTTTGAAGAATAGACCAATTGCCTTTCTGCCAGGCAGGTCGTAAAAGACAACCGATGGGCTATGCGAGTCACTTCCATCGTGGTTACTAGGTGATAGAGCTCTGCATTGGCTCGACCGGGTCTGGTACCACCGCCTTATCTATTCCTGCTGCAAAGCGTCAGTGCTAGTCACTGTCATGTTCCGGTTTGGAGGGTAAGGTGGCCGGTAAACTTATGCATTGGGCATTAGACCTTGCCACAAGAGAGCAACGCACCATTAACATTTTTGCTGTCTGTAGGCGATGGTTGATTCTTTTCATCAGGAGACCGATCTGCTTGTTTGCTATCTTATGACATTAAAAAAAATCAGTTATTGTAAATTACCAACCAAGTAACCTTAATGAAGAAGATAAGCCTAAAAAATAATAAATCAGATAACCTACAATCACTTTTTAATGTTTTTGTTACGGAACCCTTTTCCTTGAACATTAATAAAAATGACGATTGTAGGTTTACATGAATTAGTAATTTTTCAGCTTTATCTTCATCACGATTACTTGGTTGGTAATTTATAATATTTAAATATTCCTTTTCAATATTCCTCTTGATTTTTTCCACATGATAACAACTATGCAGATATAAAAACAGCAAACAACAATTTTCTCAGTAATACAGCCTTGAGCTGTACTATAGCTGTATATGCAGATTTTTTAACACCATTGGCTGCATAACAGTCTACAATTACGCCATAAATAGTAGCTGTAGAACGGTGATTGCATGTCCCATTTTACAGAAACAAGCGTTGAGTGATACTATAATAACACTTAAAGCTGTAATAAATTCCCGTGCTAAACAAAATACAGCTAATGTACAGCTTTAAGGATTAAAATCAGCCTAATGAGTTACAAATTGCTTAAAGCTGTACAGTAGTGTATTAATATTCAGATATAACGCCTAAAGCTTACGCGGAACTCTAAGAAAGGCCTTGTACAGCATTAGGCATAAAAGCATCTTTTTACACCATTGTACGGCTGCAATAGAACTTTAAGTTCTATATGAGCTGCTTTATGGGTATTAAACATGCTTGATTGCTGCTTGGGTTCGTGCTGTTTTATGTGTTGGTTGCAGTTTATGATACAGGTTAATTTAAAAGTGTTTTTGCGTATTAATCAACAAGTAAACTTTATTTATAATCAAGATTAGTTCAAGATCTAACAGTTTAGATAATAATTTTGTCAAAAAACCGTAAATATCAATTAATAAAACATATATTTCGTTAACAACCAACTTGATGATACCAGCGCTTTGGGTATGACAGTACCTATTTTTATTTATTTTCGTAAATTTTAGTATTGATATCTATGATCTAAAAAAATCATATGATGTGAATATTTAAAAAACGATATTTAAAAAAAATTAACATAGCTGTAAAATTGAAAAAGAAATAAATTATTTAAAAATTACGAAAAAAACTATGTATTAATTATGAAAAAAAAAAATATTTATGTAACTAAATGTAATTTTTTTTCCGTATATGTTTACTAATTATATAAAAAGCATAGGTCATCGATTTACTTTTTGAATTAAAAACCCTCGACTAACAAGTAGACATATTTTTCTCAAAGTGTCGTGTTACACCTGAATTATTTTGTAGCTTAAGCCATTTAAATTAAACAATTCTAAGGTGCCCCATAGACCTACAATAATATTGAGCAATACTTTTAATGTGCAATAATATTGAATACCCCCTTTATTCCAAACGTTCAATAAATTCACTCAATAAAATTGACAAACCAGTCTCATCAATATATTCGTGCGAGCAACATGGCTGACAACGAAGTTTTGGCGGCAACCATGCTGGTGATTTTGTTAATTTTGCTTAAATTTACGACACGACCATATATTAAACACGGTAACTGACCAAACGCGACCGCTCCAAACTCTGAAGTAAATAATATTGTGCAATATTAAGCCTACACAGTGCAAGAAAAAAATATTGCGCAATAAAAATTAGACCCGCTCTTTCGTTCAATCATTAGTAGTAGAACTTTCGTTCAATCATTGTGCAATCTTCAATATTAACCCTAAACGGTCAATAATATTGCACAATACGTAATATTGCGCAATATTATTGTACATCAATGGGGCGCCTTACACCAGTGTATTGCAGTGTTCAAGACCTCTTTAAAAATATACGCTTTACAGTATCGGATTCAATCCAAACAACTCATAAACCATTTTTGTGTCCACGATCCACCGGAACGGACTCGGAACGCGTGCGCGTAACGGTCCGTGTGTTTTTAGAAAAAAATGCGAAAGCTGCTGGTGGTATGAGCGGATAAGAAGATAGCAAACAAGCAGATGGGTCTCCTGATGGAAAGAGTCAACCATCGCCTATAGACAACAAAGATGTTAATGGTGCGTTGCTATCTTGTAGCGAGTTGGCAATAACACATGCATAAGTTTACCAGCTGTCTTACCCTCCACACCGGAACATGACAGTGAAAAACACTGACGCTATTGCGGCAGGAATAAGTAAGGCGGTGGTACCAGACCTCGACGAGACATTGCAAACTCTACCACCTAGTAGCCACGATGTTAGTGACTCGTATAGGCAATCGGTCGCCTTTTACGACCTGCCTGGCAGAACGGCAGTTGGCCTATTCTTTAAAGGAGCCCGGGACCAACACGGGGAACCAAACACGGGAAAATGACATGAATGTTACCTCCTCTCCTGATGGAAGTAGAATACCATCGCCTAGTCACCAAAGATATTAACGGTGCGTTGCTATCCTTGTGGCGGGATGGTAATGCGATATACATAAGTGTACCGGATAAATTACTCTTCAAATCAACACGACAATGACTAGCTTTGACGCTATTAGTCCGGGAGGAATCGGCGCATGAGTACCGAAAACTATTCCACCTCAATTTTTTTATGCGATCCTCTTCAAATTGCCCTACTGATGATATAAATGCATGTTGCCATGGGGCAACCCGGTACCATATTGTTTAAACCGAAATTTTTTAAGCAATTGCAAGGAATTGCGGCTCGCGAGCCACATGCGGCTATTTGGATGTGAAGCTGCGGCTCTTTATTTCCATATGCAAATATTAAGTATATAAATATTTTTATATTTAAATATTTTTATATTTAAAAACCGTTCTGAATCGATTACGGAAGATTCACTCGTATTTCATCCTCTCCCTCCTCTCGTGACACGCAACGCATTTCTGGAAGTACTGTAATGTTGGCAAGTTTTTTTTGTGGCTCTTCAAAAACTTTGAAATTTTGTAAATTGTAATTTTTGGTTCTTCTAACTCAAAAGGTTGCCGACCCTGGTATAGACTCGCATGACAATCATTCAGTTCTTTAACTGCCTAGCAGAATGGCTTATGGTCTGTTATTTAAAGGGGGATTAGACCAACATTGGGTTACATGAGATATGGTAGTACTAACGGTATAGCTGTGAGAATCGTCGGAGTCAGCGTCGACATCAACCATCATTTTCTCTATCAGCCGCTCCATTGTAGCCTCACTGCTGCTTGCCGCGCTAACTTCCTGTTCACCTTGCTCGTTTCCTTTTACAATCTTTAACAACAGACATATTATTGAGCTTTTTATCTTGGTCGTAAATTAAAGAGATTTTCTATCTCCCCCGTGTTGGTCCCGGGCTCCTTTAAAAAATAGGCCAACTGCCCTTCTGCCAGGTAAGTCGTAAAAGGCGACCGATTGGCTATGCGAGTCACTACCATCGTGGCTACTAGGTGGTAGAGTTCTACATTGTCTCGCCCGGATCTGGTACCACCGCCTTACCTATTCCTGCCGCAATAGCGTCAGTGCATGTCGCTGTCGTTTTCCGGCTTGGAGGGTAAGGTAGCCGGTAAATCTATGCATGTGGCATTAGACTTCGCCAGAACATAGCAACGCACCATTAACATCTTTGGTGTCTATAGGCGATGGTTCACTCTGTCTATCAGGACACCCATCTGCTTGTTTGCTATCTTATGATATAAAAAAATGTAAAGCTACATTCAACGTCTCGCCCGGGTATTTGGTACTACCGCCTTACCTATTCCTGCCGCAAAGCGTCAATGCTTGTCATTGTCGTGTTCCGGTTTGGAGGGTAAGGTAGTTGGTAGACTTATGCATGTGGGATTGCCATCCCGCCACACGCACCATTAACATCTTTAGTGTCTATAGGCGGTGGTTTCTCTTTCCAACAGGATAGACATCTGCTTGATTGCTATCTTATGATATAAAAAAGGGGATTTTACTGACTAACGCTACATGATAAAATAGTTTTATACCTCAAGGAAGGTAGTGTTAAAAACTAAATTTAAAACTTAATCGTATTTGTTAGGGTCTGTTTTAAAACACAGAGATCTGTTTTCCTATCAGTCCGCGATTAACATCGTGCGACGATAAAATAGTGGTTTAACCAACAATAACTTAAATCACATTTATTCGATGCGTAGGAACGAGGATACGTTTGTCGTGGCCAGTGGCGTAGCTAGGAAACCTATGGCCCTGGGGCACATAAAAAAATGGGGCCCCACTGCTATCAAAACTAGTAAGGTTTTATGAAGTAAAATCATAAAATATACAAATACTTTAAAATGCTAAGCTACTTTATCATCAGCTCTTTTCCATGCATTGCAGGGCATCGAACCTCTGTTTAGACCAGTACAAAAAAGATTGACATAAGCTTATTTACTCCTGATACAACATTAAACTTTTAACGATTCCCTAAAAAAATCTTTACTCGAGTTCACAATCGCGAATCACAAAAACGCACATCGATAAATAATGAAACGCACATATTGATATCCGGCAAATTGATAACACTGTCAACCCCCAGAAATAATTTAGGGGAATTACTTTTTTATAACTTTCGAATTTATCTGACACTGAGTTGCCATGATTAAAGTCGTGTTGCCACATGTCATATTTATTTCGAAAATGGGAGAAATTTTCAAAGGTTGAGTTCGATTGAGATTTTCTGCAAGAATTCGAGGGCCCCGAATTTTGAGGGCCCCGGGGCACTGCCCCACTTAGCCCCTTAGTAGCTACGCTACTGGTCGTTGCATTAAACGAGATAAAAGTTTTCTTATTGGTCAAAATTCTTCTATATCGCGGGGGACATATCACACGCTGTTCTAACCGGGCAGAGGGGTCGGAAAAGGCGAAAAGGGACCAGGTAAATATGTTAGTTACTGCTATCGTATCTCCAAAAGTAAAAACTATTCCTTTTACCTTTTATCCCTCGTATGTGTTTGTAAAACAGTACGTACATTATCTATACATATAATAAAATCGTAGGAAAGTCAAAACTGTACTTTGAATATTATTTTAAAAGAATAATTGGGGCGTGATCTACAATCGATATCGAAGCCAAAGTTATAGTTTTTAGAATTTTTGTCTATTTGTCTGTTTATCTGTTTGTCTGTATGTATGTCCGGGGTAAACTCAAAAAGTATTGCATGGATTTACTTCAAATTTTGTATGAACATTACTAACAAGTCGGGTCAACATATAGGCTACATATTATCACGCTATCACCTACAGGGGAGGAGCTGTAAGGAGTAAACGAAGTCCGCGCGGATGAAGTCGCGAGCAACAGCTAGTATGTATATAATAACTAGCTGACCCGGCAAATGTTGTTCTGCCTTTTTAACTACTCTTATTTTTTTTCTATATTTTCTCATCTTTTAAACCTTCCCTGGACTTCAACAATTAATTCAAAACCAAAATTAGCCAAATACGAACAGAAATTGATTTATATATATATATATATATATATATATATATATATATATATATATATATATATATATATATATATATATATATATAGATATAGAAGATGTCCATATGGCATATTTAATTCACCGAATATGTTCTAAATGAAAAACCGGCCAAGTGCGAGTCGGACACGCGCACGAAGGGTTCCGTACCATCTATAAAAATGGCTTAAAAATTACGTTTGTTGTATGGGATATATACAACTTTAATATTTACCCCCTTAATATTTACTTTATTTTTATTTATTTTGAAAGGTAACATACAACTAAGTATTCTGTGAAAATTTTAAGCGTTTTCTGTTACCGTTATTAATATTGAGCAAAAAAATACGAAAATTAACACATTTATTGTACGGGGACTCCCCCTCAATATTTTCATTTTTTTTAATTTTTAGTATTTTTTGTTATAGCGGCAACGGAAACACATAATTTAGGGAAATTTCAGCTTTCTAACTACAACGGTTTATGAGACTGGTGACAGAGATCAACAGCGAAGGCTTAGTTATAGGGTCCCGTTTTACCTTTTAGGTACGGAACCCTGAAAAACCAACAAGTGCATTTTAACCCAATAATAAATGTAAGTTCGTCGCAAACATAAAGTATAATAAGTTTAGGATAATAAGTTAAGTCAAAGTCAAAAAATGTTTTATGGAAGTAAAGCTAAAATGTCGACTTGTCAAAAGTGCCCGTTAACTTTTGACAAGTCGACATTTTATTTATAACTAGCTGACCCGTCAAACGTTTTTCTGCCTTTTTAACTACTCTTATTTTTTTTCTTTCTATATTTCATCACCTTTAAAACCTTCCCAAGAATCAATTCAAAACCAAAATTAACCAAATCGGTTCAGACGTTCTCGAGTTTTAGCGAGACTAACGAACAGCAATTGATTTATATATATAGACTAGCAACCCGGCAAATGTTGTTCTGCCTTTTTAACTACTCTTATTTTTTTCTATATTTTCTTACTTTTAAACCTTCCCTGGACTTCAACAATTAATTCAAAACCAAAATTAACCAAATCGGTTCAGCCGTTTTCGAGTTTTAGCGAGAGTAACGAACAGCAATTGATTTTTATATATACCTATAGATAACCTGATTGGAACGCTGCCACACATGATAGTTAACATGTTCCTTGTTTTGGTCCGGACTCGTTTGAAGAATAGACTAATTGCCGTTCTGTCAGTTCGGTCGTAAGAGACGGCTGATTCATTAGTTGATACTAGGTGGTAGAATTCCGCATCGTCTCGCCCGGGTATTTGGTACCACGCCTTACCTATTCCCACCGTATTAGCTCCAATGCTTCTCATTGTCGCGTTCCGGTTTAAAAGGTAAGATAGCCGGTAAACTTACGCATGATGCATTGCTATCCCGTTCTGAAAGTTAGGATGTTTCAATGGGTGGATGTTTGTTACTCTATCAAGCAAAAACTACCAAACAAATTTGGACGAAATTTGGCATGCAGATAGATGATGACCTGGAATAGCACATAGGCTTTATTTTTGTCCCGGAAAAAAAGGTACCAAAGGGATTAGCCAAAAGTTTTTCTAATGCAGCGGACTGCACACTGCAACTACGTAAATAAATAAATAGACCGGACCAAGTTACACATAAAATAGCAAAAAATCAGATGGCGCTACTAATGTAAAGAGTACCAACCATCGCCTACAGACACCAAAGATGTTAATGGAGCGTTGTTATCTATGAAGCGAGATGGTAACTTGCATAACTTTACTGGTTACCTTAGCCTCCTAACTGGAAAACAACGGCGACAACACAGACGCTATTGCGGCAGGAATAATGGTGGAGATACAAAACCTGGCTGAAACATTACAGAATTCTACCACCTATAAGTCACGATGGTAGTGACACGAACAGCCAATCGTTCCTGCCTGGTAGAATGGGGGATGGTATTTTTTTATATCATAAGATAGCAAACAAGCAGATGGGTCTTTTGATGGTAAGAATCAATCATCGCCTACAGACACCAAAGATGATAATGAACCAACGCCTATAAACACCAAAGATGTTAAGGGTGCGTTGCTATCTTGTGGCGACGTCTAATGCCACATGAATAAGTTTACCGGCTACCTTACCCTCCAAATCGGAACACGACAGTGATAAGCACTGACGCTATTGCGGCAGGAATAGGTAAGGCGGTGGTAACAGACCCGGGCGGGACAATGCAGAACTCTACTACCTAGTAGCCACGATGGTAGTGACTTGCATAGCCAATCGGTTGCCTTTTACGACCTGCCTGGTAGAACGACAGTTGGTATATTCCTCTAAGAGGGTCTGGACATCACGGAGGCTACATATAATGTACCGGTATGATACTAATATCTTACACACAAGTATTTTTTTATTATCAATATTGAAGCGCTTGACCACGATCTCACCTGGTGGTAAGCTAAGATGCGGCCTAAGATGAATTATTATCAATTACTTACTAGAACTTCGTCGTTGTTAAGAGTATTGTTATTGCCGTACTGTTGACGCCTGAAGCACATGGTGAAGTCTAACAAGGATCGAAGGCTGCTGTAATAGGTATTCCGTGAACCACTTCTAGCTCTCATAGCGCGGCTGCCTTGATACTTCAGAGTTCGTATGTAACGACGCTTACTTTGTATATAAGTTACCTAGAACACAAGTAATTATTATAAAAACAAAAAACCGACTGGGAGCCTAATCCGATAAAAACATAGTCTCCTTCTTGTACAGTCAGTTGAAAAAGAGAAGAGAGAAGTGAAGAATTATTATTTAAACGGGTAAACAAGTTCATAGCTAAATATCTAAGAAAATCAACTCAGCGGGCTTGCCCTTATTTGCATTTTTTTAAAATATTTAATTATAAATATGCACCTTGTTCTTAAAAACACAATAAATGGCAGATGGAGCAATTAATCCATATAAACATAAAAACTGGTTGTCTGTAAAATCGGTTTACAGAAGATAGTTTTACGTGACAACATCATAAGAAAACAAGATCGTGCCTCTCAATCGCTTGTTCCACGCTCTCGCTTGCACGCATGGCTCAGGCGGAATTTGACAATGGGTCATACTTTTTCGTGTGTGCAGCCGTCGTTCATCAAATTATAAGACTTTATCACGTAAAAGATGAACATCAACCTTTTTAACAAAGTTTATATAAATGTTTAAATTTAAAATTTTGAAATCTTTTTAATTTGGAAACCTTATATTGTGAAAGCCAACAGCCATGGGAGAATTCAGCCGAAATAAAAACAATGTATTGTAAAAAACATATATATATATATATATATATATATATATATATATATATATATATATATATATATATATATATATATATACCAGCCCAAGGACATCCCTGACAGAACAATTCAAAAAATAATATCTTAACCTTAACTTCGCAGTTTAACGTAAAAATATTTGTTTATTGAAGAAGAATTGTGCTATTCATTCGCTAAATACAATGAATAAAAACAATTTAACTATGCATATATCTCTGCTCTACATAATAAGCAACTCTTTTATAGAGCACTGTCTTCGTTTCTATAAGCTTCCTGAAGCTTTTGAAAAATTAACAATTATTAACAGAATAAAAACATGTAAATTGGTTCATCCGCTTAAGAGCTACGGTGTCACAGACACACAAGCACGCAAGCAAGCATTCACACACGCACGCCCGCATTCACACACACACAGAAACTCAAGTACACAGGCATAAACACATACATAGCGGTCAAAGTTATCCTTTTTGCGTCAGGGGTGCAAGTTAGTACTTACTACATCAGCTGATCTGACAGGTGGTTTGCCAAGCGCTAAGTTGATTAGAGATAAAGATTCTCGAGTAATTCTTAACATAATTATTAGGCATAGGAAGAACACCCATGGAAGAGGACGGATGAGTTCTGGTTGCGGTTTTTCATCTTGGTCTACTGAAAAATAAAGAGACAATATTATTGTTTACTATATTAATCGTAAGCACTTGATAAATCTATATTGTAAACAAATTTACATAAATAAATGCGAAAATCTATTTGTCAATTTTTTTTCTGTCTGTCTGTACGTTTGTCTGTCTGACTGCCTGTTACGCTTTTATGGCTAAACCGTTCAACGGATTTTAATGAAATTTGGCCTGAAGATAATGTAAGTTCCGGGGTCAAATATAGACTTTTTAAAAAATCAACAACCTCTAGGACGCTGAAATATGAAATTCAGCCTCTTAGAGGTTTACCAATTCAAAAAAAATGTGTTTTTCAGTTTTCTGATAAAAACAACATTGCCTAGGATTGGATAAGTGCCTTTACGGAAAGAAAGAAAGAAAGAAAGAAAGAAAGAAAATATTTATTTGCAAGAATATGGGTGTTACAAGTTGTTAAAAATAAATTAAGTTACCGACATATTCTACCAATATATGGTGTGCAAATATTTTAAAAAAATATCATTATATTATATTACATTTAAAATTATAAATTGTATCGATTTTTCAGAATTACTACCGGATCGGAACGCGGCCACACACTGAGAAGATCCGGCGGAAGAAACTCAGCGGGCTGGTCTTTTTTTCTCTAATTTATGTTCTTGTTATAAGTATACAAGGATGATTCCATATTACAAAGTTATTTTTATAATTACAAGTTTCATATTTTGAGTAATTATTTTTTTTTATAATTTACATAATGTTCACCATTTACAAAATTTTTACTACATTGAAATTTTTTTTTAAGGACAATTCAACAAACTTATATTTCTATCCATTAACATTTAATTTTATCGGCTAAAAATTCTTTAATATCATAATAAGTTTTATCTAACAGCAAATCAAACAACTTTTTGCGAAATTTATTTATAGGCAATGATTTAAGACTATCAGGAATATGATTGTATATAATAATAGACATACAATACACATTTTTTGTAAAAACATTTAATTTTTGGTTAGGCACATATAATTTCTTACTATTCCTAAAATATGAGTTACCAGTGACTTCAGCATTTGTTTTAAATAACTTTTGGTGCTTTTTTACAAATACGCATACCTCTAAAATATACAAACATGGTAAGGGAAGTACCTTAAGAGACTTGAAAAGTGGTTTACAGGAATGTAACTGATTAACACCACATATTGCTCGAATACATTTCTTTTGGACTCTAAAAATTCGTACCAATTCAACAGAATTTCCCCAAATAGGAATTCCATATTGTAAATTAGAAGAGACATATCCATGATATGCTAATAGGGAGGCTTTTGCGTCTCCTACTTCCCTTAGTCTTCTCAAGACATAGACAAATCTATCAATCTTATTACATAGAGATTCAATGTGTGCTTTCCAATTACAATTTTTGTCAATAATTATTCCTAAAAAGTTTGTATAATCTACATCATCTATATTTACTTTATTTAAAAATATATTTGTGTTTTTGGTAATATTACTGTGGTAGTTCTGAAATTCAATTAATTTTGTTTAAGTTACATTAACTTTTAAATTATTATTAATTAACCAGTCTGAGACTTGGAATAAGGTTTCGGTTGTTTCATTTACCAAGTCTTTTTTATTTTTACATTTAATAAGTAGGGTAGTGTCATCAGCAAATAAAAAGCAATCATGTTTTATACTATCAGGAAGATCATTGATATAAATTAAAAATAGCAAGGGTCCTAAAACACTGCCCTGTGGTACACCACAGTTGTTAACAAGGTAGTTTGAAGTATATATTTTTTTACGGTTTCCGCATATTTTAGATATTTCAACACATTGTTTCCTATTCTCTAAATAACTCTTTATCCAATCTAAAGACTTCCCTCTAATACCATATTTTTCAAGTTTTGATAATAAAATATTGTGTGAAACAAAATCAAATGCCTTACTCATATCCAAAAATACACAAAGTGGATACATTTTCTTATTCAGACATTCAGTTATGCTCTTTACTAAATCAAAACATGCTAATGTAGTAGACCTACCTTTCCTAAATCCATATTGATTATTTTTTAGTAGGTCAAAATCAAGTAAATAATTATAGAGCTTTTCATACATAATTTTTTCAAAGATTTTTGAAATGACTGGAATTAAAGTAATAGGTCTATAATTGTTCATATCGCACATATCTCCTTTTTTAAACAACGGTTTGACAATACACTTTTTTAATCGTTCTGGATATTTACCTTCCAAAAATGACAAATTAATTATATGGCTAAGAGGTTTTGATATTACACTAGCAACATTTTTCAATAATTCTGTGCTAATATTATCATAGCCAGTAGCATAAGTATTTCTCAATGAATGAATAACTTTTTTCACATCATGCTCATCTACTGGTGTCAAATACATGGTTTTACTAAAATTGCCACCTAACACATTGTGGATCTTTTTTTTATCGCAAACAAGCAGATGGGTCTCCTGGTCGAAAGAGTGAACCATCGCCTATAAACACCAAAGATGTTAAGGGTGCGTTGCTATCTTGTGGCGAGGTCTAATGCCAAATGCATAAGTTTAACGGCTACCTTACCCTCCAAACCGGAGCACGACAGTGACTAGCACTGCCGCTATTGCGGTAGGAGTAGGTAAGGCGGTGGTACCAGACCCGGGCGAGACAATGCAGAACTGTACCACCTAGAAGCCACGATGGTAGTGACTCGCATGGCCAATCGATCGCCTTTTACGACCTGCCTGGCAAAACGGCAGTTGGTCTAATCGGAACTAAGTATCTACGGCTAATCGTGGTTGCACTGGTCGTACCTCTGCCTTCCCTTTCATGGATATGGGCGTGAAGACATTTTTTTAGAGGTTGATGAAACTATTTACAATGTAAATAATTTGACAGGCATTTCGAGGTTAAGACAGGCGGCCGACGCTGGTCAAAGTGGGGGGGTTATCAATTCGGTTACATTGTTTTTTTATTTTTTTGATACCTCAGAACTCAGATATTTATGAACCGATTTCAAAAATTATTTTTGTTTAGGAAGGTATAATTCCCGTGTGTTTTTTTTTAATTTGGTGATGATCTGATGCAGGTTTCTGGAGATAAAGGACAATTTTAGTGTTAAAAAATTATTAATTTACGCCTTTTTGTCACATTTCAAACGTGACGTGAGTGCCTAATTTCGATAACGCACAGGCACTGACTGGAGAGGACACTACGCGGGATCGAAGCGAGGGCTGAAGGGAAATAAGAACAATAGAAATATGATTTGTTTGTCATGTCTTCGTAATAAAGGCATTCTTTTGAAAAATACGACATTTCATGTCACTACAATTTTGTCCACTTTGGTATAAATAAAAAAGAAATAGATTTTATAACTCACTCCCAGAGCGAGTGTACCTACTTGGCGGTGGAACTGCCCAGCGCGCGCTTTTCTCTATAATCCAAAGTCCTCGGTCGAGGTACCGCAATATAGTCTGTCCTATTCGATAGCTCGCTGCACGCTCTGCTACGTTTTGGAGGACTTCTTTGGCAAACAAAAGCAGTTCCATTACTGAAACTAAAAAAATAATCCCATTAAGTCATCGTTGACGTCACATAAAAGTAAATAATTACACACTTTTTGCTTTTAAACGCAACTATGTGACCCGCGCAGCTTCATTCGCGAATATATTAAAAATATCGTCGATATGTTTTTCATATAAACTTTTGGCTTCTTAGGCTTTGACTTTTTTAAAGTTTGCCTATGTTTAAACTTGGATCTTCAAATATCTCCATGCCAAGTTTCATTATAATCCTTTTAGCCGTGAAAGAGTAACAGACAGACAGACTTTCGAATTTATAATTATAGTATGGAAGTATGGACAAAAATAATTAAAACAAAATCGGAAAAATGTAGCCTATTTTCAAGACCTTAAAGTATCGCTATATGAAAATTTTATCACAATAGGCCTAGCGGTTTGGCCGTGACAACGTTACATACAGACATATAGAGTTACTTTCACACTTATTATTGTCTACTATTCAAATAAAATATTTAATGACAGTGCGTTATAGACTATAAACTATATTTTTCTAGCGCGCTACGTTATAGACTATTATAACGTGCAACTGGAATACTGATCGCGCGAGCCAGCCGAGCGATATATATAGCGAGCAATGACCGAGCGCTATAACGCTATAAACTATGTTATAATTTCTAACGTATACGGTTTAGCACGTTACTCATTAGATCGCGTAGTCCGTAACTTCGTAGGTCATAATGTTATAACTGCGGCCTACGCTAGCCGCTAGGAATATAGCGTGGCGTTATGTTATAGCGCCGAATGTTAATCTAAATAGCGTACGCTATGCGTTGTGTATACATAGCGCGCCATAATTTAACGCTATGCGTTATATTAACCACAATTATTAGTGTCGATTCCACGCTAAAAATACAGACTGACTGGTAAAATCAAACAAAATTGCTTTTCGCACGGTATATCTATAGGTACAATAAATAAAACTGAGGTTTCTATTTGTAATCTCAAAATCACAGCTATTAACTGAGTGCATATTATTTATACGAATCTTTGCATGTTACTCATATAAAAAATCATCATTGAAAATTATTGGCTTTGTTTATTTCAGTTAATCTCCTAAACGACTGGACCGATTTCGACGAGACACTCACTGACTGACAAATAGCCGATTTTATGTGGAGTAACTTAGGCTACTCAGGCATACTTTAGAAAAAGATTTGCGGTTCCGTG
Organism: Apodemia mormo; assembly: GCA_036924255.1. Classification (NCBI taxonomy): domain Eukaryota; kingdom Metazoa; phylum Arthropoda; class Insecta; order Lepidoptera; family Riodinidae; genus Apodemia; species Apodemia mormo. The sequence continues at coordinate 11,220,806 of JAUPFN010000019.1, read as the reverse complement.
CAAAAAAATAAAATCCATATATAACCAAAAAACATTTGACCGAATAAAACACATATCACTTTTACACGCACAGTATAACTTTTGGACTCCAAAAATGTTATCCCCGTTGTACAAATCCACTATAATCTATGGGAACTCCCTCTGGTGTCTAAATGAAACAACCAGTGTAGTGGATCTAGTAGTGAGGCGTATTTATAGTAACAGATACAAATCACAGGTATTCGTAAATACTAGATAACAATTGTTCCTATAATATCAAATATCTGTTGAAAAATATCAGTCACAATACTGAATCACAATCTGCACTACGTTCTTCAGTCACAGTAGGTACTAGATACTAGGTGCCTACTCAATAACAGATATTCGTGTTACCTGTTCTTCGTATGTATTAGTCTCTCGCTCACACCCGCTTAATTGAATCTTGCTAAAACGAGAAGCACCTAGTATTTATTATCCGAAAATTCAAATAGTAATCTTTTATAACAAAATATCTTCGTAGAATAGTGACAACTATTTCTAGTCGTATAATCTGTTATCTGTTCCTGTTCCTAATTTTCAATTCGGAAACACTGCAAGAATACTTCTAACGATATGTTGAAATATTACGTCCTTTTGTAGGTATTTAAGAACAAAAAGGTCGATCTTAATTATTTGCATAAAATTATCAATATAGGTACTCGTATAAAATCTAAATAACGGTAAAATATTTTTTTCTTCGTAGTAAAATTACAACAGAAATTATTTGAAAGTTCGAAACGTTTATATTATAATAGCGCGTTTCCGAACGTCTTTGTTAGCATTGACGCCATTGGCCATAAAATGTTCAACGTAACTACGACTTTATGACTTAATTATAAAGGTGATATTAATTAGACACCCAGGTCATAAAGTTTCTTTGGTAATTTGTTTTCTATCCCGTTTTTCGGATTAGGTTCTTTCGATTTCGTTTTGAATTTACTTAGCGAAAACAAAAAATTGTTTTGTAAACAAAAGGTTTACTAGTGAGAATAAAAATACTTAGTAGGTATTCATGTTCTTTTTATATATATAGGTAATAAATTAAGCAGTTCTGATAGGATATATTTAGCTATTAAATTTAAATAATTTAGGTTTAAGTTGTATAAAAGTTTTTATAATATTAGTTCAGCAAAATGGCAAATGTAAATGAGAAAAGATAGTATTGTGTGTGTGTGTATGTGTGTGTGTGGGACAGTTTTGTAGATGTAGGTGGGCACTATGCGAGCTGCAATATATCTATGTAAGGCTTAATTATCTTTTGATCATCCGTATTTGCAAAAACATATGAATAAAAAGCATCCCACGGTTCGGGTGATTAGCAGAACTGGTACCTAGTTATATTTATTATAATGTTTTTTTAATATTGCTTCGACATTTTTCAACCTATCGGCTATCAATTATGTAGCTAAAATCAAACTTTAGATCACAAAAATTAAATTGAATGCCATTTGAAAAATCAAAATTGATCATCGTTTTCAAAATACCTACACGGCTTTTAAAAAATCAATATCGCCTACTGTGATTTTTAACTATCTATGTAGATGTTTTAACTAAAAAAATATATTATTATGCTTATAGTTTTGTCTCATTTTAGCTTAAAATACCTCATATTAGTGGGAAGATTCAGGTATGGCCTGCAGGGTTAACCTTTTACACATTTTTAAGATTATATCAAAAAATAATCAACGAAAGTAGGGCTAATTTAAAAGGTCATATTTGTCAGATCTTAAATCTAGGAATGTGAAATGGGATCTAAAACGCAGTAGCTCCGTATTAACTTGTACGTGTCTGGCATCTGCCTAATATCGTCTACTAAAATGGCCTTAGTACTCACTCCTCTCTACTCACCACAGAGTTCTTTGTAATATGCTACTCACATATTTTGTACTGTAAGTGAATTATATACTGAGACCGTGCTTGGAAAAATAACAGGCTGTTCTTTAATAACAGATATTGACATCTGTTATTTTTCAGTAACAGTAACAGGATCAACAGATATCTGATTCGACCTGTTATAACCCAAGTCTAAGTGGATCGTGAGAAAAAAACTTTAATCAAGGAACACCTATTTGACATATGTAATTCAATATTGCAACACGATAGCGCGACGTAATAAGCTTCAACGCCATCTATGTTGCCGTGGAGTTAACTTTCTTACATTGTTATAACGTTTTACGAGGCTATTGTATACATTATTTTATTTATTTATTTATTACATTTATGGCATTATGCATACCGCCCACCATAAGGACATTTTGTCCTTATAAAGTACCGCCCACCATGGGTACCTTGAAACTATTAGTAGACAAAAAACGACAGTTATTGTTATTAATACTAAATTGATAATTTTTTAATAACAACAATGTAGTGTCATTAATACTAATTTGATAATTTTTTAACGATATACATTTCAAATTATATTTACACAATATCATTTGGTAATTGGCAGAATACACAACTTTGACGTAGGTCGCTTGAACACAGTATTTTTGTTAGTTTTGATTGTAACCACCCGAATAATCTTGTCCAAGCCAGGATGAATATCCATTATTTTGCCATACAACCACCTGCACGGAGGCAGACCATCTTCTTTAACAACTACAATGTCACCGATACGAGGCTGTGATGCTTGAGTTGACCATCGATATCTATGAAGGAATTTGGTAAGATATTCCTGAGACCATTTCCGCCAAAAGCATTGTAGCATACGTTGGGTGTATTGCCACCTCCGAAGAGAAGTAACGTTTTCATGTTCGTAGTTATAGTCGGGTGGTGTGACCAAAGGTTCACCAACGAGAAAATGGGCTGGAGTAAGTATCTCAATTTCAGGATCATTGGGGATAAATGATAATGGCCTTGAATTCAAACAGGCCTCTATTTGTATTAAAACCGTGGATATCTCCTCAAAGGTGAGAGTAGAATCGCCAATTACTCTGCACAAATGAAATTTTACTGATTTCACCCCTGCTTCCCACAATCCGCCGAATTTAGGGGAATGGGGGGGAATGAAATGCCACTTTGTTCCATTTGTGGCTAAAGATTCAGCTACCTCTGTGGAAATTGCTGCTGATTCTGAAGCAAACATTTTTTTCAATTCTGCAGCTGCACCTGTGAAACTGGTTCATTGTCGCTCCAGATTTCTTGACAAGGGCCTCTGCGTCCAACAAACCTTTTAAAGGCTTGAAGAAAGGCTTGAGCGGTAAGGTCACTAACAACTTCCAAGTGTATGGCTCTTGTGGACATGCAAACGAATAAACATATGTAGCCCTTGTAGGCGTGATGTCCACGGCCCTTGGAAGTTCTGATTTGAATAGGCCCAGCGTAATCTAAACCGCTGCGCTTAAATGGACGACAAGGTATTGCTCTAACTGATGGAAGCTGACCCATTAGTTGGGTTTTAGTTACCGCTGCATTTTTTACACAGGTGACACAACTCCGTGTGGTCGTCTTGATCAGCTGCTTCGCACCTAAAATCCAGTATTTGGACTGCAAATATGCTAACATCAATTGATGTCCCCCGTGAAGTGTGCTCTTGTGAGCATTTTCAATAATTAACTTCGACAAATTTGATGTCTTTGGCAAAAGAATCGGATGTTTTCTATCCATGCTTAAATTTGATTGCTCCAGTCTGCCACCAACGCGCAAAACCTGTTTCTCATCAAGGTAAGGGTTTAATGCATAAAGTTTACTTTGTTTGTTAATATTTTTGTTTTGACGAATTGCAGATAATTCATCTTTGAAGTGTTCCTGCTGAACAAAACGAATACACACTTCTAGTGCTTCAGCTAACTCATCACTGGAGAGGTAAGGTGTCAGAATATTTGTAGCTAGTTTGGCGCAAGCTATAAAACGACGACAACGAGCAATCACTCGTGTTAATCTCGTAAGAGATGAAAACCGGCCTATGAAGGAGGTTTCAAGTATAGCACAATGCACCTTTACTGCCTCTAAATCTGTAGTTACGTCTTTTGGCTTTGAATATTTTATAACCTTTTCAGTAAGGAAATCTGGCCCATTTAGCCACAATTTATTGCTTATCAATTCCACAGTGTTAAGACCTCTAGATGCACAGTCTGCTGGATTTTGTTTGGATGTTACGTGTGCCCATTGATGAGCATCTAACGAGCACAAAATCTCTGAAGTACGATTGGCAATGAACACCTTCCACCTGCTTGGATGGCTATTAAGCCACGCAAGAACTACTGTTGAGTCAGTCCAGGCGTGCAGACGTGGTTTTGAAATGTTCATGACCTTGGCCACCTCTAAAATTAAACGAGTTAGCAGAACTGCGCCACACAACTCGAGTCTCGGTATCGACACTTGTTTGACCGGAGCCACTTTAGTTCTTGCAGTTACCAATGCAGTGTGAATAATTCCATCGGAGTTAACTATACGAACATAAACAACTGCTGAGTAGGCCACCTTGGATGCATCAGAAAATCCATGTAACTCAATGGAAGTATCAGTTGACTTGATACCGAGCTATCGAGGTAAGCGAAATTTTGTTAAAGCCATTAACTCTTCGCGGTAAGTAGTCCATTCTTTTAATAAATTTGTAGGTACAGTATCGTCCCAAGTTAATCCAGTGAGCCACAGCTTCTGAATCATAGTTTTCGCTATAATAATGCTTGGCGCCAGCCAACCCAGTGGGTCATATAAACGGGCAACATCAGCTAATATTTTTCTTTTTGTTACAGGTTGCTGCAACGCTGGGAGATTCACCGAGTATCTGAAGGTATCACTGCTGCGATCCCAGGTAAGTCCTAATATTTTTAAGATATTATCTACCTTTATATGCATGCCATCAATCATTGCATTACTCTCATTTTCTGCTTTAATGCTTTCCACCAATGACTTGCTATTGCTTGACCACTTATGTAGTTTAAAACCACCCTTGTTTAACATATTATTCATTTCCTTATACAATTTAAACCCTTGTTCGACGGATTCACATCCCGTGAGCAGGTCATCTACATAAAAGTCATTTAATGCTACTTTTGCTGCTAGAGGAAACTTAATACCTTCATCTATCGCTACCTGCTGAAGAGCCTTAATTGCAAGGTAAGGCGCAGAGGCAGTACCGAATGTCACAGTAAGAAGTCTGAAAATTTTATCAACACCTTCTTTATCTTTCCAGATTATTCGCTGAAAATCAACATCTTGGTGAGCAACTTTAACCATTCTGTACATTTTCTCTATGTCTGCTATGAGGCAAATCGGATGAACCCGCCAACGCACATGATGTGCCGCAGATCAGGTTGTAAACTTGGACCTACCAATAAGCAATCGTTTAATGAAATGCCATTTTTACCCTTTGCCGAAGCGTCGAATACTACCCTGAGCTTATTCGTGTCCTTGTCCTCACGCGTCACTGCTTGATGAGGTAAGTACACTGCATCAGACATGTTTTCTTCCGAAGTTGGTACTTGCTCCATATGACCAAGCTGTAAGTACTCGTTCATCACTCTTTCATATCTATTATTAAATTCTATATTTCCCCTTAATTTTAATTTTAATTTTTGCCATCTTCTTTCAGCTACTTCCTTGGATGAACTGCGCTTGCACGCTGGATTGTCCGTCTTAAATGGTAAACGAACTATATACTTACCGTCTTCATCTCTTTCAGTGGTACGAGCAAACAGTTCCTCACAAAATTGTTCTTCTTGTGTCATCTTTTGCTGTTTTGTAAGTTCTAAATCGGATTCAAGCTCCCAAAAACGTTTCAATAATTCATTGTCGTCTGTTTGGCAATGAAAAGTTTTTTGTTCGTTAAATTCTTTCTCTCTAGGTGATGTATTTACCTCACCGGAGACTATCCATCCAAAAGATGTACATTGAACTACCGGTGAACCCAAAGGACCCTTTTTGATACCTTCCTGAATTATCTTGTCGTAGACCTCAGCGCCTAGCAAAACATCAATTTTATTAGGCGTGTGATAATTCGGATCTGCTAACTCTATATCAAGAGTTTCAAGCCATTCCAATGCATCTAGTTTCTTAGCGGGTAAAAGACTAGTGATTGTTTTTAATACATAAGCTTTCACAGTGATATTATAACTTGGATCGACCATTGATTTGAGGTTTATGAAAACCATTGTTTTTGGCGATAAGTTACTGTCTCCCCCTAAAACTGAAACATGTTCCCTTATAGGAAATTTCCTTAGTCCTAAGTATAGGACTACTGATTCAGTCACAAAGGACGTCTGCGATCCTTGATCTACCAGCGCCCTGACAATAAAATGCTGCCCAGTTTTTGAAGCGGCTTTAACCAATGCAGTAGCCAGTAACACTTGCTTACGAACACGTCCTATTGAAAATAATGTGGCAAAGGGGGTGGGATTTTCCGTTTCGTGCGTTAGATCCTTAGAGTCAGAACCCATCGATCGACTATTGCTTTTATTGTCGTTATAGGATACAGCGTTCTTATTAATCTTTGCTATAGCGTTGGTCTCAGAAGTACCTGTATTACGCGGATGTAATAACGAGTGATGATGTCGTTTGCATATGCGACACGTATTTGAATTTTGACAGGATTTAGCAGAGTGATTATTTCCTAAACAATTAAAACAAATATTGTTAGCTTGAACAAAATTGCGTCGAGCGTCTACACTTTCACCAGAAAAACGTTCACAATTAATGATCCTATGATTCTCATCACAAAATGGGCATTGAACTTTATAAGATGAAGCATGGAATGTCTTAATTTTATTTACATTATTATTACTAGTATTTTGCAAGTTTTTATTTCCAGGTGTTGCTTTAGTATCTAAAAACTCTAAGGCTCTGTACCGATTTGAGCATATGTTGGTAATTCTTCAGAAGAATTATTATTCGTTACGGAAAACTCCCATTGTTTCCTGGACTCCGCGTCTAGTTTTAAGGTAATTATGTGAATTATAATAATATCCCACGTGCTGACGTCTATGCCTAAGTTTTTTAATGAACTCAGACAATCGTTTGTTGTGTCAATGAGATTTTTCAACCCAATCGCTGACTCAGAAGTTATGTTTCTTTGACTCAATAAACGTTTGAAAATAAAGTGTGACAAGTATTTTTTATTATTGTATCTAGAATTAAGCAACGACCAACATCTTTCATAATTTGACTCTGCTATAGGTATCTGTCGAAGCAATTGCTCTGCCTCGCCAGATAAATATCCCTTCAAATAATGCATCTTCTGAGTGCTAAGTGTGAGCTTTTCTTTTCGCATTCGATCGTGAGCGCGTTTCGAATTTGTATGTGATTTGTACAGCGCCACCTAGTGGTAAACTGGTTTCTCACGTTTACCACTAGGTGGCGCTGTACAAATCACATACAAATTCCTAGTAAACTCCAAACGCGCTCACGATCGAATGCGAAAAGAAAAACTCACACTTAGCACTCTGAACGTTATCTAACTGACTGTTAGTGTGAACAAGAGATGTGAATAAATCCCTAAAAGTGGTCCATTCTGCATATTGACCACTAAATGTGGGAATTATTATACGTGGCAATTTTATGTTTGAACAATGAGTACCATTGTTTACACTTGAAACAGTCTTATTTGCCGCTTGAAATGAAGTTAAAACTTGTTTTAATTCAGACTTATGTTCTATATATAATTCCTCAACCGTCCCCATTACATCATCTTTTAAATATGGAGAATCAAATTCTTGCGACAATTGAATAACATTATTATGATTGTTACAAAACTGTGACCAAAGCTGTTCTAGTGTTTCGATTCTAGTCTCTATATATTGTTGAGTTATACGCTCCTTTGGAGACTTTCTATAATTCCTTTTTGCCTTTACCATTCGGTCATAAAGGCTCATTTGAAGTTTAATTAAATTTTCCATTTTTAGTTTAATATAAGACACTCAAGAAAAATATAATAAACGAATAAGTCTAAAATATAATTTAAGGCTTAAAAATAAATTACAAATATATTCTACTTAAGTTAACTATTACAACCCTACTAACATTTGAAAGAACTGACAAGACAAAGTGAAAATATTTACGAGTGTGTGAAATGCCTCAAATATTCTAAATAAATACAACTAAAGTTTAAAATTTAACAAGTTTTTAAAATGCAGTAAATATTACAAGTCAATAAATAAAGATCAACTTTTTACAAGTGTTTGAAACTTAAATTCTAGGGAAAATCGGGCATAGGTTCCCCGTCTCAACCACTTTTGCTTATAATCTAATGTTAGTATATCTAAATTAATTCTAAGTGTTAGAAACTGAAACATGCAAATTTTCTAAGTCCAAATTTGACTGGTAACCGTTTAAGTTAAAGCACTCTTAGTAATAAGGTTCAATTTCACTGAATTTGTTTAAAAGTTAAATTACCGATGAATTTAAGATTCAATTTAGCTTGATTTCTTTTGTAAATATAAATTTTAATCACTCACAGTTTTTTGTAGATCACCTTAATGGACTGTATCACTGATGAATAGACAGACGCACAATGCGTCTCTCGAACCGCCGCCGTTCCTTTTCGCCGTGAAGCTCCTCTCCTGACTGGTAACCACTTCCGGGCACCGTCTGCTGCAGCCAGTCGCACCCATGCGAATAGCTTGGCAGCTGCTGCTGATATTCGACCAGTCGCACAAGCGAACCACTTGTCCAGCCGAATGTTTATTCGTTCAAAAAGGGCACAATTTCGTGTGCTTGCGATTGACTAGTTTCTCAGTGCGGCTCGAAGAACCATGTACAAATCCACTATAATCTATGGGAACTCCCTCTGGTGTCTAAATGAAACAACCAGTGTAGAGGATCGTGAGAAAAAAGCGTTAATCAAAGAACACCTATTTGACATATGTAATTCAATATTGCAACACGATAGCGCGACGTAATAAGCTTCAACGCCATCTATGTTGCCGTGGAGTTAACTTTCTTACATTGTTATAACGTTTTACGAGGCTATTGTATACATTATTTTATTTATTTATTTATTACATTTATGGCATTATACACCCGTCTATTTATACTATTCTTATTTATATTTGCCCATTGTTGTTAATAATGACGTCATTATCACACAACAGGTGCATAAATCACACAGGTGCGCCACACATCTGTCTAGTACTTGTCGTTAAGCGCGGTTGCTAACACATATCTAAGTCCATAGAGACAAAGCCGCGCGCACAGCAAATACAGCACATAAAATGACCTGTCGGTAGCGGTCACCGGTCACATAATATTTATCATCATGTATCCCTTGATAACAAATTGTTGTCTAAATTGGAACTACCAACAAAATTATCTATCACACGCTTACGCCGTATTTACAAATGTAAGAATAATTAGTTCTATGTTATTAGAGAATAAATTAGTGTAAAATGTATATTGTATTTGTAGTATATATTTAAAATTACTTTAAATTTACTAAGAGATATTTCCTGAAATGACATAGTTAATATATACTAGCGATCGCCTGTGGCCGAAATTCGACCATAAACTAAACAATAAAATTTAAGTTTAACAACTGACTTTTGCCGTAAAGAAAATGGTATACATCTGTTTGTATTTTAATGTATGTCACGTCAATGTCGTGTGCGTTATGTTTATTTTTATTAATTTAATTTATTTCTAATACATTTTATTTAATAATATTATGTTTCTGTAGTCCTCCGTAATGTATTATGCCAAATTTCACACTCCACCGTTCGCGTAATTAAACGTTTGCTTCACCTATCTATATTAATATATGCGAAAGTTTGGATGTTTGGATGTTTGGATGTTTGGAAGTTTGGATGTTTGGATGTTTGGATGTTATTACTTAATCACGCTAAAACTAATGAACGGATTTGAATGAAATTGGCACACAGGTAGGTGATGGCCTGAAATAGCACACCGTGCAACTTGTTACATCATAAAAGTATTTGGTTCATCTCGCTGGAACAACATTTTCCCGGAATAAAAAGTAGCCTATGTGCTATTCCAGATCATCATTTACATTTAATTTAAAACGGTTCAGTCGTTATTGCGTGATTAAGAACAAATATCCATATATATATATATATATATATATATATATATATATATATATATATATATATATATATATATATATGGACATACAGTTCTTAGATTAGATGTTTTCCTGGTTGTAATAGGCTACATCGCCATGTGAAATAGCAGCGTATTTATTCCTGACATTCATTAGATTACATTTCCTACATCCTACATGCTCTTTAACCCGAGAGGAATGAGCTTTTTTACTGTCTATAGGGAAGCGCTTGACCACGATCTCGCCTGATGGTAAGCTAGGATGCGCCCTAAGATGGAACGCGCTTCCCTACAAGGTACCTGGTCATTCTTCTCTTGAAGATCTCCAGGTTGTACCCGTCGGGAACACAGACTTAGGAAGCATATTCCAGTCCCTTGCGGTTCGGATCAAGAATGTCGAGTCGAACCGCTTTGTTCGGGTACGTGGAACGTCCACCATATGGCGATGCCTAGTATCTGTGCGCTTGGACGATCGATATGAGCTTGGACGACGACAAAACGGGGATGGAATTGGGGGATAAAAAGTTACATAATAATAAAGTTGAGCTTTAGCTAGCTTAGTTTTATAAAATTTAGTTATAAAAAGTATATATAAAAGTTATAAAAAGTAAGGTATGTACCACTTGTATGATCTAATTAAACCACTTAAGCTGTTGATGAATATTCGGAATTTTCGATAAACTTCAAGTACAACCAGCATGTAAGCGCGTGTTGAACTTTGGCCCATGCTACACAGTACCTAATTAGCTGCCCGTTCTCCAAATCGCACTTTGGTGGGAAATGTAATAATTTGTTGAACTTCTTATCTATACAAATCTAGGTAGGTACTTATAAATAAAAATTGTAAGGTGTGTGTCGGGCAACGCGCAATATAGGGTTCCGAAGTTGCCCATCACAATAATGCGGATTAGAAGATTGCTTTTATATTTTCATACTATGACCATTTAAGCTATTCAACGTCAATGCCAAATATATATTCGCACCACAGGTTCACTTCGTATAAAAACTTCACCGAGTACCTTTTTTTACCGAGATTTATAACTGGATCGACTATTACTCAAAAACTTGTAAAGCCTTCTAAGCCGTGATAGCTTTTCTTTTAACTTCATTATATTTACTATTACCATAATATTTTTCCAGCAAAAGCTTAATATTTTACAAACGAATCCCTTAATCGAAAACTTGTTTTCACAAACTTGTTTTCCCCGTGTTGGTTCCGGGCTCCTTTGAAGAATAGACCAACTGTTGTTCTGCTAGGCAGGTCGTAAAAGGCGACCGATTGGCTGTGCGAGTCTTTACTCTCGTGATTACTAGGTGGTAGAGTTCTGCATTGTCTCGCCCGGGTCTGGAACCACCGCCTTACCTATTCCTGCCGCAATAGCGTCAGTGCTAGTCACTGTCGTGTTCCTGTTTGGAGGGTAAGGTGGCCGGAAAACATATCCAACAATACCTAATATGTATATTCTTGCCAAATTACAGTTTTCTAGTACCTACTAAGGATCTCTGAGCTATCGTGCGGACAGACGTAAGGACATACCGAAACTATAAGGGTTCCTTGTTTACTTCCGAACCCTAAAAAACGAAAGTTTGGATTGATGGATATTTGTTATATCTATATTATATATATATATATATATATATATATATCTTATATATATATATCTTATATCTTATATATATATATATATATATATATATATATATATATATATATATATATATATATATATATATATATATATATATATATATATATATATATATATATATATATATATATATATATATATATATATAACTGCGAACTGCGAAATATATATATATATATATATATATATATATATATATATATATATATATCATTTTTGTGTAAAATATTGCCATGACGAAACCACATGGCTCGCAGTTCGCACTGTCAAAAATTTATCAGATCTTAGCTTCTAGCTCATAGACGCCCTACCCTAACTTCACAACCTTTACACCTTAGTCAAAATATACTACCTGGCCGTTTCATTACTACAAGAACTATGGTATGTTAGCAAAGTAACGAACCATAAATAAATTTTTCACTTTTACGCCCATGTGTCATTGGTATAAAAAACTAGGACTTCAGGAATTTTGATAATCACCAGGGAGGGACTTAGTGACGAAATCGGGGATTTTTAAATATCTTAAAAATCTAAATCTAAATGTTTCAATTGAAACTTAATATATTTAATAAGTTTACTCTTGACATCATATTCCGAAAATTTCCGTGCCCGGTATTATCTAAACCAATTTATGAAAGATTTTTGAGAAGATGAGAAGATTGATATTTGAATCAACGACTTCTTCGAGACAACTTCGAGAAAAGGTAGGTTTAGGCCCTTGCGTTTCGCTTGTGTTGTCGTGGCGGGGGCACCATAGTGCCCTCAGAACACCATAATTTAAACGCCGTCAAACTGCAAAAACCGACTTTAACCTTTTATATTTCTGAAACCCTGAATCAGATCTTTACCAAATTTTTATGGGACTAAATCGGAAATCTTTTTTTAAACACTACGATCAGAAAAACGGACTTATTCACGAAAACAGTTGTAGTTTTTCGCAGATTTGACAAGATGATAACGTACGAAATTGTAATTTCGAAGAATAAACTATCCGCTTTTCTACCAGGCACTTCGTGAAAGGCAAATGATAGGCCTTTGTCACTATTACCTCAGAACTCTTAATATTTCAGTAGAGAACAGCGATATCTTGCCTGGGTTGGCATCTCTGCCTTTCCTATTTTTACCACACGCACTCTCTTGTTCCGATTTACAGGTTATATTAAATGTGAGTCTGGAGAAAAAAGATAATATTAAATTTAAACCTTGTGGAGTAAAATCAAACAGCAAAGCCATGAGTTACAACTAGTATCAAATATAACTATATTATTACATAAATTGTGTTACAAATTATCTATACGTAAAAAAATATCGGAAAATCTTACCAGATAAACGGAACAGGAATGAAGAAAACCAACGGAATTAAAACTTTAAATGGGAACACAAATATTATTAAACCGAATGTGAGACAGACCGATAATTCGCTTCAAAATTATATTATTGCATTGATAAAACAAGTCACCTTTCCAATAAATATTGAACCCGAACTAAAGGCCTAAATGTTTTATAATCCAAAATAACAAGGTATGTACTACTTAACATGCGAGTTGATAACAATAATTTTCACTCACGCATACAGATATCGACGCTTGCGCCGGAGTAAACAGATCACTCTGACTACTTTGTACCTCATGTTTAATCAATATAGAAAATTTAATTCGTTTGTCCGTTTGTTACGAGTACGCACATATTTTTTTTTTACTTTTAAAAAATTTCTTTAGTACGAACTCGTACTAATGAAATTTTTCATAAGTATACCTACAAAAGATGCTGCATACTATTTATTTGGAATAGGGAATTTGAAAATTGTACTCTGCGCCAAAAAAATTTACGACTTTATGACGTATTAGCTGTTATACTTTTTTAAATTTTAAAAGAGTATTGCACGCCTCCGCGAAGTGAGGTAGTGCTCTACTCTCCGTTACCAAAATCAAGTAACTATAGTAAACATGGCTCTATTTTACGTATATTGTACATTTAGAATAATTGTATGTCAAGAAAAAGTACTAGTTTTATTGTATTTTATATTTAAAAAAAATTGTTCTAAGTGTAAAAAGTGATTGAAAAATAATTTCTGAGTCTGTCCGAATGTGTGTATGTGTGGATCTGGCCGTAAAACTTAGCATTTGGAGATAATATTAATTAATAACAATAATTATTTTCTTACTTTAATCGTTTGATTATTTTATGAAAAACACGAAAATGCTTTTATCCTATACATTCGATGGTTTTTCTGACGAGTCCTCCACTCCTAAAATTCGGAATTATGGGATTTTTAAATTGATATTAATCAATTTAAAAACAACCAAATCTCACAACATTTGTATATATAGTTTGGAAATGTCCTTATTGAAAGTTGATAAAGACATTGTGAGTAAAGTAAAATTGTCTTAAGGAAATTAACATGAGGCGTTGACAAATAAAGTGCCGACAATGGAAAGTATGAAGTATGAAAATTAATATGAGGCGTTGTCAAATAAAGTACCGACAATGGAAAGTATAAAGTATGAAAATTAATATGAGGCGGTGTCAAATTAACTGCCGACAATGGAAAGTATAAAGTATGATAATTAATATGAGGCGGTGTCAAATTAAGTGCCGACAATGGAAAGTATAAATTATGAAAATTAATATCAGGCGGTGTCAAATAAAGTGGCGACATTGGAAAGTATTAAGTATGGAAATTAATATGAAGCGGTGTCAAATAAAGTGCCGACAATGGAAAGTATAAAGTATGAAAATTAATACGACGCGTTGTCAAATTAAGTGCCGACAATGGAAAGTATAAAATAGGAAAATTGATATGAGGCGTTGTCAAATAGAGTGCTGAAAATGGAAAGTATAAAGTATGGAAATGAATATGAGGCGGTGTCAAATTAAGTGCCGACAATGGAAAGTATAAAGTATGAAAATTGGTATGAGGCGTTGTCAAATAAAGTGCCGACAATGGAAAGTATGAAGTACGAAAATTAATATGAGGCGGTGTCAAATTAAGTGCCGACAATGGAAAGTATAAAGTATGAAAATTGGTATGAGGCGTTGTCAAATAAAGTGCCGATAATAGAAAGTATGAAGTACGAAAATTAATATGAGGCTGTGTCAAATAAAGTGCCGACAATGGAAAGTATAAAGCATGAAAATGAATATGAGGCGGTGTCAAATAAAATGCCAACAATGGAAAGTATAAAGTATAAAAATTAATATGAATCGGTGTCAAATAAAGTGCCGACAATGGAAAGTATAAAGTATGAAAATTAATATGAGGCGGTGTCAAATAAAGTGCCGACAATGGAAAGTATAAAGTATGAAAATTAATATGAGGCGGTGTCAAATTAAGTGCCGACAATGGAAAGTATAAAGTATGATAATTAATATGAGGCGGTGTCAAATTAAGTGCCGACAATGGAAAGTATAAATTATGAAAATTAATATCAGGCGGTGTCAAATAAAGTGGCGACATTGGAAAGTATTAAGTATGGAAATTAATATGAAGCGGTGTCAAATAAAGTGCCGACAATGGAAAGTATAAAGTATGAAAATTAATACGACGCGTTGTCAAATTAAGTGCCGACAATGGAAAGTATAAAATATGAAAATTGATATGAGGCGTTGTCAAATAGAGTGCTGAAAATGGAAAGTATAAAGTATGGAAATGAATATGAGGCGGTGTCAAATTAAGTGCCGACAATGGAAAGTATAAAGTATGAAAATTGGTATGAGGCGTTGTCAAATAAAGTGCCGACAATGGAAAGTATGAAGTACGAAAATTAATATGAGGCGGTGTCAAATTAAGTGCCGACAATGGAAAGTATAAAGTATGAAAATTGGTATGAGGCGTTGTCAAATAAAGTGCCGATAATAGAAAGTATGAAGTACGAAAATTAATATGAGGCTGTGTCAAATAAAGTGCCGACAATGTAAAGTATAAAGCATGAAAATGAATATGAGGCGGTGTCAAATAAAATGCCAACAATGGAAAGTATAAAGTATAAAAATTAATATGAATCGGTGTCAAATAAAGTGCCGACAATGGAAAGTATAAAGTATGAAAATTAATATGAGGCGGTGTCAAATAAAGTGCCAACAATGGAAAGTATAAAGTATGAAAATTAATATGAGGCGGTGTCAAATAACGTGGCGACTGGAAAGTATAAAGTATGAAAATTATTTAATTAAAGTAATATAATATGGGAGCCCACGACACTAAACCTATTCCCATGAGACTACCGGATGGTATATACATAGTTAGATTCGTCGTTAATTGGAGAATACGAAATGGCTATGCTGCAATGCGAAAAACCGGGCGGCGCTATAAAAAAAGAATGAAAAAAATCGATTTCTGGTACGATAAGAATACCGATTTTCGTGAATCGACATCCTAGTGAAAACGATTGAAAAATCCAACAATTTCCCATAAAATATGTAATTTCATTTGTTTAAACAGTTAATGACCAGTAAAATTATTCGTACCTGATCGTGGCATGGGTATTCCATCAGTACCAGACGAAGAGAAAGAAACCGGGTAATTGCCTTCAAAACCGAGCAGAAACGGCGATTTCAGCTGTGCAGTGGGCGACCTTCAATCGCTGCAGCAACCACCGTTCGGTAGTCCGATGGTACTAGATACCTAGATACAATGCGTCACTTATAATGCTGCTGCCACTGATAAGGCCAGTCATGGGGACATGCAGCACCGCATATTCGGAGAGTCCTACCCCTCCCCTATATCGAGGAACAAACGAAATTCGGTAGTCTTATCGTACCAAAAATCGATTTTTTTTTCTTTTTTTCTTTTTTTTAATAGCGCCACCCGGTTTTTCGCATTGCAGCATAGCCATTTCATATTCTCCAATTAACGACGAATCTATGTATATACCATCCGGTAGTCTTATGGGACTAGGTTTAGTGTCGTGGGCTCTTAAACCAATACAGAAATAATGCTGCTATAAGATGTCGATTCCATGAACATATTCTCAATGCTATTTACCGTCGGAATTGGGCAAAGTCTCATCACAATAATATAACCAAAAATATGTCACGTCACGTTTAATGAGAAGAGGTATTAAATAATTTCAGTCATTTATTTTTTATAGAAGGGGGACAAACGAGCAGGAGGTGCACCTAATTGTAAGTGACCATTGCCGCCCATTGACATCTGCAATACTAGAGCTCTTGCAGTTGCTTTGTCGGCATTTTAAGAATGGTTAGGCTCTTTTCTTGCAGGTCCCCAGGTCGTATCCGTTCAGAAATAGCCCCACCAATAATTGATTTCATAGAAGAATAATGAGAGAGAAAAGTGTCAAAAAAACGTTGCAAATGTTGCAAAGAAAAGCATGGTTGTGGATCGCCAGACATCGAAATGGTGAGAGAGAATTCAGCGACAGGAAATAGTCCAAACTCTCCTTGAATACTCTTCGTGATAGATGCGAGAGAAAGTGCAGAGCGAATCTTACATCTCTGCGTAATGCCAAAGAGTCAATCCGATTAGAAATAGCCTGGTCATCGACGATTCGAACCGCTCTAAGCTGACTGCGACGAAGAAAAAGAAGCTGGTACAGGGATGAGAACAGTATTCGAGTCAATGTGAGGCCAAATTTGTGCCTTATAAAGTTGAAGGCAATGTGCTGGCTAGAAGTACTGCTTCGCTCTGCTGAGCACATCGAGATTTTTGAATTCAAATGTTACCTATGAACGTATTTGCACTGTCCGTTAATCCTGCTTACACCTGTCTTTATCAAATTCTTGTATGACGAGATTATGTATCTTAATAAACATCTTTTTCAAGGCGGAATTTTAAAAGCAATAATTCAGATAAAATACAGCTTATTGTAATAAATAAACAAATTGTATAACATGAAGGTCATATAAAACCGCTTGATAATAATGTTTGGCGTGAGAGACATCTATTGTCTGGTTTTTACAAGGTTTTCTTTATATGACAGAATGGATGAAACAATTACCTAAATCATAGAATAAATAAAAGTATAGATATTACGTATTTACACACAGAAGTTGCACTTCTTTGATTTTTAAGAAAACAGATGCTTTAATTTCAAATTCAAAATTTATTGTTTCAACATCGGGTATCAAGTTTAATGGCAATAAGGTTATCGCTAATAATTAATGAAAATTTGTAAAGCAATTAACTCTGCAGGCCAGCAGGTTTGTTGAAAGTTACTATATTATTTTATTTTTTTACAAGCTATAACTTATTAACACGACGATCGATTTTAATCTCTCAAACGGTATTTAACACAGTTTTTGTGTTTTAAAAATGTTACCAAATCGATTAAATGAAAAATCCCGAAGTTATGTCGAAAAAATCAATTTTTTAAGAGAACTTGAGAAAGAATAGAAGTGAATTGATTTTGATCCAATTTGTGGCATACGATGGAATTTTTAAGGCAAAGTTCTGATAAGATTTTAGAATGAATCGGTACATAAGTTTTGAAGTTATTGAAAAACGTTGTTTTAACTATTTTGCTGTATTATTAAAATTATTAATATCTACCTATACTTTTCTATTAATAATAACCAACCTTGTGTAAACTATGCTTACTATAATAGGCACAGACTACTATAACATAATTTTCAGCTTTAAAAAGCTAGATGTAAGAATAGATATTATACGAAAACCTTACTTTTTTAACGTTGGTAAACTAAAAGAGAGAGACCAAACCCATTTGGTGCAGGCACTTATGTGTCCCATAATTGATTACGGGGACGTGTGTTGTCTGGATCTTAGTGAAGCCCAATTGAATAAACTTGATCGCCTTCTTAATAATGCTGTGCGTTTTATTTTCTATCTTCGGAAATTGTGCATTTCTTACCATCGGTTAAAACTCAAATGTTTTCCAATCCACGAACGTCGACGAGTCAGAATACTCTGTCTTCTTTCCTCTATTCTCTTTGACCCTTTAACTCCTGACTATTTAGACTTTAATGTTTTGTCCGATTCATACGATTTACGCCTACGCTCGTCAGAATCTTTTCTTCTCTCTATACCCATGCATAGTTCTGGGTTGTTGTCAAATTCTTTCGCTGTTCAAGCAATTCGCTTGTGGAATGTTCTTCCAGCTAATATTAGAGTACCAGCTTTGAAGAGTACATTTAAGAAAAACTAAAACTGTACATCGTAACATCACATGGCTAATGTTTTGAATGTTATTATTGTTAAAACATTATGTATGTGGTTCAATAAAGATAAATAAATAAATAAGATAAAAAGGATTACTTTTTTTTATTAATGTGGACATAAATCAACACAGCATTATTAAATCATACCCATAATTCGTAATTATGGGTATGATTCAATTACGTACTATTAAATATTACTTGGCGTAAATTATAATTAAATTAACGTAAATTATAATTAAAAATTATATCATTACTTACTAAAAGTTAATTACTTTTACATTATCAGACAAAAAGAACCATATCATGTCGGCTCAAGGAGCATATCAAAGCAGTCAAGAATATCGACGTCAATAAGTCAGCAATTGCTGAAAATTTACAGGAGTCGAGTCCTAATCACTATAATTAATTACATAGGCTACGCGTATTATCGATGGAACGCCATTAAATTCCGCAGCTAGTGAAAGAAGTCATTGAAATAAAAAACCATCTGAATTTCAACCGGGAAGACGGGTTTAAATTGTCGGGTTTGTGGAATCGAGTGATTAGTGCAATAAAAACAGAAGACATCAATATGCCCAAATAAACATAGTGATGTGGTTAGTGTGTATTGTCGAGGTGAGTTTCGTGCGAGTTCCAGTAGTAAGAGCAAACGAATTAGGAAAGAGTAGACAGGCTTGTGTGCTCATAATGGTTCAACACTTCAGTTCCCCCGTGATCATGGTGCTTGCAACTGCTCCGAAATATCGGGAAAATAATCCATCGACTAATCGCTGTAAGATCCCGTTAATTTTTAACCGCTCACTTCACTTTGGTAACTAATGAGACCTCTGAGAAAATTCCGTTAATACAATATATAGGGACTCCCTAGGGTCTCTATAGGGACCAACGCTAACTTCGTCCAAAAAAACAATATTTTCACTATTTACCAGTTTTAATACAATACTCTATGGTATTTTATCGTTTTCGGACGAAATATTGTACAGAATAACATCAAATTGGCATTCTTTTTTCAAATACGCTCTTGGGGAAAAATAAAAAAACGTAGTCCGCCATTTTGATTCGAGCTGTGTGTTATGTGTTGGTTGCAGTTTATAATACAGGTTAATTTAAAAGGGTTTTGGCGTATTAATCAACAAGTAAACTTTATTTACAATCAAGATTAGGTGAAGATCTAACAGTTTAGATGTAATTTTGTCAAAAAACCGTAAATATCAATTAATAAAACATATATTTCGTTAACGACCAATTTGATGATACCAGCACTTTGGGTATGACGGTACCTATTTTTATTTATTTTCGTAAATTTTAGTGTTGATATCTATGATCTCAAAAAAAATCATATAATGTGAATGTGAAACATCCTAAACAATATTTA
Source organism: Apodemia mormo (assembly GCA_036924255.1). Lineage (NCBI taxonomy): Eukaryota > Metazoa > Arthropoda > Insecta > Lepidoptera > Riodinidae > Apodemia > Apodemia mormo. Next base: position 11,200,637 of record JAUPFN010000019.1, on the reverse strand, counting down.
AAAAAAATAACATAGCTGTAAAATTGAAGAAGAAATCAATTATTTTAAAATTACGAAAAAAAATAAGTTATTAATGATGAAAAAAAAAATTAATATTTATGTAAATAAATATTTTTGTACTATAATATATGTTGATTATTTTTTCTGTATGTATATGTTTACCAATTATATAAAAAAATATAAAAAGCATAAGTCATCGATTTACTTTTTGAATTAAAAATCCTCGACTAACAAGTAGTCATATTTTTCTCAAAGTGTCGTGTTACACCTAAATTATTTTGTAGCTTAAGCCATTTAAATTAAACAATTCTCACACCAATATATTGCAGTGCTCCCTCTTAAAAAATATACGCTTTACAGTATCAGATTCAATTCAAACAACTCATAAACCATTTTTGTGACCACGGTCTACCGGAACGATGTCGGAACGTGTGTGCGTAACGGTCCGTGTGTTTTTGCGAAAAAATGCGAAAATGGCTGGTGGTGTGAGCGGTTAATAATTCATTGGAAAAAAGCCGCGAAAGCTTAGGTAAAAGGAAACGTAAACTTGGGCCTAATTCACGTAACAAAACGGCAATCGAGTCGAAGCGTTTAATGGCTAATTGCACTAAAATTGTCTTGGCTTAGGACAGTGACATGCTGTCAAATTCTTTTCATTTCAATGCGCTTAGGGCTCTCATACACATAAACACTATAGAACGTCAAGACGTGCTACGAAGCGGCATAATATGTAAGAAAATGTGTGAGAGTCTTATGGCCAATTGCACTAACATTGTCTTAGCTTAGGAAAATTCTGAGTAGTATAATACAGAAAAGTGACTGTATTATACTACTCAGAATTTTCCTAAGCTAAGACAATATTAGTGTAATTGGCTATAAGACTCTCACACATTTTCTTACATATTATGCCGCGTCGTAGCACGTCTTGACGTTCTATCGTGTTTATGTGTATGAGAGCCCTAAGCGCATTGACACAATTACGTGAATTGAGGGCAAATTGCAGTCTTCAAAGCAGCCTATCTAACACAATTGTTTACGTTTATGAGTATACAGGTAGTCCAGGTTAAAAAAATGACATCAGTTTACTTTGCATTGTCTGCGGACTTGTGACCTCTGCCGAGCCATTGAAAGTAAAAAACAACAATATTAGAAATGGAAAAAACTCACAGAAAGTCCAGAAAATGATGAAGACCCAAGTAGCACAATTATCCACCCTCGTCCGCCACACTTTGCACGTCAGTAGCTTTGTTGTTACTGACATGCAGCACATGTATACGTACCCAAAGCACGTTTTACTTCGCAACCGAAGCATTTTCCAGGAGAAACGCTACTAAAAATTTCATCAGAAGAAAAAGAAACATTAAACTCTAAAAATGTGATTACTCAGTAAATACTTTGCTAATGTGACCGCAATGTGAACCCATTAATGTCTTGAAATTTAATTTTAAGTACCGACCTCACACAAAATTTTCCGGTCCATATAATATCTAAGTAGTTTTAGTGCGAAGATTATTTTTGCAGACATCAAAATAACATTAAGAATAACTCGGACTTGAGATATTTAACTCTTACAATGATGAAAATCACAGACCACACGAATACTAATAGACACGCCATTAGGAAGGAAACGTGTTGCCATCACTGTCAAAAATGTCATATATTTTTAAATATATTATATCGTGAAAAAAAATAGAAATAAACCATGTTTTACTGTTTTATGGTACCAAATGACATGGCAAGTTTTAAAAATTACCCTTGGAGTGATTTAATTGACCGGCAAGTAGTATAACTCCGTATTTCTGTGTGTGATTACAAGCTACACTGATAAACTAAGAAATAGTCTTGAAAGGCGTATCGTTTTAACCCAAGATGAAAATAAATGCACAAGTAAATTCAGTGAAACCAATTGTATACCTCAGTTATAAACAACGAAGCAAAGGGCATAAGGTTACTGCAATCACAGTAAGATATCGAGACAGCCAAGACAAATATGCACAGAAACATATCAATATATTTAATGAATTGAATATACTTTATTATGTGTAGATTCAACACAGAATAAACTTCAATGTAAACATATTAGGGATTCTAAACATTTACGTGACGAAGGTCAGCACTTTCCGTCTAATGCTTCTATAAATGGAGGCGTGATAATGTTTTTATTATAACATACGAGGATGGATTGAAAAGTATTCGGCCTAACCAAGAAAATAAACACATACTAAATCAGTTATATTTTTATTTTTCTACATAATCACCATCAAGTTCGATGCACTTTTGCCATCTCCCATTCAAAGAATTTAGACCGTTGAAAAAATGATTCTTCCTTAGTGTCAAAATATGCGTGTAAAAATGCTTATTTAGGTTAGGGAACAGAAAGATGTCTGACGGTGCCAGATCAGGTAAATAAGGCGGATGTGGTAATTTAAAACACAATTGTGGATGACAAACACGTCTGTGCAAAATCCACAATAAAACACAATTGTGGATTTTGCACAGACGTGTGACCACGGGCGTAATCTTGATGAAACGGGACTTTTCTTCTGGGCAGTCCTGGACGTTTTTTTTTTAATTTCCTCTTGTAAACGACGTTGTAAGACACAGTAGTAATCAGAGTTTATAGTCCGACCCCTTTCAAGATAATCAATCATAATCACACCCTTCGAGTCCCAGAATACTGACCCCATTACCTTATTTGCCGACAAAAGCGCCTTATTCTTTGGGGGGGACTAGGTCTTCTCCACTGTTTTGATTGTTGTTTTGTTTATGGTGTACAGTAATGAACCCATGTTTCGTCCATTGTAACAAAACGATTTAAAAAGTATCTGCATCGGCTTCAAATAACTCCAAACAGTCACGTGAAATAGTCAATCGCGTCCTTTTTTGTTCAACTGAAAACAGTCGCGGAACCTACATCGCAGACACTTCGTGGAAACCCAATTCGTTGACTATGATATTTTGAGTTCGTTCATAAGAGATGCCTATAATCTCGGCTATATCTAAATTTTTAATCTGCGGTCTCTCTTAATTAAATCAAGTACTTTTTAATATTTTCGTCAGTAGTGGACGTCAAAGGCTCATCTTTCACATTCTTTCTGCCACGCTTGAATTTTGCTATGCATTATTTGACGGATGAATAAGACAGAGCAGAATCCCCTAATGTACTGACTATATCATCATGGATGGCTTTCGGTGATAGCCCCTTCTCATGGAGGTACTTAATGACGGCACGCTGCTCGATTTGCTCCATTTGTAGAAAGTATGTCCGATTGCTTTGTTAAAAAAATTACAAAACCACAACAAATTATTGCACACGTTTAGAATCAAATGAATCTGTGTTAGGCCGAGTACTTTTCAATCCACCCTCGTAGCTTTAAGCAAAAGAAATGTGGTACTTAGTACTGGAATGTAAGCTAAAATAAACTACCAATATAAAAAACCGGCCAAGTGCGAGTCGGACTCACGCACGAAGGGTTCCGTACCATCCCCATTCAAGTTTCTACCTGTTTATTAATATCGAGTGAAAAAGTGCTAATACATTGAGTTTATTTTATGGAGACTCCCACTTAATATATTTTTTTTAATTTTAGTATTTGTTGTTATAGCAGCAACGGACATACATAATTTGTGAAAATTTCAGCTTTCTAGCTATCACATGCGCTCTGACTGACGATATTTTGTGCTACGGCATTTTGTGATGCGGAGAATATAAATAGAAAACACCTTTAATAGAAAAATATTGAGAGAGGCAGAAGAAGATTTATCATCCAAGCTTCCTCGGATTGTCATAGGGAGACAATTTTACTCTGCTCAAGATAAGCCCCCATATCTTGTCCATGTAATTAAAAGAGAGTTGGAACCTTTAGCAGGCACTTCATTGCACCCCATTAAATTTTGCTTATTTTTGGTTAAAAATAACTTTCAAAATATCCTACAAGAGGGAATTAAAAAAATTGGACGCAACCGTATTTCAGTGGAATTCAAAACCCCTGAAGATGCTAATGATTTTCTTACAAATTCTACCCTAATAAAAAATAACTATGAAGCTTCCATACCATCCTTTAATGTGACTCGTATGGGGGTTGTAAAGGAGGTACCAGCTGATTGGTCTGACTCTGAAGTCAAAGAAAATATCAATGTCCCGACAGGGTGCGGCTCAATTCTAAAGGTGCGTAGGATTAACAGGAAAGTAGTTACAGACAATGGAACTATATATGTATATAATTAAAGTGACATCTAATTGTCTACCTGTCTATTTGTTTATCTTTGCTGTTTGTGATGATATTTCATAATATGGATATTCTAAGTTCTGGGGAAGGACATAGCCTACTTATTACGAACACCATGCGGGCGAAGCCGTATACTCAGCAATCATTAATATATCTTTGTAAATTAATATATATCTGTCCCAGAAATCAAAGTCAAGCCAAAAACTGATGACGTGCTAAGGAATGGTGGTTCTCAAAAATATGATTTTTTTTACCTGTACTCTATAAATTATAGCCATTTAAAAAAAATTGAAAATCAACATTTTGTTATGATTTTTCTACTGACTACGAAATTTTTACTTAGCTTAATTATTTTGGGGAGAATTTGTTGGAGGGAGGAGGAGAATGAATAGGGGTATATTACCAAAATTCCGAAATAAGTCTGCAATTTTAATCTCCACCAGAATCCTCTGTCTTAACAGGAGAATGCATAGCTATACTAGAAGCATGCAAATATGTAGCATCACATAATATATATAAAGCAGTAATTTTTACAGACTCTCTCAGCTCACTACACACATTAATCCAAAATCCTTTTAAAAATAAACTGCACTTAAAAATCATTTTAGAAATAAAAAATACTATAGAGTATATAGTATTGCTCAAAAAATAATAAAATCATCCATCTTGTCTGGATCCCAAGTCACTCGGGCATAGTGGGGAATGAGTTTGCAGACTCCCTGGCAAAGCATTCCACAAGTAATACAAATCATGTTGATAGGCTGCCAAAAAATTTCATTTCAAAATTTCTCAAAATCTTCTGGGCTGACATGGTTCAAATTTTCATAAATGTCTAAGTTGACAGGAATCTAATCGAATGCCATCAACTGCGTTTCAACTGGTCCAACCGTTCAAAAGTTATGAGATGTTTACATACACACATACACAAACACACACACATACACTTGCATATATACAGATATACTGGTCATCGCGAAAATAGTTGGAAAAAAATCCTAGGACTTCAAAACATGGAGACCTGGTGAAAACTCGATATTCAAAAATCGGGGCAAAATCAGTAACTTCTTTATCTACATACGTAGCGGGAAGTTAAAAATACATGCATATATTAATACGTGAAGGGAAAACTTTGGATCTCTTTTAAAGACAATTGAATGAACTGTGGAGTGTTAAATTTGGCACACAAAAAGTTTACATGGCGGAGAACTGCAGAAACCTAATATTTTTAAACAAAATGCATTAGAAATACACAAAAATAATAAAAATAAACATTACACACACTAAGTTCAAGTGACATACATGACATTATACACACGTCTATATTATTCGTAGAAATAGGTATAATATATTTAAAGGTCAATGATATTATTTTCTTTATGGCTAAAGTCAGTTGTCAAGCTTAAAAGAGATTTTATTGTTTAGTCTATGATCAAATTACGGCCACAGGCGATCACTAGTTCTAATAAAACTGTAAGTAAAATAAAAAGTAATTTATATTTGTACTTAAAATAAAAACAATAATTATGTCCTCTGTACTAATAATATAATATCGCTTATGTTGTCTAGGGGTCCGGTGTCGATGTTGACCACATGATCAAGAGGGTGCGATTCCTGGGTCGGGCAATTCAAAAGTGTTTTTTCAGTTTTCTGATAAAAACAATGTTGCCCGGGATATGATAAAGCCCGGTTAGCGATATGCTTGCCACCTGTCACATTATTGGACTTTTGGCAGGGTTATGTTAAGAAATGAATGTCGATGTGATTGATATTGAAGTCGATTTATTGAGGAATTATAATTGTGTCCTCGGCTAATCATGGGTTCACTTGTACGATCACACTGTGGCCGCTTCCGGTCTCAATCGGCGACTAAGACCCCTATTTCACCCTGCACCCTGTGGCGAAATGCCACTGCTCCTGTAATTAGTCAACACCCCCCCCCCCCCCCTGTCCCTCTCCCCCGATGACGACGACGCACCAAGCCAAAGTCCAGTCTCAGGACAAACCTTAGCACCGGCGTTGATTGCCCAAATTAAAATTTAAACTCTGACTGAGCACTCTGCTCAACAGCTAGTACGGTGTCCCTGTTACGGCCCTTGGCCTTAAGGCCATCAGCTTTTGTCATTTCAAAAAGAAAAAAAAACATTCAGTTTAACTTTTTAACTATTTGTCAACATTTCTTAGTGTAAAAGAAAAAGTTCATTAACATAAAATGCTGAACGGGACAAATGTACTAATTTACTAAAAAATTAATAAATACTCCGAATTTTGCTTTGTAAAAAAGTATAATAATTTAATTGTATTTATGGATCACTATTTTGGATATTATGGATTCCACATAAATGGTAGACATATGCTGTCACGGACTTTTATTTAGAACTATTTAAGACAAACAATCCTTCCACACATTATCTGTATGTAACTTCACCAGTTTTCTCAGCGCACGCCACGATAGCTCTCAGAATTTTTCTGACTAACTTGATACTTATCGTTATATTACTGCCAAATTACACAAAATCTTTATAAATTATAGCCTATGTGTTATTCTGATGTATAATCTATACTAGCTGACCTGCGCAGCTTCGCCCGCAAGTATATTAATAAGTCGTCCAAATAGCTTTTAATAAAAATTTTATCCCTCCAGGGACTGATTTTTGAAAAAAAATTAGCCTATGTTTGACCTCGGATCTTCACCTATATACATACCAAATTTCATTAAAATCGGTCCAGCGGTTTAGGCGTGAAAGCGTAACAGACTTTCGCATTTATAATATTACTAGCTGTGCCCGCGACTTCGTTCGCGTGGAAAAAATTCTAAAATTAAAACCCGCATAGTTCCCGTTCCCATGGGATTTCCGGAATAAGAACTATCCTATGTCCTTTCTCGGGTCTCAAATTATATTTGTACCAAATTTTATCCAAATCGGTTCTGTGGTTTGGCCGTGAAAGCGTAACAGAAAGACAGACAGACAGACAGACAGAGTTATTTTCGCATTTATAATATTAGTATGGATTAGTATGGATTACTGTTAAGTTTCATTCAAATCCGATCAGTAGTTTTTGCGTGATGGAGTAACAAACATCCATCCAAATATCTAAACTTTCGCATTTATTATATTTATATAGATTATATAGATTAATATTGTTCAGAAGAAATATTCTAATACGAGACATGTTTCAATTCTTAGTAGTAGGTATACAATAATTAAGAAACGCAACAAGTAATTTACAAGAGTTGTAAGTTATGTCTAAGCTTATTATTGCAGTTAAAATACTAAGTGCACACATAAAAAATAATAATATTACAAAACTTACTATATGATTTATGAAAGCCGGGGATGTTGTTAATTCGATAGCAAATTACTGTTTTACTTATGAGTTATTGTTTCATTGTTCTTGTAGCGATATATTGCTGGTGTAAATTTGACAAATAATCTTGGCAAATATAAATAGATAAAGTAATTGATTTGCAAAAAACAATATTTATAACTCTTTGATAACTCTTTCAACTTCTTGCAAAAAAATTAAAAAACCCAAACCAGTAACCACAGTAAAATAAAAAAAATAACAAAAGACTGTCAAATGTTCTGTGCTGTCAAGTGTCAAACTCAAACATTCAAGTGCACAGAACTTGTACTAGGTACTAGGTAGGTACCAAGGAAGTTATGTACGATAACTTACTTTAATTAACTTTAATTTCAAGAAGCAGTATTTGAAAAATAAAAATGTACTATGGGAATCCATCCCAATAAACACGCGGCTCTCGCTACGGTATTGCCGCGTACCTCTAAACGTGTGCTGCCTCCGGCGGACCAGAGTGGAACTAACGCGCGGCTCTCAATATGGTATTGCCGCGTGCCTGTAAACGTGTGTCGCCACCACGCGGACGTCGGCCGCAACTTATAATTTGTGCGCGGCTCTCAATAAGGTATTGCTCTGTGCTTGTAAACGCGTGGCGCTCTCTGCGTTATCTCTCCACCGACCGGTAGTTTTCAAACTAGGATCCCCCACCATGCGCACGCCGTCCGCATGAAAAAGATAATCGATTGGAAAAAACTCGATGAGAATTTTCAATCTCATACAATCTCAATCAATCAAATACAATCAGAGCACATCGACCAAATTCCTGGCAACATTAGTACGGTAGAGGAAGCCAAATCCGCCATTAAGTCACTCACTAGCCACATAGAATCGGTAGTCGATAGCTCCTCGCGGGAAATACCGGACGCCTTTCGGGGCAGATGGGAACTACCGGAAGAGCTACGCGACCTACTGAGACGCAAAAACGCCGCTACGCGGCTCTACGACCGATATATGACGGACGACAATCGCCGTTCGCTACGAGCTTTACAAAGAGAAGTAGAGCGGCGCATCGCCGAGTATCGTAACGAACGGTGGGACAGACTGTTAAGTGAGGTCTCGCCATCGCACACGGCCTACTGGCCGTTGGCGAGGGCCTTTAAAAACGAACCAGTAGTAGAGATGCCTCCACTCATTCGACCTAATCAAACGCCCGCTTTTGATGATGCAGACAAAGCCGAATGCCTGGCCGACAGTATCCAAACACAATGTTCCCCATCAAACCAGCCTACGGACCTAGACCACGTCCGTCTTGTGGATAGCGAAGTAGAGCGCAGGGCGGCGCTACCACCGGAGGGTGACCCGCTTCTACCCACCGATCCCGAAGAAGTAGGCGACATAATAAAAGGTCTACACAATAAAAAGGCCCCGGGGCCCGATAAAATCACTAATAAGGTAATTAAATACCTCCTCCCCTCCCTAATATGCCTACTAGTGTGCATCTTCAATGCACTACTAGCCGGCTGCGCGTTTCCAGACGAGTGGAAAGAAGCCACCGTCATAGGAATTCACAAACCGGGTAAACCCCGCAATAAAGTCAGTAGTTACCGCCCCATTAGCCTAATAAATACGTTAGGCAAAATCTATGAAAAAATCATTCTCGCTCGCCTTAAGGCATTTGTTCACGAGAAAGGCCTCTTAATAAATGAGCAGTTCGGGTTCCGAGCGGCTCACTCTTACACTCATCAAGTGCACCGTCTCACCGAATATATCCTAAACGGATTAAACGCAGCCCCGGAGCTGCAAATTCCCACAGGCGCCCTATTCTTCGACGTCGCAAAGGCGTTCGACAAAGTCTGGCACAATGGCTTAATATACAAGCTATACCAAATGGGCGTGCCCGACAGACTCGTACTCATCATACGAGAGTACCTCACCAACCGCCGATTCAAATTCCGCGTGGAAGGAGCCTTCTCCACCCACAGATCGATTACAGCAGGTGTCCCGCAGGGCTCCATACTGTCACCCGTATTATTCTCCCTCTACACGTGCGACGTACCACGCGAGCCGCACGTCGAGCTCGCGTTGTTCGCCGACGACACCGCCCTCTATACGTCCAACTTTTCCGAAGTAACAATCACCAAGCGGCTGTAGGCTGCGGCCAACGCCCTCGGTGATTGGTTCAGAAAATGGCGTATCGAAATAAATCCCTCAAAAAGTGCAGCCGTGTACTTTCGCCGCGGTAAACACCCGCGACAACAAAGGCGCGGTCTGCGTAAACTAGGCAACATTACCCTGTTCGGAAACGTCATCCCGTGGGAAAAGAAAGTCAAGTACCTCGGGGTAACGTTGGACAGCAAAATGTCATTCAAACCGCACATACAAAGAATGAAAGTTAAGGCTAAGTTCGTTGTAGGTCGGTTATATCATCTTATCAATAAACGCAGTAAAATGTCACTTAGACACAAGGTGACACTTTACAAGTCGTGCGTACGCCCCATCCTTTCATACGCTTGCGTAGCGTTTGCCCATCTCCCCCGTACGGACTTGCATCCGTTGCAAGTGGTACAAAATAAATTCCTGCGTATTGCCACGGGAGCACCGTGGTATATGCGCAACGTAGACCTCCATAACGATCTTGAATTGCCGAGCTTAGCAAAGAATTTCAAAGACATCTCCGAAAGATACTTCGATCGTGCCATCTCGCATCCGAACCCACTGGTGGTAGCCGCGGCTGACTACATCCCAGACCCTAATCCCGATCCCAAACTACGTAGGCCCCGCCACGTTATTACCGATCCCGATGACCCGATAAATCTGGCCAACGGTTTACACGATAACACTACACACCTACATTCGCGACACCGTCGCCGCCGGCGGCGACGAGGACCCCTGTTTCGCCCTTCGGCGAACCGAGCCCAAGGGCAAGGTTCGGCGGACGGACAAAACAATGCCACTAGCCCTCTCATCGCAAATCACGACCCCACCGTAAGCCGAGGTTCGGTCTCACAGGAGACACCCTTAGGGCGGAGGGCGTACAGCCCTACACCTTTAAATTCTGGCTGAGCACTCTGCTCGCCCCCGCGACCGGTGAAGCTGTAACAGCCCATAAGGCTAACAGCAATTGAGACATTCCGAAAAAAAAAGCGTTATCTTTACCTCTACTCTACGACTCTACTACTACTCGCGACCGGTGAAGCTGTAACAGCCCATAAGGCTAACAGCAATTGAGACATTCCGAAAAAAAAAAGCGTTATCTTTACCGGTGAAGCTGTAACAGCCCATAAGGCTAACAGCAATTATTGAGATATTCCGAAAAAAAAAGTTTGTAAGGAAATTGTATATTAGTCGGTAATTTTGTCTCTCCTTCGTCGCACAACTGTTACAGTACTTTATTTCGGTATCCATATAATATAGTCCACATTTGTTTCTTACTTAACAGAGAGGCGAAAAAACATTCTGAGCAAGACAACGACAAGAGTGGATGTTGTCCCTTTCTTGCAATTGCCATTGTAAATAAAACCATCCGATGGCAGATTTTTATATATTCGATAATCTTTAAATCCCTTTAATTCATACACGTCGATAGATACATTAGCATAAAATGTGTTGTAGTTAACATAGTGAGTTCTTAAATGTGCTTATTTTAATTATTACGTAATTTCTTATGCAATGCAAAAACTGTTTCTCAAATTAGTAGAATTACTTAGTAGTAATTTGCAAACTACGCATGGCCACACTTATATATGGCGATTGGCGCTTTATTTAGTAGAAAGAGACACACTCCACTCATGTCGTGGTACTCTTCGGAACGATTTTGAAGCGCGTGTGAACATTCCGGGTAGAATGTAACTTCTTTGGACAAGAATTAAGTTTGTTGACACTTGATTTAGGTTATATTGTTCTGTGCCTCTGAATAAGGAAACCTATGGAAATGTTACAATGTAGAATATAACTTCCGGGTAGAATATAACTTCCGGGTAGAATATAACTTCCTTGACTCTGAATAAGGAAACCACAGACTACTTAGAGATGTAAGCAAAGGAAACCTATGGATATGTCATACCTACGAAAAAAACGTGCATACCTACGTAACGAAACATGGCGGATTACATAGATACTTCGTGTGGAATTCCATCAGGAGAATATTATTGTTCTATGCTTTTGTGTTTTACCATACACAGTATATACTTATACATAAAACTGTCCTTGAAGCTTATTCATTTCGTAATAAAGTCCAATTTGACATTATCTTAGTTAAAATGGGTTTTTAGGGTTCCATACTCAAATGGTAAAATGGGACCCTGTAACTAAGACTAAGTTTCAGTAGCAGTAGATAATTCTGCGGCCTTAGATCAGAAAGTGATAATTACAAAAATAATTTTACATGTATTATGCACAATGTATATGTATTATTATGATCAAATGTAATATTCTGTTTTTTAAATTATCTTGAAATTGTTCATAGACTGTGTCTGTGTCTTGTTCATAGACTGTAGAAGAGTACAGTGTTGATGGAGATATGTCTGAGATATGTCTATCTGATCAAACGATCTGTTTTTCGCAATGCTAATTGTATTATTAACATTATTTAGCAAAAAGTTTACTTATTATGGTCGGACCAATGGCCACTTATTTTGACGATACTATCGTACTACTACAACTACCACTAATTCAGTGGTAATAAAATTATAAACAATTATATTTTAGCCTGTTTAGTAGTGTCCACAGAGTATATTTATGGATTACAACGTAAGTACATAACGGCGAAAAATGGCGGCTCGGCTCACTCGTGACGTCACGTAAAATGTTGTCAATAAAGCACAATGATGTGTATAATATTACCACTGGACAGGTTATCCCGCACAAATGACTGCTAATTTTTGATGTCCGTTTGAAATGCTACACACGAGGATCTCGGGAACTAATTTTGACGTACGCTGTTAGTATGATGTACATGTTTGCCATGGTAGTCTAAATATTATGAAGCAGTTACACATATTATCAATTTTTTAATGTTTTAGTGAATTTCTAAATTTATGCTTATATTGCAAACTTCCCTGCCTAAATCAGTATAAAATTTCGTTTCACAGGTACGTGCATTTAGTCACTGTTTTTAATCAAAAATTGAGTATCATGGTATTTAAAGCATCTAATTTTTATCAGAAACTCTTAATACTGTATAGTATAAACAATAGATATATTTATTTTCGTTAGAATTAATAATATTTATTTAATTTTGTTTTGCTTAGAATTAACCAGTGATATCAACAGGGGGCCTATTGCCTATCTTTGACATTTATAGTGATCAACTGAAATTTGATGAACACTCAAAATTGGTTGGCAACTGACAACAGTGAAAATTGGTATTGCGTATCGCTTTTAGTGGCGGTGACTTTCGTCGCTTTCCAGCGTTCGTTCCAGTGGTTTGACTTGTCACCGCACTATTTTATCGATATTATGCTTCTAAATAAAAAAGCTAGATAAACGCAAATGCTTATAAGGGTTTATTATGGTCCTTTGTTTTGGTCGGTTTGTATTCTTCAGACTAATGTCAATTGTCAAATGTCAACAATAAACAAATAACAATAACCTCAAAATAAGTTTAGACTAACAAAATTAACTATTCAGCTTTAAAATTCCTTTGTTGATCCCACTTTTATGTTTGTATATAGATTCATGTACATAGTAGTAACTCCTAATCCATAATGTTGTAGTTGTGTAAGTTTACTAATCTTTGTGTTTGTTTTGTTTTAGATTCCTCAACTTGTAACTGATATAGTCACCGGACAACTCTTTTTATGTGTCTCTCCCATGACTGACTTGATATTGGCAGAATCCGTACTAACTGGATAGCCACCAAACCAATATAATAATAATAAGTTTAGAATGCTCTCTTGAAGCAAATTAATAGTTAAAAGAAATTAAATTGTCGGTCGAATTTGCCAAAAGATACCGAAATGTTACAGTCACTTCTCCGGAGGCTTTCTATCCAGCCAGACTCAATGGCAGAGAGCAAGTTGAGTAATAACTTAGTAGTTTAGATCTATTGATTGTCATTGCATTGTATTACATACCTTTTACATAAAAGTAGTATATAACATCTGCATATAAACAGTAACAAATATGATCTAATTGAAAAACATGAATAATCTGGAATGAAGATATGGGTATAAATCTAGCCAAGAGGTAAATAGCAGAACCCCTAACTTGCTTAAGATATTATATTCATTGATTATAATAGTTTTTAGATTACTGTTAGGACTAAGGCATGATATTGGTATTATTGAAGTTAACAGGTAGTACGGTAAATTTAATATTTAATCAAATGAAAGTGTCTAAAGTGTGCTAAATTTTCTACAACTAGACATGTATGATCCTATCCAATAACTAGAGCTTTGAGAGGTAATAAAAAAAAAACATACAAATTTAATTTTTTATTACTTCCGTATTGTCAATATGACAAAATAATTAGACAGTCCGTTTGTCTTTATTTTATAAAAAGAATTGAGAAAAAAACATAAAACCTCATACTGCATGTTAGTAATAAGTGCATAGTTGCACCTCTGACTCGCCCAATGTTTGTGTTGTGTTGTAGCTTACAAAGTTTTTAACCAAAAGTTTTTCTGTTTAAGGTAATCTTCAGAAATTGAATTATGTGCAAACAGAGACAAATGCAACGATAAAGATATGTATAGTGCATCATCAGGGTAACAAATCAATACAATAACCTCAATAATTTAAATAAGGTGTTGATTTGTTACTATCATCAGTAAAAGCGTTAAAATGTGAAACTGGTTGGTGTAAATGAATAAAAACTAAATAAAACAGTACTAATTATTATAAAATAATATCAATACAAATCATCATGGAGTTTTACCAAGTGCCGATGCTGTTCAGTGTTCAAAGTATAAAGAAATGTGTTTTAAGAGCCTACTTAGGAATAAGTGTGCTGAGCTCATGAAACAGATTATTTGCACATTGTGCACATAAGGAATGTTGAAAAAGATAATTTAAAAGTGTTAAACAAATTGAGAATAATGGTAAATGAAAATATTCATATCTTCATTCAGCATTGTGTGGTTATACTGTATACATGTTATATTTAGTACATTAGATAGATGTATAAAGCTCATCACACATGGTTAAGATACTATAATATTTGATCTTAAGATACCCTAATATAATATATCTTAATGTATATTTCAAAATATCGCTCACCATACAAATCCACCATCACACACAACTAAGATAATATATATTTTACCTTTAGTATCTTAAGATACCGAACGATATGGAAATATATATTTCATATCTTAAGATACAAAACATAAAATAAATGATGTTTTTATTTCGGGATATAGGTGATCGCAGTGCCTCATCTATACATATAATAAAATTGTAGGAAAGTCAAAACTGTACATTTAATATTTTTTTAAAAGAATACTTGGGGCGTGATCTACAATCGATATTGAAGCCAAAAATATAGTTTTTAGAATTTTTGTCTGTTTGTCTGTATGTATGTCCGGGGTAAACTCAAAAAGTACTGCATGGATTTACTTCAAATTTTGCATGAATATTACTCATAGCTCGGGTCAACATATAGGCTACATATTATCATGCTATCATCTACGGGGGAGGTGCAGTGCGGAGTAAACAAAGTCCGCGCGGACATTGTCGTGGGCAACAGCTAGTAATCTATATATTAATATAATAAATGCAAAACTTTGGATGGATGTTTGTTACTCTATCACGCAAAAACTACGATACGAATTTGAATGTAATTTGGCACACAGGTAGATTATAACTTGAAATAGCACATAGGCTACTTTTATCCTGAAAAAACTAGGTGATCCCTAGCGATTCGCCAAAAACTTTTAAAATGCAACGGGCTGCACGCTGCAGCTAGTAATATTACAAATGCGAAAGTTGGGATGTTAATGTGGGGTGCATCTAGTATTATAATAGTTACTACTGTAAACAGTGCGGGGTGTTCCCGGCTTCGTGCCGCATCCAGGCAAGAGGGAGAGGGGGGAAAACTACACACGAAAGCTATTGCCTTTTATGTCAAGCTAGGGGTCCGCCCTTGAACAATTGACATGTCTTTGATGGTTTTTCATTCAAAGTTAACTTTGTTAGGAATGTGCTACTGCAATTTTCATTTTACATTCTATAATAAAATCGTCTGAAGAGCTGTCTAACAAATCAAGAAGTAAGACCGTATCACTCATAGTTAATCAGCTGTATATAGAACTCCTACAAAGAATATGTGAGGCAACGAGGCAGACTCATGATAAAATGAACAAATTTTAATATTATTGTATCTTAGCCACCTTAAGATACTGTATACTTTTATATTAGGGTATCTCAAGATAAAATATCATAGTATCTTAACCGTGTGTGATGAGCTTAACAGTTATAATTGAACTAATTCCTACGTCAAAATAAAGTTGTTTGCATAGCATAAGACAAGTTTCTCTTTTTATATTATAGGATAACAAACAAGCAAATGGCTCTTGGAAGAATTAATCGCCTAGACACCAAAGATGTTAATGGTGTATTACTATCTGTGTGGTCATATAATAAAATAAATTTATATGAATAGATTGTTTCTTTTATTACTATTGTACCTAAGTATTTGTTTTAATATTACCTAATCTAACACAGATTTTCTTTTTTAAAGTAAGGGGGGGAAAAAGGAAAATAAATTTAAAATTGAAGAACTAGAAAAAATAAAGAATTTGCCAGATGATAACTGCCTTTTTTATATCAAAAGATAGCAAACAAGCAAAGGCTCCCCTCATTGAGAGTCAACCATTGCCTATAGACACTAAAGATGATAATGGTGCGTTGCTATCCTTGTGGTGGGGTCTTATACATGTATAAATTTACCAGCTATTTCATCGTCCAAAACAAACAGTGATAAGCAATGACATTATTGCGGCAGGAATAAGTAAGGCTGTAATACCAGACCCGGGCGAGACAATGCAAAACTCTGCCACATATTAGCCAAAATTTTCAATTTATAAATTAATATAGGCTATGCTTTATTAGACAGAAAAAAACCCATATCTTCAACTAATATATTCAATTTGCATAAAAGTATGCTAGATCAGTAATGTACCAAATTATTCCTGCACAATAATTTCAAATTTTGATGTTAAAGATTTTGTCAGTTGAAACTGTCTGAATTTATCATTTATAATCACAGTAATGTGTTATGGTTTAAATATGTCCAAATTATACATAAAACCTACTAGCCAGTAAAGCTACATAATAAGTAAACTAGCTACGCTGTCTTGCTAAGTACATAAGTAGCATTCACATTATACTTAAAAGCTGGAAAACATTTTGTATAATGTATTCTAAGTGTAGAAGTTTATTATTATTGAATAAAATTAAATCTTATGGCTGGTTATTTTTCAGCTAAAAAAATTTTACATCTTGTTATAATTATTACAAAACTGTAAAGTTTTTTTAGTAGGTACAAGGTAAAAATAAAAACTGCAAGTTAATGCTTTTTCTTTTCTCATAGTTTTTATTCAAAAAAAAAACAATTATATTAAATCTTTTGTCCTTCTCATATGTGGTTCCCTGTTAGTGCCTTGCCTCAAGTTATATAGATCTGTCAGGGTGCTGTTTTGGATCACTTAGTATTGCTGGTAGCAATTCACAATGTGATAGGTACTGCAACTCTTGTATTGGAACAGTTGTGTTTGATGTTTTGGCTAAGGCATATAGAGCAACATAGGTATGTATTAGGATATTATTTAGTAGTGTTATTGGGTTAGAATTTACTCTGCTTGTTAAATACTACCAATTCACTCTCTGCACTCTTATACACTTTTCAGTAGTTAGGACCCACCAGCAAACATCAACATAGAACTTTTGTGACTAAGAAGTTGTAGCTGCTTAATGAAATATTAAATCTGAAATCAAATAAAATATTTAAAATGGTATATGCAAGCATCACTGCATCAATATGCTATAGTTAATAGTGCAATGGTTAATCCTCAGACCATTTTTGTTGGCCTGAGTGTTAATCATTAAAAATTGGAAGTATATGGTACGGTAGGTACTTTAAGCTTTAACACAATGATAATTTTTTCTAAGAGAAGCTCTCTTCATGTTCAGAATTAATAATAGCTAGATATAGGAGTTCAATAGTACCTACATAAAAAAAACTAAGTCCTAATTTATTGATAGAGTCATAAGTTCATAAAGGCAACAAAATTAATAATTAAATTTATACAGATAAATTGCTTTTTGATTTGATTACTCTTGTAAGTAATATGTAAGTATACATATTATTTTGATAATTACACTTACTCTAGCCCAATTACTTTTTAAATCAAGGGGATTAGAACAATTAATAAGTATTTGCCAGATGATAATTAGCAGAATCCTCCATAAAATAAGCTCATTTCTTTCACTAATAAAACCACTAATAAAATTAGTTGGCAAATTTAGCATTTACAAATTCAGTATTGGTTGTGATCACATAGAAAAGACAGTCATATCTTCTTCATCTATGGTTAAAGATCTTAAAAATGTGATATAACAAACCATTTATTTCCATAATTATTAAAAACTCTTGTACAATCCCTTTTTGAAATTAAAGTTCCAACTTAGAAGGGTTTGCCAGGCGATAATTACCTCAATTTAGCATCTACCAAATCAGTATCGGTTATCATTTATTAGGTCCATAATAGAAGCTCATTTCTTTCATTAATAAAATTACTTTGCAAGCTTAAAGATGCTAAAGCCTCTACCACTCTCTTACAAGTCGATTTTTTCTTCGGTACAAACAGCATACTGCATAAAACATTATTGTTACCATGTGAAATTTTATGTATTAGTCTTAGATATGTAATTCTAATTTTATTGCAGTATTGTGTTATGACTTATGTATCTTACATTATTTATTATTTAACAATAATAACCTTCCAAAAATGGTATTAACAAACTATATATTGTCAATAGTACATTTTCTGTACCTTTCAAACGTCGCCGGTTAATAGTGTTAATCACTATTTTGATCATTAAAAACTACTCTAGACTAGTTGCTTTCAAAACATAAAAGTGATCAACGATTTGACGTCATTCGTTGGTCACTAAGCATACGCAATACCAATTGTCAAACTACCCATACTAAAACTGTCGTTCCAGTGCACGATAGTGACTTTCGACGACACCAAGTACTTGTGACGTCATTTTCGTTGATCACCCATGTTAGTCAATACGAAATAAGGGAATTGACAGCTAATTGATGTCAACTTTGCACAGTTATTATCACTTTGATTGTCAGTTCAAGATAGGCAATAGGCCCCCAGGGGGCCTATTGCCTATCTTTGACATTTATAGTGATCAACTGACATTTGATGAACACTCAAAATTGGTTGGCAACTGACAACAGTGAAAATTGGTATTGCGTATCGCTTTTAGAGCCGGTGACTTTCGTCGCTTTCCAGCTGTCGTTCCAGTGGTTTGACTTGTCGCCGCACTATTTTATCGATATTATGCCTCTAAATAAAAAAGCTAGATAAACGCAAATGCTTATAAGGGTTTATTATGGTACTTTGTTTTGGTCGGTTTGTATTCTTCAGACTAATGTCAATTGTCAAATGTCATAATAGTAAACAAATAACAATAACCTCAAAATAAGTTTAGACTAACAAAATTAACTATTAAGCTTTAAAATTCCTTTGTTGATCCCACTTTCTCCACTTTTATGTTTGTATATAGATTCATGTACATAGTATTAACTCCTAATCCATAATGTTGTAGTTGTGTAAGTTTACTAATCTTTGTGTTTGTTTTGTTTTAGATTCCTCAACTTGTAACTGATATAGTCACCGGACAACTCTTTTTATGTGTCTCTCCCATGACTGACTTGATATTGGCAGAATCCGTACTAACTGGATAGCCACCAAACCAATATAATAATAATAAGTTTAGAATGCTCTCTTGAAGCAAATTAATAGTTAAAAGAAATTAAATTGTCGGTCGAATTTGCCAAAAGATACCGAAATGTTACAGTCACTTCTCCGGAGGCTTTCTATCCAGCCAGACTCAATGGCAGAGAGCAAGTTGAGTAATAACTTAGTAGTTTAGATCTATTGATTGTCATTGCATTGTATTACTTACCTTTTACATAAAAGTAGTATATAACATCTGCATATAAGCAGTAAAAAATATGATCTAACTAAAAAACATGAATAATCTGGAATGAAGATATGGGTATAAATCTAGCCAAGAGGTAAATAGCGGAACCCCTAACTTGCAGATATTATATTCATTGATTATAATAGTTTTTAGATTGCTGTTAGGACTAAGGCATGATATTGGTATTATTGAAGTTAACAGGTAGTAATGTAAATTTAATATTTAATCAAATGAAAGTGTCTAAAGTGTGCTAAATTTTCTACAACTAGACATGTATGATCCTATCCAATAGCTAGAGCTTTGAGAGGTAATAACAAAAACATACAAATTTAATTTTTTTATTACTTCCGTATTGTCAATATGACAAAATAATTCGACAGTCTGTTTGTCTTTATTTTATAAAAAGAGTTGAGAAAAAACATAAAACCTCATACTGCATGTTAATAATAAGTGCATAGTTGCACCTCTGACTCGCCCAATGTTTGTCTTGTTGTAGCTTACAAAGTTTTTAACCAAAAGTTTTTCTGTTTAAGGTAATCTTCAGAAATTGAATTATGTGCAAACAGAGACAAATGCAATGATAAAGATATGTATAGTGCATCATCAGGGTAACAAATCAATACAATAACCTCAATAATTTAAATAAGGTACAATTGTACAGGTTGTATTGATTTGTTACTATCATCAGTAAAAGCGTTAAAATGTGAAACTGGTTGGTGTAAATGAATAAAAACTAAATTAAACAGTACTAATTGTTATAAAATAATATCAATACAAATCATCATGGAGTTTTACCAAGTGCCGATGCTGTTCAGTGTTCAAAGTATAAAGAAATGTGTTTTAAGAGCCAACTTAGGAATAAGTGTGCTGAGCTCATGAAACAGATTATTTGCACATTGTGCACATAAGGAATGTTGAAAAAGATAATTTAAAAGTGTTCAACAAATTGAGAATAATGATAAATGAAAATATTCATATCTTCATTCAGCAGTGTGTGGTTATACTGTATACATGTTATATTTAGTACATTAGATAGATGTATAAAGCTCATCACACATGGTTAAGATACTATAATATTTGATCTTAAGATACCCTAATATAATATATCTTAATGTATATTTCAAAATATCGCTCACCATACAAATCCACCATCACACACAACTAAGATAATATATATTTTACCTTTAGTATCGATACCGAACGATATGGAAATATATATTTCATATCTTAAGATACAAAACATAAAATAAATGATGTTTTTATTTCAGGATATAGGTGATCGCAGTGCCTCATCTATATATATAATAAAATTGTAGGAAAGTCAAAACTGTACATTGAATATTTTTTTAAAAGAATACTTGGGGCGTGATCTACAATCGATATCGAAGCCAAAAATATAGTTTTTAGAATTTTTGTCTGGTTGTCTGTATGTATGTCCGGGGTAAACTCAAAAAGTACTGCATGGATTTACTTCAAATTTTGCATGAATATTACTAATAGGTCGGGTCAACATATAGGCTACATATTATCACGCTATCATCTACGGGGGAGGTGCAGTGCGGAGTAAACGAAGTCCGCGTGGACAGTGGCAACAGCTAGTAATCTATATATTAATATAATAAATGCAAAACTTTGGATGGATGTTTGTTACTCTATCACGGAAAAACTACGATACGAATTTGAATGTAATTTGGCACACAGGTAGATTATAACTTGGAATAGCTCATAGGCTACTTTTATCCTGAAAAAACTAGGTGACCCCGCGGGATTCGCCAAAAATTTTTTTAAATGCAACGGGCTGCACGCTGCAGCTAGTAATATTACAAATGCGAAAGTTGGGATGTTAATGTGGGGTGCATCTAGTTTTATAATAGTTACTACTGTAAACAGTGCGGGGTGCTCCCGGCTTCGTGCCGCATCCAGTCAAGAGGGAGAGGGGGGAAAACTACACACGAAAGCTATTGCCTTTTATGTCAAGCTAGGGGTCCACCCTTGAACAATTGACATGTCTTTGATGGTTTTTCATTCAAAGTTAACTTTGTTAGGAATGTGCTACTGCAATTTTCATTTTACATTCTATAATAAAATCGTCTGAAGAGCTGTCTAACAAATCAAGAAGTAAGACCGTATCACTCATAGTTAATCAGCTGTATATAGAACTCCTACAAAGAATATGTGAGGCAACAAGGCAGACTCATGATAAAATGAACAAATTTTAATATTATTGTATCTTAGCCATGTGTGATACCTTAAGATACTGTATACTTTTATATTAGGGTATCTCAAGATAAAATATCATAGTATCTTAACCGTGTGTGATGAGCTTAACAGTTATAATTGAACTAATTCCTACGTCAAAATAAAGTTGTTTGCATAGCATAAGACAAGTTTCTCTTTTTATATTATAGGATAACAAACAAGCAAATGGCTCTTGGAAGAATTAATCGCCTAGACACCAAAGATGTTAATGGTGTATTACTATCTGTGTGGTCATATAATAAAATAAATTTATATGAATAGATTGTTTCTTTTATTACTATTGTACCTAAGTATTTGTTTTAATATTACCTAATCTAACACAGATTTTCTTTTTTAAACTAAGGGGGGAAAAAAGGAAAATAAATTTAAAATTGAAGAATTAGAAAAAATAAAGAATTTGCCAGATGATAACTGCCTTTTTTATATCAAAAGATAGCAAACAAGCAAAGGCTCCCCTCATTGAGAGTCAACCATTGCCTATAGACACTAAAGATGATAATGGTGCGTTGCTATCCTTGTGGTGGAGTCTTATACATGTATAACTTTACCAGCTATTTCATCGTCCAAAACAAACAATGATAAGCAATGACATTATTGCGGCAGGAATAAGTAAGGCTGTAATACCAGACCCGGGCGAGACAATGCAAAACTCTGCCACATATTAGCCAAAATTTTCAATTTATAAATTAATATAGGCTATGCTTTATTAGACAGAAAAAAACCCATATCTTCAACTAATATATTCAATTTGCATAAAAGTATGCTAGATGTGCCAAATTATTCCTGCACAATAATTTCAAATTTTGAAGTTTAAGATTTTGTCAGTTGAAACTGTCTGAATTTATCATTTATAATCACAGTATGTGTTATGGTTTAAATATGTCCAAATATACATAAAACCTACTAAGCCAGTAAAGCTACATAATAAGTAAACTAGCTACGCTGTCTTGCTAAGTACATAAGTAGCATTCACATTATACTTAAAAGCTGGAAAACATTTTGTATAATGTATTCTAAGTGTAGAAGTTTATTATTATTGAATAAAATTAAATCTTATGGCTGGTTATTTTTCAGCTAAAAAAATTTTACATCTTGTTATAATTATTACAAAACTGTAAAGTTTTTTTAGTAGGTACAAGGTAAAAATAAAAACTGCAAGTTAATGCTTTTTCTTTTCACATAGTCTTTATTCAAAAAAAAAAACAATTATATTAAATCTTTTGTCCTTCTCATATGTGGTTCCCTGTTAGTGCCTTGCCTCAAGTTATATAGATCTGTCAGGGTGCTGTTTTGGATCACTTAGTATTGCTGGTAGCAATTCACAATGTGATAGGTACTGCAACTCTTGTATTGGAACAGTTGTGTTTGATGTTTTGGCTAAGGCATATAGAGCAACATAGGTATGTATTAGGATATTATTTAGTAGTGTTATTGGGTTAGAATTTACTCTGCTTGTTAAATACTACCAATTCACTCTCTGCACTCTTATACACTTTTCAGTAGTTAGGACCCACCAGCAAACATCAACATAGAACTTTTGTGACTAAGAAGTTGTAGCTGATTAATGAAATATTAAATCTGAAATCAAATAAAATATTTAAAATGGTATATGCAAGCATCACTGCATCAATATGCTATAGTTAATAGTGTAATGGTTAATCCTCAGACCATTTTTGTTGGCCTGAGTGTTAATCGTTAAAAATTGTAAGTGTATGGTACAGTAGGTACCAGCAAACATCAACATAGGACTTTTGTGACTAAGAAGTTGTAGCTGATTAATGAAATATTAAATCTGAAATCAAATAAAATATTTAAAATGGTATATGCAAGCATCACTGCATCAACATGCTATAGTTAATAGTGTAATGGTTAATCCTCAGACCATTTTTGTGGGCCTGAGTGTTAATTATTAAAAATTGTAAGTATATGGTACGGTAGGTACTTTAAGCTTTAACACAATGATAATTTTTTCTAAGAGAAGCTCTCTTCATGTTCAGAATTAATAATAGCTAGATATAGGAGTTCAATAGTACCTACATAAAAGAACACTAAGTTCTAATTTATTGATAGAGTCATAAGTTCATAAAGGCAACAAAATTAATAATTAAATTTATACAGATAAATTGCTTTTTGATTTGATTACTCTTGTAAGTAATATGTAAGTATACATATTATTTTGATAATTACACTTACTCTAGCACAATTACTTTTTAAATCAAGGGAAGGGATAATTAGCAGAATCCTCCATAAAATAAGCTCATTTCTTTCACTAATAAAACCACTAATAAAATTAGTTGGCAAATTTAGCATTTACAAATTCAGTATTGGTTGTGATCACATAGAAAAGAAAGTCATATCTTCTTCATCTATGGTTAAATATCTTAAAAATGTGATATAACAAACCATTTATTTCCATAATTATCAAAAACTCTTGTACAATCCCTTTTTGAAATTAAAGTTCCAACTTATAACTATTCTAGAAGGGTTTGCCAGGTGATAATTACCTCAATTTAGCATCTACCAAATAGTATCGGTTATCATTTATTAGGTCCATAATAGAAGCTCATTTCTTTCACTAATAAAATCACTTTGCAAGCTTAAAGATGCTAAAGCCTCTACCACTCTCTTACAAGTCGATTTTTTCTTCGGCACAAACAGCATACTGCATAAACCATTATTGTTACCATGTGAAATTTTATGTATTAGTCTTAGATATGTACTTAATTCTAATTTTATTGCAGTATTGTGTTATGACTTATGTATCCTACATTATTTATTATTTAACAATAATAACCTTCTAAAAATGGTATTAACAAACTATATATTGTCAATAGTACATTTTCTGTACCTTTCAAACGTCGCCGGTTAATAGTGTTAATCACTATTTTGATCATTAAAAACTACTCTAGACTAGTTGCTTTCAAAACATAAAAGTGATCAACGATTTGACGTCATTCGTTGGTCACTAAGCATACGCAATACCAATTGTCAAACTACCCATACTAAAAGTGTCGTTCCAGTGCACGATAGTGACTTTCGACGACACCAAGTACTTGTGACGTCATTTTCGTTGATCACCCATGTTAGTCAATACGAAATAAGGGAACTGACAGCTAATTGATGTCAACTTTGCACAGTGATTATCACTTTGATTGTCAGTTCAAGATAGGCAATAGGCCCCCAGGTCATATCGATAATTTAAATATCGAAATTCTACTTTAGTAGTTTAACCCAGTCTTCTTTTTCTAGTTGCATATTTAAGTCACTTTGTAGTCGTCTTATTTCTTTTGCATTTTAATTAATATGCCTCACTTGGACTTCAAAGAAAACAGATTCTGCTTGTTGTCAATATTTTTGACAGTTAATGTTTTATCAAATATTCCATTTGAAACTATCATGATTGAAACTTTTAAAAGTAATTTCGTTAAATTATGACAAAACGTACAGATATAAGAATTATCGCAGCAACAAAAACAATTTCACTTTCTGTAACTGGTGAAAGTAACGGTATTTTACATGGTAAATAATTTGGGCCCGTCTAGTATTATTTTTATTAAATAGGAATTCGTAAACAACTTAATTTTTTAAAGAAACATGAAATGAATATTTTCATTATCGTAGTACAATACAAGAAGTAAGAACAAATTAATGAAACCTCCGGTCAACGTTAGGCTGATATTGTCTAACAAAAATAAGATAAACAAGTCATTTGTTGGACTTTCGGTATACTATCATAATGAAATTCTCGAAGAAATTATACAGTATTATAAAATTAAATGTGTGAAATAGCTGGTGATTTTATTATTTTTACAATTTACTTATAGTCTATCTCAATGCCAAATTTCATCTAAATCTGTTAAACCGACATTGCGTGAAAGAAAGACAAATAAATATCGGCGTTATCCGCTCACACCACCAGGCATTTTCGCATTTTTTTCTAAAAACACACGGACCGTTACGCGCACACGTTCCGAGTTCGTTCCGGTAGACCGTGGTCACAAAAATGGTTTATGAGTTGTTTGAATTGAATCGGATACTGTAAAGCGTATATTTCTTAAGAGGTCTTGAGCACAGCAATACACTGGTGTGAGAATTGTTTAATTTAAATGGCTTAAGCTACAAAATAATTCAGTTGTAACATGACACTTTGAGAAAAATGTGAAAAAAGAGTAAATCGATGACCTATGCTTTTTATATTTTTTATATGATTGATAAATATATACATACGGAAAAAAATAAACAACATGTTATAATACAAAAATATTTATTTACATAATAAATATTAATATTTTTTTCATAATTAATACGTAGTTTTTTTTCGTAATTTTTAAATAAAATTATTTAAAAATTACGAAAAAAACTACGTATTTTTATTTGTTTTTCAATTTTACAGCTATGTTAATTTTTTTAAATATTGTTTAGGATATTTCATATTCACATCATATGATTTTTTTTGAGATCATAGATATCAACACTAAAATTTAAGAAAATAAATAAAAATAGGTACCGTCATACCCAAAGCGCTGGTATCATCAAGTTGTTCGTTAACGAAATATATATTTTATTAATTGACATTTAAGGTTTTTTGACAAAATTATCATCTAAACTGTTAGATCTTGAACTAATCTTGATTATAAATAAAGTTTACTTGCTGATTAATACGCAAAAACACTTTTAAATTAACCGGTATCATAAACTACAACTAACACATAACACACAGCACGAATCAAAATGGCGGACTAAGTTCTTTTATTTTTCCCCAAGAGAGTATTTGAAAAAAGAATGCCAAGTTGATGTTATTCTGTGCAATGTTTCGTTCGAAAACGATAAAATATTAAAGAGTATTGTATTAAAACTGATAAATAGTGAAAATATTGTTTTTTTGGATGAAGTTAGTGTTGGTCCCTATAGAGACCATAGTGTATTAACGGAATTTTCTCCGGGGTCTCATTAGTTACTAAAGTGAAATGAGCGGTTATTACTAGTGACCCTTTCCTGCATAATTTTCTCTACTTTAGCAATTATTAGAATAAATTTTAACAATTTTTCTTTAACATATATCATAAGCAAATAAGCATAATATTATGTCTCACCTGATAGAGAAACCATAGCCTATAGACAAAAAGATGTTAATGGCACGTTGCTATTTGTACTTATCCTTCATTGATGATAATATTAGCATAGAATTATTGAAAAATGTTGATAGTGTAATATCAAGACCTCTTAGCCATATAATTAATTTGTCATTTTTGGAAGGTAAACGATTAAAAAAGTGTATTGTCAACCATTGTTTAAAAAAGGAGATATGTGCGATATGAACAATTATAGACCTATTACTTTAATTCCAGTTATTTCAAAAATCTTTGAAAAAATTATGTATGAAAAGTTCTATAATTATTTACTTGATTTTGGCCTACTAAAAAATAATCAATATGGATTTAGGAAAGGTAGGTCTACTACATTAGCATGTTTTGATTTAGTGAAGAGCATAACTGAATGTCTCAATAAGAAAATGTATCCGCTTTGTCTATTTTTGGATATGAGTAAGGCATTTGATTTTGTTTCACACAATATTTTACTATTAAAACTTGAAAAATATGGTATTAGAGGGAAGGCTTTAGATTGGATAAAGAGTTACTTAAAAAATAGGAAACAATGCATCGAAATATCTAAAATATGCGGAAACCTTAAAAAAATATTTACTTCAAACTACCGTGTTAACAACTGTGGTGTACCACAGGGCAGTGTTTTAGGACCCTTGCTATTTTTAATTTATATCAACGATCTTCCTGATAGTACACAACATGATTGCTTTTTATTTGCTGATGACACTACTCTACTTATTAAATGTAAAAATAAAAGACTTGGTAAACGAAACAACTGAAACCTTACTTCAAGTTTCAGACTGGTTAATTAATAATAATTTAAAAGTTAATGTAACTAAAACAAAATTAGTTGAATTTCAGAACTACCACAGTAATATTACTAAAAACACAAATGTATTTTTAAATAAAGTAAATATAGATGATGTAGATTATACAAACTTTTTAGGAATAATTATTGACAAATATTGTAATTGGCAAGCACACATTGAATCTCTATGTAATAAGATTGATAGATTTGTTTATGTCTTAAGAAGACTAAGAGAAGTAGGAAACGTAAAAGCCTCCTTATTAGCATATCATGGATATATGATATATCTCTTCTAATTTACAATATGGAATTCCTATTTGGGGAAATTCTGTTGAATTGGTACGAATTTTTAGAGTCCAAAAGAAATGTATTCGAGCAATATGTGGTGTTAATCAGTTACATTCCTGTAAACCACTTTTCAAGTCTCTTAAGGTACTTCCCTTACCATGTTTGTATATTTTAGAGGTATGCGTATTTGTAAAAAAGCACCAAAAGTTATTTAAAACAAATGCTGAAGTCACTGGAAACTCATATTTTAGGAATAGTAAAAAATTATATGTGCCTAATCAAAAATTAAATATTTTTACAAAAAATGTGTATTGTATGTCTATTATTATATACAATCACATTCCTCATAGTCTTAAATCATTACCTATAAATAAATTTCACAAAAAGTTGTTTGATTTGCTGTTAGATAAAACTTATTATGATATTAAAGAATTTTTAGCCGATAAAATTAAATATTAATAATAATAATAATAATAATAATATTTATTTGCCAACAGAAAAATATACATTAAGAAATAAAATTGAAGGATGATAGCTACAAAAGTAAAATAACTGAGTCGCAGCCATCAACGCCCTCTCCATAGAATAAACAAGTTAATTTTACTAGATATTAAGGTTAAAATAAAAAGCAATAGTTAGTTGAAGGAAAGATTATGTGAAGAGATCTAAATATTTTTGTGTGTGGGTAAGTGGGTGTGTATGTGATGTATGCGCGCACATGTGTGTGTGTGTGTGTGTGTGTGTGTGTGTGTGTGTGTGTGTGTGTGTTTAAATAATAATGATAAAAACTATGATATAATGTTATAAAATTAGATTTTCTGTTTCATCATATGTAAGTGATTTAAGCCAGTCGTCAACTATTTTTTAAAGTTTTATACTAGGAAGGGGATATATGTTTAAATTTTTGTTAAGTCTGTTATAAATTTTGGAACCGATGTAATCAAAGTGTCGACCAACTGTCTTCGTTCTACAATAATAGGTATCACATACCTTGTCACGATGGCGTTTAGTTACATAAATACGTGGATCATATGTCAACTGCCTTTTTTTACGAAGTACTGAATGGAGAACAAATAACTGTCTAATAGAAAGGACATTACAAATAGAAAAAAATGATGCAGTCGAAAACCTAATCGGTTTTTTTGCGAGAACCTTTAAAACTGCTCTTAGCGAGCGTTCCGCCCGTAGCATAGATGTTTTGTGAGCTCCACCCCATACGGATATGCAGTAGATTATGATGGACTGACCAAGTGAACAATATACCGTCTTAAGGGTTTTAAAATCCAAAACTGCTCTAAGTTTCTTGAAAATAAAAATTAATTTTCTCAGACGAGACACTACGAAGCTAATTTGTGGTTTCCAGTTTAAGTGACTGTCAATGATAACTCCAAGATATTTAATGGATTCGGTACTTTCTAATTTCGGACAGCTACAGTGTTTAGTTAAATTGTTGTAACAGTGAGCATGAATTTGCAATGGAATTGAGAGTGACCAGAGGCGTAAGTGGAAAAGGAGATAAATTTGGTTTTGTTGATGTTTAAAGTTAGGAGATTGCTCGTTAACCATTTAAGAACTATAACTAAGGGCTAATTCTGAATTTTTAAAGGTGTTGTTCCAATTGCGACCATGAACAATCAAAGCAACTATACTGCAGTTCGGTAATGTTAACTGGCACAACTCATTTATATATATTAGAAACAGTGTGGGACCAATCACGACCAATCACAACCAATTACCAATTAATTAATGGATACAAATATAAGTATGTTGAATTGTCCTTAAAAAATTTCAATGTAATTTAAAAATTTTTTCAATGTATTTTCAATGTAAAAATTTCAATAGTAAAATTTTGTAAATAGTGAACATTTTGTAAATTATAAAAAATTTAATTGCACAATTGTATTGTAATTGTAATTATAAAAATAACTTTTGAAATATGAAATCATCATTGTACATTTATAACAAGTACATAAAATAGAGAAAAAAGACCAGCCCGCTGAGTTTCTTCCGCCGGATCTTCTCAGTGTGTGGCCGCGTTCCGATCCGGTAGTAATTCGAAATAATCGATAAGAATCTTTCAAATGATAATTTTTTAAAAATTTGAAAAATTATCTATATATATAAATTATATAATGATATTTTTTTTAAATATTTGCACACCATATAATGGTAGAATATATTGGTAACTTAATTTATTTTTAACAACTTGTAACACCCATATCCTTGCAAATAAATATTTTCTTTCTTCTTTCTTTCTTTCAAACCGAAACATGATAATGCCGGAATCGACGTTATTGCGGTAGAAATAGGTAAGGTGGTGTTACAAATTACTTGAAGTGAGACGTTGCGGAACTCTATAACCTAGTAGTAGTCACGATAGTAATGACATTTAATAGCCAACCGGTGACTTTTTACGACCTGCCTGGTAGAACGGCAGTTGGTCTAGTATTTTTATGACCCACAGCCCGCCTATCTGTAAATATTAAACGATTGATAAACTTATCGAAGTTGTCGACATGTAGGCCTCACTAATTTTAGTTCCATGGACGCTCACATTCGTCTACAGCGCCAAAATGGCGATATTCAAATAGGCACAAAAATTCTTTTACAGCAGGAAGTCCAGTGGTAATATTATACTCGTCATTGGTGAAGCAAAACTATTGCGTATAGAATTGGCTTGTTTTCATTGCATATGTTAGACAAAGACGCCAATATGTTTATTTTTCGTCTTCTAAACTATTACATAACTAAGTATCTATATGACATTGTAACATTTCCATAGGTTTCCTTATTCAGAGGCACAGAACAATATAACCTAAATCAAGTGTCAACAAACTTAATTCTTGTCCAAAGAAGTTACATTCTACCCGGAATGTTCACACGCGTTTCAAAATCGTTCCGAAGAGTACCAAGACATGGGTGTAGTGTCTCTTTCTACTAAATAAAGTGCCAATCGCCATATATAAGTGCGGCCATGCGTCGATTGCAAATTACTACTAAGTAATTAATTAGAGAAACAGTTTTTGCATTGCATAAGACGTAATTACGTAATAATTAAAATCAGTACATTTTAGAACTCACTGTGTTAATCACAATGCATTTTATGCTAATGTATTTATCGACGTGTTTGAATAAAAGGGGTTTAACGATTACCGAATATATAATAATCTACTATCAGATTGTTTTATTTACACTGGCAATTGCAAGAAAGGGACAACATCCACTCTTGTCGTTGTCTTGCTCAGAACGTTTTTTCCCTCTGATAAGTAAGAAACAGATGTCAACTTTATAAGTAACGAAATAAAGTACATTTTTATTGTTCAAATATTGTTTCGTAACAATTCCAGTTATCGTATATAAGTTCCTTGCCAAGTTCTTATCTTTCTCTTGTCAAAGATTTTATTGTAGTCTATCCAAGGAACTTATATACGATAACTGGAATTAGTACGAAGCAATATTTGAAAAATAAAAATGTACTTTATTTCGTAACAAATAACGTTGAAATTTATTTCTTATTAACGAAGGGGAAAACTACGTGTATGAATAAAACGGATTTAACGATTACCGAATATATCTACCTCTACTCCATCTACCATCAGATAGTTTTATTTTACTGGCAATTGCAAGAAAGTGACAACATCCACTCTTGTCGTTGTCTTGCTCAGAACGTTTTCCCCCTCTGTTATGTAATTAACAAATGTCAACTTTATTCGTAACGAAATAAAGGACACTTTTATTTTTCAAATATTGTTTTGTAACAATTCCAGTTATCGTATATAAGTTCCTTGTAGTATCCCAAGGAAGTTACATTCTACCCGGAATATTCACACGCGCTTCAAAATCGTTCCGAAGAGTACCGCGACATGGGTGGAGTGTGTCTCTTTCTACTAAATAAAACGCCAATCGCCATACATAAGTGTGCCCATGCGTAGTTTGCAAATTACTATTAAGTAATTCTACTAATTTGAGACACAGTTTTTGCATTGCATAAGTAATTACGTAATAATTAAAATAAGCACATTTTAGAACTCACTATGTTAATTACAATACATTTTATGCTAATGTATCTATCAACGTGTATGAATAAAAGGGATTTAACGATTAACGAATATATAGAAATCTACCATCCGAAAGTTTTATTTACACTGGCAATTGCAAGAAAGGGACAACATCCACTCTTGTCGTTGTCTTGCTTAGAACGTTTTTCCCCTCTGTTAAATAAGAAACAAATGTCAACTTTATATGTAACGAAATAAAGTACATTTCTATATTACAAATATTGCTACGTAACAATTCCAGTTATCGTATATAAGTTCCTTGGTAAATACATACGGATCTCTCCTTAATCTGTGGTTCCAACTTTCCCCTGACCCCTCTCCCCTTGCGTGTTTTATGATTGTGCCCGTGCGCCACAGACTAAACACCGTGCGCCGTGGCCTCCTGGCGCCTGTACTTTGGGCTAGAGCCTTGGGTTCTTTCAGTTTTTCTGGCTGTGGCTATGGGCTTACGGGCTGATGTGTCTGATTCTGAACTAGAATCTGGTGACTAGCATTCCGCTGGTAGCCAAAGGAAATTTATGAAAACAGATAAGAGGAAAAGATCATAAAAAATGGAACAAAGTTTTTCATCATTGGAAGGTTCTTTTGACAGTGGTTTACGGTCACCTGATATGTTTTCTGATGGTGAAGATGATGTACAGGCTGATAATTCGACCCCAGAAACTTTTTGGAGCTTTGTTGGCGACTATGAAAAATATGATAAAAGAAAAATCAAAAAAATAGAGGTTGGTTTATTATTACCTTTTTTCTGGCTGACCACAGGACACAATGTAAACTAAAATTTCTCAACATCATGTTCATTGTATTCTGATTTTTAAAGTAGACTTACTTAGGTTTTAGTATATCTGTAATTTACCTAAAGCAATGATCTGTCATTAATATTTGAATATAATTTATTAAATATCAAAATGTAAGTGCACTCAAAAACTTGTGAGTTTAAATCATATTGTTCACAGTTTTGTTTTGTTGAAGTTAATTTAATTTATAAATTGCAACTGCATGTTATGTATGATTGTAAAGACTACTTTAATTGGGGTTAAAGATCTTTATAAGAATTTATGCAGTAAAATCATTCTGGTTTTATCTTTTTCTTATAAGATTGGGCTGAGTTTTATTAGTCATGTGCACAGTAAAAGGTATTTTTGTACTAAGGTAACATCTACACACATATAAAAGATGAGAGATTTCTTCATTGGAGGACATATCAGTATTGAACCATGGTATTAAAAAGCTTGACTTTTTTTAAGAGGATGGGTTGGCATTTGAAATTTGCATCCTTAAGGGTTGAGGGGGGAACTTTGCTACCCCCCCTTGTACCCCTACTCCACGGAAACCCTATTAAAGTTTTGAGGTTAAGTCACTTCCGGATTATCATTTTCAATCAGGGATTGCATTAAAAACGAGCCACACGATTTTGTGATTATGGAGAGGGTGCGTCCCCAGTAACACTTCTTCCCACGTGGAAATGTATACATTTATTTTGATAAGTCAAGTTATTTATGTTTTGTTGGACATTTTAAATTGTTTATTTTGTTTACTACATGTAATAATTAACCATCAGGTTAGGATATGTGCTGATTTGCCACCTTGCAATATGCTGGTTAAAAGAGTTTTTATCATAGAATGGAATATATAGTGCAATTTGCCAGATTGCTTGATGTAATTTTAGTATGTATGTACCCATAGCTGGGCATTAACTCATTAATCCGATAATTGTTAATTAACAAAATTAACATTTTCACTAACGGATTAACTCTAAAAAATGTTAATGGACTTGTTAACTTACGTAAAATTTCCTCAAGACCGTTAAATTGTTGTCCAGTACCTATTATTTACCAAGTACCGTGCAGCACTGCAAAAAACATGGTCTGACAATTACGTTCGGGCCGGTTCACAAGTCCGGCATGGCACGTGCCAAGGAGAAACAAAACTAGTCTGGCCTGCCCATATGTGTAAGGATAATAAGGATTACTAAGAAATATGATTTATGTGTTGTGTCATAAAAAATTCCATTATCTATGTAGCTTATTGGTGGCAACTGACTTTAGGGATGGGGTAGTTATAACCGCTCATACCACCAGCCACTTTCGCATTTTTTTCTACAAACACACGGACCATTATGCGCACGTGTTCCGAGTCCGTTCCGGAGGACCGCGGCCACAAAAATGGTTTATGAGTTGCTTGGATTGAATCCGATACTGTAAAGCATATATTTTTTAAGAGGTCTTGAGCACTGCAATGCACTGGTGTTAGAATTGTTGAATTTAAATGGCTTAAGCTACAAAATAATTCAGGTGTAACACGACACTGAGAAAAATATGACTACTAGTTAGTCGAGGATTTTTAATTCAAAAAGTAAAATGATGACCTATGCTTTTTATATTTTTTTTATAATTGGTAAACATATATATACGGAAAAAAATAAACAACATATATTATAGTACAAAAATATTTATTTACATAAATATTAATATATATTTTTTTCGTAATGAATACATAGTTTTTTCGTAATTTTTAAATAATTTATTTCTTTTTCAATTTTAAAGCTATGGTAATTTTTCCATTTAATATTGTTTAGGATATTTCACATTCACATCATATGATTTTTTTGAGATCATAGATATCAACACTAAAATTTACGAAAATAAATAAAAATAGGTACCGTTATACCCAAAATGCTGGTATCATCAAGTTGGTTGTTAACGAATTTTGGATGAAGTTAGTGTGGGTCCCTATAGAGACCATAGTGTATTAACGGAATTTTCCCCGAGGTCTCATTGGTTACTAAAGTGAAGTGAGCGGATAATTAAATATTTTATTTAATCCAACTTATTTACAGGAAACGTTGCAAGGAATACTTCCACCGCCATCGGTAACTACACTTAAAATAGATGTCACACAAATGTTAGCAAAGTACTATTGTTTTCTCCCTCTATTTACTGACGAGGCAAATTTAAATTTAGAATCAAATTCAGTTACACCCACAAAGAAGGTTTCATTTATAAAAACTCCAATTAACTGTGAAGACACAGGTATAAATCATAATTTGACACCTGATGTTCAAACCAATGGAACGAAGAAGGATTACAATACTGAATATGACCCAAATAATAGTATACAAGATAAGAGCATAGAAATAAAAATGTGTTCAGAGTCAGAGGCCCGACAAACTTCATGGCCAGATGTATTAAAGTGCAAGTATTATGATGTCCAGTAAGTAAAAAAATAGTTATTTTTCATACATCTTTAAATATTATTTTTATATCTTTTTATAATTCCTACAGTTTGTTAGGAAATTTGTATTATGCTATGCAGCCGATCTTCTCTGGGTTTTATTTAAACACTGACTTTGTTTATGGAGGTTTGCTAATTGTATTAAATTTATTATATTTATTAAATCAATTTAATCTACTTTGACGACTGGTAGTCTAATTATAGGTACTTTATTATTTAAAATTTTTAGCTGACTTTCTAGAGAGGGTTCTCAATTTGGTTATTTTTGTTACCTTTCCAAATCAGTAAATAAATGGAGCTCTTAACTCCATTTATTTACTGATTTGGAAAGCTTTGTTTTCCTTTTGAATTCCTTATAGGTACATCTACTTCTGAAAGAAATAAGAATGAATCCTGTAACCATTTTAAAAAAAGATCACAATCGTAGAATAAAATCATATTTTGGTTATATATTTTTAAGGTCAAAACTTATCAATTTGGAGAATTCTTTATTCAAAAATTTTATACAGAAGTAATTTCTAGGGGACTATGACAGTAATTTGTAGAAAGTCAGGACAATGTGTATTGCAATTCAAATTTCTCAATTTTTTTTAGGAAATCCCTAAATTTACTTAAAAAAATTTAAGAATATTTATTTCCAAACTATTTTGTTTATGTTTGAATAAATATATACAAAAAGTATTTTACAAATGACTACTTTGTGATCTGGAGCTCTAATGCCAAACTGGGTTTATGTAATGGACTGTATATACATTATATAATTATTTTTTTATTTTTGTGTCTGGATGATAGCCATATTTATACATGTATTGCTAAGCATACACAAACACAGCCATATAAATATATTTTACTTATTAAAATACATATTTTCAACTAGCTGTTGCTAGCGACTTCATCTGCACGGACTTCATTTAGTCTGCACAGCTCCCCCCCCCCCCCCCCCCCCCCCCCCGTAAGTGATAGCGTGATAATATGTAGCCAATATGTTGACCTGACCTGTAAGTAATATTCGTGCAAAATTTGAAGTAAATCTATGCAGTACTTTTTGAGTTTACCCCGGACATATATACAGACAAATAGACAAAAATTCTAAAAACTATATTTTTGGCTTCGATATCGATTGTAGATCGCCCAAAGTATTCTTTTAAAAAAATATTGTACAGTTTTGACTTTCCAACAATTTTATTATATGTATAGATGTTATCTATTGTTATTTATTTTGTGTTAATTTTCCTTCTGCTGTTTTTAGTTAATTGTCCTTTAGCAATCATGGCACGGAATCCAGCCACAGACTTTGCCTAGGGTAGAGTTCAATAGTTATTTTATGTAAAATTAAATCAATACATTCTGGCCAAATTTAATAATTTAAAAAACAATTGACGCAAATGCATTTCTACTGTAAAACAACTGCAATATGTAGATAATACTTTATTTTGGGATTTGTTAGGACAAAATTTGTGTAAAAGAAAATTTGGTTAAATAAATAGGGAGGTTTAATCTCATTTCTAGACTAATGTGCTAGTGTGATGCCAGGTCGGTCAGCTAGTAATAATTAAAAAAAAAAAGTATCTTCACGCCCGTATCCCCGAAGGGGTAGGCAGAGGTACAACAAGTGCACCCACGATTAGCCGAAGATACTTGGTCCCACAAATGTGATAGGTGGCAAGCCTATCGCCAACCAGGCACTTTTCCAATCCCGGGCAACTTTGTGTTTATCAGAAAACTGAAAAAACATATTTTTTTAAGTGCCCGACCCGGGAATCGAATCCGGGACCTCATGTGGTCGACGCCAACGCTGGACCACTAGACCACAGAGGCGATCCACTAGACCACAGAGGATAATTTAATATTTTAAAATCTCATGTCACGGTGTTTGTGGTTTACTCTTCCAAAATGGCTTGAACAATTTTTATGATTTTGTTTTTGTATATTTGGTAGGTATAAGAATAGATCAGTCTATATTTCATACCACTACATGACAAGGGTGTCCCTATGCAGATTTTTAAATATTTTAGGTTAATAATTTTTTTGTATTTTTTTAAATCTGGCATTAAAAATACCTCTAACCCCCAAAATTCTACAAATTATTTACATAGCCAAACAACATATGCTGGGTAGCTAACCCAGTAAAATAATTAAATTTTGAAATCTTTTACTATTCTACATATAAATTTTATAATATCCACTACTGACTAGCGATCAATAGACTAAACAATTTTTATGTTTGTGTGCATATTATCATGTATATCACATGAAGTAGTGTGTGTAATGTTTATTTTTATTAATTTAATGTATTTCTAACGCATTTTATTAAAAAAATATTCGGTTTTTGCAGTTCTTCCAAATTTAACTGTGCCAAATTTCATAACTTTACAGTTCGCACAATTGTGTTAAAAAGGGATGCAAAGCTATTCTTTCACATATTTAGTATATTATAAATATTATAGTGACACATAATATGATAGTATGGTTGACTAACACTAACATGAAAAGCATAAAGGCAAAGTATCTAGGTTTAGTGGTTCTAATTACTAACTCACGTAAATTTTACATTGATATATTATACATATATATATATATATATATATATATATATATATATATATATATATATATATATATATATATATATATATATATATATATATATATATATATTACTATATATGTATTTCTATGTACTCGTATTGATCTTATACTGTATATGTATTTCTATAATAATAATAATAATAATAATGTAATTTGTCCCGTGAATAATTATTATTTATTAATATTCATTTGGAACATTTAATTTACAGCTATAATGTTACATCGTATTCTGAGAAATTAGAAAAGTTAATGCAAAAGTATGCTGAAAGATTCGTAGGGGCGGAAACGGACACTAGTGTGAATATATATTCAGGAGGTCTCCAGTCTCCTAACAGCGCAAGCAAGCGGAAGGCACTTAGACTCAAGTATGTTATTATATTGTTACATTAATATTAAATATTATACCCATGTTATCATTTTTTAATCACAGTCTAGTGAGTTTCTTATGTGAATTTTATTTAATTGTCTACATGAAATTTAATAGTTTGCTGTACACAATTTATTTGTTTATTTATTTGGTTATTAATTTATTTGGTCACAACTTAAGAGATTTCGTACAAAAAAAATATAATTAAAAATGTGCAAAAGATCAACTTATCTCAAAGGTAAGAAAGATTTCTTCCAGCCTATCCAGCTTATGAAGCAATTACAAAGAAACAGCAGACATTATGCACAATCAATCTTAAAGTTTTAATACACACAAGATAGGTAAAAAAATTAATTAAAAATGACTTATGAAATTATTGTTCATTGTTCATAATTAATTAAACAAAATAATAAAATAATTATGGTATATATGAATAACTATACTCTTAAGAAAATGACAGATAGTGATTTCTTAAGCTTTTTTAAACAATCTTCTGTAAGTAAATGTAATTTTTGTTTTTTTTTTATCAACTACCTAAATATAAAAAAAAACACTAAATTACTGACTGACTGATGCAATAAACCATGAAAGAATGTAGAGTATAATCCACTAAATGGATTGGGTCGAGATTTGGTATACCATAGCTGTGATGTAAGTGAAAGGAAGTTTGAAATCCAACTCCGTAACAGGTAAAATGGGAGTGGGAAGAAAATCAAATACAGTGCAATAGAATCTGAGAAAAAATATAATAAGCTCTTTACTAGTAGGTTTCATTGAATTCTCGAATCTTAAAACCTCCCATATTATGAGGGTTCTTTTGCAGAATAGGCAATACAAACACTAAAAAACATTCTAGTTGAGGTTCATGATTTGTCACTTGGCAATCAGTGATTGGGTTTAAAGGTGGTGACAGTTATTTCCTATATGGACTATTTTAGGAGCATATCTGGGCCATGCGGACTTAAAACACTATCAATGCGGTAGAGTCTTGCAACGTCTAGCCTGGCTATATCGTACCACTGTCTTACCTATTCCTGCCGCAATAGATTGTCACTGCCATGTTCCGGTTTGGAGGGTAAGGTAACTTATGTGGCATTGTCATCCTGCTGCATGGATAGCAATGTACTATTACCATCTTCGGTGTCTATAGTCGGTGGTTTCTCGTTCCATCAGGAGAGCCATCTGCTTGTTTACTATCTAAAGATATAAAAAAAACAGATGACAGAATATAGATAATACTAATTTTTTTTTTTGAAACCACTAAATTTTTTACACGAACTGCAGCATTATATGTAAGAAAAAATAATGACAATGTTTCAGTGTATGCTTAAGAAAAATATTTTACTGTTTCTAGGATGGCTCAAGCGAAATCACCCGGACGCCGCTTATCACATTTGGCTCGGCGGCGACAAGCTTTCTGCAGTGCAGCAACTATCAGTGAAAAGGCGCAATGTTCTACATCAAAAATGGTGTTAATTGATAAAAAGTGGGTATTTTATGCTCAATAGGACTATCTGGAAATGTTTTTTTTTGTATATAAAAGAGCAACTAACAAACGGACTGCTGTCATGATGGAAAGAGATAACTATTGCCTATAGACACCAGAGATGTCATACACCAAAGATGTGTATCCTAGTGTCACAAATGCATATTATTATTAGTGTGGGGTGAACATAATAATGTCACATGTTCAAGTTCTGATCGCCTCTGTGGTCTAGTGGTCTGATGTCAGTATTGAAACCTGGGAATACCTGAGTGGGGCAATAAAAAAAATGTTTTTTTATGTTTTCTGTTAAAAACAATGTTGCCCAGTATTGGATAAGTGCCCAGTTGGCGACAGGCTTTTGCCACCTGACACAATGTGGGATTAAGTATCTCCGGCTAATAGTGGGTGCAAGGGTTGTACCTCTGCCTACTTTTCAGGGATACGGGCGTGAAGATACTAACTTACTTTTAGCAGCTTAAAAAATTTTTTGCTGTGTCAAAATAACTTATAAAAAGTTTATTGAATAAAATACTTCTGGTCTGTAATTGCTGATTTTTTGTTTGCTAACCTGTAAAAAAAGGTTTAATGAATTGAATCTAAACATTTAAATATGTCTAAAACACCATTCTATATTCATTTTAAAGTTTCAAAGCATATTTATAACATAATTTTTGTTTTAAGCTTCTTCCCGCACCGAAAGCTAATCAACTCATCAGAAAGAAAAAGTCCTAGAATGAGGCGGACGCCAGGCAAAAAGACACCAACAAACAAAACACCAGGAAAGAAAACCCCAGCAAAAACTCCTAAACCAAACAGTGGTTCAAGCAGAAAGAAGGCGATGAGGCGATTGTTATTGGATTCTGAGACATTATCAAAAAGTCAACCATCTAGAGAATCTTTAAAACGAGCTTTATTTATAAGTCCAGAGAATAGAAAGGCACCTCCCCTACCAACATGTTCGTCTGTTCCTCACCAAGTTATGAAATCTAAGAGAAATCTCTTTGGTTCTCCGGTCCGAGCAGAGGAGTCACA
The DNA here is from genome assembly GCA_036924255.1 of Apodemia mormo. Classification (NCBI taxonomy): domain Eukaryota; kingdom Metazoa; phylum Arthropoda; class Insecta; order Lepidoptera; family Riodinidae; genus Apodemia; species Apodemia mormo. Next base: position 11,159,720 of record JAUPFN010000019.1, on the reverse strand, counting down.
AAGTGTGGATGGAACGGAGCATTTCCTTAAACGCAAACGGGATATATTTGATGATGGGTCACAGAATAGGAATAAAATTGCCAAGAGTTGGTCGTTTGGTGGAGATAATATGAGCGTTTCGCAACCAATAGGGTTTAATCGTCGAGCTTCTGAAATAATCCCTGCAAGAGCTCATGCGGACCTTAATGAAATTCACAAAAAGGTAAGTGGTATGAATATATCAGTAGCCAGATAGCAGTTTATGCTGTGATTAAGGGCCAAGCTGACGGGAATCGTGTTCCTGATTACACATAAGCTAATATTGAGAAGGAAGTCCATAACTTATATACATAATATATATGTTATAAATGCGAAAGTCTGTCTGTCAATCTTAAACTACTGAACTAAATTGAAAATCTACAGGATCTAGGAAAAAAGTATATTGACATGTTAATGTGCAGGGACCAGTGAGTTTATAATATTATAGTCTCTTTCATATTTCATATTTTAGAAACTGCTCTGGGCAGTGACGGAAGCGTTAAGACTGCATGGTTGGCGTATGTCCTCGCCGGGTTTTCGAGAAAAGGCTTCTTCACTAGCCCGGCTAACGCGCCGGCTATTGACGCTACCTCAACACGCTGCTAAGTTAGCCGCACCCAAGTTATCTACTTCAGATACTATGTTCAAGTAAGTTTTTTTTAATAAATAAATTTTATCTGTCCCGTTGGTCGAGTAGTTAGTGAACCTAACTACGAATCGAGGGGGCTCGAAGATAGTTTCTCGATAGGGATAAACATTTCTGTGATGAGCATAGATGTTTGTATTTCTGGGTTTGGAACTTGGGTGTTTATTATATGTAACGGTATTTATATATGTATTTCTATGTATTAGTATCATTGACTGACACCCATAACACATGTAATTTGTATGTTTTATATTATACTAAAGCTTAAGTTTTTTTTTGTTTTAACGTCCTAATCTTTGGATGTACAAGGCGGATTTAAAAAAATATATTTATGTTCAATGTCCAAACTAATGAGGAAGGAGGAGGAATATTAGTATTGTTGATTAACACCCATAACAAAAGCAAATAATTCGCTTACTTTGAGTAGATCAATTCATGTAATTTGTCCAGTGATATTTATTATTTATTTATTGTTTAAGTAAGTTAATTTTTTAATAAAAAGTCATGTAATGTTGAAAGAAAAAGTATATAAAATTATTATATGCTTACAAATTACACTATTCATTGCAGGAACATAGATTCATATTCAGGTGACAGCACAGACATCTAATACATAACAAAAATTAAATTGAATTTTATATAACATTAAATAAAATACACACCTTCCACTAGTCTATACAGACTGACTGGTAAGTTACCTTCAATATTTAAAGACGTGATAGTTGGCGATCATATATGATGAGAAAAAATAACATCAAAAATAAATATTAAAATACTTCTTAGTAAACTTAGTAAACAGTACATCGAGAGTTCTATATTCACATGCACCATACTTAGACACCGCGCAACGCACGTGTCGCGTAGCGCGCTATCAACACAGATTAGCGGGGGGTGGGGGCGGCGTGTCCTTGATGTCGACTAGCGCGTACCAGAGAGTATAATATTCACATTTCACTTATTTTTAGAGAAATATTGGTCAAAGATTAAGCCTCTAATTTTATTATTTCATTTTAACGTGAATCGAGTACCGAGTACTCTCCAAAAGTATCGAAGGTAACTCACCAGTCAGTCCGTGTAAATACTTTGTAATAGCAAAATTATAGTTTTTACTAAAAATAAAAATAAAAAACAATTTCCAAACAAACTTATTCATTATTATATCATACAAACAACAAAAATCTTCCTTATATTTGTTTTCTAACAATTAAGTGCAGGTGTCATTATTCATGATTTGTCCATAATACCATTGCCTTGAGCAGCATAGTATTAGACTGTGCCTGGATTTCAATTTTATTGACTGACCCAGCATAGTACTAGATTGTTATTGAATCAATTACAACGCATTTAGTTATAACACAATGTTTAGCAAACAGAATATAAAGTGTGTGTAAGTATTGTGACATATAATAAACTAGCTGAATCGGGAAACATGCGATTAGATATGAGATATTTTTATAGTAGATTCTTTGAGTAATTGCCTCTGTGGTTTCATGGTCCGGTATTGGTGTTAGTCATATGAGGTCATGTGTTTGACTCCCGGGTCGGGCAATTCAAAATGCGTGTTTTCAGTTTTCTGATAAAAACAACATTGCCCAGGATATAAGTGTCCAATTGCCGATAAGCTTTCCACCTATCACATTGTGAGACTAAGTACTATCTTCGGCTAACTAATTATGGGTGCACGTGTATATCTGTCTATATTTCGGGGATGTGGGCATGAAGATACTTTCCCTTTGAGAAAGAACGAGATAACGAACGAGGCAGAATGATTGATGAGCTCTAAATATTAAATGAATATGAAATGAAACATCATATTATTTTCAGATTGGCCCGACAGTATGTCTTTGCAATCATACAAGGTCGTACTATAGATGAGTGCTTCAACGAAGAACAAATGAAATTATCAAATGGTTCCACCAAACTATCGGGTTACATATCAGAATCTGCTTACCTACAGATTAAATCAAAACAATTATCATCTTCACAAATCAAAGAAAATTTCAACGAGAGAGTGACCAAGACTGAACCGAGAAGTGGTACAAAGAATGTATTGCAAGATGTAGCTAATATTGACAGTAATTCGAATAGCAGTAGTAGTTTTAGTTTTATAGATAAACCAGACATGTATAAATCAAATTCTATGCCGTCTTTTGAAGAGGCAGCAAAAATGAGAGCTAGAAGGCAAATATCGTTTGACAATCTTGACTTTCCGAAACGGTGATGTTTTTGGATTTTATGTTTTGACTCAGTTATATATTTTGTGAATTATTAATTCAAACTTTTTGACATGATCCATATACAACACTACAAGTAAACGCTTTATAGCAGTAAGGTAAGTTAATACAAATTAAAAATTGATCACGCAGGGTCCCGATTCTTGATGAAAAAGTGAAAAAATACATTGATCAAAATTTTTGTTTTAAAATGATTACCTGGCATGATGGGCTGCGAGATGATAATCGATTGCCGCATTTGCCGCTTAATCATTTTCGCATGTTACTTGCGATAACCGAGACACTTTCTATGTGATGTCTACAGGACGCAGATATTGAGGTTAGGTTTTTTTTAATAGAAATAATAATAATAATAATAACCATTTAATTCAGGCAACATGGCCCATATTATAAATACCTTATAGACTAACATACATATTAATATAATATACTGAAAAACTATACTTTGTCACGTATTGACTGCGACGTAACACGCATTTCATTCCGGAGTCTCCCCTGGAACCTTTTGGTAGACCACACCAGTCGGCCAGAATTCCCCCACCTCAAAGGTCGACAGGAGATGCGTCGCTACTCTCACCGCAAAGGAACTAAAGTTGACCTTGTGACGAGACTGCAGAAGCTCGACCCTCAAGTGGAGTGACGTCTTCTTACTGATGTAGTCCACGACGTCCTCGACGTTCATGGACCAGTGCAGACGGGATATGTACAAGGGCGTTGCGGGGACTTCGCTCCGCAGACACAGCTCAGGTAGATATGGCGCATTGCCACGATAAAATGACACCTAATAAAATAAAAAGCGAGCTTATTTCAAAGTGAGATTTCTTCCAACTAACCCACACAAAGGACAGTAAACAGATAGAAAATTTTGCACAGCATATAAAAACTGAACTTTTTTTGGTCACATAAATGTAACCAAAAGAGTTTTTAGTACTTGAAATGATTAGTTTTTAAAATAAATAAATTACAAACTTAAACTAAAAATAGAAAAACGAAAAAAAAAATACACTCATACTGACCAAATAGGGTTGTCAATTCTATCAACATCAATGTTTTACACAATCATGTTAACATGTCATGTGCCCAAGACTAGTAATATTGGTGTGACAGTTACTATTGACCGTGCAAAGCTAATGATTTCCATACATTTGTAGTGTTGCCAGTGACAGATAGTAAAATATAACACGAGACAGCTCAAAAAGTAACATTTTCATGAGAACAGTAACATTTCCTGATTTTATGCGGAAAATGATGACTCTAATAACGTGACAATTTATTACACAAAAACGAAAAAGTTTTCTGTCCCATTAGTTAAGCTTCGAAAGAATCGTAATTATTTTAAATAATTGACTGGTAATCCATATATCTAACTAAAGATAACTAAGCAGCTTATAAAAAAACCTCATCTTCGATCTCATCAATTTTACTTGCTGGAAAATATTTAAATATTTTAAGTCCTAAAAGTAACGTAAAATTAAAATTTTGATTCGTGTAACATAGAAGTAACATGGGAGGGTCAAAAGTAACACAAAATGTTACAAATTATTTTTGTTTTTTGTATTCTGGAAATGCTTAATACTTGTGTGATACGGTCTGTTTAGATAATTTATGTAGGCTTACTGCTATAGAGAATATTTTTATACTGTGATTAAATCGTGTGTTATCACATTGCATAAACTAATCGACATCAGTATTTGGTTCGTATTTAATGCTTAATAATACTGCCATACCATTCATCCAATTGGGATAAAGAGTCAACTTCATGCTTGCATTTGTGGAAATGAAGTAAGCGTAGTACAATTAACGTAAATTAGATGATGCGTATCGTATTGGTTAATGTATTTGAAAAAAGTTTTTTTGTAGCAACATTGCGCTGGGTGCCAGAATGTCCATGTAATATTAAAATCAATTTAAATAAGTGTAACAAAAATAAGCACTAATGTTCTATGGGTTGCATGTATATCAAGTAAGGCGCTCCATAGACCTTCAATAATATTGCGCAATATTACGTATTGTGCAATATTATTGACCGTTTAGGATTGAAATTGAAGATTGCATAAAGATTGAACGAAAGTTTGAACGGGTTTAATCTTTATTGCGCAATATTTTTTTCTTGCTTTGTGTAAGCTTAATATTGCACAATATTTTTCACTTCAGAGTTTGGAGCGGTTGCGTTCGGTCAGTTACGGTGTTTAATGTATGGTCGTGTCGTAAATTTAAGCAAAATGGCGAATAAGAATGCTATAAAAGATAAAGAACAGGAGTTTTTACTTGAGTGTATAGAATTGTATAGAGATTTATTTAACAAAATCACCAGCATGGTTGCCGCCAAAACTTCGTCGTCAGACATGTTGCTCGAACGAAAATATTGATCTGACTGGTTTGTCAATTTTATTTAGTGAATTTATTGAACGTTTCGAATCAAAGTGGGTATTCAATATTATTGCACAATAAAAGTATTGCGCAATATTATTGTAGGTCTATGGGGCGCCTAAGGAACAGTCATGTTTTGTACCATATATTTTTTAAACTATTGACTCTGCATATGAAGAATTACCTAATGTATATATGATTTTATATATTATACAATAATAGCTAACCGGCGTAGCTTCGCTCGCAAATACTTCATTCTAGATAAAGTAAAACTATTTAAGATATTACCATTATTTATATCATTTGTCAAAAAATCTAATATAGATAACACCAGTGAGTTCCAAATTAAATTTCTAACATCTTGAAACTTATCAAGTGACCTACGTACATACATCGTCCGTACATATGAAATAATGAAAATCAAGTATAAAATAATGAAATCTGTTTAAATATCCATTACACACGAATTTGTTTGCGTGAAAAACATCATAATAAACCTATTGTTTAAAATTATTTTTAATGCAAATACAAACATACAGAGATTCTTCATAATATTTCATTTTTATACATCTAATGATAGTCCAGAACTAGGAACACAAATATCTATGCCCATGACACAAATATCTGACTTTTACGAAGGATTAAACACAAGCCTCCATCTTGATCGGCATTATAGGCATCCACTACAGACCACTCGTCTCACGAGGCGTTCAAATTGTGCGCAATCTGATAAACCAACGGCTAAGGCGGCCCCTAGACCTACAATAACATTGCGCAATATTACGTATTATACAATATTATTGACCGTTTAGAGTTAATATTGAAGATTGCACAATGATTGAACGAAAGTTTGAGCGGGTTTAATTTTTATTGTACAATATTTTTTTCTTGCACTGTGTAGGTTTAATATTGCACAATATTTTTCACTTCAGAGCTTGGAACGGTCGTGGTCGGTCAGTCGCGGTGTTTAATGTATGGCCGTGTCGTAAATTTAAGCAAAATGGCGAGCAAGAAATTTTCGTCATTTCGTGGTAATTTTATTCATCTTGTTAATTTAATAGTTCATTACTAGAATGGACCAAAATTTCGACCACTGGCGGAAATTCGTCACTCGGTCGAAATTGAACATGTGACCGAAATACGTCATTCCGTCGAATTTCGACATTCGATCGAAATTTAACTTTCGGCCGAAACTCAACATTCGGCCGAAATTCGACATTCAGGCCATTTCACTAATCAATATAAGTGTTGATCGAAACAAAACCAGTCAATAAAAGATGAAGAACGGGCGTTTTTACTTGAGTGTATAGAATTGTATAGATTTATTTAACGAAATCACCAACATGCTTGCCGCTAAAACTTCGTCGTCAGACATGTTACTCGCACGAAAATATTGATCGGACTGGTTTGTCAACTTTATTGAGTGAATTTATTGAACGTCTGGAAACAAAGGGGTATTCAATATTATTGCACAATAAAGTATTGCGCAATATAATTGTAGGTCTGTGGGGCACCTAACACTGCATCTAGGAGCAAAGTCTTAATAAGACGAGTATATAACGTACATATTAAATGTCAATACACTTATAGCAGCGTTTCTTAACCTTTTTCAGTCTGCGGACCCCTATAAAACCTCAAATACCCCCTTGATAAAAAAAACATTGGCATTTATATACTCATTCAAACATTCATAGAGAAGACGGCGGACCTCCAGGAGTCCGTGGACCACAGGTTAAAGAACACTGACTTATAGGAATTTTAAAATATAGACGCTTTTTCTATGATCGTCTCTAACATTAGATAATTTTTACTTATATTTAACTTTTTTATTATTACTAACTTATAAAAAAAAATCAATCAATTAAAAAAAATTCTTAGTGACGGTTTAAAGACGACAAATTTTAATAATAAGAATGAAAAGGTTTTTGTGACCTCCGCGATACCACCGAAGAAAAAAACGGCGGTTTAATAAATAGCAAATTTAATTAATTTCTCAGTTTATAAGTTATGAATTATCCCCATTAAAAGAATAACGCTCTACAGTTGTACGGACTTTACAAGTTTATTACTTAGATTACAGAAATATATCGAGATTAAATAATAATTTAAAGAACAAGACAGTTTTAATAGTTTATTTTTACATTGCTGGCTATAAATGCACGCCAAGTTTGGTGTGTTAAATCAAAGCCACAATGGTAAACTAGCATTGAAAACACAAACGCACGCTACTGTTTTAATGAATACGATACAGGGCAAAAAAGGTTTAAAAGATAGACAATCTGGGGTTTTACCCGCATAGTTCTCGTTCCCGTGGGATTTCCGGGATAAATACTATCCTATGTCCTTTCTCAGGTTTCAAACTATCTCTGTACCAAATTCCATCTAAATCAGTTCAATGTTCACATTCAAGTTCACGCCTAAACATGAAGAAGGGACGGAGTTTTTTCGCATTTATAATATACATATATTATTTTAGAACAAAGAGTAATTACTAATGAAAGTAAAATACTCCAATTTTTTTATGAGTGGAAACATTTGATATTGAACAAGATAGTTTGTTTTTAAAATCTGACGTCGCCCATGGAAATCGGTTGGGAGCAGACTGAACTTCGGGCCGAGCAAATAGGTTCTCAGCCAATCAGCAAATCCAATCAAATATCTCAATATATTTCTGCGACTAAAAGATTTACAAAAGATTATAAAATTTAGTTATTAAAATAAATTTTCCTAGAAAATTGGAAATACAATTTTTTCGAGGCAAAAATTTGACTAATATTGTAAATTGAAAAGATCTCGACTATGAGTAGAAGTAACTAGAAGTAAGTAGAAGTAGTAGAGACTGTGGGCCGACCCCGCCTTCAGTATCCATTAAAAAGGGTAACGCCACCGCAGCAAGAGAACAATTTTTAAAGAAAGCGCTAAAACGATTAAGGTGAGGCATCGCGACAAACGGGAAAAAACTGGTTTGTTTAATCACGTTTTTTTGTATTGATTGTTAAATAATAATTTTACAAAAATTACACGATATACTTGAAGATATTATATAAGGAATGTGCTAACGTGTTACATGATAGAATGTACTTTACTCGATCATATAAAATTCCGAAAACAGGCTAAAAAAAATCTCTAAAACAAATAATTTGTTAATCATATTTCTAATCTTCCACATGATTTTTGTATGGTGATATTTAGTTGTAAATACAAAAAAGAATGTGTTAAATTTTGGTTTTCAGGAGATATCCTATATTTATTTATCCGAAAATTAACACGTTTCTCAGCGGTTTTAGAACATACCGCGCCACCCATTTCCTATAGAATTAACGCGAACGAAATACCTCGCCTTAAGTACTTTTACAATAAATGATTAAGAAAGCGCTGTAGAGGGGAGTAACTATGGCAGGAAAAAAAAAACAAAATTAAGATAACGTTGGCTTATGGAATTGTCAGAGTATACTTTTTCGGAATTCTTACATCGTTTCTTCCATAATAAAAGAAAAATCAGACGCACTCGAGAATGTCAAGACAACATTTTTTTTGCAACTTTATAACCCACCCACTCCCTTACGATACACTTGAATCGTTAGATTTTCTAAATTTTAGTTGGTATATCTGGTTATTGGACTCAACTGTATTTATCATTAACATTGAATAGCCTAATGTCAAATCAGAATTCTAATCAATAATGCATGCAGTAGGAGGAAATAAATATAGCTTTCTTTGACCGTTTGACTTGCTTTGTCTATCTAAATTTCTTTGAACTCGCTCAAAATAAATAATAAATTTCTTTCGTGTTTATGTTTAGGGAATAGAGGGAATTATTGAGTACATTTCTGTATATTTTATAATATAAACTATAGTCATGCATATATTCTATATTTTCCAACGTCGGCACTTGGTGATCTCCATTACTGTTAGACACAACAATATTCGTGTCTCCTGAAGATGCTTTGGTTGCGAATTGAAACGTGCGTTGAGTGCCTAAATTGTGTGCTTTTGTGTTTGGTGCTGTTGTTGTATAAGGTGCGGTATAAAGTGTGGTGGATGTGGGTGGATAACTGTGCTGCTGGGGTCTTTATTATTTTTTAGACCTACGGCAAGTTTGTTCTATTTCTTACACCGCTTTTATATGTTTTCCTTTTCAGTGACATCGCAAAGGTACACTTAAAAGTTCGCGTGAATTTGCAATATAACTAGTTTTCTTCGTCGGAACAATGGATTTCCGCAAAGTAACGTCTGAAACTATAAAATAACAATGCACTTGTACTTTAATTTCACTTCATAACATATATATTTTTAGTATATTACTCGACCAGTTTCGCTTTTTAAGCATCTTCAGGATGTAATGTAATTAATTTAGTAAGTACATGATGACTTTTAAAGATCTGGCCAAATTATCAGAGGCTGTTCAGAATCGATAAAATATTTGATTTATGTTACAAAAAAATAATTTAAAAAGCTATAAATTTCATTTTTATCCGACACAAAAACAAAACTCATGGATGTAATTTTAAACTAAAATATTTTAGTGCCTTCAACCAATTTAAATTATCGGGAAAATGTATTTAGAGCGACAGATTACATAATAGATACTATCGTTAGTATAGGTAAATGTAAATAACGCACAGCCAGCATTACAAAATTCATTCACAAGACTTTGTGCGTACTATTCATGAATTCAGTGGGATATTTTTAAATGAATATATATTATCTTGTAATAATTTTACAATAATAATTAATACGGACTTTCAATTCAATATTTTGTTTCTAATTTTAAAATTTGGTCGGACCTTTAAAATGGTATATGGTGACGTTGTTTCAAAATTAAAGCCACCAGATGGCAGTATTGCTGTATTGTGTCTCAATTTATACCTATATATATTATTTTAATAATTTACAATAACAAAACCAATAATATTTTTTTAATTCTAGATGCTGTTAGAGCAAGCAATATATATATATATATATATATATATATATATATATATATATATATATATGTAGGAAGTGGGTCAGATATGATAAATAAAATGCGGATGTGGTAATATAACAACTCTTTATATTTAGATCAGAATAACATTAGATCACTATTAAAGCTTTCCATCACTAATGACTAGTTCTGGTTTAACAATTTCAAGTAACTTAATTATTCCCTATTACAAATAAGTCATAATTTAAGCAATAGATAGTCAATTATAAATTGTACTGCGACTAATTTATAGTTGACAATAATAATTAACTTGTTTGCACAAATTAATTATCCGAGAGTCAAGGATAAGCTACTAGCAAGATACAACAAGTGTACCGAGCCACGCCAGAGCCTAGACTGCCTTATCGGCGGGCGCTCCGAGCCTTTTATACAGGTAGCAAAACAAGTTGAGTAGTAGGGATATCGAACGACGCGCTTGCCGGCCCGGGCCGTGCATTTGTTGTTTACACTTTACAATATTCTTGCATTTGACGACGCGGACGCCGTCACGGCCATACTGACATGCACACGTCCTCGTGTGCGCATCTTTATACATCTGAGGACAAGGAACGCCTCGTTCATCCTGACATATCTTTTAGAAAACTAAACATAATCTCTTTTTTTACAACTCTATAATTAGCGTAATCTTTTAGCGAAATGTTACAATGGTGTGCTGGTCCGGTAACCCTTTCAGCAACCACAACTATTAAACTATTCTCGTCAGTTTTGAAACCGGAGACTGGATCCTACTAAGCTAGGAATCCCTCATCAATTGAAAAAACCGGAGACTCGATTGTACTAAGCTCCCTCTCATCAGTTAAAAACCGGAGACTGGAGTATATTAAGCTCCCTCTCATCAGTTAATAACCGGAGACTGGAGTGCACTAAGCTCCCTCTCATCAGTTAAAACCGGAGACTGGAGTGTACTAAGCTCCCTCTCATCAGTTTAAAACCGGAGACTGGAGTGTGCTAGGCCGGAAATCCCTTTAGCTAATGTGCTAGACCGGAAATCCCTTTAACTGAGAGTGCTAGACCGGAAATCCCTGTAGCTAATGCTAGACCGGAGATCCCTTTAGCTGAGAGTGCTAGACCGGAAATCCCTTTAGCAAACAGTGCTAGACTGGAAATCCCTATATCTAATGCTAGACCGGAAATCCCTTTAGCTGACAGTGCTAGACCGGAAATCCCTGTAGCTAATGCTAGACCGGAAATCCCTGTAGCTAATGCTAGACCGGAAATCCCTGTAGCTAATGCTAGACCGGAAATCCCTTTAGCTGACAGTGCTAGACCGGGTTGCAATCCCTGTAGCCAAAAGGCTAGACCGGAATGAACCCCTTTAGCTGAGTCATTGGACAGGACACTCCCTTCAATGACTCTAATCTTCCTACATTTTTTGTCAATCCTACATTTTTTGTGTCAATCCTGCATCTTTTGTCAATCCTGCATCTTTTGTCAATCCTGCATCTTTTGTCAATCCTGCATCTTTTGTCAATCCTAAATTTTTTGTTAAATTACTTCTTTTACATTTTTTTTCCATTGATTTCTTTTCATAGTTTTATAAGACTCCCATTTCCTTTAATTATTTTTTTTCGCTTCTTTTTTTTTTTTACTTACATTTTTAGTGATATTTTATCATCATTTTACTACATTTTTTTTTCGTTTACTTAATATCGTATTTTTTTTTGCTGATGATGTAGCCTCATGAATAGTGGCATTAGTTATTACAAGATTAGAGAATCTCCTTCGCAGGTAGATATTAAAAACTCTGACTGTTATAACTATTTACAATATACACTGCATTTCTATCAATATTATTTGGACCAGTTTTATGAACAAGATCATTATCATGAGTATACGCCGTCACGTCATCCTTGTTATAATTTTCATATAGGTACCTCAAGAAACCCTACAGGAATATGGGGAACTTCGCAGAGGCTATCATGGGCGCACTTGTTTTCTAAAATTGCGGTAACTTTTAAGGAGCCCTTATATTTTGAGTCAACAATAATTTTCGTTTAGTGTCGTTCTACATTCCTAACAAAGACAAAGTCACCTACACTAAAAGGTTTAACCTTTCATTACCTCTACTCAACCATAAAATGTCCGATTGGGCTGATTTTTTTTTCAAAGCTTGTAGATACTTTCGCGAGTTTTTGTTAGTTGCTGAATGTCAAACCTAATGCTGCTGAGCGCGTGTTAAATATTACCTAACCGCTTTTGCCATGATTTGTCAGAGAATTATACTGCGCTATCATTATTAAACCCTACAGGAATCGCATTACATATTCGGACCGACTGTTAGCTCTATATGTGCCTGTCGCAAGAAGATGTAAATCTGTATTTTAAAAAAATTAGTTTGAGTTTAGTTGGTAATAAACTTTAAGATTGCTTATTAACGATCTTCAAAGGGTCAACTAATTCGATTTCAGCTCGACGAATTTAAGCCCGACAGTTTTAATTCAATTGGTTGTCAATTGTTTTTTTTAAAAATATCTACCAAGCGCTCTCTATCTTTACCTACAAAGTCAGTATTTATCATACTCTCGCTAGCAGATTTTGAAACTGAGCAGGATTGTTTTTTTTTTTTTTTTTTTATATCATAAGATAGCAAACAAGCAGATGGGTCTCCTGATGGAAAGAGTCAACCATCGCCTATAGACACCAAAGATGTTAATGGTGCGTTGTTATCTTGCTATCAAGATTGTGTTTAAGTATTGCTAAGCATTAATCTGTTTTCGCTTACTTCCTATTCTACATTGGTCCAAATTTTGCGGCCTAACGAAACATTAAGACTTATCAGGTCAAACGTGAAACTACCTCCAAATTTAAATTTTGCCTTGTGGTTAAGCATTTGATTTGTTCAGTGGAAACTACATCAAAACAAGCGACTATTTATAGATTCTTGTTCATAAAACCGTTCTCTTACAAAGGAATCACAACAGATTTGTTTGATATGGCTACATTCTAAGCCAGACTCAAATATAAAAGATAATTAAATTCTACTTAGTGTAATACACCATGTAACGCTCTGGAACAGATGTTGACTGGTTTTCTGTTTTTCGGAACTCGAAGTGGCAACTTCTTTCTTCTTGTAGCTCATCGGAAAAATGGAAGCTTTGTGGCTGGGCCGGGGTCACAACATACATAGCAGACCACTGGTGGTCGGCCACTGGACACGTCACCAGAGATAGTGGTAGATGACCTGCTTTCGCTGCAAGCAAAAATTATTTGAGATAAGTTTCTGTTTATCACGGCAATAGTTGTTACGATGTTCGATTCTATCACAAAATTGTAACTTCCTCGAAGTACAGTGGTGCTCTTAAATGGGTTCATATTTAAGTCTAAAAGGAAGAGATCTTCAAGTCCTAATATAGCTTGCCAAGACAGCAGCTTGTGAAGTAGGTGACGGCATGACTCTTAAGTGAGTAGCTACAATGATCAGATCAACCCCGTCTAATTTTTTCTTTTCTATATTTATTTTACTTGAGGTACACCAGCTAGTAAGTTACACGACAAAAATCCTACGAGTCAGATGAAGGGTCTTTGGAACGACAGAAGCATCTCATTAAAAACAAAGCAGAGGCTGGTTTGTACGCTGGTGTTCTCCATATTTACGTACGGCGCAGACTCATAGACACTAAGAGCTGCAGACAGACGTCGCATTGATGCGTTTGAAATGTGGTGCTGGAGAAAATGTTACGTATCCCTTGGACAACACACAGGACCAACACCTTCATACTAAAACAACTTGGAGTAAAGACCAGACTGTCTGCTACGTGCCTTCAAAGAATTCTATAATACTTCGGCCACATCTCTATAGAAAGCAAGGAGACAATCTCGAAAAGCTAATAGTGACCGGAAAAGTAGAAGACAAAAGACCACGTGGTCGTACTCCTATGCGATGGTCGGACCAGGTTTGCACCAATCTTATGTCTAAAATGTTTTATGATGCTCTGCACGTCGCTGAAGATAGAGTCCAATGGCATAATATTGTGCTATCAAGAACAATCTAATGAGGAGGTTACGACCCTCAGTAATGAAGAATACGAAGCTAGGAGGAGGACACCAGTTAGTCATATCGTCTGCTTCATCAGAATCAAAGTATATCAACTTAAGGGGAGTAGATGTATTTACAGAACGTGAATTAATATTTTCTGCTATTTTTCAAAGAATAATTTCCATACCACAAGTGAAAAGAGACATTTACTGCTCTACATAATTAACCGAAATAGTTTGATGCTGAAGTGGGAGTGAATCCGATCCCACTTCTGATGTAGGAAGTGGGTCAGATATGATAAATAAAATGCGGATGTGGTAATATAACAACTCTTTATATTTAGATCAGAATAACATTAGATCACTATTAAAGCTTTCCATCACTAATGACTAGTTCTGGTTTAACAATTTCAAGTAACTTAATTATTCCCTATTACAAATAAGTCATAATTTAAGCAATAGATAGTCAATTATAAATTGTACTGCGACTAATTTATAGTTGACAATAATAATTAACTTGTTTGCACAAATTAATTATCCGAGAGTCAAGGATAAGCTACTAGCAGGATACAACAAGTGTACCGAGCCACGCCAGAGCCTAGACTGCCTTATCGGCGGGCGCTCCGAGCCTTTTATACAGGTAGCAAAACAAGTTGAGTAGTAGGGATATCGAACGACGCGCTTGCCGGCCCGGGCCGTGCATTTGTTGTTTACACTTTACAATATTCTTGCATTTGACGACGCGGACGCCGTCATATATATATATATATCCAAACCAAATGTTTAGGCTTTGTTCGGACTATTTAGTAGATGGTTTATGTGAAGTTTGCAAAATCTGTAGAGCGGTTCTTAATTTATCACATTTTTAATATTTTACTTTATGCGCAGCGAAGCACGTACCGGGCCGCTAGTTATCTATAAAATGATTTAAAATGTATGTGGAGTAATTGTGAGGTTTTCTCTAAAAAGGGCGGAAAATTTGCTTTACACTGTTGAACTGTTTTGTGACCTCTGCGATACCACCGGAGTGAAGTAATTAAAAAAAATGCAAACTTAACCTTAGCATATTAATATGATGATGACTAGTAGTATGATGTATAGTTAGTTAATTTTTGCTTTTTAATATTTTGTTAAAGTAGTCGTGGTAGTAGTCAAAAATACTGGAATATCGCCCGATATTTGCTCTCGTGTTGTGCAGATAGCTCTCGCTGCAATTTATGTTAAGATGGCTATAGTTATGGCAAACCTTTTTTAATTGTACTTTAATCGACATGTGTTCTTTTCAAACTTAACAAAGCAAAATTTTCGATACGACAGGAACCTGCGATCTTGTTATTGACTGGGTCAACGTGTCGAAATTTCTTTTTGATTTATCTTCGATTCCGTCGATTCTTTGTTAAGTTTTTAAAGTTTTTCCAAGCCCGCGATAAGTACTAAATACATACATATATATACTTTTGGATTAGTTGTAAATAGAGGTAGTAAACCCAATAGAGATTCTACAGTGGCTGGCCACATCGTGAATCTGGCTTCTTTGAACTGATCAAATTTAGCCCAAATCAAATAGCGTAAACTATTTATTTTTAAGTCTTTGACAAAGGCCTTTAATTCAAATGGTTAAATTTAAATAATGTTGTGAATAGTACTTCAATAAAAAAATATATATATTTTAGTCTAAGGAAAAAATAACATTTCCCGCTCAATTTTTAAGTTTATATTTGCTTATATATTATATCAATATTCAGATGTCTCAGAGGATAATATAAATGAATTCATAATGATAGAATATCACATTTACTATGTTACTGTACCCTACATAACGAACCTGCCTGGTTGCACTAACTGCACGAACTAACTGATCACAGATGATGAGGTTTGAAAATTTATAAAAGTGCATAATAAAATAATAAAAAAGTGTCGACGAACTAGCATTAAATAAAGGAGCCAAAATGGCGCCTGTACAGCGGAGAATATGATTAAGTGATTCATTGATTGGCTGACTCAACCTTAGCTATTTTGGTTTTTTAAATCTCCTATCTAACAAAGCCGTGTAAAATGCTGTTTCGGAGACAGTTATTGTACACAGACTGTGCTGTGTACAATAACTGTGGAGTGCTGTGTTTCTTAGCGGGTATCCATGAATTACGTGAGCGTTTTGGCGTTTTTTCGACCCCCACTCCCCCCTTGATAAGATATCAAGAGAGTTTGCTCGACTCCTTCCACGGTCCACCTAATCTCATGTGAGATTTTGTGAAATGCATATTTCTAGTTAATATAAACATTATGTAAAAGAAAAATAAATCCTTTACAAGATTTTATGGATATATAAGACTGGTTGAGATTAGTAAATAATTATTTAATTAGAAGTTAGATTAAAATACTTCAAATAAAACTGCAAAATTTTCTAGTAATAGTATATGTTGGTGGAGGAACGTGTTTTACTTAACTTAGATTTTCCTTATTCGACCCCGTAACCATGTTAGATTTCTCTCAACTCCCCTCCCCCCTCCACCCTTTTACCCTCCCCTATACGCCTCATGTAATTTATGGACGCCCGCTTATCTTTAGCGTTCATAGAAATACAAGTGTTGCTTCTGTACATTGTAGGCAAGGCCAATCTTGTAAATGGCGAACAACTTATTGTTGACTCAATGACGAGCGGAATACTTATTTAAATTACTGTAAACTTTTCTTTCAACCCTCAACTATATTTAGTATAAATAAAGGCTCATATACACGAGCGGCACTTTGCAAATGACAGAGGCAACTGCAGTCGTCAGCACGCGTCAGCGGCAGTCGTCAAGTCGGCGGCAGTCGCCGAAACTTGCAGTTAGCTTACGGGATTCGTTCGTCGACGGTTCATTACTGTTGGCAACGTGCCGCTCATGTATAATAGCCTTAAATAGGTATATCAACGGTTTATGTGCAAATTAATATATTGAGTGTGAACTTTGCCTTGTAGCTTTTGTACGTTACTATTTCTGAGCTTGATCTCAGATGTATTTATTAAGAATAAAAAACTATTTTATACAGATTTTTTTATTTCTGTTAACTTTATTTAATTCTCTTTGGTATTATTAATAAACGTTCATTATTCCCGATGTGTAGGTATGATGATATCGGAAATGTAACTCGAGATCAAAAATAGAAACAATTATGTAGGTGCACATTAAGTCTACTGTGCGTAGCACTTAATTCACCCAGGTGATTTGCTTCAGTTTCATTCAGTCTACCCGATCAATTTTGCGCTAATTTATTTTGCACTAGTTGCGCCCGCGCCTTCTTCCTCGTGGAAAAAATCTAAATCAAAAGTAGCCTTATTACATCAACTACATATTTGCCAGTGAAAGTCGGTCCAGCCGTTTCAGAGATTAGCCGAAACAAACACACAGACAAAACTAAGAAAAAATGTTATTTTGGTATAGGTACTGTGTACCCATACATCCATGTGCATTTAGTAAAAAGTGATTATTTGAATACTAGCTGTGCCCGCGACTTCGTTCGCGTGGAAAAATTTCTAAAATAAAACCCGCATACTTCCCGTTCCCGTGGGATTTCCGGGATAAAAACTGTCCTATGTCCTTTCTCGGGTCTCAAACTATATTTGTATCAAATTTCATCAAAATCGGTCCAGTGGTTTAGGCGTGAAGAAGAGAAAGAGCTACTTTCGCATTTATAAATATGGATTACAGACAGACACTTCAATTTTATTTATTTGTATAGATGATATTATATAAACGTTTGACATTTTTGAGAGTGATAGAAGCATTTACTCCATTCAATCACTCCCTGAAGCTCATCGGGTGTAGACCTGAACCGTGAACCCTGGAATCCGATCTTAGACGCACGGGGATGATTTTGATGACTGTTTAAAGGCGAGTTGCCATCTGTGTGAGGTCCCACATATTTTATAGTAGTACCGAGTGCAGACGCCATTGTGTCAAGATGCGAAATAAATGAAATTATTTATTTCTTGTAAATAAATATTTTCATTTCATTTTATCACCCTTGATAGCCCCTCTACACAATGGGTCATGATGGTCGACTAAAGGCATGCACGTTTTAGTGTAGAGGACATAAATGTCTGTGATGGGCTATTATCGGTTATGATCGAGCGCAATCGCCATGGTATCGGTACATCAAAGGAGTGATGGCCCATGATTGCGTGCGTGTCCACACGTCGCCGATTAATCAGTACATAGTTGTCTTAAACGTAGTGATTTATACTCTTTGGTCGTCTCTGGTACATCCTAGACGGTGTAGACAATAAGTAAATAAGTAATAAGAGCTAAGTAAAAATATTTCTGCAGCCGCAATCACCTCACTACCCATTTTCATCCATTTTCGATAGACATCATAACATAATAGTAGACAGTTAGTAAATGAGCGTTCACGATTGTGTGGAGAGTTGCCCGATCATGGCAGCGATGCTGGACAATCACTTGATGGACCATCATGGCCCATTGTCAAGAGGAGCCACAATACAACTATTTGCTCATTTTACGCGCGGCTACACGTTCCCCGCCCATCACAGTCTGACTTCTGAATCTAATTAGCATTTGTGTGGTCTGTGATATTGATGATCTAAAGGTAAAATCACTGTTGATCAAATAATGTTGACGTTAACGTATTGTTATCAGTAATAAGCGATAAGATATCGTCACTAATTGTAAACTAATATAGATTGAACGGTCCATTCCTTTAATTTTCTTTTTACAATGGGTTTGTGTGAAACAAAGTATCCCGGTCTTACTGAGGATGTTTTGGAAGATTACGTCGCGTTAACATATTTAAATAAAGGAGAAATTTTATAGTAAGTGTTATATATAATTACAGACTTTATAGATTTATATATGTATGTAGATAGTTAATAATGTGATTTTTAATTTATTTCATCCAATTTCGTTAAGTTTTCGTAACACCAATTTTATAACGGGGCATACAGACAGATATAAAAAATGTATCACAATTGCGTGTTACCAGTTTTGATAGATATCGGTCAAGCCGTTTAATACAGACAGATAAAAAATATACAGCTTATCATGTGCGTAACTTGTCCAGGAAACTATGGAATCACCTTGCGTATTCCTGTCTCTAAAACATCAGCTTTTTATTCACCTTACACCAGTTTGAAAGGTTAGTCGAATGAATAAAGACTTTATACTGAGTGCTAAGTGTGAGTTTTTCTTTTCGCATTCGACAGTGAGCGCGTTTCGAGTTTACTAGGAATTTGTATGTGATTTGTCCAGCGCCACCTAGTGGAAAACTGGTTTCTGACGTTTACCACTAGGTGGCGCTGTACAAATCACATACAAATTCCTAGTAAACTCGAAACGCGCTCACGATCGAATGCGAAAAGAAAAACTCACACTTAGCACTCTGTTAAGGACTCATTTACACGAAGACAATTCGCCTTTTTTGACGAATCGTCTTTTGTCACGATTCTTTGTGCTCCAATGATATTTTAGTAAAGATGACTTGCTTATATTCATACCGTGCGGTGTTTAAATTTCATTCCCCTACGACATCTACATACTTACCTCTTACGTATACATAGGTTGCAACAATGAATGCGACAGATAGTACGGTGTGAATGATATAGAAAAGAATATGTGTCAGTCTAGAGCTGCGTTTGAAATACGCTAGCGCAACATAAATTATGACAATTGTCTTAATTTGAACGCCTGAATTTCAGCGCGCTTGTGCGTCATCTACGTCCTTTTATACATATAATACCTGTCATTAACGTGCCCGCTAATTGTGAAAAATTACGGAAAGTTACGGAACGGATAAATCTCGTATTATAAGAATCACGTTCGTCAAAAAACTCTGCATTAGAATTGGATTCACCCAATGAATACTTTTTCAGTTTATTCTCTTTGTAGATCGACGATTAATGTTTTTACATCCACCGTATTCGGTAGTTCATTTAATAACAAGATTTTTTCATACTGTCCAAAACTGAACTTTGAATTACACAACGAATGTGAACATCAATTCGAATATTTTGTCGAACCTTGATAAAACACGTTTCGTATGCGATCTGAACGACCATCCGTCGTGAATCATAATGTATCGTTTTTTAATTAATCGTAAATGTATCGTTTCTTAAATAATCGTAAAAGACGGAATCCGTTACATTTTTGATAAATATTTGATATAGGCGTTAGTTGGAAGATAACTTCTTGATTTATACATACAAGTGACCGAAGTAATTAATGTTTTTTGCAGTTTAATGAAAAAGTTTTATTCCATAGATCCAACCAAGATAGACTTAGATTATCACCACAGATTCCACAAAACTGACGTCATCAAGAAATTTCCTGTTTTGAAAGTAAGTGAAGATTATTTTAACTGTTTCTGTCAAGAAGAAACTGAGTAATTTAATTTTTAATGTCACGCGAACTTTAAGGTGGTCTTTTGAACTAAGCGTCAGTAACACTGCATTAGGGCGCCGCGTTATATATACTATGTGATATTATGTACACGTCATTAGCACCGGCACTGACGTGCCGTGCTCGAATACAGTTTCCTACATTCAGAGGTCTTGAACGTCATAGAGCGAGATCGGTAGAATTGCCAGCTAAAATCGGTATTTGACAAAAAATACAATATTCAATAAAATTCGTTTATTTTTTAAAAATAAACTTATAGACTAATTTGTAACAATCATAATTATTGAAGTGAAAACTTCTTTAGGCGCGTTGAGCGTTTTGGTAGAGGGTAAAATCCTCGGTTCGCGTCACCGACATGCTAATGATAATAGTATATCTATAGCTATGTTTTGCATATAGTTTTAATTACTCTCAACTTAATAGTTCCGTTTTCACTTCTATCGGCAGTCCCACGACTGTTTTTTATACCAATATTCTTTGGCCATAGCCGCTGTCATCTTCGAATTAATTTCAAAATCGTAACAATTAGTTGTATTAAAGAGTCGTTTTGAATGTAATAGACTAGTGATTGATTCAGTAGACAGCCTATTTCGCTGCTTTGTTTTTAAAAGATTAATATGTGAAAATATGCGTTCAACGTTAGCGGATGAATGGGGAAGTGATAAAATATTAAAGATGAAATTAGACAACAATGGAAACATTTGAGTTTCATCGCCACGCTTTAGTAAACTTACTTCATCCCAAAATAGTTCTACATCATCAGGAAATGTTTTGATTTGTTCACAATTTCTTAAAATGCGCTACTCTGTATCAATTTCCTGGAAATCGTTGCTGTGAACAATATTGGGAAAGAGCCTACTCACAGGAACTATCGAAATAGTTTTGCCAATTTTAACATTTTTTGGATCAATTATGTCTAAACCTTTTATTGGGTTATTTTTCAATGGAAACCGCGTGGTTATTTGCTTACAAGCTTCGATATAAAAATCTAGGCATTGCAGATGCCTTTTATTTTAACAAATTATTTGATTTAAACAAATTTACTTGATCTGAGTTTAGTTTTTCTGAACTACTTAGTAGTGTATTAGAATCAGCAGCACCATAGTATACGTCATCAATATCCATAAAATTTCTGGGATTCTTAAAATCAACATTTTCAATTGGAGTGCTAGTTAAATATTCTCTTTTTAAAAAACAATCAAAAATAGTTTTTAATGTTCCAGTTATTTTTTCATATAAATTATGAATTTTCGGGTGTTCTGCTTGCATTTCTTTATTTAAATCGGCAAATAATGGTAATACAAAATCAAAAAATTCCAAAAATAATCTCGTAGTAGGATCTTGGAGCTTCTGTAATATATGTTCTGCAGCTAAAAGATGATCATTGTTAGATATTTGGTGTATAAAAAATAAGAGCAGAGAGTTGTTCCAATATTATCTTCACTGCTGCATGTACTGATAAACAGCGTGTTTAAGAGGGGTGAAGTATTTTATGTACTTTTAAGTCGCAAAACATTTGAAAGTTTTTAAACTCTGCCACTCTTTTTGGGCTAGAAGAAAAGTAGTTGTAAATGTCTCTTACAAGATCCTCTATAAAACGTGGCAATTTGGTACAAGCATATGACGCGCAAAGGTGAAACGAATGGTAGGCGCATTTAAGTATAAAAATGTTAGGAATTTCATTTTGCAGCAATGTTACAACAGAATTATTACGTCCCATCATTACGTTTGCCCCGTCAGATGCAAAACCTATTAGATTACACTGGTCAACAGTGGTTTTGGTGCCAAGAAGCTGTAATATTTTTTTTACTTAGGACCTTTTACTAATTACATGTATAGCAAAAAATTTGATTTCCTACGTGTAGTTTTCTAGATATTGATTTTTAAAGAAAAATAAATATTTTCATCGAAAGTAGCATTTATTACATTGTTAGGTACACAAAAACTTTCTTTTACGCGAATTTCGCGAATGAGGCGTAGTAGAACAATCATCCCCCAGCAGTAGTTAGCCATCATGTGCTGATCCCATCGGCCTTGGTACCTTCCTTCCATGGTTTTTATGTCCTGGTGAAACCGCTCACCTTGTTCTTCACTATAGGATCCCAGATTCTCTGGGAATTGATCGAGATGACTGTGGAGATAGTGCACTTTGATGGACATGTTATACCCTAAGTTTTTTAAATTATTTAGCATGTTTTTCAGTGTAGTTACTTGACTTGTTATTTCCCAGAAAGTTCTTAGTAACTTCAACAAACGAAGTCCACGCAAGTAGTTCCAAACTGGTCATTGAACTTACGGAATCAGTATCTTTTACTAATGTTCTTATTTGTGGGCCATCTAAAATACCCCCATTTATCTTTTCGATGCTCAGATATAGGGAAATTTTTAATTACATAGGAAAAACATTGCCCATTTAATGCCTTTATAAATTGTTTCATTAAACCTAGCTTCATATGTAAGGGGGGCAATATGATCATAGTTTCTTTACACGATGTTTTGCGGGTAAAACAATTTGTTGGAACAGGTACTTCCTCCGAATGTGGCAAAGGTCTTCTAGCCTGCCTGAGCCTGTAAGTCTGGATAAATCATTTTTTTCACATTAACTCCACGCAAATCAACACATCAGAAATCGAAGTGATTTTTTGGTTCTCTCCATTGCATAGGCACTACGAACCTCATACGCCTTCTTTTACCATTGAACCACTGTCTCAAGTGTTCATAGCACATTTTGCAAACAATTCGAGGTATCCACGGTTTGTTTTCCTTTTCAATTTCCAACTTGAAAGTAAGAAACATAAGCGCTTTTTACAAAATCTGTCATAGGTTTCCTTAATTTTTTTACTGTGTATTCCCCAATAATGTAACAAAACACATTTGGCTCATTGAGACAACTTTTTCGAGACGAAGACATGATAATAAAATGAATTAATTTACAGATAAGTACTAATAAGATTTCAAACCGTGCTCACAAATGTACTAATTATATCAAAATTAAAAAAGTAAAGGTAGTTACATATCTACACGTAGGAAAAAATAAATAAAAATATTTTAAGTGTTGCCAATGCATAGATAAAACAAAACTAAAAACGATATCTCAGCACCAACTTTTTTTTTAAATTTGTTGACCTGTGTTATCTTTATATGGAATGTTATTGCTTCTAAAAAAATTTACAATATGTTCAAATAAGGTTGCTGCATTAGCTTCTTCTAATGGAATAAGAGCTAAAAAACAATCTTTAATACGATTCATTCTCGCATATCTCACAACTAAGCACAAGTGTTTGGTTGTACTAAGATCAGTGGACTCGTCAATAATAAGCGAAAACTTAGTTTGCCCTAGATCTTCACATAAATTATTGAAACTTTCTTTACCTATAATATGATCAATTATGTCATGAGTTTTGGTTGAAGAGCATTTTATTTCTTTTGCTATTTTTGAATCAGGACGAACGGCTTGCATCAACTGCGGTAGGTGCTCCATAATAGTGTGTATATATAATAGTGATAGATTGTGTTCAGCAACAAACAAGGCTAATCTTATTTCACCTGAAATTAAAAATAAAGAATTAAAATTACGTAGGTATATCTAGTATGTCTAGTAGCGATTAGGGTATAATTATATCCACTGCTTCTATAAACCGATATGTAGACAACAAAATAATATAACAATGTAAATAGTAAATTAAATTACTAAAAAAATTACCTTGCTTAACCAGTATATCAGATTTTTGAGTTTTGGTCACAGTAAATGATTATATCTTCGGTTGTGATTTTATATTCTTTGATGATATTGAGTGTGCTTGTGAAAAACTATGTTTCTTTATAGCGTCTTTTGCTGATGTGATGTTGATATCTTTATTACAATTCTTACAATAGGCATAGCTTTCGCCTTTACGACTGTCTTGCAGCCAACCTGGAAATTCTTCTTCCCATTCTTTTCTATAATATTGTAGATATTTTTTTCTTCTTACACTCGCGCTTGTGCTTGGCTCCTCGTCAGACGACATTTTAACTTAATTATCTGATTTTGTAGGGACTCTTTCGATTAGGTACTCACTCTTCAAAGTTAAGAATATTAATGAAAAATTAAAAAATAAAACCGAATTACTGTTTATATATACTAGACAGGTAAATTCCCGAGCGGGAAGCCCCTTATAACATCGAATTGTAGGACACAAGGGTGTCAAGGGTATTCCCTAAAATATATGAACTACATTCTGCACTAGGTCCATACTATTGAGGGCATCCCCGTAACATTAAACATAAATGAAAAGGGTTGCCAACTTAAAAGTGTAAAATCGGGAGAATTTTCATGTATACTGTGAAATCGTAGAAAAATCGTTATATTTCGGTAGAACAGAGCCCATATCGGTAGAAATACCGAAAAATCGATAGGTTCGAGACCACTGCCTACATTTACATCGTACATTCCACTAGGTAGGGATACTACGTATGTACATTCATCTGACGCCCTGTCGCGGCGCCACTAACGTAGTGTTACTCATGCTACAGACGCTTGGCTCGAAAGTCCACCTTTAACATCATGTGACTTCTGTAATGTCATTAAAAGAACTGAGTAATATTGTGGATGAGGTAAGTATACCCTTTCACTGCGGTCTTTTAAAATTTTCAGAACTTCGCTTAGATTGTTTCATTTGTTATGTTAATTTTATTTTTAATTTGATCGATATTAGGGTCACCTTGGTCTCCTTTGAAGAATGGACCGTCTGATATTTTTCCAATGCACGAAGACGAACGATTGCCTACATATATCACTACCATCGCGACGACTAGGTTGTAGAGTTCTGCAACGTCTCGCCCCCTTAATTTATGACAGATACGATGGTTACCACTACACCCCTGTTTGAGAGGGGAAGTAGGTATACTTTTCGTTTCAATTTGGTGCAGATCAAAAATCATAAATTATGATGATTATTTATTCGGCGCTATTTTCGAACACAAAAACATACTTATCCTGTTAATACCTAATTCTCCTACTAATCTTTACTGATATTATAAACTAGCTGTTGCCTGCGACTTCGTCCGCGCAGACTTCATTTAATCTGCACTGCTCCTACCCTGTAGGTGATAGCGTTATAATATGTAGCCTATATGTTGACCCGACCTGTTAGTAATATTCATGCAAAATTTGAAGTAAATCCATACAGTACTTTTTGAGTTTACCCCGGACATACATATAGACAAACAGACAAAAATTCTAAAAACTATATTTTTGGCTTCGGTATCGATTGTAGATCACGCCCCAAGTATTCTTTAAAAAAATATTCAATGTACAGTTTTGACTTTCCTACGATATTATTATATATATAGATTTGAAAGTGTGGATGTACGTATGGAAGAATGTTTGTTAATGATAATTAATCACGCAAAAACTTGAACGGATTTCGATGAAGTCTTGCACACAGGTAAATGATGACCTGTAATAGCACATAGGCTATTTTTTATCCCGGAAAAATGCGTTGTAATGCAGCGGGTCAGCTAGTAAAATTATAAATGCGAAAATATGTTTGGATGTATGGATGGATGTTTGTTACTCTTTTACACGAAAACGGCCGAACGGAATTGGATGAAATTTGGCACATATGATGATGATGACCTGAAGTCTTTTTTGGCTGAAATTTGTTTTTTTTTTAAATTTAAACTAAAAAAAAATATAACGAAATATTAACGTAGGCTAGTAAGTAAAAGCCATGTATACCTAAATTTAAACTGATTGTGTCAGCGCACTTTGAATTTCAGAACAATCCATTTCAAGATCGCATTTTTCGGGTTTTCTCGTCTCAAAAAGATGATTGCTTCTCGTTTGAAGATTTAATTGACTTATGTTCGGCAATGAGCTCCGAATGCCCCGCTGAGGTGAAAGCTGCCTGGGCGTTTAAAGTGTTTGGTAAGCTATCTATCGAAATTTTTTTTTTTCATACAGCATAGCTCATTAAAATAGATTTCAGTATCATAATGTTACGAATAATCGATATCGAAACCAAAAATATAGTTTTTAGAATTTTTGTCTGTTTGTCTGTATGTATGTCCGGGGTAAACTCATAAAGTACTGCATGGATTTACATCAAATTTTGCATGAATATTACTAACAGGTTGGGTCAACATGTAGGCTACATATTATCACGCTGTCACCTAGCGCGGAGGTGCTGTGCGGAGTAAACGAAGTCCGCGCGGACAAAGTCGCTGGCAACAGTCACAACACTACAACTATCAAATTGGAACTGTCATCGAGAAAATAAAGAACACTATTCATTGACGTGTATAATATTACCACTGGACTGGCTGTTGTCACGGAATTTTTGTGCCTATTTGAATATCGCCATTTTGGCGCTGTAGACAGATGTGAGCGTCCGTGGAACTAAAATCAGTGATGCTCTCTTGTCGACAGCTTGGATAAGTTTATCGATCGTTCAATTTACAACCAGGTGGGCTGTGGTTCATGTAAATACTTTTTTAATTATTGTATTATTAACTTGCGCAAATGCACAAAATTAATAGGAATACTATGAAATATAGTGATTGCAGAGGAAGATTTATATGTAAAAAATATTCTAGTATTTGGTATAGTTGAGAAATTGACTCCTGCGAAGCAGGGACGGGTCGCTAGTAATATTATAGGTCATTCTTCAGAGTACAATTTTTGAGCGTAACAGATTCTTATCTCCTATATAAACAAATAATGTTTATATAAATCTACTATAACATGTTTATACATTCTATATGCATCGTGTCATATAGATTTCGTTATGTAATAACCATGTATATAAGAGTTATTTACCCTCAACACCTCAAATCCGGTTAATTTTGCACGTTTTACACGCGTAACACGCACTCCGTCTTCTGATCAATCGCAGATATTTTTTAATTCACTAACGCTTTTAATCAGATTTATACGCAAAATTTAAAAATACAAATCATTTTATATCCTGGCCAAACTTCTAATCCAATTGCAGTGAAAGTTTTTATTTTATGAGTGTAAGTAAGTATGTCACACGCTTGGCAAAATTTTAGCTTCGCTTATTGCGATGGGTACTATTCTGAACTGGCGAGGTCTAGAGGTATCGGGATTGGTTTTTCTGATTCTGCTTTTGTGCTGCAGCTTATGGATCAGGTATTCGTAGCCCTTAATCCCTCAATTTCGGTGCAAGAGTAAGTTCTTCAATTTTTCAATTTTTGGTTTTCAATTTTTAAGAATTTCCATGTCACATTTTTTGGATGTAATCGTACTATTTTTAGTAAACGGGTATTATGGTCTTATACGTAACACACAAATGTAGATAGCCAATAACAAACTAGTAGCCTATATCTTTCCAATGGCGAGAAATTTCAAAATATATGCTTTTTGGTGATTTCCATGGTGTAATTTCCATGTATAAAACATATATTCGCGATTGTTGTCGAACTTTACCTCGGGTATAAATAGAGATGTGTTGACAAATACAGGGCAGTTTTTATTAAACGATCGAGAGCGATACTTGAAGCGACCCGTGCGAAGCGAGAAGTGTTTTATTGTGTAGTCGGTTAAGTTTAGTGATAGAACAGTGAGTGACTAATGTTAATCAGAGTATTTGAGTATTACATTGTGTTGTTTTGTGTATTTGTATTATAAATACACGGATTTAATATAAGTGGTGTTTTCTTACAATCACGAACCCGAAGTACATAACAATAATATGAAGAATATCATTCTGCCAGACAGTTCGCAAAAAAGAACGATTGGACCGACATATCACTTCCATCGTGATTACTAGGTGGTAGAATTTAGTAAAAGGCTCGCCCGGGTTATGTACCACCGAATTTATTATTTCTATCGCAATAGCGTTAATGCTCGTCACTGTCGTGTTCCGGTTTGGAAACTAAGGTAGTCTATAGAATGCATGAGGCACACCATCCCACTACACGAATAGCAATGCGCTATTTATATCTTTGGTGTTTAAAGACGATTGTTGTTAATTGTTTGATATCTTGTTTAATATCTTATGATATAAAAAATATTTTGGTATTAGAATTATATGTTGACTATGCTATATAACTTATTTACAGATATAAGTTACAATTTATTTTAAACTAGCTGTACTCGCGACTTCTTCCGCATGGAAAAATTTCTAAAATAAAAGTCCCGGGGTTTTACCCGCATAGTTTCCTTTCCCTTGGGATTTTCGAGATAAAAACTATCCTATGTCTTTTCTCGGGACTCAAACTATCTTTGTACCAAATTTCATCCAAATCGGTTCAGTGGTTTAAGTGTGAAGACACAGAGTTACTTTCGCATTTATAATATTAGTGTGGATTACCTAGGTATCAACTTGAGAAACATGTCAAGCAGGTAATACTTACCAAGTAATACGGACTACGCTTCAGAAATATTATCTATAAATAACGGCTTTTTTTTCAATTTTCAGATATAGATGAAGACAACCAAATTTCTGCAAAGGATATAAGTGAAATCTTGGACCGATTAACTTGGGACCCGAATAATCGACTTAATTATTTCGATAATGCTAACAAAACGCAGATAGCAAAAATCGTATGTATAATCTTTTATTAGATTTTTTCTCGTGTTCCTAGCTTCCTTTGACGAACAGACCATGTGACATTCTGTCAGGCAGTTCGTAAAAAGCGAATGATTGGCCTAACATGCCGTTTCCATTGTGACTACTAGGTGGCAGATTTTTGCAACGTCTTGTTCGTTTTTGGTACCACCCAAGGATTTATAATGTTATAATATTGATATGTTTGCATCGTCGTGATTGGTTATGAATGATATTATGACGTTGTCTTCTAGCGGTAGTTGACGAACCAATCACGAAACACCATGAAACGCGGCGAACCAATTCGAAACAGCAAATATATCGATATTATAACGTTTTAAATCATTGGTACCACCGCCTTAGTTAGTTCTGTCGCAATAGCGTCAGTGTTTATCTATGTCGTGTTTTGATTTGGAGGGTAAGGCAACCAATATGCATATGGCTTTACTATCCCGCCATACAATACCACCGACACATTTGGTTAGAGCGTGTCGGCCTTAGACAAGGTTGCTGTTTCGAATCCATTTTTCGTTGTCAAGTTTTTAATAATTATTTATTACTAGCTGTGCCCACGACTTTGTCCGCGTGGGATTTAAAAAAAGGTAGCCTAAATATTTTTAGTGATAGTTTTTTTAACATAATTTCCAGATTCCAGTACTTAATCTAATCCGCTCTTTTTTTTAAAGAACTGCATACTGAATAGCAACAAAATCGGTTTATCCGTCGGGAACTATCATTACGAAAAATTAAAAAAAATGTGTTTTTTCGACATATCTTCGAGATTTTTTAACCAGTAATTTTTCAATTATTTTAGTACTTAAAAACTACGTCAAATGCATTTTCAACAATTGAAATCAAATCAAGTTTTCAAAAGTTACAGCTTTTCAATTAGGTAATAATATTTTATTGCTTGCAGCAAACCTGTTTAATATTTTTTAAATAATTTTCAGGCTAATGTATCGATTGATTTAAAAATTTAATCACATTTTCGCTCTAAAGAACTGCGTTAAATACCGTAAATTGGATCAAAATCGGCCCATTTATTTGGTATTTGTCAATGAAAAAGAAAAGATTTTGACATTACTTTGACATTTTCCAACCCATAGATTATGTAGCTAAGAAAATATTTTACAGCTCAAAAGTTGCGTTGAATGCCATTCGAAAGATCAAAAACGATCAGCGTTTCCAAACTATACAGCTTTTCAAAAATTAAACTACTGTCATTTTTAACAAAATTTAGATTTTTTAACTCTGAAAAAATGTATAAGCATAGATTTTTGTTCTTTGGAGCTTAAAATACCTCAATTTCACGGAAAATTTCCGGATGGCCTGCAGGGTCAACCGGTTTACATATCTATTATTATATTATATATTATTATTATACATAAAATAAAATCTTAGGAAAGTCAAAACTGTACATTGAATATTTTTTTAAAAGAATACTTGGGGCGTGATCTACAATCGATATCGAAGCCAAAAATATAGTTTTTAAAATTTTTGTCTGTTTGTCTGTTTATCTGTTTGTCTGTATGTATGTCCGGGGTAAACTCAAAAAGTACTGCATGGATTTACTTCAAATTTTGCATGAATATTACTAACAGATTGGGTCAACATATAGGCTACATATTATCACGCTATCACCTACGGGGGAGGGGCAGTACGGAGTAAACGAAGTCCGCGCGGACGAAGTCGCAGGCAACAGCTAGTTTTATTATATAATAAGATAGCAAACAAGCAGATGGCTCTCGTGATGGAAAGATAAACCATCGCCCATAGACGCCAAAGATGTTAATGATGCGTTACTATTCGTGACAATGCCACATGCATAAGTTAGTAAAAATACCTACGTCAAAACTCTTTGGAAATACCTTCAGAGGAAGATTGTTTTGTTGTTAATAATTTTAATTATTTTGCCGTTTTCAGATACTTGAAGAAACAAATTTAGACAAAAGTGGATCCCTAGGACATAATGAATTTAAGTTTATCGTATCCAGAATCCCCGAATTTGCAAATTCGTTTTATTTCAGACTTTAATATTATTACAAGAAATGTGAAGTTAAAACTAAAATTACCAAAAATAAGGTTTCAGATAATTAAAGCGATTAAACTTTGTCGAGTTTAAACTTTATGGAAATCTTAAAAAAAGGATATTTAGTAAATAAATAAATATGGCTGTACAAAAAAATACGATTTTTCTTAGCCCAAAATATTAATTCTAACAGTCAATGAATAATCATATTTAGCATTATTAAGTTCAATTTTTAATTAGGATAAAAATATAAAATTATATATATATATATATATATATATATATATATATATATATATATATATATATATATATATATATATATATATATATATATATATATATATATATATATATATATATATATATATATATATATATATGTATATATATATATGTATATATATCAGATTTATCATGCTTCCCCAATTCATTACTCTCTCCATACAAAAGAAGACTTGTGACATCACCGTCAGACAGGAGCAATCTAATCGGGTGCAGTCAAACCTAAATTAGTTCTTACTTCAAAAGCACATCAATATTATATAATATTACTAGCGACCTGCCCGCGGTTTCACCCGCGCAGCTTTTGTTCCCGTGGGAATATCGGAAAGGTTTATACACTTAAACCTTCCTCAAGAATCATTCCTATCTATTAAAAATCCTATCCTATCTATTAAAAAAAAAACCGCATCAAAATCCGTTGCGTAGTTTTAAAGATTTAAGCATATATAGGGACATAAGGACATACGGACAGACAGAGAAAGCGACTTTGTTTTATACTATGTAATGATAAATGCGAAAGTTTGAATGTTTGGCTGTTTGTTACTCAATCACGCAAAAACTACTGAACGGTTTTGAGTGGAATTTGGCACACTGATAGATGGCCTGGAATAGCACATAAGCTACTTTTTATCCAGGAAAAATTAGATGACCCCGCGAGATTCGCCAAAAAAATTTATGATGCAGCGGGCTGCGCGCGCTAGTTAACATATAAAATTGAACACAAACTTGTTTCAAATCGTATAATTGGCATGTTACATATTAATGAGGCATAAATTCATTGATTGGCAAACTGGAAATTATCTGATGAAAGCCTTGCAAGTGGCTTTATTGTATCTTCCAGCGAGCGTGCGGTCAGGCAATGCAGGTATACCGCTGGTGCGACCTGTATTGTGGGGCAGGACAACCGGCTGCTTATACTTCACGTGAAACATCGGGTAAGATAAGTAGGTTCTGAAATTTTTTTACTTTATGTTAGCGTATGGTAAAACTATTATTTTTTGGTAGAATACAATGCATTTATACGATTTTAAAATGAAATTAATCGCGTGAAAAAACCTCTGAAATAAAAACCCGCATAATTCCCGTTCCCGTGGATATATATCTTCTATCAAGAGCTCATAGTAGTAGGACCTCATGCCTACCAGTGTTGGCAGACCCGTAAAAAATTATTATTGTATCAGGGCCGTAAAATTATTGTACATTTCAAAAATTAGATTTAATTGTCGTCTGAAAGGTTTAGAAGAGAATCACTGAAGTAATTTTATTTAGATGATATTCCGGCAATTATTAAACAAAAAAAAATGCAATTTTTAAATTTTTTTAGTATCTAATAATAATTGAGAACTTACTTTGTTATTAGTATGGCGGGAATTTTAACTCAAATATTTCAATAATTACTATTTTGTTTCAATAATTTCAAATTTCAATAATTGCTATCGTTCAAAATTATTTTATGTTTTGTCAATATTGTTCGCTTAGGATTGAGGATTAAAAAATTCATGAGATTATGGTACATGTACAATAATTATAGTAGGTACGTCTGCTGACACTGATGTAAATAAAATAATATTTCTATACTCTTTGCACTAATGCCTACCCAGGCCGGTTTCATTTGACTGATAATGTCAAAATTAACAGATTATAAAGTACTTACGCTGACATTTCTTCGGGACATTGCCACATGTAGTCTGGCTCCTTAAAATATAATAGTGGGTGGTAGGCCTTTGGATATCCTCTATAGAAATCGCGTTGCTTCTGGCAAGCCTAATGTTTTACATTATATTATTATTTAATCTATTTATTAGCAAGCCTATGCTTTTAAATAACTTTTAAAGCAGTAAAACTGCAGCAACTCACTTCCTATTTGCTTGATCTCCGCAACTCTGAATCAGACCTTTACTAAAATAAATATAATACCCTCTCAAACAAAAAATATTTTTAAAATAAATTCTGAGATAACTTAAACATTACAAAAAAACATACAGCTGTATTGATAATCTCCTACTTATGGGAAGTCGGTGAATAGACCTGGGCCATGATTAAAAAATTAACTTGTACGGAATATATCTTTAAACTAATGTGGTTACTTATCCACCTTTTGGTCGTACTTAAATATAAAACTTACTAAACTATAAAAAGTTAAATATAAGTAAAAAATGATGTGGTGTCGCGGGACACCAGGTAGGAACGAACTTCCTTCGGCTAAACGGCACTACTCGCTTGTGTACGCGACTGTCGCGCCTGCGCAGTGCGCACGTCTCATTTAACGCTTTTATTCCACGCATTTTTCTTACGGTTTTACTATCACATTTTTTTCAGTTCGGTCGCGCAGCAAAATCCCTATCCCCTCCAAGCCTGCCGTAAGGAACTTCGTTCCAAAAAAACAAAACTACTTAACCATTAAAAACAAAACTACTTAACCATTAAAAAAATCAGTGAAGTGCAAGTTGGTCTGACATACTGAGGGTTCCGTACAAACTTGTAGGTAACCTTAGCTACACATTTTCATGATTCTAATTCAACGGTAAGTATAAGTACCATATAGTTTTGGTTCCCTTGTGAAATAGCAATATATGCGACATAAACGGCCATATCTTTTGATCTCATATTTTCGAAATATAACAATTTACAGATTTCGGATTTTTTCCTTTACATGTAATAATATATTTATTTTCCAAAATATAATTACATCGAGTAAAATATGCTATAAGACATTATGCCAAATTTCGTAATTCTAGGTCAATGGGAAATACCCTATAGGGTTCGATTCGCTTTTGAAATCGCAAAATATGCGACATAAATGGTTGTATCTTTTGAACGCAGACTTACAAGTTTTTTTTGGAGCTGAGAGGGATGGTAGTATTTATTATAAATTTAAACTTAATACTTTTACGCGTTCTTGAGAAAAAGGGTCTTGACAGACTGACAAGACGTGATTCTATAAGGGTTCCGTTTTATCCTTAACCCTAAAAATAAAAACCGGCCAAGTGCGAATCATACTCACGCATGAAGGGTTTCGTGCCATCATATAAAAAAAAAACGAAAAAAAAATACGTTTATTGTACGGGGGGATCCCACTCTCTTGACATTTTTAGTATTTGTTTGTTGTTATAGCGGCATATGAAATACATAATTTGTGAAAATTTCAGCTTTTTTAGCTATTCCGGTTTATGAGATACAGCTTGGTGACAGACAGACGCACAGACAGAGAACGGCGGCTTAGTAATAGGGTCCTGCTTACCTTTAAGGTACGAAACCAATTGTCACGAATGTTTGACCGTGCATCACTTCAAAGCGGCTTTTCCATTTTAGATGTTTCGATGTTTATTACTTAATCATGCAAAACGGCTGGACTGATTTGGGTGAAATTCTGCACTTAGGTTATCTCATCTACCTTGAGTGGCAGGTGGAATTCTTCAAAAACTTTTATAATGCAGCGGGCTGCAGGGTTCAGCTAGTTTAATAGTACATTGTTGTAAAGACCGCGAAATAGGCAATTAGCTACAGGTCGAGTATAAATACCTATCTTGTGCTTTTCTCAAAAAAATGCAAGGAATTTTGTATGTAATACATTTGATTTATCTATTTTTGTTTTAACTTCACTGAAAGCAGTTTTCCCTATTGTTAATTTAGCTTGCAATCTTAGATGGTCTGGCTGGTGGACTGCAGTCAATATCCATTTCACTTCAGAACCGTCGGAACTAATTTTAATTATTTTTAATATTAAAATAAGAGTATCGGGATGAACTCCTTGCTTTACCGCTATTTTTTTTTCTCCGAGTGTGCTGAAAGGTAAAATTTGTGGCTATACAGCCACATGAATGCAACTTGTACCAAAATAAAAGAGTTCTTAATTCAAATTACAACGCAGCACCTTTTCATACAATGCCGGCGCGTTTCTTGTACGCTCGTATTTTTCTGTACGGTGCCTCTGTACATAAATACGATACTTCGCGTGCTCTTTATTCATACGTAATAACACTATTTCCACGAATGTTTGAGAATAGTAATTTAAATATTCTTGTCTAAGCATCAGAAAAAATAAACCTATTCATAATAAAGAAACCTATACAGTACTTTTAAGTAGATATTTCAATTGTGGTATAGGTAATAATTAAGTTTTATTCCACCAAATATACAAGATACTAACTTCATAGAACGCATCAATTTCATCTTGTCTGGCATTATCAATAAATAAACTATCCATTATTTGTGTTTGAAAAAGAACATGAAAGAGTAGATCCTTACTACTAAATTTTAACTTTGTAATAACTATTAACAAATTTAACTATTGTCAGGGCCATAACGACATAATTTTATTCATAGACTATGAAATTGTCAAAATTTATTTGACATGAGTTAAGTATGTTTCCACATGGAACTATTGTTTCCATGCATATATGGTTTCTCCAAAGAGTATACAATCACTACGTTTTAGGTTACTATATCGGACCCAGAAAGTAAGCCAAGAGAATTAAATTGCAACCGGTGTTAAGAAACCTATGCGATCGGTGTGTGTTAGCATAACTACTAAATTAGAAATCTAAGTTAGTCAGAATTCTGTGCTAAGTTTTTGGCAGGACACTATAAAGGTACTTAAAAATAGTTCAACGCCGCCATTTTACTTTGTAAGTCAAGGCGCCATTGTTTATCTATATTAATTTTCTCTTTCGCCATTGTATAATTTTGACACTTCTAACCTCTGAATAAGGAAACCAATGGAAATGTTACAATGTCATATATATTACTACTTAGATATTTAATAGTTTAGAAGACGAAATAATAAACATAATGGCATCTTTGTCTAACGTATGCAATGAAAACAAGCCATTTCTATACGCTTACGCTTTGCTTTGTTGGCAACATTTTAAGTGACATAACTGACCACCACTACTACAACTACTACGACTACTGAAAGTGGAGTTTTAGTATTAGGGTCCCGTTTTACCCCTTGGGTAGGAAATCTTAAAAACTCATTTTGACCAAGACAATGTCAACGTAGACTTTAATACGAATTTAATAAGCTTCATGGGTAGTTTTATCGATACTATTTATGTTCTATGGTATATTCTATAATATGTTATATACAAAATCACAGAACAATAATATACTTCTGATGGAGTGTCGCTAGGAGATTATTGTTCAATAGTGTTCTTTATTTTCCCGATGACAGTTCTAATTTGATAGTTGTAGTGTTGTGACTAAATAAGTAATGATATCGATCGCATATATTACTAGCTGTTGCCAGCGACTTCGTCCGCGCGGACTTCGTTTACTCCGCACAGCACCTCCCCGCTAGGTGATAGCGTGATAATATGTAGCCTATATGTTGATCCGACCTGTTAGTAATATTCATGCAAAATTTGATGTAAATCCATGCAGTACTTTTTGAGTTTACCCCGGACATACATACAGACAAACAGATAAACAAACAGACAAACAATCAAAAATTCTAAAAACTATATTTTTGGCTTCGATATCGATTGTAGATCACGCCCCAAGTATTCTTTTAAAAAAATATTCAATGTACAGTTTTGACTTTCTTACGATTTTATTACATATGTATAGATTATATTTTGAACAAAGACAAATTCAAAACATTCAAATAAATTTTTTCGAGGTGGGAACCAAGGAAGTTATATTCTACCCGGAATGCTTACGCGTACTTCAAAATCGTTCCGAAGAGTACCACGACATGAGTGGAGTGTGTCTCTTTCTACTAAATAAAGCGCCAATCGCCATATATAAGTGTGGCCATGCGTAGTTTGCAAATTACTACTAAGTAATTCTACTAATTTGAGAAACAGTTTTTACATTGCTTAAGTAGTTACTTAATAATTAAAATAAGCACATTTTAGAACTCATTATGTTAATTACAATACATTTAATGCTAATTTATTTATCGACGTGTATGAATAAAAAGGATTTAACGATTACCGAATATATAAAATCTACCATTTAGATAGTTTTATTTACACTGGCAATTGCAAGAAAGGGACAACATCCACTCTTGTCGTTGTCTTGCTCAGAACGTTTTTCCCCTCTGTTAAGTAAGAAACAAATGTCAACTTTATTTGTTACGAAATAAAGTACATTTTTATTTTTCAAATATTGCTTCGTAGTAATTCCAGTTAACGTATATAAGTTCCTTGGTGGGAACATTCAATGGCTCAGCGCCATTTTGTGTTTGTTTTAATCTGTCACTCGCAACAACACGGCCATGCTTCTTTCTGTTCGCAGCACAGAACGCTTATAATATACTCTCTACGAGAGAATATAAGTGTTCTGTGCTTCTCTATGGTTCGCAGAGTTTTTTCACATTATCCATACGTTACGTTGCGTATTTTCAATTTTGTGTTCCTCCGTGTCGATTGCTGCCCAGCTGTCAAATTCAAAATGGAAGGATCTGTTCTTAAAAGGCAGGCGAGAGAACTGGTGATTAAGGTTCATAATTACTTTAATGCAGAGTATCGTTTATACCACTGTCGCAATTACGAGAGCGTGTTGCGGCCGCATTAGGTATAAGTGGACCTACTGTTTCAAAAATTACTGTCGATATTTTTTAGATTTGTCTTGACATTTTGTAAATTGTTATGTAGATAGCTTTTTTTTATATCATAAGATAGCAAACAAGCCGATGGGTCTCCTGATGGAAAGAGTCAACCATCGCTTATAGACACCAAAGATGTTAATGGTGCGTTGCTATATTGTGGCGAGGTCTGATGCCACATG
This sequence comes from Apodemia mormo, assembly GCA_036924255.1. Lineage (NCBI taxonomy): Eukaryota > Metazoa > Arthropoda > Insecta > Lepidoptera > Riodinidae > Apodemia > Apodemia mormo. The sequence continues at coordinate 11,121,497 of JAUPFN010000019.1, read as the reverse complement.
CATAAGTTTACCAGCTACCTTACCCTCCAAACCGGAACACGACAGTGATTAGCACTAACGCTATTGCGTTATATTGCGTATTGCGCATTTGCTTGGCCGCTTTTTAGTGGTAAGTTTTTTGTACCTATTGTGTTACAAAAACAATACAAAAGCGCAAAGAGTATACAATACTACGTAAGACAAAAGCGTTTTACAAAGCAATTCGCAGCATAGGTGCTATAAAGTATAAATTCAAAAACGTTTGAATTCCCAAAATGATTGCAATTACTTCACAGTTTGGTCGCGACGATTTATTTTAAATCCACATAAATCAGCCTATTCTTCACGCTTTATAAATACCAAATAAATACTTACTTCATAAAATTGATCTATTTCTGCCTGTCTTATAAGGTCGACGAAGTAGTTATATTTTACCATATTAGGTATGATAAATAAATATATAATTAAAATGTCAAATATTTAAACAACAAATTTAGTTGACAATAAATAATATTAAAAAAAACAAAGCAAGACCATAGATAGGTACAAAGAGTATACAATACTACGTAAAAGATAGGTATTTAACTTAGATTAACAACTATCTTACGAAATATTGTATATATACTCTTTGCTACCTACATTCCTACTACTGTCTACTACTAATATGAAACAATTAAAAAAAAAGTGTGATTTCTTCACGAGTTATGGCGGACTTAGTACAGCTTTTCCCCGTGTTGGTCCTGGGCTCCTTTGAAGAATAGGCCAACTGCCGTTCTGCCAGGTAGGTCGTAAAAGGCGACCAATTGACTCCGCAGGTCACTTTTCACTTTCCGCCAAGTCGTGTCACGATGGTGACACGACTCGGCGGAACACGACAGTGACAAGCACTGCCGCTATTGCGACAGGAGTAAGTAAGGCGGTGGTACTAGACCCGGGCGAGACAATGCAGATCTCTACCACCTAGTAGTCACGATGATAGTGACTCGCATAGCCAATCGGTCGCCTTTTACGACCTGCCTGGCAGAACGGCAGTTGGCCTATTCTTCTAAGGAGCCCGGGATGAACACGGGGACTTTTAACGTGTTGTCCGATGCGACCGAACACGACACGATTTTTACTGTCGTTTTGTGGTTGTGATGGTTAGGTAGCAATAAACAGGAAAAATAGTAAGTATAACCTTAAATTATAATTCCTTATTTTAATTAAAATAAAGTATTATTTCCACAGGCCTGCCAGATGCAAAGAGATTTTTATAGAGGCTACCCCAAAAAGTAACACCCCTTGACCTACTTCAGAGAACCCCAATATACCTTTCAGTGTCTTGAGGGGATGTCTGTGTGAGTTTATTAATTCTATCCTCTCCAATTTATAATTACTTTCTCTTAAAGCAACAAACATTTTAATACATTTTAATACATTTTTATTTTTAATACATTTAAATTTTACAAAAATAGCCAATCAGTCTCCTTTTACGACCTGCTGAAAACTGCAGTTGCTCTATTCTTCAAAGGAGCCCGAACAATCACGGGGACAATAAGAGAGTTTTGGTGTGATTGAGAAACAAACATCCATTCATCCATACATCCAAGCATCCTAACTTTCGCATTTATAATATTAATATAGATTAGCTGACCAGCGCAGCTTCGTCAGCGAGTAGGTTAACATGTCGATAAAGTTTTTCATACTAACTTTTATCTCTGATTTCAGCCCTTTATGTGTTGATTTTTTAAGAAACGGTAGCCTATGTGTGTATTGTATATCTATTATTATATACAATCATATTCCTGATAGTCTTAAATCATTACCTATAAATAAATTTCGCAAAAAGTTGTTTGATTTACTGTTAGATAAAACTTATTATGATATTAAAGAATTTTTAGTCGATAAAATTAAATATTAATGGATAGAAATATAAGTTTGTTGAATTGTCCTTAAAAAAATTCAATGTACCTGGTAAAATTTTGTAAATAGTGAACATTTTGTAAATTATAAAAAATTTAATGGCACAAAATATGAAACTTGTAATTATAATAAATAATAGTTTAAAAAAACTAAAAAACACGCTTTTTATAGAAAACCGAACTAAAAAATAGAAAATAAATTTTAATAAATTTAAATTAAGAATAGTATTAAAAATTTCAATAATTATAAATTAATAATAGTGTGAATAAAAAAAATAATTTTATTTAAAAAAAAGCGTGGGGTGCATGGTGTCAATAGTTATAAATATTTAATTGATACATATGAGTAGAGTGATTATCATTTCGGTAATATCTTAAAAAGCACCCCACGCTTTTTTTTAAATAATTTTTTTTTATTCACACTATTATTAATTTATAATTATTGAAATTTTTAACACTATTCTTAATTTAAATTTATTAAAATTTATTTTCTATTTTTTAGTTCGGTTTTCTATAAAAAGCGGGTTTTTTAGTTTTTTTAAACTATTATTTATTTTCTACTTTTTAGTTTGGTTTATTTATAATAGCTTGTTTTTTTAATTTTAAACTATTGCACGACTCATGATGCGAAGCATCAGAGAGTGCTTTACGATCGAAATTTTTTTTTCATATATACATATCTTCCAGATACGCCAGATCCCTTACGGGGTAGGCAGAGAGAACCGAGTGCCATACATCACGATCCTTGTAGGCTTGTCTCGCTTCCTCCACATTCATCACTCTTTTCATACACACACGCCGGTTGCGAAGAGTCTTGATACCACCTTCGGAAATTTTTTTCGCCTTATTTTGGCAACTATTTTTAGTATTATAGCCTTGTTAGTTAACCGAATCAAGATATTTTGCATACTATTGTCGAGATAATTTAATGGAGATTAATTCTATACTTGCTAAAAATTAATTTAGTGCGATAGAAATGGAAAAAAATATCAAAATAGGTCAAAAAATTTTCCTGTCCGTCATGTATGAAACTCCGGAAACAGTGTAACTTATGAAAAAATCAATTATTTGAGTTATTTTTTTTAATTCTAATCGGCAATTGTAGATCATCGAATGCGAATGGCTAATAAATTCAGTGTCGTTTAATTACAATTAATAAAAAACGAAAACTACAAGACTATATCTATATATATCCATGTAAAATTAACATGGATGGTGATATATCTATATCTATAAATATTATGCACATTTATTTTGTTTCTTTTTGTTTTTTTACTCAGTCAATTAAACTCAGTCACAGAGACGGTGGCGGACTCTTCGTGGCTCGTGAAATCTAAGTTATATGCGCAGACACTGTTGCAAACTCTAATGCGCATACCTAGTCGAGTGCTGCGGTAGAAGCACGGAACTACTTACACGCTTATAGACATATGTATGTGTGTGTGTGTGTGTGTGTGTAAGTGTGCAAGGCGTTCCTGTCGTACTCCCATACAGGATAATACGACGGGGCCAGATATGGGCCATGCTTGGCGCAATGCTATCTCTGGCCCATGCTTGTAAACCCGCTTTGGCCCAGCCTTGGTAGAAGTAGACTCGGTAAGATCCATGAGCGTCTAGCGAATGAGTCTTTTGAGCAGAGAGCTATTAGAGTTGATCTCATTATTGAGCGAACTAGCGAACTAGCGACTAGCGACTACGAGAAAACTACTAGCGAACGAGTCTGTCGAGCAGAAGGCTCATAGAATTGGTCTCATTGAGGAGAGTTTAGCTAAGGAGTCCGCCGAGCAGAGAGCTCGTGGATTAGTAGTGATACGAAACCGTACAGCAATCGAGTCTGCTCAGCCACGTGAGAACCGCCTAGCGGTAGCGCGTCAGCGGGTCTAGCCAAGTGGCATAAACGCTCGGAGAATAGAAAGATAAATGTATGGATTTGACATAAGCATAATCGAACGCTTACGTCAAGTCCGTACATTTATCTTTCTATTCTCCTAGCGTTTATGCCACTTGTCTAGACCCGCAGACGTCACAAAGACTTCGTTCAATTATTGAGCGTAATTTTATAACCACCATAAATCAATATGCTAAAGTACCATGTACAATCTGTAAGAAATTATTATATCCAAAACAACAGACGTCATTAGTTAAAGCACGTTTTGATTTTTTTTTTGCTCGACTACCATAAAAAAAAGAAAAGTTCCTTCTCAGGCCTACTGGAACAACATGGAAGTTATATCTTTAACTCTTGAACTGACCGACTTGACCGACGTAGAACAAAGACTTTTGTTAAGAGTAGTTCCTTTTATAACTAGTTTCCACCCGCACCGCGTTTGACCTCGTCAACACGAATCAAATGAGCCCAAACTCGATAGAGTTGTGTTATTTAATTGCTGAGCTCCTATGGTCACCTTCTGGCTTCATCATCGAACCCTGCAGGATCCTAGTTAGCACCAAGCACCAAAGTGCTCGTCAACACTAATTAAATGAGCCCAAATTCGATAGAGTTGTGTCATTTAATTGTTGAGCTCCTATGACCATCTTCTAGCTACATCATCGGACCCTGCAGGACCTTAGTCACCACCAAGCACCAAAGTGCTCGTCAACATGAATCAAATGAGTCCAAACTCAATAGTCTTGTTATTAACCGATTTTTAACCATTTAATTATTAAGTTCATGTGGTCACCTTCCGATTTAGATTCATCAGATCAGCTCCATGTCATAATAAGGTTTCATTGTCATTCAATTAACATACGTATACAAAATTTCAGCTCAATCGGTAACCGGGATGTGGATCAAATTTACTTGCGAGATTTGATTTCAGACATCGAGATAGGTACAATAAATAAAAAAATGCTCATAAAACAAAAACTACTGGGCCTACCTGAATCAAATTTTTATGAGACCAATTCGAAACTATTCCACATCAAACAAAAAAAGAATCAGGTAATTCGGTTCAGAAACCTCGGTGAAATCGCTGTACATTCATAAAAAAATATACCAGCCGAATTGAGAACCTCCTCCTTTTTTTGAAGTCGGTTAAAAATGAAATAATTTTATCAAATTAGTGTATTGTCATCGGTCCTCGATAAATCTACAAAGTTTGAACGAAATCTGGCCGTTTAAAGTGTGTCAAAATCGCGCCCAAAGAAGTCGGTTACAAACAAACATACAAACATACAGGTGAAGCTAATATAATTCGTGTAATAATAAATAATAAAAAAGCGTGTAAAAATAACTTTTGTTATATGAAATCATCATTGTACATTTATAACAAGTACATAAAATAGAGAAAAAAGACCAGCCCGCTGAGTTTCATCCGCCGGATCTTCTCAGTGTGTGGCCGCGTACCGATCCGGTAGTAATTTTAAATAATCGAAAGAATGTTTTAAAAAATGTAATATTATATAAAGATATTTTTTTTTAAATATCTGCACACCGTATAATGGTAGAATATGTTGGTAACTTATTTTTAACAACTTGTAACATCCATATTCTTGCAAATAAATATTTTCTTTCTTTCTTTCTTTCTTTCTATGCTTAACCTTGAATCCTTTATGTCAAATTTCATCAAAATCTATTTAGCGGTTAGCCAAACAAAAACAGACGGATTTTCGCATATATAATACTAGGTGCACCACCGTGCAGCCCGCAGCGTTATAAAAGGTTTTAGTGAATCCCGCGGGAACAACTCATTTTTCCGGGATAAAAAGTATTCAATGTGCTATTCTAGGTCATCATTTACCTGTGTGCCAAATTACACCCAAATCCATAATTTTGGCGTTGTTGAGAATCCAACCTAACATACAATCTTTCGCATTTATCATACTAATTGCACCGTACAGCCCGCTGCATTATAAAGGTTTTTGGTGAATCCAGGGGCGGCGCAAGATCATAAATGTGGGCACTGGGCAAAATACATTTTCCGAGCAGAGGCTCGGAACGCAAGTTCGGGGAATACCCTATTTTAGACAGGCGCGGCGGACGACGGTAACGCGCAGCGGGGATTCCTCGCGAGCGATAGCGACGCACTTTTCGTCGCGTTCATATGCTTTTGAGTAATACATAAATCTCCGTGGGGCGAGGCCCCCCGAACCGCGAGGCCGTGGGCTGTGGCCCACGTCGCCCACGCCTTACGCCGCCTCTGGGTGAATCCCAGGGGGACAATATTTTTTCCGGGATAAAAAGTAGCCTTTGTGCTATTTCTGGTCATCATTTACCTGTGTGCAAAACTTCATTCAAATCGATTTAGTGGTTTTGACGTGACTGAGTAAAAAACATCCAAACTTGCGCATTTGTATTATTAGTATACACTAGCTGAGTCCGCGACTTCGAAAGCGGTTATTTTAATATTACAAACAGACACTCCAATTTTATTTATTTGTATAGATTATATAATAAAGATTAGCATGAATAAGAACGCAGATGTTTTAAGTTTGTACTTACCTCTTTAAAGTTCTTAAGTTAATGTTAAGTTAATGTTAATACAGTAATGGGTACCCCTTCGGAAATAATATATCTGTTTGTTTCATTAAGAATTTTTGCGATGATAAAAACTACGGTTATGAACTGTTGTGTAGTTTCACCCTTCTATTTAAATATTATAATATGGTGTAATAATTTGATACAGGGTCTATTTGGGCTTCCCTTCGTACCACGTGCGGTACAAGCAACCAGCCATTTTGCCATCTTCAACTGGTCGGACTTCTGGAATTCCTCCACTGCCTGAGCGTTCCTTAGCAGCTCGCTACAATAAAGCTCCTTGTAAAGCTTTTGTTCGGTAGAAAATCATTGTAAATTTATTTTTAAATACCAAAAAGGTATGTGGCACTAATAAATGTTACTTTAGTACATTATATATTGTTATTGATGTATCGTAAGCAATTTCTTTTCAACCGACGACAAAACATAGGTTATCAGTTTGTAATGTACTTATGCATCATGCATTTAATATTATTGTAGAAAGCGTCCAAGCCCATGTGCTAAATTTCATAAGTGTATGTATGTCTGTCCACAAATTCCTCGGGAACTAAAATCCATATGGAGATCATTCTTTTTGATTTACATTGGGCATAATCCAACTTAGAGAACAGTTTAGTTTCATCAAAATCGGTTCATTCAGTAGTTTTTGAGACATAGATATCGTTGAAAAATACATGTTGAGATTTGGGAGACGGTTTCATTTTTAAATTACTTTAATTTTTATTGACAATTTAAACTAAGTAAAATTGCAATAATCGACTTCCAATCATCTGTATCTCAGAAATATTGGATTAAATCTTCACCAAGTTTATACGGGCAAATGGAAAGTAGATATAAGTCTTTATTATAATAGTCTAAGATCCCACTATAGGACGACCTTCACCGAATTGGTTAATGAGTAAAGTATTTTATATCCAATTAAATATATCAATAAATATGTTGCAAATGGATTGACCAAAAAATTTCAGCCCAAAATATGACTAATTAACATTTATTACCAAATTGTTGTTCTGTTCCAACTGAAAATGCTGTTCCAAGTGAAACAGCACCAAGGCTTCTTTAAAACGATAATTTTAAGGCCTTGAAAAGTTTTTTAGGTCTGGTCTGATTCACTAGTATCGATTTACCTGTTTATTCCTGCCTATTCAAGAGCAAGGGCGGATCCACGGAGGAGGCATGAGGGTCATGACCCCCCCCCCCCCCCCGGGTTATGGGTCTAGGTATGGATATATTAGGATTAGAGCCTATCTTGACTAAACCTCAAATATATGACCCTCCCTGAACCGAAGACTGGATCGGCCCTTGTGTACGTGATCCCCCCCCACACCTCCTCAATACAAGGCTGGGTCCGCCCTTGTTTAATAGTTGTGACAAAAAAATAGTCAACCTATCATTTGCATATTCTATAGGTTTCATATTTTCGATTGGCACGGAATTTGTTTATTAACCAAACCAGTGCAATATATGTATTGAAAATATATTTAATTAGATATAAAATACTTTTTATCCTTTCACCAGCTCGGTGAAGGTCGTTTTGTAGTGGGATCCTATACTATAAGACTTATACATACTTCTCATTTGGCCCATTTGGTTATACCAAACAAACAAAAATTCCATTTGGTTAATAAATGAGCGAGTTCTGATGTAGCAAACATAAAATATACAAATTGTATTGTTGTAATTTATATTGTGTAATTGTAAATTGTAGTATTGTAATCAATTATGAGAAAATAGAAAAAAGACGAGCTCGCTGAATTACTTCCGCTGGATCTTCTCAGTGTGTGGCCGCTTTCCGACTCAATTGTAATTGTAAATTATGTCGACTCTAAGGTTTATTTGAATAAAGCATTTTTTGAGTTTAAAGCGAATTGACATCCTTCTTATTTTTGGAAAGGATTACTATATCCGGAGATAAGGAGTAATAGTTGGTCTATGCTATATCCCACACTTTATCATCGGCACTCTGCGTCAATGTGAATTGTGAGCTGACCCTTAAGGTAACATTCGGTTTGTAGTGACCGCAACGTTCGACGGCGACTTGCGACAGCAGCCTGCGACCGCGACTCGCTGCTTTGTATGAATTTATATTATAACGGATGCAAGCGACCGCTTCGCGCGATCGAGTTGGTCGTTGGTGTTACCCACCGACCGCGCGACTCGGCCACTCCGGTAGCAATGCCGTTGCGCGACGCAGTCAAGAAGCAAATATTTTTTTTACAAGATAACAAACAAGCAGATGGACCTCCTGATGGGTAAAGTCAACCATCGCCTATACACACTAAAGATGTGAATGGTGAATGCACCAATGGCATGCAATGGCAATCTTGAGGCGAGTCTAATGTAATCTTACCCTCCAAACCGAAACACAATAGTGACAAGCAGTGAAGCTATTGCGACAAGAATAAGTAAGGCGGTGGTTGGTACTAGACCCGTGCGGGACAATGCAGAACTCTACCTCCTCGTAGCCACGATGGTAGTGACTCGCATAGCTCATCGGTCGCCTTTTACGACCTGCCTGGCGGTACGGTAGTTGAGGTGACATAGTAGGCAAAGGGAGCCGGACCAACACGGGGAAGAATGGTCGCACTAAGCAATAGAAGATAAACTTGACCAATAAAAACTGCGCTAAGAAAGGCGTGGCGGTTGGTCATGGTCGCTGACAGCGCAATGCTACGGGTCGTCACCGACAGCCGACCAGAGTCGCAGGTTCACCTATCGCAATCACCGGCCGCCGCGCCGTGGTCGCCAACATTGGTATGGTATTTACAATGCTTATATTCTGTCTCTTTCATCATGTATTTCTACGAAGTAGTAGATGCGTCTTGCGACAGACAGATTTGTTGGCTTGCGAAATGAGAAGAGATTCTCATCGCCACTTTATCATTTTCAAAAACAGTTTGGTCCTGGCGAAAATCGAAAATCATGACTACACATTTGATAAGGACAGGAGTTTGAGCCTTTCACAGTATCTCGTCCAGGTCCCAGGAGCAATTAGCATCGAAAAAACAGCAAAATTGCCTCACGTTATTTATTGACATCCCCTCAATTGTAGATGTCACAATCAATAATCACTTTTATTATTTACGGATCAGACTTTGATTATTATGTAAAGGTACTTAATTAAATGCTTTTTTTAAAGGTTACAGAATCGAATACTACTTGAGGTAATATGCGTTAATTATGGTCATATTTAGATTGCATTATTTCTTGAGCTATATCTAATACCTTTAAACGAGCAATTCTTGTATATATGTAATTGGAATCTCGGAATCGGCTCCAACGATTTTCATGAAAGTTACAAATTAGGGGTTTTTCGGGTCAAGGAATCGATTTATCAAGGTTCCAGGTCCAAGAAAAGCTCGGTTCCCAAGATGTAAAAAGGGTATGTGAAAAACCGAGTAAAGCTCGGTCAACCAGGCACAGAAAAAAAAAATATATTCTATAGGAATCGATTTATCAAGGTTCAAGCTCCAAGAAAAGATCGGTTCCAAAAATATGTGAAAAACCGAGCAAAGCTCGGTCAACCAGATATTGTTGATTATAGGAGCTGGTGTTCGATACTTTGAAAATTTGGGATATTACTTATATTCAAAAATATTTTTATGATAGACTTGTAGTTCAGGGAACGATACTTACCTAAGCTATAAACACACACTAGTAAGAAGGACTACGTCGTTGATTTTAGTTATACCTTACTACCTACAACTTAAAAAAATTCTTTAACGATTTATCTTGTTGGTCCCTGTGTTGCTCCGGGGCTCCTTTGAAGAATAAGCCAACTGCTGTTCTGCCAGGCAGGTCGTAAAAGGCGACCGATTAGCTATACGAGTCACTATCATTGTGGCTACTAGGTGGTTGAGTTCTGCATTTCTGCATTGTCTGTTTGTCTGTTTGTCTGTTTATCTGTTTGTCTGTCTGTCCGTCCGTCCGTCCGTCCGTCCGTTCGTCCGTCCGTCCGTCCGTCCGTCCGTCCGTCCGTCCGTCCGTCGGTCGGTCGGTCGGTCGGTCGATCGGTCTGTCCGTCCGTCCGTCGGTCCGTCCGTCCATCTTTAAAGTTTAGATGAAAAAGGTTTCTTATCAAATGTTACATTTTTGCGAAGTATTAGATATACAAAAAATATCTGTAAACGGTTTACCCCGCAGGCCACTCCTGAAACTTCCCGCTAAATTAAAGTATATTTTTAAGCTCAAAGAAGTAAAAACTATTAGCATAGAGTTTTTAAAAACAAATATCTATTTTGTTAAAAATGACACTAAGTATTTTGGTTTTTAAAAAGCTGTATATTCTGGAAACTATGATCGATTTTGATCTTTCAAATGGCATTTTTGTAAGATCTAAAATATTGCTTTAGCTACATAATCGATAAGTTGAAAAATTTCGAAGCAATGTTAAAAAACATTTTTTTCAAAAATTTTCGTCACTGATAAATCCAAAAAATAAGTGTCTGTCTGTCTGTTTGTCTGTATGTATGTCCGGGGTGAACTCAAAAAGTACTGCATGAATTTACTTCAAATTTTGCATGAATATTACTAACAGGTCGGGTCAATATATAGGCTACATATAATCACGCTATCACCTAGCGGGGAGGTACTGTGCGGAGTAAACGAAGTTCACGCGGACGAAGTCGCTGGCAACAGCTAGTAATAAATACATCCCTTGTGGAAAAATTTCTCGGATAAAAGTAGGTAAATAACTTACAAAGTGAAAGTAACAGTTTATGAATGTTTATTTTTATTTAAAAAGTCGAAAAAAGTCTTACAAAGTCGGAAAAACTCTGAATTTGATATAAAAATTCGGAGTAATTCCAAAATTTCGGACTCTTCCAGAAGAGTTATTCAGTGTTAATAAATCTTTCTGCCGTGCAACGTTTATGGGTACTAAAAGAAATATATTAAAAGTTATTAATACTACGAAAGTGTAATAAAGGGGAAAAAAATATAACTAATACTTCCCCGGTTTTCCGTTTAAGAATTTGAAACTTTCTTCTTTGTTTAAAAAAAGGTTACCGTTACTGTCGATCAATATTATAAACTTTGTTTCTTCAATTTTTGATAATTATTATTAAAATCTATTATATCACAACGTTATTTGCCAATTTTTATTTTATTGTACTTTTATTACATAAATATATTTATAAATTAAGTAAAAATTAAAACAGCTGATCTAATTAGCTTTTGACAGGTTGAGTCAGTGTTGCCAGAGAAAAAGTCAATCTTTCGTCCTTAAGAGCATGTGTCAGAGGCCTAGTAGCATATCAAAGCAGTCAAGAATAACGACGTTAATAAGTCGGCGATTGCTAAACATCTACAGCTGTAGTCGGGCCGTAATCACTGGATGGAATTTCATAGGCCACGCGTATTTTCGACAGAACGCCATATTACATTCCACGGCTAGTGAAAGAAGCCATTGAAATCAAAAAACATCCAAATTTCAACCGGGAAGACGCACGTAGTACGTCTTTGATAAGTTTTCTTGGCACGTATTGATTTTTGAAAAGCTGTATATTTGGAAACGATGATCGATTTGATCTTTCAAATGGCATTCAACTCAATTTAAATATTGCTTTAGCTAAAAAATCGGTAGGTTCAAAAATTTCGAAGCAATGTCAAAAAAACATTTTCGTCTATGATAGATCCCAAACAAATTTACCGATTTTTATCCAATTAACGGTACTTGGCGCAGTTTTTAAAGGAGAAACGATGATAAGATTTTGAAGTCAATCGGTATATTAGCCTGAAAGTTATTTCCAAAATATTAAGTAACTTTGCTAAAGAAAACGTAATTTTAATATTTGAAAAGTTGTAACCTTTGAAAATAAGGTTCGGTTTTGATTTTTAAAAGGGCATTCGACGTAATTTTTATAGTATTAAAATATCGTAGAATACCAAAAAATAATTGGTTGAAATATTTCGAAGTTATGTCGAAAAAACACTTTTTTCAAAATTTTCGTCAACGATTACTTCCAAACGAATAAACTGATTTTGAGGCAATTTATGCATCAGATGTATTTTTTTGAGGAATAGTTTATGTACTCAATCGGTACATTAATCTGGAAGTTATTAAAAAAAAATTGTTTCGTCACAATTTGTTTAGGGTATTTTCAAAATTTCTCAAAATCTCTTAGGCCCATTTGGTACAAAATTTCAGGAAGTATAAGTTGAGCGGAATCCAATCGAATGCCACCAACCGCGTTTCAATCGGTCCAGGCGTTCAAAACTTATGAGTTGTTGACACACACACACACTCACACACACACATACATACAGACATACTGACGTCATCGCGAAAATAGTCGAAAATGGTTCCTAAGCCCACAAAACGCGGACATATGGTGAAAACTCCATTTCCATCCAAACGAGTAATTCATGTATTATTGAATTGTTTCTCCAAAACAGCTCTATTGGTTTTAATGAAATGTTGTAATTAGATAGTCTTTTACTAAGGTAATTGACCGTACTATGAAAAATTATCTATACATACAATAAAATCGTAGGAAAGTCAAAACTGTACTGAATTTTTTTTAAAAGAATACTTGGGGGTGATCTACAATCGATATCGAAGCCAAAAATATAGTTTTTAGAATTTATGTCTGTCTGTTTGTCTGTATGTATGTCCGGGGTAAACTCAAAAAGTACTACATGGATTTATTTCAAATTTTGCATGACTATTACTAACAGGTCGGGTCAACATATAGGCTACATATTATCAAGCTGTCACCTACGGGGGAGGTGCTGTGCGGAGTAAACGAAGTCCGCGCGGACGAAGTCTTGGGCAACAGCCAGTATAATTATGGCGAGCGAAGCGAGCCCTACACTAGGCGACTTTCTATGCACTTTTGTGGTACATTTTCCTGAAAAAGTATCCCACTTTAAGGTTTTTGCTTTGACGTGGTGGTTTAAATTCATGTCTAGATATATTATCTACCATTAAAATGCTATTTCATAAACATTAAAAAAATAGAAAATACATTTTGTATTAGAATTTTATTACTGCTAACGCCATCTATTATAAAAATAAATAAATAATAATAATAAATAAATATTCACGGGACAAACTACACTTAGGTACTGATCTAACCCCAAAGTAAGCAAATATTTGCTTGTGTTATGGGTGTTAGTCAACGATACTAATACATAGAAATACATAATATATAAATACCAGAATATATATAATAAACACCTAAAAACATTAATAGTAATTGTTCTAATAATTATTTAATTTTGATAGGATTGACATTGGTTTATTATAATTTAAGTATGATTGTTATAATATATATATATATTACGATGTACAAATTGTCTTGTCAAAATTTGAATGTTATCTATTATTTAATATCTGACGTTCAAAAAGAGGTTAACATTAATCCTATTTTGAATAAAAAAGTTTTGACTTTGACTTTGAAAAAAACCCAGAAATACAAACATTTACGCTCATCACACAAATGCTTGTCCCCGTCGGGGATCGAACCCGAGCCCCGTTGATTGCGTAGTCAGGGTCGCTAACCACTCGACCAACGGGAGGGTCAAATAACGAGTAAAAATGCTACAAAGCTACACTAGGCGACGATCTGTGCCCTTTAGTGGTACATTTTACTAAAAAAATATCGCACTTTTAGGTTTAAGCTTTGTAGAGCAAGATCCCAGGGCCGCCAGACGTCACGTATTTTCTGATGGATGAAATGTGGACGATAGAGTAGTGTTAGTATGTACTATGATCGTATGCCTACCTGCTAGCTTGGTCAAACGGCCAATTTCCAGGTATCAGGTAATCAAGGTACATAAAAACATTACTTACTTCACGTAAATTCTCCTGGCTGATTTTCAGATATGTTGTCGAGTGTATAGTTAAAAATAAATTGTCAATACTCCCAGACACTTTCCGTCGGCCATATTGCTTGGCAGACGCTTTAAGGGTCTCAAAATAATTAGTTAAGTTCACGTAAATTCTGACGCTCCATTTTTATATATGTTCATCCGACAACAATTTTAAAACATTTGACAAGAAGACAGACCGATCCAAGGGGCCAATCATCCCCTAAACTAAATTTTATTATCTGTGAGTGGGAGCGCGAGAGCATTATCTACGCGCATGAGACTGAGTGAGACCGACTGCGCTGTTAAGCAGAGATGAGACGTATTTACGGGAACAGGTTTCTATACTAGGTTTCAACTAAGAAGTCTCCAAACTAAGCATTCAGTCGTAGAATATATGAGTATCGAGTATTTAGAAGTACTGTAAGCGTACGCATCCCCGATTACACATACAACTTAGTAATGTCAAAGAGGCAAAAGCGTATCGAGTACTTAAAAGTATCACGCGTACGCGTCCGTGAATACGTATACAATGTACTACTACTAATCCTTTGAGATTTGGGACAAGTACACTGCGAAGGGCGACTGCTAAATATGCCAGCATTAAGGTCATATTATAATACATACATTAAAAAATCCAAAAAGCTGTCAGTCATAAGCCTGTGAACGTATTAAGGGAATATTTCAATTTTTTTTTACATTTTCTTACACTAAGCTAGGTAGGTATTCAATATTCAATCAATTCTCCTAAAGTCGTATATTTGACCGTCTTGTTGGTCGGGTGGTTAGCGAACCTGACTACGCAATCAACGAGGCCCGGGTTCGAATCCCGTTGGTATTTTTGATGTGGTTGTTCATTAAATAAATTATTGTATTAATTACCTCTGTTGTCTATTGTATATCAGTCTATCTGAAGGCTCGGTGTTGCCATTGACTATATAAAATCCCTGGTTGGTTTCCCGGATCAGGCAATCCAAAAATATTTTTTTATCATTTTCTGATAAAAACGAATTGCCTGGGATTGAATTAGTGCTCGTTTGGCAACAGGGTTGCCACATATCACATAGTCACAGCTGCACTCAACAGACACGGCAGCACCGAACAATATTACTCAAGAGAGCACGGCAGAACACTGAATACTTATTTGGCACTCCCAAATTTTAAAAACTTTAGCTGTTGGCCTCAAGAGGGCCGTTAAATTACAATAAAGTTAGCTGTCACCTGACCATTTTTTTATTTTATTTAAAAATCATATTAATTAAATATAATTAGTAAAAAAAATGAAAGTAAATTAACCGACATCTAAAAATTTTTTAATTTTTTAAATTTTCGCCGTGTTGGTCCCGGCCTCCTTTGAAGAATAGGCCAACTGCCGTTCTACCAGGCAGGTCGTAAAAGGCGACCGATTGGCTATCGAGTCACTAACATCGTGGCTACTAGGTGGTAGAGTTCTGCATTGTCTCGCCCGGGTCTGGTACCACCGCCTTACATATTCCTGCCGCAATAACGTCAATGCTTGTCGCTGTCGTGTTCCGGTTTGGAGGGTAAGGTAGCCGGTAAACTTATGCATGTGGCATTAGACCTCGCCACAAGATAGCAACGCACCATTAACATCTTTGGTGTCTATAGGCGATGGTTGACTCTTTCCATCAGGAGACCCATCTGCTTGTTTGCTATCTTATGATATAAAAAAAAAAAATTGAAAAAAATTTCATTTGTAAAAAATTTGAAAAACCTTAAGTGTTATTTTTAAAAAAAATATTTTTTATTTCTAATTAATAAATTGAAAAAAAAATTAAAAATGTCGGCTAACTTTAGTATTATTTATTATAGGTCAATTTTTTTCTTATTTTTGTTGCCATAATTTACTTGTCAACAAAAGTTCTAAAAATTATAAAATATCTGTTCAAGTAATTTTCATGGCCTTAACAGCGCAGTCGGTCTAACTCAGTCTCATACGCGTAGATAATGCTCTCGCGCTTCCACTCACAGAGATATTAAAATTTAGTTTAGGGGATGATTGGCCCCTTGGATCGGTCTGTCTTCTTGTCAAAGGTTTTAAAATTGTTGTCGGATGAACATATATAAAAATGGAGCGTCAGAATTTACGTGAACTTAACTAATTATTTTGAGACCCTTAAAGCGTCTGCCAAGCAATATGGCCGACGGAAAGTGTCTGGGAGTATTGACAATTTATTTTTAACTATACACTCGAAAACATATATGAAAATCAGCCAGGAGAATTTACGTGAAGTAAGTAATGTTTTTATGTACCTTGATTACCTGATACCTGGAAATTGGCCGTTTGACCAAGTTAGCAGGTAGGCATACGATCATAGTACATACTAACACTACTCTATCGTCCACATTTCATCCGTCAGAAAATACGTGACGTCTGGCAGCTCTGGGATCTTGGACTATTGGCGTGGTAGTTTTATTTTGTTTAATTCATTTTCATTCACTCCAGTTTAATACAATATTAATCTATTAAAACACTTGTACTTTTTAACTTCCCACTACGTATGTAGATAGGAAGGTTACTGATTTTGCTCCGATTTTCAAAAATGGAGTTTTCACCATATGTCCGCGTTTTGTGGGCTTAGGAACCATTTTCGACTATTTTCGCGATGACGTCAGTATGTCTGTATGTATGTGTGTGTGTGAGTGTGAGTGTGTGTGTGTGAGTGTGTGTGTGTGTGTCAACAACTCATAAGTTTTGAACGCCTGGACCGATTGAAACGCGGTTGGTGGCATTCGATTGGATTCCGCTCAACTTATACTTCCTGAAATTTTGTACCAAATGGGCCTAAGAGATTTTGAGAAATTTTGAAAATACCCTAAACAAATTGTGACGAAACAATTTTTTTTTAATAACTTCCAGATTAATGTACCGATTGAGTACAAAAACTATTCCTCAAAAAAATACATCTAATGCATAAATTGCCTCAAAATCAGTTTATTCGTTTGGAAGTAATCGTTGACGAAAATTTTGAAAAAAGTGTTTTTTCGACATAACTTCGAAATATTTCAACCAATTATTTTTTGGTATTCTACGATATTTTAATACTATAAAAATTACGTCGAATGCCCTTTTAAAAATCAAAACCGAACCTTATTTTCAAAGGTTACAACTTTTCAAATATTAAAATTACGTTTTCTTTAGCAAAGTTACTTAATATTTTGGAAATAACTTTCAGGCTAATATACCGATTGACTTCAAAATCTTATCATCGTTTCTCCTTTAAAAACTGCGCCAAGTACCGTTAATTGGATAAAAATCGGTAAATTTGTTTGGGATCTATCATAGACGAAAATGTTTTTTTGACATTGCTTCGAAATTTTTGAACCTACCGATTTTTTAGCTAAAGCAATATTTAAATTGAGTTGAATGCCATTTGAAAGATCAAATCGATCATCGTTTCCAAAATATACAGCTTTTCAAAAATCAATACGTGCCAAGAAAACTTATCAAGGACGTACTACGTGCGTCTTCCCGGTTGAAATTTGGATGTTTTTTGATTTCAATGGCTTCTTTCACTAGCCGTGGAATGTAATATGGCGTTCTGTCGAAAATACGCGTGGCCTATGAAATTCCATCCAGTGATTACGGCCCGACTACAGCTGTAGATGTTTAGCAATCGCCGACTTATTAACGTCGTTATTCTTGACTGCTTTGATATGCTACTAGGCCTCTGACACATGCTCTTAAGGACGAAAGATTGACTTTTTCTCTGGCAACACTGACTCAACCTGTCAAAAGCTAATTAGATCAGCTGTTTTAATTTTTACTTAATTTATAAATATATTTATGTAATAAAAGTACAATAAAATAAAAATTGGCAAATAACGTTGTGATATAATAGATTTTAATAATAATTATCAAAAATTGAAGAAACAAAGTTTATAATATTGATCGACAGTAACGGTAACCTTTTTTTAAACAAAGAAGAAAGTTTCAAATTCTTAAACGGAAAACCGGGGAAGTATTAGTTATATTTTTTTCCCCTTTATTACACTTTCGTAGTATTAATAACTTTTAATATATTTCTTTTAGTACCCATAAACGTTGCACGGCAGAAAGATTTATTAACACTGAATAACTCTTCTGGAAGAGTCCGAAATTTTGGAATTACTCCGAATTTTTATATCAAATTCAGAGTTTTTCCGACTTTGTAAGACTTTTTTCGACTTTTTAAATAAAAATAAACATTCATAAACTGTTACTTTCACTTTGTAAGTTATTTACCTACTTTTATCCGATAAATTTTTCCACAAGGGATTATATTATGAGAAGTATCCGGACTTCCGCAACCGCGCAAATCAATAACTAAATACGACCTTTGACAAGAGAAACATCTTGGATCATAGGATTTAACACAATAACGTTTTCGTAATAAATTCAACTTGTGCAATGTACGGAACAATTCGTTTGGTAATCGTGGTTCACGCCGATTTTACGCTGGTTTGAGTATTTCATATTTTAGTATCATCAGGCCACAATATGTAGATATATAGTATTCTTATAATATATAATTATATTCTTTCTCTTTTTTTTATTGTATATTGTATTGAAGATATGTATGTATGTCGTAGTAAATTGTATTGAAGATTGGCTGTATATCGTTAAGTATTTGCTTGTCATTCAGGGATAAATTAAATAATAGTGTGACATGAAATAATAAAACGGAAATGTTTTGGTCGTTTAGTAGTAGTATTCTAAATTAGAACCTATAATTTAATGTTTATAATATATACTATAAGTATGCAATAACTATGGTAATTTCGAATCAAAGATGTACATATTTTAAGACTAGGTGATTGCAAGAAGTTATAAAATGTAAAAATTATCAAATTCTGCATGTAAACGTAACATGTATTATAATATTCATATCTGTATGGAAATAAGAAAGGTCAGGCTGCCCTATTATAGACATGTAGAAAAAAATTACTGGTAGAAGATTGTCGAGCTAGGTATACAATGATAATGATGACGAAGGCTGCTAACAGAAGTGAAATTTAAAAAAAAATTATAAGCATATATTTATTATAGTGACAGCCACTGGGCTTATCATACACTACTATACATACACAGGCGGTGCGCACTAACTTTTTGGTAGCTATATATAATATATAGTTTGATAGCGTTAGCAACTCAATGACGCTGACGCGAACTCACACAATTTTCCCTTACAAAAATCGTCTAATGCAGATAAACAGTTTGTGCTTCAACAATAACGACTGAATATTACGATAGGGTTGGTTGGGCGCGTGGCGTTCGCGTTGTGTGGATTGTAACGTGTAACACTCAGTTCACGGTAACTAACTCGTAATGGGATTTTGTGAGAATTTGCATATTGTATATGTGTGCACATATTATTGTTAACGAGAGGTGACATAGTAGGCAAACGTTACCATAAATATAAGATACATAACGACGAGTATGCAGTTAAAATTTATTATCTTTCAAATGTGAAAAAAGTTAAATAGTTCAGCGTAGCAGATAAGAATGGTTGACGTCTTGTTCACAAGCAAAATTAGATTTTTAACAAACCATCACCTCAAGAAAATGTTTGTCTAATGAGAAAAAGTGTGATAAATACGAGTTGCCTGGCAGGAAGGCAAATATTTTATTTTTAAGAGAGGCTCAGCTTGGTTATAACAGCTGCATTATCAGAAAAATAAAAATAAATCACCTACCTACTCATTAATAATTGCAAAAAAAAGGTTTTGAAATGGTCACACTGACTACCTATTGCCACAAAAATGTCAAGTGTCAAAACATTATCGAGATATTTACTGTAATTCTATTGAATTAATAATAAATTGTGTTTTGATTGTAAAATAAATTTATTTACATAATATATCGTTAATCGAATACTACAAAGACAGTTCTCTAATCATTTTATGTGTGTACTCAATAGACATCTCTTGTTATTTTTGGCATACTATTTTTGTCCGCTCTACATTCAGTTTATTAAAATATATTTTGACGTAGCACAATGTGTCTGTGCAAGGTAAGATTTAGCATCAATTTATTAGTTAATAGCCCTAATACTTACTAGATACCTAATGTTTTTGTTAAATGGAATCAATATCATGATAATGGCACATACAAAACTTTCTATTCACTTAATTATGCATAGCAAATGCAGTCATTTTTTATGTGTTTAATGAGAAAAAAAAAATAACATGCACTTGTTTCCACCTCAGAACATATGGTAATTAATAAATCTTATTAGTTTATGCTTTTAAACTACTACTACTACAAGCCTACTATAATTATGATAAAAAATAAGATTCAGGTTAACATCTTTGTAAGTTGTAATAAAATTGATAAGAAATACTACTAAGTGCTATAATAATCGTTAGTAGTATATATAATAGTTTATATTAAATAAGAGATCTCTTACATTTTATTACACATAATTGTATTAAAGATAAAAATTAAAAACACATGACATTGCAAATAGTCTTATAACACACTGTATGGCTATTAAAAATGTGACTTAATTACAATTGTAATATAGTGGGCCTGATAAAATACTAATAACACTATAAATAATTGACAAACATTTTTAATTTTAATTGAATTATTTCATTTTGATCAGAATTGGACTGAAAATTGTTTAATCTTTCATAAGTATAAATGAAAAAGTACATTTCTAGATATAATTTTCTTTTTGCAACAACAGATTGATTAAGCAATTTATTTACTAAAGTTAACTTTCAACTGTTGGTCAAGTCTTAAAAATTTATGTATGAAGTGAAGTCAAATTCCTCTCCTTACTCTTCGGATTCATGCTCCTTATGAAAAACCATTTTTAAACCTGATAGCATTGTAAATACAAGTTAATGGAACTTTTATATGTCTCTTATTTATATCTGAACAAGCCTGTTTTAAGTAAAAAAAGTGGTTTTTCAGTTTTCTGAGAAACACGAAGTTGCCTGGGATTGGAAAGTGCCTGGTTGGCGATAGGCTTGCCACCTATCACATTGTGGGACCAAGTATCTTCGGCTAATCGTGGGTGCACTTGTTGTACCTCTGCCTACCCCTTCGGGGATACGGGCATGAAGATACCTGATTTAAGTAGCTAGTAAAATGTAATATTATATTCGTGCTATATGGATAGCAAAACACCAGACAATAAAACATGTTTAGTGTTTACAGGTGACAGTTATCTTTATAGCCCAGCTCCTATATCAATAAAACGGCTCATTTTACTTAAGAGTAGTAACATTATCTATGAGGCATAACCTATAAGTTTATAAATAAGGTTCCTATAAATTTCAAATCACCATAATGTCCATACACCTTGTGGAAGCCCTCATTATTATTAAATTCGTTGCATATGGTTACTGCTACGAATGATGGATCATTGATTATAGGAACCTGGCATATATCACCAGAGCAGTTTGCTTGTTTGCTGCTTTTTGGCAGTTGTGTGCATCTATTCTTTTGCTGCAGCATTAAAAGTGCAATAGAGTAATCATGTCACATTGATGGTATTGTAACATAGTTTTAATTGTTTCGTAGCTTGTGCTGCTTGCACAAAAGCCAAATACACTGTCTCTAAGGGAGCGGGCTGGCAATCAACAATTATATTTATATAATCAGTAAACTTAAATAGTTTTGTTATTCAATTTTTATAAAACTTAGTTTGTGAATTAAAGTGTATAGCATGATTAAAAATATTTAAATACCATAGAAATTTTATGATCTTTATGGTGTTAAATATATTCTTATTTATCCTAGTACTACTTGTGCATCAAATTTTATACAAGTTTATCTAACTGTTGCATTTCTAATTATATGTATCAAATATACAAACATCTTGATACATCAGTATTTTAAAAATTATGATAGGATAACCTGATGAGATTGTAAAATCTGATGAAAATGAGTAGCAAGTATCCAGAACCTTAATAACTCTGAAATTAATAGAAAAAACCCGGCCAAGTGCGAGTCGGACTTGCGTACAAAGGGTTCCATACTATCATAGCGAAAAAATACGAAAAGACACGTTTATTGTATGGGGACCCCCTTAATATATTTTTTTAATTTTTTTGATTGTTGGTATTTGTATAGAGGCAATGGAAATACATAATTTGTGACAATTTCAGCTTTCTAGCTGTCATGGTTTATGAGATACAGCCTGGTGACAGACAAACAGAAGGACAGACTGATAGTGGAGGCTTAGTAATAGGGTTCCAATTTACCTTTTAGGTACGGAACCCTAAAAAAATATTTGTCCATATTGGCTTAGCTGAGAATAAAAGCCTTCTAAGAACTATCAGAGACTAGTATATATTACATATTGGTATAGAAAAGCCAGTAAAGGCTATATTTCTCACTACAAAATGACCACAATATGATAGATTTTTTTATCAAATTATCCAAGTTGTATTGGCCGCTATAATTACTATCAGCTCTTCCAAACCATTTCCATTGCTTGACCCATCTATCTAATTATATGGGCTATACTACACTTAGCCACACTGCAGGTCATTGTGCTCATTTCGTATAGTGCCAATTCAGTTCTTTCTAGAATTCCAGAATTGTGTGACCCATGCATATTATTCCTTATACTATGTTGAGTAAAAATGTAGCCTAAAACTACATTACCACTGAATACAGCAAAAATGTAACTTTATATTGATAAAAGTATTTTTAAAATCAGTCCATCAGTTTTTGAGTTTATCAATTAAAATTAAGATTACAAAAAAAGAAGGTAATAACTCTGTTACGTTGGTAACATATTTAAAAGTAATTAGTACCCATAAGTACAAAATATCAGCTAGAAGTTATTTGAAGACCAATATGTTGAATAATTTATTCACAAAATACATTATGTATATGTCACAGTGAAATTGTCAATACCGTTAGATTATAATCTACCTAAGTGATATTATAATTTAACTGCTAACCTAACCTAACAAAAATTATAAAATCCCTAGGTAGATTATAATCTAATGGCTATTGTCAATTTCACTTCGACATATATAAGATGTAAACTTATTGCCTACTGGCATTATCTACCAATCAACCTTTAGGCTGCAAGCCACTGAACAAATTATAATTAGAAGATTTACACCCTTGATCTATACATATAATAAAATCATAGGAATGTCAAAATTGTAACTACGGACAGACAATTGCGGGTTATATTATTATTTAAAAAAGCAAAGTTTTCAATTTTTGAATAAATAATACCCAAGTATTGTTTAGGCTTTGCAGCTGAGTGTTACTATTAATTATATAAATAATCTGTTGGAGCAGCATCCTAAAAACTACCTTCGCTGCTCTCAAACCAACTGATATTGAAAATGGTAAATATTTAATCAATACATTTAAGTGAACATTGTTTAGCTGTACTAAATTAAAGAAGGTGCTCGATACTCGTTTTTGATACTGAATACATAAAAATAGGTACTTAAATTGTGACCTAATCTATACATATAATAAAATCGTAGGAAAGTCAAAACTGTGCAGTGAATATTTTTTTAAAAGAATACTTGGGGCGTGATCTATAATCGATATTGAGGCCAAAAATATAGTTTTTAGAATTTTTGTCTGTTTGTCTGTATGTATGGCCCGGGTAAACTCAAAAAGTACTGCATAGATTTACTTCAAATTTTGCATGAATATTACTAACAGGTCGGGTCAACATATAGGCTACATATTATCACGCTATCACCAACGGGGGAGGTGCTGTGCGGAGTAAACGAAGTTCACACGGACGAATTCACTGGCAACAGCTAGTAACAAATAATACTTAATATCATTCACATATTTACACATACTAGTGACCGCCCTGTGGTCATACTTTGAGCACAGACTAAATATTAAAAGCTCTTCTAAGTTTGACAACAGACTAGCTGTGAAGAAAATAGTACATTATGTGTGTTTTTTTTTTCAAAATGACTATTACAGTTGACCTTATGGATCATTACTATGGCACTGGACTTGTGGGGCATGCAGAGTGCTCAGCTAGAGCTTAAATTAAAATTGAGACTATAAACGCCGACACTAAGGGCTGTCACTTGTAAAGTCTCTTGACCTGGGTTTAGTGCGGCATTCACTAAATGTACATGTGTGTATATTATCATGTATGTCAAATGAATGATGTATGTGTATTGTGTAATGTTTATTTTTATTAATGTAATATGTTACTAATATATTATTTAAAAATATTAGTTTATCCACTGCAATGTTAACTTTAAGTGTGTCTTTAATTGGGGTACACGGTTTCAGCTTCATATAATAATATATAGATTTCAAATATACTTATGACATAGAGCTATCTATCAACTTATGTTCCAACTTTATTTATTATTTAGTCATAGGGGAGTTATTAAGTAAGTAATATCCTCACAAACTTTTTTATTTATAATATTAAGATGATTAGGTTATCAAAAGAATTATCTTTCTTATATAATTTAATTTATATTTTAATTTAATTTATCAGAACAAGCTTGTCGTTTTTTTTTTGTGGTTTGTATTGGTTTGTCGTTTTGAAATTCGGAAAATTCGGTAAAAAAAGTAAAAGAGATTTATGTCATTTGAAAATAATCATGTTGTCTATTTTAATTAAAAAGGCTGTTAATTGTTTGCAGCATTAATGTTAATCATTGGGAATACACCAACAATGTTGAAATGAGTGTGATAAAAATATTTAGTCATCGCAATTGATACACATTGTAATTATCATTGTTATCACTGAAATAAATTTGATAACATGACTCATGTGAAAGACTATTGTCCTTTACGCTTCAATTGCAGATAATAAATGTACCTTGATGAAATTGAATGCTTTCTGAGTGAGTTGTCATTGTTATGTGTGTGTTATACAAATCTGATGCTTATATTTGATATATAAATATGTATTTGGATTTGATTACTGAAGGTTGTTATGATTGTTATACTCATGAATTAAAATATTTGTAGAAAGAATTTTTTTTTGTGAATTTCATGGATTTATAAAATGTATTTTCATTAAATCAGGATAAAAGATTTCTTACAGATATACTAGCTAAAAGACTATTAGCCTCAGCTTTTCTTCTTCAGTCATTTGGATTTAATATACTAAAAAACAATAGCAGCTTTGACTTGAGAATTTTGATTGCCTCTAAACTGATTATAATATTTTTTGACATTAAAACTCAAAACTTTGTTTGTTCAAAATTTGTAAATATATAATGTAATATGCACAATGCAATCTTTAATGAGTGGTGTACTTAACTTTGTCTTATGTGTTAGCTATACATAAATATGTAAAGCAAAAACTTTGTACTCCTTTTTAAGACAATTATGCGAACGGAATATGAAATTTGGTACAGTTGAAGTTTACATTGCAGAGAATAGAATAGAATAGAATAAGCTTTTATTCAAAATAAGTATTCCTATGATACATTTTTTGAACGTCAATCTTAAAAAGAAGATTAATACAAGTATACATGCCACCCCCCGTTGGTCGAGTGGCTAGCGACCCTGACTACGCAATCGACAGGGCTCGGGTTCGATCCCTGACGAGGACAAGCATTTGTCTGATGAGCATAAATGTTAGTATTTCCGGGTTTGGGTGGTTATTATGTATCTAAAAGTATTTATATATGAATGTAAATTTTTTTATGTATTAATATCTTTGACTAATACCCATAACACAAGCAAATAGTTTGCTTACTTTGGGGTTAGATCAATAAGTGTAATTTGTTCCGTGAATATTTATTTATTTATTTATACATAAAAGCTTAATTATTTATATCAGTCACAGTACAATTATCAATAAATATAAATGTACTTACATTATACATTCTAATCAAAATAACAATTTAAAAACGTACAAATAAATAAATTAAAATAATTACTGTAAATAATGTCAATCATAATGTCAATAATTAAGGAAAATATATCAAATAAAAAAAACGTAATAACTATATGTCAATAATTATCATTTAAAATATGAATGTATAAATTTTATGTAGAAGTAAAATAACTCACAAAATTTTAATATCAAAATGAAGTAAAATTAACCAAACAATGATTTATGTTAACCAAACATTGGCATAGTTGAAATATTTATATTTTATGTCATAAGTCGTGTCATGTCATAGTTTTTTTTCTTTTTATTTTTATTTTTATTAAGCTATTGATGGGGCAATGGTACTTCATACTGTTCTTTGTATTATGTACAATTTGCCTTCATATAATTGGATACATAACATTATGTAAAATTCTCTAATTTCAATACTAATATTTATATTTATTGTCCATCCTTTTTATAATTTAGTTTTAGTTTAGTAGGTTAACAGAAATGTTGCTTTAATTTTCCACATACAAAGGCTTTTATGTACTACTGTCTGCCCTTATACAATCGTTCATCGTTTCTTGTTTTCGTCAATAGGTGTAACACATTAAGTTTTCAATTTTATATTTTACAAGTCGACGGTATCTTTTGAATCTATTATTTTTGTAGGTAGTGTCCATAGTTTATTTAAAAGTGTCTAGAATATTCGTTTGACTAAATAATAGTAGTAATAATTTAATTCAACCAACATTTTTGTCTTGTTTGGACAATTGACTTATATCAAGTGTCAGTACACTACTGTCAATTGCGTCAATTGTCAAAGTTGATGGCATATGTTCCGTTCAGAAATCCGTAAGCTGGCGGGTGCAAGTATTTATGTTGTATAATTTATAGGTAATTAGGTATAGAGTTTTTATTTAGTTTAGTTTTTGATTTTTTTTTTTTTATATATAGTTTAAGTTTACAGTGCATAATTTATAGTTTTTCATTACATTTACGTGGTAATGAGTCAGTGTGATATTAATGATAGTGATAGTTTCTTTTCTGTATGTTCGCTTAGTGATATAGATAGTGACAGTAGTGTTTATAGCACAGCTTCTTCCACTTTTAATGAAAATATTTCGGCTTTATTACTTAACTCCTCTAAGCACTTCAATGTAGTGCATATTAACGCGCAAAGTATTCCGGCACATTATCCTGACATGCTAGCGTCTTTTGAGTGTGACAAGATCCATGCCATCCTCGTCTCAGAAACATGGCTTAAGCCGTGCCTTCCTTCTACTAGTTACTCTCTTCCAGGCTTCAACCTCATTAGAAATGATCGCATTGGAAGGGTTGGCGGTGGAGTTGCTATTTATTTACGCTCTGGCATACAATTTTCCATTGTCAGCTCCTCACCACAACCTCCACCTACTGATGCTGCTGAACACTTAATAGTTGAGGTTGTGATATCGCACACCAAATTGCTGTTGGGGGTGTTCTATAGTCCTTCTTTATTAGTGAACTATTTTAATTCTTTCGAAGACTTACTCTCTACGACCCTTCCATCATACAGTCATATTATATTTATGGGAGATTTTAATACCTGTCTCCTAAAGAGGGATGGCAGAGCCCAGAAACTTAAATCCATTATTGAAGGGCATAATTTACATTTGATGCCTCTCAATGCAACCCACTTTGCACCTAATTGCGTACCATCTCTTCTAGATCTTATTATTGTATCTTCACCGGATCTGGTCGGCAACTATGGTCAATGTGGATCTACTCCTTTTTCTCACCATGATTTAATTTTCCTGTCTGTCAAAATTCGGTCATTTAAATTAAAGCCGCAAGTTGTTTTTCGCCGCAATTTTGGTGGGATGAATATAGAATCTTTGCGTGATGATGCTAGTAATATTGATTGGTCTCGTGTAGCTACTGAACTTTCAGTGGATGCCAAAGTCGATCGCTTTAATGAGTTGCTTATTAAGCTTTATGATACACATGCTCCCATTAGACCTGTAAAACTCAAACATCTACCTGCTCCCTGGCTCACAGACGAAATACGGAGTATGATAAACAAAAAGCATCAATTATTAGCGAAATACAAAAAGAATAAAACGTCGGAGTCCCATGAAAAATATGTAAAAATCAGAAATCGTTGCAATACGTTATGCAGAGATGCTCAACGACGATATATTCATAAGTCCGTCGAGAACGGTGATGCCACTAAAGTTTGGAAATTTTTAAAATCTTTAGGAGTGGGAAAGATAGTTTCTGGTAACTTTAGCTCAAATTTAAATGTGGATAACTTAAATCAATATTTTTCAAAACCTTCCGTTGACTTTAATATTAATGCTAAATTGCAAACTTTGCAACATCTTGCTTCCCTTCCCATACCCGACTACACTCCTTTCACATTTAGTGAGTTTACTGAAGCTGACGTTACAAAAAACATTCTGTCTATATCATCGAACGCCGTCGGTTGTGATGAGATTGGACGCAATATGATCATTCCCATACTGGATATTGTTTCTCCTATCCTCACACATATTTTCAACCAGTCCATCGCAACGAGAGTGTTTCCTAAAATCTGGAAAGATGCTAAAATTGTTCCTTTACCTAAAAAGACGACTCCTATTGCTCTATCGGACTATCGTCCTATTTCAATTTTACCTTTCCTATCCAAAGTGTTAGAACGCTTAGTCAAACAACAGCTCTCCTACTTCTTAAGTGCTAACAACATTTTAAATGATTTCCAATCTGGTTTTCGTGCTGGTCATAGCACCACAACAGCCTTAATAAAGATCACGGACGATGTTCGTTTTGGTATGGACAGTAAAAAACTAACGGTATTGACAATGCTGGACTTTAGCAATGCTTTTAATACTGTAGATCATGACGTACTGTTGGGTCTCCTGAAGTCTATTAATATATCACCAATCGCTTTGGACTGGCTTAGTAGTTACCTTCGGGGGCGTCGACAGTACGTTCAAACAGCAGCGTTTGCGTCGGCTTGGTCAGATTTATTGGTTGGTGTACCGCAAGGTGGTGTTTTGTCACCACTTTTGTTTGCCATTTTTATTAATTTTATAACTGTCATACTGTCCACTTCGTACCATCTTTATGCTGATGATTTACAAATCTATTCACAAGCCACGCTATCTGAACTGCCAAATGCGATCCATTTAATAAATAATAACCTAGCCAATATTGATGTATGGTGCAAATCATTTGGCCTCAAACTGAATCCAATTAAAACTCAGGCTATTATAATTGGCAGCCCGGGGCTAGTAAAGAAAATTGACTGGAATAATTTACCAGCAGTTAAACTTAGTGGTGTCACTATTCCTTATAGCGATTATGTTAAAAATCTGGGTGTTTATATAGATAATACTCTTTCTTGGACCAAGCAGATTCAAGAGATTAGTAAAAAATTTTTTTTGTAGTTGGAGTTCTCTAAAGCGTCTCAGGTATTTCCTTCCGATTCCTACCAAGATTATGCTGGCTGATTCGTTACTTCTGTCTATTTTAGATTACGCGGACGCTAGTTTTGTAAATCTCTCCTTAGAACAGATTAATAAACTTGAGCGACTCCAAAATCTATGTATACGATTCATATTTGGTCTGCGCAAATATGATCACATTTCCGAATTTCGCATCATGCTCAAATGGTTACCAATTCATCTTCGTCGGAATACACATATTCTCTCACAGCTTTACTGCATTCTTTATGATCCAAATTCTCCTGTATATTTGAAGGAAAGGTTCACTTTCCGTATCAACCAAGACAAATATCTGAGATCGGCTAACAATCGTTCTCTTTTAATGCCAATTCAAAATACTAATTATTACAGCCGTTCATTCACTTCTCAAGCTGTGACACTCTGGAATTCTCTTCCTGAGGATATTAGGAAAGCGCCGAGTCTAAACATTTTCAAGAATATGATTAAACGTCACTTTCTATACACCTAATTGTAATTTATCCATTTTATGTAATGTAAGTAGTTTACGTATTACCAGTAATCTGTCTGCTTATTTTTATTTTTTTGTTATTTTATATTATTGGAATGTTGACTTTATTTCTTTTAGAAGCAAAAACTATAAATGTACTCGTGGTTAGCACCACTTTTAGAATATATTATTCCTATCCTTAAGGTTGTCTGGAAGAGATCGCTTTTTTAGTGATAAGACCGCCTTTGTGTATCTAATATATGTAGAAATAGTCATGTGTGTTGTATATTTTGTCATTTACTTTTGGTGCACAATAAAGAGTTATTGTATTGTATTGTATTGTTTTTTGCAAAGAACTGCAAAAAGAAAAAAGAGGACTGCAGTAACCTAATATTTTTAAATAATTTGCATTAGAAATATGTACATTATATTAAAAATAAATGTTACACACACTACACTCATGATGTGACATACGTCGTAATATACACACATGTATCCTACAAACATATACTATTGTTTTATGAGCAAAGTCTGTTGTCAAACATCAAAGAGATTTTATTGTAAACTAGCTGAGCCCGCGACTTCGTCCGCGTGGAAAAATTTCCAAAAAAATTAGCTTAAGTTATGCACTCCCTATGCATAACTTAAGCTAATTGCACTCCCTATCACTTCACCTATCTGCCAGTGAAAGTCCCGTCAAAATCGGTCCAGTTGTTCCAGAGATTAGCCGGAACAAACAGACAGACAAAAATTGTAAAAAATGTTATTTTGGTATATGTATCGTGTATACATCCATATGCATGTAGTAAAAAGCGGTTATTTTAATGTTACAAACAGACACTCCAATTTTATTTATATATATAGATAATAAATCTCTTTTAAGTTTGACAACATATTATGATCGAATTTCAACCACAGGGCGACCGCTAGTTATTTTAAATGTCTAAAAATACTGATACCTTAGATAAAAAATATTGATATTAAAGCTGAGTCACAAATGTGATTAGGAAGTCTATTCCAGGTCCTCAAACAATAAATAATTGGATTTTCCCACTGTGTATTAATTACGAATCATGAGCAATGTATTTTATGCCATGCTTGTAATTGAGCCCTTTGTTAGAAACTTTAAGTAACTTGGTTAATAATGGTCAAAATAACTTGTAAAAAGTTTTATTAAATAAAGTATTTCTGATTTCTGATTTCTGAATGTGATTAAATACTTCTCACAAATATGACTGATAAGGATGCAGTAATGCTTAGTATGCAAATGAACATTTTCTAATGTTTAATCACTTAATTTTATAATGAATTAAGGAAATGCAACCAAATTATAAACGTATATGTATAGTAGGTACGGTATGTAAATAATTTTTGTTGCTTATGCAACTTTAATCTTTATGGCAGAAAATTATAAAGTCTTTAGTCGATAGAATCTTGCGGCTCCTTTCTGCTACCTACTTGTGTTTTCCCCAAAACCCAATAATTACAGCCGCGGCGGACTAGGAGGCTGCAGCAGGCGCGGATGTGTTATACAGGCTTAGGAGGTTCCGCCACATACTTTCCTATCCTGATGACCATCTAACATGCCGGTTAGATGACGAAGACTTATCTATCGCCCCGAATCGCGCCTAATGCGGGGCGCAATGCCAAGACTCCGTCCAACACTTTTAGTTCAAATCCTTCACTAAGCCGAGGCCCGGTCTCACAGGAGACAACTCTTAGTGTGGACGTTAGTTGCCCAAATTTCAATTTAACACAGTAACGACCAAAATGTCAAGTGTAGTTTGTCATTTCGAAAAAAAAAATTACTATTAGGAACTTAGGAAAGACAGTGATGAGACAAAAATAAAATAATGACTGTCCTACTGTAGATGAGACTAGCAAGACAAAGATTGGATTACAGGCAGTGGAAGGACCCCTACATCAAAGGACAGGAATTACTCTTTGTACAATTATTTTATTTGATGAAAATTAGCATGATAGACCAGTCGAATTAGTTTGCGCATTTTTATGGAACTTAAGTAAGTCTTAAGATTATTAAACCATTAATAAGGGTTATTAATAAATGAATACATTTAGGGAAATGTATATATATTCTTTTTTTAATAACTCTGTTATCTTAATATTGGTACATAATTAAGAATTAATAAATTATGTTTTTGTTACAGAATTCTAGTTTTAGAGAGGCAACATTCTGATGGTAATGAGTGTGTGTGCTGGAATGGGAGATTCGGTGCTGAGAGATCGTTTGCCAGCATTATGGCGGAGGATTGAAGATGCTCACTATAGCTACCTCGAAATTGACGATAGCCCTGAAAAACTTCAGCAGAAGAAGAAACTTGAAGGTATCTATTTCACACAAAGAGAAACTTAAATATAAATATAAAGTAAATTCAATCTTTAAGAATTTTGGTTAAATATACATAGAAGAATAAAGATATTGAGTAGGGATTGCATTCTGGTAAACTGGATTCGGTAATCCGGCGGATCTGGCATTATTTGACGTCTACCATATCCGGAACTAATTTACGAATTCGGACATCGGATCCGGCATTATGAGCGACTGCATTTTTTTGTGAAAATACTCGCGGGTACTATTATTTACTGATGCCAAGTTATTTGATGCTAATCTATCTACTTAAAGAATACACTTGTACAAAACAGAAATGAATGCAGTATCAGTTTTAAACCACAGCAAATATTTTTTGCATTTTTCATCAAGTATAAGTTGGCGTCGTAAACCTCTCGTAATACTTTTTGTTTTCAAAATATAACACACTTGATATCCAAATCTATATATTAGTAAACGAAGCAAAAATGTTGTACCTCTTTTTAGTACAATTAGCACGAATGGAGTAGTATGAAATTTGACAGAATTAAAGATTACAAGATGAAGGAGTGCAGAAAGAATTCCTTAGAAACACATTAATTAAATAAACAAGAATAAACATTTTACATATTGCCATTCTTTGACACACATCATTATATACACACATATATATTATTTTGTTTATGGATAAAGGCTGTTATTAAAACGTAATAAAGATTTAATTGCAATTTATTTCTAAAGTCTGATCTCAAACTTAGAAAAGATTTTATTGTTTATTTTAAGGTCGAATTTCGACAAGAGGGTGATCGCTAGTAATATGAATTATTTGATTGCGGCATTTCTTAGTTTATTAGTCCCGAACTTTGCTTAAAATATCTTTATAGGTAGCAAGAATCCGTCCAACTTCTATTGTGCTAACTTATAAATTCTCATTTTCAGGTTATATATTAGAATATTTGACTTTAGTTCCTCATGAGTGCAAATTCGGATTAGCAGAAACTGGTAAAATATTTCAACGAACTGTGAATGAGTTAGCAGATTACAGTGCTTACCGTGCTGGTATAGGATGGGCGGCAGTCGCAAGATATGCCGCCAACTTATTGGCACAGCCTTGGCGGAAGGAGTACCAGATTATAAGGGTAAGGTTTTAAAACTATAGTTATGTATTTAGCTATTCTAAACACTCCTGCGAATTATGTTCATATACTTATTCATTCATTATTGACATTTGTTATTTTTTAAATTTTTGACATTATGTTGAACTTTATTTTCATAAGATTCATACTAACTTCATTCTTGACATTTGTTATTTTTTTGGACGTTTAGATATGTGATCTTACTTATTTTCTTTTATTATTTTATCACGATTTTATTTTTCAATCACAAGTTTAATATTGTATTATTGTTACTGTTGTATCACTGACGTTCAAAAAATGTATGTTCCATACTCATTTAGAATAAAAGTTATTGATTGTGGTCTTTCCAAAATAGGTGATCATATTTTAATACAGCGTTCAGTACGTCTAAACAAAGATATCCATCCAACAAATAATGAGATCCATGGGACTAAAACATTTCGTTTTATACGAATAAAATAATTTTGTCTTATAACGCTTTCTGTCTTTCTGCATAAAATAATCCACTTTTAACGTAAAAGTGAGTAGTAAGGTTAACATATCTTTGGTTAGACGTACTGAATGCTGTGTTAAATTTGATCAAATATTTTGAAAGGACTTTATATAATATATAAATAAAAATCTTTGGACCTCTTTTTAAGACTATTGCGCGGATTTAAAAGAATATTTAAAAAGAGCTATCGAACAAAACTTACCCCAACGTCATAGCCGCTTCCAGTCAAAATATATACTATACATAAATTCTGTAGCGCAGCGAAATTACCTAAAAATAGCGGCATTTCCTCCACTCCTCCTCCTTCTCCTCCTCCTACATAATTCACCCGCCTCTAAGCCTCGTAGTCTGCACTTGGCTATATGAATTCATTTGA
The DNA here is from genome assembly GCA_036924255.1 of Apodemia mormo. Lineage (NCBI taxonomy): Eukaryota > Metazoa > Arthropoda > Insecta > Lepidoptera > Riodinidae > Apodemia > Apodemia mormo. The sequence continues at coordinate 11,087,257 of JAUPFN010000019.1, read as the reverse complement.
TTCTGTAGCTATCCAATGGTATAATAAGATTTTGGATGTCGATGATAGTTAAGTAGTTGTACCAAACTGTACCCCCCAATTTTGTTATTAACAGGTTTTTGAACTGTTCCTCATATGAAAGCAAATTTAAAGATGTATTCATGTCAAAACATATTACTAGCACTAAGCAAACACGCAAGTTTTAAATTGACTAGAGCATTGATGTTTATGTTTAGGTTTACAATAAACTGTCTCGCTATAATAAATATATTGAATTTTTTGACTAGTTTACTTGTGATGATACTATGGTACTATACTAATTTATAGGTGTGAATTGTTTAGGGTATCAAGTACTCTTAATCCGGCACTGGCAGAATATGCTGGTAACTTTGGCTATCTTGTAATAATTTGTAACAACCCTGTTCTTTGAAATATAAAGTTTCTTTCTTAAATACTTTCATTTAATTGCAAAATGAGTGATGTAGCCGCGAATCATACACAATATCAGAACCATACACAAACTCAAAGAAGTAGTCATTTTAGCTTGCAACCTTTCCCGAATTCCCACACGTGGACTTCTGCGTTACTGAATTGAACAAAAGTGTAAGCAATGGAATGAACTTACTAAAAGTGGAAAAATAAAGAGGAAAAATTGAAATTTGCCAATTAAATTGATTTTTTCTTTGAGATATTATGCATTTTGCATGAATCTATAAACAAGAATTTGAACTGTCATTATATTAAAAAAATAACAATTATTTATACAACTGTACAACCCTGACCGCCACGGCTTGTTAGACGCGATAATATAAATTAATTAAAAAAACTCATACCTTCTCGCTCTAATTCTCTCCAACACACTTATCTCTCAAGTTCAATGGCTGGAGAAACGTTCACTTCTGAATTGTTTATTGTAGTTTGTGAATGGTTTTTATGCCAAAATCATTTTAACAATTAAAAACTATTAATATCATCACGCCAGTTCCCTGCGAGGTATGCGAAGTGAACTAACCATCAGTTAGTGTTCCATTTCATCACAATCCACGGATTTTTTGGTTAGCGAATTAGACAGTTACACCATCGCAGCATTTTGCCGACCTTATAACAAAAATCGATCGTTTCTGGTGATGATCAGGAGCACCAACAGACTATAATTTGCTATTGAGAGATGCTAGAACTCTTAATATTTCGCCCGACTTTTGTACTCCGATCTTGCTTTTTCCTGCTGTAATAGCTTTAGTACTAATCCTTTTCGTGTTCCGGTTTGGAGAGTAGACAGCCATTATCCCCGACATGTGGATGCCAACGAATAATTAATATGTTGGTTTCTATAAGCGATGGCTACCTCTTTTCACCATGAAATCCATGTGCGTGTTTGTTATCCTATGATGTAAAAAAGATGTGAGACAATAGAATATTTTATCCTTTTAATCATCAGAGGAGTCCCCGACGCTTTTGCCTTGAAGACCCAACATGTGTTGTTCGGTGGTGGACATGGGGTATATATTATATACTCTTATATATCATACTTTATGTATCGAAAATTAAAGTATGATTTCTACACTTAAAGAAAATAAGATTTTTATATAAGAAAGACTACTTCGACAAAATTACAAAAAATCGTGTTAGTATATATCAAAAATAAAAACTGTAAAATATCACAACAAAGACTGGTTTTATTAATACCGTGGCCTCACAATTATTAAAAAGTGAAGAAATAAAAAAGTTTTAAACTGTCCAAAATGAGAAATTTACATTAAATAATATTTCCAATGTTATAAAAAAATTAAGGCTTGACAATTAAACCGTAAAAAATCAATGAATTACGTACAAATATCTTTAAACGTATTTATGAAAGAATACACTTACTAATTCACAACTAAATTATACTAAAGATGTTACAAGAGCAAACTGCAATGTGTTACTAAATTGTGCCGCCATTTGTGCGTTTAAGAGTGTTCTGTAAATGTTACTTAATTATGGTGTACAATAAAGCATTTAATAAATAATCAATCGGTAGACTCAACATTTTAGTTATATACAAAAACTAGACTAGCATATACTTTTAGCATATACATTTTTAAACAACAGTATCTCAATTTAAATATTTATTTTTAAATTGAGACGTACTCTTAATGACTTTTACTGAATATTGACATTCCAGCGACGAGGATGGCAACACTGTCTTAACATCTAACATCATTGATGTTCGTAGGTTAACTCTTATCATAAGAAGCTCAATAAAAATAATATTGCTGGGCAAAGTACACGATTTAATCTAACTTCAAATGAAGCAAATTATTTGCTTGTGATATGGGTGTAAGATACATAGAAAAAAGTATATATTAAGAAATACAACCGTCTATGCTCATCACACAAATGTTTGTCTTTGTCGGGAATGGAACCCGATTCCTATTAATCAACATCGATCAACGAGCTGCTTTTTTTAGCAACTTTTTAGCTGTACTTTAATAAAATAAGGAATTAAATCCATAAAAATTTTAATTGCAGACGTATTCTGGTTTTTATAAACATGAAGTAGAGGCGAATATGTGCGGGGCGGAAAGTATTCTCCAAGCTTTGGGGTACAAGCCCATAGGCAATGGACGGCTTGCGTTAGACGGCCCAGTGTGTCCAGATATGGCGGCGGCAGTTTCACGGGATGCGATTATCGCCCATTGCGAATGTCAGGTATTGTAAATCCATTATATATATTGCGATTTCTTAGCGTGACTCAAAGTATTTTTTTAAAATTTAAATTAACCTTGACAGGCAACATTGACTGGTCTAAAATTTTATAGCACTACCGGATCAGAATGCGGCCTGACACTGAGAAGATTGGGTGGAAGAAACAGCGGGCTTGTCTGTTATTTGAATCACGATTTATATTTCACAATACAGATGACAATTACGATTTCCCCGTGGTGGTCCGGGCTTCTTTGAAGAATAGGCCAACTTCCGTTCTGCCAGGCAGCTTGTAAAAAGCGACCAATTAGCTATGCGAGTCACTATCATCGTGGCTCCTAGGTGGTAGAGTTCTGTATTGTTAAGCTCGGGTCTGGTACCACCGCCTTACCTATTCCTGCCGCAATAGCGTCAGTGCTTTTCACTGTCGTGTTCCGATTTGAAGGGTAAGGTAGCCGGTAAACTTATGCATGTAGTATTAGACGTCGCCATGAGATTGCTACGCACCATTAACATCTTTGGTGTCTATAGGCGATGGTTGATTCTTTCTATCAGGAGACACATTTGCTTGTTTGCTATCTTATTATATAAAGGAAAGACTTAACGGGATAACTTGTTGTTACTTCAGAAAAATGATGTTCCCAATAGGTGAAATAATGTTTTAAATCGGTTAAGTACATTGAGTTTATTTTTTACAAACAAAAAATGTTTCCTTTTTATAATATTAGTGTAGATAACACTGTAGTGTGTCTATCTGTACATACATACTGAAATATGCGCGCGCGAATTGACTTAACATACCTCAGAATCTAAAAGAGGTATACAGGTAGTTTTTTTTTTATATCATAAGATAGCAAACAAGCAGATGGGTCTCCTGATGGAAATTGTCAACCATTGCCTATAGACACCAAAAGTGTTAATGGTGCGTTGCTATCTTGTGGCGAGGTCTAATGCTATATGCATACAGGTAGGTTGATGACATTATCAAAAAAAATTTTTTTTTTAATTAAAACAAAAATATCGCATTTTTAAGTCCCTCATTTCAGTCCTACACTTGAAGAACTTCCCCTTAAATCAAGAAAATATTTTGAAAATTCATGTATCAATATCCATAAAATATTGACACAAATATGATTGTATTAAGCTACCAAATAATGCCTTTGACGGATGGACAGGGTTTTTTTACACACTTCAAATTTTTTTCGTTCTTTTGCGAATTTTAGTGTTCAATCTTCGCTGTAAATTCGATAAAATCTCTTTTTTGTTGATAGAATTATAAACTCGTTAATAGCTACTAAAGAAAAAAAATCGTCGAACAAGCGCTGGATAAAAGTTACTGGACTGTTTTATTTTATGCTAGCTGACCCGCGGAGCTTCTAACTAGATTACAAGGGTTGATTTTTTGTAAAAAATTGTTAACCTAGTTTGACCCTAGATTTTTAACTATCTCACAAGATTAGTATGAATATCAAGATTTTAGATTAACATTGGATTATAATATATTTTTTAGATCATGGTGCAGATATGGGAATCGGTATGGGGCAATGGTAATCGTGTATCATGGAGTGAAGTGGCGAGAGATCGCTCTAAACACGCTTCCGCTGTCGCTTTTGCTGTGGCCCGACTTTCTGGCTATACAAGTGGTAAGTAAAAAATAACAAAGTCTCTATAATTAAGAAAATTTAGATGCCAAGTATACGGATGCTACTGTCAGCTTGCTGTATAGACGCTGTGTAGATTGCCTACTTAAGATGGTCTGTTACACCTTTCACGGCTAAAGGCCTGTTGCACAATTAAGTGCCGCGTTTCCGATCCGGTTAGTAGTTTAAAAAAAATGTTACGTGTCAAAATAACTTGTAAAGTTTTATTGAATAAAGTTCTTCTGATTTCTGCAACTATTGCCCCCGCATTACTTAGAACAAAAATTAATACATGTCCATATTTGAATGTGTGACCAACTATTCTGTATGGTGCTGAGTGCTGGACGGTTAAGGAAACACATGCATGAAACACGAAATTTATACGTGATTAATGAAAATGCTTAGATGGTTTGGTGGAATTACGAGACTTGATAAGATACGAAATGAATAAAAAGGTGAAATTAATTAAATTTGCTATTATCCGCGAACTGTTCTATGTATCCTCCGTGATGGTACCGAAAAGAGAGACGTCGGTTTAATAAATGGATAGGACTCACCGATGGTTCGGATCAAACGAAGACCCCAGCGGCACACTTATCCGCCCTCATCCACCACACTTTTACAACCACGACCACGCCGGCACCAATCACAAAAGCACACAATTCATGTACGTACTCAACGCACGTTTCACTTCGAAACAAAAATTATTTGGACATGTGACCCGTTTTTACAGTAATATAATTTTCCTTTAAATTAATATTCTGGATAAAAAGAATTAATTTTTAACATTACCAGATGCAGACATATACTCCAACGTACCAGCAACATCTTCAGAGCACCAGAGAAGATTAAACGACCCTCAATATCTACACTGTAGCTGTCCCGAACAGATATTGGAAGAACCCATTCAACCTGTAATCAATCCGTACATGGTGCCAAATATGATACCACCCAACATGATGTACCCTATGCAGCATATGAACAACGATATACCGGTCACAGTTCCTCAATGTAACACTGTCACAATGATGACTCCATATGGTCCCGTCCCATACTATTATCCCGTACAAGCACCTTATATGATACCCACCCCTGTTTACGCTCCAATAAAACATGCCACAAATGTACCAATTAATGGATTTCCTCCTATATCACAATATCGATATCCTCCTGTTCCTACAGCTCAGCTAATCGAATTAGATGTACCTTCTGTTTATGAAAATGGTAAATTTGAAAGAAGTCCAGAAGATAGAAGCCACAGAAAGAGTAAATATGATGGTTCGAAACGAAGTACGTCAAAATCTGGCTTCAGTGAAGTATCAATACCGAGTTTATCAAGGTCTGATACACAGCCATCACTGAGCAAAGCGAAAGAAGATGGCATGGGGACGTATGAAAGTTGGGATTATGTGTTTAGGAATCTATCAAGTAAAGATCAAGAAGGTGACTCTAAAAGTGGATTTTCACAATCTTTAGACAGAGATTCAAGGACTTTAGACAGATTAGATAGAGAAGAAAGGAGATCGAAGTATCAACCAACAACTCTTGACTTAGAAGATGGTCTTCAAGCTTTAAATCTTGACAGGTCATATGATGAAGAAATGTATCGAACTGCAAAAGTTAACGAAAATTTAATGCGACTTAAACAGGAGCAAGAAAGAAAAACAAGACAATTGGCTAAAAGACAGACTGATGATAGAAAACCCAGGAAAAGTATAGATCATGTAGGGAATCCTAAAGCAGATGGGTTAATAACGCCAAAAGTAGCCCCGGATAAAGTAAAATTGCTGACGAAAAAAGATATTAAAGATAGGAAAGATACCATTAAACAGCAGAGTTCTATGAATGGGTCGGTAGCTAATACAGCCGAGGTTAAAAAGGTTAAGAAGCCATCGAGACTGGTCGCGGGTGAAGCTGAGAGGCCGAAAAGTATAAGTGAAAATGGATTGTCTAAAGTAAACAGCTCTAAAAGTACAGGCTGTAAGTATTTTTTGTTATTTTAGTGTATTTTATAGAACTTGTTTCAATTAACTATGGACAGTTCAAAGGTATTTTTACGTAACATTCATTGGAGCAAATTGGCCTTGCAGTCATCCGAAAAATATCTAACAATGGTGGTCCTTATTTTTGTTCTTCAAGACCCCGCTCCAGTGATAGCAATGCACCTTTAACATCTCTGGTGTCTATAGGCGATGGTTGCCTCTTTCCATCACGAGAGTCATCTGCTGGTTTGCTATTTTGTGATATGAAAAAAGAGAAAAAAAATACTAGCCATGATAATTTCAAACAACTGTTATTTAGTAAATTTTTGTTTTCTGAACGTTTCATTTATATGAACTTACTCAATTTAAAGTGTAAATTTTAACTAAAATAATGATTTTACTTGTCAAAATTTTCGTATATTTTTTTGGCTGCTCAATACGACACACTTGGCACAAGCATGGAATAAACTGGATATCCCTTTCAAGGCAATTTCATAGGATGTCAATGTCGCTTGCATTTACACCGCGATATACAGAGTTAATACTTACCGATGAAATAAAATCACTCGAGAGGTATTCCATAAGCCTTAGCTTTTTATTCGACACGATAAAATATCACAATATCTATTTTTTATGATATAATATATCTACAAGCGTTTGACATTTACATAGATTTGCTCATATGAACGGATACGTATTTTACGCCCAACACCGCGTCTATTAGTATTAGTGTGGTCTGTGGACATAAGTGTTCTTCTGGTCTGGTCTGTGGACATGTCATTTAAGTTGTTTTTCATGCGTACCTATCCCCTTTCCAAAAAATAGATTACCTTTCTGTTAGTACATAAAAGGCGATAGATTGGTCAAATATGCCTTTACCATTGTGACTACTAGGTGGTAGAGGGTTGCAATATTTCGCACGGATTTGGTACTACTGCCTTATTTATTCTTTGTCCCGTTTAAGTTAACCGGATAATTTATGTAGATGCCATTATATGGAAAGTAAATGATTGGCAACGCACCATTGACCATACACTCGTACATCTCTGATGTCTATAGAAGATGGTTGTCTTTCTTCAGAACAGCCATTTGCTGGTTCACTATTTTATTATATAAAAAAGTTTGTCTTCGATAGGTAAAGCGCTGAATAAATGAATAGTATTGGAATTCCTTTGACAAGAAAATATAAAGATATTTGCGGTTATCCATCCGAGGTAGATGAAAGAATTTCATATTTTACTAGCTGCAGCCTGCAGCCCGATGCATTATAAAAGTTATTGGCGAATCCCTCGGGATCACCTTATTTTTCCGGGATATAAAATAGCCTGTGTGCTATTCCAGGTTCATCTACCTGTGCGCCAAATTTCATTCAGTACAGTCTAGTAGTAGTAGTCAGTTTAGTAGTTTTTGCATGATTGAGTAAAAAACATCTATCCATCCATTTAATCTTTCGCATTTTTAATATTAATATAGATTTTAAATTCATCATTGGGCTAGTGCCGCGTTGAGCTCGAATCCTAAATTGGCCAATTTTATACTAAATACATTTTTCCGTATTGCTGAAATTTTACTTCCCTAAATTAAATTACAGAAAAACGGAAAAGACTAGAGTCTAAAGACGTTCGCTTTACTCTGCCTACCTGGCAAGGGAACTGGGCGTGATGATGCTATTTTATAAAATTGTTTGGATTTATCTAGTTGCTATCCTTTTTTTTAATTAAATAATATTTAAGCCTTTAATGTATTTCAGCAACAAGTACCCAGTCTCAACAACCAAATCACTCGAATTATGATTTAAAAGCTCAATTAATCGTATCCCTCGACGAGCCGGATACAATTCGTCGGTCCCCACCTAAACATGTACATCAAAATGGCGACAGAGAACGATCTGCAAGTAGGACAAGCCAACATGATAGACAAGAAACGGATGAAAAGAAGGACAAATGGCAGTGTGGTACGTGTACGTATTTAAATAAAGGTGGGCTTGTATGTGAAATTTGTGGGAAGTCTAAAAAGGGCCCGGAAATAGAACCCCTTACTTCTGGCGGACGAGAATGTCCTGCTTGCACGTTGGTGAACAAGCGAGATGCAAGATCGTGTGACGCGTGCGGAACTAGCTTACAACATTGTCCTACGTATATATAAGTGCTCTCAGTTATATGCGCCAAATTTTTGACTGGATTAAAACTTGTTTTAGGCCGTAATTAGATATATTATTAGCGTTGGTCACGTGTGCGTGTTCCTTGAATGTTTTATCAGCGCAAACTTAGCGTTAACATCAAGGCAACTTGATTGTGGGGTTTGCGTCAAGTGCTTGCTGAGTTCTGTTGGTTTACTCTCTTAAGCAAGCTTAAATATGTTGTTTTTTAGTAAATTAAGCTAATTATATTGTTTTCTGTTAGGAATCCTCTTTGCTCAACTGACTTGAAAAGTATGTCCACACCATGTTCGCGTTACGTATATGTCTCGTTTGCATTAAATAAATAATGGAGGAACGCGTATGATTGACTGACTTTGTTAACCATTATAGGTATTACTTCCGCAATGTATTAATGCATTGGAACTTTATGTAATGAATGCTTGCGTGACGTCATTTTCACGTCACATGCGCTGGAAAGTGTGCTTACGGCAGTTTGATCAAAGCAACTATCCATAACGAACGTCACTAAAATGGCGGCCGTGTGCATTAGCAATTTGTGTAACTTATACCGGCCATTGATATAAAAATAAGGTCACGTGACTAAAAGTCAAATGTTTCTCAAACATGGCGTCGCCTCTGACCTTACATCCTTTTGTATGCAACACTTTGTCATATTGGTTGTTTCTCAATTGACTAATTAAACACAACCAAAAGTCACAAAACATACACACTTCACTGTAAAACTTTATAAAAATGAAATCATAAAATGGCGTCGCGTGAAAAATGTACTTCAAGGTGTGGCTTATTGAACTACGAAACTTATCAATGAAAAATTGAAATCAATGACGTATACATTATATCCTTTACTTGCGTTTAAATAATGACGTGTTAAAACGAGACAGATGTTTTTTACAAATATATATACAAATATGATGCAAATATGTACTTGCATCACATTTATATATTTTTTTGTATAACGAAAAAATATATAATATGCAATTTGGTGCTTATCCTCTACCTTATGTCAATGATACCGGTACAGTTTATTTGATCTTCAATTAAATTACGTATGGTTTTTGGACGTCACAATGTTCTAAGTCAGTATAAAATAGCCTCGGCTTGAATAAGTTTTAAACTAGTTCAATGTTTTGGCGTATGTATATATTTATATATATTGTAACACTAGTATCTCGATTAATAATTAGAATAGGATTTAGGGCCTAGAAATAAAATTTCATATATAGCCCTTTTTAGACATGAAAGTAATTCACGTGAAAAGGAAATATTTTTATAAATTTTTGACCTTGAAAAATTATTTGTAAATTATATATATTCGATGTTATGTTTTTTGGACCCCGGAATGTATTGTATCTATTCTCTAGTCATTTCTTAGGTAATTCAGGGGTATATTAAAAGATTTTTCGCCATGCCTATTTCATAACTGCTTATAACACTGTTGTTACAATATTATATCAGTTTGATAGCCTTATTTTAAGAAAATGTTTGAATATATTGCTAGAAATAGTCAATAATGGTTAAATCGGTAAAATTTGACGGGGATCACCACTCATCTTGCCATCCAAAACCGATTAATCGTGATGAGCCGGAAAGTCTATTAGGTTTACTCTGCCTACCTGCAAAAGGATAGTTTTTATTTGAATATTTTTTTAAAATTTTACTGCTAAATAAATGACAAACTATGCCTGAAGGTTAAACTAGCTAATTTGAATTTTGTAGAAAAGTTTGACTGTATCGTTTAGTATATTTGTATATTGTTGAACCCTTGACAAACTTCGTGTTAAATTTTGATAAAATGTTGATTGTATTAATGCGTCGAAAAAATTATAATGTTGAACCCATACAAGAACATTTCGTTGCTTACGTCAATGATTTTTATTTCGTCAACAATTTATCGTTTCTTATCGACATCATTGGGCTCATTGATCTTGTGACATTAAAGATGCAGAAGATTCAATTTTCTGGTTGGGTAGCTTGTACTATCAGTTACAAATTTTATTATGAATATAACTCGTTATATATAGTAAGTGTTATATTTATTGAAAAGCCACATATCGCATCATGTATGACATGCTTAGTTAATCGTAGATGTCTTAGTACTGCCTTTGCTTATTTTATAAATGCTACAAAAAAAATATACGATGTATATATACCATGAAGTATTAGGTAAATGTGGAACAAGCACTCGGATTAATCATTTGAAACATAAACCTTCGTGACATCTCTGTCTATGAGGTCACGCCATCTCTTTTCATACAACTGTGTTAGAAAGAGAGAGTAGGACCTCGGAAGGTGACAGCAGTATTCAAAGTCGTGTTTCAAGTAGGTATCAGAAGTGTTGCCTCCAGATATAATACAGCTTCATGATATATACCACAATTTTATTCTTGTCACCATGACGTCAGTGCTTGTCACTGTCGTATTCCGGATTAGATATTGTTAGCCTGTACGCTTGTGAACGTGAAACACATTACTTATCTATATAATATATATATATATATATATATATATATATATATATATATATATATATATATATATATATATATATATATATATATATATATATATATAACAGCAATTAATTTTTATATATTATATAAAAATTAATTGCTGTTTGTTAGTCTCGCTAAAACTCGAGAACGGCTGAACCGATTTAGATAATTTTTGTTTTGAATTAAATGTTGAAGTCCAGGGAAGGTTTAAAAGGCGAGAAAATATAGAAGAAAATTAGAGTAGTTAAAAAGGCAGAACAAAGTTTGCAGGGTCAGCTAGTATTGAATAAATATATTAACGGGCTGACACGTGAGAAGGCTAAAACGAGTAACTAACATCGTGACAAGTAACTATGTAGTAGAATTCTGCAACGTGTCATTTGGGTTTGGTCCCACCTCTTTATCTCTTCCTATCATCGGTGCGTATCGGTATGATGTTTCAGTTTGGAGTATAAGGTAGCTAGTAAATTTATGCATTTGGTATGCTAACCCCGCCACATAGATAGCAACGCAACATTGACATAATTAGTTCAATTTCCAAAATAAATTATATTACCCTGGAATCAATATGTTCTTGATTTATCTATATCCTTGTCTTTTATAAAAAATTAATATCATGTCATCGTGGGTGCATTAGCATCGCACTAGTAGGACTATTGAAAAAAAGTTTTTAGGTATATGATTTGGCACGTAAAATACTTTTTTGGTAGTCGTTTTTACATTTTTTTATCTAATACATTGAGCTAATTCCGTACCACCAAGCGATTGTATCGGGTTTGTATCGGAACCTCCTTTGGCATCTTTACTTTTTTATTATTAGGTGTAATATCGGTCAGAGTAAGAGTTTTAATTTTTTTTTATCTTTAAAATTGATCTATTTCCGTATCACCAAGTGATAATTATTGTATCAGCTTATTTGTATAGAAACCTCCTTTGGCATCTTTACTTTTTATTATTTGGTGTAATAACGGTCAGAGTTTCCATTTTTTTATCTTAAGCATTGAGCTATTTCCGTACCACCAAGTGATTGTATCGAGTTTGTATCGGAACCTCCTTTGGCATCTTTACTTTTTTATTATTAGGTGTAATATCGGTCAGAGTAAGCGTTTTAATTTTTTTTTATCTTTAACATTGAGCTATTTCCGTATCACCAAATGATAATTATTGTATCAGCTTATTTGTATCGAAACCTCCTTTGGCATCTTTACTTTTTATTATTTGGTGTAATAGCGGTCAGAGTTTCCATTTTTTTTATCTTAAACATTGAGCTATTTCCGTACCACCAAGCGATATTAACTATTGTATCAGATTATTTGTATCGGAACCTCCTTTGGACTCTTTACTTTTTATTATTTGGTGTAATAGCGGTCAGAGTTTTTATTTTTTTATCTTAAACATTGAGCTATTTCCATACCACCAAGCGATATTAACTATTGTATCAGATTATTTGTATCGGAACCTCCTTTGGCATCTTTACTTTTTATTATTTGGTGTAATAGCGGTCAGAGTTTCCATTTTTTTTATCTTAAACATTGAGCTATTTCCGTACCACCAAGCGATATTAACTATTGTATCAGATTATTTGTATCGGAACCTCCTTTGGCCTCTTTACTTTTTATTATTTGGTGTAATAGCGGTCAGAGTTTTCATTTTTTTATCTTAAACATTGAGCTATTACCATACCACCAAGCGATATTAACTATTGTATCAGATTGAACCTCCTTTGGCATCTTTACTTTTTATTATTTGGTGTAATAGTGGTCAGAGTTTTCATTTTTGTATCTTAAACATTGAGCTATTTCCGTACCACCAAGCGATATTAACTATTGTATCAGCTTATTTGTTACGTAACCTCCTTTGGCATCTTTACTTTTTATTATTTGGTGTAATAGCGGTCAGTTTTCATTTTTTATCTTAAACATTGTGCTATTTTCGTACCACCAACCGATATTAACTATTGTAGCAGGTTATTTGTATCGGAACCTCCTTTGGCATCTTTACTTTTTATTATTTGCTGTAATAGCGATCAGAGTTTACATTTTTTTTATCTTAAACATTGAGCTATTTCCGTACCACCAAGCGATATTAACTATTGTATTAGGTTATTTGTATCGTAACCTCCTTTGACATCTTTACGTTTTATTATTTGGTGTAATAGTGGTCAGAGTAATACGCTTTTTGTGAAAGATATCTCTCATATTTCCATGTAAGAGATGTTACCTCACATTGCTACAAGTTAATAATATGCATTTGTAGATTCAGATTTTTAAAATTAAAATCCTACCTTATCTATATATCTATGTACATATAATGAAATTGTAGGAAAGTCGAAACTGTACATTGAATATATTTTTTTAAATTATAAACAATAAAATATTCAATGTACAGTTTTTGAATTTCCTACGATTTTATTATATGTATATAGATATAGTATCTGGTGAAGTTCTGGGAGTGAAAATAAAATTTGTTTTGGTATTTTAGATTCAGTTTTTTTTTAACAAAATGGTACTTTTGATGATACGTGGTGATGTTCTGACAGGGAAAATGAAATTTATTTTGGTGGTTGTAGATCCCGAATTTTATCAAAATAGGTGTATTTTTATATATTCCAAATTTCTTAATAAAACCGTACTATAACATGTGGTTACTGGTGGAGTTCTGACAGGGAAAATGGAAATAATTATGCGTCAATGTGATATATGAAGAAAATCAAACTTTACAACTTATTTCTCTAAATATTTCAACAAATTTGATAGTTTACTGACCTCATTATAATTTTGGTGCTTAAAAGTCCTCAATAAATATATATTTTATTGTTAATTCCTATATATATAAATTTTATTATAATATGTATACATTCCTGTATAACAAATGGTATATTAATAATAAATGGGTTTGTAAACTAAATTAATGTTAAAAATTTGCAAATACGATATACATATAATAAAGAACATTATTATTACATTTTTCCAAATTTATTTATATAATAAATATTTCAGAATCAAATAATTTGCTTGTAAAATAGGTTTGATTTGGCTCTAGTTCCCTATTAAGGAATTAAAAAAATAAAACCTTGTGGTGTCGTGGGACACCAAATAGGAATGATGTTTCTTATTATAAAAAAATCTTACGTTTTTTTTTAATGTTACGGACTTTTTGTGCTGGCTAGGGTACCCCTCTGCAACGCCCCACAATGAACTCCTTTTAAAAAATCTAACGCTTTTTTAAACGTTACGGACTTTTTTGCCGTTTAGGGTACTCCCCGCAACGCCCCATAACGAACTTCTTTTCAAAAATCTTACGCTTTTTTAACGTTACGAAAGTTTTTATTCGTTTAGGGTACCATTCTGCAGCGCCCCATAACGAACTTCGTTCCAAATATTAAATAATACTATTTTTGCCAAATAGAATTATCTCGATACGGCTCTTAGCGCCGAAGAAATTCGTAGACAAACATACATACACCTACGAAAAATAACGACTGCATGGATGCCTAAATAAATCATCATATTAAAATTTTATCCAATTCCAATAGATAATATTACATACATATATGTCAAACTGATAACCTCTGTTTTCCGTTGGTTGAAAATAGCAAAAAATACTTAACATACCGAATTATTTATAAAGTATAAGACAAAAAGCATAAAATTTTTGGAGATATTATTTTTATATATAAATTTGGAATAACGTAAGTGTATATTATATCAATTATGCTGAAACTTAATAACGAATTTGTTTTATACTAATTGTAAAAAAATAGTTTGTGTAGATATCTATTAATGTATTGTTTATTTTTACTTATGTAAAGGTGTGACTACATTGAGAAAGTGTTTCTGTGGGTCGCATTTTATTGTTTTAATTTACTCACTTTAATATTTCTTATCAATATGTTAATATTACTAAAAATATCCGCGTGTATTTGCTATAAAATAGCAAAATAAGTATGAATAAATATTCGATTTGCATTTCATTTGAACGAAAAAATATTCAGTCAGTGACTTGCCACGCTGTCTAACTTATCAATTTGCGTATTAATAAGATAGAAAACAAATATATGGCTATCCTAATGGAAAGAAAAATTATTACCCCATCGCCTATACACACAGATGTTAGTGTCAAACATTATGTCGTATGTATAAATTTACCAGTTGCTTTTTTCAAAATGGAACACGATAATGACAGGTCTGTTATGTAGTATAGTATTTTGTGTAAACTTAGTATATTTTGTGTAAATTTAGAAACTTTCTGATGCCGCCATTTTACTTAATATGTCAAGTGACCATCTTAGTTAGAATTCTGAGGTTAGAGTCATTGTAAGGCGGATATATCTACCAAACCTGGGAAAGATGTAGCTCAATTCTACCACGTAGCAGTCACGATGGCAGTAGAAAATTATATACCAAATTTCAGTAAATCTTTTCAGACGTTTTTGCATGCTTAACTAAAATCTAAGCAGCCAAACAAACAAACTTTCGCATTAACAATATTAGTAGGATTTGTAATAGACTGCTTGCAATCCCTTTGAAATTTCTTTATTTCTATAAGCGCCATCTAACAAATATAACGGTGATTTATTTTTTATTTCTCGTAATACTTTTTTGGTTGCCTCATTGATTGATTGGTTCAGATCCTGTGTTCTAGGTTCGGTGTTAGGTCAAAATGCTTTAGTTTTTCTATTTAGAATTTTCTATTTAGAAAAATCTCGGTAACCGCCCGTAGTCTGGAAGGCACACAAAGCTAATGGTTAATAAATGCTAAATGGCTATCGGGAATCACAAGTAATTTAGCAAATGCGTCTATGAGTTTCCAATATCGCCATCCGATAAGCTAGTGCATGTTGGTAAGCTTGAAATCTATTGAGGTTAGATAATACGTGCAACAAGGTTAATTGAATTAATAAAAACTTTCTATTATTTTAAAAATAAAATGATTATATTGTTTTGTTTGTGAAACCGATGTGGTAAGGACTTAATAAATGGTGTTTTTTACACGAATGCATAACGCGAAGAAAAAGCAATGCTTTTAACTATTTACTTATGTTTATTTATGTATGTATAGTTAACTTATTCTCACTTGCCTCACATGTAGCAATGCACTAGTGACGCCATGTTTCGAAAGGCTATGGTTATCTCCATTAAATAGAGACATTTTGTTCACCTATTTATTTTAAAAATATTAAATAAAAATAGAACTTTGTGTACATTTTGATGCACTGAGAAATTCATGTTGCTCAAATATAGCATAGGGTTACGGATAGCCTTAAGCTTAGAGCAGATTATCGTGTAGCTGAATTTTGAATTTATGAATAATTCTAATGAAATAACATTTAAAACAATGGACAAAACTTTAATATGATTTTTCGCTTTTTGTGCTTACTTGTCGTTTCTATTATACTTTCTTTGGACCGTGTCGAAGTTTTTCTGTATTTAGAAAATCGTAATTAGTGGTCAATATTTTTAACTATTTACTAGGTAGTAGAGTTCTGGAATATATCGCCCGGGTAGGTATCCGTTAGATTATAATCTAGAGTCCCATCTTTCAAATAAATATACAAATTGAACGGACTAGCAGGCACTGCAAATATCTTAGTTGTCATTTTCACTTTAATAAAAGGACAAATTATTTATTTATTATAATATAGTATTAACATTTCACTGCGACATATATATATATATATATATATATATATATATATATATATATATATATATATATATATATATATATATATATATATATATATATATATATATATATATATATATAAAGAGCTGTTTGCTATCTTACGATATAAACGAATATATAATAAATTTCTGCAATTTAACATTTAACATGGTAAAAAAGAATTTCGCCTTTTTAAATCACCGGTACGCAGCTCAGTTGGATAGTAACGTTTTCTGCTGAAACAAGACCGATCGCTGGTCCAAATCGTTAAACTGTGTGTTTTATTGAATGTTTTAAAGTTTTTCTAGGGTGTACACTATAGTGTGTATATTTGTTTGCCAGTCATGTCGTATTAATAAAGTGTAAAACTCGATAGCTTTAATATTACTATTACGTTGTAAATTAAATTGTATGACTATGCAGCGATATGGCATACCTACATTAATATTACAATAATTGTAATCTTCAGGAACAAGAGTCCAACTGTCTGATTTTTGCAATAAATATTTTTTTAACTTAGAAAATTTACACTCGGCCTAAATAATGTGCTCTGGTACTAATAGTAGGCTATAATACAGTTATTACACCGAGACATATATAATGTAGACTGTAGATCAGTAAAGTTTTTAAGGCGCGGTGTGTTTTCGAGCAGCGTAAGCCGGTTTTGTATACTTGGCCTAATCTACGCCGTATGATCGCTTGCTCTGACTAGCCGAAATTCGGCGCTAACCACACAAACGTCTTACTATGTTTTACTGTGTGGACAGTCATAATATTTTTTCGCTATAATATGTACTACACTTAATATACTATGACTTTATAATTCGTTGTTATTATATTATTTGTTTGGTTTTTTAAATAAATCGCTTTAAACACAGGGTAAAAATGTTAGGGGTAATGTAGGTTATTGTAAAAGTGGGTAAATTTGATTTCTTAATTTGACAATTTTGGTGTCAAAATTCAAAAATGTTTATTCATT
Organism: Apodemia mormo; assembly: GCA_036924255.1. Lineage (NCBI taxonomy): Eukaryota > Metazoa > Arthropoda > Insecta > Lepidoptera > Riodinidae > Apodemia > Apodemia mormo. The sequence goes on along the minus strand of JAUPFN010000019.1, from coordinate 11,069,672 downwards.
TTTAAACTTTATATTATGTAAGCTTTTTAATTTGTTTATTGCAAACTATTGTGACTTATGCACATAGCTAATATTAGTCCGGGTCTATTTGGAGGTTAAACTATATCTATCTATCATTTCTATCATTCTGTTAGGCAATTCGTAAATCGCGTATGATTGTCCAAACATGTCACTACCATCGTGACTACTAGCTGGTATCGTTACGCAACATTTTGCCCGGATTTCGTTCTAATTCTAGCATCGATGCTTGTCTCTGTCGTGTTTCGGTTTAAGGAGGAGGTTAACTTATACCACCTCGCCACATGGATAGCAACGCACCATTGACATCTTTGGTTTCTATAAGCGATGGTTATCACCAGAGCTACTTGCTTGTTTGGTATCCTCAAATATAAAAAAAAAATATTCAGTCTCAATTATCTATGTATACATCAAGGAAAAATTCATTCTTCATTCGAACCGCAAAGGACTGGAACATGCTTCGTGAGTTTGTGTTCCCCGACGAGTACAATCTGGGGATCTTCAAGAGAAGAGTGAACAGGTACCTTCTAGGGAAGCGCGTTCCATCTTAGCCGCATCTTAGCTTACCTTCAGGTGAGATCGAGGTCAAGCCCTTCCCTATCGATAATAAAAAAAAAACTTTGGACTCCCTTTAAGACAATAGCGCGAACAGTGTAGTATGTAGTTAAAGTTTACATTGCGGAGGACTGCAGAAACCTGATATTTTTAAATAAAATATATTAGAAATACCTCAAATTATTGAGAATAAACATTACACATACTAAATTAATGTGGCGTACACATTGATATAAAAAACCCTAGATGCACAGTCCCGAACAAAACTGACACTCAAAAGTGTCCCTAATTTCATTTAAGTAGTTATAGATATGGCAAAAACATATGGCTTTGCATATCCAACCTTAAGCGCAAGACTTATAGTTGTTTTTACAAAGCAATGTACGAAAATAAATAAAATTGACAGTGACGCAGCCGACGCGATTCTATTTGAAATGAGTGCACAATTTAAAATTGTGCACTCATTTTTGGAGGACGTTTTTGACACACTGATTGTGTATCTTGGGTTTTTTATATCAATGGGCGTACATGAAAATATAGACATATGTATATTGTTTTCTTTACGGCCAAAGTCAGTTGTCAAAACTTAAACAAGATGTTTTTTAGTCCATGGTCGAATTTCGGTCACAGGCGATTGCTACTTAATATAAATGTAGAATAATCTCAGTCAAAAAACAAAGTCAAGAAAAGTAAAATATATATTAACGCTTGCTGATTCGCACAGCTTTGTCCGCAGGTAAAGTAGCATGTCATCAATCTATGTAAAAAAAAATTAACAATCTTTCATCACCTATTGCAGCCTCTAGGTAATAATTTAAAAATAAAAATGTTAGACTCAGGGTCTACAACTATCTCTAAATCTATCATCTAAATTAGTTCAGCGTCTTAGCGGTAAAAGCGGCACAAACAGACAGACAGACAGACAAACAGATGGATGGATTTTAAGCAACAGGTTAATTTGTTGGTCCCGTTCATTGCAAGTAAACTTCTTGAGGTTGATTTACAAACAAAATAACCAAAATAATCGTAAAGCGATAAACTTATGCATGTGGCATTAGACCTAGCCACAAGACAGCAACTCACCATTAACATCTTTGGTGTCTATAGGCAATGGTTGACGCTTTCCATCAGGAGACCCATCTGCATTTTTGCGATCTTATGATATAAAAAAAATATGTTAACTCCACCAGTTACAACGCAACAGAATGGGCTTTATGCGAGGATAAGGACTCACGATTTATCTTAAAATTGATGCACAAACATGTACAGAAGTGGACATAATGCTACATGGCATTCTCTACCAGTCAAGCTTAAATAACTATATATTATGAGAACAATATTCTCGTGACCCAAAACCATTACTTCCTTTTGCTCATCCAGGTAAAAAGGTAGGCTATAGCCTTCCTCCTTGGTATGGCTATCGTACATAAATATATTTTTTCTAACCCGCATTGTACATCAAAAGATTAGGGCGTTAGTATAATAAAGCTTTAAGTATAATAAAATGGACAAATTACATGTGTTGATCTAACCCCAAGGTAAGCAAATTATTTGTTCGTGTTATGGGTGTCAAAAAATGATACTAATACATAGAAATACATATATAAATACTGTAAGATACATAAACATCCTAACCTAGAAATACAAACATCTGCTCATCAAACATGTTTGTCCCTGTCGGGAATTGAATCAACGGGATCATGTTAGTATGGGTATCGAATTTTTTATGTAAACAGATTCACCCACTTTTATGTATACATAGAAATATTTCCGTTTACCACTGTTTTGAGATTATTAGTATAACTCGCGCGAGTTAACATTATACCTGGTTCAAATTACACTTGTGCAAAGTACAGCGTGTAAAAATGTTTATTTTCAATTTTAAAGCGCAAATACACGTACAACGGTAACAGAGATGCTATCTCTATTTTCCTCGCACGGCGACGGGGCGCCGCGCGGGCTAGCGAGGGAAGTATCAAGTATCGAGCCAGGGGTGTTAACTCGCGCGAGTTATAAAAACTATGAAATGTAACGTCACGATGTGACAATTTGTTTTGCCTTAGACAACGCTTTAATATGGTTGCGAAATATTATGTTTTTAATAATATATTAACTTATTATATAAATTTATAGATCTGTGTATATAGTCGTTAGTATTTGTACATATTAGAGTATATAGCTGACAGAGTATTATATATAATGAAAAAAAAACACGTAATGTATTTATTGGTGCATTTTGAATGACCCGTGTCAATAAAAGGGACAGTAGTGTTCTTTCGATTGTGATTTAAGCGAGTGAAAGGGATGAATATATAAGTTTAGTTACATGTCCTAATGTTATTGATACGCGTTATTATAGAGACACTTGAAGGGAAAGGATTTTTTTATAAATGCAAAATCCCCTTATTGTTATAAACGTGTCAGTATTTATACTGATTCAAGAAGTCGTAAGTTGATCCTAAAGTAAAATTGGACGTAGCTACACGAAAAGAGCCAATCCACACAATGTTACTTTAGATATATTGACGTTTGAAGTTTGGAAGATTTTGGATTAGTTTTAAGAGTATGTGTGAAAGTGTCACTGTTGTTGATGGAAAACAATTATTCAAAAATAATCCAGAATACTTGATGTATTTTACTTAATCGGTTGGTAATACTAATTATGAACTGAGAAACTTGAGTCATTCAAAAAGTAATTTACAGCTACTTTTGCTTGGGTCTGTTTTTAAATGGCATTTGAAATAATATTTAGCATCAATTTGGCGCATTTATCTCATTTTTGACCAAGCAATGGATTGGATCCTTTTCGTTTACTTACTCCAATTTATGGTGAAAGTTTTCTGATCAATTAAACCTGTCTAATGCCGGATTTCTATTATCTATGATCTGTCATTTATAGTAGAAATCATAAGCAACCAATTTAATAATAACGAGGCGTTTCACAATTTGTTTTGAACAATTTTAACTTAAACCTCGTAGAAATTGTTACTACTTGTAACTAAAACGAGTTGTTTTACTGATATAGTAAACTCGCATTATACTTGACGTGCATGGTTGTTGACAATTGACTGCGGTCTGACAGCTGTCAAAACAATAAGCGGGTGCCCAAAAATTATATGGTTTTACGATTAAATAATACAAAATAAAATTAGAAAATTGCTAGCCAATATAAAATTATTTACGCTTTTTGCTCTATATCCCTGCTATAGGGATGACATGGGCTCTTTAACAAAATAACATCATAGGCATCGCATTCGTACTACGGTATGCACATATTAGGCATAATAATTGGTTAAGTGTTTATCAATGCACAAATACGTACGCGAATGCGTTCATGAGTCCCTTCTCGGTTTTAGAATTAATTCTTCGCAACTGAGACGTAACTATAGAATTATACAGTCGGGTAAAACAAAACGAGTTCCCATTGAAATTTGTAAAATTTGAAAAAACCGTCATGCTTAAAGAAGTAGCTAGAGGTGCTACTAGTGCATCCATGATGCTAATCGTCGTTGTTAGCTATAACAGTATTAAGCCTCGTGATGATCAATCTATGATCAAATTGGGCAAGTATTCAACGGCATTGTATATTTTTTGGAAAAACTGTAAATGTAGGTATATAGAACGAATTAACCTACCCAAGATTCGAACCACAAGACTTCATGCATCTATACTGACATCGGTACTACTAGACTATTAAACAGTAAGGATTTGTAAGAATAATATATCAAACAGTTTAAAAACAATCGATATATAATAATTAAATTCTCGCCATTTGTAGTTGCTCGGGGAATCCCCGGTTAATGTTTTTCTAACTAGGAAATAACTAATATTACGATGCTACTACATAAGAAGGCTCCATCTAATGAATTTTTTAACGGTATCAAGTGTCTCCAACGATACAATTCAATTCATCACAAAATATATAGAAGCTAAAAAAAATGCACTGACATTTTTATGATAGTCAAATAACAAAGCACTAAGGACGTGTATTTTTCTAAAATAGAGGTAGAAAGTATTATTGAAGCTTTGATTTGTATCTAATAGTATTAAATCTCAAATGTCAAATGGATAATAAAATGATGTAACAAAAGAATAAATTACTATTGTTTTAAATTGTTTTTTATTTCAATTAATGAAATACCTCGTTGCCATAATGCCCACCAGATTTATTATAATCGCATTGTCGCGCAAACTGTTTAATTATGTAATTTACCTATATTCCAACTTTTTTACCTATTTCCCCAACTTTTTTATAAGATAGTGTAACGCCGCCCAGCGTACTACGTGCTGGACGTGTTACTTTGCCGACGATATCCCTTTTTTATTCAGGGAACCTTCTTGGTACTCGCTTTGCTGCTCGAGGTACTAATTAGTAGCAGGACCTTTTGGGATTCCTTAAGAAATCAGACTTTTCATATATATCTTCGTTTATTTTCAGAGACGTCTATCTTACGTCAAATCTTAAAAGATACTCCTATTCTAAAAACAATTTATTCTTTCTCTACATACTAAACAGTTCTACATTTGAAAGTCGACAAAATGGCCAGTTCGTATGTAACACCATAAAGGTGTTACATCAGCTACCCCCCAAGGTGGGAGCAGCTGAAACTGGAGGGGCATTTGTCTCCCTTCGTATGGCCTACCTATCCCTATCCTGATTGCCCTACCTACGAGGGGAAGGTACATTTTGGTGGGACTGTCTTTTCCTAAAAGATAGTTTGCCCCATGTGTGGTTCTGTTCATTACCACCACACCATGGCACAAACTTTGGTCTCCCAAAACCCCTCTAAAAGACAGACCACAGTCCCCTCACCTAACCTATCCTACCGCAAACATTTTTTTTATTTTATTACACTTTAGCCTGAAGGGCTCTAGCTGTATAAGAGATAATAAGAGATGGAAAGGCATAACAATTCAAACTTCTTTTCTCTGGTGGACCAAAAGAAAAAAGATTGAAGTATTACTTCCTCTCAACATCGAGCTCGCCCCAATATATACATACCACGATCATAAATATTCTTTCCTCTGAACCATATTAATACCATCATTATGATGTCTCCCATAACTATCCGAGTTCATGTATATCCTATACAGATATCCTTTGTGTCGACTATGTCGTACTACAAAGTTGAACTCTCCTTCAAAAGACTTTCAACCCTTAACCTATACTGACTCTTACGACTTCATACTAAGGCGGCTCTGTCCCTAGTATACATTATACCCCATAAGACTTTATTATTGAACGGAAGAACTTGAGAGGAATACATTGCTATTGGAAATATGACATTTCTTCATTTAATATTCTTTTGGTCATCTTTTTTCTTTTTAGCTTCGGTCCATCATCACAGCATTGGTTGAGCCCGTCATATTACATGAAACAAATACAAGTATTAGTATTCTCATATATAAGCCCAAACAAAAGTAATGGTCTAACATGTAACAATTATTTATTACAATGAATGACTATAAGTACACTATACATTTTTTTTTTACATACGTACATGAAATGCTTTCAACCTATTTATATGTACAATATCTCTATATCTCCTATTGCTTAATTTCGTAATTACATAATTTACATTAGATATTCTTTCCACTATTCTGAACGGCCCTTTATATAACCTACATAATTTCAAACTCCTATTGTCCACTCGTCTTGGTGTATAAACTAATACTAATTGTCCCGGTGAAAAGTACTTTACTTTAGCCCTTTTGTCAAAATATCTCTTTTGCCTAACTTGTGCCCACCTAATGTTTTGTACTGCCTTCCGAACTAACGCACCTTGTAAATTATGTCTCTCGGCATAATTTACTTCTCGGTTTTGACTATCCCTATTTACCCCCATGTCGCTTTGGAATATCGGTTCCCTAGCGTACATCATCATATATGGTGAAACTTTAGTGGTTGATTGTTTGCTAGTGTTATATGCATGACATACTAATGGCACGAATCTACACCAGTCTCGTTGGTCCCTGGCAACATACATCGATAACATTTGAACCATCGTTTTATTGAACCGCTCTACTAACCCGTTCGTTTCTGGCCTAAACGCCGTACTAAATCGCGACTTTGCCCCAAATCGATTCACAGTTTCTTTCACTAGGTGTGACGTGAATACTGCTCCCCTATCAGAAATTACTTCCTTAACACCTCCGTATCTACAAAACACCTCCTCAATCAGAAATTCACTCACTTTCTCTGCCGTAACTCTTTGTACCGCTTTACATATCGCATACTTCGACACATATTCAACACATACTATAATATATTTATTTCCATTTAAAGATTTTCTAAAAGGCCCTAAAATATCGATTCCTATCTTTTGCATCATATGGGTCACATTTATAGGTTGTAGTTCCGCTACTTGTTTGACCTTTTTTCTTTCTTGACACAACCTACACGTTTTTACATACTTCTCGATCTCCTTCTCAGCATTCTCGCAATAATAACTATCTCTGAATTTACATAACGTTTTTGCCAAACCCAAGTGACCCCCTGACCATGGGTCATCATGCAGTTCCTGTAAGATCTCACATAACAAACCCTTTGGTATAACTACAAGATCCTTCATAACATGTCCACGCTTTACTCTCTTACACAAAACCCCTTCTTTCAAAATATACCCCTTATATATTCCGGTATTGTTCATCCTTACTCGGGATAACCAACGCCTACATGACTCATCCATCCCTTGCTCTTCTTGGACCTTTATTACCTCTAATTTATATACTTCCAAACCATCCTCTTGTTCTTTCTGAGCGTTCTCAGCTGTACTCTCCACACTCAACGGGTTTCTACTTAAAAAATCGGCAACTACATTCTCTCTGCCTGCACAATGCACAATATCGAAATCATATGCTTGTATGCTCAGTGACCATCTTGCCAACCTTCCATTCATATCTTTCCTATCTCTAAGCCAACATAACGCCTTGTGATCGGTTACGACTTGGAACTTCAATCCCCATAAAAAATGCCTAAAATAATTTAACGCCCACACTAGACCTAAACATTCTTTCTCAGTAGTGGAATATTTCTTTTCTGCCTCACTCAACTTCCTCGACGCATACGATATCGGATGCATCTCTATTTTTCCCTGCATTAAACAACATCCCAGAGCTTCTCCACTAGCATCTATATACAACCTAGTTAAAACATCCTTATCACTAGAATAATGACTTAAAATAGGCGGGTTACACATTCGATCTATGATAATGGAAAACGCGTTTTGATGTTCCGAGGACCAACAAAACTTCGACCCCTTCTTTAGTAATTTTGTTAAGGGTAGAGCAATTTTGGCAAAATTATTGATGAACTTACGGTAATAGGAGAATACTCCCAGTACCGATTTTACCTGTTTTGCATTTGTAGGTGCAGGCATTTCTTTTATCGCCTTTAATTTCCTGCTATCTGGTCGAATACCAACCCCCGATATTTCATGCCCTAGCACACTTATCTTTCCATACCCAAAACTACATTTATTCGGTTTAAGCGTAAGGTTCGCCTCCTTAAGGCGCATTAACACCTTTTCTAATGCTTCCTTAAATTCTGCGAAAGTTTTCCCCCATATTAATATATTATCAACATAACAGATGGCATTCTTGTATTTGATATCCCCTAACACCTTATCCATTGTACGCTGAAATACTGCCTGACTTGTTTTTAAGCCAAAAGGTAACACGTTAAACTCATACAATCCTGACGGTGTGATAAATGCTGTTTTATGCCTATCACTTTCCGAAATCATAAGTTGCCAATAGCCAGAATTTAAATCTAAATCAGCGAAATAGTGGGCACCTGACAGATATATCAAAATGTCCTCTATAATAGGCAATGGATAGCTATCTGTCACCACCTTTTTATTCAACTTACGATAGTCCACACAGAATCTCCATGTGTTATCATTCTTCCGCACCAACACTACTGGGGAAGCATAAGAGCTTTTAGATTCGCGAATGACACCATTGTCTAACATTTCTCTCACTTGCATATTGATTATTTCCAGTTGCTTAGGTGAAACACGATATGGCGGGTGGTGTACTGCTACCTGGTCTACCGTTTTTATTTCTACTTCTGTTAGTTTACACCTACCTAATTCTGTGGGCCTAAATGCGAAACATTTCCTATACTTACTAAACAGATTTCGTAACATATTCTTTTGCTTTTTACATAACTCTGGATTAATGTTAATTTCATCCATTTCGCATTCATTGTTAGAATTTACGTGCGGATATAATTTATCCTCATTTTTCTCTACATAATTCACATAATACATGTAATCTGTTTTTAACAAATTATATGATTTATTTACATCAGTGACATTACTATTTATAACGTTTCTATGGTAGCCGTCCATACTGGAACGATCATCATTGTTTCGTAGCAATGAGGTATTAATGAAATCTACATAGCAACGCTGTTTAAGACATATGCAATTCTTTGAAAAGTCTATTACAGCATCATATTTTTTCAGGAAGTGTCGGCCTAATATAAGTTTAGTTTTAATATTCTCTATTATTAACATTTCATTCGCAAAAATACTGTTATCTATCATTAAATTTACACACGTCTTTCCTATCACATTTAGTAACGATCCTCCTAGCGATTTTACAAAATGCCTATTGGGTGCATCATCTTTGAATGTTATTTTTAGATGTTCCGCGAGATCATTTGACATGCACGATATATCTGCTCCCGTATCGATTAACGCCGAACACGAATGACCCTTAATTATGACCTGTATAAATGGACTGGACAAACCTTTGCTTTCTGCCGGGAGATCTTCATCTGTTTGGGACGCAGCTCTCATCTCCCGCGTTTCATTCATTGGCGGCGTCCCTGTACGTTTGGGTGTTTCGGTGACATCGGGCTGCGTCTGAAATCATTACGTGTGTTTGAGGCCGTTCTTTCATAATGTCTCGGCCTAAAATTATACCGGGGCGTGTGAAAAACTTCCGATGGCTGTGGATGTTCTGCCTGTGAGCGTATGGGCGTATTGGGCAGGATGTCTGGTTCCTCCCTGAATTTCACCTTCTGTTGTACCCCCATTGGCGGTTGTAAAGGAAGGTTACTCGCTCTCAATTGACCCCCAAAGACCTCGTTGTATTGAATGATTGTGTTTCGTAATTCTTCTCGTGACGAATACACTCTCATCCCCAGTTTTTCTTTTAGCGAGGGTAACATCGTTTTGATGAATTGTTTTACAAAAATTACGTCTGAAATTTCAGCTTTGGCTGCGGTGTCGCTGAGTCTGTAAAAATAGGTTAATAGTTCCTCATCACGGCCTTGCTTAGATACATAAAATCGTTCCACATAATTTATTGAAACAGGGAATTCGTTTTCAATTTTTCTACACAATTCATCGAAATTGGCCGTGTCGGTATATATCATTTTATAAAATGCCAATGCCGGACCGTCGAGATATAGTCCCAGAAGTAACGGTAGGCTCTCCATGTCCCATTTATTTATCGCCGCGACCGTTTTGAAGTCTTTAATAAACTCAGCGAACGCCAAGTTTTGCGTTCCGTTGAAGCGCTTGATGGCCTCCATCTCAACTCTTACCCTCTGACACCAATACTTAGCTCTCCTGGTTTTTCCAGCGTGGTGATTGCGCGTAGTGCCTGAACGTGGGGACTTCCGTAGCCACTTCACACAGCGACTGCACACCGCGACTGCACGGCGCCTCCGCCAATTTGTAACGCCGCCCAGCGTACTACGTGCTGGACGTGTTACTTTGCCGACGATATCCCTTTTTTATTCAGGGAACCTTCTTGGTACTCGCTTTGCTGCTCGAGGTACTAATTAGTAGCAGGACCTTTTGGGATTCCTTAAGAAATCAGACTTTTCATATATATCTTCGTTTATTTTCAGAGACGTCTATCTTACGTCAAATCTTAAAAGATACTCCTATTCTAAAAACAATTTATTCTTTCTCTACATACTAAACAGTTCTACATTTGAAAGTCGACAAAATGGCCAGTTCGTATGTAACACCATAAAGGTGTTACAATAGTATACATGCAGATAGCTCTCCAGATGGAAAGAGAAACCATCTCCTATACACTCCAAAGATGTTAATGGTGCGCTGCAATCCGTGTATTGGGATGCCACATGCATATGCACAAGGGAATGGGTCTTCTGATGGAAAGAGTTAACCATCGCCTATAAACGCCGAAGATGTTAATTGTGCGTTGCAATCTTATGGCGACATCTAATACCACATGCATAAGTTTACCGGCTACCTTACTCTCCAAACCGGAACACGTTAATGACAAGCATTGACGTTATTGCGGCAGGAATAGTTAAGGCGGTGGTACCAAATACCCGTCGAGACGTTGCGGAACTCTACCACTTGGTAGTCACAATGGTTATGACACGTATAGCCAATCGGTTGCCTTTTATGATTTTCCTGGCAGAACAGCAGTCTATTCTTCAAAGGAGCTTGGGACAACACGGGGGAATGATGCTGATGTGTTATATAGGTACATACACGTAATATATGACACCAATGTGTATTCTCTTCGCGTGTCTGAAATATGTGAAAAGGACTTTCTATAAAACTGTTTGTCGTTTTTGCCGCTGGTATATAATTGCCATCGGTTTCCAAATACAATAATAATCTGCTGTTCTGCCAGGCAGTTCGAACGATTGATTTGTCACTAAAATCGTGGCTATAGGTGGCAGAGTTCTACACTGTTTCGCCCAGGTCTGGTAAAAACGGCTTATTCGAGCCAGAATAGCGTCAGTGCTTGTATTTGTGGTGTTCCGGTTTGGAGGGTAAGTTATCCGGTAAACTTATGCATGTGGCATTAAGACCCTATCACAAGGAGAGTAATGCACTATTAACATCTTGGTATTTATTTATTTACTAGCTATGATGGAGTTTATATGAGTAATTGAAATATAACAAATGTAATTAAGACTTTATTGAAATTGGTATTTTAAATTTCGCGCTATTACTACACATGCTGCTATTGCTCGCAGCGCCTTTCGAAATGGACCCCAAATAATATTTGTTCTGAATGAAGTTCAAATATTCAACAATAGATGGCGCCTTTACACTTAATTTCCAAGTTGAAGGGTTGGAAGAACCCTTATATCTTTAAAAACACGCCTTTTAGGTTAAAACCGGAACTTTCTTGTTCGAGGGGGGATAAAGGGCTATCACACTATATATCCCTTTATCGTACCGGGATTCCTTTTTAAGTTTTATCGGCACGCATATTTTATCAACTTAGTTTAATTATATAGTTATAATGATTCATTACACATTATATGAAAAAGCATTCTGGAACTGTAACCTCTATAATAGGACAGCCCGTGCTATAGAGGTTAGATCCTTCCCTAAGTCTCAAAAGTTTTAATAACTAATTTCTAAGTAGGTACATTAGTAATCTCACATACATTTACTCCACATGCAACTACTAAAATACAAAAATGTGTAACATTATAGTACATAGTTGCTTTCCTTGTGTAGTATGTGCGTGTGTGTGTGTGTGAGTATGTGCGTGCGTGCGTGAGTTTGAGTTTGTGTGTGTGTATGCGTTTGTGTATGTTGCACGAGTATAATGTCCTCAAAAGCTACACATGTGATCATCACGTATTGTGAGGGAATAGTGGTGACTAATGAATAACAAATATATTGAATAAATATTTTATTTCATTGTATCTTCTATCATTATGATAATTCGTACAAAATTCGTTTACACCGCATTCACATAAAAACATTAGCTAGGTGCTAAACAAACTCTATCACTAGGAGTTTCGTAGCAAACAAAATTATCGAAATTGGTTTCAATTGATTTTATTTGCCTAAGTTATATTTAAATTATACTATTTATAAATAATTTTAACTAATAATATTTTAAACTTCCTAAGTCTTTAAACAGCTATATATTTGAAATCTCATACCCCATAACTCATCTACATGAAAAGCTTGTTACAAACGGACCGAGGACCATGAGGTAATTATAATTATGTTGTATTTAGCTATGAAACCCTAAGAATTATTGAGATTTGTGAAGCACTGTAAACAAAAAAATCTTATTTTTAAAACTAAAACTTAAGCTAATTTTCAAGATATTTGTCCGCACTGCGTCTATTGTCAAAGCTTCGTGCAGTGACACGATAAATGCAGATGTGACTGGCTATTATCGGGTATTGTCGTATGCATTCCGGACTGCGTGTGCCTTACTGCGTTAATATCTTCGAGACAATAGCCGCAAGTGCGGCCCCAACATAACGAGAGCATTATTGCAGAATACTGCTCACAATATTTGATATTTATGTTACATGGTTAGAACTAGGAATGACAAGTGCTGCTTGAGTTTGTTCGGTTTGTAGCTCGTACATACTGTTATAATAGGTACTGTTATTATTATTTTATTACTAGGTATTAATTTGTCTGATAAAAGACTACATACTGAAGGGAATATCGATTCTATATAACGAATACGGAAAAAAAATAGGTATTTAAATTTTTATCTAGTTATCCAGTAATAATTTTACGGACACCCTGCATAGATATCGAAGTTTATTATTTACAAACACGGATTTGTGGCTGTGTACATGTCAGTTAAAGCGCGCGCCTATTGCCCGCGCGTTGACCACATATTTTGAATATTATTACTACATTACTACACTTCGTTGAGTTTTAATATGTAGTTAAGCAATATTCTCTTTTTATTGGTTTTATGTGACAATTAACTATAGTGTATTTCATTATATACAGTATTTTACCAATCGGTATACAGTGAATAACAAAACCCTGTCTGACCCGAATAGATAAGTCACATTATCAAATAAGTGATATTATACTGTTTATAAAACTAAAAACAATGTGGTTTTTAAATCCTCGTATTTACTCGTAATTTTCCCTAAAATTCAGGGAATATTTTAAACCGAACAACACCAGGTCGAGTCAGCGGCTACCCGCCACGGCGTCTTTGATGTCGTAGTCGCCTGTGTCTGCTGTAATGATTTCGTCCCCATTTTTTTGTTGCCAAGAAAATATTTTAAATTATTATTTAAGATCAATATTTTTGATCGGGGAAAATTTATCTATTTATCCGTAAAACTGCAGCATAATTGAATTATTCTCGTGACAAACCAAACAATGCTTGTAAAAATTGGACAGTTTTTGTTACCCATTATACGTTATTATTATCATTATTAATAATATTTACAATCACATAATTAATTTTAGCTATAAGTAGGTTCTTCTGTAGCTGGTGATGGTATGATTTGGTCTGTGCGGTATGTGGCTAGAACCGATTGGTCTATGCTCTACATGATTAGGGTGGTTTGGCTTGTGTATTATTTGGGTGGTGCTACTTGGTGGAGTGGATTGGGTACTACTTGGTTTTTGTGTAAAATGGCTTGTATTGTGTGGTTTGTGTATTATCTTCGTTGTTGGTTTTTGGGTTGTATGACTCATTTCTTCTGTTAAACTAGCAGTAGTGGTTGGCTCTTGTGTTGTAAGACTAGTTAAATTAGGTTCCTGAATAGTGTAGATTACACTACTTGTTTTCTGTGTCGTAATAGTTGGGTTCTGTATCGTAACAGTTGTTTTCTGTGTTGTAGTAGTTGGTATTTGTGTCGTAATAGTTGGTATCGGTGTCGTAATAGTTGGTTTCTGTGTCGTAGTAGTTGGTTTCTGTGTCGTAATAGTAGGTAGCTGTGTCGTAATAGTCGGTAACTGTGTCGTGATCATTGGTATCTGTACCATAGTAGTGGATTTATGTGTCGTAATAGTTGATATCTGTGTCGTAATAGTTGGTACCTGTGTAGTAATAGTTGGTATCTGTGTTGTAATAGTTGGTTTCTGTGTCGTAATAGTTGGTTCCTGTGTTGTGTGACTTAGAATACTTGTTTCTTGTGTCGTGTGGCTGGGAGACGTTAATTCTTGTGTAGTATCGCTGGTAATAGGTCTTTGTGTTAGGTGGCTGGTATTGCCTGGATCTAATGTTGGGTAAATAATATAAGAGGGTTTCTGCGTCGTTGGGATGGAAGTTGTTATTTGTGTAGTTTGATCTGGCATATTCATCGTTTCCTGATTGTTGTTATTACTATTGGCAACACATGTACCACAATCTTCAACATTGTCTGATCCGTTTATGTAATTTACAGGTAATTCAATATTTGCAGGAATCAAAGTATTGGTGGTAGGAGTAGTTGTAATGCTACTATCTGCTTCCGTTATTGGATTAGTGTTACTAATTAGTCCCTGTGTATTATGACTAATACTAGTTGGCTTAGGGAACGTTTCGCTATTAATACTAGGTTTTAGTGTCTGATGGCTGTGATTATTTGGTTTGTGTGTTATATGGCTATGATTAATTGGTTTTTGTGTTGTATGGCTGTGATCAACTGGTTTATGTGATAGCTGGTTCTGATTAATTGGTTTGTGTGTTGGGTGGGAGTGATTAATAGGTCTGTGGGTTGACTGGCTGGTACTGCTTGGATTATGTATCTGACCACCAGGCATATGCGTAGTTTCCTGATTGTTTTCATTAATATTTGAATCACACGAATCACATTCGCCACCATGGTCTGATCCGTTTAAGTAGCTTGTTGGTGAAGTAATGTTTATTGGAATCAAAGTAATGGTAGTAGGAGGACTTGTAATGCTACTATCACTTTCTATTGTTGGGTGGGTACTACTAATTAGTCCTTGGGTTGTATGGATTACACTAGTAGGTTCTGACAAAGTTTCGCTATTACTACTTGGATTTAGTGTTGGATGGTTGGTATTAATTGGTTTGTGTGTTAGATGGCTATGGTTAATTGGTTTTTGTACTGCGTGGTTGTGATCGACTGGTTTGTGTGTTGGATGACTGTGATTATTTAAGTTGTGTGTTGCATGGTTATGATCGATTGGCTTGTGTGTTGGTAGGCTCTGATTAATTGGTTTTTGTGTTAGATGGTTGTTATCAATTGGTTTGTGTGTTAGCTGGTTATGATTAATTGGTTTATGTGTTGGGTGGCTGTGATTAATAGGTTTGTGGGTTGAGTGAGTGGTACTACTTGGATTATGTATCTGATCTCCAGGCATATGCGTAGTTTCCTGATTGTTTTCATTAATATTCGAATCACACGAATCACATTCGCCACCATGGTCTGATCCGTTTAAGTAATTTATTGGTAATGCAATGCTTGCAGGAATCAAAGTACTGGTGGTAGGAGGTTTTGTAATGTTACTATCACTTTCTATTGTTGGGTAGGTACTAATAGAGTTTTGTGTCAGATGGCCGTGATTTGTTGGTTTATGTGTTGTATGGCTGTGAGTGATGGGTTCATGTGTATTGATTGGTTTGTGTGTTGGATGGCTATGATTATTTGGTTTCTGTGTTGATTGACTGTGATTACCTGGTTCTTGCGTTGAATGGGAGTGATTACCAGGTCCGTGTGTTGCGTTGTTATGATCGATTGGTCTGTGAGTTAGATGGCTGTGATTACTTGGTTCATGTGTTGGATGGCTGTGATTTCCTGATTCGTGCGTTGCGTTGTTATGATCGATTGGTTTGTGAGTTGCATGGCTGTGATTACCTGGTTCATGTGTTGCATAGTTATGATCAATTGGTTTGTGTATTGGCTGGCTGTGATTACTCGGTTTGTATGTTGGGTGGCTATGATCAGGCGGTTTGTGCGTTATGTGGTTATGATCAATTGGTTTGTGTGTTGGCTGGCTGTGATTACTTGGTTCATGTGTTGTGTGGTTATGATCGATTGGTTTGTGTGTTGGGTGGTCGTTATCACTTGGTTCGTGTGTTGCGTGGTTATGATCTATCGGTTTGTGCGTTGTATGGCTGTGATTGTTTGGTTTGTATGTTGAGTGGCTGTGATCAGTCGGTTGATGTGTTGTGTAGTTATGATAGATTGGTTTTTGTGTTGGGTGACTATGATTACTTGGTTCGTATGTTTCGTGGTTATGTTCGATTGGTTTGTGTATTGGATGGCTGTGATTATTAATTTCGTGTGTTGTGTGGCTATGATCAATTGGTTTGTGTATTGGATGGCTGTGATTATTAATTTCGTGTGTTGTGTGGCTATGATCGACTGGTTTGTGTGTTGGTTGAATGTGACTACTTGGTTCGTGTGTTGCGTGATTATGATCGATTGGTATGTAGGTTGGGTGGCTGTTATCACTTGGCTCGTATGTTGCGTGGTTATGATCTATCGGTTTGTGCGTTGTATGGCTGTGATTGCTCGGTTTGTATGTTGGGTGGCTATGATCAGGCGGTTTGTGTGTTATGTGGTTATGATCAATTGGTTTGTGTGTTGGCTGGCTGTGATTACTTGGTTCATGTGTTGTGTGGTTATGATCGATTGGTTTGTGTGTTGGGTGGTCGTTATCACTTGGCTCGTGTGTTGCGTGGTTATGATCTATCGGTTTGTGCGTTGTATGGCTGTGATTATTTGGTTCGTGTGTTGGGTGGCTATGATCAGACGGTTTGTGTGTTATGTGGTTATGATCAATTGGTTTGTGTGTTGGCTGGCTGTGATTACTTAGTTCGTGTGTTTCGTGGTTATGTTCGATTGGTTTGTGTATTGGATGGCTGTGATTATTTGGTTCGTGTGTTGTGTGATTATGATCGATTGGTATGTAGGTTGGGTGGCTGTTATCACTTGGCTCGTGTGTTGCGTGGTTATGATCTATCGGTTTGTGCGTTGTATGGCTGTGATTGCTCGGTTTGTATGTTGGGTGGCTATGATCAGTCGGTTTGTGTGTTATGTGGTTATGATCGATTGGTTTGTGTGTTGGCTGGCTGTGATTACTTGGTTCGTGTGATTCGTGGTTATGTTCGATTGGTTTATGTATTGGATGGCTGTGATTATTATGTTCGTGTGTTGTGTGGTTATGGTCGATTGGTATGTAGGTTGGGTGGCCGTTATCACTTTGCTCGTGTGTTGCGTGGTTATGATCTATCGGTTTGTGGGTTGTATGGCTGTGATTGCTTGGTTTGTATGTTGGGTGGCTATGATCAGTTGGTTTGTGTGTTGTGTAATTATGATCAATTGGTTTGTGTGTTAGCTGGCTATGATTACTTGGTTCATGTATTGTGTGGTTATGATCGATTGGTTTGTGTGTTGGGTGGTCACTATCACTTGGCTCGTGTGTTGTGTGGTTATGATCTATCGGTTTGTGCGTTGTATGGCTTTGATTGCTTGGTTTGTATGTTGGGTGACTATGATCAGTCGGTTTGTGTGTTGTGTGGTTATGATCAATTGGTTTGTGTATTGGGTGGCTGTGATTACTTGGTTCGTGTATTTCGTGGTTATGTTCGATTGGTTTGTGTATTGGATGGTTGTGATCAGTCGGTTTGTATGTTGTGTGGTTGTGATCAGTCGGTTTGTGTGTTGTGTGGTTATGATCAATCGGTTTGTGAGTTGGAAGACTGTGATTATTTGGTTTGTATGTTGGGTGACTGTGATCAGTCGGTTTGTGTGTTGTGTGGTTGTAATCAGTCGGTTTGTGCGTTGTGTGAGTATGATCGATCGGTATGTGAGTTGTATGGCTGTGATTACTAGGTTTGTGTGTTGGAGGGCTGTGATCAGTCGGTTTTTGTGTTAGGTGGGTTTGATCAATCGGTTTGTGTGTTGGGTGGCTGTGATCAGTGGGTTTGTGCGTTGAGTGGGTATAATCGATTGGTGTGTGTATTGAGTGGTTGTGATCAGTGGGTTTGTGTGTTGTGTGGGTATGATTAGTCGGTATGTGTGATGGGTGTGTGTGATCAGTCGGTTTGTGTGTTGGGTAGGTGTGATCAGTTGGTTTGTGTGTTGTGTGGGTATGATTAGTCGGTATGTGTGATGGGTGTATGTGATCAGTCGGTTTGTGTGTTGGGTAGGTGTGATCAGTCGGTTTGTGTGTTGGGTGGGTGTGATCAGTAGGTTTGTGTGTTGGGTGGGCATGATCAGTTGGTTTGTGTGTTGGGTGGGTATGTTCAGAAGGTTTGTGTGTTGGATGGGTATGATCAGTTGGTTTGTGTGTTGGGTGGGTATGATCAGTTGGTTTGTGTGTTGGGTGGCTGTGATCAGTTGGTTTGTGTGTCGGGTGGGTGTGATCAGTAGGTATGTGAGTTGGGTGGGTGTGATCAATTGGTTTGTGTGTTGGGTGGGTGTGGTCAGTAGGTTTGTGAGTTGGGTGGGTATGATCAGTTGGTTTGTGTGTTGGGTGGCTGTGATCAGTCGGTTTGTGTGTCGAGTGGGTGTGATCAGTAGGTCTGTGTGTTGGGTGGCTGTGATCAGTCGGTTTGTGTGTCGGGTGGGTGTGATCAGTAGGTTTGTGAGTTGGGTGGGTGTGATCAGTAGGTTTGTGTGTTGGATGGGCGTGATCAGTTGGTTTGTGTGTTGGGTGGGTATGTTCAGAAGGTGTGTGTGTTGGATGGGTATGATCAGTTGGTTTGTGTGTTGGGTGGCTGTGATCAGTCGGTTTGTGTGTCGGGTGGGTGTGATCAGTAGGTATGTGAGTTGGGTGGGTGTTATCAATTGGTTTGTGTGTTGGGTGGGTGTGATCAGTAGGTTTGTGAGTTGGGTGGGTGTGATCAGTAGGTTTGTGTGATGGATGGGTGTGATCAGTTGGTTTGTGTGTTGGGTGGGTGTGATCAGTCGGTTTGTGTGTTGAGTGGCTGTGATCAGTCGGTTTGTGTGTTGGGTGGGTGTGATCAATTGGTTTGTGTGTTGGATGGGTATGATCAGTTGGTTTGTGTGTTGGGTGGGTATGATCAGTTGGTTTGTGTGTTGGGTGGCTGTGATCAGTTGGTTTGTGTGTCGGGTGGGTGTGATCAGTAGGTATGTGAGTTGGGTGGGTGTGATCAATTGGTTTATGTGTTGGGTGGGTGTGATCAGTCGGTTTATGTGTTGGGTGGGTGTGATTAATTGGTTTATGTGTTGGGTGGGTGTGATCAGTCGGTTTATGTGTTGGGTGGGTGTGATCAATTGGTTTATGTGTTAGGTGGGTGTGATCAGTCGGTTTATGTGTTGGGTGGGTGTGATCAATTGGTTTGTGTGTTGGATGGGTGTGATCAGTCGGTTTGTGTGTTGGGTGGGTGTGATCAATTGGTTTATGTGTTGGGTGGGTGTGATCAGTCGGTTTATGTGTTGGGTGGGTGTGATCAATTGGTTTATGTGTTGGGTGGGTGTGATCAGTCGGTTTATGTGTTGGGTGGGTGTGATCAATTGGTTTGTGTGTTGGATGGGTGTGATCAGTCGGTTTGTGTGTTGGGTGGGTGTGATCAATTGGTTTATGTGTTGGGTGGATGTGATCAGTCGGTTTGTGTGTTGGGTGGCTGTGATCAGTCGGTTTGTGTGTTGGATGGGTGTGATCAGTCGGTTTGTGTGTTGGGTGGGTGTGATCAATTGGTTTATGTGTTGGGTGGGTGTGATCAGTCGGTTTATGTGTTGGGTGGGTGTGATCAATTGGTTTATGTGTTGGGTGGGTGTGATCAGTCGGTTTATGTGTTGGGTGGATGTGATCAATTGGTTTGTGTGTTGGATGGGTGTGATCAGTCGGTTTGTGTGTTGGGTGGGTGTGATCAATTGGTTTGTGTGTTGGATGGGTGTGATCAGTAGGTTTGTGTGTTGGGTGGGTGTGATCAATTGGTTTATGTGTTGGGTGGGTGTGATCAGTCGGTTTGTGTGTTGGGTGGCTGTGATCAGTGGGTTTGTGTGTTGGATGGGTGTGATCAATTGGTTTATGTGTTGGGTGGGTGTGATCAGTCGGTTTGTGTGTTGGGTGGCTGTGATCAGTCGGTTTGTGTGTTGGGTGGGTGTGATCAATTGGTTTATGTGTTGGGTGGGTGTGATCAGTCGGTTTGTGTGTTGGGTGGCTGTGATCAGTCGGTTTGTGTGTTGGATGGGTGTGATCAGTCGGTTTGTGGGTTGGGTGGGTGTGATCAGTCGGTTTATGTGTTGGGTGGGTGTGATCAGTTGGTTTGTGTGTTGGGTGGCTGTGATCAGTCGGTTTGTGGGTTGAGTCGGTGTGATCAGTTGGTTTGTGTGTTGTGTGCGTGTGATCAATCGGGTTGTGAGTTGGATGGCTGTGATTACTTGGTTTGTGTGTTGGGTGGCCGTGAGTTGTAGGTATGTGTGTTGAGTGGCTAGTACTGCTTGGCTTATAAGTTGGTTGAATATTATTACTTGGCTTCTGCGTCGTTGAACTGGAAGTTGGTATATATGTAGTGGGACTTGGCATATTCGTAGTTTCTAAATTGGATGTAACTGGTTGGGTGCTACTAGTACTAGGTTTTTGTGACGTAGTACTGCCAGTGTTTTGTAGATTTGCTGGCCTTGCTTCGTACATTGGCATTACTATTAGACTAGGTAAAGGGCATTGGTTACCGAACCTATTAGAACAGTATTTGTTTTTGTGATGATGATGATTGTTGTAGTTATTATGATTGCCACCGGGCCGCCTTCTTCTTTGAAAACGGACCATAAAGTTATCCACTATGCTATTATCGATGTAATCTGTAATAAATAAAAAATCTTATATCGTAAGGATTGTTTCTTCGGTTGGGAAAAAATGTTACTAAGGATTTGTTTAAGAAATTTTTTAATAGTAATTCGAAGTCTGGTGGTTTGTTAACAGATAACTGCCTCGAATGAGTAGGGAAATCTGTCAGTGCCTGTTATTGCGTGATAAATGCAAGGGTGGATCCAGGGACTGTTCATGGGGGGTTATGACAGCTAGGTAGGGATTTATTAGAATTAGATAAAGATTAGAGCTTATCTTGACTGAACCTCGAATATGTGACCCTCCCTTGACCTGAAGGCTGGATTCGACCTTGAAAATATGCCATTTATTAAAATTTTGGGAAAATACAACAATGAAGACCACCATCCGTTTCACAAGATGCCAAATGGTGAAATGTTGTGAATTGATGCGGTTGAGGCTTTCGTGGTAGTTGGTACAGTGCCACAAGGTTCCACAAGGTAACCGGAGGCGTGATGGTTTATATACTATTCAAAACAAAATAGGGCCCACTTTGATTTCCGCCTTTAAAATGAAAATGCATATTTTTTGTAGTTTTATGGATAGATAAAGTTATATAGTAAACTTTTATTAATTATTCAAAGTAAATGATTTAAAAAAAATACACACATAAAAATAAAAAGATAAAATTTATTTCCCCGTGTTGGTCCCGGGCTCCTTTGAAGAATAGGCCCTCCGCCGTTCTGCAAGACAGGTCGTAAAAGGCGACCGCTTGGCTATACGAGTCACTACCATCCTGGCTACTAGGTGGTAGAGTTCTGCATTGCCTCGCCCGGGTCTGGTAAATCCATCTTACCTATTCCTGCCGCAAAAGCGACAGTGCTGTCACTGTCGTGTTCCGGTTTGGAGGGTAAGGTAGCCGGTAAACTTATGCATGTGGCTAAACCTCGCCTCAAGATAGCAACGCACTATTAACACCTTTGGTGTCTATAGGTGATGGTTGATTCTTTCAATCAGGAGACCCATTTGCTTGTTTGCTATCTTATGATTTAAAAAAAAAAATTAATATTGAAGGTTACACAGGGGTGTCTTTAATATCAGGTGGGTCCTCCTCGATTACGTACGCACTCTCTGAGCCTGTTTGGGACACTTTCAGGTGAGTGATGTCTTCTTGAGATATACGCTCCTAACAGGTTTTTATGCATTTATGAGTTCCAGTTGACTATTTACTTTACTATGTGTTATCTTTTAAGTTTCTTTTCACTTGTTCCCACAGATGTTCGATTGGATTGAGATCGGGCCTTATTGCGGGCCAAGGTAAAACTACGTTGTTGGCTTCAGTTACTTTCGGCCGGGTTAGGCATGAGGATAAAATTATTACCCACTCATTGTGAAAATGGAATAATGTGGGGTCGGACCATACGCTCGACGTTGCTGGCAGCAGTCACGGTACCTTCGTTAGAATTATCAGCTCCGTTTTGCTCATTAAGCTGATTCCGCCCCACACCATGACACTGGGGCCCCCTAACCGATCAGTTTCGTGTACACAGGGGTCGTTAAATCATTTGCCCTGTCTTTTCTACATACGTACGCGCCTATCATCACTCAAAAACTTCACTTTACTTTTATCTGTGAAGAGCACAGTCCTCCAGTCATCCATGGCCCAGTCCGTATACTCGTGTGCAAACCTCAAACGAGCTGCACGACGAGCCCTTGTCAATTTAATGCCAACCACGCGCATTCTGGATTGCTGTTCATTTCATGAAGTCTGTTGCGGATCGTTTGGTCGCTGAATCGTGTACCCGTGGCTTGCTGGTTTTGTAAAGCGCGAGCAGTAACGACACGCTCTCGGTGGGCAGTTAAGCGAACATATCGGTATTCTTGAATAGTTGTAACGCGCGTCTACCTGATCCGCTTCTTCTAACAACACTACCAGTCTCCTGGTAGCGTTCCCAAGCATTTCGGATAGCTCGCCGCGATACACCTAGGCGTTGTGCTACTGATCGCTGAGATTTTCCCTTTTGTATCAATGCCACTGCTCTTAAAGCAATTTCCATGCTCATATGGTGCCAAATGCGTGACATTGTTAGGAAACTTAATGATTTACTAAAAAAACAGAAAACAAATTAAGGAACGTTCGTAACGATAGTCTAAACACAAGTGAATAAGAAATTTTGTCCAGGGTAATTTTAATTTATTTGTTTAAGTCTTCTCACATGAAGGTAAAGATTTAAAAAATTGGCAAAGTGCGTGTTGGGCCACGCGCAATGTAGATTTCCGAAGTTACCCATCAATCACGATAATCAATAATGTGGAGTGCGGACGAAGAAGAGGAGTGCTTTTATTGTTTTATTTTATGAACATAAAACCTATTTAACGATATTTAATGACAAAAATATCGGCAGCACAGGTTCACCGTCTATAGTATGTTCTCCAAGTATACTTAGTAGAGGTTAGGCATAAATATTGGATTAGGTACAGGGATCAGGTATTTTACGAAATAAGGTCATACCTAATCCAAAAAATTTCACATTACCTTTGAACACTAAATATCGTCGGCACTTGGCAAAACTCTATGGTAATTTGTATTATTAGTATGTTACAAACACATGTACTGTTTTACTTACACCAACCGGTTTCGCGTTTTAACGCATCATCAGGACAATAAGTCGATATTGTTTATTAAAATTTTAATTTTAATAAACAGTATCGACTTATTTTATTAAATTAAAATTTTAATAAACAGTATCGACTTCTTGCCCTGATGATGCGTCAAAACGCGAAACCGGTTGGTGTTTGATAATAAAATCTAAGTAAATGTTAATAAAATCTCTGTTTTTTTGAGTAAATCATTAAGTTTCATAACAATGTCACGCATTCTATTATAAAATGTATATTGCTTAAATTGTTACAAAGCAATTATATTGTCTGGAAATTGTTGATTTCCTTAGATTTTAATGTTACTGGTTATAGAAATTACTCCGCCTTGGTACGAGTAAGATTATTTTTACCCCTGATGCTGTCTGTGTATCCCTGTATCCTTGTGTCTGTCTGTGGCATCGTAGCACCCACGCAGATAGTCCGATCTGGTTGAGGTTTTTTTTTTAATTGAAAACTTTATTTTGCGTCCTTAGCTATAATTCAATAGAAACTGTTCAGCCGTATCAAGATCAGCAGCCTGTTTAAACTTGATAAAATAAATTATACAACTTATAAAGGCTTTATCAATACTAAATTTTGTATTCTGTTACTTCAATGATATTGCATTGATATGGTAATCTTGACCTGATACTACAAGGTCTTTTTTCAAAGAATATGAGCTTTTATTTCACTGTTCGTATGTAAATAACACATGTCCTAAATATTGTAAACCATTTTTCAACGACTTCCTGATATTCGTTTATACTGAAACTTGACAAACTTGTGTAAGTTCAGTCACAATGCAATATTATGGTAACATCCAGCTGATCTCATGATGTAGCCTTGATGTAGGGACTGGAATACTCAGATGCAGATATTTGAGGAGTCAACCGAGTTTTGACTCATTGTTTTTTTACTGGTAAGTACTAAGTTTAATTAGTACTCATGATGAGAGGATCTGAAGATGGAGCTAAAAGAGTGCTCCCAAAACTCACTTTACTCGTTAGTTTTTTGATGTGATATAATGTCGAATATTTGAAGACGAATCTGAAATGTGTCATTTTAACTCACATATAGAAAGTGCTAGGATAGTGAAGTTTGGAGTCATTTGTTTCGTTGCCATAAGTTCTTTCTTACAATGACGAAGCTCACAAGATAGAGCTAAAAATGACATTGGATCTTCCCGAGTCTAAATTGCAAATGCTAAGACAGAGAACTTCTTAATTCAACAAGGTAGATTTTTTGAGTTGACACTCAATTGTCTTATATTTGCAAACACTTGACGTTGGATAATTTCTAGGATTTCATAATGGAACTGGAAGGTGACTATGGGAACTTCTAAACTAAACAAGATAAACCTACTGAGTTTTGATCATTTACGTACTATTTTGATAATTATCCTAGTGCTAGACAATTTCCTGGGTCTCATGATGATGTTGGAAGGAGGTTGTGACAACTTTGTAATAATATAGAGCAACATCATCGACTTTGAAATTGATTGATTCGTTCTTACATTGACTTTAAAGCAGGATGGCTTCCAGTGTCTGATGATAGGCTGGAAGAAGTACACGAAAACTCCTAAGTTACACCAGATTAACCCATTCAATGAAGAGTGATTCAGTTTATAGCCAACATTATGTTGCTTGATGATTTATAATCTAATGATGAAATTGAAAGGTGGCTATGGGAACTTACAAACTTAACAAGATAAATCTATCGAGTTTGGGATCATTTGTTTTGTTTTAACAAACATCGTGGTGCTAGATGATATCCAGGGTCTAATGATAGATTTGGAAGGTCATTAGAATTTTGGATAAAAATTGAGCAATTCTATTAATTTATGCTCGTTTGATTCTTTCTTTTAAGGACTTTGGAGGAGAATAGTTTCCAGTGTCTGATGATAGATGGAAAATGTTCACGAGAACTCCTAATTAAAACCAGACAAATCAATCGAATGTGGGCAAGTTCTGTTTGTTTTGGCAAACACTTAGTTGCTAGATGATTTATAGAATCTGATGATGAAACTGAGTATCCAATCTTGGGCTGATACAGTTGGCCTTTATTTCCAGAAGTTTTGCAAGGGATGATAATGAAAATAAAAGGTGGCTGTGGAACTCCTAAACTAGAACGATATAAGTCCTTCGAGTTTAGTCTCATTGGTTTAGTTATTGCAAATACTCGGAATAAGGATGATTCCCAGAATTACAGCTTCAGCAGTTGGAAGAAGATCATGGGAGCTTTGCAATAAAAGAACTTAAGCTACTTGTATAAAGAGTCAATGCAACCATAATTTGATTCTGAAGGATCCCCTTTCGAAGAATTTCATCTTCTTTTAAGTTTTGCTCTTAAAATAATATATATGAAACGAGATGGTGGTTTGATGATAAGAAATTTGTGACGATATGTAGGGGATTTTTGAATTTTTAATTTACAGTTATTTTTATTTACATACGACCATTAACTATTGTGTGCTTCAATATATACACTCTTTTACAAGTAAACCTGTGTAATGAATGCGCTACATTGCATTCATTGTGTCTTTATTGTGAATATTCTAAATACTTTTGATTTTATTTTTCTCTTACCTTTCGGTAAAATGTTTGCATCGTCTTTCAAATTGTCTTCTATGTTTATATCTGTAAATGAAAGAAAATTGACTTGCACATTGCATTCATCACGTCCTTATTGTGAATGGTCTAAATATTTTTGAGTTTATATACTGTCTTACCTCTCGGTAAAATATTTGCATAATCTTCCAAATTATCGTCTATGTTTTTATCTGTAAATAAAAGCATATTGTTAAGAAAGTTGGCATGCACATTGCATTCATTATGTTCTTATAGAGAATGTTCTAAACACTTTTGAGTTTATTTAATGTTACTACCTTACCTTTCGGTAAAATGTTTATATCATCTTCCGAATTATCGTCTATGTTTATATCTGTAAAATGAAAGTAGATTGTGGAGAAGGTTGGCAATTTGAGTCTCTTATGAAGATCAGACTAAAAAACGTAGTATCTAAAAGAAAAACATCCTTTCTATTGCTGTAATTAGCGAAACCGGTTTGGTGTAGAAACTTATAATAAATACGCGAACTAGAAGTATAAGGAAATTACTTTTTTATAGTAAATAAAAAGGAAGCAAAGAGTCTGATGACTCTCCTGACGGAAAAAGACAAACATAGCCTATAGAAAGTCACTAAAGATGTGAATGGTGCGTTGATATCCGTGTGGCAGGATGGCAATGCCACATGCATAAGTCTACTGGCTACCTTATCCTTCAAACCAAAACATGAAAATGACGCAATAGCGCTACTGCGTCATGAATAGGAAAGACGGTGGTACCATATATCCGGGCGAGACTGATGGCGGGAGAGTCTGCTGGCCTTTTCTTCAAAGAAAACGGGCCCACACGGGGAAAATATATTAATATAAAAATACTAATATAAATCAAAATACTGATATATAAATACTAATATAAATCAAACTAATATAAAATTTAAAAATGTTGGGTCAAGTAAAAGTTGTCAAACTTACCATCTTTTGAGTCGATGTCCGTTGGACGAGCTTTCGTGATAGCGATGATTCCGAGAAGGAACACCTAAAAATCAGACGTGTAATTTAGATAAAATTTTTAAAACAATAAATTATATTAATAGAAACAGAAAGGACGAAAATATTACGAGGTAGTTTCCGATTAGCTTTGATATTGGAATATAGAGAATAGTATTTTGATATTCAGGGTATATTTTTTGTACTAGCACTTTTCCATATCGTATGATAATAGTATATATAAAAGCATATGCATAAAAGTATAGTAGAGCGGGCTCAGCTGAACTTGATTTTGTTCAAAAAAAAATTTTTATAGAAGAGGGGGCAAACAAGCAGGAGGTGCACCTGATGGAAAGTGATCCGTCCATGACATCCGCAATACCAGAGGTCTTGCAGTTGCATCGCCGGCCTTTTAAGACTGAGTAAGCTTGTTTCTTGAAGGTGCCCATGTCGTATTCCTTTGAAAACACCCTGCCGGTAATTGATTCTACAACAAAGTAGTGCTAGGCAAAAAGTGCCGAGAGAAACCCACAGTGGTGGATTTCCAGTCATCAAGATGGTGAGGGAGAAACTGCAAATTTTAACGCGATGTACGTTGATGTTCTATTCTGTCAAAAAAATCAAAAAAGTTATGCTAGTTAACTTTTTTGATTTTTTTATGCAAAATTTCATAAAAATCGATTCAGCGGTTAGTCGTGAAAGCGTAAAAGTCAGACGAACAGACAGAAAAACTTTCGCATTTAAAATAGGTATTAGTATGGATACAAACATATGTTTACATGTTACATACACTTACGAAATTCAACTATATTACATACATACATGTCAAACTGACAACCCCCGTTTTTTCGTCGGCTAAAAGTGGAATTTGAGAACAAAAGTGTTACACTACATATTTGTGCCGGGTAAGAAGTTGGGTAGAAATTTAATTTTAAATCTATCTATTTTAATTCTAATACTATCTATTTTTTACATCTTAGAAACTAAGAAAATGGGTACTTTCCATCAGGAGGCCTAATCTGATGTCTCTCCTAACGAAAAGAGACCACCATAGCCTATAGATTTTATCCAATCCTGATCATCCCATCACAATTTACACTTCACAATTGGCCCAAACAATGGGGCGCGTGTGTGTACACACGCCCCATTGTTTCGGCCCGTTAACACTAAAGACACGGTCAAGAGTTTTAGCGAGTCTAAATCTTGATGCCACTTGCTCCCCCACTTATCGTCAAGATTCTATTATTACAATAAGTGACACCCTTAGGGCGTGCTCTACCTACCACCTAAACTCTGGCTTAGCACTCTGCTCGCCCAAAAAGCCCGGTTCCGCAGTTAAGGCCTATAGACTCCAAAAAATTTTAATGGTTGTTATCCGTGTGACTGGATGTTAATGCCACATGTTTAAGTTTACCGGCTACTGTTTGTTCTTCTCTTGAACCTTGAATACAAGAGTGGCAAGCATTGATGCTATAACGACAGGAATATAGTGACTCATAAAGGGTTACTTTTAAAGATGCGGCCAAATTGTAAAATTAAGAACTAAATATTGAATTGAAAGTGCGTTTTAATTATTATTGTAAAATTATTACAAGATAATATAAAAATATTCGTTTAAAAATATCTCACTAAATTAATGAATTCGATGCACCGAGTCTTGTAAATGAATTCTGTATCGCTGGCAGTGTGTCATTTTACATTTACCTGTAATTAAAACAGTAACTATTATGTTATCTGTCGCTCTAAGTACATTTTTCCTGATCACTTTTAATTTGGTTGAAGGCACTAAAATATTCTTGTTTGATGCGTAATTGAAATTATATCCATGCGTTTTGTTTTTGTGTTGGATAAAAATGAAATTTTGAATTTTTTAAATTACTTTTTTTTATTACATAAATCGAACATAATATTGATTCTGAACAACCTCTGAAAATTTGGCCGGATCTTTAAATGTAACCTTGTATTAATAATTCGCCTTTATGAACTGTAACACTTACAAGATAAATAATTGTTTTTTTGTCGGAATAATTTAATCACTGCTAGTCTAATGGTCCTTCATAGCTTCATCGGGTGCGTGAGCGAGCAGAGTGCTCAGCTAGATTTTCGGGACTGTACACCTTCCGCCCTAAGTGTGTTTCTTGTAAGATCGAACCTCTGTTTAGTGGTGGTGGATTTCTGACGGGAGGATTAGTGGCATTGTTTTGTCCTTCAACTGAGTGCTAAGTGTGAGTTTTTCTTTTCGCATACGATCGTGAGCAGGTTTGGAGTTTACTAGGAATTTGTATGTGATTTGTACAGCGCCACCTAGTGGTAAACGTGAGAAACCAGTTTACCACTAGGTGGCGCTGTACAAATCACATACAAATTTCTAGTAAACTCGAAACGCGCTAATGATCGAATGCGAAAAGAAAAACGCACACAGCACTCTGATCCTTGACTTTGGTCTTGGTTAGATGATGGGCGAAACAGGGTTTCTTGTCAATGCCGGGTGCAACGGTGTTGCATGTGTAGATGTGTCATGTGATCGTGTGTTCCGTTGACTAGAGTTACT
The DNA here is from genome assembly GCA_036924255.1 of Apodemia mormo. Classification (NCBI taxonomy): domain Eukaryota; kingdom Metazoa; phylum Arthropoda; class Insecta; order Lepidoptera; family Riodinidae; genus Apodemia; species Apodemia mormo. The sequence goes on along the minus strand of JAUPFN010000019.1, from coordinate 11,039,929 downwards.
GGGTCATTGGGATCGATGAGAACCATGAATAATTGTAACATCGCGATTTAGGATTTATTTGATTTTTGTTCTTGTAGCATAACTTTCATCGTAACATTTGCTTGTTAACACGAATCATTCTACGAAGCATTAGAAAGTGCTCTATGATCAAAACATCTTTTATGCCTCTTTTCTGCAACTATTTCAGTTGTAATAGTACTCTTGATAGTACATAGAATCTACTTCTGTACCACTGAATCATCTGAATAGGTAATTTAATCAAGATTTTCTATTTTACAATAGAAAAAATGAAGAAAAAAACAACAAACGAAAACAACATTTTAGAAAATAGCTGTTTTAGTTTGTATTTTAATAATAAAAACTAAAATAGAATAACATAACGGAGACTTGAAACATTTAGCCTACATTTTTTAAACCAGGTTTTAAATGACATCAAAAAGAAGCAGGTTCTTAAAACAACGTGTATGTATTTCGCATACGATCTCCATTCTCCAAAAAATTGTATTTTTTATTGTAGGTAAATTTATTTTTAACCGACTTCAAGAAAAAGGAGGAGGGTCTCAATTCGGCCGGTATAATTTTTTTATGTATGTACACCGATTTCTCCGAGGTTTCTGAACCGATTTACGTGATTCTTTTTTTGTTTGATGCGAAATGGTTTCGAATTGGTCCCATAAAAATTTGAATCAGGTAGGCCCAGTAGTTTTTATTTTATAAGAATTTTTTTAGTTATTTTACCTACCCCTATGTCTGAATTTAAATCTCGCAAGTTTTGATCCACTTCCCGGTTACCGATTGAGCTGAAATTTTGTATACATATCTAAATTGGATGACAATGTATACTTATTATGGCATAGAGCTGATCTCATGATGGAATCGAAAGATGACTATAGGAACTCAGTAATTAAATGGTTAAAAATCGGTTAATGACAAGATTCTATCGAGTTTGGACTCGTCTGATTCGTGTTGACGAGCACTTAGGTGCTTGGTGGTAACTAGGATCCTCCAGGGTCCGACAATGAAGCCGAAAGGTGGCCATAGGAGATTAGTAATTAAATGACACAACTCTATCGAGTTTGGGCTCGTTTGATTTGTGTTGACGAGCACTATGGTGCTTGGTGGTAACTAGGATCCTCCAAGGTCCGATGATGAAGCTAGAAGGTGGCCATAGGAGCTCAGTAATTAAATGACACAACTCTATCGAGTTTGGGCTCGTTTGATTTGTGTTGACGAGCACTTAGGTGATTGGTGGTAACTAGAATCCTCCAAGGTCCGATGATGAAGCTAGAAGTTGGCCATAGGAGCTCAGTAATTAAATGACACAACTCTATCGAGTTTCTGCTCGTTTAATTCGTGTTGACGAGCACTATGGTGCTTGGTGGTAACTAGGATCCTCCAAGGTCCGATGATGAAACCAGAAGACACAACTCTATCGAGTTTGGGCTTATTTGATTCGTGTTGATTAGCATTTTGGTGCGGTTGGTAACTAGTTATAAAATAAAAGGAAAAAATACTCTTGACAAAAGTCTTCGTTCTACGTCCGTCAAGTCGATCAGTTCAGGAGGTAAAGATACAACTTCCACGTTGTTCCAGTAGGCCTGTGAAGGAATTTTTTTTTATGGTAGTCGAGGAACGGTAGCTGCTCCGGAAGGAAATTAAAATGTGCTATGACTAATGACGTCTGTTGTTTTGGATATAATAATTTCTTACAGATTGTACATGCCACTTCAGCGTATTGACTTATGGTGGTTATAAAATTACGCTCAGTCATTGAACGAAGTCCTTGTGACGTCTTAAGTGCTGCCGCTAGCCGGTTCTCACGTTGCTGAGCATCTTTCGTATCACTTCTAATCTATGAGCTCTCTGCATGACGGACTTCTTAGATAAACGCTTCTTAATGGAGACCAATCCTATGAGCCTTCTGCTCGGCAGACTCGTTCGATAGAGGCTTATTAATGAGATCAAGTCTATTAGCTCTCTGCTCAAAAGACCCATTCGCTAGACGCTCTTGGATCTTACCGAGTCTAGAATTATATTGTTCAAAGGTTTCTTGGCGTAAACGTGATTTCATATATTATGCTTTCATGGCCAACAAACGTTTTTCACGATCTTTAATAGTCTCACAAGAACGTGACATTGTGTTACGAAGAGCATTTTTACGGAGACGACTACTTTTATTTCAGTAGGGGAGACCAAGATGCTAAATAGGTAGTTACTCGAGCATCGTAGGGACCTATTGGATTTTGTAGACTAAATTATAGGAAAAATAAAAAGTTATATAATGTTTTTCATTTCGATGGTGGGGAAAAATCTACAAATAAAAAAAATGTTTAAAAAAATCAGTGACATGGAAACACTGAAGCGCGTTAGATTAGGGTATGGTGGGTTAATTGCCGCTAAAATTTAGAAAATCTGTCGATTCCAGTGTAGCGTAAGGTAGTGGGAGGGTTACAAATTTGCAAAGAAAACGTTGTCTTGACATTCTCGAGCGCGTCTGAATTTTCTTTTATTATGGAGGAAATGATATAAGAATTACGAAAAAAATATAATCTGACAATTTCCACAAGCCGAAGTTATCTTTTGTTTTTTTTTCTGCCATCTGCCCTCTATAGAAAGGGCTTATATTTGGTGGAGAGACTTAACAGTATGCGAGGTACCCCCTCCTATGGTAATCTGCTGCGCTCGAGTAAATACCAAAATCCCCTTTTGGGCTCCCCTACTATTTTATTCTTTCCCGTTTCTTGAGATCTATATTTGTTAAGGCGCGCAGCACCTGTTGTAGGTCTACCAAAAATAAGTTGACAATACAACAATACACTAAAAAGTATTAAATAAAAATAACTACGTTAAAAAAAAACCAACTTCAAAAACTAAAAAGTAAAAAAATTATAAATATTTAATATTAATCAAATACTACCTATTATTTATATGTGCTATTTACTAATAGGTTTGAAGTCGGTGCCAAGCCTTAAGCAAATAATAATGTTTTAATTACTTAAATGAATACGAGCAAATTAATACAATGAAATTCCTACTTTAAAGATTAAGATACGTAAATAAACCTATAAAAAGCAATTAAGTCTTAATATTACAAGCAGCTTCAATCAATACGAAGAATACTGAAAAAAATAATTACGAAAATGTATTCAACAGAATTCCCAAATGGTAATGTGAATTAATGTAGACTTATCAATTAAACTAAAAGGCATCAAAATTTTTAATTTCAAATTGACACCATATAATAGAAGAAAATGTTGGTAGCTTAATTAATTTTTAACAACTTGTAACAGCCATATTCTTACAAATAACTATTTTCTTTCTTTCTTTCAAAAATTTTATGTATTTATTCAAGACTTTCGTCAACGACGTCTGCCCGCACGTGTCTGCCGGTGTAAGTATTAAATTGGCTTGGCACCGACTTCAACCCTATTAGTAAATAGCACATATAAATAATAGGTAGTATTTGATTAATATTAAATATTTATTATTTTTTACTTTTTAGTTTTTGAAGTCGGTTTTTTTAACGTAGTTATTTTTATTGTAGTAGGTGTATGTTACACGAATGTAGTGCATGTAATGTTTATTTTGATTAATTTAATGTATTTTAATGCATATTATTTAAAAATGTCAGGTTTCTGTGGTCCTCCGCAGTGTAAACTTTAACTGTCCTAAATTTCATATCACACCGACAGTCGACAACAAACTTTAATCATAAACATAGTGGTATACATACATGTGTATATTAGGATGTGTGTCAAATATATGTAGTGTATGATATAATGTTTATTTTTATTAATTTTCTGTATTTTTAATGCACATTAGATTAAAATATTAGCTTTCAGCACTTGTTCACCATGTAATTTTTTTCTCTCCTATTTACATTATTATTGTCTTTTTTTCTTTTTACTCTAATCATCAATTTAAATTTATGCGTTTTAACTTTTTCTTATCTATTTGTAATCTTATTCTTTTAATGTATGAATATGTGGCGCCGCTGGTCCGTACCGCTGAAGGGTCATAGTGATGGAACCAGCGGGCCAGCTTCTTGTCAGGTGACGTTATAACTGTGGAGGTTGACGGCGTCACACAAGGACAAGGAAGGGGAAAAGGAAGATCTTTCCAGCCAGGCAAAGTGTACTGCTGGAGACCGAAGTCCATTTGAGAAGCGTTGAAACTTGTATATAGTGTTACAAGATAAATAATTGTGATATCGCGACTCAGGATTTGATTTTTGAATTTCATAATTTTTATTTTTTATTATTTTTTCTTGTAGCGTTTGTGATTGTTTGAGCCGCTACAAATAATTACATAACATTCCATTCAAAATTCCAATTATTTGTAGCGGCTCAAACAATCACAAACGCTACAAGAAAAAATAATAAAAAATAAAAATTATGAAATTCAAAAATCAAATCCTGAATCGCGATATCACAATTATTTATCTTGTAACACTATATACAAGTTTCAACGCTTCTCAAATGGACTTCGGTCTCCAGCAGTACACCACACACACACACACACACACACACACACACACACACACACACACACACACACATATATATATATATATATATATATATATATATATATATATGTTTTTCTCTATGCTAGTGCACGATACTTTTCATTTTCTTTTCCCAGCTTCACTTTCTGGGTTAGCTGAAAGAAATCTCTGTCGTAAGGGATAAGCTCACATTTTGTGCATTATTTTAAATAGATATCGTTAATTTTTTTTTGTTATTAAATAAGTGTACAATGAAGTATTTAATAACTAAATTCTAACTGTTCCACATTTCATACTCCTCCGTGGCATATTTGTCGTAAAGGGGGTACAAACTGTTCACTTCATGTATAATATACATATAAATATACCTATAAAAACGTGAAGTTACCAGACTTTCAGTGATAGACATCCTATACGCCGACGATGTTTGCTTAATTGCTGATTCTCTTGAGTCTCTTCAGGCCTATGTTGACTCCTTCCACCTATCATGCTGTAGATTTGGTCTAGGTATAAACACTAGCAAGACTCATATAATCAAATAGCACCCCAGAGGGTGCAGTGGGGATCAATCAAATGTTAACTTGAACAGCACCGCATTAGTTGAAGTTCAACATTTTAAATATCTTGGAAGTCGACTAAGAAGTGATAATACTTTGGCATCAGAAATACCGTTCCGAATTGCGAGTGCTGCAGTGGCTTTTGGCAAACTTAGAGCACGTGTTTGGAACTCGCATGATATCAAACTGCAAACTAAAATCTTAGTATACAAAGCAATCTTCCTGTCTACATTGCTTTATGCCGCAGAGAGCCAATCAGTCACCTTTTACGACCTGCCTGGCAGAACGGCAGTTGGTTTATTCTTCAAAAGAGCCCAGAACCAACACGGGGAAAAATCAATACGTACTTCAGTTTACGACCACTGAATTAAAAAAAATATAAGCTTAAAAATGATATGACTACAACTTTCGAACAAACATTGGTGTATAATTGAAATAATAACGCTTCTTCTTTGAGTGTAACATTAGGATAAGGTATCAAAAGGTTACTTTGTTCGCCGCCCTGTGTGGTATTTTTGTAGCACTAGCGACACAAAACACATCAGTGAGTCATCACCCGAACTCAGGCTCTATTTTCGATGAATATTTAATGCTTACTATTCATTGTTTTCTCCTGAAAAAATGCTATTATCTTTAATTAAAGAAACCTAGCCCCTCAAGTGGTCGCATACTAGAGCCGATCGAGTTACCGACGCAGTGACCCCAATTCATCATGAAAATATTATTGACAAAACAAGTTACTATATCAATAACTTATTGCCGATCCGGTTTTTACTAAAAAATGTTGACCCCGTCAAGGATATAATTAATTGGTTTAAAGTTTGCTTTTGTTTTTAAATAATTCATAGGAAAAATACGGTTGCGAAACTTGAATTTCTTATCTCTTTGACACGCTGAACTACATAAAGAACACCGGCCACGGTTCTTACATCGCCAGACTTGAAAATTGAATGTCATATAATGAAATCACTGACGAATATTATTATTATATTTTACAACTTTCATATACAATTCAATAAAACAGTACTGGTAGAATGCCGCTAGTGACACTATATTGTGCCGATAGCTGCATTCTAATACTTGTCACATATTTATTTGTATATGTGAAGGAAAAACTTTGAAACACTTTTTAAGACAAATGCGCGAACAGAGGATTTTGAAAGTTGGCGCAGTTAAAATTATATTGCGGAAGATTGCAGAAACCTAGTATTTTTGCATAAAATGCATTAAAATTATATTAAATTATTAAAAAAATTATGTTTAGTATAATTGAGTTGGTTGGCTAATCCGTTGACACATAATCATACCAACCATATATATATCCAGTCAAAACAGTATCGAGAATGGATGATTTGTTTATGGTTCCAAATTAATTTTTTTATCATATAGTTTATTTAAGCAAAAATAGTCTTAAATTTTGCATCGCTAATTGAATTTTGTGTTCGGATTCCCTGACAATGTTACTGAATGCTTTACGGTGGATTGATAATATCAAAAAGATGTGCTCATGAGTAATACAAATTGTTTAAAAGCGATTGAGATGTGATGGAAGATTTGCCTCGCTCTGGTAGTCATCGACATCTTAAACTGAAGTTAACATCGCAAAAGTAGAGATTATAGTGACTTAAATTCCAAATTTAAGTTAAGAGCGAAAGCCGCTAAACTTTCAGTATTTCACGTGTCAATTTGTACCAGTTCCGACCCAGCATTCATGAAATGCATTGTTAGTTTGTTACTGCTGAGGAGACGTGGGATTACAAGGCTGACATGAAAATCAGTCAACAAGCTTCGAAGTGGAGCCATCCAATTAAACTGAAACCGAAAAAACCACGTCAAAGCCTTTAAAAATCAAAGTCATATTGACTGTTTTCTTTAAGAGAGTAAATTCGACGAGAAAGACTAGATTTGTGGAAAGAAAATTCTTGGATTTTGTACATAATGCGCCTTCGTTGTGGCCATCATTGGGAACGAATTATTGACCAAAAACTCAACAAATACCACCGAGTAACCACCTTATTCATCAGATATAGCTCCAGTCGTCTTCTTTCTTTTTCCTGAACTCAAATTATCACTGCGTGACACCTGCTTTTATTCAGTCAAAGACATATAGGAAAATTCTCGGCGAGAATTGAACTCAATCCCAGACAAGCGTTTATAAAAATGTTTTGATGATGGGATTATTCGTTGGCTTAAGTGTATCATTTCTGAAGGAGCATAATTTCAAGGCGATAAAAAAAATCGGATGAACAACTAACTTTTGTGTATTCGATCGTTTCCCGATAGGTACATCTTGACAGAGTGGTATTTCAGAGATGGAAACAATCCAATTTATTACTATGGCATCACAAGACGTTGACCAAAACTTTATGAAATTTGACGGATACATATTATGACATCATAGAGCGGTTCCCTTGATATCGTAACCTCTCGCCGATCACTTGCAGCCGCTGAATATGGCGTTCTCGGCTTGAAATATTCCCTAATGTTTGTGAAATTGAAGGATAAATTCATTATACATTTCATTATTTTTTTGATAATGCCATCGACCTACTTATATTAAGCCCTTGTTATTATAATTATACATACATACATATTAAATATTATAATTATACCTATATATACATACCTGCTGTGTGTGCGAAGTAGGTAATCCGTAATTGGCTTATGTTGATGTAAAATAATTATTTTTATCTTATAATTAAAACTAATTGTCAATAAATAAATAAATAAATACATTTTGTACCACCAGAGCCGCGAAACAACTTTTCTAATAAAAAAATCACAAAATAGGTTCACTGATTGTGATGATATCACACATAACATATAAATAACACTAATTGAGATTGACCTTCTTTTAAAGAGGAAAAGGAATGAAAATAAATTCTGCTTAGACATTCACTTTGGATCCATCACTCGCTTAAGGTGCAGTTTCTCCGTATTTTTTTACTAATATTGTAAAAATAAAGGTTGATTACTCAATAGTAAAATTATTTATAATGGTTAAATTCAAAAATTACTGAAACAATCTTGATAATACTTTTACCCTTATAAATACAACATCTAGCATTTGACTGCACAAAAGGAAGTAATTATTTAGTACCAGATATTGAAATTAATAGGCACCACTGAAATATAATTTTTAAATTTAAAAAAAATCTGCTCACCGCACACTTCATTTTTACGCACTCTGTATATTTGTTTGCACTTTATTCTCCGTTGCTTTTAATTCACATTTGCTTTAACTGGTAATGCTTAGTGAAATGGCGAGATCGGCCCATTTCTTTTTATATATTTGCATGTGGTTTTGTTAAAAAGCGATATTTTCGTATATCTGATTCGAGCTAAGCGCAGTATAGACTATATGCTATATTGTACTGCTTTTATGGATTATTTTGCATTTTAGTATATCTTTGCATACGCTATAAATATATATCTTGGCGTTCAACTATATGTTATAACGCAACTTGACTTACGGCGATCTATCATACACTTACTGGAGTATATAGTGTTACATATTATTCTTGCTTTATCTGTAAGGTAAGAAAATAATGTTTAACTTGTTTTTGCTATCATCTTATTTTTATTATGGTCTCATTTTTGTCATCGTCTCATTTTCTTGTTGTCTCGTTTTTATAGTCGTGTCGTTGACTCGTCTTGAAAACATCTGTTGAAAACAACTTATCGGCTGTAACCAATGTGACTGCAAACATTTTACTTATAAGATAATACAAAATATGTTTAAATACGTCGTGACATGTGTTTAAAGTTATTTATATATTTATGACAAATATTTCACGATTGCGCGACATGTGTCACGTGTTTGTTGTAAGCGGCCTGAAGAGCTTATGAAGCATGGTCGTCGTCGCTTTATAATAATCACAATATGGAAAAAAATAATGTTGAAAGGGGAAGCAAATTATGTATATTTAATTTCAAAGAGAATCAAACGATAAATTTAAGTCCTCGTATTAATGTGGACCCTTTATCTCTTGATAAGCATTTACTTTACTACCGGGCGTTTTGTAAAAGTCAAAGAATTCGCCAAACGTGTACCTAACTGCCATTATGATAACTTAGTGGTAAAGTTCTGCGAGCGTCGTATCATCCGAGGTTTTCTCACAAAGCGTCAATGCTTGTCACTGTCTTAGTTTTATGGGTAAGGTACTTGATAACCTTATGCATGTAGTATTGTATCCCGACCATATGGATAGAACGCATCATTGATATTTTTATTTTCTATAACCTATGTTTTCTCTCACTCTTTCCATCTGCTTGATTATTATCATATGGTAAACAAATGATGGACCTATCTTTTAGATATGAGTGTTATTGCTATTTTTCATATAAATTAATTTAATGAAAATTATAATTTTTTATTGAATTCATATTAGAAATTACATATACAAATTAATTATATATAAATTATAACATTACAAATAGACATTATGTTTTTGCGATGTTGTTTTACGTTTATTTACTTGCTATTGAATGTCGCAACTAAATCCCGTTTTATGTTAAATATAGAAATAAAGTGAACTATCACAAAATACAAATTATATAAATATAAATACATGCTTTTTAGAGAGAGACAGACATGTTAAAAATACTATGTCTTTATGTAAAAAGCGCGACTATAAAATATTTCATTTAGAATGATTTGATTAACATAAACATTTACACTATTCACATGTAACTCATAACGTGTGCTTCGTATACAATAGCAGTATATATCCCAAGTTATTCATAATGCCACATTAAATTGTTTTGAGGTTGGTACATATTATATTTATATAATGTATACCAGGCGTTATTTTTATGTTTAGTCTAGATATTATATTATGTACCTAAAGCAAAAACTTTGTACCCCCTTTTAAGGCAATTATACCGTAGACGAATGGTGTAATATGCAATTTGACACGGTTAAAGTTTTCATTGGAGGATGTAGGAGGATTGCACAAATCTAATATTTTTATTTACTATGCAGTAGAAATCATTTAATTAATAAAAATACACAATTTACGCACTACATTCATTGGACATTGTATACACACATGCATACCTATTATTATGTTTATGGCTAAAGACTTTTGTCAAGCTTAAATATTTTTTTGTTCAGACTATGGTCAAATTTCGACCACACAGCGATTGCTAGTATTAAAAAAATCATATTTTTTTGCTATAAGTAAGTAAATATATATATAGTATATAAAATTAAAGCGTAGTCTGAACTAACCTTTATAACCTTTGATTAATTGTAATGTAATGTCGCTGTAGTATCAAAAAAATCTGCATATAAGGAAGTAGCTGTTTTAAAAACGAGTTATTGTATTCGAGACTTGCGTTCCAGTTAAAAGGATAGCGTAACCGGTATGTGTGCTTTTAAATCTCTACTGCTCATATTAAAAAATATCAACCGAACGTTCTTTTCTTTCTTTCCTTTCCGGTTTAGCACAATTCACTGGTTGTCGGTTGAGGAGATTGCCGTCGCCTATTTTAACGGCCTGATAATGATTATTGCTTTCAAGCGATAGCCGAAACCGACAATATAACGTGCTTACCTAAGTCACGAAGTAACACACCACTTCGCCCGATTGCGAGCTGCTGCTGATAATTTGGATTTTCGGAAAACCCTAATAACACTTTTGGCCCGACTCGGGTTTCGAACCTGGGACTTCATGTTCCGAGTCGAATAGGCTAGTCCTTATCGCCTGGCCACGGGAAATTCGCACCCGCGATTTTATGAGCGGCGCGAACGGTGAAGCGTCTAGCTTCTTAAACAAATTTATGGGAAAATATGCGAGGCACGCGGCGCGGCGATAGGCGGGGCGACCGAAGAATTTGGCCAAAGGAGCGCGTCGAATGACGCGGCGAGCAATTGAAACAATTAATGTATGAAGTAGTACAGAACATGCCACGGACTAGAGTGGCGGTCGCGGTGAATAGTCTAGGAATCAAAACGGGTTTGTTGTAGTTGCCGAGAAATACAGCATGAACAATGTAACTTTAATTCACCACATCATAAGTATAAACATAGTCTAGAGATACAATTTGTTATTTCTTCCCACAGTGTTGAATATTCATAAGAATATAATTGTATAGTAGTGTTGCCAAAAAAATCGATAGTCTTAATCTTGAAACGTCATAATATCGATAGCTATAAATGCCGGAGTTTCTCAGGGATCAGTTCTCTCTGCAACTCTGTTCTTACTACATATTAACGGTCTCCTTAAGCCCAGTATATATGGGTACGCAGATGATAGTACTGTTGTCGAGAGTTAAGCATCCAGCGCGCGAGCTAGTACAGCACAAATCCGGTCTCTCTGAGAGGCGATGGTCGATCGTATGAACCTGTCTTTACAGGCAGTCTCCGATTGGGGCGATGCAATGCGTGTCTATTCTTCGTTAAACAGAGTCTATTCTACCTGTCTCTGTCTTTTTTGGGTGTGTCCGTGCCGATAACTGACCACCTGGAGCTCCTTGGTATCACCTTAACGCCTACTCTTAACTTTGGTTCATACATCGAATCGACAGCCCAAGTTGCCTATGGTTACAATTCTATTGCTGTTTAATATAGTATTGTAATTGCCAGGATGGTGAAACCCTATCGATAATAGACTATCAAGCGGCAACACTATAAACCAATGGTTTCGATACTCATTCCGAAAATTGTCCGTTGAATGTGAAATTCAACGTCTATACTTATACTCAGATTCTTATTTAAGTAATGTACTACACATTCTCTTCCAAATAGTAAGTATTGAAGTATAAAAATAACTACGTTAAAAAAACCGACTTCAAAAACTTAAAATAAAAAATAATAAAGATTTAATAATTAACTAAATACTACCTATTATTTATATGTGCTATTTACTAATAGGTTTGAAGTCGGTGCCAAGCCTTAAACAAATAATAAAATTTTAATGACTTAAATGAATACGAGCAAATTAATACAATGAAATGCCTACTTTAAATGCGTGCGATGCGTAAATAAACCTAATAAAGAGCAATTAAATGTTAACATTATAAACGGCTTCAATCAATACGAAGAATAATTAAAAAAATAATTATGAAAATGTATTCTACAGAATTTCCAAACTAAATGGTCATGTGAATTAATGTAGAATTATCAACCTAAAACGCATCAAAATGATTTATTTTATTATTAATTAATTTTTAATAACTTGTAACACCCATATTCTTGCAAATAAATATTTTCTTTCTTTAAAAAAATTAATGTATTAAAGACGTCCGTCAACAACGTCTGCCCGTGCGTACGTGCCGGATTGGCTTGGCACCGAATTCAAACCTATTAGTAAATAGCACATATAAATAATAGGTAGTATTTAGTTAATTATTAAATCTTTATTATTTTTTATTTTAAGTTTTTGAAGTCGGTTTTCTTTAACGTAGTTATTTTTATTTATCTATAGGTTGTGGTTACCTCTTACAATCAGGAGAACCATCTGCTTGTTTTTTATCTTTTGATATAAAATAGCCGTTAGGGCGGTATTATTTCTTTGTAGATAGGCGCGGTTGCATCGTCTCATTGAAAACCAGGGCTACCTCCAGTTCTATTACCAGATATGTACTAGTTTTGTCTCCAATTCAACTGCATGGAATTTAAATTTATGATCTCGGAATAAAGATACCTGTTTTCTTAGATCCAAGTTAATTTATTATGTAGCTTATAATGTGCTGTAAGTCAATATACTTTACCCCGTGTTGGCTAGGCCCTTAATTAAAGAAAATAAACACCTGCCGTTCTGCCAGGCAGGTCGTAAGATAAGAACGACTGGCTATGCTAGTCACTCTGATCGTGGCTACTAGCCATAGGCAAACGTAGACGTAGAGTTCTGCAATATCTCGCCTGGGTCTGATACCACCACCTTAGTTATTCCTGCCGCGATAGCGTCAGTGCTTGTCACTGTCATGTTGCGAATTAGGGGATAAGATAGACGATAAACTTATGTGTTTCATCAAGATCCCATCACAATGACAGGAACGCACCGGCATTAACATCTTTGGTGTCATTTCCATCAGATGAGCCATATTCTTATTTTCTATCTTATGATATAAAAAAAAATCTTGCCTGGGAATTTAGCATAACACCAATGAAACGTTCCAAATTAGAAAAAAATCTTCTTAATTATTTAGTCCAAGTTCTAAAAACAAAAATTCAATGGTTTTAATAAGGTTGTGGCTTCTTACTAGAGGTATATGTCAGTAAGTTTTTGGATTATAGTTGACAGTAGCTGTAGGGATAGCTCAGTAGGCAGTGAAAATAAAAATATACAATATAGCTTATATATTTATTTCATAAATTGTCGCAAAATTACTAACCGGCATTGTTTTGAGCGGTTTGACAAAAGCCTTTAAAGCAAACTGTGAACACAGCATGCGGTGCGTTAGTAGTAGTACTGCTGCTACTGTTCATGATGACGACGCTGCCACTGCTGCTGCTACTGCTGCTACTACTGCTGATGATGATGGGGTTCTTATGACGCTTACGTCCAAATTCATCGAGGCCGCCATCGTCTTCAATATCACCAATATTATCTGAAATTATTTTTCAGAAAAATAAAATTATATGCCAATTCGGGAATCGAAGCTGGAGCCTGGAAAGCTGAACAAGATAACGTTGTGAATATATTTTATATCTTTATACTTTCACATTATATTAATACTTATTATTATCAATGCGACAGTCTGTCTGTCTGTAACACTTTCACGGCTAAATCGCTGCACCGATTTTGATGAAATTTGGCATAGAGGTAGGAAATGATTCGGGATAAAACAAAAGATAAGTTTGTTTCCAAAAATATTATTATTATTAATCCGTAAGTGGGTGAAAAAGGGGATGAAAATATGTATGAAAAATTACGTATGTCGAAGACATGTTTACAGCTGTGGAAACTGCGAGGGTCAACTAGTTTTTGATATTTTAAGCCTAAGCCTAAGCCTTTTAAAATCTAAGTGCTTAGTTATAATCATACAACACTTGTCACTTTATCTTCAATAATTTTTTGTATTAGCTGTGCGTTTGTGATGATAATATATTAATGATAGTCGACGATGTAGGTGTATGTTAAAATTCGTAAGCATTTATGTTTACACCCTTGTATGCATGTTTTTTACTGTATTTTTTGTGTAGAAATAAATAAATATTATTAACAATAATAAAAACCTTTTATGATATTTAATTATTATAAGAAACATTGACAAAATGTTGCCAATACCCTCAGCGAGTGTCTGTAAACATCAATTAGCTTAGCTGTTGGCACAAAATAAGTTAGTATTCTATGCTGTTGGTTTGGTTAATTCATTTTATTTTAAATATCGGGTCCGTTTAGAATGGGTCTCTTGAATCCAACTCTTACATAGGTATTTTTCTTTTGTTTTATAATAACATATTTTTAGCAAAAAATAAACCGATAAAGCGTAACGCGTGGTCATATTATTAAAATCAGTGAATGAACAATCAATCATCCCTTGTTTACTTATCCTTATGGTTGAAATTTAAAAAATAAATAAAAAGAATCACCCTCGGACTTATACACATTCCAATAAAAAAAGAATTATCCAAATCGGACTACTATATAAAAAGTAGTCTGTGGTTTAACATTAAATAAAATAAACGCATAGAAAGAGAACCTCGTTCGTTTTTTCGTCGATTAATGAATATATTAATTTCAATATTCATTTGACAAAAGTTAAAAATATTAATAAAAAAATTTTGCGGCGTGCACATGTGGATTTTCCAAACTTTTTCAATTCATAATCATAAAATAAAGAAGTAAAAAAGTGGATTATTAATTATCAACTGTTCGAGAGAAGTAAACAATCATATATTTTAGTAGTTTGAGTATTGAAATCGTCTTTACCTTGTGTTGGTCTGGGTCCCCTTTAAAGAACAGATCTGCCATTCTGTCAGACAGTTTGAAAAAGTGGGACGATTGGCTGTACTTATCACTACCATCACGACTAGGTGGTAGAGGTTCGCAACGCCACGCCCGGGTATTTGATACCACCGCCTTACCTTTTACTGCCTGCGTCACCCCAGGGCACGCGACCCACTCTTTGAAAAATCACTATATTAGACGAATAAATTCCCACTCACAAATTCTTTTCTTGTTTTGAAGAAAATGTAGGAAAACTGTACAGTACATCAAAATAAGAGTAGATAGGAATAATTGATGATTTTCACGCGAAGTCGCGCGTGTTTGCTAGTGTTTATAGAATTTATTTTATGGCATCTAAAATTATCTTATAATTAATTGGCTTTATTTTTTTGTCACATACCCAAGTTCTCTATTATTGGCTCCTGCTGCTGTTCCTTATCTGTTGATAAGGTAAATTATAAATTAAAAACTAAATAAAAGTAAAAAAAACAAAATTCAACCCACACACATATACATATACACACATTTGTTTTATTATTTATTTATTTTTATATAAGTAATAATAATAATAATAAATAAATGAATATCTCTGGACAGTTTTACAGGAATTAATCTAACCCCGAAGAAAGCAAATTATTTGCTTGTAGTACGGGTGTTAGTCAACGATATTATTACATAGAAATACATATATAAATACTTAAATATACGTAGGTCACACTATAAGTTTTGCGTAAAAAACAACATGTTATAACCAAAATATTACGTCTATTGCTTTTCAAAATAATCTCCTTTACATTTTAAACATTTTTTCATGCGATCGAACCATTTTAACCGACTTCATTTAAAACAGGAGGACCACAGATCTGAAGGCATGTTTTCTACGTACTGATTGAACGCTATCATTGCCTCTTCAGATTTGGTAAAAGTAAAATCTCTCATCAAATCTTTGATTTTGGGGAAAATACAGAAATCACAGGGTACACAGGGTACTAGGTCGGGGCTATGCGCAGGATGAGTGACAAGATGTACTTTTTCGGATGCAAAAAATGACTTCGTTTTGTTGGCCATGTGTGAAGAAGCATTATCATGGTGTAGGAGAATGCGGCTTTTGGGTCGTCTTTCGCGAACTTTTTCTAACACCCTGGGAAAACAAATGGTAGAATACCACTCGGCATTAACACTCTTTTGATCTTCAAGTGGAATTGTACAGATGGGACCCGTAGCTGAGAAAAAAAAACCGATCATTTTATTACCAACGTTTCTCGCCTGTCTCACTTTTTCTTCTTCTATCTTTTTTTGTTGGCCTGTTCTCATTTTCAAACACCAATTCACAAGATTACTGTTTTTTTTCGGTTCAAAACAATAAATACACGTTTCGTCTCCTGTGACATGTCATAAACAGCATTAGAATGTCTGTGGTCGTACTTCAGTAGCATCTGTGAGCACCATTCCACGCGAGCCCGCTTCTGCTCCGCTGTCAGTTCACGAGGGATCCAACGACAACAAAGTTTCCGAACTTTCAATTCTTCGTGTAAAATTTTCTGAATTTGGCTTATACCCAATAGTCCTCGAATGATCTTATAGGTAATCCTGGGATTTTCTTCAATTAACCGCTTAACAGTAGCCACATTATTTTCGTTGACGGCAGTTGAAGGCCGCCCTTCACGAAATTCATCATGTAAAGAATCTCGACCTCTCTCAAATTCAGCGAACCATCGCCTCACGGTGCTCAAACAAGGTGCTTCTCTCCCAAAAGCATTTAAAGACGAGCGGCACAGTCTTGCGGAGAATGAGAACTTTTAAAATCATAAGAAATCATCGCTCTAAAATCTTTTCGACTTAATTCCATTTTCGTTGTGTACGTAGAACTTTGATGTGTGATAAAAAAACAATTGACAAATCATTTACCGCCAATTGTTTTTAAGCTTTGCATAACTTCTATCGCGGGCCTTGAGCGTGGAGACCGAATCCAGAAATTCCGTAACGAAAAAACCTAACACCCCCCACTCCGACCGGCACAGCGGTGATACTCTTTAGTTTTCCATCTATCGATAAATACCAGAACTTTTAATGACTTTTTAAAATATCACGCTTGTCTCTTTAGTTCAGCAACCCGCCTTTAGATGGCATTGGTTGTATTGGAAAACTACCGTAATCAGATGTTTGTGAGAAAGTATATAGGTGTATAGGTATTTATCATCTACGTACAACAGTGAATATCTGTACTCGTATAATTTGTGTACAAAGTGTTTTAAATATGAATAAACAAAGTGCATTTATTAAATATTCCAGAAGAACCGACATGTATTGAAAGATAATGAAAAT
Organism: Apodemia mormo; assembly: GCA_036924255.1. Classification (NCBI taxonomy): domain Eukaryota; kingdom Metazoa; phylum Arthropoda; class Insecta; order Lepidoptera; family Riodinidae; genus Apodemia; species Apodemia mormo. Next base: position 11,022,641 of record JAUPFN010000019.1, on the reverse strand, counting down.
ATTTCGAACACTATTAACATCTCATTTATTTAATAAAAGAAAAAAAATTTGTTTTTTTATCGGTCACCACGCTCAAAGTGTAACTTGAATTAATATCAAAAAAAAAACAAAGAAAAATATACTGCATAAATAAAATAAATATATAATTGTAATTGCATAAGTTGATAAAAAATGCTATGCAATAGCTTTACCCCGGCAGCCTCCGAGTGCTACACGCCTTTTTTTATTACTAAGAAGGTTGCAACGTTTTAAAAATATAACATTCGAAATTCAAATAGTTCCGATTAGCTAGAAGTGCAAAACTTTTAGTGTGCCCCATGTATTTAATAAACACCCAAACCCAAAAATATAAACATCTATGCTTATCACTTCCTGTCAGGAATCGACCCCGAGCCCATTGATTGCGTAGTCAGGGTCGTCAACCCACTTATTATTTAATTTTATATCATTATAATTATATATCCCACGGGTTGGTCCGCCCTTGAAGATAGACTAACTGCCGTTCTGACAGGTAGGTCGTAAAAGGCAACCGATTGACTATACGTGTCACTACCAACGTGATTACTAGGTGGTAGAGTTCCGTAACGTCTCGCCCGGTTTTTTGGTACCACCGCCTTACATATTCCTGCCGCAATAGCGTCAATGCTTGACATTTTCGTGTTCCGATTTGGAGGGTAAGTTAGCCGGTAGATTTATACATGTGGCATTACCATCCCACGACGCAGATAGCAACGTACCATTAACATCTTAGATGTCTATAGGCGATGGTTTGTCTTTTCATCCAGGAGAGCCATCTGCTTGTTTGCTATCTTATGAATGGACTTCGATATCTTTGCGTGGGTGTCCTAAACTAAACATTTTTTATTGGATAACTAGCTGTTGCCCACGACTTCGTCCGCGCGGATTTCGTTTACTCCGCACGGCACCTCCCCTGTAGATGATAGCGTGATAATATGTAGCCAATATGTTGACCCGACCTATTAGTAATATTCATGCAAAATTTGAAGTAAATAATGTAGTACTTTTTGAGTTTATCCCGGACATACATACAGACAAACAGACAAACAGACAAAAATTCTAAAAACTATATTTTTGGCTTCGATATCGATTATAGATCACGCCCCAAGTATTCTTTTAAAAAATATTCAATGTACAATTTTGACTTTCCTACGATTTTATTATAATATGTATAGATTAGGTCACAATTTATGTACCTATTTTTATGTATTCAGTATCAAAATCGAGTATCGAGCACCTTCTTTAATTTAGTACAGCTAAACAATGTTCACATAAACGTATTGATTAAATATTTACCATTTTCAATATTAGTTGGTTTGAGAGCAGCGAAGGTAAACAATCCCATTAAAATAAATATCTGGAAATAAAAATAAACGTCATTTTATATTTTTCAAATTTTTTTGACCGCCCCGTTGGTCGAGTGTTTAACGACTCTGACTACGCAACCGACGGGGCTCGGGTTCGAGTCCCGATAAATAATAATAATAATAATAAATATTCACGGGACAAATTACACTTACTGATCTAACCCCAAAGTAAGCAAATTATTCGCTTGTGTTATGGGTGTTAGTCAACGATACTAATACATAGAAATACATATATATAAATACAGGAATATATTTAATAAGGACCCAAACTCGGAAATACCAACATTTATGCTCATCACACAAATGCTTGTCCTCGTCGGGGATCGAACCCAAGCCCCGTCGATTGCGTAGTCAGGGTCGATAACCACTCGACCAACGGGGCGGTCGATGGGGACAAGGATTTGTGTGATGAGCATAAATGTTTCTATTTTTGGGTTTGGGTGTTTATTAAATATATTCCAGTATTTATATATGTATTTCTATGTATTAGTATCGTTGACTAACACCCAAAACACAAGCAAGTACTTACATTAGGATTAGATCATTAGGTAAGTGTAATTTGTCCCGTGAATATTTATTATTTACTAGGTGTTGCCCACGACTTCATCCGCGCGGACTTCGTTTACTCCGCACCGCTTCTCCCCCGTAGGTGATAGCGTGATAATAAGTAGCCTATATGTTGACCCGACCTATTAGTAATATTCTTGCAAAATTTTAAGTAAATCCATGTAGTACTTTTTGAGTTTACCCCGGATATACATACAGACAAACAGACATACAGACAAACATACAAAAATTCTAAAAACTATATTTTTGGCTTTGATAGCGATTGTAGATCACGCCCAAAGTATTATTTTAAAAAAATATTCAATGGACAGTTTTGGCTTTGCTACGATTTTATTATATGTATAGATTTATATCATAGCATTGTCGTCGTCATTGTGTAGATACCACAAAACAAAAAGGGTACAGAAATCAATCTACCTACACACAAAGGGCGCTCGAGCAACGCACACATAGACATCTCTCACGGACAGATATCTCGGAATGGTTGGGAACAGTGCAGCGTTACCAGAACGTTACTTTTGTATAGTAACATTTTTCGTTACTTTTGACCCTCTCATGTTACTTCCATGTTAAAAGACTCAAAATATTAGTTTTACGTTACTTTTAGGATTTTTGATTTGTCCTTTATCGATTTTGTATTTGCTAACAATACTTGATAATTAAATGTCGTACATATTTATATAGTTTTAATTAAATAAGTAAGTATATAGGGAATCAACGATATAACAACAAAGTCGTGTTTGGAACTGAAATAAATTTCTTTTTGAATAATTGACATTTATGCATAAATTAATTAGTATTTATTTATTTTATACATGGTAAGTTGTAGCTATTGAAATAAATTTCTAGTTGGTATATAACTTACACATTTTTGATTATATGTTTTTTTTTCAGGAATACCAGTCAATTATTTGATCACAAATTAGGTATAACGTTTCTTGCGAAGCTTTAATAATGGGAAAGAAAACTATTTTAGTTTTTATCAAGTATATTATAGTACACGTGTCGTTTTCCATATGAAATAAGGAAATGTTACTATTCTCATGAAAATACTACTTTTTGAGCTGTCTCATGTTATATTTGACTGTCACTAGCAACACTGGAACAGTGCAAGCGCCAGTCCTACCCGCTTAAGACATGCGTCAGGGAACTTTTTTGGGCAGAAAATTTGTAATAGTTATAACAATAACATGAAATATTATAGTTACTTTCGGTTTATATTTCCGTTCTTCCTGTTTCATTTTTTTATATCGTAAGATAGCAAACAAGCAGATGGGGCTCCTGATGGAAAGAGTCAACCATCGTCTATAGACATCAAAGATGTTAACGGTATATATTATTACTATTTTGTGGCGAGGTCTAATGCCACATGCATAAGTTTACCAGCTACCTTACCCTCCAAACCTAAACACGACAGCGACTAGTACTCACGCTATTGAGGCAGGAGTAGGTAAGGCGGTGGTACCAGACCCGGGCGAGACAATCGATCGCCTTTTACGACCTGTCAGGCAGAACGGCAGTTGGCCTATTCTTCAAAGAAGCCCGGGACTAATACGGGGAAAATTCATTCTCAACAATAAATCAAACAATGAATAAGCCAAAGTTGATAATTCTAGCGTGACCACCGAACGTAGCTGTATAAAAAGTCAAGTGTATAATAATATGTAAAGTAGCGGTACGAATAGGTTCGTCAGTTTTCAAATTGATTCATTTAACAAGTTGCGAGCAAATATGATCTTTTGAAGGAAGTTACACCACTTTGAAGTTAGAAATAAGACTCTTGATCTTCTGATTTCTTACTTAAAAGAAAGAATTCATAAGGTTCATATTAATGGGAAAAGGTCCGCTGGTGCTGCTGTAACTACGGGTGTCCCGCAGGGCTCTATACTTGGTCCATTCTTGTTTCTAATTTACATAAATGACTTGCCTTACTACGTAGGGGATAAGCATGGAATCGTACTGTTTGCGGATGACACTTCACTTATATTCAAAGTGAAAAGACAAATAGTTAAGTATAACGAAGTAAAAAAATGCGATTTCAAAAGTTGTACACTGGTTCAGTAGAAACAATCCTTTATTAAATGGTAACAAAACCAAGTGTGTCAAATTTTTATTGCCTAATGTAAGGCATGTAGATACCAGTGTACAAGTGGATGTAAAGAAACTGGATTTGGTGGATTCCACTGCGTTTTTAGGTATTACTTTAGATAAGAAATTACAATGGGGACCGCACATTAATAATTTAGCAAATAGACTTAGTTCGGCAGCTTATGCAGTTAAAAAAATGAGACAGTTAACTGATGTCCACACAGCAAGAATTGTATACTTTAGTTACGTCCACAGCAGTATGTCATATGGGATTCTTCTCTGGGGAAATTCTGCTGGAATAAGTACTATATTTGTATTGCAAAAAAGAGCTATTAGGGCAATTTGCAATCTTAGCCCGAAGCTTTCCCTGTGAGAAAAATTCGAGGAAATTAATATCCTCACTGTTATATTCCAATATATGTTTGAGAACTTGATGTACGTTCGTAAACATATTTGCTTGTTTAAAAAAAATGGTGACGAGTACACTCACTAAATACAAGGAACAAAAACAATCTTGTTGTGCATGCATCTCGTCTCCACGGAATAAGTAACCCTTTTATGGGGCAATGTATACGCTTTTACCGAGGGGGGGGGGGGCAGAGAAGGGCAGCTGCCCCCCCTGGAATTTGTTGACCTCACTACCAACTATCTACTGTTGTAGATAAAAATATATTGTAATAAAAATATAGTCTTAAAATGTTACGGTTGCCCCCCCCCCCCCCCCCTGGCCCAGAACCTGGGTACGCACATGGATGTACCAGTCAATAAATTTAAAAAATGTGTTAAAACAAAACTATGTAAAAAAGGGTATTATAAAATCTTAGATTATTTGGAAGACATACAAGCATGGCTGATAAATTATGTTTTATAATCTATATACATATAATAAAATCGTAGGAAAGTCAAAACTGTACATTGAATATTTTTTTAAAAGAATACGTGGGGCGTGATCTACAATCGATATCGAAGCCAAAAATATAGTTATTAGAATTTATGTCTGTTTTTCTGTTTGTCTGTATGTATGTCCGGGGTAAACTCAAAAAGTACTGCATGGATTTACTTCATATTTTGCATGAATATTACTAATAGTTCGGGTCAACATATAGGCTACATATTATCACGCTAGCACCTACGGGGGAGAGACTATACGAAGTAAACGAAATCCGCGCGGACGAAGTCGCTGGCAACATCTAGTTTTGTAATTTTTTTTTTTTTATATCATAAGATAGCAAACAAGCAGATGGGTCTCCTGATGGAAAGAGTCAATCATCGCCTATAGACACCAAAGATGTTAATGGTGCGTTGCTATCTTGTGGCGAGGTCTAATGCCACATGCATAAGTTATGCATAAGTTTACCGGCTACCTTACCCTCCAAACCGGAACACGACAGCGACAAGCACTGGCGCTATTGCGGCAGGAATAGGTAAGGCGGTGGTACCAGACCCGGGCGAGACAATGCAGAACTCTACCACCTAGTAGCCACGATGGTAGTGACTCGATAGCCAATCGGTCGCCTTTTACGACCTGCCTGGCAGAACGGCAGTTGGCCTATTCTTCAAAGGAGGCCGGGACCAACACGGCGAAAATATTGTGATATTGTGAAAAAAAAATTATATGAAAAAAAGACAAGCCCGCTGAGTTTCTTCCGCCGAATCTTCTCAGTGTGTGACCGCGTTCCGATCCGGTAGCATATTGTAAAATGTCTGGCATATTTTTTTTCGAATTCTAAAAAACTTAGTTAAAAGATGAAATAAAAATCAAGTTGCTAAAATACCTTCTTTGGGATTTTTTTGCAAATGTGATATACTGCGCAATAGTGAAATAACCGCAAACGCTCTACCAGACTCGCAGGCCCGGTATCGCCATTTGACGATATTATATATTTTCGCAATTCCAATCTGCTAAAAGGACCTTCCCAAAATTCGTCGCCAGCTCCCAGTCTATTATAGATTAGTATCATCAACATAGTAGTGCTAGTGTAGTGTAATAATAAAGTGAAGTTGTGAAAATAGGTGAATATATTTTGTTTCTTATCAATTATAATTTTTATATAGATACGGAAATCTGTTTGCCTGACTGTCCTGTTTTTTGGACTACACTGTTAAATAAATTTTGATTAAATCTAGCAAAGAGATAGTAAATGATCCGTGGTTAAACAAAGATTACTTAATTGTTTTTCAAAATTTAATCTCTAAGGAGCTGAAATAGGGGAAACATTTAGTTGATTTTTTTTATATCGATGACATTTTTTCTACTCGTGGTTGAATCTGAGCGTATCAGCTAGTGTCGTATAGTGGAGACTGTTGTGAGTAAAGACACTTGGCCTTGGCCAAATTAAGAATAAACGGAAAACGTTTAAGAAAAATTACAGATAGTTAACACGCAATTTACTCTTATATTTTGAACTAGCTGTTGCCAGCGAGTTCGTCCGCGCGGACTTCATTTACTCCGCACAGCACCTGGCCGCTAGATGATAGCGTGATAATATGTAGCCTATATGTTGACCCGACCTGTTAGTAATATTCATGCAAAATTTGAAGTAAATCCATGCAGTACTTTTTGAGTTTACCCCGGACATACATACAGACAAACAGACAAACAGACAAACAGACAAAAATTCTAAAAACCATATTTTTGGCTTCGATATCGATTGTAGATCACGCCCCAAGTATTCTTATTTATTTTTATTTATTTATTTATTTAATTCTTTATTGTACACAGTAATCACTTAACATAACAATAAAAGAAAATAAGTACAATGGGCGAGCTTATCTCTAGTAACAGAGATTTCTTCCAGCCAACCCGTAACAAGGAGATGTTATAAACAAAGATAATTATTGACTTGGTGTACAATTCAAGCAATAAAATTAAACACTATAATATGGAAAAAAGGTTAACGCAAAATATACATACATACACATACAAACATACACATATATAAATACATATATACGTACAAACATACTTACATGCATACACACAGACCGTTAAAACCATGACTCTTCATTTGACGGAAAAGCGAAAATATTATATTATAATAAACATTCAAAGCGAAAGAAAAATAAGACAAACAGAAGGAATAGAAGTTAAATTTGCATTAAATATAGCTCCTTTAGACGCTTCTTAAAAATAGACAGACTTTCACAAGTTCGAATATCTTTAGGTAGGGAATTCCAAAGACTAACAGCATGGACGGTAAACGAGTGAGAATAAGTGGTAGTATTACTGGTTAGGAAATGCAAAAGGGTTTTAACGTTGGAGCGACAAGGCGAGTCAGGGGAATGTAGAAAACGGAAACCATCACGAAGATATTTGGGATACTTAGGATCAAAGAGAATTTTGTATAGCAAGCAAAGTATATGTAAGTTCCTACGTTGGCGAATCGGTAGCCAGGATAACTGGGCTCTGAACTTGGAAACATGATCGAACTTTCGCAAGCCGAAGATGAACCTTATACAGAGATTTTGAAGCTTCTCCAACTTATTGACAAGCTCTTCGTTAGCATCAAGAAAGCAAGTGTCGGCGTAATCTATAATAGGAAAAATAAGAGTATGGACAAGAGATATTGTTTTAAGAGGAAGGAAATTTTGTAGGAGTTTTAAAGAGTGAAAAGAATAAATTACCTTGCGAGTTATGTTGTTTACGTGACAGTTCCATGAAAAGTCTGAACTAAATGTTAAGCCTAAATTAACAACAGAGCTGGAAATGGCAATAGGTACTTTATTGTATAACAAAGGTGGGACATCAACATTAGCAATCAGATTACGCATGTAAGGACTTCCAATAATTAAAGCCTGTGATTTACCTGGATTGAGACAAAGTCCGAAAGAAGTTGCCCAATCGTGTATCCTGACCAAGTCCTCATTCATAGCATTGACTGCATCCACTATATCCATAGCCGGGAAATGGCAATAAAGCTGTAGGTCATCGGCATATAAGTGAAAACGGGACATTATTATGGTGGTAACGGTATTAATAAAAGCCGAAAATAATAAAGGAGAAAATACCCCACCCTGAGGCTCCTGAAGACAAATTGACCCAATCTGAACGAGAATCCCCAGACTGTATGCACTGTGAGCAACCACGAAGATATGAGCTAAACCATTCGAGAGCAGAGGAAGAAACATTAAGGGACCCAAGGACTCTTAATAAAATATCAAAATCGACCGATGTAAAAGCACTACTAAAGTCTAGAAACACAATGATAGTGAGCAATTTATTGTCCATGGCCAGGCGTATGTCATCGGTAACTCGAACTAAAGCCGTTACAGTGCTATGGCCAGGGCGAAAGCCAGATTGGTTTTCGTGTAACAGGTTGTTATTGCGGAGATATTCACTAAATTGTACGTGAGTGATATGTTCAAGAATTTTAGAGAGAAAGAGGAGTATAGAAATCGGACGAAAGTCAGAGGGTGAACTCGGAGTAGATTTTTTAGGAAGTGGTATGATGTAAGCCCTCTTCCAAATCGCAGGAAAAGAGTTAGAAGACAGGGAATGATTAAAAATGTGTGTAAGAACAGGGAGAAGTTCGGAGAGAATAGGCGTAATCATACGAGAGCATATCCCATCACTACCAACCGTAGCTGACGTAATTGAGAGAACATGTTTTCTAACCTCCGTGCCACTAACAGGCTTGAATGAAAAAGAGGCGCACATGGGAAGAGGTGATGATGATAACTTAGCCAGAGTTAGCGATCTTTGCCGGTCATCTAAAACAACTGGTGGAGTAGAAAAGTGGCTGTTAAGCTCGTTCAGGTTTGTATAACTAACTCCGGACTCTTTAGCACGACCTACGCCAAGAGATTTTAATAAATACCAGACTCTGCCCGAATCAGAAGAGGCAACAGCATTATGAATATAACGCCGTTTAGCATCACGACAGAGACGATTGCAACGGTTCCGCAACATTTTATAATTATGAACATATTTAAAAAAATATTCAACGTACAGTTTTGAGTTTCCTACGATTTTATTATATGTATAGATGTACAAGAAAATATTGAAAAAAAGTACAAAAAAGAAAACAATACAGCGTAAACGTAAGAAAAAATAGTAATTTTAGAACAAGAAGTAATGATATCTAATCAAAACACAATTGTGAAATAAGGGCTAAGTTCCAAATAAGATTATATTGCTCTTCACTTAGAAAATATGATGGCTTGCACTAAATACTATCTGTATGTAGATTAAAGGTAAAAGGTGTACATTAAATGATCTACATTTAAATAATTATTTTTCTTAAAACTTGAAATTAATTTCAACAATTTAAATCAGTTTCAATCTTACCATGAATGTTTTCATGATTCTTTGTCTTCTTAGCGAATAAATAATCGTGTAACTTAATTGACTCTGTGATGGCAAATGACTAATTTAATGCGTCGTATTTTTATATGCATATTCCCAACCCGAACTTTTATAAACCAACCACAACAAGTTGCATATACCACATTTTAGTCACATATTTGGTATAATTTTATAACTGATAAACTTCTGATTTTATGTTATTCAAAGATTCTGCTTCATTTCAAATTAAAACAGGTTATGCAAATATTTAATATTAATTTTGTTTTAAAAATTGATTCAATTTAGGTCAATGACAATGACCCTCAATATAGGATGTCCTATATTAATATACAAGGAAAATTAAATGCCATCATGCCTACATCAATAGAGTGGTATGCAGAGGTACAACTAGTGCATTTATAATTAGCCAACGACTGTATGAAGCTACATGACAGATGACCAGCCTATCGTCAATTCAAACAGATATGTATTCTAGAAAAACGCAATAAAAATAATTAAGATCGAATTGCCAGATCCGGAATACATTAAAAGGATTTAAATTCTTAGAATTAATTTTATGAACTTAATTTTCTTCAAATTATAAATTATTGAAAAGTTAATTTTCTTCAAATTATAACTTATTGAAGTTATAATTTGAAGAAAATTAAGTTCATTCATTCATATATTTTTTCTTCAAATTCCTATAATTTGAAGAAAATTAATTTCAACTTCAAATGTTTAATCTTCAGTAAATTTCGAAAAGTAACATTTGATTCATCAAATGCTTAATCTTCAGTAACTATTCGAAAAGCAGTTCTGATTTGATACTTCAAATACTTAATTTCAATAACTTATTGACAAGTAACATTGACATCGTCAAGTTTAACTGCAGCAGAAATGCTCAATGATGCAGAAAATATATTTGCCGAGCGGAGGGGCTACCGCAAATATTGTAAATTAGTTGGAGATACTATTCTTTGATTTCACTTGCAATTAGTTCAGGGTTAAATTATTTACTACAAAATGAGGCAAAAGGTTATGGCAGCACATAAAAATAAAGAACAAGCAAAAAAACACTGATTTAAATACTAATGTATACAAGTAAATGTTATACACGACATTCATTTACTTCAGGTTTTTGATAGATTCTAGTATATGACAGAGAAACCAGCCAAGACAGAGTCGAACTCGCTTACAGAGGGTTCCTTAGCATCGAAAAAAATGTATGTGCATACATGTATGTATATGTTCATATCTATCACGTCAGATCTCTTACGGGGTAGGTAGAGAGAACCGAGAACCGATGCAGATTTTATCATGTTTTTTTCACATTCATTACTCTCTTCATATAAATATGACCGTTGCAAAGATCCCTATTGACCGAATGCTTACAGCTTTGCAAGTTTTCATCATGTAATTATGATGTCAACTTATTTGGCCTTAATTAATTAGAAGAAAATTATGTAAATTAGTAAGCCTGAATCAACAGAAGCAGAAATATTTGCTACAACTTCATTATAGGGTCATAAAATTGTGAGCGTAACTCTTTTAATATACATTGAAATTTTGAGGATTAAATACTAGACATAAACATCCTGTATACATGTGACAAATTCTTAGTCTATCATCGGTCTTTGAACCTGTGCCAGTTGAGAGAAAGGTGTCCCTGGAATAACTATTGTAATTTACGTCTGATCATTGTGTTTAAATGTTGCGATGACTCCAATGATTTGATTTGTAATTATTTTTATTATAACAAAACCAAAATAAGAAACAGAAATCCCTAATTCATTTTTTTATTAAACTAGTGCAAATACTGCAAATGTTTATTTAGTCTATACAAAATATAAAAGCTAATATATAAGTCGCAACACGCTGACTACCTAATGCGAAATGAAAATCGATAAGTTTAAATATTTGCCACTTTCTAATCGATTTCCCGAAACGAGGATGTTATCAATTCGTTTGTATTTTTTAAAAAGTTTGTTACCTTAGAACTCAGTCATTTATGAACCGATTAAAAAATTATTGTTCTGTTGTCTAATTTGGTCAAGATCAGATGCAGCATTCCAGAGATACTGGAAATGGGTAGCAGGTTGTTGTATTTTTACTGCGTTTAAATTATTTAAACTGTTGTTGAAAAACACGGCAACTTCAAATTGCTCAAGATAATGCTTTTGTAATAAACTTTGAAGTCTAAATATTTAAGAGAAGTGCACTTGATTTCCGGTGGCTAATGGGTAATACTGCGAATGTTGCCTCCATTTCTCTTTCTGTAAGGTCACTTTTTATATTCTATGATATTATAAGCTAATAGAAATTTCCACTTTTAAAAAAATAAAATGAACTAAGTCAATGAGTTATTTTTTAAAGTAATGATAAATTATTGTTGTATACACCAAAGAGTATATAATACTACGTAAGAGCATAGGCACACAAACACATAAATTAAAGAATTCAGTGCTCTACAACCTTCTCAAACTGGCAGATTTTGTTTCAAATAAATCGAATCCAGCTGCTAATAAACTGCTGCCAATAAACTCCAAAACTACTGAACCGATTTCAATCTTTCACAATTACCCGTATTTTGGTCTAACTTACTGGATAGGATAGCTATCATCTCAATTATTCGCTTATGTCGTGAATGTAAACGAATAAAATGTATTAATTTAATGGTTTCTTAAGCAAGTGTTTATTTACTGTTTAGTTTTATGAAGTTCTTATAGATGGTGGTGTACGTTGATTCATCGATAAAATTCTTCAATATTGTTTGACATCTAGGTTGCAAATACACTTGCGATTAGAGAAATAAAATATGGTGGTACGAAGTTCGCCGGGTCAGGTAGTAATATGTAATTTATAAGATAACTTTGCATCTAGTGTTATTCCCAAATCTTTTTTATTTATTTATTTACTTTATTTTAGTTTTAATACTGAAGATCTTTTCAAGTTTTAATGTTGAATTCTCGATAGTACGAATTTCATTAACTTTACAGCTGAATGTTATAATGAAACATTTTGATGGATCAAGTTGAAGTTTATTGGTTAAACAGTACTCATTCCATCTTGATAAATCTTCTTGTAAAAGAAATGTATCATGTAGTGTTTGATACTATCGTGCAACGTTTACACGTTGATGAGGGTAATGTAGTGGCTGTAGTTGCGATGGTGGTATTACTGTCTCCAGTACCGTTAACGTTTGGCTTAGTACAACGTTTACAGTATGTTCCACCTTGCGTACTACCTGTTCCACTATCAGAAATACTGCTGGAACCAGATAAGGATCCACTGACAGATCCGCTTACTGAGACATTGATAGAACCACTGATGTTATTACTGCCAGAATTACTTCCAGAACTGCTAAGAGATCCAGCAACACTTCCAGATCCAGTACCAGAGCCACTAGCTGATTCGCTTACAGAGACACTGCAAGACCCACTACCAGAACCACTGCCAGAACTACTAACAGATTCAGCGCCACTTCCAGATCCACTTCCAGATCCACTACCAGATACACTACCAGATCCACTTCCAGACCCACCTCCAGATCCACTTCCAGATCCACTTCCTGATCCACTACCAGGGCCACTTCCAGATCCACTATCAGATCCACTTCCCGATTCACTAACAGATCCAATATTATCCACTATCAATATGGAGGGATAATGACTTGTAGGACGATTCCCAATTATAGAACATAACCGGCCTAATTTACAAGGATTTACCGATCCGTGGCCAGGATTATTAATTGGTATGTATCCAGGGTTTTGCACTGTGGTTCCTGGGTTTGCTACGATGGGTAATGTAAGTGCTGAACTTATGGCATCGATTGGATAATAGAATTGACTGTTTGTTAGAATTCCATAGCAATTTCCACGTTTGCAAGGGTTGCGGTTGTGAAGCATCTTCCAGTCTTCTGATCTCGAACTGTTACTGGAGTCTGAAAGAAAAACTAATTTGTAATTCATACTACACAGTATAAACAAGTATTTATTACTAGTTGGGTGCTTTCAAATCAATTTCAATGCATTCAAATTATGGGATAAGCTAGACTTGGCAGTCGTTGTCCTGCCAGTATCTAACAACGGCCATTGCCGCGCCGTCTGGTGGCTAGTCATAACAACGGGAATAGCATAAAAATCTTCTCTATAAAAAAAAACATATATGTGTGTAAAAAACCCCCTGTCTGGGCGACAAAGGCAAAGGCATAGTTTGGTAGCTTAATACAATCATAATATAGGCATATGCAGTTATTTTATGCTTTTTATGGATAAGCTTTTGCGAATAAAATAATTTATTTTAAATATTACTTATAAATTTTACCTCTGGCAACAAAATATGTAATCCTTAAGTATTATATGGTATACTAGCGGTTGCTCGCGACTTCGTCCGCGCGGACTTCGTTTACTCCGCACAGCTTCTCCCCGTAGGTGATAGCGTGATAATATGTAGCCTATAAGTTGACCCGATCTATTAGTAATATTCATGAAAAATTAGAAGTAAATACATGCACTACTTTTTGAGTTTACCCCGGACACACATACAGACAAATAGACAAAAATTCTAAAAATTATATTTTTGGGTTCGATATCGATTGTAGATCACACCCCAACTAAAATATGCCGCGGTACGTATAAGCTAGTATTACCATAGTCTCGTAAAAGTCAGGACAAGAATCGTATTGTATTTTAGGTATTGCTCATATTAGCGAAAAGGCTTACTTGTTCTTGCAATCAGGATCGTTTTTAATTATGAACAATAATAATTATATACCCTTGTGTAGGTAATGAATATTTTTAATCTTTATAATTGTGCTTAGTAAATCGTTATTGGTAGTCTGCGCTCTAAGGGGCATGTAAAACTTCGGAATCGTTAATAGCTGTTAAACAATTAATATAGTATTAACGATTAATAGTAATTATAACGATTGTCCTTCAAACATATTACCATCGTCTTTGGCGTTATATGATTTAAAATGTCATAATATTAAACAATAAAAAGTCCTCTTCTTCGTCCGTATAATTACGATGGGCAAATACGGAACCTGACATTATACAAATAATTGGCTAAGTACAACACACACTAAATATTACTTATTGCTAGTTTATTTGCAATTAGGTTGGTCGATTTTTCGCTAGGATCTGTAAACAGAAATTGTTAGAGAAATTGCTATTATTCTTGTCGCAATTGCGACAATGCTTTTCTTTGTCGTGTTCCGGTTTGGCGGGTAAGGTAGTTGGTAGACTTATGCATGTGGCATTGCCATCCCACCACACATCCGTGTGGTGAGATGGCAATGCCACATTAATACGTGTGGTATCTAGAGGCGATGGTTTCCCATTCCATCAGAAGAGCCATCTGCTTGTTTGATATCCTATGATATAAAAAAACATGCGAGTAAAGTTTAGTAGGCATTGAAAACGTAGATGGGTTATGCCATGCGCGTTTCGAAAGAGGCACATTAAAACGTAAAAACAGGCTAATTGGCTCATTTGACATTAGTCACCACTCGCCGGACGCAGCAGTGAAGTGCTTGCTCCTTCGCTCGTAAACATTTGAAAATGACAATGTGTAATTTTATCAAGTAAAGCCGAATTATTCGTTGTCGAACGGTCACAATGACGTCACAATGTGCGTCAGTACAGAGAATAGATGGTTACCTCTTTTTTGTACTTGAGATTAGATGTGCTGTCTCACTAGCACTTCTTATCTATTTCTTATGACGCGGCTACATATATCGGGCAACGGTAGGGTATACTTATACGGTAGGGCATATTAGTAGGGCATAGGGCATATTAGCTGTGGGACGGTTGCTGCAGTTTTACAGCGTTAAAAAATTATACGCAAGAAAATATTATCTTTAATGTATTTTTACCTTGTTTATCCTCTGTAGGCCTCGCTGTAGTGATAGCAATTATCACCAAATTTATAAACTGTAATATAAAATTACACTTATTAGTAACTAGCTAAGAACTGTGACTTCATTCACGTAATGTACATTTCAGTTAGGTAAAAAGTATCTTATTATTTTATAAAATTTTTAAAATCGGTCAAATAGTTTTTGTGTTTATCCATTTCAAACCCATCTTACCTTTTATATTTGTAGGCACGTGCTAGTGTCTGTGGCCGCCCTCAAAATTTTTCCATATTTTTTTAAATTGACAACATTTTATTTTTTTAACACTCTTATATTATATTTTTAACTTAAACTAGATTGAAAAATAGAATACCCGTATTTTTTATTTTCTCAAAATTCATTCATTTTGATATTTATTTTAATTCTTAAAGTTCTTCTCTTTCTAAATAGACGTAAATGCCAAATGACGTCATTTATACGGCTGAATGATGCTACGCCTTTGCTAACAAACTGCTGCTTGCTGTTAGTTTTGCGAAGTTCCTTATCGCGCGTTGTGAAAGGGGGCTAGACGGAAAAAATTCTTACGAAAAGTTGTCACGACACTTTTTGCTATAGAAAGGTATTATAAGCACAGAAAGTGACCCGCCAAAAAAGCGCTTGTCATATATGACATTTATCAAATAAACATCGAGTATTGTAACTCATTAACCGTTGTTTACATTTGATCATATTTCTATAAAGCGTTCTAGTTTGCGGTAATATTATTGCGAAATATCAAATTGATCAAAGTGTTGATTACAAATAGAGCAGAGTGGAGTCGCTGAAGCAGGTCTTTGATAATTTTCTAAAACAAATAAACAATACGGAGAGTGGTTAAGTTTAGTGAAAGATTGACATATTTGACATTATCGTATGATGACATTCCTATTATACTTTTTAAACTATATGTTTTACCAAATCAAAGGTATTATCTTATTCTGCCGTATAAGTGACGTCACAGTATGTTTTTTGGAACGAAGTTCCTTATCGCGCGTTGTGAAAGGGGGCTAGACGGAAAATATTCTTACGAAAAGTTGTCACGACACTTTTTGCTATAGAAAGGTATTGTAAGCACAGAAATATCCAGCCACTTCCCTTTAGCTCGTGCATCGAAAGTGAAAGAGTCTATCCACTATTTGATTGAGTTTACTTTTTTTCTAGTGCCAAATGTTCGACATTTATACAGAATTTCGGCCGAATGTCGAATTTCGACCAAAAGTTGAATTTCGACGGAGTCGAATTTCGAACGAGTTTCGAAATTCAACCTAGTGTCGAATTTCGATCGGTTGCCGAGTTTCGACCACCGGTCGAATTTCGACTGGGTGCCGAAATTCGACCGCGGGTCGAAATTCAACCGGGTGCCGAAATTCGACCGTGGGTCGAAATTCGACCGTTTGCTGAAATTCGACCGGGTGCCGAAATACGACCGTGGGTCGAAATTCGACCGGGTGCCAAAATTCAACCGCGGGTCGAAGTTCCTTATCGCGCGTTGTGAAAGGGGGCTAGACGGAAAAAATCTTACGAAAAGTTGTCACGACACTTTTTGCTATAGTAAGGTATTGTAAGCTGTGCGGCGTGCGGATGTTTCTCTGTCTCTCTCTCTTTCTCTCTCTTATAGAAAGCAAGCCAGATATTTTCATTTCTATTTCGCATTGAACAGTGTGGTGTCGCGATGATTATTTTTGTTGAGTGTATACAGGTTTTTTGTAAATAATAATAAAAGGAACTTCGTTCCATCCGGGTGTCCCTTGACACTTCTCAAGTTTTTTCATTATAATTTTTTTCTCGAGTGTAACAAAAAAAATTAAAAAATATGTATATATTTAATCAGGAATGAAAAATAAAGAAATGGTATTTTTATTTTAGCGACTTTAATATTTTTGAAATGTTGTCAATTCTACTGTAATGATGCCGACGTCCCTAAGAACGTTTTTAATAGTACTTGTCTTTTTTGTCGAATTTTGGCTTACGAACTGGCCGCTTTATTTTTAACTCTGCGTTTATTTAAATTTCATTTAAAGATTAACTTATTAATTATTATTCTTGCAAATGTAATTCCATTATTAATTACCAATTATAAGATATTATATTGTTTTAAAGTAAAAAATCACTTGTTTCTCTCCCCACCCGTCAAAACATATCTTTACAAGTCCTAATTTTACAAACTCTACATCTTACTTGAAATACGTGGCCTGGCCATTTTGCTACCATCGCATAGGCGTAAGGCGCAAAAATTATTCACGGTTCATTAATTTTCAGTTATACAATTTGTTCTTGTAGTAACGAAACGACCAAGCCTTATATTTTAACTAATGTATATATATGTAGAGTTTGTGAAGAAAAGGCTTGTAGACTGACGGCAGGTAGAGTTAGAAGCTTGATTCTGGTAACTTTTTGACAGTACCAGCCATTTGCTGGGGCACATTGTACATGAAAATATTTTTGGTGGGATCCTATTTTCCTCGTATTGGTCCGGTTGCTGCAGTTGCCTTTGCTGTTGGAAACGCGCCGCTCATGCACATGAGCCCTTATTGATTGTGTTCCGGATAAAATATTAAGATAATCGATAAACTTATACACATCTTTATTGTCTGTAGGCGTTGATTATACATTTTTTTTGGGAAAACCATCGGCAATATAAAAATGAAAAATTGATATACTACGTCCAAACAAATCATCTTACACTGATTTGAATTTAAAAATATGTTAAAAATTGTAAACAATCTGGCTTACCGTATATTTCATTTTTGTTAAATCCTTATCATAAATCACATCACTGGGCAGTTATTTAAGGAGAAATGCTAAAATTATCCTAATTGCTTTTATATGTTCTCCCAAAGTGTAACACAATCATTTGTACAAACTTATCATTTGTATGCCAACGTTGGCTACCGTTGAGTCTAATTACTTGTCATTTCTGTTAGTGGCTAAATAACGATAACACAATGTTCAAAGAAGTAATCAAAATTACCCCGAAAGTGTATGTTTATTTAATTATTTTCTAATTTAGAAGGTAAAGTAGCATAAATATAATATGGCTTAGGCTACTTAGGCTTATTCGATGTCTCTGGCAATGATTATCTCTTTCAAAAAGGGAGCCATCTACTTTTTTACTATTCTGTGGCATAAAAATTCTTTGTCATGTTGTTCCTGGCCGTTGAAAAATGGATCATCAAATACTTGTCATACCAATATCGTGAATGATATAATCGTGAAGTGGTTGAGTACTGTAAAGAATCATTCGGATACTACATAATTGCCGCAGCAGAAATAGATAGATATATCTGTCACGATAGCATGAGCGGTTATATTTTATTCCTGACACGTTTCCCTTCGCTAACCTAACTGTAAAATGTTTCTTTCTGACTTAAAATTCCTGCCATTTAGATAAAACAGTGTATAGGTATTCTGCATCCTTGTTACCTATTGCCGATGGAGATTTTAGTCAAGATGAGAAATCTCTTATTTGTTATATTAACCGTAACTATATTGTACTCATACTATAACTAATGATTCTAGTAGGATTCAGTTAATGATTTAGGGTTCAGTTTTAAGTTATGTTTGTGAAACCAACACTCGAGCACAGACTTACCTATACGTTGGCATATATTGTTTTAAGTTTGAAATTCAACTGAGGCCTAAGCAACCATTTAAAATTTGTCTCTCTTAAAATATTTAATGCATATTAAAGGGTTCGCTGCTATTATTAGAAAAAAAAAACAATAATATTAGACGAAAGGAATCTGTATCATTTTAGGTTAGGTTTTAAAAAAACACATTTTTATGAATTTTGTTAATTAAATTGGTGAAAAAGCTAAAAGAATTTTTTATTTTTTGCTAGCAACCTTTGCCTTTGAGCTTAACTTGTAACACTGTAAGGATACATATATAATATAACTAGCTGTGCCCACGACTTCATCCGCGTGGAAAGCAAAAGAAGTCTAAGTTATTCCTTATAACATTAGCTACGTGCCAGCGGATGTTCCATCAAAACGGTTCAGCTGTTTCAGAGATTAGCTGGAACAAACAGACAGACAAAAATTGTAAAAAAAATATTACTTTGTCATATGTAACGTGTATAAATCCATATGCATTTAGTAAAAAGTAGTTATTTTAATATTACATACAAACAGACACTCCATTTTTTTATTTGTATTGTGTGTATAGATAGTAAATAGTGCAACAGTGTATTTATTTTGTTGCAGTTGTTCAGCATAGACCGATGTAGCTACCACCTGAACGATCCGGTGTAAATTACTACATTTTTTTTAGTTTCGATAGGGAAGCGCTTGACCACGATCTTACCTGATGGTAAGCTAAGATGCGGCCTAAGATGGAACGCGCTTCCCTAGCAGGTACTTGTTCACTCTTCTCTTGAAGATCCCCGGATTTTGAATCATAATTATAAATTATTTAATAGTTTATTGTACACAGAACAATAAGAGTAAAAATATATAAACATGACATAAGTACAATGGGCGAGCTTATCTCTACTTAAAGAGATTTCTTCCAGCTAGCTAAATTATTGTTTCTCAAGGGATGAAAGTGCTACGTAGGGACATTCTGTCTCGCATGTGAAATGGCAACCACGCGGGAAGGAGTACTGTTATCACGTGTTATACATGTCGCACGCAAATTCTATAATTCGCCCGTATATAAATGACATAGTCATTTTATAAACGTAAACTGTCAATACAAATTGGCAAAGTCAAATTGTCGATGACATAATAAATTTAAAAAAAACTCTACTTGTCATTGTGTCTATAACATCGACATAGTAAGACCTCGTCTATAACGATAGCGATAAAAATGAAAAGAATATTGTTTGTAGTTATGAAATATTAAGATCCAATACAAACTAAGTAGTAATGTGAAAGTAGTAGGTTATAATGCCGGCTACAAACTCCGGAACGGCTGAGCGGATTTTTTCTGGATTTGCTTAGAAGTCCTTATAGACTTTTTCCAGTTGTCATCAGGCACTGATGTTCATCACAACCCCCGTGTTTCAAAATCCTTGTAAAAATTTATTCCATTTTATTCCAAAGTTACCTCCATCATCAGCTCTATTATAAGACACCGAAAATCGTCTAGCACCAGGATGTTTTTTTTTATTTATTTTATTTATTTAACCATTTATTGTACACAAATAATAAATGTACACAAAATTAGTACAAAAGGCAAGCTTATCTCTAAAGAAATTTCTTCCAGCAAGCCCAAAATAAGAGAAAAAAAACATAAGGTAGAAAAACACGTGTACAAAACTATAGAACAAAGTAAACAAAATACAACGAAACTTAACTACTACACTAATACAGCTCTTATGACTACTTACTATGTCTACAAACTAAACCAACTATGAAATGGATAAGTAGTGCTGTTTCAGGCGACTCTTAAAGGTACCTTGAGATTCACTTATTCTAATGGAATGAGGCAAAGAATTCCAGAGCCTAACGGCACGAATAGTAAAAGAAGAGGAGAAATAGGTCGTCTTATGTACCGGAACTCGCAAGAGAGCACTTACACAAGGACGACAAGGACGGTCTATTGGGTGAAGAAATTCAAATTTTTCGCGTAGATAAGAAGGACAAGAAGGATTGAATAAAATATTATATAAAAATGACAATAACCGTAAATTCCTACGAAGGCGAATAGGAAGCCAACCAAGTTGGCTCCTAAAGCTAGAAATATGGTCAAATTTTCGTAAACCAAATACATATCTGATGCATAAATTTTGGAGACGTTCTAAACGATTGAGAAGTTCCTCTGTAGCATCAGGATAGCATGAGTCTGCATAATCTAAAATGGGAAGAATTAACGTTTGGACCAAAGATATTTTTGTTTTAAAGGGAAGAAAATTTTGAAGAAGTTTTAAAGAATGGAAAGCTCGATAAACTTTATTGTGAATATGGTTAATATTAGCCCCCCAAGAAAAATCAGAACTAAAAGCAAAACCCAGATTTCTTCCAGTGCTGCTAAGGTTAATAATAGAATTGTTATATTTAAGTTGTGGAATCCTAGAATTATCAATAGCGTTAAGCAGAAAACGACTTCCTACTAGGAGTGCTTGTGATTTACTAGGGTTGAGAACTAAGCCAAAGAACCTAGCCCAGTTGTAAATTGAGTCAAGGTCTGTGTTAATGGAGTCGAATGCAAAAGCTAAATCTTCGACATTAAAATGGCGATACAGTTGTAGATCATCCGCATAAAGGTGGAAATGAGATGAAATGAGATTAGACCGTATTGATAAATATTGAAAATAGAAGAGGAGATAAAACCCCACCCTGAGGCACGCCCGCAGAAAGCTCGCACCAATTTGAAAAACAATCTTTGATGCGAACTCTCTGCAATCGCCCCATAAGGTAAGATGTTAAGAGACAGGAGAGAAGGGATGTTAAGAGACAGGAGAATACCTAGAAGAATTTCAAAGTCAACGGAGTTGAAAGCGTTACTAAAATCTAAAAGAAGAAGAATTGTTAACTGTCTATCATCCATAGCTCTTCCGATGTCATCGGTAACTTTGATCAGTGTGGTAGTAGTACTGTGACCCCGACGAAAGCCAGACTGGTAAGGACTTAATAAATTATTATGAAGAAGAAAATCATTCAGTTGTTTATAGACAATATGCTCAAGAACTTTTGACAAAAAAGGTAAAATGGAAATAGGCCGACAATCAGAAGGGGAAGAGGGGTGCGCAGTTTTAGGAAGAGGCACGACATGAGCAGCTTTTCAGGTGGTAGGAAAGGTAGAGGACATCAAGGAAAAATTGAAAATGTGGGATAGAATGGGAAGTAATTCAGGGAGAATGAATGTAATCATTTTTGAGCAAATACCATCATTACCAGAAGCCGAGGAAGAAATAGCGAGGATATGTCTATTGATGTCACTTGTAGTGACGGGAACAAACTGAAAAGGAGCACATTGAGGAATAGGAAGAGAAGCTAAATTATTGAGAGTAATCGATTTAGTAACGCTATCAAGTACAAGAGGAGGTTTGGAAAAGTGAGAATTCAAAGCATTTAGATCTATATTAATATCGTCATTCGTAAACTTTTTGCCTATTCCCAGAGTTTTGAGAAATTTCCAGGTTTGTTCCGGATTTGAATTTTTAATAGTGTCATGTATGAGGGCACGCTTAGCTTCCCGACATAAGCGGTTACATTGGTTACGAATAATTTTATATCTCACCCAATTATCATCACAAGGAAACTTAAAATAGTGTCGCCGTGCTCTGTCACGTTTAGAGATAAATTGTTTGATGGTGTTATTAAACCATGGCGCGGGTTGGTGTTTTAATTTAATTTTCCTCAGTGGCGCATGTTTGTCATACACTTCAAGTATCATAGCGTTAAACAATGCAACCTTTTCATCAATATTCTCGCTAGCAATAATATTATTCCAGGAAAGTTCATTATCATCATTTTTCAGAGCTTCGATATCAATACCATTAAAACAACGTCGTAAAAGAAATGTGGGTTTGGGCTTAGGTGTACGGAGTTTGTATGAAACATAGATAAGATCATGATAAGAGAAACAAGAGAGAAGTTGACCATGAATTTCCACTAGGTTACAGTCTGAAACAAGAATTAAGTCCAGAAGAGAAGGCGCAAATGTAGGAGCGTGATGTGTTGCGGAAAGAGGGAGAAGGTGCAGATTGTATGACAAAGAAAGATTACGAAGGGCTTGAGAACGATTATCGTTTTTTAATAAGCAAGTATTAAAGTCTCCAAGGATCAAGACATGATTATATAAAGGCCGAAGATCAGATAATACTTTTTCAAAGGTTGAAAAATAGTTAATATGTAAAGAAGGAGAGTAGAAAACAGCCAAGAGAATTTTTGAGTGTTTCAGACTAAGTTCTATAAATAAATATTCGGTATTTTCACTGTAGGGGTTAGGAGAGACAGAAATAACATTATAACAGAAATCTGCACGAAGGTAGATAGCTACACCTCCACCGCCCTTCCCAGTTCTATCGTTGCGTATTAACTTGTAACCTGGCAGAGAATACTGAGCAGAGGGTAGTGAAGGTTTAAGGAAGGACTCGGAAACTAAAATTGCATCTATATGACTGTTGGTAAAGGTTGTTAACAAATCCGAATAGTGGCCAGGAATGCTTTGCGCATTGATGTGAACGACATTAAGATTCTTAGAAAACGTGGAAAAAGTAGAAGAAATCTTGTCGTGAAGAGACTCAGAATCGGAAGAATCCCCATCACCAGCACTAAGATATTCACTGTCAGAAGAACAAGAAAAGAAACTATTATTAAGTATGCTGTTTGTAGACATTACAATATAATTATAAACTAAAAAAAATATGTATATATTAAAAAACATGTTTATCTTATTTTAAACCTATACTACTTAATAATAAAAAAAATATATGACTACTAATCTCATACAAAGTCTTAATTATCACTCTCTATTAGCAAACGCAAGAAAAAATATTTTTAATAAAAGCAAAAAGACCCTACAATACAAAGATTTAAAAGAAATCTATAAAACAAATTGAAAAAAATAAAAAAAACAAAATTGAATATTCATATTAGTGTAGAAACCTGAATTTTAAAAAAGTGAGACTCTAAACTTAATGAATAATAACGGTACATGCTAGTATTCAAAGTTCACGATGTCACTAACATTTAAAAATATAAAAACCGCATGAATATGACTATCAATCATATATCGTAAATCTGAGCCTGTTAAGAAAAAAAAAACGTTACAGCTGTCAACTACGTCTGTCAAATGACAAATGACAATTCACAATTGACATCAAATATAAGACGTGTTATTAAATAATAGATTGTGATTACTTTTACCTTTTTTTTAACAATAATTATTATACCCGACAGAAAAAAGAGACTATGACCTTAATTGTATTAACGTGCAATTAATACAAAAAGCATAATGACGACTTAAAAGGTAAAGTTAGATGCAAAAACTAGGTAACAGCTGATAACAAGAGAAAGGAATATTACAAAAACAAAATATAATCAATTTGTTTGCGAGTTAAGAAAAAAAGAAAAAAAAAGAACAAAGGATCCCGAACTAGATAGGTTTATCTTGTTTCGTTTAGAAATCCCCATGACTACCTACCAATTCCATCATCAGATACTAGAAATCATCCAGCACCAAATTGTTTGCCAAAACAAACCGAATGAGTCCCCACTTGATGGTTAACCTGGTTTAGCTTAGGAGTTCTCGGGTACATCTTACATTTATTACAATAACGAATCAAACGACTTTAAAGTGCTGTTGCTCTATTTTATTCCAAAGATCCCATAACGTATTTTCAGCTCTATCATGAGACCCTGCAAATCGTCTAGCATTAGCGTGCTTGTCCAAACAGAATAAATGAGCCCAATTTCCATTAGTTTATCTTATTTAGTTTAAGAGTTCTTATGGTTACCTTCTAGTTCCATCACCAGATCCTGAAAATCATCTAGCACTAAGGTGTTGCACCAATATAAGACAAGTTATGAACGAAGGACCGATTCTATTAAATTATAACTAAGAACCATCTCGCAAAATAGGGTTTTCAATTGAAAAAACCGCAACCAAATCGGAATATCCGCCAGAGCGCTACAGACACAGATACACACATACACAGATACACACCTCAAACTTATAACACCCCTCGTTTTGCGTCGGGGGTTAAAAAAGTATCGGGAATGTGTGATTTGTTTGTTTCTAAATTCACTGTTTCTGTATTTTTTAAAACATAAGTTAGCAAACAAGCAGATGGGTCTCCTGCTGGAAAGAGTCAACCATCGCCTATAGACACCAAAGATGTTAATGGTGCGTTGCTATCTAGTAGCAAGGTCTTATACCACATGCATAAGTTTACCAGCTACCTTACCCTTCAGACCGGAATACGACAGTGACAATCACTGACGTTATTGTGGCAGGAATAGGTAAAGCGGTGGTACTAGACCAGGGCGAGACAATGCAGAACTCTACTACCTAGTAGTCACGATTAAAGTGACTCGCATAGCCAATCGGTCGCCTTTTACGACCTGACTGGCAGAACAGCAGTTGGTCTATTCTTCAAAGGAGCCTGGGACCAACACGGGGAAAAGTTTTCTTGTTTTTCATTTTGGCCTTTATATAAAGATGCACCTGCTATTTAGAACAAATACAGTGCTGTCTTTAGTTAGATCATATCTAGTGTGTATGGAGAATTTCATAATGGACAAAAACAAAGAATTTGTCTTAAATGTTGATGGATTTTATCAAAAATACGTGCTTATGAGTGCGTTGCGATATACGTGCGATGGATCTTTCATCAATTGCCTCGCTCTGGTAGGCCATCAACATCTTTCACTGAAGTGAACATAACAAAAGTGTAAGAAATGTTGACTGAAAATCCTCATTTATGTTTATTTATTTATTTATAGAAGAATCAACAGCCAATACATTAAATTAAAGCAATTTAATATAGTGATATTAAGCTAGGTACAGGTACTCACGTATAACAGTATTAGGTATAATATTGATTGTGAGATTATATGTGTAATAACAAAATAAGAATGAAGAGAGATTGCAGCCAAACTATCTATGTCTCACGAGTCGATCAATACCATTTTAAACGGGTGAAATTAATTAAAGGAGACTGATACCGTTGCATACAAACTTGGGCCCCCTTGTAATAAGATGAATATTATGTTAATTAATAGCTAGTTTAACGTTATATAAATACTGAAAATTTTACAGATTTTAGCAATCTGAGAACAGAGATATAAGATATTCACTAGAAGTAAGGTTACGGTACTATGGTATAGTTTAACTCACTGTAACCGTTTACTATTATATAAACAACTGATACTTGTAATACAGCCAACTATGCTTCATGTTTATAAATTGACACAATACTATAACACAGATTTTTGGAAAACACAAATTAAAGGATGCCTCTGTAGGTAGGTACGTAAAATAGCGGAGAGTGAATTCCGGTCCGCGACTTGCGAGTGCGAACTCTTGCGAGCCGTCAATCATGTTGTAATTGACAATTTATCTGTATTAAATCCACAGACACTAAATCGTATTAAGTTTGAAGTCACGAAATCAATCGATTATATAAATTGTATCGATTATATTTTTTATTTTTATATTATAAATAGTTTGTAAAATAATGATGGTACTTACTGTTTATTAAACCAAATATTAATCAAAAATTCACTTTTACATATATTTACGAGCTTATATTTCGATTAAAATTATTCACATAAATCGATTATAATTTTATCGATTATACAATTATAGTACCACAAACTTATTTTCGTGATTTCTTTTTTCTCAGAAAGCGGATTAAGCTCATATTTTGAACTTTGAAATAGAAAAATAGTATCATTTTTTTGAACCATACTTCAACCCTTTACATTTGGGCCCAAAAATCCCCCTCTCCTTTGCTATTATTTGCGAACTGCGATTCTTTGTAACCTTCGCGATGGTATCTATCTATCGAAAAGAAAGACGTCGGTTTAATAAATGGATAAGACTCACCGATGGTCCGGACAAAAAGAAGACCCCAGCGGCACAATCCACCCACATCCACCACACTTTTACATCCACGTCCACAACGGCACCAATCAGCGGTACCATCGCGAAGGATACGTAGAACAGTTCGCGGATAATAGCAAATTTAATTAATTTCACCCGTTTAATAATGGATTTCCGCAAAGTCACGCCTGAATCAATAACCTACAATAAATACCGTTTTAAATAATTAAAGTAGTACATTCTGTGGTAGTACAAAGGTAGTCCCAAAAGACCTGTTTCCTAAACCTAAATCACTACTTCGCGGCACCCGTTTTTATTCGGTAGGAAAATTCGCGGTGAGAACTGAAATACAAACGTTTTGATGAATGGATTTTTCGTAAGCCTATCGTTTCTGAAAGAGCATAATCTGAAGGCAATACAATAAATTTATATAAAAAGATAAGAAAACAAGCAGATGGCTCCCCTATAGATACCAAAGATGTTAATCCGTGTGGTGGGATAGCATTGCCACATGCATGAGTCTACCGGTTACCTTATCCTCCAAACCAGAACACGACAATGAAAAGCATTGACGCTATTGCGGCAGGAATAAGTAAGGCGTTGGTCCCAATCATGAAGTATTTGATAAAGGTGGAACAAGCACTCGGATTAATCACTTGAAACATAAACCTACGTGATATCTCTGTCTATGAGGTCTCCCCATCTCTTTTTATACAGATGTGTTAGAAAGAAAGGATAAGACCTCAGAAGGTGACAGCAGTATTCAAAGTTGTGTTTCAAGTAGGTATTAGAAGTGTTGCTTCCAGATATAATATAGCTTCAACGTCCCAATTACGCATTGGCACAGATTATATAATAGTTACTGTCGTAAGTATATTGGTAACATGTTCTTAAAAACTTTGTTACGGGATTGTTTCCTATTCTATCTCATTATTATGTGTGCGAGATAGTAATCGATTATGATAAAGCGGGAATGTGGACAATTCATTTAAAAGCTAATATTAATACACTAGCTGTTGCCCGCGACTGCGTACGCATAGTGTAGTGACTTTCGTATTAGGATTTTAGTTTATATCTGTCTGTTGTTATAAATTACTAAAATTTCATTTAGCTCTTTTTCTAAAGGACCCTAATAATATCAAATAAGCAAGATGATATTATGATAATATATGATAATCGACTTACCGATGTCTCGGAATGGGGTCGCCAAAACCTGGTTACTTTTAACCCCAAGAAGACACAGCTTTGCGTGTTCACCGCAAAAAAGACGCCCTTTGTCGTATCACCTCGATTTGAGGATACTTTCCTGACAGCCTCAGCTAGTGTCGGTATCCTGGGAGTTGACATATCGAATTACGTTCAGTTTCGCGGTCATTTGGAAGGCAAGGCTAAACTAGCCTCCAAAAAGCTCGGTGTGCTCAGCAGAGCGAAACATTACTTTTTGCCGGTCCACCGCCTTCAACTTTATAAGGCACAGGTTCGGCCTCACATAGAGTACTGTTCGTGTTCTGGGCCGGAGCTCCTCAGTACCAGCTTCTTCCTCTTGATCGCATTCAGCGTAGAGCGGTTCGAATCGTTGACGACCAGGCCATTTCGAAACAGCTTGACTCTTTGGCATTGCGCAGAGATGTAGGTTCTCTCTGTGTCTTTTATCGTATATATCATGGAGAGTGTTCCGACGAGTTGTTTGGATTAATTCCTGCCGCCGAATTCCACCATCGGACATCGCGTCAAAACTTGAAGTTCCATCCTCACCATCTCGATGTCTGGAAATCCACAACTGTGCGTTTCTCCCGACACTTTTTACCTCGCACTACTCTGTTGTGGAACCAATTACCGGCAGGGGTATTTCCGAACGGATACGACATAGTGACCTTCAAGAAAAGAGCTTACTCATTCTTAAAAGGCCGGCAACGCAACTGCAAGACCTCTGGTATTGCAGATGTCCATGGGCGGCGGTGATCACTTACCATCAGGTGCACCTCTTGCTCGTTTGCCCCCTCTTCTGTAAAAAAAAAAATAAAAAAAAATGCTACATGCTACTTTATTTGTAGTAATTGGCTGTAATCTGCAAAATTTCTACAGCTAAAGCTACAACTCCTCATTATTACTGTCAATCATAGAATCATCATCAGATAATCTGTACACAGAATGCCGTATACGGTCTGTATCCAATTGAGCACTATGTCATTCCTCAGAGTGAGATTTCCGAATCTTATTTACTCTTTCGCGTTCCTGTGATTGCTGGATATTGATAGTATCTAACACAGCATGGTACCGTTACCCAGCAGCTGCATTACGTTCATGACGCTGTTCCTGTTTCTAATGGATGTAATAGATTATGATGTTCTCTATCAATACGAATTCGTTCTTCGCGCTCTACAGTGGTTTCAATTGAACGCAAGGCAGTTGAGCGAATACGCTGAGAGCTAAGCCGAGACTCTTGCGGAGTGAAGGTCTCAAAGGCACGGGACTCGGTGTCGTACTCGCAATATTTTATTTTTATTTTATATGAGTATACGACGTTTTTGTGCAGTAAAGAGTAACTAACAAGTACATGAATTCCGTTTCGTAGTTAATTGAAGGAAATTTTGAATTTACCTAGTTAAATATTAAAAAAAACTGATCAACGCAAATGTGAACTATTTAAAAAATAATCAAGGATGTAACCCATTAAAGGGTTCAGGGTATTAAGCTCAAGTAATAAGTAATTACTATGTCATTGAAATTTTTGTTTGAACTTGCTGAACCAGTAATTGTATTTTCCTGTGGGAACGAAAGATTTTCCCGCAGTAAAAAGTATCCTAATTGTTACCCGGGCAATTAGCACAAAGCTACACAAAATTTAGTAAAAATCCGTTTAGTGCTTTTTGCGTGAAAAACGAACAGACGAACAGACAGACCAACAGACAAAAAATTCAATTTCTATCGTTTTGGAGTTTAGGTCCTGTACACAATACGCAGCAATAATTTTTTTAAAGAAATATTTCATGTACAGATTTAGTTTCGTTACAGTTTTATTATATGTGTAGATGATTATTTCTGCCATGTTTCGACTTAAAATCAAGCCTTCATCAGGCATCTTAATCTTATATATTACAATTAAAATGATTAATTAACATGTTAGGCTCTGTTAATATATTATGTATAATATGATGAAGGCTCAATTTTGTTGTTGCCGAAATGTCGCAGAAATAATCATGTATTAATATTAAAGTTTTAAAATAATTTTCGACATTCCTGCTATTTCATAATCCAGTGTCGTTAAATAATTTTTAAATTGAACGTTATGAGGCGTGCACATTTATATTTTTCAAAACTTTTATACTGCTGTAATAAATTAAGGGTATAATTTTGAATTACATCGTTAGAAATAAATTTTATTTGATCGTATAGGTGTCCATGAAGCTGTATTATATCTGAAGGCAACACTTCTAATACCTACATGAAACATAACTATTAATACTGCTGTTATCTTTCGAGGTCTTACCCTCTCTTTCTAACACAGCTGTATAAAAAGAGAAAAAGAGACATCGTAGAATTGAATATAACATAGGTATTTGTTTTAAGTGATTAATACGAGTGCTAGCTCCCTCTTTACCTAATTCTTCATGGTGTTATTTAAGCCAATACAATAATACTAACGCCTAAGTTAATAGAGCAGGGATTTGCTCTTCATTTTTTAAAAGGAGCTATTAAATGTTATGGTGTTTCGAGCAGGGTTTTTGTTGATGATGGGTTTTGCTGTATCAGCAGATGCTAATGCTGATATTAATACAAAACAAATTACTTAAATAAAACATATCATACTACAAAATTATCATAAAATGTGATAGGTATATTATCTATAGGTACATATGATGAAATCGTAGGAAAGTCAAAACTGCATTGAATATTTTTTAAAAGAATACTTGGGGCGTGATCTACAATCGATATCGAAGCCAAAAATATAGTTTTTAGAATTTTTGTCGGTTTGTCTGTTTATCTGTTTGTCTGTTTGTGTGTATGTATGTGTTTATCTGTTTGTCTGTTTGTCTGTATGTATGTCCGGAGTAAACTCAAAAAGTACTGCATGGATTTACTTCAAATTTTGCATGGATATTACTAGCAGGTCGGGTCAACATATAGGCTACATATTATCACGCTATCAACTACGGGGAGGTGCTGTGCGGAGTAAACGAAGTCCGCGCGGACGAAGTCGCTGGCAACAGCCACTTTTGAATAAAACATAGATTCTTGTACCTATTTATTATTGCACTGCGCACGCAAGCCACTAACTTCCAATTAATTTAAGTAAACAATACAATCGCATTAGGGAAAAAGTGATAGTTTTTTTAAGCTGTGTTTTTAACATAATTAATCGACGTGTATGTATTTTTTTTATCATAAGATAGCAAAAACGAGCAGATGGCTTTCCTGATGGAAAGAGACAACCATCGCCTATAGACACCAAAGATAATAATGGTGCGTTGCTATCCTTGTGGCGGGGTCCTAGCGCCTAATGCATAATTTTGCTGGCTACTCTACCCTCCAAACCGGTACATGACAGTGACAAGCATTAGTGTTATTGCGGCAGAAATATGTAAGGCGGTGGTACCAGACCCGGGCGAGATAATGCAGAACTCTGCCATCTAGTAGCCACGATGAAGTGATTCGTTTAGCCAATCGTTCGCCTCTTAGGAAATGCCTGGTAGAAAGGTAGATTGTATATTTTTCAAAGAAGACCGGCGCAACACGAGGAACAGTATCTTTGAAGAATAGATAATCTACCATTCTGCTAGGCAGTTCGTAAAAATCGAATTATTATATGTGACACTGCGATCGTGACTACTAATTGGTATTTGGTAGAGTTTTGCAATGTCTCGTGCGTGTCCGGTACTACTTCGGATGAATTAAAACCTAACAGTTCCATATAGGTATATGTCGCCGTGAAATTGTCAATACCGTTAAATTATAATCTACCTAGGGAGGTTATAATTTGGTTAGGTTAGGTTAGCAGTTAAATTATAATCTAGCTAGATTATAATGTAACGGAATTGCTCCCTAGGTAGGTTATACTCTAACGGTATTGACAATTTCACGGCAAAATATACATTACATAAATACAATAGGCAGCACCACTTTAATCTAGCTAGATTATAATGTAACAGAATTGCTCCTTAGGTAGATTATACTCTAACGGTATTGACAATTTCACGGCGACATATATATTACATAAATACAATAGGCAGCACCACTTTAATTAATTATTTATTTTTATTACAATAGCGTTAATGTTTATCACTGTCATGTTCCGGTTTGCAGCAGTAAGTAGGTCTGATGATAAATCTTTCAGCGGTTTTTTTTCAATTTTCAATTTAGAGTTTATTAAAGTCGATAAAATAGGAATAAATAAAAAGTTGATTTCTAGCTATAATACATTTATTACATTAAATTAACTACTAGCGATCACCATCTGGTCGAAATTCAACCATAGACTAAACAATAAATTATCTTCTAAGATTAACAACAGACTTTAGCCTTAAAGATAATAGCGTAGGTACAGGTAAAATCATATATAACAAATGAATGAAGAGCGTGTAATGTTTATTAATTAATTTAAAGAACATATTTTTAACGCATATTTGTGAAATTAGGTTTCTATAATCCCCCGTAATATAACCTATATAACTGTATCAAATTTTATACTCCACTGTTTGCGTTATTATCGTAAAAAGAGGCATACAGCTTTTACTTCACGTATAAATTATAAATTATTTGTTTTTATCATCGATAGGAAATATACCTGAATCACCTAGTGATGATAGTGGTGTCATCGTATCATTTTGGGATAATATTTTTACCCGTAGGGATCACCTTTATGGACTTCGTCCTTGTACATGTTAATGGTTATGTTCAAATCTATTGTCTAGTACGTGCTCACGTCTGTGGTAATGTACTATATGACCATAATTGTCCTTATTACTACTGTCTTTTTTTACCCATGCGCTAACTCGTACTGCAGACTGGCCTTGCCTGCTCATACTACCCAATACATCAGCGTTACTTCGCGCGTTTAGTTTAAGTTTACCCTGAAGGTTAAAACTGTTAAAATCTGCTGCTAACAATGAGTTCCCTTGATGTCCAGGTTGACTATTATTGCCTATCTCTGCTTGTTTATCCAAATTGAGAAGCTTTGATTGGTTCTCACTATTAGTTTCTACGTCGCTGTCGCGAGGGTCAGATTGGCCATGACTATTGTTATCTCCTAAAAAGCTTGCACTGCTTTGTTCTTCAAATTCACCTGGAATTCTAAACAATGCGCTGCGAACTAATTCGATAATCCTCTTCGAATTAAGTTTACCCTGTATCTCCTGGTTTGGACCTTGGAGTTTCAATTCGGACTGACCACTACCTTCTCCTCCTTGTGTGATTTCTTGAAGCTCGGATTGGCTCTGACTATTAAGTATTGTTGGTATGACTGTGCTGTCTTTTAACCCTGTTTCAGTCTGTCTGCTAACAGCCCCTTCTATGTCTGCGCTACCCTGCAGGCTGTATTGGTTTTCAGTTTTAATATCTGCTTGTGTCACCCATTTATTTTGAAGTTTTAATTGGTGTTGTTTCGTAATTTCCTTTTCGCTTAAATAAGGGCCAAACTGACCCTGAATGCTAGCATCTAATTCACTCGCACTCTTTTGATCACGAAGTTCACCGTGACAGCCATATTTTTCCATGCCAGCCTCGGCAGTATCAAATCTAGATTGATTTCGTTCGTCCATTTTTTCTCGTGCCTCCTGGATACTCTGAAGATTCAGCTGGCCTTGGTTGTTAAGTTCCTCGTCGCTAACGTGAAATACTGATTGGTCCTGATTTTTTATTCCTTCTTTTAACCACAAGCCAATTTGTTCTGCTGACTGGCCTTGGTTGTTAATAATTCCTAATACGCCACCATCGCCTTGTGTTCCAAGTTCACCCTGACTGCTCATATCTTCTGCTAACAATGCGTTACCTTGCATTCCAGATTGACTATCGTTGCTGATCTCTACTCGTTTATCCGAACCTGGAAGGTTCGATTGGTTCTCACTATTATTTTCTGCATCACTAACGCGCAGGTTGTATTGGTCCTGCATTTTATTATCTCCTATTATATTTGCACTGCTTTGATCTTCAAATCTACTTAGACTTCTAACCAGTGCGCTGTTTTCTAGTTCGATATCGCTCTGCGAATTAAGTTTTCCTTGTATCTCCTGGGTACCGTAGAGTACCGATCCAGACTGACTACTACCGTCTTCTTCATCTGTGTTTCCTTGAAGCTCGGATTGGCTCTGACTATTAAGTTGTGTTGGTGTGACTGTGCCGTCTTTTAACCCTGATTCAGTCTGACTGCTACTATTTTCTTCTATATCTGCGCCACCTTGCAAGCTGGATTGGCTTTCGGTTTTAATATCTCCTTGTATCTCCTGGTCACTTTGAATTATCAGTTGGTCACGACTCGTAATTTCTTCTTCGTTTACATAAAGGTCAGACTGGTCCTGACTGCTAGCATCTAATACACTCGCACTCTCAGGTACACTAAATTCACCGTGACTGCCATCATTTTCTGTGACAGTCTCTGTAGTAACAAATCCAGAATCATTTCGTTCGTCAGTTATGTCTTGTGCCTCCTGGATATCCTGAAGATTTAGCTGGCCATGACTGTTATTTTGCTCGTCACCGACGTGAACATCTGATTGATCCTGATTTTTCATTCCTTCCTCTAACCATGAGTCAATTAGTACTGCAGACTGGCCTTGATTGCTAATATTTCCTACTACGTCAGCATTGCGTTGTGCTTCTAGTTCACCCTGGCTGCTCATGTCTTCTACTAGCAATGCCTTACCTTGAAGTCCAGATTGGCTATCTTTGCTGAATTCCTCTTGTTTGTCCGAACCTGGAAGGTTTGATTGGTTCTCACTATTATTTTCTGCGTCACTAGCGCGGAGGTTGGATTGGTCCTGGCTGTTATTATCTCCTATTAGATTTGCACTGCTTTGTTCTTCTAATTTACCTAGACTTCTAACGAGTGCGCTGTTTTCTAGTTCTCCATCGCTCTGCGAATTAAGTTTTTCCTGTGTGTCCTGGCTACCGTTGAGTCCCAATTCGGAATGACCACATTCAGTCTGACTCCTAACATTTTCTTCTATATCCTCGCCACCTTGCAGGCTGGATTGGCTTTCGGTTTTAATATCTCCTTGTATCTTCCGGTCACTTTGAATTATCGGTTGGTCACGACTCGTAATTTCTTTTATGTTTACATAAAGATCAGACTGGTCCTGACTGTTAGCATCTAATACACTCGCACTCTTAGGTACACTAAATTCACCGTGACTGCCATCATTTTCTATGACAGCCTCTGTAGTATCAAATCCAGAATCATTTCGTTCGTCAGTTATGTCTTGTGCTTCCTGGACACCCTGAAGATTTAGCTGGCCATGACTGTTACTTTGCTCGTCGCTAACGTGAACATCTGATTGATCCTGATTTTTCATTACTTCCTCTAACGATGAGTCAATTAGTACTGCAAAATGGCCTTGATTGCTTATATTTCCTACTACGTCAGCATTTCCTTGTGCTTCCAGTTCACCCAGACTGCTCATGTCTTCTACTAACAATGCCTTACCTTGAAGTCCAGATTGGCTATCGTTGCTAAATTCCACTTGTTTGTCCGAACCTGGAAGGTCTGATTGGTTCTCACTATTATTTTTTGCGTCACTAGCGTGGAGGTTAGATTGGTCCTGACTGTTATTATCTCCTATTAGATTTGCACTGCTTTCTTCTTCAAATCTACCTAGACTTCTAACCAATGCGCTGTTTTCTAGTTCTATATTGCTCTGCGAATTAAGTTTTTCCTGTGTGTTCTGGCTACCGTTGAGTTCCAATTCGGAATGACCACATTCAGTCTGACTGCTAACATTTTCTTCTATATCTGCGCCACCTTGCGGGCTGGATTGGCTTTTGGTTTGAATATCTCCTTGTATCACCCGGTCGTGTCGTGTTCCAAGTTCACCTTGACTGCTCATATCTTCTGCTACCAATGCGTTACCTTGCATTCCAGATTGACTATCGTTGCTGATCTCTACTTGTTTATCCGAACCTGGAAGGTTCGATTGGTTATCACTATTATTTTCTGCATCATTAACGCGCAGGTTGGATTGGTCCTGAATTTTATTATCTCCTATTATATTTGCACTGCTTTGTTCTTCAAATCTACCTAGACTTCTAACCAGTGCACTGTTTTCTAGTTCGATATCACTCTGCGAATTAAGTTTTCCTTGTATCTCCTGGGTACCGTAGAGTTTCGATTCAGACTGACTACTACCGTCTTCTTCATCTGTGTTTCCTTGAAATTCGGATTGGCTCTGACTATGAAGTTGTGTTGGTGTGACTGTGCCGTCTTTTAACCCTGATTCAGTCTGACTGCTACTATTTTCTTCTATATCTGCGCCACCTTGCAGGCTGGATTGGCTTTCGGTTTTAATATCTCCTTGTATCTCCTGGTCACTTTGAATTATCAGTTGGTCACGACTCGTAATTTCTTCTTCGTTTACATAAAGGTCAGACTGGTCCTGACTGCTAGCATCTAATACACTCGCACTCTCAGGTACACTAAATTCACCGTGGCTGCCATCATTTTCTATGACAGCCTCTGTAGTAACAAATCCAGAATCATTTCGTTCGTCAGTTATGTCTTGTGCTTCCTGGACACCCTGAAGATTTAGCTGGCCATGACTGTTACTTTGCTCGTCGCTAATGTGAACATCTGATTGATCCTGATTTTTCATTCCTTCCTCTAACCATGAGTCAATTAGTACTGCAGACTGGCCTTGATTGCTAATATTTCCTACTACGTCAGCATTGCGTTGTGCTTCCAGTTCACCCTGGCTGCTCATGTCTTCTACTAGCAATGCCTTACCTTGAAGTCCAGATTGGCTATCTTTGCTGAATTCCTCTTGTTTGTCCGAACCTGAAAGGTTTAATTGGTTCTCACTATTATTTTCTGCGTCACTAGCACGGAGGTTGGATTGGTCCTGATTGTTATTATCTTCTATTAGATTTGCACTGCTTTGTTCTTCAAATCTACCTAGACTTCTAACCAATGCGCTGTTTTCTAGTTCGATATCGCTCTGCGAATTAAGTTTTTCTTGTGTATCCTGGCTACCGTGGAGTCCCGATTCGGAATGACCAAATTCAGTCTGACTGCTAACATTTTCTTCTATATCTGCGCCACCTTGCAGGCTGGATTGGCTTTTGGTTTGAATATCTCCATCTATCACCCGGTCACTGTGAATTTTCAATTGGTCATGATTCGTTATTTCCTCTTCGTTTACATGAAAGCTAGACTGGCCCCGACTGCTAGCATCCAATACACTCGCACTCTCATGTCCACGTAGTTTATCGTGACTGCCATCATTTTCTATAACAATCTCTGTAGTAACAAATCCAGAATCATTTCGTTCGTCAGTTTTGTATTGTGTCTCCTGAATACCCTGATAATTCAATTGGTCTTGGCTGTTAATTTTCTCATCGCTAACGTGAAAATCTGATTGGTCTTGATTTTTTATTTCTTCCTCTAACCATGAGCCAATTTGCATTGCAGACTGGCCTTGATTGCTTATCTTTTCTAATACGCCTGAATCGCCTTGTGTTCCAAGTTCATCCTGACTGCTCATATCTTCTGCTAACAATGCGTTACCTTGAACTCCAGATTGACTATCGTTGCTGACCTCTACTTGTTTATCCGAACCTGAAAGGTATAATTGGGTCTCAGTATTATTATCTGCGTTACTTTTGCTGTCTTTCAACCCTGGTTCATTTTGACTATTAACAGCTTCTTTCATGTCTGCGCCACTTTGCAGGCTGGTTTGGCTTTCTGTTTGAATATCTCCTTGTTTCTCCTGGTTACCCTGAAGTTTCAATTGGTCGTGACTTGTAATTTCCTCTTCGCTTACATGAAGGCCCTGACTGCTAGCGTCTGATACACACGCACTCTCATGCATACTAAGCTCATCATGACTGCCATCGTTTTCTATGACAGCCTCTGTTGTAACAAATCCAGAATTATTTCGTTCTTCAATTTTATCTTGTGCCTCCTGGTCAATCTGGAGTTTTAATTGGTCGAGGTTGTTAATTTGCTTATCGCTAATATGAACATCTGATTGGTCCTGATGTTTTATTCTTTCTTCTAAGCATGAGCCAATTTGTGCTGCAAACTGGTCCTGATTGCTAATACTTCCTAATACGCTAGTGTCAACTTGTGCTTCAAGTTCACCCTTACTGCTTATATTTTCTGTTAATAATGCGTTACCTTGATGCCCGGATTGACCATTGTCACTAATCCTTTCTCGTTTTTCCGAACCTGGAAGGTTTGATTGGCCCTCACTATTAATTTCTGCATCGCTAGCGCCAAGGTCAAATTGGTTTTGACTGTTAGGTTCTCCTATTAGGCTTGCACTGCTTTGTTCTTCAAATTCACCTAGACCTCCGACCAATGCACTGTTTTGCAGTTCTACATCACTCTGTGAATTAAGTTTCCCCTGTTTCTCCTGGCTTACTTGGAGTTTCAATTCCGACTCACTACTACCTTCTTCTTCTTCTGTGTTTTCTTGAAGCTTGGTTTGGCTCTGACTATTAAGTTTTGTTGATGTTGCTGTGCTGTCTTCTAATCCTGATCCCGTCTGACTACTAACATCTACTTCTTTGTCTGCTTTACCTTGTAGGTTTGATTGGCTTTTCCTATTAACATCTTCTTGTATCTCGTGGTTACCTTGAAGTTTTAATTGGTCGTGACTTGTGATTTCCTCCTCACTTAAATGAAGGTCAGACTGGCTCTGACTGATAAAATCTAATAGACTTGCACCACCTTGCACTCCAAGTTCACCTTGATTGCCACCATTTTCTATAACAACCTCGGTAGTTAAAGGTCCAGATTGATTTTGATCGTTATTTTTTTCCTGACTGCTAATACTTTCTAATATGCCAGCGTCAGCTTGTGCTTCAAGTTTCCCTTGACTGCTAAAATCTGCTACCCATTCGTTTATTTGAAGTCTAGATTGACTTTCGTTGCTGATCTCTTGCTTATCTGAACCTGTAAGGTTTTCTTGGCCTTGGCTATTAATGTCTGTGTCACTTTCGTAAAGGTTGGAGTGATCCTTACTGGTATTATCTCCTAATAAGCTTGCACTCTTTTGTTTATCAATTTCACCTAGATTTTTAACCAATGTGCTGTTTTGTAGTTTGATATTGCTTTGCAAATTAAGTTTTCCTTGTATCTCCTGGTTACTTTGGAGTTTCAATTTGGGCTGATTATTACCTTCTTTTTCTTCTGTATTTCCTTGAAACTCAGATTGGCTCTGAACCTTTGGTACTTGTACTTCCTGGTTGCCTTGGAGTTTCATTTCGTCTTTACTGCTTTCACCTTTTGCTACTAGTGTGCTGCCTAGAAGGACAGTCTCATTACTAATTTCGTTGTCTCCTTTCTGGCTATTTTGAAGTTTCAAGTGGTCATGACTACTATTTTCCCCCTCGTTAACGTGAAGTTTAGACATGCCTCGACTGTTAACACTGTCTGTCTCGGCCGTGTTTTCATGTATTTCTAGTTTGTTTATATTCTCATCACCTTCCACTCCCGTTCTGATATCTTGAAATCTGTCTTGGCTCTGATTACTAAGTTCTAATTGTACGTTCTGGCTGCTTATTTGGTATTTTAATCCACCTTTACTGTTAACACTTTCTAATATTACTGTGCTACCTAGAGGTCCAGATCGATTCTCACTGCTAACTTCTTGAATTTCCTGGCTACTTTGAAGTTTCGTTTGATCTTGGCTGCCAATGTTTACCGCACTGACGTGGCGTTCTGACTGGCCCTGATTGCTTAAACTTGGTAATACAATTGTCTCAGATTGGCTCTGCCTACTTATACTTCCTTTTACTCCAGAGCCACCTTGTGCTCCAGATTGGCTATGAATGCTATAATCACCTTTTTCCCAAGATTTGCCCTTTTCTTGTAATGGGCTGAGATTGTAAATACCAGCTTGTAACGAAGAGCTAACCTGAACTCGAGACGGACTCTGACTGCTTACACCTCCGTTTTTCCAAGAGTTACTTTGTGGTCTAAATTTGCTATTACTGCTAATACCTCCTTTTGTCCAAGAATTACCTTGTACTCGAGGTTGGCTAAAACTACTACTTTTTCCCACTACTTGACCATCATGATATCTGATGTGGGTTAGGCCAGTATTTCCATATAACCCTTTAATTCCCTTAAGTGCAATTTGAGTCCCGCTATTAATAATTCCATGTACCCCGTTTCTGACTTTAGCTGCTGAATGGCCTCCATTGTAAACTTCATGTAACCCTTGACGACTTTTATATTCGATATCGCTATGGCTACCAGTACCTCGTTGTACCCATTTAACACTTGGGAGTCCAAATTGACTATGAGTGTTCTGGCTTCCTTTTAAACCAAAGTGACCTCTGACGCCTACTGTTCCACCTAGAACTCCCTCACCACCTCCAAATCCAAACCCGAAACCACCTTCAGTTTTGTAACCTGTAAAATTACAATGTATATTTGAAGTATCTATCAGTTTCAAATTTAATTATCTTGGCTCAATGACTTAAAATTTTACGTCTCCAAAAGGAGAGATGGGGACTCTTCTCTGTCTTATGCTAATTCGGTACCAGTCAAATCGGTTGAGCAGGTCTCAAGGTATTAATTTATCTACCAATTACCAACATTTCGTTGTTTAAGAGATACTTGCTAAACACTCTAGCCAATTCCTAACATAACGTAAAAGTATACTTGCTAACCAAATAAAATATTTATTTACAATCTTTGCAAATTATTTTGAGGGCTATAGATATTTAGAAAATGCGACCGCACACGCTAACACAAAGAGACATATGTATTATGTACAAACACTTAGGAAATAGTACAACAACAATACGAAAATTAGTACACGTGCTTGGACGCCTAAATACATCATACTCAAATATTATCAAATTCCAGCAGACCCGTGTTGGTCTGGGCTACTTTGAAGAATAGACCAACTGCCGTTCTGTCAGACAGGTTATGAAAGACCACCAATTATCTACTCGGTGGTAGACTTCCACAACGTCTCGCCCACGTATATGCTACCACCACTTTAGCTATTCCTGCC
Source organism: Apodemia mormo (assembly GCA_036924255.1). Classification (NCBI taxonomy): domain Eukaryota; kingdom Metazoa; phylum Arthropoda; class Insecta; order Lepidoptera; family Riodinidae; genus Apodemia; species Apodemia mormo. The sequence goes on along the minus strand of JAUPFN010000019.1, from coordinate 10,981,748 downwards.
ACAGTAGCGTCAGTAATTTTCATTGTCATATTCCGATTTGAAGGGTAGGGTAGCTGGTAGATTTATGCATGTGACATTGCCATTCTTTCACACGGACAGCAAGGCACCATTAACATTTTTGGCGTCTATAAGCGATAGTTTCTCTTTCCATCAGGAGAACCATCTGCTTGTTTGCGATGTAGTGATAAATAAAAAAATAAAAATTGATAGCCTCCGTTTATTCATTAGTTGATAAAATGAAAATAATAGTAATTTATAAAATTAATCCATCTTCAAATATCAACTATACTCGCATCTAAAAAACTACTGAACTGATTTTGATGAAACTTAGAATTGTCCTTAAGTCGGAATGGTCTTAATTTAAAATAATTATCTCCATATGGCTCTTAGTTTCCGGGTAATAAGTAATTCGCGGACAAACATAAAACACATGTACCCTTACGAAATTTAATACACGTGATTGGACGCCTAAATAGATTATCATTCCCAAATATTATTCAATTCCAGCAATATAATATAATATGACCTCTGTTTTTTTTCGGTTGAAAAGAAATAATTTTTTAGGGTCATACGAAAGAAGTCGCACCTAGGTTATTAGTTAACTAGTTGTTTCCCGCGACTTCGTCCGCGCGGATTGCGTTTACTCCGCACAGCTCCTACCCCGTAGGTGATAGCGTGATAATATGTAGCCTATATGTTGACCCGACCTGTTAGTAATATTCATGCAAAATTTGAAGTAAATCCATGCAGTACTTTTTGAGTTTACCACGGACATACATTGACTTTCCTACAATTTTATTATATGTATAAATGAGTTAATTTGGGATCGGCTAGGCCAATTTGGGCCACTTACCTGAAAGTAACAAAAACCCCGTTCTATTACAAAGGGACATATAGGTAGTCGATAACATTATAAAGAAATAATACAATGTTTCTATTTATAAAAATAAAAATATTAGGGTATTTTAAAACAATTCTATTTACTCTTCAATTCCGATCAAATTAAGTGAATATTTTAAACTGGATTACACCACGTCCTGTAAGCGGCAGAACGCGTTAAAATGGCTACGATTTCTAAGGAGCTGCTTTTCATTGAGACTCACACACATTTTCAGTTGTCATAATGTTTAAAAATAGTATGTAAGATTAGGTAATTATTTTAATCGGAAAAATGTATCTATTAATATCCAAAAAATAACCACAAACATATGATCGTATTAAGCTACCAAATAATAAATTTAATGATGAGATAAAAATGAGTTAATGAGGAATATATCTAATAAAATAAATATAAATAAGTATATTATTTATTTATTTATATCTAATAGACGATGAACAATAATTAGACCGTAGGATTTTGGAACTTTTCTAAGTATCAATTCACTGAAACGAGACCCATTGCTACATGACCAACCCTCACGCCTGTATCCCCGAAGAGGTAGGCAGATGTACAACAAGTGCACCCACGATAAGCCGAAGATACTTAGCCCCACAATGCGATAGGTAGCTAGCCTGTCGCCAACCTGGTACTTTTCCAATCCCGAGCAACGTTGTTTTTATCAGAAAACTGAAAAAAAAACACGTTTTTGAATTGTATGGTGCTGGCCTGAGTGCTCTGGCTGTACCTCTCCCTACTGCTTCAGGGATACGGGTGCGAAGATAATTTTTTGCATATTCGGTATCAGAATCGATTACCGAACCGCTCCTTTAATATAGTTACGAATAATCTAGAAACGTGTAGAATTGGAACGCTGGAGAGATCTATAAATAAAAGAAAGAGATAGCTACTCCTATTGACAAACAAATAGTTGACCTAAGCTATGCCATAATGGACTTTGTGGTATAAGGCATAAGGTTGAAAGTAGCGTGTACTAGGATTTATGACTCATAACTTGTTTACAATAAGAAGTGATAAGAAGTGATTCATTGTTTCCCGATACATTTAGATTTTTCTGGATCCAGGTAGAACTTTACCCTGGGTATAAATAGAGATGTGTTGACAAACGCAGGGCAGTTTTTATCAGGCGATCGAGAGCAATACTTGAAGTGACCTGTGCGAAGCGAGAAGTGTTTTATTGTGTAATCAGTGATAGTACAGTGAGTGACTACTGTTATTCAGAGTATTTAAGTATTATATTGTGTTGTGTTGTGTGTATTTGTATTGTAAATACACGGATTTAATATAAGTGGTGTTTTTCTTACAATTTCGTAATTGTAAGTACGAAAGAATATATACAACCTTTTAACAGTCAAATTGTATTTTTATATATATGTATCATAAGATAGCAAACAAGCAGATTGGTATCCGGGTGGAAAAAGTCAACCATCGCCTATAGATACAAAATATATGTTGCTATCATATGACGAGGTCTAATGCCACATGCATAAGTTTACCGGCTACCTTACCCTCCAAACCAGAACACGAAAGTGACAAGCACTGACGCTATTGCGGGAGGAATAGGTAAGACGGTGGTACTAGAACCGGGCGAGACGACGCAGAACTCTACCACCTAGTAGCCACGATGGTAGTGACTCGCATAGTCAATCGTTAGCTTTTTACGACCTGTCTGGCAGAACGACAGTTGGCCTATTTTTCAGAGGAGCCCGGACCAACAGGGGAAAAGGAGGCCGGACCAACACGGGGGAAAATTGTATACGGTATATTCTTTTCGTATTTCGTTTACATTTAAGGCGAGTGAATTTCATATAAAGGAGCTAATAAAAAGTATAAAAACAGAAAGTAGGTACGAGTATATTAGGATACTGTATAAGAGGCCTAGGTAGGATTCATTTGTATAAAAACTATTAGGTCGCCTCTGTGGTCTAGCGATCCAGCGTTGGCGTTGACCACATGAGGTCCCGGGTTCGATTCCCGGGTCGGGCACATAAAAAAGTGTTTTTTTCAGTTTTCTGAGAAACACAAACTTGCCCGGGATTGGAAAGTGCCCGATTGGCGATAGGCTAATCGTGTGTGCACTTGTTGTACCTCTGCCTACTCCTTCGGGTATATGGGCGTGAAGATACTTTTTTATTTTTAATACCTATTAACGATCGATTAAAACGATACAAAACAAAATCTTAATATTGAGTATGCTCCAACATATCGCTTCCCCTTTTTAGGGTTCCGTACCCAAAGTACCGCAGTCCGTTCGCCTGTCTGTCTTTCTGTATGTCTATCCGCCTGACACCAGGTTGTATCTCATGAACCGTGATAGTTAGTCGAAATTTTCACAGATCATGTATTTCAGTTGCCGCTGTAACAACAAATAGTAATAATTCTAAATTAAAAAGAAAAACGTGAAAGAAGCTGATGATTTTCGAAAGAGGATCCTACAGTATCAGGTTAAGGTTACAATGGTTCTTTAATCAATTGAGCTGTTTTATTGCAAAGCTCCAATGGCCTTCGTTCGACTCCACCACGTAACCTTGGAAATAATTTTATTTCATAGTGTTTGTAAAAATATAACAAATGAGACCGTACTTAGTGGCCATATTTTGTATAGCCTAGGAGCTCCATGATCACCTTCTAGATTCATTATCAAACCCTGCAAGATTTCCAACAATAAAAGCCATCTATGCCAGTTCAAGCTCGGATGGCCACTTTCCAGTTCCATCAACGCATTCTAGAAAACAGCACCTAAGTGTTTGCCAAAAAAACGAATTGACCCACATTCGATTGGTTTTTCTAGTTCAGCTTAGGGTTTTTCATGGATTTCTTTCAGCTGTCATTAAACACTGAAAACCATCTGGCTCAAAGTTCTTAAAAGAACGAATTAAACGAGCCCAAAATAGATGGTGTTACGTAATTTTAATCCTATGTTTCCATTACCTTCTTCCTGCTTCATCACAAATTCTGGATTCAGAAATATCTATCTTCAGAGTCTCGATATAATGAGAAGGCATTTATTGTACTTAATGAAATAAACGCTTCTAAGCTCCATTAAATTAGCACTTTCTATTTGTAAGTTTCGGTATTACTCTCTTAGTTCCAACATTAGACCTCGTCATCATGGGTACTAATGTACTTAAAGAAACTTAGCATGTACTTATAGCAAAAATACCACAGAGCCAAAACTCGGTCGTCTCGTCAAAACTTTGCATCTGAGAGTTCCAGCCCCTACATCTAGGCTACATCGTGAGATCAGCTGGATGGTACCATAATATTGCAGTCACTAAATTTACACAAGTTTGCCAAGTTTTAGCACAGACGGATATCTGTAAGTCGTTGTAAAAATGGTTTGCAATATTTAGAAAATCTGTTATTTACATACGAACATTGTCAGTTAAATAAAAGCTGATAATCGAATGAGCAGCATTAGATCAAAGTCATCAATATCATTGCAATATAACTGAGATAACAGAATTCAACTGTTATTATCGATAAATACTTTACAAGTTGTTTAATTTCTTTCATCAATGTGAAAAGAGCTGATGCTCTTGAAACGGTTGAACAGGTTTTATTGACTTATAGGTAAGAACCATCTCGCAAATTGGGGCTTTTAATTAAAAAAATCCCTGCCAAAACGGACTATCCGCCTGGGCGTTACGATGCCTCGGACTGATACACAGATACACAGAGACATACTTGAAACTTATTACAACCCTCGATTTGTGTCGGGGGTTAATGAAACTTGTAATACCTCTCGTTTTGAGTCGGGGGTTAATAAGAGTTAAAAAAAATCACGTTTAAAATATTTAAACGTGATTTTTTTAACAAACTTAATTTTTCGTAATTTACAGAATATTTAGTTATATATATTTTACTTATTTCGGACGGGGGGGGGTCACAACCACCCTTGCTTCAGTTTCATTTCCGGTTAAACGTCATCACTGATGTTTTTTTATCAGGTAGATTATATTTAAGCAGGAGAAATGTCTGTAGGATCTGTTAGTTAATCACACAAAATAATGACTTACTCGAATCTTACCTGAATTAGTGACTACGAGGCTGAAGCCGGCCAAAGCTGTTATCTGAAAAATGAAATTTATTTTTGTTCAAAAAGCTAGAATTTCGTTATACTAAATCAGCGACGCGTAGCTCAATGGTAAAAGCGCTACCTGGCTTTAAGGCAAGATCAATATTATTACTGCCTCATGGTCTAGGAGTTAGCCTATTCGGCTCAGATCATGAGGTCTCGGGTTCGATCCTTAGTTTAACTTCTCGACCACCGCAAAACCTGAATCGAAACTTAAAAAATGATACAAATTAAAGCGTGTTCGCGCGCCTTCAACAGTAATGGCGCGCGCGGGCATCACGCTCGCGTCGGCGCCATGTGCAAAAAGTTTACTAAAATAACCTAAAAAAACACTTGACAAATTACATGATTTGAACTATCCCCAAAGTAAGCAAATTTATTGCTATTCTATTGAATTTTAAATGACTATATTATTACTAGCTGACACGGCAAACGTTGTTCTGCCTTTTTAACTACTCTTTTTTTATATTTTCTCACCTTTTAAACCTTCCATGGACTTCAAAAATTATTTCAAAACCAAAATTAGCCAAATCGGTTCAGCCGTTCTCGAGTTTTAGCGAGACTAACGAACAGCAATTGATTTTTATACAGCCCGCTGCATTACAAATATTTTTGACGAATCCCGCGGGATCACCTAACGTTTCCGGGATAAAAAGTAGCCTATGTGCTATTCCAGGTCATCATCTACCTGTGTGCCAAATTTCATTCAAATCCATTCAGTAGTTTTTGCGTGATTGAGTAACAAACATCCATCCAAACATCCATCCATACATCCAAACTTTCGCATTTATAATATTAATAATATAGATAAAAATAAATAATAAATAATATAATATAATAAAAATAAAAAAAAATATATTATAATTAATATAATTAATAATTAATACACAATATAGATAGAAATATGTATGTGAATACTTAAATATATTTAATACACATCACCTAAATGGCTCCTTTTAAAATAGGTATATTTTTGCATGAAAAAGAGAGAAAATACATGATTTTCAACCGACTTATCAAAAAGATGAGGTTATCAATTCGGTTGTATATTTTTTTATGATTGATTATTAATTATTAATAAACTGATTTTGCTAATTCTTTTTTGTTTGGGAAGGTATACACTTCGTGTGGCCCCATTTTAATTTGGTGTAGATCTGATGCAGGATTACGGAGATATAGGAAATGGGATGTCGGTTGCTGCAGTTTTACTGCGTTAAAAATTATGTTTGTACAATTTTAGCTTTTATTTAAAACTAGCTGTTGCCCACGACTTCGTTCGCGCGGACTTCGTTTACTCCGCACAGCTCCTCCCCCATAGGTGATAGCGTGATAATATGTAGCCTATATGTTGACCCGACCTGTTAGTAATATTCGTGCAAAATTTGAAGTAAATCCATGCAGTACTTTTTGAGTTTACCCCGGACATACATTGACTTTCCTACGATTTTATTATATGTAAATAAATTGATGGCACTCGCTGTATAAATGAAAACTTCGTAAACAAAATTAACTTAAGACGGCTGTAAACTCAGGTAGTTTTTAACGTCGATGATATACGTCGGGACCACGGATAAAATGGACACGTTTTTTATAACAATTTCTGAGTTTGTCAGTGTAGCTTTCATTTACACACAGAAATACAGAGTTATACTACTTACTGACAAAATAAAATCACTTCAAGGGTAATTTTTAAACCTTGTCATCCCATTCGGCACGAAAAAATAGTACAACATGGTTTCTTTCTATTTTTTCACGATATATCTACAAATGTATGATAATTTTAACAGTGATAGGAGCGTTTGCTCAAATGCGCGTCGGCACGTTTCCTTCCCAATGGCGTGTCTATTACCGCCCCGTTGGTCGAGTGGTTAGCGACACTGACTACGCGATCGACAGGGCTCGGGTTCGATCCCCGACGGGGACAAGCATTTGTGTGATGAGCATAAATGTTTGTATTTCCGCGTTTGGGTGTTTATTAAATATATTCTTGTATTTATATATGTATTTCTATATATTAGTATCGTTGACTAACACCCATAACACAAGCAAATAATTTGCTTACTTTGGGGTTAGATCAGGAAGTGTAGTTTGTCCCGTGAATATTTATTTATATTTATTTTATTTATTAGTATTCATTATTTATCATATGGTCTGTGGTTGAGACAGTCGGTCAGTTCCCATCGGGTATTTTATATATTAGCGTCCATTTTACTCGACTAACGAGGCTTTGCGATCAAAAGTGTTTTATTACACATGATCGTCATTTTTGAGAATATATTCCTAGTACTCAAATATGCCATCATCAGAAAAATATTTCAAATAAAATATCCCTGATGGATACCGTAATTAGCGAAACTCGTTTCGTGTATAAATCTTTATATTGATACGTGAAGCCAAATTGCTGTACCATTTTTTACAAAAAATACGCGAGCGCAAGCAATTAATTTTTCCCCGTGTTGGTTCCGGGCTCCTTTGTAGAATAGACCGACTGCTGTTCTGCCAGGCAGGTCGTAAAAGGCGACTGATTGGCTATGCGAGTCACTACCATCGTGGCTACTAGGTGGTAGAGTTCTGCATTGTCTCGCCCGGGTCTGGTACCACCGCCTTACCTATTCCTGCCGCAATAGCGTCAGTGCTTGTCGCTGTCATATTCCGGTTTGGAGAATAAGGTAGCCGGTAAACTTATGCATGTGGCATTAGACCTCGCCACAAGATAGCAACGCACTATTACCACCTTTGGTGTCTATAGTTGATTCACGGGTCGGGATTAATTTATAAAATGTGCTAGCATCAAATCCAATGTGCTTGCCACCTATCACATTTTTTGGCTAATTATCTTTGGCTGATCGTGGGTGCACTTGTTGTACCTCTACCTACCTCTTCGGGGATACGAGCGTGAAGATATCAAAACATACGTAACTTTATAATATTACTAGCTGACCCGGCAAACGTTGTTTTGCCTTACATATTAGGAATCCATAGCGGACAAACAACGTGACACGTAATTTATATAAGACTACGGGATTGTCCTTCCACGCAGCCAAAATGGCATTAAACTTTATGTGGTGGTTAAGTATTCTTAAATTTTCTAATTTTCCGCGCAATGTTCTTAATATTTTCTTTCATAAGAACCTTCTCCTTACAATTACAAACACAACAAAAAAAAAATACCGAAATTGGTCCAGCCATTTAGGCGTGATGTCGTGACCAAGGAAAATAGGGATTGATTTTTATATATATAAAAGATACACAATACAGTCTTCCTTCATATTTTGTGTAGCGATCAGTGAATTATTGTCTAATTTGCAGTAATCTAACATCACACGTGATCTATAGAAATAAAATGAAGTAAAGAGTTATCACTAGAGTTATCACTAGAGTTTAAAGTTATTTTACCGTCCGCTTGGTCGAGTGGTATTTTTTTTATATCACAAGATAACCAACAAGATGGTTCTCCTGATGGAAAGAGACAACCATCGCCTATACACACCAAAGGCGTTAATGGTGCGTTGCTATTCATGTGGCGCAATGGCAATGCAACATGCGTATGTCTACCGGCTACCTTACGCTCCAAAACGTAACACGACAATGACAAGCACTCACGCTATTGCGACAGGAATAGGAAAGGCGGTGGTACCAGACCCGGGCGAGATAATGCAGAACTTTATTTTGAAGTAGCCACAATTGGTAGTGACGAGCATGGCCAATCGTTCGCCTTGTACGAACTGCCTGGAGGAGCGGCAGGTGGTCTAGTCTTTAAAGGGAGCCCAGGCCAACAAGGGTAAAGCCCGGAACAACACGAGGGTAGCGACCTAACTACGCAATTGATGGGACTCGGGGTCGATTTCCGGACAAGCATTTGTGAGAATAGCACAAATGTTTGTATTTCTAGGTTTAGGTGTTTGATATGTATATCCATATTTATATGTATTAGTATCATTGACTAACGCCCATATAACAAGCAATTAATTTTCTTACTTTTAGATAATTCGTAAAACAGATAAAATAGGTTTCATATTAATATTTGTCAAACAAAAGCCAAACATTTCTTCTGTGAACTAAAGAATGATATAGAGTTTAATATATTCTATTAACGATTTTAAGATTTAAGTTATCTGTCAACAAGTGGAATTCTCAAATTAGTCAAACGATGCTTTTAGTAGAATATGCATACTACCTATTATCGTCAATAATCTATGCATGACATGGGAATTTATAAAACAAGAAAAAACGTTTAATCTTATAGTAAGAGCGTGAGTATTATTAAATGTATTATTTATTTCTTTAACTTTTATTTTTGATATATATTATTATTATTGCGATTCTTTGCGATTATTATTATTATTTATTTTTAATTCAATACAATTTAATACATTATCAATAATATTAAAGATACCACATAAATTCTTGCGAGTTTTACCGGGCATCAGAGTCGTCGACACAATAAGCTTAATTACAATAATGAAAGAAAAAAAAAAGTAGTATCTTAACATTACAAACAAAAAAAAAAGATTGACGTTATCGTGAAGGTAAGGTAACGTAGGCATATAAAATGTGTGGAACTTATAATTTTAAACCTAAAGGTCAAAAAAAGCTTTTTCTCTTCCGTTCAAAATTAACACAACAAGCTGCCTGCAAGGATCGTGATATATGGTACTCGGTTTTCCGTGGCTACCCCGTAAGGGATCTGGCGTGAAATTATGTATGCATGGAGTTAAATTAAAATTTCCCCTTAAATTAAGTAAATATTTTGAAAAGAAATCTATCAGTGTCCATAAAATAATGACACATATATATATATATATATATATATATATATATATATATATATATATATATATATATATAGAGCTTAATAATATTTTTTTAAATCACAATGCATCATTTTGTAGCTTATCATAAACACTTTTTTTAACAATGATAAACACACATATTTTGTACGTTTACACTATTAAACACTATTAAATACCCATAGTCTCCGAGTAAAATGACTGTGTCATACGGACGGACGGATAGATAAAAAAATCGTTGTGTTTTTGCCATTTGGCAGCGGGACCCTAATAAATCACAGTGTGTTTGAGAAACCGGCAAATCCGGAAAAACCTGCGAACAAAGTACATTGACATCGCGCATATCACGCAATAGCGACAAAATGAACTGTCAAATAAAAATATTACGGGCACTGATAATAAAATATTTTAAAAATATTTTATACTAGCTGTACCCGCGACTTCGTCCGTGTAAACAAAATTTCTACAAGTTACTTTTTATTACTGTGATTTAATGATAGAAAGTTACGGGGTTTTACCCGCATAGTTCCCGTTCCCCTGGGCTTTATGGGATAAAAACTACCATATGTCCTTTCTCGTGTCTGAAACTATCTTTGTATCATATTCATCATCCAAATCATCCAAATAGGTTCAGTGGCTTTGGCGTGAAGAAGAGACAGACAGACAGACAGTTACTTTCACATTTTACTATATAACTCTAGTGATAACTCTTTACATCATTTTATATCATTTTACATCATTAGATCACGTGTGATGTTAGATTATTGCGAATAAGACAATAATTTGCTACACAAAATATGAAGGTACGACTTTATTGTGTATAATATTATAAAGTTAAGTATGTTTTGGTATCTTCACGCCCGTATCCCCGAAGAGGTACACCGAGTGAACCTACGATTAGCCGAAGATACTCCGTCCCACAATTTGTTAGGTGGCAAACCTGTTGCCAACCGCGCACTTACCATTTCCGGGCAACGTTGTTTTCATCAGAAAACAGAAAAGATACATTTGAATTGCCTGACCCGGTAATTGAAGCCGGAATCTCATGTGGTTAACACTGACACCGGACCACTAGATCACACAGGCGATTTATAAGGGATATTTTTAATTAACGTTTTAATACCCCTTTTTATTAAATATTAGCTATTACTCGCGTCTTCATTTTGCCTGATCCAAAATCAATACTACCTTTCGCTAAATCGGGTAAAAAGTGGCCGGAGTTTATAGGGCTGGATATACCAGCCCTATAAACTCCTCAATCTTTTAGTGAAAGTTCCATGAAAACCGGTCTAGCTTATACAAATGACGACAGACAGACAGACAGAAATTTTAAAGATGTTTGTTTAGGCATTAATATCGCAAAAATAACACACTTAACTTAAAAAGCTAGTTATTTTGTTATTTACTTATACTATTTTGAATTTAAAGATTACTTTAGTATGATGATACTTGATGACATACGCTCTTCGATTACCTACACTTACTTATTACTATATACCAGTGGCGGAGCGTGGACTAATATATACGTGGGCAAAGTCGCATCGGCGAGGCCTCTTTCCGTCCGTTCCTAAAAGCTACCCAAAAACACGCGCCAAGTTTGAAATAAGCGAAAAGCTATCGTGTCTTTATAACGCAATAACTTAGGATCTAGGAGTTATTTTGTTTGTATTTAAGATACAAAAGAGTGAGGCCAATATTTTTCAGGCTTTTATTTAATTTAAAAATAAACAAAGATTTTAAATCGGGTAGTGCGAGGCCCCTTTAAGCGCGAGGCCGTGGGCGAAGGCCTACTTCGCCCACGCCTAGCTACGCCACTGCATATACTATACCTACCATATACTATATATACTATATTACTGTCAGTGGCGTAGCGTGCCTTGGCGGGGCCCCGTATAGAAAATTTGTTTGGGGGCCCTTATAAAGGGTAGAGATTTCTCAAAAAAGAAAAAAATATATTTGGATAAATTAAAATAAATATTTATTCATCTATGTCACTTTTCCCAAATGTTTTTAAAATAAATTCAAATTAAATATACACTTTTCTTGCCTTTTTTGAAAAAAAAAAGAAATTGCTTTTTTTGACTTTTGCGATTTGGAAAGTTTTTAGGGCAGGGCCCCGTTGCTGAAGATATAAAAATAATTACATCAGCAAAATTGTGAAAATTTTCTTAAAAAATACACCAGGTAATTTATAAAAACCGACATCAAAAAATGCATTGGCTATACGTGTCACTACTCACTACTATTGTGACTACTAAGTGTCTACTAAGTCTCGTCAGGGTCTGAAACCGCCGCCTTACATGTTCCTGGTGCAATAGCGTCAGTGCTCGTCATTGTCATGTTCCGGTTTGGGGGGTAAGGTAGCTTGTAAACCTATGCAAGTGATAGCAATGCACCAGTGACATCTCTGGTTGGCTCTCATGAGAAATGGTTGTCCCATTCCATCAGAAGAGCCATTTCCTGGTTTGCTATCAAGCTATAAAAAAACATCCATACTAATATTATAAATTGGAAAGTAACTCTGTCTGTCTGTCTCTTCTTCACGCCTAAACCACTGAACTGATTTGGATTAAATTTAGTACAAAGATAAGCTATCTTTGACCCGAGGAAGGACATAGTATAATTTTTATTCCGAAAATTCCACGGGAATTGAAACTATGCGGGTCTCCGGAAAAAAGGCTACTTTTAAAAAAATTCCATGCGGACGAAGTCGCGGGTACTGCTAGTATCTACATAAACGTACACTCACAAAATTTCTCATTTTAATAGATAGTAGTGGAATTTAAAAAATAAATAAATTTTCAACCCGACCCGAATAACTTTAAAAAAATCAAGTTCATCCCAGCAGCGTAGAAAGTAATAAAATAACGTCAACATTAAAATAATTTGATTCTATCCCCAATATCCCATATAGGGTAGGAAGATTTGAGTCTAGATTACTTAATGGGTCCCGGCCGTAGAATCGTTATATTCCGTACTAGCTGTTGCCAGCGACTTCGTCCGCGCGGACTTCGTTTACTCCGCACTGCTCCTCCCCCGTAGGTGTTAGCGTGATAATATGCAGCCTATATTTTGACCCGGCCTGTTAGTAATATTCATGCAAAATTTGAAGTAAATCCATGCAGTTCTTTTTGAGTTTACCCCGGACATACATAAGACAAACAGACAAACAGACAAAAATTCTAAAAACTATATTTTTGGCTTTGATATCGATTGTAGATCACGCCCCAAGTATTCTTTTAAAAAAATATTCAATGTACAGTTTTGACTTTCCTACGATTTTATTATATGTATAGATTATAATGAAATTATTTTAATGTTGAAATTATTCAGTTACTTCTACACTACTGAACCAAACTTGTTTTTATTTAAACTTATTTTAAACGCAGTCGGATTTTTTATTTTGAAAGTTTATTTATTTAGTTTGTAAATATTATTACGTGATTTATACTTTCACGTCTGCTTAGCCCAGGCTGGCGTGAAGATATACATATGTATACTTTCCCCGTGTTGATTCCGGGGTCCTTTGAAAAATAGGCCAACTGTCGTTCTGCCAGGCAAGTCGTAAAAGACGACCGATTGACTATGCGAGTCACTATCATCTTGGCTACTTACTTACTTACTTGGTGTCTGGTATCACCGTCTTATCTATTCCTGCCGCAACAGCGTTAGTGTTTGTCGCTGTCGTTTTCCGGTTTGAAGGATAAGGTAGCCGGTAAACTTATGCATGTGGCATTAGACCTTGTCTCAAGATAGCACCGCACCATCAACATCTTTGGTGTCTTTAGGCAATGGTTGACTTTCAATCGGGAGACCCATCTGCTTGTTTGCTATATTATCATATAAAAAATACACAGACGATAAAAGTATAATAATTTTAGTAAACAAAATATTAAGAATTAGCTGTTGCCAGTGACTTCGTACGCGCGGACTTCGTTTACTCCGCACAGCACCTGGCCGCTAGGTGATAGCGTGATAATATGTAGCCTATATGTTGACCCGACCTGTTAGTAATATTCATGCAAAATTTTAAGTAAATCAATGCAGTACTTTTGAGTTTACCCCGGACATACATACAGACAAATAGATAAACAGACAAACAGACAAACATTCTAAAAACTATATTTTTGGCTTCGATATCGATTGTAGATCACGCCCCAAGTATTTTAAAAAAAATATTCAATGTACAGTTTTGACTTTCCTACGATTTTATTATATGTATATAACTATAGATAGTTGCAGATGCAATTCGTCGTTAAGAATAAATAGTATATTACTTATCACGATAGAATGCGTGATAAATGACTAATAATTAATATTATTTAAACCTACGGCACAAAATATAATGTCCTTGAAAACACTTACCAAAAACTTGGCCATTTTTCATTGTTTAGCAGTACAAGCTGTGATACGAATGATGTATCTAAACCCTGCTGCTTATATATAAGCCAGGATAATACGCCGGCTGACCTTAGGCGACGTGTTTTATAAATTTTAATTTGTTAAAGATGCTTCTTCTGTTTAAACCCCGATCACAAAGTTTTTCCGAACTAGCGCTTGACCGAACTTGCCATTTTGTATTTTAGTGGATACGGAGTCATTTTTAGGGTTCGATACCTAAAAGGTAAAACGGTACCCTATTACTAAACCTCCGCTGTCTGTCTGTCCGTCTGCCTGTCTATCACCAGGCTGTATCTCATAAATCGTGATAGCTAGAAAGCTTAATTTTTACAAATTATGTATTTCCGTTGCCGCTGTAACAACAAATACTAAAAATAAGAAAAGGAAAATATCAAGGAGGTCCCCATACAATTAATGTGTGTTTTTTTTTTATGTTATTGTATGGAACCCTTCGTGCACGAGGGTGCACGAAGGGTTCCATACAATAACATAATACACGAGGAGCACTCCGACTCATACTTGGCCGGTTTTTTTATATGACAAAGGATAGCAAACAATAAGATGATTCTTCTGGTAAAAGAGAGATCGCCTATAAACACCAAAAATGTTAAGGATGAAATGCTATTCGTGTGGCGGATTTGTTTGCTTCGTAGGATAACAAGAAATCACAGTGATAAGCAATGCTGTTATTTCACAAATTAGTTGTACAAATAATAAAATAAATAAAAAAATATATAAATCTCTGAACAAATTGCATGAATTGAAAGGAATAAGGCAAAAGCGGCAAAGGATTTAATCGTGACATGGGTGTTAGTCAGATACTAATACATAGAAATACATTATCTATACATATAATTAAATCGTAGAAAAGTCAAAACTGTACATTGAATATTTTTTAAAAGAATACTTGGGGCGTGATCTACAATCGATATCGAAGCTAAAAATACAGTTTTTAGAATTTTTGTCTGTTTGTCTGTTTATCAATTTGTCTGTTTGTCTGTATATATGTCCGGGGTAAACACAAAAAGTACAAATGCAAAATTTTGCATGAATATTACTAACAGGTCGGGTCAACATATAGGCTACATATTATCACGCTATCACCTAGCGGCCAGGTACTGTGCGGATTAAACGAAGTCCGCGCGGACGAAGTCGCTGGCAACAGCTAGATATGTCGCAGTGAAATTGTCAATAGCCGTTAGATTATAATCTACCTAGGGATTTTATAACTTGGTTAGGTTAGGTTAGCAGTTAAATTATAATATCACTTAGGTAAATTATAATCTAACGGTATTGACAATTTCACTGCGACATATATATCATTATGTATATTAATACGCTAAGATGTTTGCCTCCCTTTTTAGAGAAAATGTCACAATTACTCCAAATAAATTCTATATAATTTTATAGATAATTGCTTGCTCTACGGCGGCATCAACAAATAACGAAATGATACCAGCTTTTATTTTATAAATTATTAAAATTATTGAGCTTTAATTTTGAAACAACGTCAACATGATTGACGGTCGGTGATTTTTTTGGTCAATTTTAAATCAACTTAAGAAGTATTTAATAAAATGCGAATTATTCGCACTGTTATTGCTAGTACATAAAAATGGTGTATATGTCAACGTAAAATTGTAAAAACCGTTAGTTTATAATATATTTAGGTAGTTTATAAATTGGTTAGGTAAGGTTAGCAGTTTGTTTATAATATAACTACGGAAATTTATAAACTTGCAGATCTTATTATCTTGCGGTGACATATATACGCTCATACTTCCTAAGAGGTAAGCAGAGGTACAATCAGTGCATCCACGATTAGCCGAAGATACTTAGTCTTACAATGTGATAGGTGGTAAACCTATCGCCAACCAGGCATTTTTCAAATCCGAGCAACGTTGTTTTTATCAGAGAACTGAAAAAACACATTTTTTAATTGCCCGACCTCGGGTCGAACCCGAGACCACATGTGATTAACACCGAAACCGGTAACCGAACCAACAAATCGTGTGGTTTACACGATATGTTCTAGTTATTAGTCTTTATTAGTAAAACAAATATACTAAGACATACTTTGGGGTGGGTGCTCACCACCTGGGAGAGTAGCATACTCCGTGTGTTCTTTGAGCCAGTCAACCATTAGTCAACTCCCTGGGCCGCCGCAGTATGGAGGGTAGCGGTTTTACCCGTTACTCCGCCCTGCGCAGGCTGTCCCGGCTGGACAGTCCGCTGTGTGGCTACCTGCCTGCCACTAGTGCCAGCTTTCACCGCAATAGGGGTTACACATAAAATAATAACAAACCACCAGATGGTTCTCCTGATGGAAAAGGAACGCAATACTTATAGTTAAAATTCACTTAACTTGAGTTAACCCTGTATTGCAAAAAATTCTTTATTTTTTACACTGGACTTTTAAAACCTTAAAATAAAATGGGATTGAGGCGATAGTCTCAGCATTTCTAAAATATTCCTGATATATTATTGACCTTGATTTTTCTTATTTTAACTGCTGTATCCTTTTTTTTTTTTTTGTTCTTGCAGGGGAAATGCTCTTACGCACTGCCGGGCCGTGTGGACTGGCCCGAGTGTGGGACTCGCCGGACAGAACCGACCATACCCACTAAAACCCCTGCGTCCGCCCCACTGTGCCGTGGTGGCGAGAAGGTGGGAACGCTTGCGCACACGTCCACCAACCCGCCAGCACCTGCCGGCCTTGCCGGCATCCTTCGGGACTGGGGCCGTCTTGGCCCCAGCAGACGGCTAAGAACGGCTGCACTGCCCAAGAGGGGCACCCCTCGAGGGTGTGCTGCGCCGTGTCCTCGCTGCCCGCACAGTGGTGGCAATCGGTCGTCGGCTCACGTCGGGCAATTTGGCACAGGTACTTTCCGAAGCAGCCGGAACGTGAGCCGCCCGTGCCGCCTGTCCAGCCAGTTTTGGAGAACCGGCCGGACAGCCTCAACAGTCCGGCGACCAGCCGTAGGTTCGGCCAGCCGCTCCGTCCACCTCCGGACGGTTAACCGTCGAGCGTGGGACTTCCACCTTTCCGTCACCGTTGGCGGATCGCCGCCGGACCGCAGCTCCTGGCGCCGCTCGTAAAGCCTTGCCAGTGCCACGGCCTCTAGATCCCACGGCGGCGATCCCGCCAACACGCACGCCGTCTCTGTCGAGATGGTGCGATATCCTCGGATGGCCCTGATCATCATCACCCTTTGCGGTTGTCGCAAAAGGGCGATGGTGACGCATCGCAGCGTCGGGGCCCAGACTGGGGCCCCGTACAGGGCCATCGAGCGCACCACCCCAATATAGAGGCGGCGGCAGGCCACGTCAGGGCCACCGAGATTTGGCAGCAGCCGCGCAAGAGCGGCGGCCGCTGCCAAAAGACGGGGGACCAGGCGACGGAAATGTTCGCGGAAGTCCCAGCGGCTGTCGAGGACGAGTCCGAGATACCTCATGTCGGACTTGACCTCGATTTGGACGCCGCAAGCCACGATGTGGGCCCCCGGAGGGGGCGCAGTTCTCGGCCTGTGAAAACACAAGGCCTCGGACTTTTCAAGCGCCACCTCGAGGCCCAGAGCGCGGATGCGCGCGACGACCGATGCCACGCCCACCGTAGCGAGGCGGGCGGACTCGCGGTAGTTGACCCCGCGGGCCGTAACCAGGGTGTCGTCCGCGTAGCACGTCACCCCGACGCCCGCGGGGAGAGCGCCCCGCAGCACCCAATCGTATCCGATGTTCCACAGGAGAGGGCCTAGCACCGACCCCTGTGGAACACCGCACACCATCTCCCATGTCTCCAGTCCACCTCCTCGCCCCTGGTACTGAACGTACCTCTGGCTCAGGTAGTTGCCGATCAGGCGACGGAGGTAAGGAGGCACCCTAAGGTATTTAAGCGCCTCCCTTACGCAGCTCCACGGCATCGTGTTGAAGGCGTTCGCTATATCGAGCGATACCGCCATCAACACGCCGCCGCGTGCGACAACCTCCTCCGAGTCGGCCTTGACGCGATTGATCGCGTCGATCGTCGAAAGGCCGGCCCGGAACCCAAACTGGGCGTTGGCCAGATCGGGACCTACGTCAGCCATATGCTCGACGAGGCGTGCAGCTATTATTCTTTCGAACAGCTTACACACCTCGTAACTGCTGTATCCTAGGCTAGATTAGACACCCCATGCCCGCTAGATGTTGAATTTTGGAACTTTACCGCAACATTAGTATAGATTATACAGAATATTCTCAACTAATATTAGAAAGAGGTAAAGTTAGTAAGTTTGTGAGTGATAAAATAATTTAAAAATAAGCTCTTACTGTCACTTTCTAGGCTCTTAATCAGATTTTTTTATCCTGCTAGTAAAACAGCTAGTTATATTATATAAACGTTCATACTGTTGCGAATATTGTAGAAAAAGTAAAGAGTATGAATACTGGAAAAATCTAGAAATAAAAGAAAGAGACAGCTGCTTCTATCGATAATCAATAGCTGCCGTTATATCAACAACTATGCCACAATAGACCTTCTTGCGTAAAGCATAAGGTGAAATCAGCACGTACTATGACTTGTTTACGTTTAAGATGTTTACGACTTAGTTACAAGTTAATCACAACTATTTTAGCACTTTCGAGAACATTGTCGAACCTCACTTTTCTTATGTTACACATATATAACATAATTTATTTATTTATGTCTTTTTTAATACATTACTATTCAGATATTTTATCTGCTTTTTGGTGTTTTCTTGAATTAAAATTTTACAGAACACTAATAATAGCTACTAAAACGATGTGTTAAAACTATGTTACGCTATTCAGATTAAATATAAAAAATAAAAAAAAATAACTTGTCTTCTTATTAATTAAATTATTTAAAAATTAAATTAATTTAAAATTTCGCCGTGTTGGTCCCGGCCTCCTTTGAAGAATAGGCCAACTGCCGTTCTGCCAGGCAGGTTGTAAAAGGCGACCGATTGGCTATCGAGTCACTACCATCGTGGCTACTAGGTGGTAGAGTTATGCATTGTCTCGCCCGGGTCTGGTACCTATTCCTGCCGCAATAGCGTCAGTGCTTGTCGCTGTCGTGTTCCGGTTTGGAGGGTAAGGAAGCCGGTAAACTTATGCATGTGGCATTAGACCTCGCCACAAGATAGCAACGCACCATTAACATCTTTGGTGTCTATAGGCGATGGTTGACTCTTTTCATCAGGAGACCCATCTGCTTGTTTGCTATCTTATGATATAAAAAAAAAAATTATACCCCATGTTGGTCCCTTTGATTAATAGACTAACTGTCGTTGTGCCAAGCAGTTTGTAAAAGACAAGCGATTGGCTATACTTGTCACTCATCGTGACTATTAGGTAGTAGAGTTCTACAACGTCTTGCCCGGGTATTTGGTACCACCGCCTTACCTATTGTCCTATACCTTGTCATTTTCGTTTTTCGGTAAGATATCCAGTAAACTTATGTTTTTGATGTTGCCATCTCGCCACTTAGATAACAACGCACCATTAATATCTTTAATGTCTATTGGTGATGAATGATCATTCTTCTTTTCTTTTTCCATCAGGAGAATCATGTACTTGTTGGCTATCTATATATAACATTTTAGGATTAAAAAGACTGTGTCAAATACCGAATGAATTAAAAGCTCGTCATCTTGTCTTTTTTCATATACAATATTTTCTATGTGTCCGTCTGTGGCATCGTAGCTCCCTAACGGATTATCTGATTTGAGTGCAGGTTTTGTAATTGAAAGCCCTGTCCTGTCTGTTGAGATTGTTCCATAAAACCTGTTCAGCAGTTCCGAGATTTTCGGCTTTTTTCTACTTAAGAAAAGGAATTAAGCAACTTGTACAGGCATGTATACAGATCGGATTGATACAAAATTTGATATTCTGTTACTTCAGCGTAATGAAAACCTGGGCATATTGGTGCATATTCCCTTTTGAACATCATCAACTATTTTTATGTTTGCAAATGACGCACATGAAGAAGTAACGTGGTCTGATGATAAAGGAATTTATCAGGGGATTTAAAATTTTCAATTTAAACATAAACTCAACATATAAAACTGGAATAAATGAAACTAAAAGTTGATTTTTTGCTATAATACATTTATTACATCAAATTAAGACTAGCGTCCCTCTGGTCGAAATTCGACCATAGACTAAACAATAAAATAACTCATAAGATTAACAACATACTTTAAGCCTTAAACAAGATAGCGCAGGTACATATTATAATTTATGTCAGTTGAGTGTAGTCCTTGTAATGTATGTGATGTAGGTATGTAATTTCTGTACTCTTCCGAAATGTAAACTTTAACTCTGCCACTCGCATTGTTGTTGTAAAAAGGATTACAAAAATTTTGCTTCACATATTTCGAGATATCATGCAATTGAATTACCTAGTAAGGATGTTGGTGTTCGTGTTGTGATCGTGATCATATTTAGGATAATGTCTTTACCCCTGAGGATCACCATTAAGAACTTTGCCTTTGTTATGTTAATGGTCATTTTCAAATCTTTCGTCACGTACGTGTTCACGTCTATGGTAATGTACTACATGACCATAATTGGCCTTATTACTAGTATGTCTTTTTACCCATGAACTAACTTGTACTGCAGGCTGGTCTTGACTGCGAGTACTATCTAATATATCATTGCTTGGTTCTTCAAGTTTATACTGACTGTTAAAATCAGCTGATAACAATGTGTTAACTTGCTGTCCAGATGGATAATCTTTGCTAACTTCTTCATGTACACCTGAATCTGTAAGGTTTGATTCGCCCTTGCTTTTAATTTCTGCGTCACTAGTGTGAAGATCGGATTGGCCCTGACTGTTAATATCTCCTAATGGGCTTTTTTCTTCTAATTCATCTTGACTTCTAAGTAATGCGTTGTTTTCAAGTTCGATATCATTAAGCGAATTTAGTTCTTCATGTCCATCTTCGGTATCTTGGAGTTTCGATTCGCCTTGACTGCTTGCTTCTTTTTCGTCTGAGCTTCCTCGAATCTCGGGTTGGCTCTGACTATTAGGTGTTGTTGGTGGGGCTGTACTGTCACTGTGACTGCCACCATTTTCCATCACAGCCTCAGTAGTAGCAAGTCCAGGTTGACTATCTTTGCTGACTTCTTCTTGTTTTTCTGAACTTTGAATGTTGGATTGGCTGTCACTATTTTTTTCTGCGTCAGTATTGCGAAGGTCGGATTGGTCCTGACTGTTATTATCTCCTGATGGGCTTGCACTGCTTTTTTCTTCTAATTCACCTTGACTTCTAAGTAATGCGCTGTTTTCAAGTTCAGTATCGCTATGCGAATTTAGTTCTTCGTGTACATCTTGGGTATCTTGAAGTTTCGATTCGCTTTGACCACTAGCTCCTTTTTCGTCTGAGCTTCCTTGAATCTCGGGTTGGCTCTGACTATTAGGTGTTGTTGGTGGGGCTGTACTGTCACTGTGACTGCCACCATTTTCCATCACAGCCTCAGTAGTAGCAAGTCCAGGTTGACTATCTTTGCTGACTTCTTCTTGTTTTTCTGAACTTTGAATGTTGGATTGGCTGTCATTATTTTTTTCTGCGTCAGTATTGCGAAGGTCGGATTGGTCCTGACTGTTATTATCTCCTGATGGGCTTGCATTGCTTTTTTCTTCTAATTCACCTTGACTTCTAAGTAATGCGCTGTTTTCAAGTTCAGTATCGCTATGCGAATTTAGTTCTTTGTGTACATCTTGGGTATCTTGAAGTTTCGATTCGCCTTGACCACTAGCTCCTTTTTCGTCTGAGCTTCCTCGAATCTCGGGTTGGCTCTGACTATTAGGTGTTGTTGGTGGGGCTGTACTGTCACTGTGACTGCCACCATTTTCCATCACAGCCTCAGTAGTAGCAAGTCCAGGTTGACTATCTTTGCTGACTTCTTCTTGTTTTTCTGAACTTTGAATGTTGGATTGGCTCTCACTATTTTTTTCTGCGTCAGTATTGCGAAGGTCGGATTGGTCCTGAATGTTATTATCTCCTGATGGGCTTGCACTGCTTTTTTCTTCTAATTCACCTTGACTTCTAAGTAATGCGCTGTTTTCAAGTTCAGTATCGCTATGCGAATTTAGTTCTTTGTGTACATCTTGGGTATCTTGAAGTTTCGATTCGCCTTGACCACTAGCTCCTTTTTCGTCTGAGCTTCCTTGAATCTCGGGTTGGCTCTGACTATTAGGTGTTGTTGGTGGGGCTGTACTGTCACTGTGACTGCCCCCATTTTCCATCACAGCCTCAGTATTAGCAAGTCCAGGTTGACTATCTTTGCTGATTTCATCTTGTTTTTCTGAACTTTGAATGTTTGATTGGTCCTCACTGTTTTTTCCTGCGTCAGTATTGTGAAGGTCGGATTGGTTCTGACTGTTATTATCTCCTGATGGGTTTACACTACTTTTTTCTTCTAATTCACTTTGACTTCTAAGTAATGCACTGTTTTCAAGTTCGATATCATTAAGCGAATTTAGTTCTTCATGTCCATCTTCGGTATCTTGGAGTTTCGATTCACTTTGACCACTAGCTCCTTTTTCGTCTGAGCTTCCTTGAATCTCAGGTTGGCTTTGACTATTAAGTGTTGTTGGTGCGACTGTGCTGTCACTGTGACTGCCACCATTTTCCATCACAGTCTCAGTAGTAGCAAGTCCAGGTTGACTATCTTTGCTGACTTCATCTTGTTTTTCTGAACTTTGAATGTTTGATTGGCCCTCACTATTTTTTTCCGCGTCAGTATTGTGTAGGTCGGATTGGTCCTGACTGTTATTATCTCCTGATGGGCTTACACTACTTTTTTCTTCTAATTCACTTTGACTTCTAAGTAATGCACTGTTTTCAAGTTCAGAATTGCTATGCGAATTTAGTTCTTCGTGTACATCTTCGGTACCTTGGAGTTTCGATTCGCTTTGAACGCTAGCTCCTTTTTCGTCTGAGCTTCCTTGGACCTCAGTTTGGCTTTGACTATTAAGTGTTGTTGGTGCGACTGTGCTGTCACTGTGACTAACACCATTTTCCATCGAAGTCTCAGTAGTAGCAAGTCCAGGTTGACTTTCTTTGCTGACTTCATCTTGTTTTTCTGAACTTTGAATGTTTGATTGGCCCTCACTATTTTTTTCTGCGTCAGTATTGTGTAGGTCGGATTGGTCCTGACTGTAATTATCTCCTGATGGGCTTACACTACTTTTTTCTTCTAATTCACTTTGACTTCTAAGTAATGCACTGTTTTCAAGTTCAGAATTGCTATGCGAATTTAGTTCTTCGTGTACATCTTCGGTATCTTGGAGTTTCGATTCGCTTTGAACGCTAGCTCCTTTTTCGTCTGAGCTTCCTTGAACCTCAGGTTGGCTTTGACTATTAAGTGTGGTTGGTGCGACTGTGCTGTCACTGTGACTGCCACCATTTTCCATCAAAGTCTCAGTAGTAGAAAGTCCAGGTTGACTTTCTTTGCTGACTTCATCTTGTTTTTCTGAACTTTGAATGTTTGATTGGCCCTCACTATTTTTTTCTGCGTCAGTATTGTGAAGGTCGGATTGGTCCTGACTGTTGTTATCTCCTGATGGGCTTACACTACTTTTTTCTTCTAATTCACTTTGACTTCTAAGTAATGCACTGTTTTCAAGTTCAGAATTGCTATGCGAATTAAGTTCTTCGTGTACATCTTCGGTATCTTGGAGTTTCGATTCGCTTTGACCGCTAGCTCCTTTTTCGTCTGAGCTTCCTTGAACCTCAGGTTGGCTTTGACTATTAAGTGTTGTTGGTGCGACTGTGCTGTCACTGTGACTGCCACCATTTTCCATCACAGCCTCAGTAGTAGCAGGTCCAGGTTGACTTTCTTTGCTGACTTCATCTTGTTTTTCTGAACTTTGAATGTTTGATTGGCCCTCACTATTTTTTTCTGCGTCAGTATTGTGAAGGTCGGATTGGTCCTGACTGTTGTTATCTCCTGATGGGTTTACACTACTTTTTTCTTCTAATTCACTTTGACTTCTAAGTAATGCACTGTTTTCAAGTTCAGAATTGCTATGCGAATTAAGTTCTTCGTGTACATCTTCGGTATCTTGGAGTTTCGATTCGCTTTGACCGCTAGCTCCTTTTTCGTCTGAGCTTCCTTGAAGCTCAGATTGGCTTTGACTATCAAGTGTTGTTGGTGCGATTGTGCTGTCACTGTGACTGCCACCATTTTCCATCACAGCTTCAGTAGTAGCAAGTCCAGGTTGACTATCTTTGCTGACTTCTTCTTGTTTTTCCGAACTTTGAATGTTTGATTGGTCCTCACCATTCATTTCTGCGTCAGTGTTGCGAAGTTCGGATTGGCTCTGACTGTTATTTTCTCCTAATGGGCTTGCACTGCTTTTTTCTTCTAATTCGCCTTGACTTCTAAGTAATGCGCTGTTTTCAAGTTCGACATCGCTATGCGAATTTAGTTCTTGGTTGTCTTGGAGTTTGGATTCGCCTTGATCGCTAGCTCCTTTTTCGTCTGAGCTTCCTTGAACCTCGGATTGGCTCTGACTATTAAATATTGTTGGTGTGACTGTGCTGTCTTTTGGTCCTGATTCATTCTGACTGCTAACAGCTTCTCCTATGTATGCGCTACCTTGCAGACTGGATTTGTTTTCAGTTTTAATATCTCCTTGGATCTCCTGGTCACCTTGAAGTTTCAATGAGTCATGACTTGCGTCGCCTTCGGTAGTAACCGGTCCAGATTGATTTCGATCCTCCGTTTTTTCTTGACTGTTAATACTCTCTAATACGCCAGCGTCACCTTGTGATTCAAGTTTTCCTTGAGTGTTTAAATCTTCTGCCAGCAATACGTTTCCTTGAAGTCCAGATTGAGTATCGCTGGTGATCTCTACTTGTTTATCCGGACCTGAAAAGTTTCATTGGGCTTAACTATTAATTTCTCAAGTAAACATAAATTGTATAATAACCTCGTTGTTGATAAATATCTTATAGCTTAGTGTAGGCCTCCTGACATTCTGCCAGTCAGTTTGTTAGAGGCAAACAGTAGAGTTCTGCAATATTTCACCCGGAATTCGGTATCACTGCCTTTCCTATTCTTTCATGCTTGTTTCCAATTTTGTGATTTACATTAGAGAAAACACAGTAGTCAAATCAGTCAGAAAATTGAGAGCTCCTCAGCCACGGTAATATTATATATTACCGTGCCTCAGCTGTTGACCTCTGGATTCTTTTTTAATCCCAAGTAACGAACGAACGAAAAAGTTTAAAATTCGGATTTTTTAACGATGTTTTCAGCTTACAGATATGCCACTTTTGGGTCGGACTTGGTTTTGGTTGCTCACTATAGATTGCCCAAATTGGCTCAGCCGATGCCAAGTGATACGTTAACTAATAAATACCTAGTTTACGCACCTTACCTAAAACTTCATTCGCGTGACCCTACTAAACATTACTTCATTTTGTATAGTTAGGTAAAAATTTACCTGTGTTCTAGCGTTAGTGTTAGTCATTGTCGTGTTCCGGTTTGGAGGGTAAGGTAGCCGGTAAACTTATGCATGTGGCATTAGACCTCGTCACAAGATAGCAACGCATCATTAACATCTTTGGTGTCTATAGGCGATGGTTGACGCTTTACATCAGGAGACCCATCTGCTTGTTTGCTATCTTATATAAAAAATGGAATAATGTAGCTTGCCATTGTTAAAAACACTTTTAAAATCGGTTAAGTATTGAGTTTATTTTCTTCACATACAAACAACCAAGCCAATTTTCAGACTAATTATATCAATGTCAAAGTCTGTCTGTCTGTTACACTTTCACGGCTATACCGCTGAATCGATTTTACTGCAATTTGGAATGAAAATAATTCAAGAAGAGATGTCAGACGAGGTCAAATATTATTTTTCTTTTTTCAAAAAATAAACCCTAAAAGGCGGATACAGGGGATGAAAGTTTTTAAGAAATACTATATGAACGCCATGTTGATCTAGCATGTCGTCCACAGGATTTAATATTCATTTGTACCAAGCTGATACTCGCTGATTCGATCCATAACCCAAAATCATTACTTCGTTTTGCAAAATCGAGTAAAAACTAGCATATGTCCTCCTAGATAGTGCAGCTTGCCAATGGTAAAATATTTTTTAAGATCGGTCCAGTAGTTTTTGAGTTTATTCGCATTGATATAAAAAAAAACAAGATGCACATTCGGTGTCTCAAAACTATCCTCTAAAAATGAGCGCACAATTTCAAATTTTGCGCTTATTTCAAATAGAATCTCTTTGATCGCAACATTGTCAATTTTATTATTTTTCGCACATTGCTTTGTAAAATCAACTAAATATCTTACGCCTCAGGTTGGATCTGCAAAAATATATGTTTTTGCCATATCTATAACTGCTTATGTGAAATTAGGGACAGTTTTAAGTGTCAGTTTTGTTCGGAACTCTCAGATAGCTTATACAGGCAAATGATTTTCTACACGTGTCACTACCATCGTGGTGGTAGAGTTCCTCAACGTCTCTCCCTGGTACCACTGCCTTACCTACTCCTGCCGCAATAGCATCGTTGCTTGTTACTGTCCTGTTCCAATGTGGAGGATAAGATAGGTGGTGAACTAATGAATATGGTAGGTATTGTTATCTCGTCACACGGATAGTAACGCACCATTAACATCTTTGGTGTTAATTGACGATGGTTGTCTTTTCCCATCATGAGAATCATTTGTTTGTTTGCTATCCTTTATTATAAAAGAATACCTATTTCAGAAACTTGTTTTTGTATTTTTTTTAATCTTTTAAATTATAATAGGGCAAATCAAATTTCAGTTCAAATTTTTACTAAATCTAAGTTTTGTGGAACTTCATCGCAGAATCGTATTCTGCGTTTTTAGTTTCTGAAGCTTTTTAAAGTTATAAAACACTTACAAACACACACACACACACACACACACACATATATATATGTAGGTGCAGACACTCTGACGTCGTTAAAAATTGCCGGAACAAATATTGCAAGATTTAGTGAAACTCGATTTTCGAAAATAGGGGTGAACCTCATTTTTGAAAATTTTTAATTTTGTAGCGGTAAGTAAAAAAATAACAAGAATCGACTTTGACTGACTAAAATTAACGTTTTTTTATATTATATAATCATAGTATGATACGAGTATTACCCACTTATACAGTGTTCTACTTACGAGTATATTTCTCAGGTCGAGAAGCGAGAATTCGCATACTTCTTTCAGATGCTGATAGATATTTCTTTTAGAAATAAGCTCGCTTATTGTGCATGTTTTACATTATTTTTTAAAAATGTGCCTTATGTGCAATAAAATGTTAGTTAAACAAATATTTGTTGAAGCTTTTTATCAAACGAATCTTTTTTATTTATTTTCTAGTCTTTTTATGTCTATTGGTTAGATTATTCAGGTCAGATCCTAAGGTTTTCAGTTCGATTACCAGTTTTTAAAAAAAACATCGGCTAGTTAAGTCATAATATAATGAATTATTGTAATCTTACCTGGTCTAGCGACTACGAGACTGAGACAAGCCAAAGCTGTTATCTGAAAAATGAAATATATTTTTATTTACAAAGCAAAAGACTTTTCGTCACATTGAACAACCGATCCGTAATTCAGTGGTAAGAGCGCTGCCTGCTTTAAGATGAATGTTTACTGCTTAAAAAAGTCATGCCAAATTTTTTTCTAGCTGTATAGGTAGAGTTACCGATAAGTCTTACCGTTTGACGTTGAATAGTGTCAATTTGAATCTATATTAATATTATAAATGCGAAAATTTGTATGTTTGGATATTTGAATGGATGGATGGATTTTTGTTACCCAATCACGCAAAAACTACTCAACAGATTTGAATAAAATTTGGCATACAGGTAGGTCATGGACCTGGAATAGCACATAGATTACTTTTTTATCTTGGAAAAATTAGGTGATCTTGAGGGATTCGCCAAAAACTTTTATAATGTTAACGTTAAAATTACGTTTTTTTTTGATATAATATATTTGTTAAAATGGCGAGTTCTTAATGCCACATGCATAGGTAAACTTATGCTACCTTACTACCTTACCCTACCTACCCTTCTAACCGGAAACTAACATTGACAAGCATTGACGCTATTGTGGCAGGAATAGGTGAGGTGTTGTTACTAGATCCGGGCGAGACAATGCTGAACTCTACCACCTAGTGGCCACGACGGTAGTGATTCGCCTAGCCGATCGTTACCTCTTACAAACTGCCTGGCAGATGGGCAGATTTAATTCTTCAAAGGGAGAAAGTCAAAGTCAGTCTCAGATATGGCGAAAATAACTTTGTTCCAACTGGGTCCATAAAACACATGTTATTTTATTAAATATTAGTACGTGATACATCATACTTTAATTTCTGCCTAGCTTATAAGGCTAACGTAAGGATATACATATTATACGTATATAGACGATAAAAGCATTATAATTTTAGAACAAAAATTAAGAACCAATAAATAAAATTATTTAAATATCAGTTTATAAAATTAAACAGACTTCAAATATCATCGCATAGATGTATATAAAATATCATTGTATATAAAAAAGTGCTGAACCGATTTTGATTAAACTTGAACGGTTTCTTAACTTGGAATATACCTGAACTAAATCAATAAAAATTATTTCGATATGGCTTCTAGTTCCCGAGAATTTCATGGTTTAACATACAAATATACATACACTTATGAAATTTAGCACACGTGCTTAAACACCTAAATAGATTATCATACTCAAATAGGTACTATCAATTTTAACAATATTACATACATACGTGTCACACTGATAACTTTGTTTTTTTGTCGGTTAAAAAGCTTTTTGTTATATAATAAGAAAGCAAACTAGCAGATGGGTCTCCCGATGGAAAGGGTCAACCATCGCCTATAGACACCAAAGGTGTTAATGCTGCGTTGCTATCTTGTGGCGAGGTCTAATGCCACATGCATAAGTTTACCAGCCTTACCTTCCAAACCAGAAAACGACAGTGACAAACTCTGACGCTATTGCGGCAGGAATAGGTAAGGCGGTGGTACCAGACCCGGGCGAGACAATGCAGAACTCTACCACCTAGTAAATTTATATACAGCTATAACATACTACAGATATTTGCAACTGGCATTCATCGTTAAGAATAAATAATATATTTGTTATTACGATAAATGTGTGATAAATGAATAACATATAATGTTATTTAAACATACGGCAAAATAAATTTCCTTGAAACCACTTACCAAAAGCTTAGCCATTTTTCATTAATTAACAGTACAAGCTGTGATACGAATGATGTATCTAAACCCTGCTGCTTATATATAAGCCAGGATATTATGCTGGCTGACCTTAGGCGACGTGTTTTATAAATTTTAATTCGTAATAGATGATTCTTCCGATTAACCCCCGATAACGAAGTATTTCCGAGCTAGCGTTTGACTGAATATGTCATTTTAATTTTAACATGTATGCTAAGACATTGAAAATTATTTTTTATATAAAATTAAAGTAAACAAG
Organism: Apodemia mormo; assembly: GCA_036924255.1. NCBI lineage: Eukaryota > Metazoa > Arthropoda > Insecta > Lepidoptera > Riodinidae > Apodemia > Apodemia mormo. The sequence continues at coordinate 10,952,065 of JAUPFN010000019.1, read as the reverse complement.
AAAGTAGATGGTTCTTGTGGTGAAAAGAGCGATCGCCTATAAACACCAAAGATGTTAAAGATGAAGTTTTATTCAAATGGCTGATTTGTTTTCCTCGATTACAGGAAAGCTTTACAAGTTCCATTTCGCACCTCAAATAGTGTCACAAGTCAAAAAAAAAACGATTGTCGAGTAAAAGGGGTTTAAAGTTGCTCCTGCCTATTTTTTTTTTGCTTTTACGGCCAACGCCACTAACTTCACTAACGCCACACTAAATTTGATAATTAGTGTTGGGATTTTATGCAGATAAATACTCATAAATATCCGTTATTGCCCGAGTGTTTATCTAAAATAGCGGATAAAAACTATTCACAATTTTAATTTGTTTTTTTTTTTACATAAATGTTGTTATTTTTGAAACAAAAGAACTGAAATAAATGAAAATCTGAAAATATATATGAATATCGTGCTTTTACAATGACCAACAATAGCAGAAATTCTTTATTTGGTAAGTACATCAATCATGAATATTTTCGCCGAACACTGGCAAAGTTAGATAAAATAATTAAATTGTACTCATAATGAATGGACTATGTTGGATAATTTGGAATTTATAAACACAATATTGAATTTTACTTATACGAGATGGTATATAGTAGGTACCTACTACAGTTAAGAATTTATATTTCGAGGTTTTTGTGACCGTAGCAGCTATATCTCCCAGATTGTCAAATAAACGAGAAGAAGAATAGCCCATCTTGCTCCTCGGATTTGGTACCACCACTTTACCTATTCCTGCCGTAATAGCATCAGTGCTTGTCACTGTTGTGCTGGGAGTTAAAAGAGTAAAGTAGGTGGTAAAATTATGTATGGTATTACTAACCCAGCTGATAGCACCGCACCCTCTTTGATGTCTATAATATATGTCTATAATGTATAATTTTCCATTCCATATACTTGTTTCATAATCATATCTTATGAAGTAATATTAAAAATTATTAAAATTAGTCAAGTGCAACTCATATTTGCGTATCGAAATTTTCGTACATGAGTACAAAAAAAAATCTGGAAACCAGTTTACCCTGTAGGCCATCCCTGAAAGTGTCTGTTAAATAAGGGTATTTGCAGCTGGAGGAAAAATTATACTTATTTTTCAAAGGGGTTCAAAAATTTGCATAAAATGATCGTTTTTAATTTTTGATATTTTGAATAGCGTTCAACGCAAGTTTTTAACTCTAAAATCGCTTATTAGCTATTAAAAAGATTGGTTGAAATATATCGAATTTATAAAAAAACCTTTTTTTTAACTTTTTTGTCAACTGTAACTCCCGAACGGGTAAACCTATTTTGATGTGATTTAACTAAAAAGAACTAATTAGATTTGTAATCAATCGGCACATTAATGTGTAAGTTATTTAAAAGACATTGTTTGGTCGTTTTTCTCCTTGATCAAATTTTAAATTAAATCTAAGTTTTAATGAACCTAATCAAATGCCATGAACGCTTTAATTGGTCAAGCTATTAATACATGGATCAAGCCAACATACATATACACTAACATATTGACGTTATCGTGATAAAAGTCGTAACAGGTTCCTAGGACCTTAAAACGTAGATATCTGGTGAAAACTCGATTTTTGAAAATTGGGGCAAAATCAGTAACTTCCTTATTTACATATTGTAGCGGGAAGTCAAAACAATCAATAATTCATGGAATTCAATTTAAAATACAATTTACATACCTTCAAATCAATACTTTAAGTGACAGTAAAAAATGATTGAATTTTGAAGTTTGAGGAAATATTCAAGAACTGGTAACACTCAAAATGAGTGGCAAGCTTGTTGAAATTGTAATACAGTAGCAAGGTTGTCTACGTAACACGCAACAGTGTTTCAAATCTGGCCTATTAATGTGTTACATTCGCAGGGAAAACTTTATCTAGACAGTAGATAATCTAAGGTAATAGCGTAGTATTTTCGAAAGCACAAATTAGTCATTCAATATAACAATAACTATTCAATTTGCAAAAAAATTAAATATCCATCATTTTGAGTAAATATCCGATAAAAATGGGTAAAAACGACTATTTGTCCATACTCGACTTATCCTTTGAGTTTTTATCTTTCGCCCCTCAGTATATGATGATCCTATCATAGCCTAAGCTTCACAATTTACAAGCACATGCAAAATCCGCCGCTGGCGACGACTCGCTCCACTGTTTTGGGCCGCCAACACTCGAGAAGCGGGATAAGAGTCGAAATCCTGATGCCCCTTTTACTCCCACTTATCGTTTGGAGTTTACTAAATTCCTAGTAAACGTGGTAAACGTGAGAAACCAGTTTACCATTAGGTGGCGCTGCACAAATCACATACAAATTCCTAGTAACCTCGAAACGCGCTCACGATCGAATGCGAAAAGAAAAACTCACACTTAGCATTCAGTTCTCTCGCCTGCCTTTTTAGAACAGATCCTTTCGGTATTTTGATATTTGACAGCTGGGCAGCAATCAACACGGAGGAACACAAAATACGTAACGTAACGTATGGATAATGCGAAAAAACTCAGTGAACAGAAATGTAGTGACTAACACGACCGTGTTGTTGCGAGTGACAGAATAAAACAAACACACAATGGCGCTGGGCCATTGAGTGTTTCCACCTCGAATAAATTTATTTGAATGTTTTTGTTATATTTTTCTTTGTTCAAAATGTAATAAATATATGCGATCGATATAATTACTAATTTGATCACAACACTACAACTTTAAAATTAGAACTGTCTCGAGAAAAGAAATGGAAATAGTAGAATATTATATAGAATTATATGAACTTTATTTGTTCTTCAATAAATTAGCCCTATTTTTTGTTGACAAAATATATATTTTTTTGTTGACATTACTAATTTCACACTTGTGATATGATCATATGAAGTTGAAAACAAGTTCGATCCTATTCTTAGGTGGAGCACATAGTACAAATATATAAACATTCATACATTTAAAATTTATAAGTGCTTGGACGCCTAAGGCTTAAACACATCATCATATTCAAATATTATCCAATTCGAACAATTTTACATACACACTTAAGTGTCAAACTGATAACCTCCGTTTATTTCGTCGGTTGAAAAGAAGTCTAATTGGTCTTGTTTTAAAAATAACTTGAAAAAAAATAATATTAAAGTAAATAATTTCGATCCTTTCTGTATTTCCTTTTTCAATACGTATATAGATAAACCGGAAATCTTTTTCCGGTTTATCTATATACATAAAATCCGGACCCTCTTTAAATAATAGACTGTCTGCTATTATGCCAGGCAGGTCGTAAAAGGCGACCGATTGACTATCGAGTCACTACCATCGTGGCTACTAGGTGGTAGATTTCTGCATTGTCTCGCCCGGGTCTGGTACCACCGCCTTACATATTTTTGCCGCAACAGCGTCAGTGCTTGTCGCTGTCGTGTTCCGGTTTGGAGGGTAAGGTAGCCGGTAAACTTATGCATGTAGCATTAGATCTCGCCACAAGATAGCAACGCACCATTAACATCTTTCGTGTCTATAGGCGATGGTTGACTCTTTCCATCAAGAGACCCATCTGCTTGTTTGCTATCTTATGATATAAAAAAAATCAGTATTTCCCAAAAAAACTGATATGTAGCTGTTTTAACATTGACGTTCATAACAGACAAGTCGGAGATACCTCTTTATACGTTGGAAACAAGAAAAGCTGAAACGTAATTCGATGTATTCATAAAATATAAATGTTTTATGAGAAACAAGAACTTATTTTATTTTCAAATCACCACCAAAAATATTAAATATAAATAAATAAATAAATATTACCTACTGGACAAATTACACGAATTCATTCAACCCCAAAGAAAGCAGATTATTTGCTTGTGTTATGGGTCCTAGTCAACGAAATTTATGCACAGAAATACATTAATAATAATTAGGTATATTTCAACTTTGGGAGCAGTCTAAGTTTCATTAAAATCGGCTTAGTAGTTTTTGAGATATGAGTATAGTTGATAGGTATTGAAGTTGGTTTAATTTTTTAACATTATTTCATCATCATTTACAAATAATGCTAGTGTATTTCGCCGCACAAAAACGCTGGGCTTCATTCAGCCTGTCGTTTTCTAAAGGCACTGTCAACATTTTATTATTTGCACTAATTTGTCTTGCTTTGCCGTTGCCTGCGCTACGTGTTAGTCCATACAATTCGTAAAAAGTAAAGTAATGTTAAAAGTATCTGTGACACTGTGTGATAACATTCAGCCATAACCCTAGTGGCGTAGTTACCGAAGGGCTAGCCAGGGCAATGCATCAAGGCCCTCAACTTCAGGGGGCCCTCAGGCTCCATGCTACGTTCACAATAAACATTTGTTAGCTATCCAACATAAATTAAAAATATTTAACTTCTGTTTTTTCTTAATTGTGCCTTGTAGTGAAGTGAAAAAGCTAATCAAATAAGATGAAACAATTTTGCTTCTTAAGACTATTAAATTTAGTAAAATAGGGTTTAATTTATGTTCCTGGGCCCTTACTTGCATAGTTACGCCACTGCATAATCCTTTTCTACATGATACTAACCTTAGGCCTTTGATTATATATTGTCTAGATAGAGAGTTCAATCGTCTCAGTATTAAAAAATAGCCAATTGTGGCTCATTCATTCATTTCGCTCGCTCAGTGGCGTTATTGTCTTTATATGATGATGTGCACGCGTGAATAAAAAGACAATTCGCGCTATAAAAGTGTGCAGATGTTACAAAGGCCCATCGAATACAACTTAATTTGTGACCTTAAATCGGTAAACATTAAGTAATTGTATAGAAAAGAAACAAATTATTTTTTTTTATAAATTTTATGTAGTTTTATTCTTAAATGTAACAAATTTTTCCGAAGGTTACCCGCTTTGAATTTAGAATTTCCTACATGAGCATGTTACTTAATTTTAAAACTTATGCATATGCATGTGGCATTATTATGTCGCCATATAAATAGCAATGTAACATTAACGTCTGTGGAGACTACAGGCGATGGTTGATTCTTTTCCACCAAGAGGGCCATGCTTCTTTGCTAAAAAATAATCAATTTGCTTAACAATTCAAATAAGAAATAAAATAAACACTGAATAATTGAAAATAATGAAATTGTTACATATTATGTCTTGCACTTTGTGGAGTGCCGGCATATCGAAATATTGCACGCAGGGACGTAAATATCGAGAATTACTTACATTATAATTATATTTGTAGTGTATAAATATTGCTAAAATTTTAACTCTTTTAATATTTTTCCTTCATTTGTGCTACCTTGCTTTTGTAATGAAAATTTTACTATTTTTTTTATTATGGAGATATTATGGTATTTAATTTGCAAAATTTCCGCGAAACCTAATATGGAACTGCTGAGTTAAGCAGCATTAGCAAAGAGTTAAGCAGCATTAGCAGAGAGCTAAGCATTAAAATTAAAGAGAAGCATTAGTGCTTTACCCTTCACAGAGTGAAGTGCTATTCGACTCTCCTGAAGATGCTTTGGTTGCGAAGTGAAACGTGCGTTGAGTACATCATTTGTGTGTCTTTGCTTCTGACGTGGAAGAAAGTGTGGTGGAAGTGGGTGGACTATTGTGCCGCTGTGGTATTCTCTAATTTTCAGGCCTTGAATAAGTTTGCCCCATTCCTAACATTACTTTTCATTCAGTTGCATCACAGCAGTTCCATATTAGGTTTGGCGGAAATTTTGCAAATTAAATACCATAATTTCTTCTTTAACTTATAGATTTTCGCAAAGTAGCGCGTGAGTCTATTAAATATTAAAAAAAATATAAATTATAAGTTTTTTGATAAAAAAACCTACAGGGTCTCTGTTAAACTAGGATCACATCTACCTATAACAAATTAAGGAAACAATCCAAAAACTAAGATTCTATTTTAAAAACCGTGTCGTCCACTATTTATCTGGTATATACAAGGTGTCTTTTATTTGGTAAAAACCCGAAACTAGTTTGTTCAGAATCAGCAGTAGAATCGATTGCAATAGGTTTTGAAGTATTTTATACTTAATCCCAAAATTGTATTAAATATTGTTAATGTGGACATACTAGTCAGGTTCGTTGAGGCGTAGGATGACAATAATTGAGCGACGTCATTGATGCAACTTCGTCTACCGATAACTTGAAGAGTATTGTTATTTCCGTTTTATTAATTGTTCACGTAATAATACGGTTGGGGTATTTCGGCTTTGGTATCAAGTAAAAAGCACTCTGTATATGGTATCAAATATTCAAGTGGTTTTTATTCACCTTTTATATGAAATTAAATAAAATTCACTATTTTCAAACCAAAATGAAAATTAACCCGTTCTTGGAAAAAAGGTCTTGATGAACTCACACGATCAACCTTGTTCACCTGAGTTATGGGTCGCCCATTAATCACGTGATCTGTTTTGCAACTTTTTAAAACCCGCCCTACCTATGGTGATAAGGTTTTAGACCCCTCCCCTTTCCATCTCAAATCACGTGTATTTTTTGGTACAAAGATTCTTCATTTTTTTTACAATAACGAGGGAAAGTCCTTGATGCGAGTCAGTCACGCGGCGCTTTTCGGTTGGAATCGCGTTTCAACAAAAAATAAATAGACATGCAGGCCTACTCTTGAAAACAATATAAATCTTAAACCAATATTGATAATAACAATTAATTTCGAATATCGTCAAAAAATGAAACCAATATTGCCCACATTGATTCAGTATAGTAACGACCTAATTATCGGAAATAAATGTCATCGTTACACGTCAAGCTAGTGGTACAAGTGGAAATTTTAAGTACCATTTTAAACAAAATAATTTTTTTTTTTCGGAATGGCTCAATTACTGTTAGCCTCATGGGCTGTTACAGCTTCACCGGTCGCGGAGACGAGCAGAGTGCTCAGCCAGAATTTATAGGTGTAGGGTTGTACGCCCTCCGCCCTAAGGGTGTCTCCTGCGAGACCGAACCTCGGCTTAGGGTGCAAAATAACTAATAAAAGCAATAATGAGAAGTTCCAAAAAAATTCGAAATCCGTGTCGCACTGTCGCCGAATCCAATAATTGAATATAGTTGTCCAGAGTACGAAAGACTTCAAAATTCATTAAATATTCATTTAAAAATGAAATCGATTTTCAAGAGTAGCCCTACTGATCTCAATACACCCTCCTTCTCTTGTGATGTTTAGTGATATTTTTTTGGAACGGAAGAGGTTCGTATTTTTTTACTTTTGGAGCCTCACGTGATTAATGAACCATCCCATACCCCGCGGCTACATATATCGACCTACGGCGAAGGTTCGCGCTAGCACAATGTTGTCACGAACTACATTGCGGCAATTGGTACGTCATAAAGACGTCGTATTATCACTGGTCATCAAACCGCGGCCGGCAGGTTATATTTGTGCGGCCTGCTGTTGATATTTGTGCGGCCCACGACAAAGCAAACAAGAATATTGCAATATTCCTCAAAAACTTTTCTTTCTAAATTATTAATTCAAAAAACATTCGTTCCTTAAATTCTTTAATGTTATGCCACTGTGTGCCGTATTTCATTCACCCAAAGATTACGAACTTATGGTACAGCTTTATAAACATGAAAGGTCATATCATCGTATTTTATTCTTATTCTACCATGAAATAAAATAAAATAGCATACGTTGATACACTAGGACAATATCAAAATACGGCTTATACATGAATAAATGACCTAATCATTAGTATGCGGATAAATTATAGTTTGTTATTAATATTATTATTTATCATAATTATATTATAGTTTCTTTGTCGCGAGTCGCACAAATATCACGTGCGGACCGCATTTTGACACCCACTGCAGTGACGAGTCAAGGCCCTTCGCGATGCAGTTGCGCGATATGCCGAAATATCGTGCTAGCGCGAATTTTCGCCGCAGCCCAATATGTATAGCCGCACCATTAGTGAAGTGTAAATATTTCCTATGAAGTATCGAGCAACGAGCCAGGGCGGAGCGCACTGCAACGAAAAATGCTAGCTAATAAAATTAGAACGGGCCGCGTGTGGAATGGGTCGCATCGAAACTCAGCATATTACCGTATTTTTTCCTCAATATTCTTATCCTTAATTTAATATCATAACGTGAATATTTCAAATCATATACCTCTTTGTAGCTTTACACTAGGTGGTAGAGTTCTGCATTGTTTCGCTCGGATCTGGTACCACCGCCTTATTTATTCCTAGCGCAGTAGCATCAGTGCTGGTCACTGTTGTGTTTTGGTTTGGGGATAAGGTAGCCAGTAAACTTATGCAAGTGACACCCTGCTACAATGATAGCAATGCACCATTAACATCTTTGATGTCTATAGGCGATGGTTATCTCTTTCCGTTAGGGGAGCCATCTGCTCGTTAGTTATTTTATGATATATAAAAAATCATCGTTCTTCATCCATATTATGTGATTTTATAATTTAATACTCAAAACACGGAGTAACTTGTGCGCGAAATTCCGTTTGCCATAGCACACTGTCGACGAGGTGCATTGGGCCGGGTCAGATCGTAACGAATTCATCGGAATCTGCAGCGGAAAAATCCGGCCCGATACGCGATGTTGCAGTATGTGATCGGTCACATATTCATGGTAAAAAATTTTGCGGTGCGGTCCAGCTTGCTCAATCCTTCAGGGTATAACACCCCAAATTACTAAATTTTATTTTGGTACTAAATTTTAATTAATTCTCTACAGAACACCTAATGATCATATTTAAACAAATGAGTAGATAGAAATCGGGAATAAAAAGCCGCGTTAAAGATTTCTTATCAGAAATGCTAAAATTATTTGATGTAATCATTTCCGTGACAAAGATCTATAAGTCTTCAACAACAAGTCATAAATAAAAAGAGGAAACGATAGTGAATGTACGAGCATACGTATAATATTAAGATTTTTTGATAGTTTTTTTGTGATTACACGAAATGTGTCAATAGGTATTAAAAATAAAATAAAAGCATTTATTAGAAAAATTAATAATTTGCTTTACACTAATTAGAGCAATAATTTAGTGATAGTATTTTGTTTTAAATTGAATACACCAAATGTGTGTAACAGGTTCTGAAGATATATGGCTTTCTCAAATAATATAATATAAGTGGCCTTGAGTTTTTATACAAATAAAACCTACCTAGGCCTTAAACATCTGTTTAATACTGTACAATATGTACATGACTTAATTTATCCAACAAAAATAAATTTAAATAAATGAGAATAATAAATGATAAATATTACACTTACTTACTGATCTAAGCCCAAAGTAAGCAAATTATTTGCTTGTGTTATGGGTGCTAGTTAACGATACTGTACATGTATAAATACTGGAATATATTTAATAAACACCCAAACCTGAATATATAAACATTTATGCTCATCACACAAATGCTTGTCCCCGTCGGGGATCGAACCCGAGCCCCGTCGATTGCGTTGTCAGAGTCGCTAACCACTCGACCAACGGACGGTCATAATCTGTGCAATATATACATAATTTAAATATTATTATGAACACGAATTTGATCTGTGATTATAAACTTATTTTAAGTTTTTTAATTTAGTAATGTTAATACCTACATGCGTTAATAAAGTAAAAAGAATTAAATCATGAAGTCAATTATTAATAAAATAATATAATTTAATAATATAATTTTCAAATGTAATTTAATGTAATATAATAAGTATATATATATATATTTTTTATCACTTTGACGATGTAATTTAATATAATCGAATGTAATCTACAAATTTTGTTATTACATATTATTCTGTAATCTATAAAAATTTTCATTCATTCATTCATTAAAAAATATTCTAATATACTATATGCTTTTATACTTTTTAATAGGTTCTTTTATATGAAATACTCTTGCCTTAAATGTAAATGAAATATGAAAAAAAATTTGAAAGTTGACTGGTAAAAAAAGACGTGTGGCACTCGGAGACTGCCGCGGTAAAGCTATTACATAGCATTTTTTATCAACTTATGCAATTACAATTATATATTTATTTTATTTATGCAGTATTTTTTTTTCTTTGTTTATTCATATTTAAAACACTTTGTACACAAATTATACGAGTACAGATATTCACTGTTGTACGTAGATGATAAATACCTATACACCTATATACTTTCTCACAAACAGCTGATTACGGTAGTTTTCCAATACAACCAATGCCACCTAAAGGCGGGTTGCTGAACTAAAGAGACAAGCGTGATATTTCAAAAAGTCATTAAAAGTTCTGGTATTTATCGATAGATGGAAAAACTAAAAAGTATCACCGCTGTGCCGGTCGGAGTTTTTTTTTTAAGTTTTCCCCAGGAGGGTAAAACCGCCCCCTGAGGGAGTATATTGTCAATATCATACAATATATTCTTAGGCTAATTCCTCTGACTAGATATTCTCAGAGACCTTAATTGTCTAATTATATTTTATTTCTAACGATTTACAATATTCACTTAGAAGAGATTTGTTGTCTTTAATTTAACATTACGTTCCTATTTTTAATCTATTTTATGTACATTTTTCTATATTTATTTAACATTGCTTTCTTGACTGTGAAGTTAAGTTTACTTTATGTAGGTGCCGCAAGACTTATTTTTTACTATATATGTTTTACATAAAGTATGTAACACTATATATATTTTAAACACTTATTTATATTGTTTCATTCAGTTACTATCTTGCTGCAACTATTCGTCATTTTCTGGATGGATTTCTATTTGTATGTTTGTGTTTCTGTATGTTTGTTTTTCTATATGTTTATGTTTCTGTGTTTTGTGTTCCTGTATGATTATGTTTCTATATATTTGTGTTCCTGAGTGTTTGTATATCCCAAGACTCCCCTAAAATTGTATATTTGTTTATTTAATTGTATATATTGATAGTATCTAAATAAAACTTTGTGATAATAAAAATAAAATAAAATTTTTTGATTGTTAAATTTCAATAGAACTATATTTATTCACTCTATAAAGACTAAATGATTTAGTTATGTATGTATAATATATCCTTCCTATCCCTATAGGGATTTAAAATGAAGGTCTATTTATGCAGGTCTATATGTACAAGTCTTATACTACTCTTGAAACCTATTTATAGGCTGACGTGAAGTTATTTTTTCACTTATGGTTCTGATTGCAAACCTTGTCAAGGGTTAGGTCTAGGTAAGTTTTTTGCACAATTATTGGTCCTAAACTAAGTAAATGCTCTGTATTGAGACAGTCTGATTACGTTGTGAAACAATTACATTATATACAATAAAGTTTTTCAAAATTTTACAATAAAATGGTACCCCGTAAAAGAGTTGGCGTGAAGATATGTACGTCCAAAATATTTTACATATAATATTTAAATACCTCGTTCAAAAATTTGTTGATCAGCAAAGATACAAGTCTTATCGTTTTAATGTCGATCTAGAGTTTCTTATACTCTAAGTCTATTATTCTATATAACAAGAAAAAGAAAAATATTTTTAGTCTAAGATTTTTGTTTCTATATTACACTATTTATAAGACACAATACTCTAAACAACTATAAGTACAAAACAAAACAAGGTATAGAAATATAAAAATGCAAGACTGTACTCAATAAAGTATACACATTACAATCTCTCTCCCGATCACTATATGGGTCTGGCGTAATGATATGTTGGTGTTAATGTGCGCTCTTACTATTTAACCTTAAAGCTATTCAATTAGACTTATTTACATAAAATTTTTTCTTAACTCTTAATACCCATAAAAGGTCTGGCGTGATAGTATTTGTAAGTGCTCTTTTTATTTATTATAATTGAACAGAAAGATCTGTTTACACTATCTAAAAGTTTTACTCTATTGTTTATATTACTCTTACTATGCCTTCAAAAATTTGGCGTGAAGATATTTTTCTATACTCGTTCTTTATATAATATAATTGGCAATAATTTGAGTTACACTTTCCTAAAATCTGACTTTACTATTAATGTTACTCTTTCTGCCCCACAAGTGATTCGGCGTGAAGATACTGTTGTGTATACTATAATTTCTCGTAATAATGGATATAATAAGCCTACGGTTAGCCACGGTCGGTTTTGTCCTATGCTATTATCACTATATTATACACTGTACAACCCACTAGGAGTTGGCGTGATGATATATCTAAGCACTATATTTGTGTTTTAACTATGTTACAATTTTTACATCTAATTTAATTTAATTAGATTACAGTTTAAAATTTATAATCAACACTGGTCACCCCTTTAAATTTGTCGTGCCGGGCGGAGTGGCGGGTGTTAGGTTTTTTCGTTACGGAATTTCTGGATTCGGTCTCCACGCTCAAGGCCCGCGATAGAAGTTATGCAATAGCTTAAAAACTGCACGTGGGAAGCGGAACTACTTGTACTATTACGTATTCTGTGGCGGAACGTGGGTGTCGGCACATAATCAAAAAGCTCATCAGAGTGCTAAGTGTGTTTTTCTTTTCGCATTCGATCGTGAGCGCGTTTCGAGTTTACTAGGAATTTGTATGTGATTTGTACAGCGCCACCTAGTGGTAAACGTGAGAAACCAGTTTACCACTAGGTGGCGCTGTACAAATCACATACAAATTCCTAGTAAACTCGAAACGCGCTCACGATCGAATGCGAAAAGAAAAACTCACACTTAGCACTCTGAACACTCCCATTATACAGACAGTAGAACACCTATCCAACGTCTCTCCGTGAGTACGTGGCCAGATGTGAAGTCGCGTCTTGCAAGATTCAATATCCCACTTTCCCTTCAATTGATTACGAAACTGGACATCGTTTTCAATTTCAACACCTAAAATACGAATGCTGTCTAAGAAACTTGACAACTAGGTTCATTTTTCATTTTGAGACCCGCTCCAAAGATGCCTTAATTTCAGACACAAGCTTATTTCGACTGTGATCTACATGTATATATATATATATAATATATATATATATATATATATATATATATATATATATATATATATATATATATATATATATATATATATATATATATATATATATATATATATATATGATATGTGCGATTCTCAAGGCACTTTTCTCTCCACACTACTTCTCTGTGGAACCAAGCGAAATTACTATGTCGATGGTGGAACCAATTACCGGCACGGGTTTTTTCGGACGGATATGGATTAGGAACCTTCAAGAAAAGAGCCTACTCTTTCTTAAAAGGCCGGCAACGGAACTGCAAGTTTTCTGATGGTGTAGTTGTCCATGGGCGGCGGTGTACACTTACCATCAGGTGAGCCTCCTGTCCGTTTTTCTATATAAAATAAAAATAAATTAATTACGAGTTTCGATAAAACTATACATTAGATACTAATTTATCATAACTAACTTATTATTAAGAACTAGCTGAGCCCGCGACTTCATCCGCGTGAAAAAATTTCGAAAAAAGTGGCCCCTAGTGGCTAAGTTACTCCCTAGCAGAACGGCAGTTGGCCTATTCTTCAAAGGAGGCCGGAAGCTTTAAAAAGTAATCATATCATTGATGTGCAGAAGAAACAGCGTGGGTGATAACAAAGAGCCTTGTAGGACACCAGCATTAATCGTTACCGTCTTAGAGCATACGCCGTCAACAACAACTTTTACGTTGCGATCTTGTAAAAAGCGGACGATCCACGTTTGTAGTTTCGAGGGCAAACCGAAAGATATAATCGTAAGATATTATATCTACTAGCAAAAAGCAGAGCTTTGTAAGGGCTCGCTAAGTTATATTACCTAGTAATATTCTTAGGAAAGTATTTTTATGCGAATTACATCTTTTAATGTATCATGGACTTTATTTATTATATTCGCATCAAAGGCTTCGTATCTAGAGAGGTGCAGAAAAATAAAACCAAAATAAAATGTTTTTAAGATAATTTTTTTAGTACTTATGTATCAGAAAAATTCTTTAAAATTTTCTTGATTTAATAAAAACACGATTTTTAAAATTATTAATGTTATCTACACAGAACAATTATAAAGGTTATCTACATATTTTACACCATATTTTCTGGTCTACTTATAATATAGTAAGTACTACCTATAATACGTAGCAACTCAAGGCAAACAAAGCAAACGCTCTTGAAGTCTAATATTGATAGAAATAAATTTTTATTTATGGTTACTGTCTTGTAAAAGAGTTTTCTAGGAAAAATGAGTTTTAAAAATAAAAGTTGATCTTGTAAAGAAAATTTAATTTAATTACCCTTCAAAATTTTTAAAATTAATATTGGATTTACCGCAGGCACGAAGAATTGACGGTAAAAACTCAGCGAATAAATTTTTCGAATTTTTCCCGCAGAGAAACTCTCGGGGTTCGATTCCCGAGTCAGAGAAATCAAAAATGTGTTTATTCAATTTGCTGATAAAAAAAAATGTTGCCCGGGATTGGAAAAGTACCCAGTTGGTGATAGACTGGTCACCTATCACTTTCTGTGATCTGTAAATGGTTGACCTTGCAAGACATCCCTGAAACTTCCCGCTAAATTAACGTATTTTAAGCTCAAAATAGTAAAAACTATAAGCATAGGTTTTTTCAGTATAAACATCTATTTTGATAAAAATTGCAGTATATTGATTTTTGAAAAGCTGTATATTTTGGAAACGATGATCGATTTTGATCTTTCAAATGGCATTCAACTCAATTTAAATATTGCTTTAGCTAAAAAATCGGTAGGTTCAAAAATTTCGAAGCAATGTCAAAAAATACTTTTTTCAAAAATTTTCGTCATTGATATATCCCAAACAAATTGACCGTTTTTATCCAATTAACGGTACGTGGCGCAGTTTATAAAGGAGAAAAGATGATAAGATTTTGAATTCAATTGGTATATTTTCCTGAAAGTTATTTTAAAAATATTAAGTAACTTTGCTAAAGAAAACGTAATTTTAATATTTGAAAAGCTGTAACTTTTGAAAATAAGATTCGGTTTTGATTTTTAGAAGGGCATACGACGTAACTTTTTTAGTATTAAAATATCGTAGAATACCAAAAAATGATTGGTTGAAATATTTCGAAGTTATGTCGAAAAAACACTTTTTTCAAAATTTTCGTCAACGATTACTTCCAAACGAATAAACTGATTTTGAGGCGATTTATGCATTAGACGTAATTTTTTAAGGAATAGAGCTGATTAGTTTTTATACTCAATCGGTATATTAATCAGGAAGTTATTTAAAAAAAATCAGTTTCGCCACAATTTTTTTTTGGGTTTTTTCAAAATTTCTCAAAATCTCTTGGGCCCATTTGGTTCAAATTTTCAGGAAGTGTAAGTTGAGCGGAATCCAACCGAATGCCATCAACCGTGTTTCGATCGGTCCAGGCGTTCAAAACTTATGAGTTGTTGACACACAGGCACACACACACACACACAAACACACATACACATACGCACGTACGCACGCAGGCACGCACGCACGCACGCACGCACGCACGCACGCGCTCACGCACGCACGCACGTACGCACGCATGCACGCACGCACGCACGCGCACACACACACACACACACACACACACACACACACACACACACACATACTGACGTCATCGCGAAAATAGTCGAAAATGGTTCCTAAGACCACAAAACGTGGACATATGGTGAAAACTCCATTTTTGAAAATCGGAGCAAAATCTATCAAAATCACTACATAAGTAGTGGGAAGTTAAAAAGTATGTGTTTTAATAGTTTAATATTGTATTAAAATGGAGTGAATGAAAATTAATTAAATGAAATAAAACTACCACGCCAAAGTTGAAGTTTAAAATTACTAAATTGAACCTAAAAATGCGATACTTTTTCAGTAAAATGTACCACTAAAGGGTACAGATCGTCGCCTAGTGTAGCTTTGTAGCATTTTAACTTGTTGGTTTTATAATAGATGGCGTTAGCAGTAATAAAATTCTAATATAAAATGTATCTTCTATTTTATTTTTTTTGATTATGAATAGCATTTTAATAGTAGATAACATATCTAGACATGAATTTAAACCACCACGTCAAAGCTCATACCTAAAAGTGCGATACTTTTTTTAGTAAAATGTACCACAAAAGTGCATAGTAAGTCCCCTAGTGTAGGGCTCGCTTCGCTCGTCCTAATAATATAATTTTGATAAAAGCACCCTATGCCAAACTCTGTCAAATGCGAGGTCTTATGCCACATGCATAAGTTTACCGGCTACCTTACTCTCCAAACTGGAACACGACAGTGGCAAGCACCGACGCTATTGCGGCAGGAATAGGTAAGGCGGTGGTACCAGTCCCGGACGAGACAATGTAGAACTCTACCACCTAGTAGCCACGATGTTAGTGACTCGTATAGCCAATCGGTCGCCTTTTACGACCTGTTTGGCAGAACAGCAGTTGGCCTATTCTTCAAAGGAGCCCGGGACCAACACGGGGGAAGGTAGATCAGAAGATCACCAGCAGAGCGGCCTGTATTATTTGTTGCTTTTTGAGGAACTAGGTGAATTAGGGTGAACTTCCACACCGCGGAACAATTATCCTGGATGTAAGACAGTCGGGAAAGATACGTTATCGTCGGTGTAAGCTCAGGAGCGCATGTTATAAGCAATATATCGGGCATACTGTTTAGTCCGTTTTGTTTATAAATGTCGAAGACGAGCAAAGCTCATCTAACAGCTATTTGTGGAAATATGTCAGGCATTGAAATTACACAGGTTGGAATGGTTGACAGAAGTTTTTCTCCATTATAAACAAATGAATTGTGCGCGAAGAGGAAGCCTAGTAAAATTCGCGTTTTATTTGGCGCTATGGGCCAGTAATTCATCTGGTATGCGCCAAGATTGGATTGAGAACAGACAAAAATTACCTTGAGTAGCCTTCAAACACACGACTTCTAGACGGAAGACGCACTAGTCTTTAGCCAATTCTTACAATATAACTTGACTTAGCTCTTGATATTTCAGGCTTGAAATATCTGGAAGCAACATTAAAATTTGTTTAAGTAAGTTTATTTCAGTTATTTTTATAAGGTTAATCAGAAATTTTATTGTTTGTATTTATATATTTCATAAACATAATAATTTTTTTAGTTGCCTCAAATAATGCACCAAAAGTGGTTTTATTATTAGTATCATCTTTTTTGTAGGATGTTTAAATCATCATATTTGGCCTTAATTGGCATGCAATAATTAAATAATATCGTAGATATATTATATATATTGTGAACTACTTAATTAATTATTTGAATCATGTACATAAACTGAAGACATGAATGTAATTTTATCTAAACTCAAAATTTTATTTAATGAAATTAATGTTTACTATATTATAATTACATTTTTGGCACCTAAAGAACCATTTATAAAATCAACTAACTTCAATGCCTAGCTATCGTCTGTGGTCGAAATTCGATCATAGACTAAACAACAAAACCTCTTTTAAGTTTGATAACTGATTTTAGCTGTAAGTAAAGAAAATACTAAAATATATACGTGTGTGCATAGACGTATACGCACATGTATATATATCATCATGTATGTCACATGAATGTAGAGTAGGTAATATTTTATTTATATTAATTTAATGTGTTATATTCAGCGAAGTCAGAGAGGTATATTGAGTTCGCTGATTATTATACAAATTAGGTTTTGCAGTTCTCCGCTATGTAAATTTTAACTGCGCCTAAATACTCCATCGTTCGCGAAATTTTCTTAAATATGGGTCCAAAGTTTTTCCTTCACGTATTAATATCTAGATAATAAAATATTATATAATACAAACGATTAACCCTTTATAAAAATAAAATGTTAATTAAAATAACGTTATCTTTACATTTCAATGTATTATAATTACACTTCCTAAAATATCTCCATATAATTAAACAAAAAGGTCATTTTGATTAAAAAATAAAACAATTTTTTTATGCATTATAAACATCGAAATCTAAATTTATACATGTTTATATACATTATAGACGGATTTATCATTAAAATATTCACAAATTCACCAATACTACTATAGCTTTGTTTACTGGGCGCTTACTTAATTTATTTTAAATCTTTTAATGGGTGATTCACGAACTACCTTAGGTATTTATTTTAAATTTTAATCAACATTTTAACACATTAGGATTTTTCCTGAATGTAGGAGTATAGTAGTGGTAATAGGTTCCTATTTATTAATGTGCAAAATGATGTATATACCTATTGGCTCAAGAAACCCCATTGGGTGATTTAACAAACCCGCTGGTGGGATTGTAGCGGTTCAAGCAATCTGCAAACGCTACAGAAATAATAATAAAATTTAATGAAAAATCCTCAATTGTATTGTATTTAATATTTATTTTTAATGTTATTTTTTCTCATAATATATCATCGTCAACTATCACGTCCTTAAATATTGAAGGTAATTCACCAGTCAGTCTGTATATATATGTATATATATATATATATATATATATATATATATATATATATATATATATATATATATATATATATATAATGCAGCTCTAATTTCACAAAGTTTCTTAAATTTTCTTCGGTTTTAAATTGATAATGAAGTTTGATTTAAATGACATTTATTGAATACGGAAGAACTAAAATCTGTTTTTTGCAGTACATATTATTAAGGATTTTCAAAAGTAAACCACAATTTGTTTCTATGAAAACACAAACGATAATTCAAGTTCACTAATATCGGTTCCTCAATTACCACCTTTTATTTATCTATATACATATCACAACTTTTATAACAATAAATTGCACAAAAAATTTTAAACCTTATCCGCCATTAAATCTCACGTCACTTTGACCGATGCGCCCTCTACCGACTTCCACAGACAATTTAGATACGCGCGAAGTTGTCGCACTTCGCGCGTACCTATCTAAGTTGTCTGTGGAAGTTTGAAAAGATATGAATTAATAGAATATAATGTCATTACACCTCCCAGAAAGAAAATTCCAAATAATGTATTATATGTACATATAAGTTATTTTTATATTCGTTTTCTTTAATTTCCTCTTCTTCAGCTCCTGTTGTAGCAGGTTGTAATTTTGTTTGTTATGTGGAATAAAGTTGATTCTGTTGTTCTGTTGCCAGTGTCAATCTTATAAATGGAGTTCGATATTTTCTCTGTTATCTTTATAACGGCCTATTTTTAATTCCTTTAATTTTTTTCTATTCAGTCTATTTCCATTTTCTACATATACACTGTCTTCTATCTCTAACTTTTGCATTTTTCTATTTCTATCAAATATTTTCTTGTTGTACTTGTGGGATTTTATTGTATTCTCTAATGCTAATCTTCTATCAGCAATCCACTTGTCTTCCTTTTTTATTGTTTTAATTTCTTTTGATAGAATACTGACATTTGTACCATCCAGTAAATGTTTTGGTGCAAAACCTGTAACAGAGAGTTCGGTTTCGTTATATTTCTGTATACATTCTCTTGCTACTGTTGTCCATGTTCTCTTACTATATTCATCATTTGTTTTACGTCTTATTTTATTTACTATAGTTTGATTTAATCTTTCATTCAAGCCGTTAGAGAATGGTGTATTCACAGCTGTAAACATTAATTTATATATACATGTGTGCTATTGTCTTTACGACTAAAGTCTGTTGTTAAACTTAAGATACTTTATTGTTTAAACTATAGTCGAATTTTCACCACAGGGCGATCGCTAGTCATAAATAAAGGCAATAGACATAACGCCCTCATAAGGAATATCTTAGGTAATTTGTAAATTTAGTGAATGGTATTTAATAATCTTTGTATCGATAGAAAAGTCGAAGTAGTCTGGAATTCAGCTCTAATTTCATTAAGTTTCATAAAGTTTCTTAAATCTTCTTCGGTTTTAAATTGAGGATGCAGTTTGATTTAAATGACATTTATTGAATACGGAAAAAATAGAATCTATATTTTTTTGCGGTAGATATTAGGAAGACGTAATTAAGCTCGTTTGTACTACATATAAATTACTTCCACTTAAATATTACGTCGTTAATAGCCATAATGTTATATTAAAGAAAAATTAAAAACTTGTTTAAGATAAAACGGCAACGTAAAAACAATTAAATATATGCAGATAATAATTAAGAAAATGTCAAGATTAAATATTTAAATAATATAATACTGAAGTTAAAAAATCATAATTAATAATTGATAATCTAGAAATTATTAAATAAAAATGTCATCAAAAACTCCTGGTACGTGTAAAATTATATTTAGATATTATTCAACTGGCAAATTACATATTAATATATGGAAATACTGCAAGGTATGTGTGACAATTTCAAAATAACATTAAGTAATTATATATTGAAGAACACGAGTAGAAACTGTATAGAAAACTTTAACGAAGTTGGTATAGCAATGTTCAAAAATTGATAAAGTGCGTGTCCGGCTTCGTGCGGGCCACGCGCAATGTAGGGTTCTGACGTTGCCCATAACAATAATGCGGACTAAGAAGAGGGATTTTAATGTTTCATACTATGAATATTTAACCCATTTAACGTCAAGGACGGATATATCCACACCACGCCTGTAAAAACTTCACAAAGTATATTTTATAAGTTGGTTAACTATTACTCAAAATTCTTCTAAGTTTTCTAAGCCGTGATAGTTTTCCTTTAAATTTCGTTATATTTATTACTACCGTGAATTTTTTCCCACGCCCAAAATGAACCGTTTTGCTGACACAGGAGTGAGGGGAACACTTGACTTTAACAAAAACTAGCACTTTAAACCTGGTTATGTGTTAGGAAAATCGCTGTTTGTAAATAATTAATTTCGAAATCTATGCGTCGGTGTCCGTACATTTTTGTAAATAAGGTCAAATTTTAAGTAGCTGTTTTTAGGATTCCATTCGCAAATTAAAAAACGGGGTCCCGTTTATATTCATAAATAATAGTCATAAACCCTATGTTAAGGGCGGTCATGATAGTTTTTTGACATGACTTTTGACATATTTGATAGTTTTGAGATTATATTACGATAGTCGCCTCTGTGGTCTAGTGGTCCAGCGTTGGCGTTAACCACATGAGGTCCCGGGTTCGATTCCCGGATCGGGCACATTTCTGAAAAACACAAAGTTGCCCGGGCTTGGAAAGTGTCCGGTTGGCGATAGGGTGGCAAGCCTTATATTCATTCATATCACATTTGTGGGACCAAGTATCTTTGGCTAATCGTGGGTGCACTTGTTGTACCTCTGTACCCCTTCGGGGCTACGGGCGTGAAGATACTTTACGATATACGTCAATCAAATGTCTTTATCAAAAACTTCAATTTTTTGGATAATTCTGATCTGATCCGCCATGTTGTTATTTTACGTTGTGTTGCTCTCCTTGACGAAATTATGTATATTAACATTGAAACGAAGTGAAATTAAATAAAATAAAGAATAGGAAACGGTGACTTTATTATAGCTTATTATTATCTAGCCATATTTACATATTATAGTGTACATTTCTAGAACATATCCTTTGTGCAATTATTGTCTGAAAAGGGGGTTTAAAGGATTTCCTTTACGTATTAATATATAGATTTTAAAATGACTTTGAACAAAAATTGTTCAATGTTAGCTTTGATAGATTTATAATTATATAATGAGATTGCAAGAATATTATTTACAAAAATACGAGGAGTATTTAAATTAATAAAACATTAAAAGGTCATTGTGCATTTTATTGGGGCATCAGACCTACGTATTGGATTAATATTCCTACTAGTCAATGCCACTTTTGTAAAAAAAAGTAATAATTAAAAAAACAATGTTTATTAAAGATAGCAGCGCATATCACGCATGTCGTAGAGTGTTATCCATAGCTGCACCATGCAGCCGGCTGTATTATTAAAGTTTTTTGTGAATCTCTCGGGAACAACTTATTTTCCCAGGTTTTTTCAGTTTTCTGATAAAAACGACTTTGCCCGGGATTGGAAAGGACCCGCTTGGTGAAAGGATTCCTATCACATTATGTACCCGGTACCCGGTACCTATATCTTTTCACATTCGCACTGTATATCTGTTTTGTTAACTTTTCATTCTTTTTACATGTCCGAAGTGTCTAGTGGTCCAGCGTTGAGTTGACCACATGAGGTTCTGGGTTCGATTCCCGAGTCAGGCACATAAAAAAGTGTTTTTCAGTTTTCTGAGAAACACAAAGTTGCCCGGGATTGGAAAGTGCCCAGTTGGCGATAGGCTTGCCACCTATCACATTTGTGGGACCAAGTATCTTCGGCTAATCGTGGGTGCACTTGTCGTACCTCTGCCTACACCTTCGGGGATACGGGCGTGAAGATACTTATTTTTAATTTACCAATTGCGAACAAAATCTAATCGCTCTATTCCTTGAAAAATTGTTTTATAAAATTAAAATTATAAATATATGCTTGTAAATTGTATCAGATCTGATCTGGAGTTATCAATGACGAAAAATTATAAAAAAGTATTTTTTCGACACTATTTCCGAAATTTTTTAACAAATAATTTTTTGATCTCTTACAATTTCTTGGTACTTTTAAAACAACGTATAACGCCGTTTCAAAAATTTAAATCGAATGAAATTTTCAACTAGTTACAGCTTTTCAGATATTAAAATTACGTTGTGTACTACAAACTTGCTTCATATTTTTAAAATAATACTCAGGCTAATTTAACGATTTGCTTAAAAAAACTTGAGAGGTATCAAGGGACACCCGGATGGAACGAAATTCCTTTCGGTACAAAAAACCTGTATACACTCAACAAAAATAATCGTCGCGACACCACACTGTTCAATGCGAAATAGAAATGAAAATATCTGGCTTGCTTTCTATAAGAATTAGAGAGAGAGAGAGAGAGAGAGAGAGAGAGAAACATGCGCACGCCGCACAGCTTATAATACCTTACTATAGCAAAAAGTGTCGTGACAACTTTTCGTAAGAATTTTTTCCGTCTAGCCTCCCAGTGATATGTCAGTGATCGATTAGAAAACATACGATATTTTGCTTTACTTAAATGCACTTACATACGAGTCAAAATTGAATGAGATATAGCGGCTCTGTTTTTTTATATTGTAGCAGCTCAAAAACAATCACAAACGCTACAAGAAAAAATAATAAAAAATGGACAAAAATCAATAACAATGGAAAAAATGAAATTCAAAATAAAATCCTGAATCGCCATATTACAATTATTTATCTTGTAGCACTATATACAAGTTTCAACGCTTCTCAAATGGACTTCGGTCCCCAGGCAGTACACCTTGCCTGGCTGGGAAGATCTTCCTTTTCCCCTTACTTGTCCTTGTGTGACGTCATCGACCTCCTCAGTAATGACGTCATACTGACAAGAAGCTGGCACGCTGGTTCCATCACTATAACCCTTCAGAGGTACCGACCAGCGGCGCCACAATATTCCATCCGTATTCATTATTCATTAAAGATTTTTACATATTCAGCGTTGAAATGCATTTTATTTTATGATTATGATTATTTATGCAAATCATGTGCTCCAGAGCTGGCGCCGGTACTAACACGCCTATTCCGGCTCTCCTACTCACTCGGCGTAGTACCAATTTCATGGAAGACAGCTTTAGTGCATCCCATCCCTAAAAAAGGAGATCGCTCTAATCCGTCTAACTATCGGCCGATAGCCATAACCTCTTTGTTCTCCAAAATTATAGAGACAATCATCAACTCGCAGCTCCTCAAGTATTTAGAAGAGCACCAGCTGATTAGCGACCGCCAGTACGGTTTCCGTCGCGGCCGCTCAGCTGGTGATCTTCTTGTATACTTAACACATCGGTGGGCGGAAGCAGTTGAGTCTAAGGGGGAGGCATTGGCAGTTAGTTTGGACATAGCGAAGGCCTTTGATAGGGTATGGCACAAAGCGCTTCTGGCGAAGCTGCCTTCCTATGGGCTTCCCGAGAAATTATGCAAGTGTATCACCAGTTTTTTGGCTGATCGGAGCATCAAGGTCGTAGTTGACGGTGCATGCTCTGACCTTAAATCTATCAATGCTGGTGTTCCACAAGGCTGCGTGCTATCACCGACACTGTTCCTTCTGCATATCAATGACATGATGCGAATTCGCAACATACATTGCTATGCAGATGACAGTACTGGTGATGCTACATACTCCGGCCGAAGCGGTATTTCTCGGGAACACGTCGAAGAGAGCCGAAACAAGCTTGTGTCCGAAGTTGAGAATCGACTAACCGATGTCTCGGAATGGGGTCGTCAAAACCTGGTCACTTTTAACCACAAAAAGACACAGCTTTGCGTGTTTTCCGCTAAAAAGACACCCTTTGTCGTGTCACCTCGATTTGGGGATACTCTCTTGACAGCCTCAGCTAGTATCGGGATTCTGGGAGTCGACATATCGAATTACGTTCAGTTTCGCGGTCATGTGGAAGGTAAGGCTAAACTAGCCTCCAAAAAGCTCGGTGTGCTCAGCAGAGCGAGGCAGTACTTCTTGCCTGCCCATCGCCTTCAACTTTATAAGGCTCAAATTCGGCCCCACATGGAGTACTGTTCTCATCTCTGGGCCGGAGCTCCTCAGTACCAGCTCCTTCCTCTTGATCGCATTCAGCGTAGAGCGGTTCGAATCGTTGACGACCTGGCTATTTCGAAACGGCTCGACTCTTTGGCATTGCGCAGAGATGTTGGCTCACTCTGTGTCTTCTATCGTATCTTTCATGGAGAGTGTTCCGACGAGTTATTTGGACTAATTCCTGCCGCCGAATTCCATCATCGGACATCGCGTCAAAATTTGAAATTCCATCCTCACCATCTCGATGTCTGGAAATCCACAACTGTGCGTTTCTCTCGACACTTTTTGCCTCGCACTACTTTGTTGTGGAACCAATTACCGGCAGGGGTGTTTCCAAACGGTTACGACTTGGGGGCCTTCAAGAAAAGAGCTTACTCATTCTTAAAAGGCCGGCAACGCATCTGCAAGACCTCTGGTATTGTGGATGTCCATGGGCGGCGGTGATCACTTACCATCAGGCGCACCTCCTACTCGTTTGCCCCCTCTTCTATAAAAAATAAATAAATAAATAAATGTGACAAGTCCTTACTCCTTGTTTTTTTTGTCACAGTTCAAGAGCCAACGGCTCAGAGAAAAGGAATGTAAAAATGACATTGATAACTAATTCACTGTCTTATTTTTGCGTCGTTGTTAAGGATTAACAATATACAAGTTATATTCTATATTTTACGTTTTTATTCCGACTGTAGGTAGTTAACACCGAGGATTTGAAATGTTATAATTTCGATATGTTTGCTGTTTCGTGATTGGTTCGCCGCGTTTCATGCTGTTTCATGATTAGTTCGTCAACTAGTGCTCACCAATTACGACTATGCAAACATATCAATATTATAATGTTATAAATCCTTGGTTAACACCCTTTCAACAACCCAAGTATTTAACAATATTCAGTCTTATCAATCTCATAAGTTCGTATCATCGTTGATGATGTTAGAATGTCCTGTTGTTTGATTTTTTTATTACCATTATTTCTGTGATTCTGTGTTTCACGGTTTTAAATCACGTTGTTTACTTAATTGCTTAATTATTTTTGCCACAGAATACATGAATATTAATAGACACGTTGTTTGGCAACGAAAGTGTAGCCAAGTATATGAGCAAACGCTCATATCACTGTTTAATAAAAGTATTGAAAATCGTTGGCGCTTATCTTTTGTCCCATATTTTGACTTGTTTTAATTTTATATTATTATACATATTAACGCGTTTGGTTTGTGTAACTCCATTTAAGTTACACAAACCTTTTTTTTTTTAAGTTAAAAAAAAACATTATAGGTAGCTTTTTGCAAATTCAAAAAGCGCAAAAAAGAGGTTCACGTAGGTAATTATTTTATTTACCACCTACCGAATCGGAACGCGGCTACATACTGAGATCCGGTGGAAGAAAGTCAGCGGGCTTGTCTTATATTTTTTCATGATTATTTACAAGATTACAAAAAAATTACAAAAATATATAAGGGATTGATATGAGGATCAATCTCAGGCTAATCCCAGACTTTTTTGTCTTCCAAATAATCTGAGGTTTTATAATACCTTTGATGTTTCTTACTAAATCACGCAAAAACTACTTGACGGATTTGGATGAAATTTGACGCACAGGTAGATGGTGACCTGAAATAGTATATAGGCTATTTTTATCCCGGAAAATTGAGTTGTTCCCGCGGGATTCTTAAAAAAACATGCAGCAGGCTGTACGCTGCAGCTAGTGTGTCATATTTCTAGATTATTAGGTGGTACAAATTTCAGTGCTTTTAAATCTAAATATGAGGTATTATACATTCCTAAAGGACATGTTGTGGAGGTTACATAAACTGTATAAATAGAATAGTATGTCAAAGCATCTAAAAAGATGCTGATTTATGAAATTTATTGTCGTACGATGGACCGAAATATTGTTTAATTATTCTAATGTTGAATAGTTCGCATGTTATATTACAATAATTAAGAGATTAATTATTGTAATATAATGTGCGAGCTATTTATATTCTTTTAAACATAACTGGTACAAGTCCGAGATTACTGACTAAATTTGTATTAAGGTTAATTTTGACAATCGTAATAATAATTGTCATAATAATAATAATAATAAGATCACACTATCAAGACGAACAACTACACGAAATACATTCTAATGGATGGCACGGTTGATGTTTGTCGCATATGCCACTGTCTTGGCGAAACGCTTGGACATGTTATCTGCGGTGGTTCTATGCTCGCTAAAACCGAGTATTTGCACAGACATAACCAGGCAGCCAAAATTATCCACCAGGAGCTTGCTCTGAAATACGGACTACTTGAAAGCAGGGTGCCATATTACAAGTATATTTCGGAGCCAGTCCTTGAAAATGACCGTGCACGTTTATACTGGGACCGGCCTATCACCACAGATAGGACCATTAACTACGATATTTTTCTTATTGTAATAAAAAGAATTATTTTATTTTTTTGGCAATGCCATTGACCTACCTCTTTCGGATCGGACAGGGTTTTCTTTACAACCTGTATAATTCAGTGTCGTTTGATTGTAATTATTGAAATACTAAACAATAATGTCGTAGTATTAATGTACCTAGGTACCAACAACAATATTTAATTGAATAGTAGTGAAATTCGTCAATCTATATTATTTATATTAATATTATAAACGCGAAAGTTTGGATGTTTGTTACTCAATTATGCAAAAACTACAGAATTTGAATAAAATTTGATACGCAGGTAAATGACGACCTAAAATAGTACATAGGCTATTTTTTATCTCGAAAAAATTAGGCGATTCCGTTGGACTCATCAAAAACTTTTTTAATGTAGTGGGCTGCTCACTGCAGGTAGTTTCATATTAAATTACTTTTTAAATTAAGCTTGCGTTATAAGGCATGAACTTTCGTATTTTAAAAATATGATTTAGCTTTAATGTACATCCTGGAAATAAATTTGTACAAAAGACAAACTTAACGCCAAGTGGCATTCTCCACCAGTTCGCCTTTAGGCCAACAGAAATTAAGTATGCAGTGCTTCCGAAAATATATGTAAGGACATATATAGCTTTAAGCTAATAGCCTTGTTTTTCACTAAGAATAAGTCGGATATATTGTAGTTTCTAATGATTAATTATGATGTGGATATAATAAAAATCTATAATATTTAGTTTGAAAGATAAGGATTAATAATATATTTAAGATATAATTACGGCAAAAATAGAATTTAAGTCACGTGACAGTAAACGCAAATTTGAAAGTGTTATTTTTAGTTGAAACTAGTTTACCACACACTTGTACTTTATTTCACTATCATTACCAGTACTGGTCAGTAAAGAATATTACGTCCTGAAGATGCTTTAAAAAGCGAAACCGGTCTATAAATTTAAATAATTTAGCATAATAATAATAATAGTGAAATAAAGTACAAGTGTATGGTAAACTAGTTTCAACCAATTCTTTTTTTTTTATAGAAGAGGGGGCAAACGAGCAGGAGGTGCATCTGATGGTAAGTGATCACCGCCGCCCATGGACATCCACAATACCAAAGGTCTTGCAGTTGCCGGCCTTTTAAGAATGAGTAAGCTTACTTACTTTTAAGAATGAGTAAGCGCACTTACTACGCCGTCACGGTACTACGCCGAGTGAGTAGGAGAGCCGGAATAGGCATGTTAGTACCGGCGCCAGCTCTGGGGCATATGATTCACCAAGTGCCGGCGATTAAAAGTGTAAAATCTACTGAAAGTGTTACGTCACACTGTGAAAAAACGCCATATTGTTATAGGTACCTCAGAGTATGTAAGGTATTTAACACACATAGATTGCATTCGCGGTAAATTAAAATAAAAATTTTAAAACGTGGTTTTTTATTATAAATGTACGACAGACATTGAATAAATAAATACTTTTTTGGTTAATATATCTAACGAGGAAAATTAATTAAAGTTTTTCAAATTTACCTGTTCCAAAATATACTACACAACTACACTATACAATATACATATTATAATAATAAAATTTATAATACACACGCCATTACTCAAACTTATATAAATACATACAGACTCAAAAATACATAAATTAATATATTAAATATAGCTGACTTCGTGAACTTCGTTCCGCCTTTTTGATTGATGAAACGATGAAATTTAATTGACGTGCCAGCAAGATAAGATACATTTTTATTAATAAATTTCTTTATTGATTGATGAGATATAGATAAAATCAACGGATCAGTTTATTTTTTTAAATTATCTTTATAATGACATTTTATATTTATCGATATAGTTTGTTCTATTTTATTAGACACTTTATTGTAGCTTACATTGTATGTAGCATCAAAGAGTATATAATCACTACGTTTTATGTAGCATAGTGAAATTTCTTCCAGCTAACCCACACAAAGAAGATAGTAAATTGATATTAACAATTGTCTGCTCTTTATCAAATTTATGTTAGTAGAAAATTAGGTGAAAAATGAAACTGAAATAAAAATAAATATTACACACAATACATTCATGTAACATACATTATATTATACACATCATATTATACATGGTATACTAAACTATTTTCTTTACGGCTAAAATCAGTTGCCAAACTTAAAAGTGATTTTATTGTTTAATCTATAGTTGAATTTCAGCCACAGATGATCGCTAGTTAAAATAAATGTAGACGATAAGACGATTTTACTTTTTTTAGAAAATAGTCTCTATAGAGAAGTCTCATAGCCGTTCTTGTCTCATCGTAGTCATTACATATTTATTTAAACACGAGATTAGGTTCCTCGTAGATAACATTTTCTAATGTTTACTTACACATGTTAGGGGCCATCATTGATACAGCTGATATGGCGGTAGCTACGCCTCTATCTGGGACCATGGTCTTACACCATTAAGTAAGATTTAAGATGATGAAATATTGAAGAGATTTAAATATTATGTGTCCGACTGTACCCTTGCGCGAAGCAACTTCAGAGCGGATTAGAAGTTTAGCGTCATTTATATCAGCGCCTTCCTTTTTCCTGCCGCAATAGCATCAGAGTTTATCACAGTCATTTTATAGCATAAAGACTAAGATAGCTGTACAGTGTACAGTTTTAGTAGTTTATGAGTGTACAGTTTATATATGTATAAGTTGGTAGAGTTCCGCAACGTCTTGCCCAGGTTTTTGGTGTCACCGCCTTACCTTAATTCCTGAATAGACCAGCGCGTCGGCCGTTTTGGCTACTAGATGGTAGAGTTCTTCATTGTCTCGCCCGGGTCTGGTATCATTGCCTTAACTATTCCTGCCCTAATAACGTCAGCGCTTGTCAATATTATCATCTTCGGGTTTGTAGAATAAGATAAACGATAAATTTATGCAAGTGGCATTATCACCTCGTCATACGGATACCTACGTACCATTAACATCTTATCAATCTCTCCTTCGCATTTACTTCCTATTTAAATTTTACCATATCTTTTCAAGGTATTAGAATACATAGCTCTTTTTTTTTTTATAGAAGAGGGGGCAAACGGACAGGAGACTCACCTGATGGTAAGTGATTACCGCCGCCCATAGACAACCACACTACCAGAGGTCTTGTAATTGCGTTGCCGGCCTTTTAAGAATGAGTAAGCTCTTTTCTTGAAGGTCCCTAAGTCGTATCCATTTGGAAAAATTTCTGCCGATAGCTGGTTCCGCAAAGGAGTGGTGCGGGGCAAAAAATGCCTCGAGAATCGCACGGTTGTGGATTTCCAGACATCGAGATGGTAAGGATGGAACTTCGAATTTTGTCGCGATGTCCGATGGTGAAATTCGGCAGCAGGAATTAATCCAAACAGTTCCTCGGAACATTCCCCATGGTAGAGCCGATAAAAGATGCAGAGTGATGCCACATCTCTACGTAACGCCAAAGAATCAAGCCGATTTGAAAGAGTCTCGTCCTCGACAATTCGAGCCGCCCTACGTTGAATTCGACCAAAAGGAAGGAGCTGGTACTGAGGAGCTCCCGCCCATAAATGAGAGCAGTACTCCATATGAGGCCGGATTTGCGCCTTATAAAGTAATAAGCGATGGGCCGGTGTGAAGTACTGCCTGGCCCTACTGAGAACTCCCAGCTTTTTAGAGGCTAATTTAGCCCTGCCTTCCAAGTGACCGCGAAACTAAACTTCACTCGTAATGTCGACTCCAAGTATTCCAATACTGGCTGTGGCTTTCAGGGAAGTATTTTCAAAACGAGGTGATACGACAAAGGGTGATTTTTTAGCGGTAAACGCGCAAACTTGTGTCTTAATGGGGTTGAATTGGACCAAATTTAATCGACCCCACTCCGAAGCAACAGAAAGTTGTGCTTCAATTTCTGACACTAGTTTGTTCCGGCACTCGTTGACGTGTTCCAGAGAAATTCCGCTGCGGCCAGAGTACAAAGCATCGCCCGTACTGTCATCCGCATAACAATGAATGCTGCTCGATCGCAACATGTCATTAATGTGCAGAAGAAACAGCGTAGGCGATAGCACACAACCTTGAGGAACACCAGCATTGACGAGTTTAAGGTCAGAGCATGCGCCATCAACAACGACCCTTATACTCCGATCCGTCAGAAAACTGGTGATCCATTTGCACAATTTCTCAGGAAGCCCATAGGATGGAAGCTTGAAAAGAAGTGCCCTGTGCCATACCCGATCAAAGGACTTCGCTATGTCCAAACTAACTGCCAATGCCTCTCGTTTATTCTCGACTGCCTCCGCCCATCTATGTGTTAAGTAAACCAGAAGATCACCAGCTGAGCGTCCGCGACGGAAACCGTACTGGCGGTCACTAATCCATTATTTTGGAGAATAAGGAGGTTATCGCTATAGGCCGATAGTTGGACGGGACCGATCGATCGCCTTTTTTAGGGATTGGGTGCACTAAAGCGGTCTTCCAAGTTATGGGCACGACACCTTTTGAGTAGGAGAGTCGGAACAAATGCGTTAAAACCGGTGCCAACTCTGGAGCACACATCTTTAGCACGATTGGAGAGATGCCATCAGGCCCACTCGAATTATGGACGTCCAAGGAAAAGAGTTCCTTACGCACTGTAGTTTGCAAGAACTTTACCTCCGGCATGGAAGTATCACACCGCGGGATAGTAGGTGGTGTATTTCCTTGGTCGTCCATAGTCGAGTTGGCTGCAAAAAATGAGCCTAAGAGATCAGCTTTCTCTTTTGCAGAATGGGCTAGAGAGCCATCATCTTTGTGCAAAGGTGGAAAAGAGGGCATACAGAAATTACCTTGAACAGCTTTGGCTAGAGACCAGAACGCACGAGTTCCCGAAGGAAGGCGAACTAGCTTCCCGCCAATTCTGCCAATGTGCTCGGATTTTGCTTTAGCGATGGTTCTTTTAAAAGACCTAGAGGCATAATTGTACTCCTTTCTGAGTGTGTTGGTATTTACATCCTGAGATGCCGATGCCGCAGCCCAGGCATCACTCTCAGCTTGATGACTTTCTTAGAACAAATTGTCTTCTTTAAAATTACTAATCAGATTTTCGACCCGGGACATAGTTCCGTTACTGCTAATTATTTCATTATAATCCTCTAGCTTACTATTCTCGTTCTTCTAGATTTTAACAGTGCCTTTAATTCAGTAAACCTTGATGTGCTGTTTTAATATTTCTACATCTGCTCTCGACTGGTTTAGATTTTATCTTCAAGGCCGATCCCAAAGTGTAATTTCTGGTGAACTTAATTCTGACATGACTGACTTACATACTGATGTTTCGCAAGGAGGAGTCCTTTCTAAGCTGACGATCTTCAGGTTTATCGTCGCTTTAGTATCGGTAATATAGCGAAAGTTATCAGGGAAAGGAACGATGATTTGGATGAAACATATATGAGCCAAGAGTGCCAAATTCTTTAGTCTGGCGGTATACCCAATTAAATCTCAGGTTCTAATTCTTGGCAGTGAACCCGGATGTAACGTTGCGGAACTCTAGCATCTAGTATTCGTGATGGTAGTGACACGTATAGCCAATCAGTCGCCTTTTATTACCTGCTTCGAAGAACGGTAGTTATTCAATTCTTCAAAAAAGCTCGGACCAACACGAGGGAAAACATTTGAACAACATTTGCAAAACATTTGAAGGTTAAATCTACTAAAGTATTGCTTGATAATTATTCTTCTGCTAGGTGGTAGAGTTTCGCAACGTCTCGCTCGGGTATTTGGTACTACCGTCTGACCTATTTCTGTCACAATAGCATCAATCGTGTTCCGGTTTTGAGGGTAACGTAGCCGGTAGATTTATGCATGCATTTCGTTACGCGGATACTAAAGCACCATTAACATTTTTAGTGTTTATAAGCGATGGTTTTTCTTTCCATCAGAAAAGCCTTCTTGTTTAGAAAGCTTTTAAATTTGTAAATCACCGTATAAAATTTTAAAATTGTACCCCTTGTTGATGAAAAGGATCAACTCCCTTACAGCTAGATATCTCGTAACCACTAACATCTCACTACTCACTAGGTGTCTCTAGCCAGACAGACAGACGGACGGACGGACGGACGGACGGACAGACTGACGGACAGACAGACAGACAGACAGACAGACAGACGGACGGACGGACGGACGGACGGACGGATGGATGGACGGACGGACGGACGGACGGACGGACGGACAGACGGACGGACGGACGGACGGACGGACGGACAGACAGACAAACAGACAAACTGACAAACTGACAAACAGACAAAAATTCTAAAATCTATACTTTTGGCTTCGATATCGATTATAGATCAGGCCCCAAGTATTCTTTTAAAACAATATTAAATGTACAGTTTTGACTTTCCTACGATTTTATTAACCGACTTCAAAAAAAGGAGGAGGTTCTCAATTCGGCCGGTATATATTTTTTTATGTATGTACAACGATTACGCCGAGGTGTCTGAACCGATTACGTGATTCTTTTTTTATTTGAAGCGGAATAATTTCGAATTGGTCCCATAAAAATTTGATTCATGTAAGCCCAGTAGTTTTTATTTTATGAGCATTTTTTTTATTTATTTTACCTATGCCGATGTCTGAAATTAAATCTTGCAAGTAAATTTGATCCATTTCCCGGTTACCGATTGAGCTGAAATTTTGCATACGTATGTAAATTGGATGACAATGAAAACTATTATGAGATAGACCTGATCTGATGATGGATTCGGAAGGTGACCACAGGAACTCAGTAATTAAATGGTAAAAAATCGTTTAATGACAAGACTCTATCGAGTTTGGGCTCAATTGATTCGTGATGACGAGCACTTTGGTACTTGGTGGTAACTAGGATCCTCCAGGGTCTGATGATGAAGCCAGAAGGTGGCCATAGGAGCTCAGTAATTAAATGACAGAACTCTATCGAGTTTGAGCTCGTTTGATTGGTGTTGACGAGCACTATGATGCTTGGTGGTAACTAGGATTCTGCGGGGTCCGATGATAAAACCAGATGGTGTCCATAGGAGGTCAGTACTTAAATGACACAACTCTATCGAGTTTCGGTTCGTTCAATTCGTGTTGACGAGTGTTTTGGTGCTTGATGGTAACTAGGATCCTGCAGGGTCCGATAATGAAGCCAGAAGGTGGCCATAGGAACTCAGTAATTAAATGACAGAACTCTATCGAGTTTGGGCTCGTTTGATCGGTGTTGACGAGCACTTTAGTGCTTGTTGGTAACTAGGATCCTCTAGGTTCTGATGATGAAGCCAGAAGGTGGCCATAGGAGCTCAGTAATTAAATGACAGAACTCTATCGAGTTTGGGCTCGTTTGATTGGTGTTGACGAGCACTTTGATGCTTGGTGGTAACTAGGATTCTGCAGGGTCCGATGATAAAACCAGATGGTGTCCATAGGAGCTCAGTACTTAAATGACACAACTCTATCGAGTTTCGGCTCGTTTAATTCGTGTTGACGAGTATTTTGGCGCTTGATGGTCCGGATGGTCCTGGTCCGGTGATGCCTGCGTGTATGTGACATTCTAACTTAGGGTGTAACGCCGTGTTAGTTCGGGCCTCCTTTGAAGAATAGACCATAATATGCCATTCTGGCAGGTCGTTCATAGGGGGCGAACAATTGGCTATGCGAGTCAATGCCATTTTGGTACTAGGTGGTAGAGGTATGCATTGTTTTACCCGGGTCTGATACCACCGCCTTACGTATTCTTGCCGCTAAGGCATCAATCAGTACTTTTCATTGCTATGTGCGCAGCAGGGTAGCCCATAAACTTATGCAGGCGGCGTAAACATTTCACCACACTAGCAACGTATCATATCTTTGGTACAGACCATGGTTGCCTCTTTCTATTAATAGAGCCGTCTGATTTTTATCATCTTATGATAAAAAGATCCTTAGATTCGTAACCATACAAATTAAAATCCTTTATTAAAGCCAATCTTATCCAATACCCGGGTCTGGTACCACTGCCTTATCTATTCCTGCCGCAATAGCGCCTGTGCTTGTTGCTGTCGTGTTCCAGTTTGGAGGGTAAGGTAGCCGGTAAGCTTATGCATTTTTAGTGTAACAGTGTTAACATCTTTAGTGTCTATAGGCGATGGTTATCTCAGGAGAATAATCTGATTGTGTGCTTTAGTATGAAATAAAATAATAATAAGCTTCGACATATTTCCTATTCTGTCTGTTAAAATCTGGTATGGTTATAGACGTCTCTATTCCGTTACCGAGAAGCTTAGAATGCAGACTTTCTGTATTCCAAACTTCTCGATACCGTTGTTTCACGCTAACCATTTCCTGCAATGCTACCATATTTGTGATCTCTTTCTGTTTTCTAACTAATCGGGACTCAATTAAAAGGAGTTACTGGAGAGTAACTTAGATGTTCAGCTTGTGACATCTGTTCGAAGTGACATCAGTTTGTATTAAATAAAAAATCATTTTCAAATAAAAGTATTTATTTAGATGGTTAAATCGTTTTACGCAGTAAACTCTGAAAAGTTCAGTCTTCAAGTCATCAAAATCGCCAATATTCAACTAGAAATCCACAATCGGTGAGCCAATCTTCAACCCATTAGTAACACGAAGTCTTCAGCTGGAAGGCAACAATCAGCAAGCCAGTTTTCAAGTCATCGGTGTCGAGAAGCCTTCGACTGAAAGCAAGGCTTGCCATGTTGGTCCGGGCTTCTTTAAAGAATAGACGAACTACCATTCTGTTAGGCAATTTGTAAAAGGTAAACACATAGCTGTACGTGTTGCTACCATCGTGACTACTAGGTGGTATTATTTAGCAACGTCTCACCCGGGTATCAATAAATATATTAATAATGGATCGACTAAATAATTTGAGTGCAGAGTATTTTTTAATACATTTCACTGTTGTGGGTAACGGACAAATTCCATACCAAAGTACGAAGGCTATAGAATATGTAAACGTTTGATTGACTGTTGAAACTGTGACTGTTGTTTGAAACACATAGCTGTACGTGTTGCTACCATCGTGACTACTAGGTGGTATTATTTAGCAACCTCTCACCCGGGTATATGGTACCACCGCCTTACTGGTCTAAGATTCCACTATAGAACGACCGTCAACAAGTTGATTAATGGATGAAAAGTATTTTAAATCCAATTAAACTCGTCAATAAATACATTAATAATGGATCGACTAAATAATTTGAGTACACAGTATTTTTTAATACATTTCACTGTTGTGGGTAACGGACAAATTCCATACCAAAGTACGAAGGCTATAGAATATGCAAACGTTTGATTGACTGTTTGTTTCCCGTCACTACTTTTGTAACCTAAATCTCCTAATTCTAAATCGATACTAGTAAAAATTGCACCTCCGCTCAAATAGTTTCAGAAGTCAAAAAAAAAAAGATTCTCGAGTAAAAGGGGTTTAAAGTTGCTCCTGTCTAATTTTTTCCGGCCAACGCCACTAACGTCACTAACGCAATATAGTATCAAATCATTGAAAACAGTCGTAGATCACCATTCGAGATGCCATAATACGATACGAATGGTACAATAAGTGATTTTTACGATTTTTTGAATTGCTACGCTATTTGAGCTGAGGTGCGAAATAATTTAAATCTATACTAGTAACCTGCCTACCAAGAGGGTGTGTGTTGTTTTTGTTGTTGTTGTGTTTTTGTTTGTAACGTGAAAAAACAGTCAAAATAATAATTTTTTAGTCAACCCATTTTTTTATCAACTCATTTGCAATATATTTAAAGACATATTTTATTGGACATAAAATAATTTTCATCTATTAACCAGCCTGTGAGGGTCATTTTTTACGAGTATATTATAAGATAGCAAACAAACAGATGAGTCTCCTGATGGAAAGAGTCAACCATCGCCTATAGACACCAAAGGTGTTAATGGTGCGTTGCTATCTTATGGCGAGGTCTAATGCCACACGCATAAGTTTACCAGCTACCTTACCCTCCAAACCGGAATACGACAGCGACAAGCACTGACGCTATTGCGGCAGGAATAGGTAAGGCGGTGGTACCAGACCCGGGTGAGACAATACAAAACTCTACCACCTAGTAAAACCAAAAATGGGATCCTATATTATACCTATTTTTTTAGTTTTAGTTTAGAGAGTAAGATAGCCGGTAGAGTTATGCGTGTGATATTACCATCTCACCCCATGGATAGCAATGCATCATTAACATTTTTGGTGTCTATTGGCGGTGGTTTCTCTTTACATTAAGAGAGCCATCAGTTTGTTTGCTAACTAATAATATTAAAAAAATATTCTATCCACGATGTTGTACTAAAGGTGTCTTGTATTGATGCCTCTGGAACGTTTCTTCCTTTTGATTTCTCGTCACGTCCGAGTTTGCTAATATACAAGGTGTCTTTTACTTGATACGAAAAAAGGGGTTTTTTATTTTATGCAGAATCAGCAGTAAAATCTATTGGAATTGGTTTTAAACTGTGTTTATGTTTTATTCCAAAAATGAATAAAAAAACTGTTTATGTGGCCTCACTAGTTTATATGTAAAAATTTGTGTATTTAACTAATTATTTTTCTACGGGGGCCCGGAACAATATAAGCTGTGGTCCCAGGAACAATACTTTTTGATTAATAACAAGCTGATTTTTTGTAAACAGCTTCGTTTTAACGAGACGCCTATCTTTACTATCTTCGAGAAATTTCGAATCGGGTAACTAATAAAATAAGGTAGCTTTAGACATTTTAATTTAGTGAAGTAAAAATATTGATTAATAACAATAAATATTTTTTTACATTAATCGCTTGATTAATTTATGAAAAACACGAAAAAAAAATTGTTCTCCACATTCGATAGTTTTTCTGACGAGTTCTCCACTCTAAAGTTTCGGAGTTATGGGCATCAGCTTATTAATTATTATTATAATTCAAAGGTAAGTTTGGACGTTAAACGAAAAGGATCCAATCCACAATATGGGCAAAAACGAGTTAAGCGCACCAAACTGATGCTAAACATCAATACTATCGGCCATTAAAAAACGTCAGAACTAGTCCCCATGTATGGTACGTTAAAAAATTAAAAAATATCCAACTTCAAACTTCAATATTTCTAAAGTGGTTTTGTGTGGATTGGATCCTTTTCGTGTAACTACGTCCGTTTGTCCTACACGTATAGTGGAAGCTTTTCTTAGAGTGACACTCTAAAGTTTTCTTTTTACCTACCTTTATATGAGTTACCCGATTCGAGATTTTTCGAAAATAGAAAAGATGGGCGTCTCGTCGAAATGAAGCACAAAAAATCACTTTGTTATTAATAAAAAGAAATTTAATCGTTTTTTCAGTTTTCTGAGAAACACAAAGTTGCCCGGGATTGGAAAGTGCCCGGTTGGCAATAGGCTTGCCACCTATCACATTTGCGGGACCAAGTATCTTCGGCTAATCGTGGGTGCACTTGTTGTACCTTTGCCAACCCCATTCGGGGATATGGGCGTGAAGATACTAAAAAAAAATTGTTCCTATAAGAAAAGATATGAAAGAGAATGTGTTAAAGGTTTATATTTATACATGTATGTATATAAAAATCAATGCCACTTTTCGTTGTAATTTTATAACTCAAGAGCGGGCTCACCTATCCAAACCTAATGTTTAGGCTTTGTTCGGACTATTTAGTAGATGATTTATGTGAAGTTTGCACAAAATCGGTAGAGCTGTTCCTCATTTATTACATTTTTTGTAACAAATGAATTCAATAAATGGCGATACGTAGCGAAGCACGTACAAGGCCGCTAGTATTTTATAAAAATAAATAATAATATCTACTTAACAAAAAATTAAACCGTTGAAAATTTATGCGTGTTCATACATGAAA
Source organism: Apodemia mormo (assembly GCA_036924255.1). NCBI lineage: Eukaryota > Metazoa > Arthropoda > Insecta > Lepidoptera > Riodinidae > Apodemia > Apodemia mormo. The sequence goes on along the minus strand of JAUPFN010000019.1, from coordinate 10,913,261 downwards.
ATCAGTGAATAAACAATCAAACATCCATTGTTTATGTACCCTTATTATTGAAATTAAAATCATAATAAAAATTAAAACAATCTTGGAATATATCCATTCCAATATAAAAAAATTTGTCAAAATCGAACTATTCTGTAAAAAGTTAGCGTGGTCTAGCATAAAAAATATATACGCGTTGAATTTAGAACCTCCTCCGTTTTACGACGGATAAAAAGTATCTTCACGGTTGTATCCCCGAAGAGGTAGGCAGAGGCATAACAAATGCGCCCACGATTCGCCGCTTATCGTCAATATATATAATAATTGGATAACTGCCTGGAGTTATCCAATCTCGGGCAACGTCAGAAAAGTGAAAAAATACGTTTTGAATTGCCTGATCCGGCAATCGCGCCCTCATGTGGTCAACACTGACACCGGACCACTGGACCACAGAGTCCAGAGTAAATAATTAAATCAGCATATTGCTGAACTCTGTTTCAATCCAATTGCTTGTAACGAGTTTTGACGAAACGGTTTTTAGAAATGCCTCCATGAACTAGGATAATTTTTGATGTGTAGTTAGGCCATAACTTACAATTCAAACATAGTCAGTAAAACAATATATATTTAATTAAAAAAATCCAAATCCAAAACCGCCGCCTATTCCAGCACCACGAGATCCTCCGACTCCAGCCTTGCCGTGGCTTCCAATTCCAGCGTTACCAAAAGCTCCAAATCCTGTACTACCGTGACTTCCGGTTCCAGCACTGCCGAAACCTCCAATACCAGCACTACTAGATCCTCCAATTCCAGCGCTGCCATGACTCTCTATATCAGATTTACCATAATCTCCGACTCTACTATGGCCCCCAATTCCAGCACCAGCGAAACCTCCAAATCCAGCACCACTAGATACTCCAATTCCGGCATTGCCGTGACTTCCGACTCCAGTACTGCTATGACCTCCAATTCCAGCTCCGGTGAAACCTCCAATTCCAGCACTATTTGATCCTCCAATTCCAGCACCGGCGAAACCTCCGAATCCAGCACTACTAGATCCTCCAATTCCCGCATTGCCGTGACTTCCAATTCCAGTGGTGCCATAACTACCTATTCCTGCACTGCTAAAACCTCCACTTCCAGCACTGCTTGATCCTCCAATTCTGGCATTGCCGTGACTTCCAATTCCAGCACTGCCCTGACTTCCTATTTCCGATTTACCATAACCTCCAACCCCAGCACTTCCGTGACTTCCCATTCCTAATCCAGAACTGCTCTGCCATGTCCTACTGTAACTTCCACGACTTGTGCTGACAGTACTTTCAATGTCAGTGTAACCACCGACTGCACTGCCTACACCAGCCCCGCTTTGACTTTCGAATTTGGTGCCAGCTTCACTGCTTACAGCACCACCAATTGCACCAGCTAAGCCATGACTTTCGCTTTTAACGCCATATTTTCCACTTGTTCTAGCACCAAGTTCACTACCTTGAGTAGCGCTGCCATGACTGTCATATCCAACACTGGAAGAATCCCCAATTCCAGCATTACTACTGACGGTACCACCTAAGCTAGCGCTGCCATGACTTTCGGTTCCGGCGCTGACTTCACTGCTTATAGCATCACCGAATGCACCAGACAGACCATGACTTTCACTTTTGGCGCTGGTTTCCTCACTTATTCTAGTGCCATGTCCAACACCTACACTAGCGCTGCTGTGACTTTCATATCTAGCATTAAAAGAATTCCCAACTCCAGAATTACCACCCACAGAACCACCTAAGCTAGCACTGCCATGACTTTGGGTTCCAGCGCTGACTTCACTGCTTGTAGCACCACCGACTGCACCAGACAGACCATGACTTTCACTTTTATCGCTGTTTTCCTCACTTATTCTAGTGCCAATTCCACCACCTACACTAGCGCTGCTGTGACTTTCATATCTAGCATTAAAAGAATTCCCAACTCCAGATTTACCACCCACAGCACCACCTAAGCTAGCGCTGCCATAACTTTCGTTTCCATCGCTGACTTCACTACTTGTAGTACCACCGACTGCACGAGACAGAGCATTACTTTCACTTTTGGCACTTGTTCCACTGCCTAGACTAGCGCTGCCATGACTTTCATAGCCAGCATTGGATGAACCTTCTATTCCAGTATTACCACCGACTGCGCCCCCTAAGCTAGTGCTGCTATGACTTTCAGTTCTGGAACTCACTTGGTTGCTTATTGTACTACTGACTTCACCAGATAGGCCATGACTTTCACTTTTGGCGCTGGCTTCCCCACCTATTCTAGCACCAATTCCATCGCCTAGACTAGCGCTGCTATGACTTTCATATCCAGTACTGAAAGTACCTTCAATTCCAGCGTTACCACCGACTGCACCACCGATTCCAGCGCCACCTTCACTGCTTGTTGCACCAATTTTATCATCTAGATTAGCTCGTCCATAACTTCCTCGCCCAGCGTTGACATAACCTCCAACTCCTGCACTACTATGAGCCCCAATTCCAGCACTGCTGTACCCTCCAAGTCCAGAACTTCCTTTGCTTTCGATTCCAGCACCGCTATAACCTCCGATTCTAGCACTGTTTTGGCCTCCAGCACCACTATAAACTTTAAGTCCAGCACTGCTTTGGCCCGTGACTGCAGCACTACTATAACCTCCGATTCCAGCACTGCCTTGGGCTCCGATTCTAGCGCCGCCAGCGCTTCCGATTTTTGAACTGCCTAGGACTCCAACTCCAGCAGTGCTTTGGCCCCCTATTCTAGCACTGCTTTGCCCTCCGATTCCAACACTACTAGAGCCACCAATTCCAGCTCCACTGTAACCACCAATACTAGCACTGCCTTTGCCTCCAATTCCAGCACCACTATGACCTCCGATTCCAGCACTGCTTAGACTCCCGATCCCAGCACTGCTATAGCCTCCGATTCCAGCACTGCTGTAACCTCCAATTCCACTACTGCTTTGGCCCTTGATTCCAGCACTGCTATAACCTCCAAATTTGGCACTGCTTTGACTCCCGATTCCAGCGCTGCTATAACCTCCTATACCAGCGCTGCTTTGGCCTCCAATCCCAACACTACTAGAGCCTCCGACTCCAGCACTTCTGTGACTTCCTATTTCCGATTTACCATAACCTCCAATCCCAGCACTTCCTTGACTTCCCATTCCTAATCCAGTACTGCTCTGCCACGTCTTACTGTTACTTCCACCATTTGTGCTGAGAGTACTTTCAATGTTAGTGTAACCACTGGCTGCACTGCCTACACCAGCACTGCCTTGACTTTCGAATTTGGTCCCGACTTCACTGCTTACAGCACCACCAATTGCACCAGCTAGGCCATGACTTTCGCTTTTAGCGCCGAATTTTCCACTTGTTCTAGCACCAAGTTCACTACCTTGAGTAGCGCTGCCATGACTATCATATCCAACGCTGGAAGAACCCCCAATTCCAGCATTACCACTGACGGTACCACCTAAGCTAGCGCTGCCATGACTTTCGGTTCCAGCGCTGACTTTACTGCTTGTAGCACCACCAACTGCACCAGACAGACCATGACTTTCACTTTTGACGCTGGTTTCCTCACTTATTTTAGTGCCAATTCCACCACCTACACTAGCACTGCTGTGACTTTCATATCTAGCACTGAAAGAACTTCCATGGCTGCTTATTCCAGCACTATTATAGCCCCCAGTAACAGCACTGCTAGAGCCCCCAATTCCAGCACCGCTGTAACCACCAATTCCAGCATTGCCTTTGCCCCCGATACCAGCACTGCTATATCCTCCGACAGCAGCACCGCTAGAGCCCCCGATTCCAGCTACGCTAGAGCTTCCAGTTCCAGCACTGCCTAGGCCTCCGATTCCAGCACTTCCATGGCTGCTTATTCCAGCACTACTATAGCCCCCAGTAACAGCACTGCTAGAGCCCCCAATTCCAGCACCACTGTAACCACCAATTCCAGCATTGCCTTTGCCCCCGATACCAGCACTGCTATATCCTCCGACAGCAGCACCGCTAGAGCCCCCGATTCCAGCACCGCTAGAGCTTCCAGTTCCAGCATTGCCTTTGCCCCCGATACCAGCACTGCTATATCCTCCGACTGCAGCACCGCTAGAGCCCCCGATTCCAGCTCCGCTAGAGCTTCCGATTCCGGCACTGCCTAGGCCTCCGAATCCAGCACTGCTATGGCCCCCAATTCCAGCGCCACTAGATCCACCAATTCCAGCACCGCTAGAACCTTTTATTCCAGCACCACTAAAGGCCCCGAATCCAGCACCGCTATGACCTCCGACAGCAGCACCGCTACTGACTAGGCCTCCGATTCCAGCACTGCTATGACCTCCGATGCCAGCACCACTATAACCTCCAATTCCGGCAGAGCCTTTGCTTCCAGTTCCAGCACCACTGTAACTTCCGATTCCGGTACCAATAGAGCCCCCGAATCCAGTACCGCTAGAACCCCCAATTCCAGCACTGCTTGAGCCCCCAAGTCCAGCACCACTATAACCTCCAAATCCGGCACTGCCTAGGCCTCCGCTTCCAGCACTGCTAGAGCCTCCGAATCCAGCAGCGCTATAACCTCCGAATCCGGCACTGCCTAGGCTTCCGCTTTGAGCACTGCTAGAGCCTCCGATTCCAACACTGCTATGGCCTCCAATTCCAGAACTAGTATGACCTTCGATTCCAGCACTACCATGGCTTTTTATTCCTACATTACTCTCGGAGCCACGTTTATCGCTAACGCCGAATCCTCCGCCTAGACCACCGAGGAATCCACCAATACCGCCACTAGCGCCAAATCCACTGCTAACTCTGAAGCTTGCAGAATAATCTGTAAACAACAGTAATATTATGACTTCAATTAACAAAACGATGTTTACAAATTAACTGAATATTGTATTGTGAACTGAATATTGTGAATATTATAAGAGTGTGAAAGTATGATACTGGTATCAGAAATGTAACTCGAAATCAAAAATGTCAGCAGTGATGTAACTAATTTAAAGTAACAGCCGTGTTTTTGTGTTTTGTCAAAAAGTATTAAAATATTCTACTTTGTATGTATACCACACACATTTGCCTAAAAAGTACTAAATTACCTCCGATTTTTTACGAATACAACTAGTATTTGCATATGAACACGTATTTTCATAATAGCTTTTTTCTCTCGGTGTGTCAAAAAGTACTAAAATATCCTGAAAAATTATATTTATACCATATGTATTTTTATGTGCACACGTATTTTAACAATTGCTTTATTGTTTCGGCACAATAGAATAATAGTTACACAATAGACGATTCCATTCAGAGCGCCCGAATTGCCACCCGCACACAGACATGTCGTTTATCTTGGCCGGACAAAATCTCGGAGTGTCACACTGTCACACGCGCGCCGTTAAATTTGGCATTTGTTTGTCGTTGATTGCATTACTTATTTTTAAATTTAATTAAGCTACTTATAAATTTTTGATACCATTACAATTACACATCATTTAATTTTGATATTTCTTAAAACAAAAAACCTTAAATGTATACTTACGTACCTACGCACGTAAGCAGTTATACTAATTTGGCATTACAAGATAAAAAAAATTTCTTTGCGTTGTGTTCCAATTACACTTTGATTAAAGCGAGTGCGAGTGTTTAATGCCGGTGCTAAGTATCAACTAAAAACACGTGTAGACAGCATAATAAAAGTGAATAGACGCTGATTATCACTCGCACCAATCAACGGCTGTCTATGTACCCGTGTTTTTTGGTTAATACTAAGCACCTGCCAAAGACCTACAAAAAAATATAGCTTAACCAAGCGCTCGTATTGTGAGTCACGTAATGTGATGACGATGCGGCAATATGAAGACGGCGGCTTACTAGTCGGCCGCGGGCTCACTCTCGCTCACTCTCTGTAAGTGAGAAACGTTCTTTTTGTTTTGAAATCATACCGGCTTGTGTGACAAACAATTGTAAAAACAATTCATGCTTTGCAAAATAGTCTTCCGGGATTACTTTTCATAAGTAGGTATCCAATTTTCCACAAATTATAACAAAATTGAAATAATATTTGATATAGTTTCTCAGAACATAAATTTGAAGCGCCATTGTGGCAATGTGGTAAGTTGACATAGGAATAAATTACCCCAAAAATTAGGAAAATATCACTTTTATTTAGAATATATATTTTAACGTAAGTATTATCGGTTTAATTGGATTCACCGTACTTTATATGTATATACAAATATACACATATTAGTAAAACATGTGTATGTTATATTTACGGTTTTCTGCTGATGTTACGTGGAAAGTTCGAATTTTTAAAGGTAAATTTTATTTTTTCATTTTTCTGTGTTAAATTTTTTTAATAATTTACTTTACTGTCTAACTATATCTATCCATAAAAACTTCAAAAAATATGCATTTTCATTTTAAAGGCGGAAATCAAAGTTGGCCCTATTTTGTTTTGAGTAGTTTATATGCCTATGTAATGTATATAATATGAGTATTTATGTATTTATTCCGGTTATTTTTGTGTATAGTAGTACTTTTTATCTTAAAGATTTAATTTTATTGCAATTAATTCATTGTACACCAAGTCGAAAATTAAATTTGTTTTTAATATATCCTTGTTACGGGTTGGCTGGAAGAAATCTCTATTACTAGAGATAAGCTCACCCATTGTACCTGTTTTCTATTATTGTTATTATGTTAGTGATTACTGTGTATAATAAAGAATTAGATAAATAAATAAATAAGCTCGTATTTTATATTTTATTTTAGTTTGCAATAAATGGTAATTTGAAGCCAATGCTTGCAACATTTTTCTTTAGCATACGTACGTAATGTTTTACGATGCTTGCAAATATTGGCGTTGTCTTACGCACCCATCTACAAAATTTATCTTCACCGATTTGTTTCTAATTGTTTACAATGGCTACGTCTATATTTTTTGTAGGTCTTTGGCACCCGCATTAAAAACTCAAACTCGCTCTAATCAAAGGGTAATCGGGGCCTTGCCCCATCTTTGTAGAGAAAACGACGCAACGATGGTCTGAATTTCGTTTTACATTCGGTTTAACCAAATTTTGGCAGCTTGAGCCGAACTTCGACATTCGTCCGAAATTTGGTGCCTAACATTTAGCATTAGAAAAAAAGGACCTAATTGCACTATTTTGACAAAAATCTACACTAATATTATAAAGAGGAAAGATTTGTTTTTTTGTATTTTTCAATATGTATCGAATAAATTCAGAAACTACTAGACCGATTTGAAAATTTTTTCACCCTTAGAAATATATTAAATCATCCCTGAGTAACATAGGCTATATTTTATTTAAAAAAAATTGCAGATGCCTGACCGAGTTTCCCGAATTATGACCGGCGGGCTAGACGCCACACGTAGGAGCGCGGTGTGCGGGCGGGGTACACCCATATCCATATCCATACTAATCCATACTTTCCATACTAATATTATAAATGCGAAAGTCTGTCGTCTGTCTGTTACGCTTTTATGGTTAAACCGCTGGGCCAATTTTCATGAAATTTGGCATGGAAGTAGTTGAAGATCTGGGGTCAAACATAGGCTATTTTTTTCAAAAATCAACCCATAAAGGGTTGAAATAGGGGATGAAATTGGTATAAAAAAGTATCTCGATGACATGTTAATCAAGCTGCGCGGGTCAGCTAGTCTAGCAATATTTAAGTAAGTTCGTAAGTCACGTGACGTTCTCGAGAAAGTGCGCCATTATTGAACAGAAATTCGCCCGAATTTTTATTTTCACCAAATGTTCGGCTGAAGTTCGAATTCGGTTCAAATCACATTTGACCCATCTTTACTAATAATAAAAATGGTATTTAATATATTGATAGAAAGTTTTATTATAACGCATTATCTAGTTAAATATATTTAAATATCATAAAAGATCTAGGTATTTGTACAAAATTGAAATATCTAGCTAAAAACTTCAGAAACTATAAGTATTGACTAGGCAATTTCGTTTCCGTGACTGTGTGCGCGCGTCTTAAAAATTTACTCTCATAATTTTTCCCTAACGCGACAAAGGAAGTATAACTTTAACTTTGACAAGAGAAAGATAAGTGCTAAGTGGCATTAATTTCCATAAACAATCAACATTATAAAATTATATGCATTCAAACGCTGAACATATAAAAATGGCATTATCTCTGTCTAACAAGTTCGTGTTTTCATAATAGACAAAGCTATAAATATTTTCTTAGTACTCTAATTTCAAATTATTTAAGAAAATAATGTCAACTTAAAAAGCTTGCGGCCAGTACGCCATTACTAAAATACGCTACCAATATACGTAAAATGTCAAATAACGCTTTGTTTACAAATTATTAAATTGATGAAGTGAATTAATGAAGTGTGACCAACAGAAAGCTTGTTGTATCTGCACATAATAATTTCTATGGAAAACGTATTTCACAATATTTAATTCCACATCAAATTAATAGTTTACCCCATGAAATACGTAACACATTAATGTTGTTCAATATTAAACGAATTTTACAACAATATTACGTAGGCGAGTCACATTAACAATGATACATATACCTGTATATGCTATCACAAAACGAGTTTTGTTTGCGGGACCGGCTCGCATCACCCGGGCTTGCCGTGACGTGATGATAGTTTTGTACTTATACCTTAAGTTAAATTTATTGTTTTGTAATTGTTTAATTTAACTACATACTATTTATTGTTATTTAATTTAATTTAGATTGTTTACCTATTATACAGAAAAAAAAGTTTTCTGTCTTAGATTTAAGTGTGGAGGATCTAACACCAAGACAAACCTTCACAAGGTTTATTGGTGTTACTGATATGTACCTACACTGTTTTATTTTGTGATAATAATAAATAAATAAATAATAATAATAATAATTTGAGCATTTATTTGTATTTTTCTATAATTTTAGTGTGTACCTTAAAACTAAAATAAAAACTAATTGTAAAAGTACCTAACATGCCCAATGGCAATATAATTTATCAATTGTTATGTAGACAGTAAACAGCTGTTCTAGTCCGCCATTACACGGGACGAAATTACACGGTTTTCCCTCAGTTATTTCATATCTAGTATTAGTTTCCTTTATCTAAGAACTTCAAAAATATAACTCTCAATACGGTGACCAATAACCACCATTTCGCATTTTTCGAAATTTCATATGTTTTCAAATATGTGTCTTAGCATATTCGCGTCAATGAAATGAATTAAACAACATATAAAATTTTAAAAACGGTTCATCTAATCAGCAGTTACATAAGAGAACATAGAAAGATATATTTATAACTTACGCACATCATACATACTACAAAACAAACACATTACTTAGCCTTCCTTTAGACTTATCTGGACTCGTAATAAAAATCTACACCATCAGAGTGCTAAGTGTGAGTTTTTCTTTTCGCATTCGATCGTGAGCGCGTTTGGAGTTTACTAGGAATTTGTATGTGATTTGTACAGCGCCACCTAGTGGTAAACGTGAGAAACCAGTTTACCACTAGGTAACCACTAGGTAGGTTACCACAGTTTACCACTGAAACGCGCTCACGATCGAATGCGAAAAGAAAAACTCACACTTAGCACTCAGTTCTAGTTTTTGTAGGAGTCAACACTAGCGCTCCGCTCGTCTGTAGGTATATAATTTCAGAACACAGGCCACTCAGTTTACTGTGTAACTATTATTCTATTGTGCTTTCGGTGTGACAAAAATTACTAAAATATCATGAAAAATTATATGATACCAGACGTATTTGTACGTGCATACAGATTTTTCATAAATACCTTAAAATACGATCCAGTCATTTAAACGCAACTTTTTTTTTATCTCATAAGATAGGAAACAAGTAGATGGGTCTCTTGATGGAAAGAGTCAGCCGTCAAGCCTATAGACACCAAAGATGGTGCGTTGCTATCTTGTGGCGAGGTCTAATGCCACATGCATAAGTTTACCGGCTACCTTACCCTCCAAACCGGAATACGACAGTGACAAGCACTGACGCTATTGCGGCAGGAATAGGTAAGGCGGTGGCACCAGACCCGGGCGAGACAATACAGAACTCTACCACCTAGTAGCCACGATGGTAGTGACTCGATAGCCAAGCTCCACTCGATAGCAACTGTTTGAAATATAATTTTGCAACTTTACTTATACATTGCCTGTATAAGGAAAAATATATAAATATACTCTTCTCTCTCCTTTTAAAATTACAAATAATATTGAATAGAATTATTATTTTACCGGTTACGATTTGATCTCAATAGGATGTAAAGAGAGGATTGGCCTCCATTTTGCGCGTTTATTCTTCTGGCGTTTGTCATGACTGAATTTTGATTTTCTCTACGGTTGTTATTCTTATTCAAGATTTTTTTAATGTGTTTTACATTTTTATTTTATTTCGTTATCACTTGTGGTTTATAAGGTCACTCTCATTGGGTGACTGTAAAAATATTGCAAAATGGTTAAGCCAAAAAAAAATTTAAAATGGTAAAACCAGTGAACAATTATTATTCACAGGCCTCGTATAAGTATATTTTGTCGTTTAATTGACAATACCTCCCAACTAACATTTTAAAACAAATTTACTTTTTTTATTGCAATAGACATAAAATTCAGTTTTGCATTTATAGAATTTTCTCTTATCTTTTAACAATATTCAGAAGAAAATTTAGAGATTTGTGGAAATAGCTTTATATTCAAATCAACACATTTAATACTAGATGTCAAACGTTTAGGAGGTATAGTCACTTCGTCGACGATTTGAAAAAAAATGACAAATTTACCCTTGTTGCAAACAGAACAGATGAGAAACATATTATTATTAAAGGGCAATGAGCCCACCTCTCGTTCCCACCACTGTAACTTCTGTAAACCAGAATCAACAGCGGCAACCTTCCTGATAACCTCTGAGTTGCGAGCTCAGGGTGCCCTGGGGGAAAAGCTAAGCTGTCTTGGAACCCGCATCGAATTTAATCAGAAGAGTATAGGAGGAGTAGGAAAATACATCCAGTTTCCCTCCCTTTACAGCAGGAGACAGCGTAAGATAAAGCAAAAACTGCTAAGAAATGAGACGTTTACAATCAGGTTAAGCCTGATTGCTATTGCACCACGGTAGTTTAGGTATTTGAGGACCTACGAAAATGGCCTACTTAATTCTGCTTCCAGTAGTATGTATGACAAAATCGCTTGAAGGCACGGAAATTCCCACGTGTTGCTACAAGGTCGGAATAGTAGATTACCCCGGATATACATCGTATACTATCAAGCATGTGGCTACGTTCATTTTGCCAGAGATTACACTCCCAAAGAATATGATGTGCAGTTTGTTCATATTTACAGTTTATGGTGGAACATTCGCAAAATGGAGAAGGAACTAATTTGAACGAGAATAATTTAGCTTTAAAATTACCATGACTAGTAAGGAACTGTGCAACACAATGATCTATTTCTATCCACGTTTTACTTAATCGTTCCCGGACGCAGGGGAAAAAGTTATATAAATGCCGTCCTTTAGGTGAGCAGCACCAACGCGACTGCCATTCATTTATTAATTCATTAGTAACATCCATCACAGGATTAAAGAGGCGACGTATTTTTGTTTGAGCTTGCGGATTAATAAATTCTGGGCTAGTAAAGTTTTTAGAATTATAGTACATTGAGGACCGACGCTGAATTTCTAAATCTAATGGAAATACACCTGATAAAACGGGTAAAGCTTCAGAGCTTACAGTGCGATATGCTTTACACAAAAATATTAATGCCAAACGCTGATTTTGAAGTAATTTACGCCGGGTCGCGCCGCTTGTAACTTTATCAGCCCATGCTGAACATGCATAAGTAATACAACCTAAATAAGTTGCGTTATAAATTATCTTTAAAGTGTTAAAGGTTAAACCCCACGTTGAGGTAGATATGCCGGCAAAGGATAAGTAATTCCGTTTAGCTTTTCACTGATATAGTTAATATGATTTATAAAAGTATAATTTTTCTCTAAAACTAAACCTAAATATGTTACGGACTCCTTTCTCTTTACTGTGCTATTATTTAATTTTATGCTAGGAGACGATAGAAGCGAACCTTTTAGTATTAAGTAGAACGTTTTATGAGGCGCAAATTTTAAATGATTTCTGAATCCCCAGTTGGATATTAAATTAAGACTAGTATAAGCCAGTGACTCTATCTGTGCTCGTGTGTTTGCTTGTATTATTAAAGCAACGTCGTCCGCATAACCTATAAGTGAGCATCCTTCAGGCAAGGCTAGTGAAAATAAATCATCAAATCCTAAGTTCCATAGATATGGCGAAAGTACTGATCCCTGTGGGCAGCCCAGAGTAAGGCGTTTAGATGCAGCGTAATGCCCTAGCTGTAGTTTCAAGTGACCGTTTTCTAAATACGATTTAATTAGTTGATATATATTAGAATAGCATCCCCTTATTTTTAGTTTTAATAATAACATCGGCCACCACGCGTTATCAAAAGCACCTGAAATATCCAAAAAGATACCCACAACATAATTATTTCGTGATAGTTCTACCGTTTTTCTCATGGTTAGCACTGCATCTACAGTGGATTTTCCGGCGGTAAATCCAAATTGTTGTTTATTGAATGTGGGCCCTTGCGGTAAGAGTCGAGGAACTACTAATCTTTCTAACAGTTTACCAAGAGAAGGTAGAAGTGTAATTGGGTGATATGATTTAGGGTCATCCGGAGGCTTGTCACCAGATTTTGGAATAATTTTGAGATATCCTTGGCGCCATATTTTAGGGAAAACACCTTCCGCAATGCAACGATTTATAACTTTTAGAATAGAGTCTGGGGCTGCTATACACGCTTGTTTTATCATATAATTTGAGATTTTATCCTCTCCGGGCGCTTTTTTCAATGGTAAATTGTTAACGGTATTTAACAATTCATCTAAGGATACCAGACTCGATATGGGGGACACAGGTGTCACGTCAACTTGTGATCTAATTTCACGATGATATTCGTTATCCCGCTCTAGATTATCGTCTGGAATTAGCGTCTCCAAAAGAGCGTTTGTTGTTTTTTCTAAACTAAGCGTATACGTATCGTTAAGTTTTATGTTATTATAAAAAGAAAAGTTATTTCTCGTACGATTTTTAATTTCGTGATACAGAGAAGACCAAGGGCCTTCTTTCTCTAATCTATCCGTTATTTTTTGCAGAAATTTTCTCTTTGCTAACGTAGTAGCGGCTCGATAGTGTGACCGGATCCTTCTTAAATCAGCAAGAGCTTTAACGTATTCGTCACCTTCTGAACGACGGCGCTTAATTTTATTAAGATGGCGCCTAGCTTTCCTGAAGTCTCGTCGTTTTTTGACTAAACTATCATTCCACCACTCACATTTTTGAGATTTTATTTTTGAATGTCGACCTATAGCAATATCTGCGCAGTATGTAAAAGCATCAGACATCATTTCTGACTGTTCTGATACTGTTAAAGAATGGCGAGTGAAATCTTTGGCATGTGAAATGAGAAACATATGCTTACTTTTTTAGAAGAGAAGCGCCGATAGTTTAAATTACGTTATTCGTGATAGTATTATCACTGTTATATAGGTAATAATATTACCTATATAACAGTGATAATAATATTACCGTAATATTACGATATTATATATTATTACGATAATTTGGACATTTGGTTATGTTTTTCAAGTATGCTACCAACTGTCAATTAGCTATTAACTACCAATATGTATGTGTGATATAATCATTTGCAGCTTTTTAACTTTTGAATTTATCGCATAATTGCTGTGGTTTAAAATTATTAACCTATTTATTTTAACTTTATTTTGCACCAAAATATACATTCTCGTAAGTCGAACTTAATTCCTGTTGGCATTATCCACCAGTCAACCTTTGGGCCTACAAAATGTGAATGTAAAATTGATAAAGATATTGATCGTTCTAAATCAGATTTTGGCCGTGGATAAATTGGATATGGAAAATGCCGTCACCATCCTAAGACTGCCATCTAACTACTGTGAAGTTGAATTGGTTTGGACCTAGGTAAAGGAGTAAGTCACCAGGAATAATAAAACCTTCAATCTGAATGAGATTATAATTAAACCCCGTTATCTATTTAGTATATTGGAGGTAACTGATTTTAGGGATGGGGTTATTAAAATTAAGTAAATATCTGTTTTCTTGTTTTATTCAAATAACTTAATAAATAATTACAATAATATATCATTGATATTATTATATTACATTTATTTAGTATGTGACACTCGTAGTAAATGACTTGGATATGTTCCATATTGATGAAAGTAAGGTGATCAAGAAAATGATCGTTTAACTTCTACCGACGCCACTGGCAAAAAGTTCATAATTAAAATCAATGTCAATAATATATTATTGTAATTATTTGTTACGTAAATAAAAAAAGAAAACAGAGATTTATTTAATTATAATTAAACCATCCCTAAAATCAGTTGCCACCAAGATGCTATAGCTATAGATAACGACAAGGCTTAATTATAATATTATTTGAAGAGGGCTTCATATAGATTTTGCTGCAGAGGTGGAGTAATTGTAACAGGCATATATTTAAAGAAGAATGTATGATCTCGACTCTTATTGTTATGGCGACTGATCAGTTTATAATAAGAATAATTGATTCTGATTCTTCGCAATGAAACTCATCGCAACCCAAGTCAGAGAGTGAATATTGTTATTAAAATGATCAAATAACTATAGAAATACTTTAGAGGATTGACAGATAGCCATTATTTTATTTTATTATGGATCAAAACATCATCATAATTAGACTGTCTAGGAAAATGTTGAATACACCTGAATGGTCGATTTGGCGGCAAATGGCAGTGATATTATTTTGCTTACATTTTTGATCTCGAATTTTATTTTCCACTTATAAACGCAAGAATAAACAAATTATTGTTATAAAAACAAAAACCCTACTCTTATTCGATAGAAAATATTATATCCCTACCTAAACCATTGACAACCTACACTAGATTCATAAAACTTGATTTCTTCTACCAAATTAATTCTGTCAATAATCTGAGGCAGTAATACGGTATTCCGACTAGGTAATTCAAAACCGGCAGCTCACTGAATTGGTCGGTACTAATTATTTTTCATTATCTTAAGATCTATTAATCAGATGTGTTGACAGAACAATTGGTCTGTTATTAGGTCTCTAGTCTGTATACTTAACGATGGGTAACACTTTTTTATATCAATGATCGTATTTTTACGTACTCGGGTTCGTAATTGTAAGAAAAGACCACTTATATTAAATCCGTGTATTTACGATACACACAATACACAAGACAACACAATGTAATACTAAAATACACTTTACACACTAGTCACTCACTGTACTATTTCTGACTACACAATAAAACACTTCTCGCTTAGCACTGATCACTTTAAGTATCGCTCTCGATCGCTTGATAAAAACTACCTTGTATTTGTCAACATATCTCTATTTATAGCCAGGGTAAAGTTCTACCTGGATCCAGAAAAATCTAAAAGTATCGGGAAACAATGAATCACTTCTTATCATAAATATGTTATGAGTCATAAATCCTAGTACACGCTATTTTCAACCTTATGCCATATCCCACAAAGTCCATTATGGCATAGCGCAGGTCAACTATTTGTTGTCAATAGGAGTAGCTATCTCTTTCTTTTATTTCTAGATCTCTCCAGCGCTCCAACTCTACACGTTTCTAGATTATTCGTAACAGTATCATACAAATTTTTGCATTTATAATATTAGTATGGATTACATTATAGTATGATATTACCTGTAGCAGCTATTAGCGCCAAAGCGACAATCTGAAAAAAAAATGTTTGAATTATTTTCAAAACTATTATTTATTCCTTTTAAATGTAACATTTTTAGAATTGGCGAGCAAATGTCAGAGCACGGATTTCATTTCATAACCGACTTTTAAAAAAGTTTATCAGTTTGACCTGTATGCATGTTATATTATTAGAATTGAATAAGATTTGAGCAAGGTGATCTAATTAAGCTTTTAAGCACGTGTGCTAAATTTCTTAAGTGTATGTTTGTCCAAGTAGTTCTCAGAAACTGAAACTTTTACTATTATGTATTCTGTGCTCATATGGAGATGATCCTTTTAAATTTAAATTAGGTATATTCCAATTTGGGGAACAGTCTAAATATCATCAAAATCGATTTAGTAGTTTTTGAGATATGGGTTTTGAGATTATTTTTTTAAATTACTTTTATTATTTAATGTTATTGTAAAGTTAAATCCGTGTTTGTGGGTCGCAACCTTCGTCCCGCGGCCGCTGAGTATTTTTGGAGCATTTTTGTTGCAAATTAAATTCTCCACAACTTTGATGCCATAATTT
This sequence comes from Apodemia mormo, assembly GCA_036924255.1. Taxonomy (NCBI): domain Eukaryota; kingdom Metazoa; phylum Arthropoda; class Insecta; order Lepidoptera; family Riodinidae; genus Apodemia; species Apodemia mormo. Next base: position 10,896,871 of record JAUPFN010000019.1, on the reverse strand, counting down.
TCAGTCATAGAACTAAAAAAATAAAGCTATTAACGACAACAATATATACAAATTTAATCACAATTAGTTAATAAAATTTATAATTTTTGGGTCGAAAACTAAAAGTTACAGAACCAAACTTGACCTTGGCTTGACCGATCGCACCGCGGTTGATGGCGTTTGATTGGGTTTTGCCAAACCGCGTCTTTGTAAAAGGTTAAGGATATTTTGAGTTATTTTAAAAAAACCTTAAAAAAGTTTTGGCAAAACAGTATATTTTTAAATAACTTCCAGATTAGTGTACGAATTGATTACAAAATCTAACTACCTCTTCTCAATAAAAAACTACGCATAATGCCGATGATTACATCAAAATCGGTTTATCCGTTCAGGAGTCACCAACGAAAATTTTTGAAAAAAATGTTCGTTTGACATAACTCTGAGATTTTTCAACCAAACGATTTTTGATTTTCTATAATATTTATTTTATGATTTTTGATTTTCTATAATAAAAAAAAATTCGCCTGGTAAATGCTAACTAGCTAATTTCATATTATTAAAATAAAATTGTGATTGCTGATTAAATTTAAAATTTAATCAGCTCTTCTCCTTAAAAAACTGCGTGAATTACCATAAATCGAATCAAAATTGTTTGATTCGTTGATTGAAAATCTTTGAAAAAAGTATTTTTTGTCATTACCTTGTAATTTTTTAATTCATCGATTTAGCAGCTAAAATTAATGAATGCCATTTGAGTTTTGACTCAACAAAAACGATCATTGTTTTCAAAAATCGAAATCATGTAATTTTCAATAAACTTTTGATTCTTGAAATCTAAAAAAAAAACTGTGTTTACGTATAGTTTTTAAACCTTCGAGTTTGAAATACCTAAATTTAGCGGAAAGTTTTAGGGATGGCCTGTAGGGTCAACCGGCTTATAAATTTTTGAACACTTAAGGGTACACTAGTCGCTCATTCTTCCATACAAACGTAGTATGGTCATTACTCGTCTGTTTGACAGTGTACGTCCAAAATTAAAAATTATATCAATTTGTCTCGTCATTATCTAGCCCTGTATGGAAGCAGAATTGTAAAAAAAATATTTGTCTGGAAGTTATGAGCGTGGAAACTTCCTTGTTTTGTTACTAAATTTAACCCATTTTTGGGCGTAAATAAATAGCATAGAGAGTCTAAAATTGTAAAAAAGAAAACTATACAGGGATAGACAATTTATTCAAAAGTTCAAATAACTTTATTTTAAATTGATATATTAAGTAGTTTTGTCATAATATCAATACGCCCAAAGGTCTGCTTATAAAATTTTATGCGTTCGTTTTTGTTGCAAATCATCGTGCATTTCACTATACCCGCGCGGTGTGCGGGTGACAAGGGGAGGTGTATACGTCATCGTAGTAACTTCGCGCTCGCGCATGCCGTGTTTGTAATTGACGACTTAAATCATGTGCTATGTATCGAATCGAAAAAAGTAAAAAATATACAAATCTATACAAATAATTACAATTGAAGTGTCTGTTGGTAATCTATACATATAATAAAATCGTAGGAAAGTCAAAACTGTACATTGAATATTTTTTTAAAAGAATACTCGCGGCGTGATCTACAATGGATATCAAAGCCAAAAATATAGTTTTTAGAATTTTAGTCTGTTTGTCTGTATGTATGTCCGGGGTAAAATCAAAAAGTACTGAATGGATTTACTTTAAATTTTGCATAAATATTACTTATAGGTCGGGTCAACATATAGGCTACATATTATCATGCTATCATCTACGGGGGCGGAGCTGTACGGAGTAAACGAAGACGAAGTCGTGGGCAACAGCTAGTATTAAAATAAGCGCTTTTTACTTAATGCATATGGACGTATACACGATACACATACCAAAATAGCAAACCAAAACCAAAACCAAAATAGTTCCGGCTAATCACTGGAGCGGCTGGACCGATTTTGACGGGACTTTCACTGGCAGATAGCTGATGTGATAGGGAGTAATTTAGGCTACTTTTTTCGATTTTTTTCCACGCGGACGCAGTCGCAGGCTCAGTTAGTTTTGAATAAAAATATTTAAAAAAATATCTGCATTTTTATTTGGTGCTTGCAACCTCGCCTGCGTAAAAAAAATTAAAATATAATTGCGCTTATAAAACAAAATTGCGCTTATAAATAATCCTGTCCGGGGCAGACAAAGCAAGAAAGCCATGGCACCCCCTACCACGCTTACTGTGGATTTCTGTAATATTAGGGGGCATCATTTCAACTTGAACGCCGTCCATTACCATCTCGTCGAAGCCAGATTTGCTCTTCTTGACCAATACACAGATATCTTCTCCGACTGATACTTCCTACTTTTACTACCCAGGGTACAAACTGGAACATTCCTTTGTATCGCGGGCCGGTGTGTGCGCATACATCAGAGAAGATATTTGTTACCGGCGCCTCGGCAGACTTGAAGGTTAGGACCTATCCATCGTCTGGTTACGCGTAGCTTGCGACGACCATCCACGCAGCTACGCGTGCCTATACAGGTCCCATAGCGGGAATACTGAAGTTGACCGGCTAGTTGAGCATTTACAAACGGCTGTAGATTCCATGTTAGAGCAAACCCCTTCCGCAGAGATAGTGAACTTGGGAGATTTTAATGCCCACCACGCCGCATGGCTTTGTTCGCGCTCCACCGATCATGCGGGGAGGTCTCTTTACGATTTTGCCTTGGCGTATGGTTTTACACAACTGGTAACTTCGCCCACGCGAGTTCTCGATGTGGATGACCATACGCCTTCAATGTTGGACCTTCTACTGACCGCTCATCCGGAGCATTATCAGGTATCTGTGGACGTCCCACTTGGTACGTCAGACCACTGCCTGATCCGGAGTAAAGTGCCGGTTTCGCGCCTATCACGGCCTCTTTTAGCAGGCTGTCGTCGCGTTTGGCACTATAGGTCAGCCGATTGGGACGGGATGCGACCTTTTTTGCGTCCTACCCAGGGGGGCGGCTGTGCTTCTCGCTAGATGATCCGAGTGTCGTCGCTGACTCCATTGCTGATGTGGTGCTGCAGGGCATGGGACTTTTCATTCCATTTTATGTGGTGCCAATTGGTGGTAAGTCTCAGTCTTGGTTTGCTCGCTCCTGTAAAACGGCTTCACGCCGAAAGCAGGAGTGGAGTGCTACCGGGCCTGGGCTGCAGCGTCCGCATCTTGTGATGAAAAAACCAGCACATTACGTAAGGAGTACAATTCCGCCTCGAGGTAATTCAAAAGAGCTATCGCTAAGGCAAAATCTAAACACACAGGCAGAATTGGCGAGAAATTAGTTCGCCTTCCTTCAGGGACTCGTGCGTTCTGGTCTCTCGCCAAGGCTGTCTTAGGGAAATTCTCACAGCCCTCTTTACCATCTTTGCACGGAGACGATGACTCTTTGGCCCATACCGCAAAGAAAAAGGCCGATCTCCTGGGTTCTTTTTTGTGGCCAACTCGACTCTGGATGACCAAGGGAACGCATCGCCTACCATCCCGCAGTGTGATAGTTTCATGCCAGAACCACAATTTCGGCCACAAGTCATCTGCGCGTAAAGCACTACTTTCCTTGGACATGCACAAGTCGGGTGGGCCGGATAGCATCCCTCTGATTGTGGCAAAAGTGTGTGCTCTAGAGTTGGCACTAGTATTAACACGCCTATTCCGGCTATCCTACTCACACGGCGTGGTACCGAATTCATGGAAGACAGCTTTGGTGCATCCCATCCCTAAAAAAGGAGATCGCTCTAATCCGTCTAACTATCGGCCCATAGACATAACCTCCTTGTTCTCCAAAATTATGGAGACAATCATCAACTCTCACCTCCTCAAGTATTTAGAAGAGCACCAGCTGATTAGCGACCGTCAGTACGGTTTCAGTCGCGGCCGTTCAAAAAAAATGTACATATATACATTTAGTAAAAAAACTTATTTTTATATTGCAAACAGACATTCCAATTTTATTTATTTGTAAAGATGTATATATACAATTTGTATATAATAAAATTGGTAGCGGTTTCACCCGGGTAGCACTATTTCTATTGACATCTGGCTACCCGGTACCGATTTACGGTTAGTAAATTAGTAGTAGTAGTTAAGAATTAAGATATCTAATATCAACTACCCGTAAATATGTATGTATGTAGACGGCTACATATCAAGAACGAGCTGGCACCGCACACAGAAACTCTTTCCATTGCGAGACAAGCTGCACTGGACACGTATAGCTTGATATGTAGCCCTATGTAGGTACTTTTCTTCCGCAGGAAACGCCGGACACGTACGTATATACGTATTATAAGCATTAGGATTACTCGCGGAGCTGTCTATCTATATATATAATATATCTTATAAAATAACTAGCTGAACCCGCGACTTCATGCGCTTGGAAAATTTTCGAAAATAAAAGTAGCCTAAATTACTCCTTACATCAGCTATCTGCCAGTGAAAGTGCTGTAAAAATCAGTCCAGCCGTACCAGAGATTAGCCGGAACAAACAGACAGATAAACAAAAATCGCTATGTATGCTTTTAGTAAAAATCGGTTATTTGTATAAATGTACAGATTATTTGTATAGATGTATAGTAGCTAAAATAAAAGTAGCCTAAGTTACTCTTTATCACATAAGCTATCTGCTAGTGAAAGTCTTTTCAAAATCAGTCCGGTCGTTCCAGAGATTAGCCGAAACAGACAGACAAAAATTTAAAAAAAAAAATATTTTGGTACATTTACCGTATACACGAGTACATCCATATGTATTTAATGAAAAGCGGTTGTTTTAATATTACAAACAGACACACCAATTTTATTTATTTGTATAGATTATTTGCATAGAAGATGTATTGTAGCTAAAATAAAAGTAGTCTATGTTACTTTTTATCCCGTTTAGTCCCGTCAAAATCGGTCCAGCCGTTCCAGAGATTAACTGTAACCAACAGATGGACAGACCGACAAAAATTGTAAAAAAATGTTATTTTGATATATGTACCGTGTATACATCCATATGCACGTAGTAAAAAGCGATTATTTAATACTAGTAGTGCCCGCGACTTCGTCCACGTGGAAAACTTTCTAAAATAAAAACCCGCATAATTTCCGTTCTCATGGGATTTCTGGGATAAAAACTCAAACTATCTTTGTACCAAATTTCATTAAAATCGGTTCAGTAGTTTAGACGTGAAGAAGAAACAGACAGACAGAGTTACTTTTACTTTACAGTAGCATTTATAATATTAGTATGGAAGTATGGATTACAAACATACACTGCAATTTTATTTGTATGTATGTATATATAGAAGATGTACAGCTAAAATAAAAGTAGCCAAAGTTACTCCTTATCACATCAGTTATCTGCCAGTGAAGTCTCGTCAAAACCGGTCCAGTCGTTTCAGGGATTAGCCGGAACAAACAGACAGACAAAAATTGTAAAAAATATTATTTCGGTATTAGTACCGTGTATATATCCACATGCATTTAGTAAAAAGCGTTTATTTTAATATTGCAGACACACCAATTTCATTTATTTGTACAGATGTATCCACCATAAAAATATGAGCTGCACACACAGTGATGATAATCATGCCATTTTGTCATAATTAGGTAGGTTTATGTTTGCATTCAAGTATTTCTGTTATCATCACCGCGCCAAAATACTACGCGCGCCGTTCGCGCGATAGCTTCTTACTGCTCATTACAGTGCTTGTCCCCTTCGCACATAATGTTGGATGAAATAGCATGCATTTTGACTACGCCCACCAATGAGTTCGTGCCGCCGACTAGTGGCACCTTAAAACCAACCCATTTCATATAAAAAAAAGTATCTTCATGCCCGTACCCTCGAAAAGGGTACGCAGAGGTACAACAAGTGCACCCACGATTAGCCGAAGATACTCGGTCCCACAATGTGATAGGTGGCCAGCCTATCGCCAACCGGGCATTTTCCAATCCCTGGCAACGTTGTTTTTATCAGAAAACTGAAAAATAAAACATTTTTGAATTGCGCGACCCAGAAATCGAACTTCACGTGATCAACTCCGACACCGGACCACTACACCACAGAGGCGCCATTTCATATCTGTTCATGAAAATATTAATTCTACGTAATGTAGATAACACTAAATTTTAATAGTGAAATATTGTGCAGACAAAGTCCCCTTTACTCTCTCTCCCATATTTCAGATAAAATTTGTTAACAATAATAATAACTTTCAATCATGAATTTATTAATAATTGCTATAAATTAGTGCATAGAATTATGGATAGTTTTTCAATGATTCATCAGGCATCTTAACCAAACGTAGAAACTATCACTTTTACGGCCGGTTTTCGAAACGCAAATTAATTTTAACAAGCAATTAATCTGTGTTTAACAGATTATTTCCTTTTTTGTAGTATCGATAGGTAAACGCTTGACCTCGATCTCGCCTGATGGTAAGCTAAGATGAGGCCTAAGACGGAACGCGCTTCTCTAGAAGGTACCTCTTCACTCACTCTTCTCTAAGCTGGCGCCAGACATAGCTACAAACATTTGAACACATCTTTGAAGACTTTGAAAACATATTTGAATACATATTGTCGCAACCACAGAAATCTAATCAAAGGTTGCAACCTCCCAGACATGCTTTGCAAATATTTTTCTTTACAGTACGCCAGTAGACGACAAACCAATTTTTTTGAACGCTTTGATGTGCGCTAAAAAACCGAAAACGCGAGGCAAATGACAATTGTTGATTCAAACTTTGAACACATTGTTAAAGTCCCGTGCCACACATAGCATTCAAACATTTGTTCAAATGTTTGAAGCTATGTGTGGCGCCGGCATAAGGACATATCACAATATTACGTTGTTTTGAACGTGAACAATAGCCGGCAATAGTTTACGCCGGCGAAAAACCCGTTTCTTGTATTTATTTTTATGATGTTATAAACGTGTTTTATTACAATAGTTATTATTAATCCACACTAATATTATTGAATGATTAAATGAAATTTAGCACAAATATAGTTAGAGATCCAAGAAAGGATATAGGATAGTATTATCCCGGAAATCCCACGCAAACGCGAACGATGCGGGTTTTATTTTAGAAAAAATTTCACGCGAATCAAGTCGCGGGCACAGCTAGTGTATAATAAAAAGATTATAAGGACTGCAAAAAATACACATTAAATTTTATACCAATGAAATTATATATTTGTCACCTTTGTGATCTAGTGGTCCGGTTTCGGCGGTGACCACATGATGTCCCGGGTTCGATTGCCGGGTCGGGTAGTCCAGAATATGTTTATTCAGTTTTATAATAAAAACAACGTTGCCCGGGATTGGATAAGTGCCCGGTTGGCGATAGGCTTGTTACATTGTGCGTGCGTAAAAATTATGGTTAACACAGATTAATTGCTTGTTAAAATTAATTTGAGTTTCGAAAACCGGCCGTTAAGTCGCTGATCGATGGGCGAGCCTATACCGCGGTCTTAATGGTCTAAGAGCCCTCGACACAAAACTTATGGCCAATTGCACTACATAAAACCGCGTTATTGGGATGATACATGAGCGAGCTTAACCGACGAGCCATAAGACCGCGGTATAGGGTCGCTCGTCGATCAGGACCTTAAAGGTCCTGATCTATCGGCCATAAGTTTTGTGTTGAGGGCTCTTAGACCATAAAGGTCGCGGTATAGCTCGCCCATCGATCAGCGACTTAACGGCTGGTTTCCGAAACGCAAATTAATTTTAACAAGAAATTAATCTGTGTTAACCATAATTTTTACAAACAAATGATCTGTTGAACATATTTTGATTGTTAAAATTAATTTGCAAAAAAAAACCGGCCGTTCGGCTAATTGTGAGTGCACTTGCTGTACCTCTGCCTATCTCTTCAAGGATACGGGCGTAAAGATACCTTTTTTTACATATCGAAATATACTTACAAAATTAAATTCTTAAAAACGGGACTGGCATTTATTATGAATACTTATATTTACAGTTTTAAAGTAATCTAATATATTCTATATTAATTATTTCTATATTAATATATTCTCTATTAATTAATTATTAATCTATATTAATATTATAAGTGCGGATGTTTAGATGGATGGATGTTTGTTACTCAATCACGCAAAAACTACTGAACGGATTTGAATGAAATTTGGTACACAAGTAGATGATGACCTGGAATAGCACATAGGCTACTTTTTATTCCGGAAAAATTAAGAGATCGCGCGGGATTTGGCAAAAACTTTCAAAATGCAGCGGGCTGCACGCTGCAGCTAGTCTATATTAATTAATTAATTATTAATCTATATTAATATTATAAATGCGAAAGTTTGGATGTTTGGATGGATGTTTGTTACTCAATCACGCAAAAACTACTGAACGAATTTGAATGAAATTTGGTACACAGGTAGATGATGACCTGGAATAGCACATAGGCTACTTTTTATCTTTTCACGCTGGATTCGCCAAAATGTTTTATCATGCAGCGGCCTGCAAGCTGCAGCTAGTGATATTGTAAAGTGAGTTTGTTTGTTTGCTACGCCTTCACATTTCAAATTAACTATATATAACTATATAATGAAACTTTACATAAAATATTTGTAAAATAGGTATAAAAATACTTAGGATACTTTTAGTCCGGAAATCCTGACAGACGGAAAAATGTGTATCATCACGCCCGGTTCCTGCGGTGAACTGGAAATAATCTATAGACGTTTGGTTTACTCTGCCTACTGCGGGGTAGGCAGAGTAAACCAAACGGCTATAGACTTTCCAGTTTACCGCGATTCACTGGCTTGTCGGTTGGCGAGATAAGTGGTGATACTCATAGCTGCATTTACCGACATGTTAACGATTATCAACTACGTGATTATTAACGACGGTTTAACGTGCTCATCCGAGACACGGGAGTGATAATACACCACTCCGCCAGACTCCGAGCTGTTAATGAGGATTAGATTTTCGAGAAAACCTCGAAAAAACCTCAAGAACACTTTTACCTGACGCGGGGATTTAACCCGGGACCTCATGATCTGAGCCGAATAGGCTACCCTTAGACCACGAAGCAGTCAGAAAAATGAGATTATAACACACGAAACCGCGGGAATAAGCTAGTCAGTAAATATTAGCTAATTTGTATTATAAATGTAATGTAATTATCGCCTCTGTTGTCTAGTGGTCCAGCGTTGGCGTTGACCACATGAGGTCCAGGGTTCGATTCCCGGATCGGGCACTTAAAAGTGTTTTTTCAGTTTTCTGATAAATACAAAGTTGCCCGGGATTGGAAAGTGCCCGGTTGGCGAATGATTTGCCACCTATTACATTTTTGGGACCAAGTACCTTCGGCTAATCGTGCACTCGTCGTACCTCTGCCTACCCCTTCGGGGATAAGGGCGTGAAGATACTTTTAAATACGATTTTTTGTTCGGATTGTATTTTTATTACATATTACATACTAGCTGTTGCCTGCGACTTCGTTCGCGCGGACTTCGTTTACTCCGCACTGCTCCTCCCCCGTAGGTGATAGCGTGATAATATGTAGCCTATATGTTGACCTGACCTGTTAGTAATTTTCATGCAAAATTTGAAGTAAATCCAAGCAGTACTTTTTGAGTTTATCCCGAACATACATACAGACAAACAGACAAACGGACAAAAATTCTAAAAACTATATTTTTGGCTTCGATAGTAGATCGATTGTAGATCACGTCGCAAGTATTCTGTTAAAAAAATATTCAGTGTACAGTTTTGACTTACATAATTAGGTGAGTTGCTTGACGGGGGGTAGAAGTTGAGATAAAAACTATTCTATTTCTTAAATTGGACCAAATAGTACATATCTACAAAATTGTATTTAAATAGTTACGGACCATTGCGGACAAACAACGTGACACGTAATTTATATATTATGTTAAGTGAAAGAAAAACTTTCAACCCCTTTTTAAGACATCTATGCGAACGGTGGAGTGTAAAATTTACAATTGAAGTTTATATTGCTGAGCTCTGCAGAAACCTAATATTTTTGAATAAATCCATTAGAAATTACATTAAAATAACAAAATATACATTATATACACATATTAAGTACATGTGACATACATGCAAGGAACTTATATACGAGAACATGGAACTATATTATTCATCCAAGTACGAGAACTGGGTTTATTACTGAGCAATATTTAAAAAATAAAAATGTACTTTATTTCGTTACGAATAAAGTTGACATTTGCCTCTTATTTAAGAGAGGGGGAAAAATGTTCTGAGCAAGACTAAGACAATGGTGGATGTTGTCCCTTTCTTGCAATTATCAGTGTAAGTAAAACTATCGGATGGTAGATTTTTATACATTCAGTAACCGTTAAATCCCGTTTTTTCATACACGTTGAAAGATACATTAGCATAAAATGTATTGTAATGAAGAATGTTAACTAATTTTGATTATTAGCACTCCATATTCTCTGTGAAAATAAAAAATACTAGTGAAAGAATTACTTCGATACGTCAATTAGTTTCCGATTTAGAAGTAAAATAAGTTGAACCCATAGATAAATATGTGTATTACTATATGTATAGATAGGCAACTTTCTAAATCTATAATGGCTTACTACTGGCGTCATCTATCTTATAGCCTGAGAACTATTTTGTTTCGGCAGCTGAATATAGGTACCTACTTTTTTATTAAAATTTTAATAGTAAATAGGAATTTATCAAACACTATACAGCGTGCCATTCAAACAAAATGTAACTCTGACAAGTCCTTTTGCAACTTCGTTTGATTGCCACGCTGTATAATGTTATATATTCAGAATAAAAACATTCATAATTTAAGCCTTTATTAACTCACAATAAATAGCACAATATATTAGTTTTGTGTCACGATTAAGCAATCCGGAGAATAAAAGTTCAAACTCAACGAAAATAACACTAATACACACAAAACAAACTGAATTTCAATAATAAAATGCGCACGAGTATCAACATTTAACACCATAACGACGCCATTTGTAATTGTGTGGTTTTTTGTTTGATAGATTGCCCAAACTTTGTTATTTTGAAAAATAAGCGTATTTACCACAAAACAATATATGTTTATAGTTCAGATAGTCAAAAATTATAATGTAATGTGATATCTTATTTAAAAATATATATTTAAGACATTAAAAGGTTATTTTTAATATTCGTATGTAGTGGCAAAAACCTTGAATCCAGATCTTAAGTCTTTTGAAATAAAATCTTTTTCAGTACGTGTCCTAGATGACGCTATTTTCAATACAATTATCAAATATTTTATAGTACTAAATTACCATAGCATGGTTGAACCGCACGACGCTGGCTGCCGTTGACGCTGTGACGTCATCTCACAACACGCTCAGTCTAGTTTGCTCGGCGGCCGGCGTTCGCGGTCGCGCGCCCGTGCCGTCGAAATTACACCTCAATACTTTTCCAAAAAAAACGTCCAATCCAAATACTAGGAAATCATGAGTTGTGCCTACTGAACGGATCTGGACGAAGTCTGGAATAACTCACGGCTCCTTTTAATTCTGGGAAAATGTACAGTTCCCGAGGTTTTTTTTTTCGGAATGTCTCAATTGCTGTTAGCCTTATGGGCTGTTACAGCTTCACCGGTCGCGGGGGCGAGCAGAGTGCTCAGCCAGAATTTAAAGGTGTAGGGCTGTACGCCCTCCGCCCTAAGGGTGTCTCCTGTGAGACCGAACCTCGGCTTAGGGTGGGGTCGTGATTTGCGATGAGAGGGCTAGTGGCATTGTTTTGTCCGTCCGCCGAACCTTGCCCTTGGGCTCGGTTCGCCAAAGGGCGAAACAGGGGTCCTCGTCGCCGCCGGCGGCGACGGCGTCGCGAATGTAGGTGTGTAGTGTTATCGTGTAAACCGTTGGCCAGAGTTATCGGGTCATCGGGATCGGTAAGAACGTGGCGGGGCCTACGTAGTTTGGGATCGGGGTTAGGGTCTTGGATGTAGTCAGCCGCGGCTACCACCAGTGGGTTCGGATGCGAGATGGCACGATCGAAGTATCTTTCGGAGATGTCTTTAAAATGCTTTGCTAAGCTCGGCAATTCAAGATCGTTATGGAGGTCTACGTTGCGCATATACCACGGTGCTCCCGTGGCAATACGCGGGAATTTATTTTGTACCACTTGCAATGGATGCAAGTCCGTACGGGGGAGATGGGCAAACGCTACGCAAGCGTATGAAAGGATGGAGTTCCCGAGGTATTTATTTAAATTAAGAAGAACGGTAGGTACCTATACACGTACATATACCTACGTCCTACGTACCTACCTATAGCTACAAAACTAATACATATTTGTTGTCTTTAACGTAAAAATTTAATGGTAGGTAGGTCCTTCTATTATTTGAGTTGCATTCTTTCATTACGACATTAGTTGGGTATTTTGTTTTGATAAAATAATTTAGAACAGATAAACTATTAAGCATAAGTAGTAGCAAGGAAAGTTTTCTTACCTTTGCATTTTTCTTCCTCGCATTTCGGCGCCAATGAAATGACCGCCCCGTTGGTCGAGTGGTTAGCGACCCTGACTACGCAATCAACGGGGTTCGGGTTCGATCCCCGACGGGGACAAGCATTTGTGTGATGAGCATAAATGTTTGTATTTCCGGGTTTGGGTGTTTATTATATATATTCTGCTATTTATATATGTATTTCTATGTATTAGTATCGTTGACTAACACCCATAACACAAGCAAATATTTGCTTACTTTGGGGTTAGATCAGCAAGTGTAATTTGTCCCGTGAATATTTATTTATTTATTTATTTAATCACTATTTGTTGATAAATAATGCGCAAACATTAATCCATCTATTTTAGGTGAAATATCCGATTGCCCTTTTTCGAATCCTTCATTCATTTTATTAATCGAATAATATTTACTATTAATAGACTATTAAAGTAATACGCTGACGAAAACAACAAAATACTGCGCAAGCTATTACACCTTACTATACTATAATCGCTGGAGACTTGATTTGATACTAAGCGAGGCGCGGCGCGTTGTGTCATGACGTCACAAGCGGTCACGTGGCTGTTAGCGAGACTTGATATTTTTCGAAACTTTGAATGCCTATAAAATCAAAACTACTAGGTATTTTTTAGTACAACAAAAACTAGTGTATTTGTATACATACAGGCTATACTGAGACAAAATTGCAAGCGATTTGGCATACCTAGTAACATTCTTCATTAACATATTGAGTTCTAAAATGTGTTTATTTTAATTATTACGTGATTATTTATGCAATGCAAGAACTCTTTTCTGAAATTAGTAGAATTAGTAGTAATTTGCAAATTACGCATGGCCGCACTTATATATGGCGCTTTATTTAGTATAGGAAGAGACCAAGGAACTTATATACGATAACTGGAATTATTACGAAGCAATATTTGAAAAATAAAAATGTACTTTATTTCGTTACCCATAAAGTTGACATTTGTTTCATACTTAACAGAGGGGGAAAACGTTGTGAGCAAGACAACGCCAAGAGTAGATGTTGTCCCTTTCTTGCAATTGCCAGTGTAAATAAAACTATCTGATGGTAGATTTTTATATACTTTTATTCTTACACGTCGATAAATACATTAGCATAAAATGTATTGTAATTAACATAGTGGGTTCTAAAATGTGCTTATTTTAATTATTACGTAATTACTTATGCAATGCAAAGCTGTTTCTCAAATTAGTAGAATTACTTAGTAGTTATTTGCACACTACGTATGGTCGCACTTATATATGGCAATTGGCGCTTTATTTAGTAGAAAGTGACACACTCCACCAATGTCGTGGTACTCTTCAGAACGATTTTGAAGCGCGTATGAACATTCCGAGTAGAATGTAACTTCCTTGGAAGAAACACACTCCACCAATGTCGTTGTATTCTTCGGAACGATTTTGAAGCGCATGTGAACATTCCAGGTAGTAATGTAACTTCCTTGCATACATGATATTATAATATTGTGCAGTATTACGTATTGCGCAATATTATTGACTGTTTAGTGTTAATATTGAAGATTACACAAAGATTGAACGAAAGTTTAAGCGGGTTTATTTTTTATTGCGCAATATTTTTTCTTGCTCTGTGTAGGTTTAATATTACACAATATTTTTACTTCAGAATTTGGAGCGGTCGTGTACGGGCAGTCGCGGTGTTTAATGTATGGTCGTGTCGTAAATTTAAGCAAAATGGCGAGCAAGAATGCTATAAAAGATAAAGAACGGGAGTTTTTACTTGAATGTATAGAATTGTATAGATATTAATTTAACAAAATCACCAGCATGGTTTCCGCTAAAACTTGGTCGTCAGACATGTTGCTCGTTCAAAAATATTTATCAGATATCAGTTTTATTGAATGAATTTGAACGTTTGGAGTCAAAGGGCGTATTTAATATTATTGCACAATAAAAGTATTGCGCAATGTTCTTGTAGGTCTATGGGGCGCCTTAAAAGAGATTTTATTGCTTAGTCTATGGTTGAATTTCGGCCACAGGCAAACGCTAGTACATATGTATGTATTTCACATATAGCAATACTGTAACATATATGATAAACACTCAAACCCAGAAACACAAAAATCTATGCACAATACGCAAATGTTTATCTCTGTCGGAAATCGAACCCGAGCCTCGTCGATTTGCAGTTAGTTCACCAACCACTGGACTAACGAGGCGGTCACAAATAAAACTTTTACTAACCCCCGACGCAAAAAGGTAGTTTGAAATTTGACCACTAAATATGTATACGTATTTGTGTGGGTTTGTCTGTGGAATCGTAGTACTTAGACGGGTGAACCGATTTCGATGCATTTTCTTATTTGAAAGCTGTTTTTCTAGCAATTATTCTCAGACAGCAGACTTGTTTTATCAAAATCGGTTCTGTCGTTTCAAGATCATCAGCCTTTTTAACTTACTTTTTAACAAAGGAGTTAAGCAACTTGTTATACCTGATTGATACGAAAATTGGTATTTTGTAACTTCCATTACATTGCAATGATACGGTAATGCTGCAGAGTCTCCTTTCAAAGATCATTAGTTTTTTTATGTTTTGCTTTGCAAATGATGCACAGGAAGTAGGAAGGTGGTCTGATGGTAAAAGAATTTATCGGGGGCTTCTTAAATTTTTATTTGTTGAAATAAGAAGTGACGGATGGTCCAAGAGCCCGTAAGTGCCAGACCTTCGGATTTTAATAAAAGCTGAAAATTTTTCTATGTGTGTCCCTAGTACAGGTAAGAATGATCCCCACCCATGAAGCTGAGGCAGCGGTGGCTTTGGCAGGTAACAGGTAACAAAGGTGTATAAAATTCCATCTCAAATTTATCATAAAATAAAACTGATTTTTTTAATATTTGATTCAGAATAATATCAAAACTCGCATTGCTCATTGCCAGACAGTTAGTATGGTTGCAACCCTCTGCCGGACACCCTTAAACTATCATAATTTATAATTATACTTACGTTATATTATAAAACCTAAATTTTATATATAATTTTTTGGGGCATATTAATCTATGTTTACATAATAGCTGGACACATTCGACGGTTCTATCATCTTGCCAGACGCATTCAAAGTGAGCAGTTGTTCTGAGAGCAAGGAGCGTACACAGTAACTAGTGCGAGTGAGACAGAGCACTTGGTCTATTGAGGCCCTTCACTATGCATCCACTGTTATTAACTTCAAATTGTGCAGTTTATTTTTTCTTAATCAAGAAATTTCACTAAATAAATTTTTAGTTTGATATTTAATTAAAAAGTCGATAATCGTTAACAAGTCGCTGTATGCGGCGATGAAGATCACTACATATCTCGCTAACCGACAAATCGGTGAATCGCGGTGAACCGGAAAGTCTATAAACGTTCGGTTTACTCTGCATACCCCGCAAGGGTACCTTTTACCTTTTATTCTAAATAGATAATATATATATATATATATATATATATATATATATATATATATATATATATATATATATATATATATATATATATATATATATATATATATATATATATATATATATATATATATATATATATAGTAGGTACATACATTTATTAATTACGTGTTCAACAACACGTACGTTACGTGTACAATAGGTACGTGTTCTTGGACCTCAAATCACGAATGCGTTGTAATTTAATTACATTAATCGAACCTCTCATTCAATGGCGTATTTTATAATTGCAGTTTTGTTTGGCCTCTAAATTTGTATTCAAATTAATGTTTATTGTCCACATAATCCATGTCCAAAACAATGCTACAGAGGCATAATGAAAATCCCCAATTCATCCAAAAAATTCTCTGGTCAGATGAATCTACATTTAAAAAAGATGGTTACATAAACTTACACAATTTTCATGAGTGGCATGTGGAGAATCAACATTTAATGCGAGAAGACCGATCCCAATATCGCTTTAAAGTTAACCTGTGGACAGGAATTTTAAACGGCAAAATTGTTGGGCCCTTTGAGCTGCCTGAGAATTTGAATGGCACGAATTATCTAAATTTTTTACGAGAAAATTTACCAAGTTTGTTAGAGGACGTACCACTAACAGATCGTCGCCACATGTGGTATCAACAAGATGGCTGCCCAGCGCATTACGCAGTGCAAGTAAGAGATTTCCTTGACCAAGTTTATCCGGGAAGGTGGATTGGACGTTCAGGCACTATCTCGTGGCCAGCCCGTTCCCCAGATTTAAAACCCCTGGATTTTTTTTATTGGGGCGTTCTCAAAGAAAAAGTTTATTCTAAGCCCATTGAGAGCGTAGCCGAGCTGCGTGAACGAATTTCTCAAGCTGCTGAGGACATCAACTCTCGAGGATATGCCCGGCTAATAAGTAGATCTTTTTTAAGAAGATGTAGGGCGTGTGTTGAAGCTGATGGTAAACAATTTGAACATTTGTTATAATAAAAAATGTTATTTTCAAATCTGACTTTTATTCCAATAAACCTAAACAAAACAAGGTCAACATTTTTCATTATTTTATTAGTATTTTGTTGCTTTGGTAAAAGTGGCGTCACTATCTGTCTCGCTCGCTCATGGCAAACATGTCCACTATCCATATCTCTCATCATTTTACCGTAAAATAAAAACCTACCAAGGGCTTGTGCGAATAAAAAACATTTTAACTGAGTAAAATGGGTTAGCAAAAATCGAGTTACTTGAGGTTTTTATTTTTTACTCGTTTTTTTTAGTAAGAAACTAACAAGTATTGTACCATTTTACAATCCTGATTAAATGCGCCAACTCTTAATGGCACTTGCCAAGGCACTCTAGTACATTTTTTTTAAAGGAGGGTGTTTCAAAGTCGACAAAGTTTGAAAATTTTAAATTCATAGTTTAACAAATAGTCTAAATTCTAGGAAACTTGGGGTAATTGTGTCATTATTTTAGACTGTGATTCTCGAGATGTTATTTAGGGTTACGGTTCCAAAGTTTAAATGAACAAAAATAATAAAAATTAACCACAATAACCGAAAAATGGTACAGTTAGACCAAATTTCTAGGTTTTTCTTAAAATGCCCATAATTTTCAAACTGCATGGGATAGATTTTTTTTCTGATTTTTCTCGTGATGGTTATGATCTATCCTGTCACCCCGTTTCGGCTTGACGTTGAGTTCTGGGACACCCTGTATATATATATATATATATATATATATATATATATGGAGCGTGTACTGAACAGCAGGCTAATGGCACACCTAGAAGCGAACGATCTATACGGGTTTCGCCGAAATCGGTCTACTGGGGATCTTCTACACAGATCAGGCACAGATCCGGTCTCTCAGTGAGGCAATGGTCGATCGTATGAACCTGTCCTTACAGGCAGTCTCCGATTGGGGCGATGCTAATCTGGTCAAGTTTAATGCAACTAAGACCCAGGCGTGTCTATTCTCCGCTAAACGGAGTCCGCTCCATCTATCTCCGTCTTTCCAGGGTGTGGCCGTGCCGATAAATGACCACCTCGAGATCCTTGGTATCACGTTAACGCTTACTCTCAACTTTGGTTCGTACATCGAATCTAAAGCCCAAGTTGCCTCAAAAAAGCTTGGTATTCTGGCGAAGGTGAGACAGTATTTCAGTCCGGGACAGTTGCTCAACCTTTATAAAGCACAAGTCCGTTCGTGCATGGAATACTGCTCTCACCTCTGGAATGGATCCGCTAAATACCAGCTGGAGACACTTGAGGACATCGAGAGGCGTGCCAAGAGGCTCATAAACGACGATGATCTGGTAGGCAAAAAACTCCAGAGCCTCGCTCATCGCCGCAGAGTGGCTAGTTTATCGGTTTTTTATCGAATACACTTTGGAAAGTGCGCTGCGGAATTGCACGACTTAATTCCGCCATCCCCGTTTTTCTATCGATCGTCGAGGTGCACAGAATCTAGGCATCGTTATATGGTGGACGTTCCACGTACCCGGACAAAGCGGTTCGACTCAACATTCTTCATTCGAACCGCAAAGGACTGGAACATGCTTCCTGAGTCTGTGTTCCCGGACGAGTACAATCTGGAGATCTTTAAGAGAAGAGTGAACACTGAAAACATTAGTTTGAAGTTCGAAATTTAAAATTAAAGAGGGTTTCTATACAAAAACGAGATTATCAACGTTTTCCATGTTTTTTGCTCAATATCTTGAAATTTTCACCATGTATAACAAAGGCCACTACGGCAAAGTATAGTACAAACAAAATATAGTTAAATATTGATGTTTGTCTTTAATTTTTTTGCTCAATCTAAAACATGCCAAAACAACACAAAACTTTTCATAAATGTCAAATTTTATATTGCTAGATTGAGAAATCGAAGGAATACACACCGCTCGAAACAAAGAAAAACAATAAATAATTTATTAGATGTTAAGTATTGAATTGGCGATTATGTGGACAATAAACATTAATTTGAATACAAATTTAGAGGCCAAACAAAACTGCAATTATAAAATACGCCATTGAATGAGAGGTTCGATTAATGTAATTAAATTACAACGCATTCGTGATTTGAGGTCCAAGAACACGTACCTATTGTACACGTAACGTACGTGTTGTTGAACACGTAATTAATAAATGTATGTACCTACTATATATATATATATATATATATATATATATATATATATATATATATAGTAGGTATATATATATATATATAGTAGGTATATAGTAGGTATATATATATATATATATAGTAGGTAGTATATATATATATATATGTATATATATATATATATATATATATATATATATATATATATATATATATATATATATATATATATATATATATATATATATAGTAGGTACATACATTTATTAATTACGTGTTCAACAACACGTACGTTACGTGTACAATAGGTACGTGTTCTTGGACCTCAAATCACGAATGCGTTGTAATTTAATTACATTAATCGAACCTCTCATTCAATGGCGTATTTTATAATTGCAGTTTTGTTTGGCCTCTAAATTTGTATTCAAATTAATGTTTATTGTCCACATAATCGCCAATTCAATACTTAACATCTAATAAATTATTTATTGTTTTTCTTTGTTTCGAGCGGTGTGTATTCCTTCGATTTCTCAATCTAGCAATATAAAATTTGACATTTATGAAAAGTTTTGTGTTGTTTTGGCATGTTTTAGATTGAGCAAAAAAATTAAAGACAAACATCAATATTTAACTATATTTTGTTTGTACTATACTTTGCCGTAGTGGCCTTTGTTATACATGGTGAAAATTTCAAGATATTGAGCAAAAAACATGGAAAACGTTGATAATCTCGTTTTTGTATAGAAACCCTCTTTAATTTTAAATTTCGAACTTCAAACTAATGTTTTCAGTGTTCACTCTTCTCTTAAAGATCTCCAGATTGTACTCGTCCGGGAACACAGACTCAGGAAGCATGTTCCAGTCCTTTGCGGTTCGAATGAAGAATGTTGAGTCGAACCGCTTTGTCCGGGTACGTGGAACGTCCACCATATAACGATGCCTAGATTCTGTGCACCTCGACGATCGATAGAAAAACGGGGATGGCGGAATTAAGTCGTGCAATTCCGCAGCGCACTTTCCAAAGTGTATTCGATAAAAAACCGATAAACTAGCCACTCTGCGGCGATGAGCGAGGCTCTGGAGTTTTTTGCCTACCAGATCATCGTCGTTTATGAGCCTCTTGGCACGCCTCTCGATGTCCTCAAGTGTCTCCAGCTGGTATTTAGCGGATCCATTCCAGAGGTGAGAGCAGTATTCCATGCACGAACGGACTTGTGCTTTATAAAGGTTGAGCAACTGTCCCGGACTGAAATACTGTCTCACCTTCGCCAGAATACCAAGCTTTTTTGAGGCAACTTGGGCTTTAGATTCGATGTACGAACCAAAGTTGAGAGTAAGCGTTAACGTGATACCAAGGATCTCGAGGTGGTCATTTATCGGCACGGCCACACCCTGGAAAGACGGAGATAGATGGAGCGGACTCCGTTTAGCGGAGAATAGACACGCCTGGGTCTTAGTTGCATTAAACTTGACCAGATTAGCATCGCCCCAATCGGAGACTGCCTGTAAGGACAGGTTCATACGATCGACCATTGCCTCACTGAGAGACCGGATCTGTGCCTGATCTGTGTAGAAGATCCCCAGTAGACCGATTTCGGCGAAACCCGTATAGATCGTTCGCTTCTAGGTGTGCCATTAGCCTGCTGTTCAGTACACGCTCCATATATATATATATATATATATATATATATATATATATACAGGGTGTCCCAGAACTCAACGTCAAGCCGAAACGGGGTGACAGGATAGATCATAACCATCACGAGAAAAATCAGAAAAAAAATCTATCCCATGCAGTTTGAAAATTATGGGCATTTTAAGAAAAACCTAGAAATTTGGTCTAACTGTACCATTTTTCGGTTATTGTGGTTAATTTTTATTATTTTTGTTCATTTAAACTTTGGAACCGTAACCCTAAATAACATCTCGAGAATCACAGTCTAAAATAATGACACAATTACCCCAAGTTTCCTAGAATTTAGACTATTTGTTAAACTATGAATTTAAAATTTTCAAACTTTGTCGACTTTGAAACACCCTCCTTTAAAAAAAATGTACTAGAGTGCCTTGGCAAGTGCCATTAAGAGTTGGCGCATTTAATCAGGATTGTAAAATGGTACAATACTTGTTAGTTTCTTACTAAAAAAAACGAGTAAAAAATAAAAACCTCAAGTAACTCGATTTTTGCTAACCCATTTTACTCAGTTAAAATGTTTTTTATTCGCACAAGCCCTTGGTAGGTTTTTATTTTACGGTAAAATGATGAGAGATATGGATAGTGGACATGTTTGCCATGAGCGAGCGAGACAGATAGTGACGCCACTTTTACCAAAGCAACAAAATACTAATAAAATAATGAAAAATGTTGACCTTGTTTTGTTTAGGTTTATTGGAATAAAAGTCAGATTTGAAAATAACATTTTTTATTATAACAAATGTTCAAATTGTTTACCATCAGCTTCAACACACGCCCTACATCTTCTTAAAAAAGATCTACTTATTAGCCGGGCATATCCTCGAGAGTTGATGTCCTCAGCAGCTTGAGAAATTCGTTCACGCAGCTCGGCTACGCTCTCAATGGGCTTAGAATAAACTTTTTCTTTGAGAACGCCCCAATAAAAAAAATCCAGGGGTTTTAAATCTGGGGAACGGGCTGGCCACGAGATAGTGCCTGAACGTCCAATCCACCTTCCCGGATAAACTTGGTCAAGGAAATCTCTTACTTGCACTGCGTAATGCGCTGGGCAGCCATCTTGTTGATACCACATGTGGCGACGATCTGTTAGTGGTACGTCCTCTAACAAACTTGGTAAATTTTCTCGTAAAAAATTTAGATAATTCGTGCCATTCAAATTCTCAGGCAGCTCAAAGGGCCCAACAATTTTGCCGTTTAAAATTCCTGTCCACAGGTTAACTTTAAAGCGATATTGGGATCGGTCTTCTCGCATTAAATGTTGATTCTCCACATGCCACTCATGAAAATTGTGTAAGTTTATGTAACCATCTTTTTTAAATGTAGATTCATCTGACCAGAGAATTTTTTGGATGAATTGGGGATTTTCATTATGCCTCTGTAGCATTGTTCTACAAAATGAAATCCTTTCAGGATAATCTCGAGGGAGAAGACTTTGAACTCGTTGTACGTGAAACGGATGCATTTCAGCTCTTTGTAAAATACGATGTGCTGTGCTTTTGGGTATTCCCGTTCTTTCTTCAATTCCACGAACGGAAATACTTGGGTCATCTGCGACCTCTTCCAACACTTCTTCTTCGTAAGGAAAGCGAGGTCTACCTCCAGCCCGTATTTGATTCGGAAAATGGCCGCCCTCTGTGAGTGAACGGTGCACATTAACAAACACGCGGTGATCCGGATAGCGCTCTAAATTTGGATATCTTTCACGATAAAGTCTAGCGGCGGCACTTGCATTGCATCTGCATTCCCCATAAATGAGATGCATGTTCGCATATTCTTGTGAAGTGTAGCGCGTAGGCATAGTGATGACAAGGATGTCAACACAAAAGTCCGATTCCAAAAGAGAGAAGCCAAAGTTGCCGGTATGTAATCAACAAGTCCAATTCACAAAAATCCAAGTCCAAAAAGAAAAGCCAAAGTTGTCAGTACTAAATTAACACAAGCGAATACGGAAAGGTGCGCAGTAGACGAATGAGCGAAATGTACTAACTGGTGTCAGACTGGCAGCGTAGCTATTTGCTTGGTATGGCGTCTGTATCTGTTTCATTCGCACTCGTTTAAACGACGCATCTCCGTCTCACTGCGTGGCGTCACTATCTGTCTCACTCGCTCATGGCAAACATGTCCACTATCCATCTCTCTCATCATTTTGCCGTAAAATAAAGAATCTACTAAAGGCTTGTGCGAATAAAAAACATTTTAACTGAGTAAAATGGGTTAGCAAAAATCGGGTTACTTGAGGTTTTTATTTTTTACTCGTTTTTTTTTAGTATGAAACTAACAAGTATTGTACTATTTTACAATCCTGATTAAATGCGCCAACTCTTAATGGCACTTGCCAAGGCACTCTAGTACATTTTTTTTAAAGGAGGGTGTTTCAAAGTCGACAAAGTTTGAAAATTTTAAATTCATAGTTTAACAAATAGTCTAAATTCTAGGAAACTTGGGGTAATTGTGTCATTATTTTAGACTGTGATTCTCGAGATGTTATTTAGGGTTACGGTTCCAAAGTTTAAATGAACAAAAATAATAAAAATTAACCACAATAACCGAAAAATGGTACAGTTAGACCAAATTTCTAGGTTTTTCTTAAAATGCCCATAATTTTCAAACTGCATGGGATAGATTTTTTTTCTGATTTTTCTCGTGATGGTTATGATCTATCCTGTCACCCCGTTTCGGCTTGACGTTGAGTTCTGGGACACCCTGTATATATATATATATATATATATATATATATATATATATAAAATAAAGTCATAAAGTGAAATTAATGTACAAGAGATAATTTAATCGTATAATAACAATGGAATTTCACCAAGTGCCGACGGTAAAAAGTATAGAATAAATTATAATTAAAATTTCACTTCTTAGAGACCATCTGCTGTGTAGTATGAGGTCGCACGTTGTCGCCTAACACCTTGCGCCTACAGACTTCTACTTTTTCCAGAATGAAGCGTATTTGCTTCATTTATTTCATGAAAAACGGCGATTTCATAGGTAAAGACCTATTATTAGCATAATCATAATATTAATTTGTAACGACTACGATATTGAAATGAAACTTGTTTATAATCGTAATTTTAAATTCGATGGAACATAAAAACACGATAAAGAACCAAACCGAATCTTTTAGTCGTTTTAGCGTAGTTGAGTAACAAACATCCATCCATCCATCCAAACATCCAAACTTTCACATTAATAATAATAATATAGATAATATAATTAGTTAGTAAGTATAGTTACACAATATGTTATATTTCAAATATCATTTATATAATGGTTCCTAAACCATCCAAATACTAACAACCAAGTGTGTAGATTTTACTGCAACTTTTTATTACTAAAACTTTTTTTCTTGACTCTTTCAATTCGTATTTGTCCCTTTCGTACCTTCTTATTACAATCATAAGTTTCATTTCTAATATGTGTGCGCTCACATTCAAATATTATTTTTAAAATATATATTTACGATTGTTTTTAAATATTTTAAATACTTGATTTTACCTCAAGAGTTAAACGGATTTGCATAAAATTCCATCAAGAGAAGCAATCTTTATTTAACACTAGCTGTTGCCAGCGACTTCGTTCGCGCGGACTTCGTTTACTCTGCACAGCCCCTCCCCCGTAGGTGATAGCGTGATAATATGTAGACATTATGTTGACCCGACCTGTCAGTAATATTCATGCAAAATTTGAAGTAAATCCATGCAGTACTTTTTGAGTTTACCCCGGACATACATACAGACAAACCGACAAAAATTCTAAAAACTATATTTTTGGCTTCGATATCTATTGTAGATCACGCCCCAATTATTCTTTTAAAAAAATATTCAATGTGTGTGTATATATATATATATATATATATATATATATATATATATATATATATATATACACACACATTGAATATTTTTTTATATATATATATATATATATAATAAATGTTAATACCGAAAAAATAAGCTTCAATCACGAAACTTATTGTAATATACGGTGATTCGTTATTAGTATTCATAAATTAACATGATTGATAAAATTAACTAATCACAATAACCTAAAATTATTTGGCATGTAATATTTAGTGTAAAAAAGTATGTTCCTAAAAATGATTTTATTGTCATTAGATATTATTGCATATTATATCATAGAGCAAGAGCCCGTGAGTGCCAGACCTTCGGATTTTAATAAAAGCTAAAAAAATTTCTATATGTGTCCCTAATACAGGTAAGAATGATCCCCACTCATGAAGCCGAGGCAGCGGTGGCTTTGGCAGGTAACAGGTAACAAAGGCATATAAAATTCTACCTCAAATTTATCACAAAATAAAACTGATTTTTTTATATTTGATTCATAATAATATCAAAACTCGCGTTGCTCATTGCCAGACAGTTAGTATGGTTGCAACCCTCTGCCTGACACCCTTAAACTATTATAATTTATAATTATACTTACGTTGTATTATAAAACCTAAATTTTATATATAAGTTTTTGGGGGCCTATTAATCTATGTTTACATAATAGCCGGACAGATTCTACGGTTCTATCATCTTACCAGACGCATTCAAAGTGAGCAGTAGTTCGGAGAGCAAGGAGCGTATACAGCAATGACGTGTATAATATTTCCACTGGACTTGCTGCTGTCAAAGAATTTTTGTGCCTATTTGAAATATCGCCATTTTGGCGCTGTAGACCGATGTGTGCGATGTGCGTGCATAGAACTAAAATTAGTGATTCCCACATGTCAACATCTCCGATAAGTTTATCGATCGTTTAATATTTACAGCTAGGTGGGCCGTGGGTCATTAAATACTAAAATGATTATATACAGGGTATAACAAAAATAAGCACTAATACTGAAGGAGCGTTCAGGATGTGTGGTTAGCTCTTTAATTATACATTTTTAATAAATAAAAACTATGAAATTTCTGAGAAAATGAATGTCAAAGTTTTTTTTCAAAATGATCTGTGGCAGCCCTGAAGTATAGCACGCAGTAACGTACGCGCACGGTTTACGCAGCTATGAAAGGTCACAATCATATGATAGATGTCAATGAACTGCTAGACGCACAACAAAGTACTAATTACTTGACAGAGTAAATAATGTAGATATTATTTAAAGAGTTTTTTTATATTTTTTTCTACCAGGACTGATGTTGGAATAAACCCATGAGGGTCCTTAGTTTGATTACCAGGCTGGACAATTTGATTCATAGGTAACTTAACTGGGTTTTGATAGCCATAATTATTACATTATGTTAAAAAAAACACTGTCCGACTATTGGTGTCACTCGATAGCATATTACGATCATATTAAAATAATTATTAATTACTATACTCATATTCAATAAAAAAAATCTCATAAAATTTTATTAATCGTAAATACCTATCTAGTAGTCTCATACCTAGTTTACGTAAGGCAAACCTGCGGCTATTAGGCATTTCATGCAGGAAAATCTCCCGCCTGGCAACAAAATTATATCAGCTGTGTACCTAAAATTTATTGTGACCTGGATTATTATTTCTAACTCTGAAACTATTAGTTTGGTACATACATTCTAAAACAATCGTGGCAAATAATCCAATATAACTAATTAAGGTATCTTTTTGTTATGAAAACACATTACATAAATTACTTCATCACACAATATCCACCTTCAAAGTCAACTATTCACATGTGTTTTCAGTGTAGGTACCTAAATCTATTCCGTGATTCATAGGCATTTTACAATGTATTATCTGGCATGGTTTCAACTTACAAACTGTTTTAATGGCATAATACTTACCTCTAGTACCTACCCTGTTTGCTTCTAACTTCACATAACAAGGTGTCTAAATAGGTAATTAGTTTTTGAGCAGGTAAATCATAGCTATTATCACTTTTTTTACACACAATTCTAAAAACTTACTAAAACTTTCTCGTTGATAACACGACACTTCGCAAAATAAATATGCATTATCATTAAGAATTAAGACACAACACAACCTTTTATAAGCATTTTTGACAAATAAACCTACGCATTGATTAGCCTAGAAGTCCTTTGATTTGAAGTATTACCGACATCGCGCTAGGCGTCTCAACGCGGCGCAACGCGGTCTCAACCAAGCGCCCGACTTAAGGCCTTGCTCACACACACTACTGAATATTTTCCGCGGGAATTTTAATTGCGCAAATTAATTTTCGTTACATATGAAATTTGACATGGCTAGCACTGCTAAAAAAATGTCAAGAATCGGAATGTTCCCGGTGAGTTGATAGGCTCGTTTGTCACTATCACTACATGGCTGATGGAACTTAGTACCTACCTAAAGTTTGTTTTAGGTGCGCCTCTTCTTACCTTTTTTTATGTTATTGAGATAGGCAAACTAGCAGACGTGCCACCTGATGGTAAGTGGTCGACGTCGCTAATGAACAAAAATGGGATACCTGGGCTGGAACTAGCCCAGGTATTCCATTCATGTGTTAGAGACATAAGATGTTAAGATCCTGAGACATAAGATGTTAAGTCTCGGTGCCAGTAATTACATTGCCTGTCTTGCCCTTCTCTCCGAAACACAGCAAAGCTGTTTCACGGGAGAAATTGGCAAGACCTTTCTAAGTAGTAGTTATTTCAGGAAAAAGATAATTTTTGACTACGTTTTTTTGATTACATTTTAGATCAAAGATTTTATAAAATACTAGCCGTTGCTCGCGGCTTCGCACGCGTGGTTAGAGTTTTTTGTGAATGTCAAAAATAAACCACGCAAGCGAAACCAACGAAAACTATTGCTAATTTTAGCGATTGCCGGGATTACATATCAACCTGTTCATTCATTCAGAAAAATTAATCTTTTTCATCAAAATATTGTTTATCATACTGGAAATGTAAAAGTATTAAGTTAACTTTAAAGCCGCCGCCGGTCGTTTGTACAGGCCTTTAGAACTTACACGTGTTTTGCGGCTTATACAAAGTGCAACGAAACGCTTTGATTGGCGAAAAGACCACTTTCGGAAAGAGACAAGACACTCCCTTTTTTCTGCCATTTTGTTTTTATGTAAAATCATACTAATATGTAGTTCCGTATAGTTTTAGTCAACATTTTTGTCACTTTTATGATAAGAGTGATGCCGGTTTAGGCGTTTCTTCGTAAGGTACTGGGTTCGATTCTCAGTTCGCCTGGTAGAATGGAGGGTAATTCTTCTTAAGGCACTCAAACTAACACGGGAAATGATTTTTTTTTATTTATGGTGCAAGGGGTCCCACCACCACCTTCGGGACCCAAGACAACCTGACTGCTGTACAATGAAAGAGGTCCTGGCACCGGCTTCCTCCAGAGAGGTTCGGAGGTTAGACGACAGTCGCTACGGCAAACTCAAACTCGTTCCTAGCGCAAGCGTGGAGAATAACCGGAATAAACTCTAAGATGAAGAAGATTATTTTTAAATTTGTTTCACTGAACCCTAATTAGTTCGGAAAAGTACCTAGATAATTGTAAAGGAATTTTTATTTTTTTATTCAGTTGCCGTTTGTCTTTGGAGAGCGTAACTATTGCTATTATTGCCGATTTTTTATGAATCTTACTTAATACCCATTGATTGGAAATCGCGATTTTAAAAATGCCACGTAGAAATAATAATGACCGTCACCTTTACACTAATAGTGAATTTTACGAAATGATGCTATGTGTTGGTGCTGCTAGGAATGGTAGCATTAATGAAGCGAGGGAGATTTACCGACAACGGTTTATTGATGGAAGGCCACCAGCAGAACAACGTCATTTACCTCCGTACTCAGTATTCCGTAACATGTGTTTACGACTTCAGCGTACTGGTTCCTTCCACCGCGAACGAAACGTTGGACGTCCTAATTCAAGAGTAGGTACTGCTATTGAGACTCGGATTCTAAATCATTTTGACGAGAATCCTCGGACCAGCACACGCCGATGCAGTGCTATGTTAAATGTAAACCATATGGTGGTGTGGCGTACTCTGCAGGATGATGGACGACATCCCTACCATTTTTCAAGGACTCAGGAGATAGGACTTGCAGACCATATGCCCAGAATGGACTTTTGTAGGTGGTACCAGAACCGTGCTGAAGCAAATCCCGAATTTGCTTTTAATATTTTATGGACAGATGAGGCTTCTTTCACAAGAAATGGTGTGCTCAATTTGCACAACGAGCATGTGTGGGCACATAATAACCCGCATGCCTCGAGTGAAAGTAGCTTTCAGCACCAGTGGAGAATTAATGTCTGGGCAGGCATCGTTGGGGACTATGTTTTGGGGCCGACTATTTTACCTCAGGGTCTTAACGCTCAAAGGTACCTACAACACCTGAGAGAGGATTTAGAAGAACATCTGGAAAATCTTCCACTGAATGTATATCGTAATATAATTTTTCAGCACGATGGAGCACCCGCTCACTTTGCACGCCCTGTGCGTGATTATTTAAACGATCGATTTGCAGAGTGGATAGGTCGAAGTGGCCCGGTGCCTTGGCCACCTCGTTCTCCAGATCTCACGTGCCTAGACTACTTTTTATGGGGTTATGTGAAAAATAAAGTTTACTCTGTGGAATGTCATACACGTGAAGAGATGGAAGGTAAAATTAATGCAGCATTTAGGTCCATAACCCCACATATGTTGCATAATGTAAGGTTATCAATGTTACGCAGAACTGCTCTTTGCATTGAGAAGGGTGGTGGTCATTTTGAACCTTACTTATAAATTAATTTGAAGACAGTGTTGTTTTATTATTGCCTGTAAATAGTGAATTTGGATTAATGTATAATAATTAATCAGTGACGAAAGTGATATGTAAAAAATTGCTTATTAAATGTGTGTAAGTACAAGTACGCGGTATTCTTCATGTCTATGTGTGCGTCACGCTATTCATTCAACGTGTTGCTGACGTCACATCACTTCCATCTTCAAGGTAGGGGTGTGAAAATAAACTTTAATTTCTTATTTTACTAAATTTATATGAAACAAAAAATGTGTGCCTTTTGGTATAATATTTTACCAGGTGTTTGTTTAGTTCATGTACACGTATACCCTTGAAAGTTAGTGCTTATTTTTGTTATACCCTGTATATATATTTTCGGTATTAACATTTATTATATATATATATATAAAAAAATATTCAATGTGTGTGTATATATATATATATATATATATATATATATATATATATATATATATATATATATATATATATATATACACACACATTGAATATTTTTTTAAAAGAATAATTGGGGCGTGATCTACAATAGATATCGAAGCCAAAAATATAGTTTTTAGAATTTTTGTCGGTTTGTCTGTATGTATGTCCGGGGTAAACTCAAAAAGTACTGCATGGATTTACTTCAAATTTTGCATGAATATTACTGACAGGTCGGGTCAACATAATGTCTACATATTATCACGCTATCACCTACGGGGGAGGGGCTGTGCAGAGTAAACGAAGTCCGCGCGAACGAAGTCGCTGGCAACAGCTAGTGTTAAATAAAGATTGCTTCTCTTGATGGAATTTTATGCAAATCCGTTTAACTCTTGAGGTAAAATCAAGTATTTAAAATATTTAAAAACAATCGTAAATATATATTTTAAAAATAATATTTGAATGTGAGCGCACACATATTAGAAGTGAAACTTATGATTGTAATAAGAAGGTACGAAAGGGACAAATACGAATTGAAAGAGTCAAGAAAAAAAGTTTTAGTAATAAAAAGTTGCAGTAAAATCTACACACTTGGTTGTTAGTATTTGGATGGTTTAGGAACCATTATATAAATGATATTTGAAATATAACATATTGTGTAACTATACTAACTAACTAATTATATTGTCTATATTATTATTATTAATGTGAAAGTTTGGATGTTTGGATGGATGGATGGATGTTTGTTACTCAACTACGCTAAAACGACTAAAAGATTCGGTTTGGTTCTTTATCGTGTTTTTATGTTCCATCGAATTTAAAATTACGATTATAAACAAGTTTCATTTCAATATCGTAGTCGTTACAAATTAATATTATGATTATTTATATATATATATATATATATATATATATATATATATATATATATATATATATATATATATATATATATATATATATATATATATATATATATATATATATATATATATATTTATATATATATTTATATTTATTCTTAAACATAAGTATTCATTGTATTCTAATACACTTAGTCACAAACAAACAACACACACAAACACACATATTTTTATAGAATTGCTTCTTGTTGTATGTCTAGTTTTGTTTATTACGATATATACCTATATAGTCTTTGATATATAAACCTATTAGCTACCCGTCAGTGACTGTAAAAATGCTTATAGTAACAGTGTACAAAAAGAAAATCCTTAATTGGCCAATGTAATGTAAATATTATAATATTGTACCTATTTTGATATTCGGCTGTGGATTTTTAGTTGAAATAAATAAATAAATAAATAAATAAATTATGCTAATAATAGGTCTTTACCTATGAAATCGCCGTTTTTCATGAAATAAATGAAGCAAATACGCTTCATTCTGGAAAAAGTAGAAGTCTGTAGGCGCAAGGTATTAGGCGACAACGTGCGACCTCATACTACACAGCAGATGGTTTCTAAGAAGTGGAATTTTAATTATAATTTATTCTATACTTTTTACCGTCGGCACTTGGTGAAATTCCATTGTTATTATACGATTAAATTATCTCTTGTACATTAATTTCACTTTATGACTTTATTTTATAATTCATAACAACTATAGATATTAATTATAATTCATAACAAGATTATGACTGTATATACATATTTTTTATCTAATTAAGTTGTCAAAATTATTAGCACAAGAGATAAGAATTTAATTTGTAATAACTAAATGTTTTAATTTAAGATACTTTTTAATACTTAAGAACAAATCAAGGCTAATTTATTATTATGATCACTAGATTTTTTGCGCATTTATTGAAAAACTTATTTTTCCATTAAGATTATAGCTTCTATACACCTAGTAGTTGTAATAGAAAATATCAAACGTCTACTTGATTGTAAATTAAAGAAGTAAAAAAAAATATATGTATTGCCAAGCCTGTAATCTTATATAAATAATTCAGCATAAAATAGATATAGTAAATGAAATAAATAGATTTACTTATTTGACTTATAACTATTCCTAATTTATAATATTGAGTGATATTTAAATCGCTAATAATTTTAGATTGTGTATAAATTTAGTAGTAACATTAGGAATTTAATCTGTTCAAAAAATATGGTCAAACATAATGTATGTAAAATATTTCACGATTTCCATTTGCTAATATACTGCGAACTAACACCCTAAAACGATGACAGAATAAAACTTATTAGAAATTTTCTAAGAAGCTACAATAACTGGAGTTGGAAGTTCTCCGTCTTTCGCCGTACTCACCAGACTTTGCGCCTACAGACTTCTACTTATTCCAGAATTTGGATAACTTCTTGGCGGGAAAAAATTCAATACCCGAGAGGCATACACAATACCTTTAAAGAATTTGTTGCCTCCCGTTTAGCTGATTTCTTCAAGAAGGGCATCAATAAGGTACCAATGCGTTGGCAAAGATGCATTGATTGCATGGGTGATTACTTTGCTTAATAGGAATAAAACATATAGAAAATAAATACGCTTCATTTAGTTCATGAAAAACGGCAGTTTCTTAGGTATACCTATTATAATCTTGTGCGCGTCAAGTTTCTACTTAGATGAATCAGCGCCAATTATACTTCGCCGTCAATTATATTTACATAATGAATTATTAAAATTTATATCTTACCAAAATTTTAGTCATTGTAGAATCCTATACAAGCCAGAACAATTCTTTTCTACGACTGACATCATTTTTATCCATACTAAGTTTTTATACTAATCGGTTTGATAAATTTATTGACATTTGATATTTTAAGTTTATTTATTGCATGTTAATAAGATCCTATTGGTCCAAGAGCTGGCGACGAATTTTGGGAAGGTTCTTTTAGCAGATTGGAATTGCAAATTGTATAATTTCGTCAAATGACGATACCGGGCCTGCGAGTCTGGTAGAGCGTTTTCGGTTATTTCACTACTGCGCAGTATACAACATTTGCAAAAGAAAAACCAAAAAAGATATTTTTAGCAACTTGATTTTTATTTCATCTTTAAATTAGGTTTTGTTAATTACTTGTTTACTTAGAATGCTAAAAAAATATGCCCGATATTTTTGTCGGTTTTAAAGTATTTCCAGACACCTTCAAATACATTTAACGAAAGTTATCAATAAATTTATTTTATATTTATTTATTTATTTAACATTTTATTGTACACAACAAAAAATATAATATATAAATAAAGATCCCCGTGTTGGTCCGGGCTCCTTTCAAGAATAGACCAGTGCTGCTCTGCTAGGCAGGTCGTAAAAGGCGACCGATTGACTATATGTGTTACTATCATCGTGACTACTAGACGATAGAGTTTCGCAACGTCTCGTTCGGGTATTTGGTAGCGCTGCCTTACCTGTTTCTGCTGCAATAGCGTTAATGCTTGCCATTGTCGTGTTCTGGTTTGGAAAATAAGGTAGCTGGTAGATTTATGCATTTGGCATTGCCATCCCACGACACGGATAGCAACGCACCATTAACATATTTAGTGTTTATAGACGATGGTTTCTCTCTCCATCAGAAAATTCATTTCCTTGCTATCTCATGGTGAAAAACCTGCAAGCTTTTCTTTTGCTATATTTTTACATTATTGGATAGCAAACAAGCTATAAACTTGATAGAAAATAAAGATGTTAATGTATATGTTGCTATTCACGTAGCGGGATGGCAATGCCACACGCGTAAGTTTACCGGCTACCTTATCTTCCAAACCAGAACACGACAATGGCAAGCATTAACGCTATTGCAGCAGGAACAGGTAAGGCAGCGCTATCAAATACCCGAACGAGACGTTGCGAAACTCTATCGCCTAGTAGTCACGATGATAGTGTCACGTAAAGCCAATCGGTCGCATTTTACGACCTACCTGGCAGAACACCAGTTGGTCTATTCTTCAAAGGAGCCCGGACCAACACGGGGAATGTTTATTTATTTATTATATACTAGCTGTGCCCGCGACTTCGTTCGCGTGGAAAAAATTCTAAAATAAAAACTCGCATAGTTCCCGTTCCCGTGGGATTTCCGGGATAAGAACTATCCTATGTCCTTTCTTGGGTCTCAAACTATATTCGTACCAAATTTTATCCAAATCAGTTCAGTGGTTTGGCCGTGAAAGCGTAACAGACAGACAGACAGACAGACAGACAGACAGACAGACAGACAGACAGACAGAGTTACTTTCGCATTTATAATATTAGTATGGATTTTGTTGTGTACAATTTAAATGTTAAATGAATAAATATAAAACGAAATGATTGGTAATTTTCGTTAAATGTGTTTAAAGGTGTCTGGAAGTACTTTAAAACCGACAAAAATTATAGCATATTTTTTTCGAGTTCTAAAAAAGCCTAATTATAAAATGAAATAAAAATCAAGTTGCTAAAAATACCTTTTCTTCTTTTTGTAAATGTATGCGCAGTAGTGAAATAACCGCAAACGATCTACCAGACTCGCAGGCCCGGTATCGCCATTTAACCATTTCGCCCAATCCAATCTGCTAAAAGAACCTTCCCAAAATTCGTCGCCAGCTCCCAGTCTATATATACACACGTGTGCTGTTAAGCATGTTATTTTTTTAAGATAATATTGTCGCTAACAGCCTTCTCCTGATAGTATTTTTTATCTTATTTTGTATTCACCTTAAACATTACAATAGATTTAAACTCCGTTAAAATATTGAATTCAAAATTTTACCATTAATCTTTGTTTAGATAAATTTGCGTAAGGTCAAATAGATTGCATACTATAATGCTAGAATGCGATAATGTTAATGGTACAAATTCTTCTTCTTCTTTAATGGATAGGTTTCCGCAACTAGACAGCTCAGTGCCTTTTTTGTACACACAAAATCTCTAACCATCTCTTTTAGATGGTGACGCTTATAGATGGCCCTATTTTTGCCATCGAAATTCCTCCAGGAAGCCAGCCAACTCTTTGGTATGGGAGAAAGCCTCAGAAAGTGACTAATGGAAATTCAAGGTACTTGAATCAGTAGTTTGCTTCACCGTCACATTTGACGATTACAAGGTCGTTTTTTTTTATAGAAGAGCGGGCAAACGAGCAGGAGGTACACCTGATGGTAAATGATCACCGCCTCCCATGGACATCCGCAATACCAGAGGTCTTGCAGTTGCGTTGCCGGCCTTTTAAGAATGAGTAAGCTCTCTTCTTGAAGGCCCCCAAGTCGTATCCGTTTGGAAACACCCCTACCGGTAATTGATTCCACAACAAAGTAGTGCGAGGCAAAAAGTGCCGAGGGAAACGCACAGTTGTGGATTTCCAGACATCAAGATGGTGAGGATGGAATTTCATATTTGACGCGATGGTCGATGATGGAATTCGGCGGCAGGAATTAATTCAAATAACTCGTCAGAACACTCTCCGGTTCCGAAGAAATGGTTCTTCGGTCTTCATGCAGGCACTGCACTAAGGACTTTCTGTAACACTATACTTGTCGAAGGATCCGTGACTTGTAAAAGCGCTAGTTATTACGCGGTGTTGTTTTTTTATTAAATTTTGTTAAGCTGTGCGATAGCCGCGGGTTTAATACATTTTTCATTTGCTTAGAGTTGACACGTCCGGCTTAGTACTTATTATGCATTTTTGTCATGCGTTGACGCAGTCTTGTATACATCCAGCTTGCCGGAAGAGGTGCAGTGTGTTCTGGTTAAACTAAAGCCGATTTAGAAGTCCGTTGAGCTATCTCTCGCTCAAAGGGCTTCTTAAAGGGCTAATGGTTGCTAGTATGATGAATAGCGATGTCTGGTGGCCACGTACCAAACTATAAAAGGCTATCAACCAACTACAGAGCTTCCAACAGTTAGCATTTATGGGTGTTACAGGTTCCATGAAAACTACTCCAAAGTTATCAATAGAGATGACGCTCTGCATTTACGTAATCAAACATCAGGCAACAGCGGTGTCAGCAACAGAACGGTAGAGTTCCGTATGTCTCGCTCAGGTATTTGTTGGGTGGCACCATATTATCAATTTATCTATATATCCCACGTGCTGATCCGGGCACCTTTGAAGAATAAATAGACAAACTGCTGTTCTGATAGGCAGTTCGGAAAAAGCGACCGATTGGTTATACGTGTGATTACTGCCGTCGTGACTACTAGGTGTTCTGCAACATCCCGCCCGGGTATTTGATACCACCAACTTACCTATTCCTTTCGCAATAGCGTCAACGCTTGTCACTGTCGCGTTCCGTTTAGAGGTTAAGGTAGCCGGTAAATTTATGCATG
This sequence comes from Apodemia mormo, assembly GCA_036924255.1. Lineage (NCBI taxonomy): Eukaryota > Metazoa > Arthropoda > Insecta > Lepidoptera > Riodinidae > Apodemia > Apodemia mormo. The sequence goes on along the minus strand of JAUPFN010000019.1, from coordinate 10,860,684 downwards.
TGGCATTATTATAGTGACACGCGTATTCTGCCTGCTAATGTAGTCGACCGTAAGTAGAGTTTTTGACCATATTAAGACCATATTTGGAATCAGCGCATCGAGAGCTATAAGATGAACATATCCGTGTTTCTAAATTATGTGTAGAAGATTGACTTCCAGTAAGCAAGACAACAGTAATTGCATGTCAAAAGCCCTGGATCCTAGAAAAAAGCACCGTATGTGCCGTTACACTTATTATATTTACCAAGTATTTTATGCAATTTTGACTAATCCTTACTATTACAGCCGTAAGAACACTTACTGTTAATTTCTTAGCGGTAGGTATTATTAGGGATCTATATTACAATACACATAAGAACCGTAAGCCTTGTATTCACTAGAACTTTGTAAAGGAATCTATTTGAAATACTTAATACAACAACCGTAAAACTACTTTCCTAACAGTATTTTTAACAGTCAGAAACCTTACCGTGATTGTATTTGATATTTTTTTTATCTTCTATACAAATAAATAAAATTGGAGTGTCTGTTTGTAATATTTAAATAACCGCTTTTTACTAAATGCATATGGATGTAAACACGATACATATACCAAAATAACATTGTTTAGAATTTTTGTCTGTCTGTCTGTTTGTTCCGGCTAATCTCTGGAACGGATGGACCGATTTTGACGGGACTTTCACTGGTAGATAGCTGATGTGATAGAGAGTAACTTAGGCTACTTTTTTTGAAATTGTTTCATGCGGACGAAGTCGCGGGCTCAGCTAGTATAATATAAGATAGCGAAGAAGCACATGGGTCTCCTGATGGAAAGAGTCAACCATCGCCTTTAGACACCAAAGGTGTTAATGGTGTGTTGTTATCTTGTGACGAGGTCTAAAGCCACGTCCATAAGTTTACGGGCTACCTGACCCTCCAAATCGGAACACGACAGTGACAAGCACTGATGCTATTGCGGCAGGAATAGGTAAGGTGGTGGTACCAGACACGGGCGAGACAATACATAACTCTACCACCTAGTAGTCACGATGGTAGTGACTCGCATAGCCAATTGGTCGCTTTTACGACTTGCCTGGCAGAACGTTAGTTGGTCTATTCTTCAAAGGAGCCCGGAACCTACACGGGGAAAATTACTCCCTTATGTTGTTTAATAAAAATGTTTTTTATTCAGTTGTAAAACTAATTTTATTAGAATTTTTCTTAATTTTTTTATCTTTTTAAGTAAATTTTCTATATTTTAAACTAGTTTTATATTTTTATTAAAACCATATTTGTCACTGCGTAATCATATTTAACGCAGTGATACTGTGAACAACCTAGTAAACTGTCCAATTATTACCAGGAATTACTAAGATTAACGCAGTAAGAAACATTTCCTAAGCATAACGACGGTAAGTACTGGTACTTACTTACGGTCGCTTGTTATCGGTAGCATTCTTACCAGAGAGAATACTAATAATAAAAAAAAAACGCTTTTTTTTGTTGGAAATATAATTCTTAATTTTGATTAAAAATATTGTAATACTAGCTGTTGCCAGCGACTTCGTCCGCGCGGACTTCGTTTACTCCGCACAGCTCCTCCCCCGTAGGTGATAGCGTGATAATATGTAGCCTATATGTTGAGTAATATTCATGCAAAATTTGAAGTAAATCCATTCAGTACTTTTTGAATTTACCCCGGACATACATTGACTTTCCTACGATTTTATTATATGTATAGATGTAGAACAATACCTTAGTATTCAGGTAAATCAACATTTCTTTCAATATCTTTTATAGATTTATTGTAGCGTTAAAAATAAAAGTACAATCTTTAGGCGCGATTTTCTCAGTTTCACCCAATATGCACTTACGGTCGACTTAATTAGCAGGGCAGTATTGCAACGCACATTAACATCTTAGATTTATAGGCGATGGTTTCCTTTCCATCGCGAGAGCCATAGGCTTGTTATCCTATGATACATAAAAATATATTCTAAATTATTACAGAATTTTAAAAATCGGTTTATAAATGACCGAGTTTCTGAAGTATACTTCGCGCTAAACTTCTAGTCTGCTCTGAGTGCTAAATGTGAGTTTTTCTTTTCGCATTCGATCGTGAGCGCGTTTCGAGTTTACTAGGAATTTGTATGTGATTTTTTTGAACGCGCTCACGATCGAATGCGAAAATAAAAACTCACACTTAGCACTCTGAATACCGCACAATTCGCGTCGCAGTAGCAAAATATAGGTATCAGTGAAGCGAAGACGCGGAGTATATTATAAAATGCTGCAGCTGGTAATTTGTAACACAAGTTTTCTAGTGGAAGCGCAAGTCTCTCATACAGAAGGAATTAACATACACCTTAATTAAATCTACATGACTTTTGTTTTAAGTCTTAAGCTTTTGTCACTGTCTGTGTGCGAGAACATAAAGTATTTGTATTCGTATAAAAATACAGCTGAATTGAAAATCTTCTTCGTTTTCGGAGACCGGTTTAAAAAAAATTTTTCTAACAAAATAAGAACCTATACTTTTTTGTAATTCGATTATAAACTTCAAGATTTTTTAAATATAGTTATTTTTAGTATTATACCAAAAGATTCGAAGTGATCTTAGATAATATTATAAATACGAAAGTTTGAATGTTTGGATGTAGGGATGTATGTTACTCAATCACGCAAAAACTACTGGCGGATTTGATTGAAATTTGGCACACAGGTAGATGATAACAATATGATGGCTAATTTTTTTCGGAAAAATGAGCTGTTCCTGCGGGATTTCCCAAAAACTGTTGTAATGCAGCAAGCGGCTGCGCGGCGCAGCTAGTCAGTTTTAATGAAATTAAATCATTTCAAACTAAAAGTATTTATTAATATGGTTAAATCGTTTTACTAAGCTGAACCTTGAAAATTTCAGTACTTAAGTCGTCAGTATTGCCAATCTTAAGTTAGAAGTCATCAATTAGTCAACAATCTTCAAGTCATTGGTCTCACGAAGCCTTCAGCAGGAAGTTACCAACCAGTGAAGCAATCTTCAAGTCGTCGATGTCGCGAAGGCTTTAGCTAGAAGTCAATAATCAGTGCGCCAATCTTTAAGTCATCGATATCACGAAGACTTTAGCTAGAAGTCAATAATCAGTGAGCCAATCTTCAGGTCATCGATATAACGAAGGCTTTTCTAGAAGTCAGAAATTAACGAGCCATTCTTCAAGTCATCGGTATCACGATGCCTTAACTGGAAGTCAACAATCAGTGAGCCATTCTTCAAATTCGTCGGTATCACGAAGCCTTCAGTTGAAAGTCAACAATCAGTGAGCCAGTCTTCAAGTCATTTGAATCGCGGAGGCTTTAGCTAGAAGTCAACAATCAGTGAACCATTTTTCAAGTCATCAGTATCGCAAAGTCTTCAGCTAGAATGAAACCTGTACGGGTTTCTTTTGAACAAGAAACCATCAACAATTCAGCCAGGCAAAATTAGAACGATTAGCTATACGTGTCACTACCATAGTGTCACCTTGCTTAACTGGGAAGATCTTCCTTTTCCCCCTTCCGTATCCTTGTGTAACGTCATCAACTTCCATAGTTATGACGTCACCCTGACAATCAAAGTTGGCGCACTGGTTCCACCATTATGACCCTTCAACGTTACGGACTAATGGCGCGGTGCTACAGTTTCTCTTTCCATCAGATAAACCATCTGCTTGTTTGCTATCTAATGATATGAAAAAATATTCTATGCACAATGACATACGAAACTGCTGGAATAAGTCAGAAAAGTTTCTTCATTTTGATTTCACGCTCGAGGTTTGGTACCACTGTCTTATTTATTAATGTAGCAGTAGCGTTGGTGCTCATAGCTGTTGTGTTTCACTTTGGAGGATGAAGTAGCCGGTTAACTTATGCATGTGGTATTCCAACCTCGCTTCATGGATAGCAGTGCACCATTATCAAACATATTTGGTGTTTATTGGCTGTGAATAATGAATATGTTTTTCTATCAACAGATCTATCTCCTTGTGTGCTTTCTATTAAAATAAAAAATATCATAGCATCTTATTACACAAACGGCAACGCATAATTAGCACCTTTGGTGTCTATAGGCGATAGGCGATGGTAATCTCTTTGATCAAGAAAGCCAGCCATTTGTTTCTTTACTATCCTTTGATGTATATGCAAACAAACATCTCTTCTTAATCAATTTACTTTTAAGGATAGAATCCGTTATGACATGAATCCATTGAAAATAATAGAGGAAATATTTGAAGATTTTGTTTGTTTGTTACGATTTAACTTAAAAGCTACCCGACTGATTTTACCAATTCTTCCATCTTTAGAAAGGTTCAATTTTTAAAACTACATAGGATACTTTTTATCCAACTGAGCAAATGTTTATGAAGTTCGTATGTTTTCTCTATTGGCGAATAATTGTATTCTTATGAGACATAAATGTATCCTAAGTCGTTAATTTGTTTAAATAATCAACCCCTAAGAGTATGAATTTTAGTATGAAAGATTATGTTGATGGCATGAAACGTTACTCGTGGTTGAAACTGTGTGAGCTCGCACAGCTTCGCTTTAAAAATACCTTTGTTTAATCGCAGATATTCAACTATCTATATGCAAATTTTCATCAAAACATATTTAGTGATTTAGCCGTGAAAGCTTAACAGAAAGACATGTTTTCTCATTTATAATATTTGTATAGATTAATTTGCTTTTAATTCTACATCTAAAATGATATTCGAATTTTTGAATGTATTAAGACATCATTAATATAGATAGCAACAGATTATTGATATCTTTGGTGTCTGTAGACAACAGTTATCTCCTTTAGCTAGGAGAACTATTTGCATGTTTGCTACCTATCGACGTATAATAAAAATTATCTGCAATACTTCTTTCATTTCTTTAAACTGTCTCACAACCTCAGGTTTGAATACGAAAGAGTTCCTGTAAAATAACATTTGTCCTCACTGATTATTTATATTAATAATAATGTTATAAATGCGGAAGTTTGGATATTTGGATGGGCGGATGGATGTTTGTTACTCAAACACGCAAAAACTTCTGAACGAATTTAGATGAAACTTGGCACATAGATAGCAGATGACCTGGAATAGCACGTAGGTGACTTATTGTCCCGGAAAAAGTGACTCCACGGGATTCGACAAAAACTTTTATAATGTTGTGGGCTGCATGCTGCAGCCAGTTAATTTATAAATGTTCATATAGAAATTAGCCCGTTTAAACAAACAAACAAAACCCTTTCACTTTTATTAGACATTAAAGATCTTAATGATGATAAAGCACTTTACCCTCTAAAGACATCGATATATTAGATTGACATTGTTGTAACCGATGATTGTATCAAAACTAGGCGAAAGTTTGTGGAACTCATTCATCTTGTAGACACGATGGTATTGTGCGCTTTTTTCAAACTCCCAGGCAGTCTGGCAGATGATCTGTCTTCTCAGGAGGCCCGGAACAACACGGGGAAAGATATGGAAGGGGTGCTAGGTTAATATATTTTATTAAAATAAATAAATCAGCATTTTAGTGAACTCTGTTTTAATGCAATTGTTTCTGAAGAATTTTGACGTAACGGTTTTTTGAATGTCTCTGTGAACTAGGATAAATTTTGATGAGTACTTAGGACATAACGCTCAGTTCAAACATAGTGAAATAATATTTATTTAATTAAAAAATCCAAATCCAAAGCCGCCCCCTATTCCAGCACTACTAGATCCTCCGACTCCAGCCTTGCCATGACTTCCGATTCCGGCGTTACTAAAACCTCCGAATCCAATACCAACGAGATTTCCAATTCCAGAACTGCCTAAACCTCCAACACTAGCACTTCTAGATCCTCCAATTCTAGTACTGCCATGACTTTCTATTTCAGATTTACTATAACTTTCGACTCTGCTTTGGCCTTCAATTCTAGCACCAGTAGTACCTCCAATTCCAGCATCGCTGAAACCTCCAATTCCACCACCATTGAAACCTCCAATTATTCCGGTAATGCCGTGACTTCCAATTCCAGAACTGCCAAAACCTTCAATACCAGCACTACTAGAACCACCAATTCCAGTACTGCCATGACTTTCTATTTCAGATTTACTATAACTTTCGACTCTGCTTTGACCTTCAATTCTAGCACCGGTGGCACCTATAATTCCAGATCCAGTGAAACCTTCAATTCCAGCACTAATAGATCGTTCGATTTCAGCACCTCCATGACTTCCGACTTCAGCACTGCTATGATCTCCAATTCTAGCACCGGTGGAACCTCCAATTCTAGCACTACTAGACCCTTCATTTCCGGCATTGCCGTAACTTCCAATTCCGGCGCTGACTACACTGACTGCACCAGATTGGCCATGATTTTCGCTTTTAACGCTGGCTTCTCCATTAAGACTAACACTGCCATGATTTTCATATCCAGCACTGACAGAACCTCCAATTCCAGCATTGCTGCCAACTGCGCCACCTAAACTAGCGCTGCCATAACTATCGATTCCAGCTTCGCTATAACCACCAATACCAGCACTGCCTTTGCTTCCAATTCTAGCACTGCCTTGGACCCCGCTCGCAACAATGCGGGAGACTCCAACTCCAGTACTGCTATAACCACCAACTTCAGCACCAGCTTTGCCTGCGATACCAACACTACTAAAACCTCCGATTCCAGCACTGCCTAAGGCCCCCATCCCGGCACCACTAAAGCCTCCGATTCCAGCACTGGTAGAACCCTCGATTCCAGAATTGCTTTGGTCCTCAATTCTGGCATCATTATAACTTCTGATGCCAGCACTGCCTGCACTGCCTTGGGCCCCGATTCCAGCACCACTAGAACTTCCGATACTAGCGCTGCTTTGGCCCCCGATTAAAGCGCTACTTTGGCTCTCCATTTTAGCGCTGCTATAACCTCCAATACCAGCGCTAATGTAGCCCCCGATTTCAGCACTACTAGTGGCTCCGATTCCAGCACTGCTATGGCTTCCGATTTCAGCACTACTAGAGCTTCCGATACCAGCGCTGCTTTGGCTCTCGATTCCAGCGCCGCTAGAGCCTACAATTTCGGCACTGCCTCGTCCTCCAATTCCAGCACTCGTCAGGCCTCCGATTCTAGCACCACTGGAACCTCCAATTCCAGCACCACTGTAAGCACCGATTCCAGCACTGCCTTTACTCTCAATTCCAGTACCACTATAACCTCCGATTCCAGCACTGTTTTGGCCCCCGATTCCAGCACTTATAGAGCCTCCGATTCCAGCACCATAAAAGCCTCCGAATCCAGCGCTACTTTGGCCCCCAATTCCAGCACTGCTAGAGCCTCCAACACCAGCGCTGCTTTGGCCCACGATTTCAGTGTTACTTTGCCTCTCGATTTTAGCGCTGCCATAATCTCCGATATCAGCACTGCTTTGGCCCTCAATTCTAGCGCTGTTATAACCTCCGATACCAGCGCTGATTTGGCCCCCGATTCCAGCACCACTAGAGCCTCCGATTCCGGCAGTTCCTTGTCCTCCGATTCCAGCACTGGTCAGGCCTCCAATACCAGCACTGCTAGAAACTCCGATTCCAGCACCGCTGTAAACACCGATTCCAGCATTGCCTTCAACCCCGATTCCAGCGCCGCTGGAACCTCCTATTCCGGCACTGCTGTAACCACCAGTTTCAGCACCGACTTTGCCCCCGATTCCAACACCACTATAACCTCCGATTCCAACACTGCTTTGGGACCCGATTCCTGCACTACCTTGGGTTCCGATTCCAGCACTATTAGAGCCTTCGATGCTAGCGCTGCTTTGGTTCCCGATTCCGGCAGTGCTAGAGCCTCCAATACTAGCGGTGCTGTGGCTTTTGATTCCAGCGCTGTTATAACCTCCGACGCTAGCACTGATTTGGCCCCCGATTCCAGCACCGATAAAGTCTCCGATTCCGGCACTGCCTTGTCCTCCGATTCCAGCACTGGTCAGGCCTCCGATTCCAGTACCACTAGAATCTCCGATTCCAGCACCACTGTAAGCACCGATTCCAGCATCGCTATAGCCTCCAATTCCGGCACTGCTATAACCACCAGTTTCAGCACCAACTTTGCCCCCGATTCCAAAACCACTATAACTTCCGATTTCAGCACTGCCTTGGGCACCGATTCCTGCACTACTTTGGGCTCCGATTCCAGCACTACTAGAGCTTCCGATGACAGCGCTGCTTTGGCCTTCGATTCCAGCACTGCTAGAGCCCCCGATACCAGCGCTAATTTGGCCTGCAATTCCAACACTGCTGGAGCCTCCATTTCCGGCACTGCCTAGTCCACCGATTCCAGCACTTGTCAGGCCTCCGATTCCAGCACCGCTGTAAGCGCCGATTCCAGCACTGCCTTTTCTCTCAATTCCAACACCACTATAACCTCCGATTCCAGCACTGCCTAGAGCCCCGATTCCAGTACTTATGGAGCCCCTGAATCCGGCACCACTAGAGCTTCCGATACTAGCGCTGCTTTGGCCCCCGGTTCCAACATTGCTAGTGCCTCCAATTTCAGCACTACTAGAGCCCCCGACAACAGCGCTGCTTTGCCCTGAGCCTTCGATACCTGTGCTTTTCTGGGTCGTGATTTCAGCTCTACTTTGGCTCTCGATTTTGGCGCTGCCGAAACCTCCAACACCAGCGCTAATTTGATTCCCTGTTACAACACTGCTCGTGCCTCCGATTCCAGTACTTGTAAAACCTCCGATTCCAGCGCTACTAGAGCCTCCGATACCAGCACTGCTTTGGCCACCGATTCCAGCACTGCTAGAGCCTCCGATACCAAAGCTGCTTTGGCCCCCGATTCCACCACTGCCAGAGCCTCCAATACAAGTGCTGCTTTGGACCCCAATTCCAGCATTACTAGTGCCTCCGATTCCAACACTGCTATAGTCTCCGAACCCAGTACTACTAGAGCCACCAATACCAGCGCTGCTTTGGCCTGCAATTCCAGCACTGCTAGAGCCTTCGATACCTGTGCTGCTCTGGGTCCCAATTTCAGCTCTACTTTGGCTCTCGATTTTGGCGCTGCCGTAACCTCCAACACCAGCGCTAATTTGATTCCCGGTTACAACACTGCTCGTGCCTCCGATTCCAGTACTTGTAAAACCTCCGATTCCAGCGCTACTAGAGCCTCCGATACCAGCGCTGCTTCGGCCATCAATTCCAGCACTGCTAGAGCCTCCGATACCAAAGCTGCTTTGGCCCCCGATTTCAGCATTGCTAGAGCCTCCAATACCCGTGCTGCTTTGGACCCCAATTCCAGCATTACTAGTGCCTCCGAATCCAACACTGCTATAGCCTCCGAATCCAGTACTACTAGAGCCACCAATACCAGCGCTGCTTTGGCCTGCAATTCCAGCACTGCTAGAGCCTTCGATACCTATGCTGCTCTGTGTCCCAATTTCAGCTCTACTTTGGCTCTCAATTTTGGCGCTGCCATAACCTCCAACACCAGCGCTAATTTGATTCCCGGTTACAACACTGCTCGTGCCTCCGATTCCAGTACTTGTAAAACCTCCGATTCCAGCGCTACTAGAGCCTCCGATACCAGCGCTGCTTTGGCCACCGATTCCAGCACTGCTAGAGCCTCCGATACCAAAGCTGCTTTGGCCCCCGATTCCAGCACTGCTAGAGCCTCCAATACCAGTGCTGCTTTGGACCCCAATTCCAGCATTACTAGTGCCTCCGATTCCAACACTGCTATAGCCTCCGAATCCAGTACTACTAGAGCCACCAATACTAGCGCTGCTTTGGCCTGCAATTCCAGCACTGCTAGAGCCTTCGATACCTGTGCTGCTCTGGGTCCCAATTTCAGCTCTACTTTGTTGGCTCTCGATTTTGGCGCTGCCGTAACCTCCAACACCAGCGCTAATTTGATTCCCGGTTACAACACTGCTCGTGCCTCCGATTCCAGTACTTGTAAAACCTCCGATTCCAGCACTACTAGAGCCTCCGATACCAAAGCTGCTTTGGCCTCCGATTTCAGCACTGCTAGAGCCTCCAATACCAGTGCTGCTTTGGACCCCAATTCCAGCATTACCAGTGCCTCCGATTCCAACACTGTTATAGCCTCCGAATCCAGTACTACTAGAGCCACCAATACCAGCGCTGCTTTGGCCTGCAATTCCAGCACTGCTAGAGCCTTCGATACCTATGTTGCTCTGGGTCCCAATTTCAGCTCTACTTTGGCTCTCGATTTTGGCGCTGCCATAACCTCCAACACCAGCGCTAATTTGATTCCCGGTTACAACACTGCTCATGCCTCCGATTCCAGTACTTGTAGAACCTCCGATTCCAGCACTACTAGAGCCTCCAATACCAGCGCTGCTTTGGCCTCCGATTCCAGCACTGCTAGAGCCTCCGATACCAAAGCTGCTTTGACCCCCGATTCCAACGCTACTTTGGCTCTCAATTCCAGCACTACCATGGCCTTCGATTCCAGCACCACTGGAACCTCCAATAGCAGCACCGCTATTAACACCAATTTCAGCACCGCCTTTGCCTTCAATTCCAAAGCCTAGGGCTCCGATTCCAGCACCGATAAAGCCCCCGATTCCAGCACCGCTGTGGCCTCTGATTTTAGTACCACTATGGCTCCCAATTTCAGCACTGCTATGGCTTTCAATTCCAGCACCGCTAGAACCCTCGATTCCAGCACCGATAGAGCTCCCGATTCCAGCACCGCTAAAACCCCCAAATCCAAAATCGCTAAAGCCCCCGATTCCAGAACCGCTACGGCCTCCGATTCCAATACCGCTGAATCCTCCGAATCCAGCACTACCATGGCTGCCGAATTCAGCACCGCTATGGCCTTTGGTTCGACCACTACCATGGCTTTTTATTCTTGCATTACTACGACCTTTGCCGCTAACGCCAAATCCTCCGCCTATACCATCGAGGAATCCACCAATACCGCCACTGGCATCAAATCCACTGCTAACTCTGAAGCTTGCAGAGTATCCTGTAAATAAAAGCAATATTATGACTTAAAATAAGAAAACGATATCTTCTCATCACTGCTGTTAAAACTACCTTAGGGTGAATATCACAAAAATATGAAATGATAGTAGCATCGGAAATGTAATTCGAGATTAAAAAGTCAACAATAGTGTGGCCAATTTAAATTACAGTCTTGTTTTTGTGATCAGTCGAAATGCAATAATATATTTTGAAAATGTATATCATAAGTGTTTGCCCATTCCCAAAAATTTCAATAATAGTTTTGTTCTTGTAGGGTATCAAAAAGTACTAAAATGACCTAAAAATATGTAAATGGTTGAGCCTACGGGACATTCTTAAAACTTCCCACTAAATTAAGGTATTTTAAGCTCAAAAGAGTAAAAATTATTAGCATAGATTTTTCAGTTCAAACGTTTATTTAATAAAAAATGGCAGTATACCATTGATATAAAAGAGAAAGATACGTTACATTCTTATATCGCATTCACTAAACTAGGCTTGGCAGAATACATATACACCGACACTCACACACATCTGTTATCACAATCATAAACATGGAAACAAAGACAGAGATGGGGCGGATACACTCGTACGAACGAAATAGTATTAGCCACTGCGCGCGTCATCGCCATGGTTACTGATAAACAAAATCAGTGATAGGCCGGATACACCCGTACGAGCCAAAGTTCATTAGCCAATAGCCACGGACCATCTCATCGCCATGGTTACCGATAAACAAAATAATATTATTTTTAAACAAATTTAATGTTTTAGCTGTACTTACGAATGGAATGCAATCCGATGTGTCTTATTTTTTCCCTTGAGTGATTATAACACTGGTCAAATACACGAGAAGGCATTTTGATGCGTTTTTTATGGCAAAAACAATCGGAAAGTAGAAGCGTTCGATGTTACGATGTCCCGCGCGTGACTGAGTGGCATACTACGACTGTGTACACGGACCTAGTTTTTTAGGACCAGGCGCTGTGACTAGGTAATATATCTTCCTCTTTTTATATCAGTGCAGTATACTTATATAATTAAAAATTATTAAAAATGGCATTCAACTCAATTTTTGAGATCTAAAATATTGCTCTAGCTAAATAATCGATAGGTTGAAAAATTCGATGCAATGCCAAAAAACATTTTATTTTTAATTTTCTTCATTGATAAATCTCAAACAAATTAACCGATTTTGATTAAGTTAACGGTATTTGACGGAGTCTTTTAAGGAGAAAAGCTGATAAGGTTTTTAAGTCAATTGGTGAATTAAATTAATTTATTAATTTCAATTTAAAAAAATTAAGAAAGTTTGATATTAATATAAAAAAATTAAGTAAGTTTGCTAAAAACAACGTAATTTTAATATTTGAAAAGCTGTAAGTTTTGATAATTAGATTCGTATTTGATTTTTGAAACGGCATTTGACGTAGTTTTTTTAGTACTGAAATATCATAGAATACCAAAAAAGATTGGTTGAAAAATTTCGAATGCTGCAGCTATGTCGAAAAAACCCTTTTTTCAAAATTTTTCGTCAACGGTTACTCCCATACGGATGAAACGATTTTGATGCAATTTATGTATTAGACGTAGTTTTTTAAGGAATGGGGCTGATTATTTTTTGCACTCAATCGGTACATAAATCTGGAAGTTATATTAAAAAATATTGTATCACCAAAATTTTTTTTGTGTTTTTTTTATTTCTTAAAACCTCAACTCAACAACCAATGCCATCAACGGCGTTCCAATCGGTCCAGCCGTTCAAAAGTTGAGATGTTTACATACACGAACACACACATACATACACACAGACATACTGACGTCATCGTGAAAATAGTCGGAAAAGGTTCCTAGAGCCTCAAAACGTGGATATCTGGCGAAAACTCGATTTTCGAAAATCGGGGTAAAATCAGTAACTTCCTTATAACATAGTGGAAAGTTAAAAAATATACGTAAGCCATACACACTTACACATGCACACGGAACAGATTTTAATAGTAGCTTTGTTCATGTGGTCCTCCGGTATGTCAAAAATTATAAAGATTTCCTGAAAAATTCTACGTTTTTTTTCTTCAATTCTGTAATCTGAGATTACACACACGAGGCCTTTCTATGTTGGAGAAAGGCCTCGTTTTAAGTAGCTTTCAGTTGATGGAGTTTCAAACTTAAGATCTGTGTTTATATCACCAAGAAAAAATATGCTCCCGTATGCATAGTGCTTGTTTAAAAGAAGAGGTAGTTCATGAGATATAAATAAGTGTTTACTTTTGCTCGGAGGGCGAAACACAGAACAATGTGGCGTAGAATTTATTTACTGTTGTATTTTTGCCTACGAACCATTCACAGTGGTTAGTAGTTATCGTAACGTTAATTTCGAAATGGTGTTTATGTAGAATAATTATTATTATACCCCACCTCTGTGAACTTTATAGTATATCATAAGTATTTGATTCACAAATTATTTGTCCTCAAACTTAATCCAACTAAGAATCAGGTTAATATAATTGGCATACTGGGACAAAAAGATTGACGAAAAATTTAGCACAAGTTAAACTTAGAAGTGTCATTATTTCCTATAGCGAATACGTTAAAAACTTTGAGTAAATAAACCTTTAGAAAGTATATATCTAAGGAACTGGCAATTAAAAATGTCAAATGTCAATGAAAATCTGCTTGTGTGCAATTTCAACGAGAGTCATTTGCCTATATTACAGTAATCAAACTACGCATACTAGCGCGCTTGGTGTGCCCAGTATGCCTTGCCCTGCTCTCAATATAAAAAATGAAGGTGAAATTAAATATTATATATCAGTATTTTATTTAAATAGATAGAATTATAAAAAACGTGTATAAATAATTACGCGATTTTGAGTGAGTTTTTGTTTTTGCAGGGAAAGTAACTTAAGCTTCACATGCGAAAAACTGGTACGTAGAATGTAAATAAATAAAACATCACGCTCATTACCATGCGAGAATAGAAGTTTTGGTTAATTAGGATTTAAACCGATCTTCAACTTATTCAAATGGACCTTTATAGGTGATTTTGAGGAGTGGACAGTTTTAGGAATAATACCGAATCGAAATGTGACCCTACACCAATGACGTATATAATATGGACAGGAAACTGGACAGGTTATCCCAAACAAATGACAGCTAATTTTCTGTGTCCATTTGAAACGCTACCCACGAGTGTCTCAGGAACTAATTTTGACGTATGCTGTATATGTCTGCCGTGGCAGTCTAAATATTTTGAAGCAGTTACACATTTATTTAATTTGTTAATGTTTTAGTGATTTTCTAAGTTTATATTTTGTATACTAATAAATTAGTCTCGCTGCGCGCCGCGAGACCAACGCTGTTTTTAATCAAAATTGAATAACATTGTATTTAAAGTATCTAACTTTTATCAGCAACTTTTCATTGTATTAGCAACAGAGATATTGATTTTTGGCAGAATTGATATTATTTAATTTTGTTTTGCTTACAATTAACTAGTACAACAAATGTATATTTATTTAATTTTGTTTTGCTTAGAATTAACTTGTGAAATCAATAGGTCATATCGATATTCTATTTTTGTAGTCCAACTCAGTCTTCTTTTTCATAGTTGCATATTTAAGTCACTTTATATTATTTTTTTGCAAATTAAATATGCCTCACTTACAGGATAAGTTTTTTTTAATATAGTGAACTATGACTTTAATTACATTTTATTAACTGAAACTGGTTAACTGGACGCCAAGATAAACAGATTCTCCTTGTTTACAATATTTTGATAGTAAATGTTTTATCAAATATTGCAATCGAAACAATCATGATTGAAACTTTTAAAAGTCATTTCGATATTTTGATTAAATAAATTATAACAAAACGTACAGATGTAAGAATTATAACACCAACAAAAACGATTTCACTTTCTGTAACTGGTCGGCATTTCTTAACATGGCAAATAATTTGGGCTCGTCTGTATTATTTTTATTAAACGGGAATTCGTAAACAAATTATTTTTTTAAAGAAACACGAAAGAAATATTTTTGCTATCGTAGTATTAATTAATTAATGCAACCTCCGGTCAACCTGAGTGAGATTGTCTAACAAAAATAAGATTTCTTACAACCGAATTCTCGAAGAAATTATTTAGTATTATAAAATTATATGTATAAAAATGTTCGTTGTTTTCTTTATTTTTACAATTTACCTATAGTCTATCTCAATGCCAAATTTCATCTAAATCTGTCAAACCGATATTGCGTGAAAGTGAAATAAACAAATATCGATGTTATAATATTACTAGTGATCCCTTTCTGCTCAATAGTCAACCGGTTACTTTTCTTCATCTTGAATTAATCTATTTCTTATTATTCCTGTTTGTTTCGTATACTAGTATATGCGCAAACTAATACAATCATTTTAGTATGTTCATGATCCACAGCCCGCCAAGCTGTAAATATTAAACGGTCGATAAACTTATCGAAGATGTCGACATGTAGGCATAACTAATTTTATTTCCATGGACACTCGCATTGGTCTACAGCATCAAAATGGCGATATTCAAATAGGCACAAAAAATCTTTGAGAGCAGCAAGTCCATTGGCAATATTATACACGTTATTGCCCTACACTGAGTTAATCCGGGTGGAAGAAACTAAGCGAGCTTGTCTGGTTTTCTAATTTTTCATAAATCATAGTTTGACAAATTTTAATAGTAAGACTATCTAAATACAACATTTTGTCAAAATCATGAGAGCTGTTTTATAGAAACAATTATATATGAGAATTGCTCGTTTAAAGTATAGAAGTTAGTTTGTGAAGCAATAATAACTAATTCCAGGCTTTCTTGTCTTCTATCCACTGCCCCATTAACATCTTCGCATAGATTGCCTCATAAAGGAGTAACTTATTCTATAGAGACGAGATGCACTACAATATTGTTCCTTGTATTTAGTGAGTTTATATCACCACTTTTTTAAATTAAAAAATGTTTTTACGGACATATTATATTAAATTTCTTATATAATAAAATAATAAAAAAACATATTATATTAAATCTTCTCAGTGTATGGCCGCGTTTCCGATCCGGTAGTAGCTTTTAAAAAAATATGTTGACGTGTCAAAATAACTTGTAAAAAGTTTTATTGAATAAAGTATTTTTGATTTCTCAAATACAAGTTGCAACATTTATTTCTTTAAATGTTTCTCTCGGGAAAACCCTTTGGTAAAGATTATTAATTCACCTTACTCATTGCAAAATAATAGGTAAGAAACGTGTGCTTACTATTCTAGTAGTAAAGCGTCGATAGTTCAAATTAAGTTATTGCTAATAATATTATAATAATAATTTAGAAATTTGGATATATTAACGTATGCTAGTTACCAACATGTATTTGTGCTGTTATCCCTTGCACTCTAAACCTTTTACCTTTTTGAAATCATGGTATAACAGTGTACACCAGAAATCAGAAATCAGAAATATTTTATTCAATAAAACTTTTTACAAGTTATTTTGACACGGTAACATATTTTTTTTTAAAATACCACCGGATCGAAAACGTGGCCACACACTGAGAAGATCCGGCGGAAGAAACTCAGCGGGCTTGTCTGTTTTTTCATATCATTGATTTTTTTACATTATCACAATAATATTACAAAAAATATATATGAAATCGGTATGAGGAGCAATTAATCCCAGGCTTTTTTGTCTTCTAAATAATCTGAGATTTTATAATATCCTTTTTTATACAGCTTTGTTTTAACAAATTTTTTTTAATTTATTGACTGGTTGATCTCTTATACATAGTTTCAGGAAGTTTATTGTAAAAGCGTATACATTGCCCCATAAAAGAGTTGTTACTTATTATGTGGAGACAAGATGCATGCACAACAAGATTGTTTTTGTTCCTTGTATTAAGTGAATGTACGTCACCATTTTTTTTTTAAAAAGCATATATTTTTACGAATGTACATCAAGTTCTCAAGTATATATTGGGATATAACAGTTAGAATATTGATTTCTTTGAATTTTTCTCTCAGGGAAACCCTTGAGCTAAGATTGTAAATTGCCCTAATAGTTCTTTTCTGCAATACAAATATAGTATTTATTTCAGCAGAATTTCCCCAGAGAAGAATTCCATATGACATAATGCTGTGGAAGCAACTAAAGTATACAATTCTTGCTGTGTCGAAATCAGTTAACTGTCTCATTTTTTTAACTGCATAAGCTGCTAAACTAAGTCTATTTGCTGAATCATTAATGTGCGGTCCCCATTGTAATTTCTCATCTAAAGTAATACCTTAAAAACACAGTGGAATCCATCAGATCCCGGTTGTTTCCAACCAGTTGTACGCTGGTATCTACATGCCTTACATTTGGCAATGAAAATTTAACACACTTAGTTTTGTTACCATTTAATAAAAGATTGTTCGTACTGAACCAGTGTACAACTTTTGAAATCTCATTATTTACTTCGTCATACTTACTAATTCGTCTTTTCACTTTGAACAAAAGTGAAGTGTCATCCGCAAACAGTAGGATTCCATGCTTATCCCCTACATAGTAAGGTAAGTCATTTATATTCTATACTTTCCATCGTCGTCACTTGGTGAAATTCCATTATCCATATATTAAAAAAATTGTGTAAAAGTGAAATTTATGTAAAAGTGTCTAATAACAAGTCATTTATGTATATCAAAAACAGAACTGGATCAAGTATGGAGCCCTACGGGACACCCATGGTTACAACAGGGCCAGGGGACCTTTTTCCATTAATATCATCCCTCTGAATTCTTTCATTTAAGTAAGGAACCAGAAGGTCGAGAGCTTTATTTCAAACTCCATAATGGTGTAACTTCCTGATTAAAATGTTATGATCGACACAGTCAAATGCCTTAGACAAATTACAGAACACTCCAAGTGCATCCTGCGAATTCTACCAGGCTTCATAAACGTTTTTGAGTAATTCGACACCAGCATCTATGGTTGGGCGACCCTTCGTAAAACCGAATTGTTTATTGTGAAATAATCTAAATTTATCAAAATATCTAAGCATTTGGTCTAGTATATTTTTTTTCAAATATTTTACTTAGGGCAAAACCGAGATATGCCGAAAATTAGAGGGATCTCATTTAGAGCCAGACTTGAAAATTGGAATAACTTTGCTGAATTTCATTAAGTCAGGAGAAACACAATGTGTTACAGAACAATTAAATATTAAGCTAAATATGGTGCAATAACATTTATTCCTGAAGCAATGATTCTAACAGAATGTCCCCATAAATCTAAGGTTTTTTCGGTTCCAATTTTTTTAAAGGCATTTAAGATATATTTGGTATCAATAAATGAAAATTCAAAAGTTTTATCGCACTTGGTTACACATTGCTTCAGTAATGATTCAGCAGTACTAACTGATGAACTGAGGTTTTGAGTTGTTAAAACCGCGGCATTGGAGAAAAAATTTTCAAACTCTGTTGCCATCTCCAAATCTATGTTGATTCCATTAGATTTCAGTTGGAAGACATTATTGAAATTTTGGTTTTTCCAGTTTCACTATTAATAATATTCCAAGTAGCTTTTATTTTGTTTGTGGATTGCTTAATAATATTTTTTGTGTGAAGGGCTTTTGCTGTATTACATGTCCTTTTAAAAATATTGGAATACTTTTTTACTAATTTTTGAAATTCCACACTGTACTTATAAGATTTTTCATAACATAGGTCTAATAAGTGTTTTCTACTTTTAAAAATTCTCACAGTTGCCCATTCACTAAAACCTCTTTGGTTGCTTAATGATAATATTTTTGGAGTAAATACCCGACTATATTCTGTGTCAGTTAACCCGACTATATTCTCTGTCGACTTCGCAGACAAAATAATTGTGATCTATTTGTATGTAAAAAAAAAACTAAAATTTTAAGGTACAAGGACATGTAACATTCTGAAAAAATTTTATATAACAATTTATTATTTCCTAATTATACAACCACAGTGTTTGATACTTAAAAAGTAGAATATATTCTTAAATTTTAACAGACAATAATTTACACAATTCAATATCGCACTTTTAATGTTAACATTGGTACTACAAAAAATTGTTAGTTAATTATGGATAACTAATTGAAAAATCGCGATAAAAAATTTTTGCCGACGGATTGTTTATTGATCTATCTTGTAGGTGCATGAATTTTTTTTACTTCTCAAATTTCATTTTTAATAAGTTAAAATAATATTTATTCAATAAAAGTGCAAAGTTGGCGTGGCTTGCGCAAGTCGGAGTGGTTTTCGGGCGTATTTTCAACCCTTTAGGAAAATTATAAATATTTACACTGCAGTTCCAGGAGTACGGACTTTTATATGGGAAATTTCCTTCTCTCTTTGAATAATTTTTTAAATTAAAAAAATCTCAAATAGTTTTTGAGATATTTGCGAAAAACCAACACCCCCCCCCCCTTTTTCTCTTAATTGTTTATAACTTTTGCAATTTTGGCGAGCGGCCTTTCAATTTTATCAAAAAGTTTCTACATATCATTCCGAATCGAATTACATCTAAATTTTAGAGAATTAGAAAAAGTTTTGACCTAAAAATCTTGTTAACCAGACTATAGGGTACGTTACAAAGAACACTTTGTGGTTTGAGAGTTAAAAAGTAAAAAAATATATATAAGTTTTGTTCTTTCTTTATTCTGTATCTATTAATCTTATCCTCTTAGCTATAATTTTAGGGCAATAAGTACGTACGTATTAAGGACTCATTTGACAGTTTATTAAAGGTTGTCATCACAGTAAACGTTTCTGTTAAAGCGTCATAAAATGAAATTGGCGTCCGTGGTACACAGTGGGTCATCTCTAAAGTGGATAAAGTGGATCGATCCATTGTGCCCACTGTGACGAAAATCATTATAGATATATTATATTTTTTATAATAATTTTTCTATTATTATACTTTGTTTTACATATTTATATTAAATAACAATAATAATACTGAAAATATAATAATAAAAATTACAGAAAGCTTATGAAACGTCTGTTATGTAGGCAAATATGTAACCACACCAGAGGCCATATGAAAGATGCTTGTTTAGAAATATCATCGGGGAAAAAAAGAAGTGTTCTAGCAAAGGAAAAGAATGTTCCATTTTCAACGATACAGTATTACGCAGCCAAAGTAAAAGCATCGACGAGTATCGAAAATTTGTAACTTGTGCCAATTTATGACACTAATAAAGTTTTGACAGATGAGCAAGAGCAAGCACTTACCGAATATTACAATAATTGTGTTCTTACGTTTTACGGCTTAACAATAAATGATTGTCGAAAAGTTGATTATGGAATGACTGTTACAAGCAACAAAAAGTCTCTCAAAATGTTACACTAAGGATGAAATTACGGAACAAAAATTATATTTTCACGTTGAAGAGCTAAAACGCTATAATTTGTTAGAATTATCTATTTTTTGTTATAAAATTGAAGTCATTTTACATTAAGTCTAACCTAAAAGACTGATTTAATAAAAATATTAGAAGTTCCCTATATTTTTATATTCAAATATACCCCTGATCCACTGTGCCCTCAGGGTTGACCCACTTACCTAAGGACACAGTGGGTCAAAAACCATTTTCGAAAAAAATATTTATTATTAAACAACCAGCAAGTGTATTTAAAAAACTTATTAACATAAATGCAGCCAAGACACCTATCTTTCATTCATTAAAATTTAACGTCTATACCTCGTATAATTACGGAGCTATGTGATTTAAAAAAAAAGTATGACCCACTGTTGCCACTTGGACCCTATAATATTAGTATGGATTTCATTATGACATTATTACCTGTAGTAGCAATTAGAGCCAAAGTGACAATCTGAAAAGAAATAATATTTGAATTATTTTTAAAAGTTATTGGTAAGTTTATTTAAATATCACAGTTTTGGGCTTAGCAATAAAAAGTTAGGACATGCAATTTTGACCGCCCCGTTGGTCGAGTGGTTAGCGATTCTGACTACGCAATCAGCGGGACTCGGGTTCGATCCCCGACGGGGACAAGCATTTGTGTGATGAGCATAAATGTTTGTATTTCCGGGTTTGGGTGTTTATTATGTATGTAAAAGTATTTATATATGTATTTCTATGTATTAGTATCATTGACTAACACCCATAACACAAGCAAATAATTTGCTTACTTTGGGGTTAGATCAATAGTAGTAATCAATAGATCAAATAGTAATTTGTCCCGTGGATATTTATTTATTTATTTTAATTTTATTTTTCAATCAACTTCAAAACAAGAAGGTTATCAGTTTGACCTACATGTATGTATTAGATAATAGTAGCTGCAGCGTGTAGCCCGCTGAATTATAAAAGTTTTTGGTGAATACCACAGAATCTCCTAATTTTTCCGGGATAAAAAGTAGCCTACGTGCTGTTTCAGATTATCATTTATTTGTGTGTCAAATTTCATTCAAATCCGTTCAGTAGTTTTTGCGTGATTGAGTAACAAACATCCATCCATCCAAACATCCATTTATCCAAACATCTAAACATCCATACTTTCGCATGCTTGGCAAGCAAGGCTTTCGCGAACCGGGCAATTCAATAAAAATTGTAATGAAATAGAATGACGAGAACAAAAGTAATTGTAGCTCTCATTGAAGAAGATTTTTATGATATGATTTTTTTTCGAGATATGTGCACTGGTTCTGTTGACTGTTCACAACTCATTAATAATGTTTTATGTTTGTGTGTTCCTGCTAAGCGCACTAGACTTAATTTTAAATTCCTACAGTCAGGGACTAGCCTCTTAAAATCAAAGACTTACAAAAAATATAGACGTAGCCATTTTAAACAATTAAAAACAAATCGGTGAAGATAACTTTTGTACATGTGTGCGTAAGCCAACGCCAACACTTGCAAGCATCGTAAAACATTACGTACGTGTGCTAGAGATTAGTGTTGCAAGCATTGGCTTTCAAATTTCCATTTACTGGTTTAATATTTTACTACATTTTATAAATTATAATGGGTTTTAATTATATTAATTATATTTGATATGTTATTTGTATTACTATTTCCTACGTCAAAGACAAACAAATTTAGAAGGTCTTGAAATTTATTTATTTTATCTACTGTACATATGCCATTACGTTAATGCATATTTACACATGTAAATATGCACTAATTACAATATGAATAATATTTTTACGAACCTTTTTCAGCATATTTTACATTTTTACTCTAAATAATTACAACTAATAATTCAATAGGTTTTTAATATTTTTTTTACTTATAATGCTAACTATTTATTTTACATTCTTAATACTCAACTTTAATAGTAATATATAACTTCTTTTCTAAACTGAAAGTACACACAAGAATGATAATTTGCAAACTAATAAATAAAACGAAAAATAAAATACGAGCTTATTTATTTTTTTAATTCTTTATTGTACACAGTAAACACTAACATAACAATAATAATAGAAAACAAGTACAATGGGCGAAATTATCTCTAGTAATAGAGATTTCTTCCAGCCAACCCGTAACAAGGATATTAAGACGCTGTCAACACCGAAATCGCTCACTCTGTCTATTTCTATCGGAGTAAACAAGACCACACTATCAGTGTAACTGGGCGGCCAGGGTCTTAAAATGAATAAATATTGAAATTAAAAAAAGTGTAGATTATTAGTCAAATATGATTCTGTAGCGGTTTAGGTATGAATATGCTGACTTCATGTTTTCAATTGCAGATCCATACGTCAAAGAAATAAAGATATAGAACCGTTAATGATGATTTCAAGACCAATCTTCGCAATTATTTTCTATCGAGCCAATTTTTTTTAAATTATGTATCGAGTCCGGCCACGGTCTTTGAAATATGATGAATATTAACATATTTTTTTTGATGTGCTATAACAAATAATTTTTCCTAAAAAACTGCTTAAAAACATCAATTTCAACTTATTATATATATATATATATATATATATATATATATATATATATGTATATATATATATATATATATATATATATATATATATATATATATATATATATATATATATAAAATAAAAGCAGTATATTAGTCGGAACAAACAGACTGATAAAGAGGATAAAAAATCTAAAAAAACGTTATTTTGGCATATCTACCGTGTGTACATCCACATGCATTTAGTGGGAAGCGGTTATTTTAATATTACAAACAGACACTCTAATTTTATTTATTTATATAGATGTGCAGTATCTGCCGCGTTATGGCTGGTTTAAGCGTTAGAGCAGTAACTCCCCGCTACGTTAGCAGTATAAGGAACTGCTGATTTTGTCCCGATTTTCGAAAATCGAGTGTTCACCAGATCTACAAGTTTTGACCCCCTAGGAAGTATTTCCGACTATTTTTACGATGACGTCAGTATGTATGTATGTAAACATCTCATAACTTTTGAGCGGCCAAACCGGCTGACATACGATTGATGGCGTTCGATTAAGTTCCGCGAGACTTTTTGAAAATATGAACCGATTTAACCCAGGAGATTTTGAGAAGTTTTAGAAAAACCTCAAAAAATATCGGAAAAACAAAGTTATTTTATAATAACTTCCAAATCAATGCACCAATTGAGTAAAAAATCTATTTTTTTTCATTTTTTTGCCGCTTTGTCCAGTAAATATACTGGCTCCCTCGGTTTGTGTGTAGGCCATCAGGCCAAGAAGTTCGCGCTAGTACCTGCATGGCAATTTATCAGTCTCTTCCTTTTTCTTTCTGGTACTTTTGTAGACGATTGGGCAGTATCATCGTTCCATGTTTTTTTAACAGTGTGATAGGCATTCAACCAACTTTCATCTAAAAACACAACTTTTACCCAATCGGTAATATTTTTGGTTTTTCTTAAGAAATCAACTCGTTTGTGGGCAATGCCATTCCTTTCCATAAGAATCTTGAGGTTGTTAGATTTTTGGTAAAGAAATCCAATTTCACGCAATAGTTTTGACAGCGAGGTTCGAGCGCCGTCATAAAAATCAGGTTCTCTTAGTGTCACCAGCAACTTGTCAAGTGTGAGCAATTCTTTTCTTGAATCATATCTATAAATGTGGTTCCGTATGGCTATACATTGAAAATCGTCAATACTGATGGTAGGTTGGATATGCCTACGTTTTTTATTAGGAGACGACAGTTTATTCTCCTCATCACTTTCTTTACCATATTTTTCCGTAGAGTTTCGTGTCACACTAGCTAATCCAATCCCTAAAGCGTCTGCTACACGTTGGCGCACTTGAGACAATGGCAATAATGGCCCCCCATTTTGTAACTCATGCTCAAAATAATCACGTAAGCGAATTACAAACTCACGCGTTTAACTGTTGAGTACAGTTTTTTCGCCCTTTTAGGCATGTTTAACAAAATCTCAAAACAAAAACTTAAATTCAACAATAATAATATTACGGGCAGGTACTCTTGCTTCCTCTGAACTTCTTCCTTTAACCTCTTCTTTCCTCTTGACTTTATTCCACACTACTGACCCCGAGTGTTCCCGACGTTTCGCTTATATGGCCAGTGGATGGAACGATGGAATGCGTAATTCAAATTAGAATTCAATTTTCTTTTAACTTACTTTTCTAAACAGAGTTATACCAGCTGAAGAGGCCCCAAACAAAAAACCCCTGTTCGTAACAATAACTTAACAATGATCTTTAATAATGATTTTTTGTAATCGATATTTGTAACAGTTACTGTCTGTTATTCGTGTCCCATCCGTTCGACCGATCTAACATTGTACAAGCGTCTATCATTTTCAGTGCTCCTATTTAAATTTAGGTGAAAGCAATAAAAAGTCTTAAATTTTTCAAACACTTGAATCTTTAGGGACTTTTGTGTTATATATATATATACTTAAGAAAATAATATGTTCGTCATTGCAAAGTTGTTGTTGTTGTCGTTCAGAAAAATTTAAATCTGTCAATAAGATCAAGCAAACTTGTACAGGGTATAATAGGAAATTTTCTATAAATTCACAAAAAAAACGTAACCAATATTTAAAATAAATCTTTAGTTTATTTCTTCGGCTCTAAAATTTTAACATTCTGAAAATTTTACCGCCTACCGAATCGTGCCGCTCATCGCGGGCTTCACAGGCTTAAGCGTAAATCCATCACTGAGCGTTAGATGCATCAGTGCCAATTATATTTCATCGTTAATTATATCTACTATAATTTATACTATAAATTTATGTATATTTATTACTATAATTATATCTACACAATAATTAAATAAAATTTACATCTTACCAAAATTTTAGACATTGCAGAATTCTATGCAAGTTAGAAAAATTATTTTCTACGACTGACACAATTTTTATACAGCTTTTGTTTTTATACTAATCGTTTAGATAAATTTTCTGTGACATTTGATATTTTAAGTTTATTTATTGTATATTGATTGCATTCTGTATATACACGTATGCTATATTTTATTAAGATAATATTATCACTAACAGCCTTCACCTGATAATATTTTATATTTAATTTTGTATTCGCTCAAATATTACAATAGATTTACGGTCCGTTAAAAAGATGGAATTCAAAATTTTACCTTTAACCCTTGTTTACATGCGTGTAGTCAAATTGATCATATTGGTATTTAATACTAATGATACAATATCTACTTCTTCTTTAAAAGGCAGGTTTCCGCAAATTGACGACTCACGTGCCTTTTTTGCCCTAACCACGCGGTTACAGATGACCACCTCAACTCTTCAAGGAAGCAGAAATTAGAAATAAGAAGAACTTTATTCAATAAAACTTTTTACATGTTATTTTGACACGTCAACATTTTTAAAACTACTACCGGATCGGAAACGCGGCCAACCCAGCAATCCCTTTGGTATGGGAGAAAGCCTCAAGAATTCGAGATCCGAGAACTGCGCAATTACTGCGGCTTAATCTTACTTATTACTTTTTTCGCTTGTCCTCAGTCAATATGCTCTGCCTAGTATTTGTTATCTATTTTTGTCTTGCGTTGATTCATTTTTCAGTACAGCTTGCCATTAGAGAGGCAGTGGGTTCTCGTCGCACTAAAGCCATTTCAGAAGCACGTTGAGCTACCTCATAGGCTGCGTCATTACCAAAAGAGTCACCATTTCCTTTGATCCAATATAGTTTAAGGTTGATATTCTTATCAAGGTCATTTAGGGATGCACAACATTTGTCAAAGCATGAGGTTATTTTGTTGCTTTTGAGGGCTCGGAGAACCGCTTTAAAATAGTTTTTTTTTATAACATAAGATAGCAAACAAGCAGATGGGTCTCCTGATGGAAAGAGTCAACCATCGCCTATAGACACCAAAGATGTTAATGGTGCGTTGCTATCTCGTGGCGAGGACTAATGCCACATGCTTAAGTTTACAGGCTACTTTACCCTCCAAACCGGAACACGATAGCGACAAGCACTGACGCTATTGCGGCAGGAATAGGTAAGGCGGTGGTACCAGACCCGGGTGAGACAATGCAGAACTCTACCACCTAGTAGCCTCGATGTTAGTGACTCGCATAGCCAATCGGTCGCCTTTTACGACCTGCCTGGCAGAACGGCAGTTGATTTATTCTTCAAAGGAGCCCGGAACCAACACGGGGAAAATTTAGAATTAGGATTCTAATTGATTTATTAGTTACCTGTCTAGCTGCGATCGGGATTTGTAATATGAAGTCTGTACCTATTTGTATAATTTTCAGCTCTCTAGTATGAAATTAGGTTCTTATGGGAAGAAAAGTCATACAAACTTTCATTCTCAAATTTAAAGGATGGGTTGTAATATACTAAAAATCCTGATATACGTGTTTTATTAGTTATTACAAAGTTTTAAAACAACAATTTAACAATTGATATAGGGACTCTATATTAATTTTGACACTTCTAGCATTGAAAAATTGTGTGTCTCATAAAAAAATCTATGTCCATAGTCCAGGGGGTTGGGGGATTAAAGTTCACAATTTTATATTTTTTTGTTTATGTAATAGCTTACATACCAAATTTTATCTTTGTAGAACTTTTAATTTTTTACATATCTGGGAAAACCCTAAAAATTTTAATGATTATCAGTGAGTACGTCAGTGGCAAAACTGGGGTTTTTTAGGTGTCAATAAAATGTAAAGTATAAGAGCTATACAATGAAAACTTTGTATATTTAATAAGTTTACTGTTGACATCATATTCCAAGAATTTTGTTTATCTAGTATTATGCAAATCCAAGTTATGAGGGTTCAAAAAAAAGACAAAGCGCTTTGAGAAAAGGGAAGTAGTGCCCTTGCGCTTCGTTTGGTTTGTCGTCATGGCGGAGGCATTACTGTGCGCCCAGATCTGTTCCAATTTGAAATTCTAAAAAAAATATATATTCAAAAGAAACCATTTATTTTCTTCTATTTAAAACTTTTTATTTTCTACTATTTTATATTTTTGGCAACTGTTTTGAATGAATGTTGAACATTTTCGTGTATCTCTAACTATGATGTATCTCCCGGGAATTATTTCAGGTCCCATTTGAATAATGTACACATTTATTGTCAATTTTTTTACATGTTACGTTTAGGCTATGTTCTTTCAAATTTATAATTAATTTGGAGAATACATTATATCGTCTCTGGTTTGAGTGATATGATATGTTTATAAATATTATGACTCACGTTATAATAAGCCAACTCTGATCCATCAACTATATCGAACAATCAAATAAAATGATAGAACTTATCTGGGCATATTTTAAAGTACTCGGAGGCAACTTTTATGTCATAGGTCAGAAATATTTCCGGAATCAAATTTAAAAATAAACCATCTGCCATTTTGCTAAACTATTTTTAGAGGCAAAAATTGGCTAATATATTATGTCACTACCATCGTGGCTACTAACAAGCTAGTAAAATTCTGTAACGATAGGGTTTTGGTGCCTCCGCCTTATCTATTCCTACCTCAATAGCGTCGGTACATTTCGCTGTCTGCTAAAATCACCCAATTTCAATTAATTATTTAAGTAACAACGTAGTACATGAATGTAAAGACTTGCTTCAGCAATTAGGAATATCATGCAAAGTCTCTGTGCAATGGATTAAAAAACATAATGGCTCTTTAAAAAACGATATTGCCAATGAATTAGCAAAAAAGGTTCAAAGATGGTAATAATAGGTCCAGAACCACTAATACTTTTATCCTTTGATCTAAGGTAAATACCGTATAGTTGCCCCACTTTTCGTAAAAAGCTTTATTACAAAATAATTTATACTTATTAGAAATAATGTCGCATGTATATCGAAATATAGGTCTTTTATTTTTTATATAAGCATTTTTTGTAAATATAATTAATATTAGTTTTGAGTAAATTCTGTTTTATTTGGCCTCTTAAAAAAGGTATAGAGTTGCTTACTGTAGCAGTGAGTCTCCTAACGTTAAAAATTATTCGGGGGATTTTCGCCTTTTGCAGACTAGTATCAATTTTAGTAATCTGTCTTTAGTGTTTAGATCTTTTATTAAGCACAAATCAAAACTTGAATTATCATTAAAAAAGAGTTATACTTTGAACAATAAATACTTAACAAAAATGGTTTTCAAAGTTCAAGTTAGTTTAGTTAAACATTATTGAAGTGAAATTTCTTTCGAATTGATGTGTATTGAAACTCAATGAAATTAACCGACAGTAAAAAGTCAAAAGCAAACATCTATAGGATTAAGTATGTGAGAGCATTTTTTGCGATACTTCGGAGACTCCTAACTCTTGCTTATTAAGGAGTATGCAAGATATATGACTGTATACTGTCGGGTTAAACCAAGAGAGAAGATACTATTCTAAATATAGTATCTACACAGTACTATTTAAAACTAGATGCACTTTTAAAATTGGTTATAATATTTCAGAATTTATAGTTACCGAGAGTTGCTCCTAGGGCGTCTATCTGTGAAAATATCAAACTAAAGTAAAAACTATCTGTAAAGTATCCGTGAAAGGTGACTATCCTTTTTGATACGGATACTTGCTCTTTTTATTTTCATAATAAATAAAAACTATTTAAGAATAAAATATAATTAACAGTATAAATTAAACGCTAATGCAAGCAAAAAAAAAAAACAAAAAAAATTGACTGTAACCACAATCAGTAACAAAAATATCAACAAAAATTACTAACCAATATTATTTTAAAGCCTGCCAAGCTTTTGTCGCGGAAGATTTTTGGTTAAATGGACAAAATGCATGCATCTAATCTGACGAGAGGTCATGCGAATATGACATTTGGGCCTTAGAGGGTACTTTTAATTATAGTAAAGCGCTAATGCCTCCTATTATTCTAACAATGAGTATTCAAAACCGGGGCACATATCCCATGGAGCAACTATCCGGCTACTACCCTACTTTTTTTTTCGGAATGTCTCAATTACTGCTGGCCTGATGGGCCGCTACAGCTTCATCGGTCGCTGGGGCGAGCAGAGTCCTCAGCCAGAATAAAAACTAAGATAAAAGTAATCACCAAATTAAAATACAAGGTAAACTCGGAAATGCTAATTAGCTATAAACAAACTAAACAAGCATTCCCTAAATTTAATCCCAAACTAATCCGACAATTACCTAAACGACTAAGGGTAGAATTAAGAAAAATATGTTTTCTGATAATGAGTAATTACTGTCCAGTGAATAAACATATGCACACCATTTTTTTTTTTTTATATATCATAAGATAGCAAACAAGCAGATGGGTCTCCTGATGGAAAGAGTCAACCATCGCCTATAGACACTAAAGATGTTAATGGTGCGTTGCTATCTTGTGGCGAGGTCTAATGCCACATGCATAAGTTTACCGGCTACCTTACCCTCCAAACCGGAACACGACAGCGACAAGCACTGACGCTATTGCGGCAGGAATAGGCAAGGCGGTGGTACCTGACCCGGGCGAGACAATGCAGAACTCTACCACCCAGTAGCCACGATGGTAGTGACCATAGGGCTAACTGACAAACCCACCATAGTCCTAAAAGACAATGATAAAAACCCTATGTAGGGCGTGTTTAAACCATACGAAAACTCCATAATACGTGCTGATTGAGTACAAGGAATTGAAGTACCTAAAGGTCCAGCCCTTAAAAGGTAGATGTTTGAGCATCCCTCTAAGGTGATCTCTGGAATAAGCTAGGTTGACAGGAATAGCCACTACCTACCTGCTAAGTGGGGTATAACCTGCTTTGTTATATATAGATAGAAGATAGCCGGTAGACTTATACATGTAGCATTACCAACTCACTACCTAGATAGCAACGTATCATTAGTATCTTTGTTGTCTATAGGCAATGGTTCCTCTTTCCATCAGGCGAGCCGTCAATGCTTGTTACTATCGTATTCCGGTTTAGAGGATAAGGTAACCGGAAAACTTATGCATGTGGTATTAGCATCACACCACAAGGATAACAATGCATTGTTATCCTTGTGGTGTGATGCTAATACCACATGCATAAGTTTTCCGGTTCATTAACATCTTTGGTGCTTGATCTGATGATGTAAAAAATATAAGAATTTTGAATTTCAGCTCGTTTATAATAAACAGCGTGATAAAATTTTATGAACCATGTTCTCATCATTGAAGGCAGGCATTATCTCTAGGCATGTCTTTAACGCGGCGAAAAACTAATCTGATTAAGAGTTTTAAAAATATTTAAAATGGGTAAGAAAAATAATAGGTAGGCAGCTACAGTAAAGTATTTTAAGCATAAATTAACAGCTTTATATTGAGTTCTTAGCTTTGTTTAAATTTAAATTGGTAGTGATTTTTTGATGTAGCAACTGAATTTTTTGTTAGGCGTACAACTTGACGACTTTTTTTTTTATATCATAAGATAGCAAACAAACAGATGGGTCTCCTGATGGAAAGAGTCAACCATCGCCTATAGACACCAAAGATGTTAATGGTGCGTTGCTATCTTGTGGCGAGGTCTAATGCCACATGCATAAGTTTACCGGCTACCTTACCCTCCAAACCGGAACACGACAGCGACAAACACCGACGCTATTGCAGCAGGAATAGGTAAGGCGGTGGTACCAGACCCGGGCGAAATAATGCAGAACTCTACCACCTAGTAGCCACGATGGTAGTGACTCGATAGCCAATCGGTCGCCTTTTACGACCTGCCTGGCAGAACGGCAGTTGGCCTATTCTTCAAAGGAAGCCGGGACCAACACGACGGTAAAATGTAGAAATAAATTACACAATGAGATCATTTATAAAATTAAATGAGATGAGAATAAAATATGGACATGTTTATAAAAAAACATACTATGTGCGACATTTCATAATGTCTAAATAAAGCAAATTGTGGCGTGTAAAAAAATATTAATGGTTTATAATATTATTTCTTGACTACTATTTTCTTTATGGTGAAACAGTAAACATTAAAAGTATGCTTAAAAGTGTATATTTTAAAGAATTGAGGACAAGTGCATGTACCTTGCTTCCATCCTGCGGTAGGTAATTTAGTTTTCAAAATTGCAAAGTTTTTTCTTTGAACTCATCAAATGTATGCCATGATTCATCATATGTCATGCCTCTAGCCTTAACTTCAGAAATCAGAAATACTTTATTCAATAAAAGTTTTTACAAGTTATTTTGACACGTCAACATATTGGGTATCATTAGATTGCTATTTAAAGTATCGTTTAGATTGTATACGTCCTTCCTATCTCGATTTGGCGTTTGAAAGATTTTATTGACCGATAAAAAAAATCCTATTTTTGTTCACTTAAACGCCATATCTACTATAAGCATTTAAAATTATATTTTTTTTACACTTAAATGTTATAAATGCTCCTAGTAAAAAGGTTATACTATATTCAAATTCTGTAACGAAGCGAAATGCCTAAAAATGGCGGCACATTCTCCTTCATCCTCCGCGTAGCATCGTAGTCCGCACCTAGATTCGAAAATTCTTTGATTCTTTAGCTATCTAATGGTATAATTAAATTTTGAGTGTTGATGATAGTTATGTAGCTCTATAACACTTAATTGTATGCCCCAATTTTGTTATCATCAGTTTTCTTGAGCTGTCCCTCACTATTAAGCATATTTAAAGATGTATTCACGTCAAAAATGCTTAGTTCGTAAGCAGCGAGGAAAACCACAAAGAAAATAATCTCTTACAATAGAATACGTTGAAGTGTAATATTATTTGCATGAAACATGGTGTTTTTGCTATTTGTGAAGCTTCATGAGATATTTAATATTTGTTTATTAAACTTAAAATACAAAGTCAAAATTTGAGAAAATTAAAAAAAAATTAACTACGTCATTAGAAATAAGCGTTGCATTGGCAACAAGCCCTTTATTTTGCAAATGTCCACGTTTAGTGGTTACTGCTTTCCGTGGGGTGGACCTTTCGCTTGTACGACAAAAAATAATCATCAAACATTTTTTTAACTGTTACTCACTTTCAGTTTTTTTTTGAAATATAGTAAGTATATCATTCTGAAAAAACGATAAAAAACAATCATCAAAATTTTTTTTAACTGTTACTCACTTTCAGTTTTTTAAATATAGTAATCATTCTGAAAATATCGTTATTTCAGATTTTCAGTCATTTTCAGATGTAGTCTATAAATAATATGGTCATTTTCAGAATAAGTCGTATTAAAGTAAAAAAAAATTGGTAAAGTACGTATCGGGCCACGCGCAATGGAGGGTTCCGAAGTTGCCAATCTAAGACAATAATGTGGACTAAGATGAGAACTTTTATTGTTTCATATTATGAACATTCTTATCTATTTAACGTCAACGATGGATATATTCACACCACGCCTGTGGGAGATTCTCCAAACTACATTGCATAAGTTCGAATCGAATATTAGTCAAAAACTTGTAAAGCCTTCTTAGTCATGACCGTTTTCCTTTTAACATTATTATATGCCTATATTATTACCGTGAATTTTTTCCCACCTCCAAAAATCAACCGTTTAGCTGGAAGAGAGGGGGAGACAATGGACTGTAATAAACGTTAGCACTTTAAAACTTGGTATTTCACAAACGAGTTATTTAACCGAAAACTTGTTTTCACAAACTTACAATATTTATTAAAAACCTATTCAACGATAACCATTACTATGGGGCACGCGAGAAAAAAAAATTAACATCCCCACTTTACTTGTAGGCTACTCTAAAAAAATATTTTTCAAGATTTTATGATACCACTTTGTCACTGTGTCTAATATATATATACTCATGCCAAATTAAAGCTTTCCAGTACTAAAGATCTTTAAGCTAATAATCGGACGAACGGACGGACGGTATTACAGAAATAAGGGGAACCCTTACAGTTTTGCTATTCCGTTTCGTAGTTTACCTCGGAACCCTAAAAGCGTTTTTAATCTTGAAGTTCTAGTTTTAAGACCTTTTGAAAAAAATCAAAGGCTCGTACTCGTACATGTTCCGCGCAATTTAAGGTAAGGTAGCGTGATAAAAAAAACATTTATTTGTTATGTAATTACTTAAGATTTCTCCAAGTTTTCTCGCATATCAACACTAAAAATTGTTTAATCTATAATTTTTTCATTTTCGTTCGAATTTTAAAATCTATCCGCAAATATTATGAGCAACAAAACGTCCAATAGAATTAGAGAAAGCGTATTGATTTCTAAAATTTATTTTAGTACTAGCTGTGCTTATTTTAGAAAAAATTCTAAAATAAAAACCCGCATAGTTCCCGTTCCCGTGGGATTTCCGGGATAAAAACTATCCTATGTCCTTTCTCGGGTCTCAAACTATATCTGTACCAAATTTTATCCAAATCGGTTCAGCGGTTTAGCCGTGAAAGCGTAACAGACAGACAGACAGACAAAGTTACTTTCGCATTTATAATATTAAGTATGGATTCGCGTGACTATTTGAAAGTTGACAAGCGATTCCATGGTTTAATTGAAGTCGTTAGCGTACTTTGGGCATGGAGTTGAGCAAACGCTACGAAACATCTATTTATTACTGAAACAAGAAAATAGTATCACAAAAGCTTGTCCCCGTCGGGATCAAACCCGAGCCCCATTGATCAGGGTAGTCAGGGTCGCTAACCACTCGACCAACGGGGCGGTATTAAGAAAATAGCTAGCATGGTGGTGAACAAACTCACGTTTATACTGTGAAGAAGTGCAAAAATATGTTGAAACATTATAATATAGTTGAATTTCAACTAACAGACGATCACTAATTTTGGTGATTTAGGCCAATTTGGATTTAGGAAACGGCCATGGACATAATTAATTGGATGAGTTCTACAATGTCTCCTCTTGGTTTAATATTACTACCTTATGCTTCCTGCTGTAGTTACATAAGTATTTAACATTAAAAAGATATCTACGGTAAATTTATACATGTGGTTTAATATCTCCGCCACATGGGCTGCAACGCGCTATTAACATCCTTCGTGTCTATAGTTTTTTTAACCATAAAATAGAAAACAAACTGGCGGCTCTCCTGATAGAATGAGACGACCATCGCCTAGAGATGTGATGTTAATAATGCATTGTTATCTGTGTGGTGAGGTCTTATACCACATGCATAAGTTTACCAGCTACCTGGACATGACAGTGACAAGTACTGAGGATATTGCGACAGGAATAGATAACAGATACCGCATACATGCTACTTTTAGCATCAAAATCGCGTGTTTTAGCATTTGCGTCGATGTTGCACCGCATTTCAGCGACTTCCTGTCTTTCAAAACAGCATCCAAATCGCGCGTTTTAGCGACTGCTCCGACGATAGGCGAGGTCGGCAGTAGTTTTGCCGTTCGATAGTCGACTATCGATTGTTTGGCAATTTGTGAATGTATTGTTTACTTTTACAAATTTATTTATAAATTTAAAACTGATATCTTTCTTTTTTCTTGTAAAAGAGTAATAGTAATCCAGGTTGATAGCAATATAAAAAAAATATACTGAATAATTTTATGGTTTTCGGTATATTACATTGATGTTAAAAAAATATTACTGCAAATTAGCTAACCATCATTAGTCAACTATCGATCGATTGGCTTAATTAAGCCTAAGACAAATCTATACATATAATAAAATCATAGGAAAGTCATAACTGAACATTGAATATTTTTTTAAAAGAATACTTGGGGCGTGATCTACGATCGATATCAAAGCCAAAAACATAGTTTTTAGAATTTTTGTCTGTTTGTCTGTTTGTTTGTATGTATGTCCGGGGTAGATTCAGAAAGTACTGCATGGATCTACTTCAAATTTTGCACGAATATTACTAATAGGTCGGGTCAACATATAGGCTACATATTATCACGCTACGGGGTTGGGGCTGTGCGGAGTAAACGAAGTCCGCGCGGACGAAGTCTCTGGCAACAGCTAGTAAATAAATAAAAATTAGGCATTGGTACGCAACCCGGGCGAGATGATACAGAACTATACTACCTAATAGCCACGATGGTAGTGGTTTGTATTGTCAATTGTTCGCCTTTTACAAACTCTGGCACAACGGCAGTTGGTTTCCAACGGGAATTCGGACCAACATGGGAAAACATTTTTTAGCTTATGATATTATATGTTAGGGTGTAAAATAGTTTGATTATTTTATTATAATTGTTTTTGGGTTAAAATCCAAATACTCATATAAAAAGTATTTTGACATTTAGAGATACTGATTCAAAAAAGAACAAAATATTAGAAATATTTATTAAGTTTCTAAGTGCTTTTAAAAGGCCACATTAAAAATTCAAATTCAATTCTAATGAGTTCCTATTATAAGCTCCTTAAAAGCATATAAATTGCAAAAAATATATATAAAGATTGTGGAGTAATAAAGTAACTACTGATACAGAAGGCTGGTTTTACGAGAGAGATATTGGCAACAAGCGTCTTAATTTATTTTTCAATACATATAAAGGTTACATATAAAAAATGATGTAATTATTATCTCGCCAGTTCTCTAGAGGGGTAGCCAATTCTCAAAAATCACATAAGTTCACCATATGTCACCAACTTGTTGACTGACAAAATTGGCAGTGTTCACCATCCCAGTAGTACATATACCAGTAGTAGTTCCCAACAGGAGACAATTATTAAAGTTGGGAAATGAGGTATTTCCTAACTTTAATAATTGTCTTCTGTTTTTCAGGTTTATGTATTATCTTAAGAGAAGGTAGTGTTACACTCTACAAATAACATTTAATACATAAAACAATAGTTCACTATTATTTTTAAATCATTAGGGGTTTTTTTATATCATAAGATAGCAAACAAGCAGATGGCTCTCCTGATGGGAAGAGTCAAGTCAATAGACACCAACGACGTTAATGGTTCATTAATATCCTTGTGGCGGGGTCTTAGTTCCACATGGATAAGTTTACTTACTCTCCACACCGGAACACGACAGTAACACCTTATGCCTATATATTACCTTAATCTCCATACCGAAACACGGCGGTAACATCTTATGCCTATATATTACCTTACTCTCCACACCGGAACACGGCAGTAAGAAGCATTGGTAAGGTGATAGTACCAAATTCGGGCCAGACATTGCAGAACGATGGTAGTGATTCGCTTAGCCAATTGTTGGCCTTTTACGAACTGCCTGACAATGCAGCAGATGGTCTGTTCTTCAAGGGGAAAATATATTAGTATAGTAGTTCACACCTAAGTTTTTTTAGCCCTCGTTGGTGCGAGTTTTCTTTGAAATATCTACATTCTGTCAGGAAGTTAGTAAAAGGTGAATGGTTGGCTTTAGATGTCACTAACATCGTGACTAATAGCTGATAGAGTTCCGCAACATCTCGACCTGGTATTTGGTATCACCGCCTTACTTATTCCTGCGCAATAGCGTCAATGCTTATCATTGTATTGTACCGGTTTGAGGGGTAAAATAGCCGGTAGACTTAAGACTTAAGACTTAAGACTTAAGACTTAAGACTTAAGACTTAAGACTTAAGACTTAAGACTTAAGACTTAAGACTTAAGACTTAAGACTTAAGACTTAAGACTTAAGACTTAAGACTTAAGACTTAAGACTTAAGACTTAAGACTTAAGACTTAAGACTTAAGACTTAAGACTTAAGACTTAAGACTTAAGACTTAAGACTTAAGACTTAAGACTTAAGACTTAAGACTTAAGACTTAAGACTTAAGACTTAAGACTTAAGACTTAAGACTTAAGACTTAAGACTTAAGACTTAAGACTTAAGACTAGACTCAAGAACGTGGTATTGTCATCCTGCCACATGGGCAGCAACGGACTATTAACATCTTTTGTGTCTACAAGTGATGGTTTGCTTTTCCATCAAGAGAGCCATCTGCCCCTAATTTACTTAACTAAATGACAATCGAGTCGAAGAGCTTAGGTCTCTTACACACATAAACACAATACAAAGTCTTGCTACGATGCGGTATAATATTTAAGAAAATGTATAAGACCCTATACTTTTCTTGAATATTTCAACTTCAGCTTCAACTCTATTTACGTTTTGTTACGTGTGTCGGGCCTCTGCTTAGTTACTATCTAATAATATAAAAAATTGGTAAAATGAGTATCGGGCAACTTCATTATATTATTTGTGCCCGTGACTTCGTCCGCGTGGATTATTTTTTTTAAATAAAAGTAGCCTAAGTTACTCCTTATTACATCAACTACCTGCCAGTGAAAATCCCGTCAAAATCGGTCCAGCCGTTTCACAGATTAGCCGGACAGACAAAAAGACAGACAGACAGACAGAAAGACAGACCAAAAAGTTTGTAAAATGTTATTTTGGTATATGTACCGTGTATGCATTTAGTAAAAGCGGTTATCTTAATATTACAAACAGGCACTACAATTTTATTTATTTGTGTAGAAGACTACCGTGACCTTTTCAATATTATTTAATTATTTAATATTACTTATTTACTAATACCGTATCCGTCAAAAATCTAAATAACTTTTTTTTTTTTTGTAAAAATGCTTGTAGTACTTAACAGTGTAAAAAAGGAAATCCTTAATTGGCCAATGTAACGCAAATATTATAATATTGTACTATTTTGGTATTCGACTATGGTTTTTAAGTTGAAATAAATAAATAAATTACCATAGTTTAAGCGAACATAGTTTAGTTTTTTTCGATAACTAAAAAAGCAAACAATTAGATGGTTCTCCTGACTTTACATCACTTCTGTGGTCTAGTGGTGCGGTTCGGTGTTGACCACATCACATCCCACATTTTCTTCCTTGTTGGTCCCGGACGTCTTTGAAGAATAGGCCAACTGCCGTTCTGCCACGCAGGCTGTAACAGGCGACCGATTGGCTATGTTAGTCGATACCATCGTGGCTACTAGATGGTACCACCGCTTTACTTTTTCCTGCCGTAATAGCGTCAGTGCTTGTCACTGTCGTGTTCCGAATGGAGGGTAAGGTTGCTCGTAAACTTATGCATATGGAATTAGACCTTGAGATAAGATAGCAACGCAACATTAGCGCCATTAGTGTCTATAGGCGTTGGTTCACTCTTTCCATCAGGAGACCTATCTGCTTATTTGCTGTCTTATAATATTATATAGAAAAAAACGTACCAT
Organism: Apodemia mormo; assembly: GCA_036924255.1. Taxonomy (NCBI): domain Eukaryota; kingdom Metazoa; phylum Arthropoda; class Insecta; order Lepidoptera; family Riodinidae; genus Apodemia; species Apodemia mormo. The sequence continues at coordinate 10,822,158 of JAUPFN010000019.1, read as the reverse complement.
TAACATCATCGGTGTCTATAGGTGATGGTTGACTCTTTTCACCAGGAGACCCATCTCTTTGTTTGCTATCTTATGATATAAAATAAAAGTCAGTCGGGCAATTCATAAATGTGTTTTTTTCAGACACAACCTTCTCCTTTTTGCGAGTGCTCTACATTAAACTGTAAATATGAACAAACTGCACATCACATTCTTTGGGAGTCTAATCTTTGGCAAAACGAACGTCGCCAAATGCTTGATAGTATCCAATGTATATCCGGTGTAATTTGTTGTTAACCTTGTGGGTACACGTGAGAACTTCCGTCCCTTAAAACGATTTTGTCACACTTACTACTGGAAGAAAAATTAAGTAGGCCATTCTGGTAGGTTCCTAATTTCCAAAGTTCCGTGGTGCAATAGCAATCAGGCTTAACCTGATTGTAAAAGTCTCATTTCGTAGCATTTTTATGCTTCTAACATTTTGCTGTCTCCTGCTAAAAAGAGAGGGAAACAGGATGTATTTTCCTACTCCTCCTATATACTTCTGATTAATTTCATTGCGGGATCCAAGACAGCTTAGCTTTTCCCCAGGGCACCCTGAGCTCGCAACTCAGAGGTTATCAGGACGGTTGCCACTGTTGATTCTGGTTTACAGAAGTTACAGTGGTGGGAACGAGAGGTGGACTCATTGCCCTTTAAAAAAAAAGACACAACGTTGCCCGGGATTTATTAAGTGCTCGGTTGGCGACAGACTTGCCACCTATCATATCGTGGGACTAACGATCTTCAGCTAATCGCATGTGCACTTGTTGTGCCTCTGCCTATCTCTTCGGGGATACCGGCGTAAACATACTTAACTCCAGCTAAATGATAAATTGTGCACGAAAAACTTCTATTGGTATAGTGCCACAAAAATGTCTGTTCCGTAAACGGCGTTCACTGCATAGATATTTCGGTGTGAGATACTAACCACTAGTGAGTGAGGCCTTAGAGTTGATGTAGAGTTGCCTTTTATAATTTCTGCTAAGAAAAACTGACAAATAGCTTTTTGCTAAAAAAAACTGACAAACATTTCACAAAGTGGCGGTTATAGTTCCGAAGTTATCTACTGAACAGATCGTATTGTTCTTAGATTTCCCGTATCTCATTCCCAGATGTATGGTTCTTTACGGTAGGTGCATCTAAGTTATGGAATTCGCTTCTTCCATGTTTACGTTCTACCTTCATTGCCAGTTTTTAAAAAAACGTCTAAAAGGGTATTATCTGACACCTTCTTGATTTTACTAGTTTATACTTACTACTAAGTTATACAGACTGATTGGTGAGTTACCTTCGGTACTTCTGGAGAGTATTCGGTACACGTTTCTCGTTAAAATGAAATAATAAAATTAGGGGCTTAATTTTTGACTATATATCTCTAAAAATAAGAGAAATGAGGATATTATACTCTCTAAGTACGCCACGCTCAGGGGCGGCTATAACTCGTATAGCGCCCATGTGCAATGAAACCCTGGCGCCTCCTAATAAGTCCAAGACGATGGTCTTAGCTGTCTCAGGGAGCGCCGCGGCGCCCCCTGAGACGGCGGCGCCCGTGAGCATTGTACACCCTGCGCTATAGGTTAAGCCGTCCCTGGCCACACTAGTCGACATCAAGAACACGCAGCCGCCACCGCTCACCCCCACTCAACCCCACTACATGCGCGACACGTGTGTCCGCGCGGTGTCCAAGTATGAAGTAGTTAAATATAAGGATTCTCGGTGTTTACTACTGTTTACTAAGTTTACTAAGTAGTATGTGTGTATATGTGTGTGGGTGTGTACAAATTCACCTATGTATCGTTTATATTAGTTTTGCATAATGCCTTCCCATTTACACATTCCGGTTTAAATCTCTATGTATCATAAATATAATGATATATAGAGATTTAAAATCTCTATATATAAATAAAGATCTCTAGTAGGCCAGTACAGAAAATCCCAACTTTTGTGCAATTTTTGTTATGATACTATCTAGTTTATTCAAAAAATTATTCTTCTTTATTGTTCATTAAGTGTGAAATAAAGTATTAAATAAATAAAAATAAATAAAAGTAATTAAACTTAACTCAGTAAAACAGTTACTAAAATAAACAATTTATTTATCAAAGTTATTCCAATTTTTAGTATAGAAATTTGACACCAAAGTAATAAAGGAAAACTTATCAAAATATAAATTTTTAAATTAAAGTCTTAATTTATTGCTAATTACCTATAACATGCTTAGTATAACTGGAGATAGTGATAGTATTTTGAGTAGAATGAAATTTACTTGCTTCGTTTATTCGTAATTTTGATCGGGCTATACAGGTCATTTTCCATAATAGTCATCAACAGGAACTATGCCTAAACCGCCTTGACGCTGAGGACCTATTCCACCACTGATAGTCTCGAAATATTCCCCAATTGGACTGACACCATCAGCGTAACCCCCTCCGGTAACTACTCTACCAAAAGAGCGCTTGAATTGGGAATCTACATCAAAGATTCCGTTGGATTCTGTAAATAAACAAAATGCTGTGAATATTGAAACAGTTCTTTCTCGGGATGTTAGTAATTAGTAGGATAGACTTGCAATCTATATATAAATATATGAAGGAAAACTTTGGAACCCTTTTTAAGACAATTGCGGGAATGGTGGAGTATGAAATTTGGAACACTTAAAGTTTACATTACAGAGGACTGCATAAATCAATTGCTGTTCGTTAGTCTAACTAAAACCCGATTTGGCTAATTTTGGTTTTGAATTAATTGTTGAAGTTCAGGGAAGATTAAAAAAGAATGATCCAAAACAATGTTATTTGCATACATAATTGGCAACCGTTGGCATAATGGTTGGCATAGATAAATTGCTCCATCTTATAAAACGGTTTCGTCCAAATTTATTTTGAACTAGCTGTTGCCCGCAACTTCGTTCGCGCGGACTTCGTTTACTCCGCACTGCTCCTCCCCTGTAGGTGATAGCGTGATAATATGTAGCCTATATGTTGAGTAATATTCATGCAAAATTTGAAGTAAATCCATGCAGTACTTTTTGAGTTTACCCCGGACATACATTGACTTTCCTACGATTTTATTATATGTATAGATATATATTTAGACGAAATTGTCATTTTATTATTTTAAATCGTTGTCAAAAAAGTTGAATTATTTTGAATTATTGTCAAAAAAGTTGAACTAAATTATTCAAAATGAATTATATTTATAAAATTGTAAATTAATTCAAAATAATTGTAAATTAATTTGTATGAAGGATGAAAAACAAAATTTAAAACAATTGTTAATGAATTTGCATGCTAATGTATGGCGGAATAGGCGAATAAATAAACTAGATATAAAATCTTTGTAATCCTATTTCTTGCAAATAAATATTATTACTTATTATTATTGGAAAAAACTCAGGTTCGATTCCCTACAAGGACAGGTATTTGTATGATGAGTACATTTTTAGTATGTTTAGTCTGGGTGTCAATTTAATATATTTTTTTGGATTTTTATAGGTATAATACCCATATCGCAAGCAAATAATTTGCTTATGGTATTTATGGGATAGCATATAAGCAAATAGAAAAAGATAACCACAGATATTTCGCATCGTTTAACGGCTATCTTGCCTACCGAACTGGAACACGACAGTGACAAGCACTGACGCTATTATGGCAGGAATAGGTAAGGCGGTGGTATTAGACTCGGGCGAGACAATGCAGAACTCTACCACCTAGTAGCCACGATGGTAATGACTAGTGATATCTAATCGTTCGCCTCTTACAAACTGTCTGGCAGAACGCAGATTGTCTATTCTTTAAAAGAAGCCCGGACCAAGACAGTGGAAGATTTTGGCAATCGGTTTTATAAATAGCAATAAGTAATATATAATACGCGGGCGAAGTGGTTCGACTCGACATTCTTGATCCGAACCGCTATGCTTCCTGCAGGAGAATATGCTTCCTGAGTCTGTATTCCCCGATGGGTACAACTTGGGGATCTTCAAGAGAAGAGTGAACAGGTGCCTTCTAGGGAAGCGCGTTTCATCTTAGGCCGCACCTTAGCTTACCATCAGGCGAAATCGTGATCAAGCGCTTCCCTATCGATAATAAAATAAAAAAGTAGCAAATTATGAATAATATAATAAACAAAATTTACCATCAAAAGCTACGGCGATGACAATAAGCAGTAGTGTAATAACCTGAAAATAAAACAAATGTTACAAAGGAAGAAGTGTAGCTCGCAAGTTCGTATATTTCATGTGTTTATTATTCAGATATTTTATTCAGAGGCCTCGTGTTGGTTGGAGCTCCTTTGAAGAATAGACCAACTGCCGTTCTGCCAGGCACGTATAGCCACTTGAGTGTCGTAAAAGGCAGTTGAGTGGCTATACGTGCCACTACCATCGTGACTACTAGGTGGTGAAGTTCCGCTACTTCTCACCCGAGTATATACTACCGCCTTACCTACTCCTGCCGCAATAGCGTTAATGCTTGTCATTATCGTGTTCCAGTTTGGAGGGTAAAGTAGCCGGGAGATTTATGCAGGTAGCATTACCATCTTGCTACACGGATAGCAACGCACTATTAATTTTTTGTGTTTATAGGCGATGGTTTCTCCTTCCATCAGGAGATCCACTCACAGAAAAACACTTTTAAATTTCCTTGACCCGAGATTATACGAGATCATTTTATATTGGGCTTTCAAAAGCTGGTCAATTCTTTACAGGGGTTTTTTACAACCGACGTTGAAAATGAAGTTTATCACTTTGACATGTATGTAATATAGTTGAAATTGGATATTATTATAATATAATGATGTAATAAGGTGACCAAGTACGTGTCCTAAATTTCGTAAGTGTATGTATGTTTGTGCGTTTGTACGTTTCTACGTTTTGTACGTTTGTCCACAAATTTCTCGGGAACTAAAAGCCATATCGATATTGATTTAAATCAGGTACATATATTCCAACTTAGGATCAGTTCAAATTTAAAAAAACTCGATTCAGTAGTTTTTAAGATATGAGTATAATTGAATCGGTTTAATTTTTTGAAATACTATTGTATATGACACCTTTTACAGTTTTTTTCACAGTATATCGTAGCCTCTGTCATGATATTAGCAATCATTTTTCAAAGCTTTTTCTATTTTTTTCATGGTGGTAGAGTTCTGTACCGTCTTGCCCGAGTCTGGTATTGCAGCAATAGCTTCAGAGCTTGTCACTGTTGTGTTCTAGTTTTGAGTGTAAGGTAGCCGGTAAACTTATGCATGTGGCACTACCCTCACGCCACACGGGTAACAAAACACCATTAACATATGTGTTAAGTAGATGGCTCTCCTGATAAAAAGAGAAACTAACGCCTATAGACACCATATGATATGTTGATGATTGATGATACCATTAACATAATATGACAATATGTTAATGGCGCGTTGCTATTTAGTGACAGGTAAGGTAAGCATCGAAAGTCCACGGTATCCAATCCAGATACTAATTTATAAGCATCTGAACATTAAAACGGACCATTAAATCACTTACCAGAATAGATTATAAAATAAGATTTTCATTTCAATGTTACAAAACCGCTAAACATTTACATGTTATGAGTCGCTAAACATCATAACAGCATAAACAGAGTTCTAAGTGTTAGTTTTTCTTTCCGCATTCGATCGTGAGCGCGTTTGGAGTTTACTAGGAATTTGTATGTGATTTGTACAGCGCCACCTAGTGGTAAACGTGAGAAACCAGTTTACCACTAGGTGGCGCTGTTCAAATCACATACAAATTCCTAATAAACTCGAAACGCGCTCACGATCGAATGCGAAATGAAAAACTCACACTTAGCACTCGTAACATATTATACGCGGGTTTTCTTTATATTGATAATACAAAAGTTGTTGACTCACATAAGTGTAGAACTGGATGGTCAAATAGTTTTTTTCTTCCATCCCTAACTATCTGTTTTTTCACTGAGTTTAGTTTACTCAGTTTTCAGTTTATTTATTGTTTGAAAAAACGAAATCGCATATAAACATTGTAAACTCGTAATTGTTTTTTAAATATTGTAATAGCTAATCTTTTTTATATATATAAAATTCTCGTGTCACAATGTTAGTCTCCATACTCCTCCGAAACGGCTGGACCGATTTTGATGAAATTTCGTATGCATATTCAGTGGGTCTGAGAATCGGCCAACATCTATTTTTCATCCCCCTAAATGTTAAGGGTTGTCCATCCCTAAAATTTTTTTTTTATTTTATGGACAAAAATTTTTATTTTTATTTTTTAATGATTCAACATTGAAAAATATATACAACCCTTAATTTTCAACCCTCTACGATCAACCCCTATTTTGTAATTCAATAATTTATGCGGCAAAACAACGTTTGCCGGGTCAGCTAGTATTAATATATTTTTATGTTCTGTATTTTATTATCTATGTTGTGTCTACCCATTATCAATATTTCTTTTATATTAGAAATAAATAAATATCGTCCTAGTTTTTAATTTTAGTGTGTATTATTATTCTTACTAGATGAAAACCCGGCTTCGCTCGTATAAAATGTAAGATAATACACTATCTTAATATATACTATACTCAAATAGTAGAAATTAAAAAGTACAACGCTCTAGTGACGTCATCATTCAAATATTACGTTGATTTAAAAGGGATATACTCTTTAAAAGGGGCGACAACACAGTGTTGGCATTTTTTTTTAATTTCTACTCTTTTATGAATGAAGATAAAATAAGTTTCACGATAATCTACGCTCCGTTTTACGATACTTTAATAAATGCTCATATGATACAAAATTTTACTCGTCACGGTTTTCTATAATATTAATATGAACGTATAAGTTCTCGGTGTGTTTGTTACTGGCAACATGTATCGTGCTCCATACTTTGCCATTAATAAAATGTATTGTATGCTCATGGTTTGTCTTAAGTTGGCGGGTACAAATTGATTTTTAATACTATTTTTGCTATTTCAATTGTTCGTTAACTGTTCGTAACTGTGCAATTAAATTTTTTTGTTCGTTTTTAGTTGAATTTTTTTTTAATTTTCAAAATTGACTTAAGTTGGCGGAGGAGAATTATTTTTTTATTATTTTCTTTTGCTGTTTCAGTTGTTCGTTGACTATTCTTAACACAAATTTTTTTGTTCGTTTTAAGATATTTTTTTTGATTTTCAAAAATTTACTTAAGCTAGCACCAACTATAGATTAAAGCACCAAATGTAGATATTGATTTTATTTTAATACTTTGAAACTATCTCTTAACCGGTTGAACATGCAGGCCATTGCTGAAACTTCTTGTCAAGTTAATGTATTTTAAGCTCAAAAGAGTTAAATCTATAAGCATACATTTTTTTCAGTTCAAACCTTTATTTTGTTAAAAATGGTAGTATACTGATTTTTGAAAAGCTGTATATTTTGGAAACGATTTTAACTCAATTTTGACATCTACAATATTGCTTTAGCTAAGTAATCGATAGGTTGAAAAATTTCGAAGCAATGTCGAAAAACATTTTTTTTCAAAAATTTTCGTTGTTGATAAATTCCAAAGAAATTGACCGATTTTGATACAATTATCGGTTTAAGTCAATCGAAATAAGCGTAAAAGTTATTTTAAAAATATTTAGTAACTTTGCTAAAACAACGTAATTTTAATGTTTGAAAAGCTGGAACTTTTGAAAGTTATATTCGATTTTGATACTTGAAACGGCATTTGATGTAGTTTTTTTAGTATTAAAATACCGTAGAATACCAAAAAATGATTTGTTGAAAAATTTCGAAGTTTTGTCGAAAAAACACTTTTTTGAAATTTTTCATCAACGATTACTCCCAAACGAATAAACCAATTTTGATGCAATTTATGCATAACACGAAATTTTTTGAGGAATAGAGCTGATTAGTTTTTATACACAATGGGCACATTAATCTGGAAGTTATACTAAAAATACTGTTTCGCCATGATCCTGAAAGTGGCAGTCAGCTGCCAGAAAAAATAGGGATATTTCTGCGTTGAAGCATTATTATGACATGTACTAAACAGAAAATTATTTGTCGTTAAATAACCTGCATATGGTAATGAATGTTTTTTTTTTAATTCTGTATTTTTTTAATTAAAAAAAAAAATATTGGGAAGCTCGCACCTAGCCGCCCATCAATAGCAATTTATCAAATTTTGTAACTGAACTCATTTTTTAGTTTCAAAAACATGGTTTCCATTATTATTTTATTTTTACCGCAGTTTTAAGGCATCAGCAATTAAAAAAAATCAGAAATGAAAAAGAAATTCCGTTTATTACCATATGCAGGTAATTTGACGAAAAATCATTTTCTGTTTGGTACATGTCATAAAAATGCTTTAACGCAGAGATATCCCTAACTAATTTTTATTTCTGGCTGCCACTTTCAGGATCATGTTTCGCTAAATGCTTTTTGGGATTTTTTTTCAAAATTTCTCAAAATCTCCCGGGATGACTTGCTTCAAATTTTTAGGAAGACTAAGTTGAGCGGCATTCAATCGAATGCCATCAACCGCGTTTCGATCGGTCCAGCCATTCAAAAGTAATGACATGTTTACATACACACATAGACATACTGACGTCATCGTGAAAATAATGGGAAAAGTTTCCTAGGACCCCAGTTTTCCACGTTGTGGACATCTGGTGAAAACTCGATTTTCGAAAATCGGGGCAAAATCAGTAACCGAAAAAGAATGGAAACCCCTGTAAAAAGTATTTAACAATGACGAACAACCATTTGAATAACGACAGTAATTAAGTTAGGAACTACCTATTTACAAAAATTAAATGGTAACTAAAGGGTAATTAAGGCCGAACAGATGATTTTCTTTAAACACACAGCTAGGAGATAGTTTCAAAGTATAAATGAGTGAAACAATCTATACTTGGTGCTAACTTGAGTCAAATTTTGAAAATTAAAGAAAAACTCAAAATGTACAAAAAAAATGTTTCATCGCATAGTTAAGACGCCCCATAGACCTACAATAATATTGCCAAATACTTTTATTGTGCAATAATATTGAATACCCCCTTTGTTCCAAACGTTCCAATTCCAATAAAATTGGCAAACCAGTATGATCAATATTTTCGTGCGAGCAACATGTCTGACGACGAAGTTTTGGCAGCAACCATGCTGGTGATTTTGTTAAATAAATCTTAATACAGTTCTATACACTCGAATAAAAACTCCGATTCTTTATCTTTAATAGCAAACTTGCTTGCACTTTTGCTTAAATTTACGACTCGACCGTACAATTAAACACCGTGACTGACCGAACGCGACCGCTCCAATCTCTGAAGAAAAAAATATTGTGCAATATTAGGCCTACAAAGTGCAAGAAAAAAATAATGCGCTATAAAAAATTAAACACGCTCAAACTTTCGTTCAATCTTTGTACAATATTCAATATTCATATCAACCTTAAACGGTCAATAATATTGCACAATACGTAATATTGCGCAATATTATTGTAGGTATATGGGGCACCTAAGAGCAGTTAACGAATAATAGAAATAGCAAAAAAAAATAATAATCAATCAATCCAACTTAAGAGTCAATTTTTGAAAATTTAAAAAAAACCTAAAAACGTATAAAAAAATTTTGATTGAACAGTTAAGAACAGTTAACCAACAATTGAAATAGCAAAAAAATAATAATAATAAAAATCAATTTCCCCCGCCAATTTAAAATAGTCTCACGCCTCACGCCATCTACAATACATATTTGTAACCTTTAAAGAAATATGGCCGATTGGCCTATCAGCACCGTTAGAATTTTAATCACGATTTTAATAAAATATTCGATAATCCGAATTTTGCGCATATATTTTTTCGACTCGAAATAATACATTTTTTACGCTTTATAATTCAGGTAAGGTTTCGATCGAGTCTACCGTACCCCTTGATTAAATTATTAATATAGATTATTAAAATTTCTAAAGTAAGTGTTTATTTGGTAATGTTTTGATTATAAAAAATGTGGCGCGCTTCGCTTGATAGTACCTTGGAGAAAACGGGTTTAACGAACAGGAAATTTAAGAAATTAGCTATGCTTAGCAACTTCTGTATTTTTAGTAGATCATACAATGTTGTCGGTAGTATTGTATAGCAATTAATACTTTAATTAATTAATTTCAACTACTTTTGCAGTTCAACTATAGCAAGTTTTTTTTTTTAATTAAACTTAAGTTTTTAAATTAAATAAACTACAGTCAACAATTTATACTAAATAATAATATTGGAAGTAAATTATATTCGACGGCTTCTGTTGGTGACTACAGGCAATCGTTTGGCTCCTTTAAATTGCCTGGTAAAATTGCAGATGATCTAATCGTCAATGGGAGTCTGGACCAACACAACGTTTTTAAGCGAGCATAGGGCTCAGACAGAATTTAAGTTTGGTGGGCGTTTCCCCCGTGTTGGCCCGGTCTCCTTTCAAGTACAGGCCCACTGCCTTTCAGACAGGTAGGTCGTAAAAGTTGAACGATTGGCTATGCGAGACACTGCCATCGTGGCTACGAGGTACCTAATACAGTTCTACGTTGTCTCGCCCGGGTCTGATACCACTGCCTTACCTATTCTTAATACAATAGCATCGTATTAGTTACTGTCGTGTTCCGGTTTGGAGGGTAAGGTAGCCGGTAAAGTTATGCATGTGACATTACACCTCGCCATGAGATAGCAACGTACCATTAACATCTTTGATGTCTATATGCGATGGTTGACTCTTTCCATCACAAGACCCATTTGCTTGTTTGCTTATGATATAAAAAAGAGGCCGCAATATGGGTGTCTTCTGGGCGACCAAACCTTGGCTTAGGGCAATATTTTTACGAGGATCGGGAGAGTAGGCGTATCAGAATTTCGGCTCGCTATTAAATCTTAACTAGCTTCGATCAGAAATGTACAAGATTCAAGATCGTGGCCTCAAATGTGGCTAACGAAATAAGAGCACAAATAAATGTGTGGTCTTATTTGAATTTAGTATCAATCATTGACAACCCGCGGGGACATGTCCGCGGGTTTAAAATGCCTCAGTGTGCGTTTAAAAACTACGAAAATAACACCGTACCGTACCGTATCGCACCGCACCGTAACAGTAAGATTTCAGAAGAAGTGTCTTCTTTCGGTAAGTACATGTTAGTTTATATTTTGCGATACAGAATTATATTATTAAACAAATATTCTATCGCTTAGCCAATATTTACAATCAAATGACCAACGTTCTTGTCAAATATTGGCTGTCCTGGAACAAGAAATGTTTGGAGTAGTTATATAAAATTAAAAAAATATTTAATTTGTAGATTTCCGACTGATCCATTTCGCTGTATAGAGTGGACCGGAGAATGGACAGGACAAGAGAAAGACTTTATAAGCCTTGCAAAAATTCTACAATGTGTTCGATACATTTTGATAAAGTCGATATGTCTTGCGAAATTTTTCTATGCTATATGATCGAATCCATCTATTGTACTGATTGCTAGATATACATACGTATAACTAGTTAAATGAAGTCATCGTTACAGATAAAATTCACATTTATAATTTTGATCAGTACTTTCGTGTTTCTAATTATTTTGTGTTATAGCTTGTCGACACTAGCTCGGCGGTAGAACATCCCCGCTTTAGGGAATGGGTGGTAGGTTCAATTTATGTGTGTTGATATTTTTCTTTGTTGTTTTTAAAGTTTTTCAAAACTAATTAGAAATTCTATCGCTTTTTTACAAACAGAATCAATGTGCACTTTCCAGATGCAATAGTTGTTAATTGTTATTCCTAGAAATTTAATGTATTCATTATGTTCTATATTTATGTTGTTAAATAATATATTTGATTTTTAACTTTGTTGCTGAAACATGTTTGAAATTCAACAATTTTTGTATTAGTGAAGTCACTTTTTAACCATTTTGAAACTTCAAGTAAGGTTTCAATTGTTTCTTTTACTTACTGATTTTTATTTTTACATTTAACTAGGAGTGCAGTGTCATCTGCAAATAAGAATGACTTATATTGGATAGTTTCCGGAAGGTCAATCATATAGATTTCAAATAGCAAGGGTTCTAAAATGCTCCCCATGTCCCTGCGTGATATTCAAAATCACTCACACAACGATAATATGATGTATATATTTTCTAACTTTTTGAAATTTCAACCCATTGTTTTCTATTTTCTAAATAATTTTGTATCTACTATAAATAATAAATTATTTGTTTCATAAAAATAAGTATAATCGGCCATTTAATATCACGATCATAATTGTCGTATGGTAGTTATTTATTAAAATAAATATTTATAAACTTGTAATAAAACGACTTTTTATTTTAAGTCAATTGCATAAGTATGGGATCACTGATCCAAAAAGAACTTTAACAGTTTTTAAATAACTGAAAAATATTTTTATACAAATGTTTCGAGTATATGGCGTCATACGAAATTTTAACGCACTATATTATCGTCATTTTATATCATATAAACCAACAAGAGAAAAGCAAAAAATCGTACCTTATATTTTTTTAGTTACCTATTTAAAAACGAAAGAAGATAATAAAAAAATGATGTGGTGTCACGGGACACCAGGTAGGAACGAAGTTCCTTCGGCTAAACGGCACTACTCGCTTGTGTACGCGACTGTCGCGCCTGCGCACGTCTCATTTAACGCTTTTATTCCACGCATTTTTCTTACGGTTTTACTATCACATTTTTTTCAGTTCGGTCGCGCAGCAAAATCCCTATCCCCTCCAAGCCTGCCGTAAGGAACTTCGTTCCAAAAGCTTGTCGACATTCCTGTTGTATTTCCATAAAACTAGTCCATAGTTAAATAAGTGTTATAAATTTTATCAACAAAGCGACTTCATGAATTCATTGTTCTAAAATATTTTTTTCTTAAGGCAACGTGAAATAAATAAAAACTATTTATTACATATGACAGATACTTATATGACGTTGCGATATTTTTAAGCTTTTGAATATAGAATAAGTAGGTGAGCATTGTAAACTCACGTCATATTTTTATGCTGCGTTTGTATGGAACGCTGAATCTTGTACATTTCTGATCAAAGTTGACTAGGCTCTCGAGTGTTAACAGGCAAAAACAGTGGACCGCGTCCGGCAACCACGGCGACGGCTGACATGTGCGTTCGAATTGTGATGTGTAAACTGTAAGGTATCGTTATGGTTAAATAATATATTGATGCATGCTTAAATTATTTACCGATGACATCCATATAACCTTCATATTTGGATCAAGAAAATAGATGTACAATGTACCTAGTGCTTTAGAATTTCGCGTCAAGGAAATTGTTTTAAATAAGTTTTCAGGTTTTATAAAAATCGTAACTTGCCTGAGACTGGGTAAGTCCTTGATTTGTCACAATATGGGACCTGTATGGGTGCAATAGTTGCACCTCTTTTACCCTCTTTAGGGATTTAGGCGTGATGCGAAATGTAAAAAAAATGTTGTAAACACATCAAGTGTGATAATAGAATCCTTTTCTAGGTAATGGTTTATTTATATGTTCTTAATGTTGTAAAAAAATGGAAACAGTGGTAATTTAAGTCTGAAAAACCGGCCTCGTGCATCCGTTCCGTACTTATTCCGTACCATCATAGCAAAAAAAAAACGCAAAAAAACACGTTTATTGTATGGGGACCCCCTTAATATTTTTTTTTTAGTTTTAGTATTTGTTGTTATAACGGCAACGGAAATACATAATTTGTGAACATTTCTGATGTTTAGCTGTCACGGTGTATGAGATACAGCCTGGTGACAGACGGACAGACAGCGGAGGCTTAGTAATAGGGCCCAGTTTTACTTTTAGGTACGGACCCCTAAAAATTACTGGACTTTGAAATGTTGCGAGTAATGTACAGGTGTGCAATATATTCACCTATTTCATACTAAGTAGCTTTGTTATGACGTTGTTTATACTTTGTTGATACTAATCCATATAATGATATGATGATATTTAACCGCCCAGTTGGTCGAGTGGTTAGCAAACCTGACTACGCGTCAATGGGGCTCGGGTTCGATTCCCGACATGGACAAACGTTTATGTGATAAGCATAGATGTTTGTGTTTCTGGGTATGGACGTTTATAAAATCTGTTTGAGTGTTTATATATCTCTATTTATTTGCATCCTTGACTGACACCCATACTACAAACAAATAATTTGCTTATTTTGGGTTAGATCAATTCATGTAATTTGTCTAGTAATATTTATTTATTTATATATAAAATACAAAATAGGATTTCTACCTATATCCATTTGACTTTGAAACCATTCAGCCGATATGCCTCTATAGACTTTGAAACCATTCAGCCAATATGCCTCTATAGACTTTGAAACCATTCAGCCGATATGCCTCTATAGACTTTGAAACCATTCAGCCTATATGCCTCTATAGACTTTGAAACCATTCAGCCGATATGCCTCTATAGACTTTGAAACCATTCAGCCGATATCCCTTAAACTAGTTTAATTTGAAGGACGATACGAAGATGGTTTAAGACCACTACTGCAGGTTACTTTTTACCGAACTAATCAAAAGTAAGTTTTTTTTTATATCATAAGATAGCAAACAAGCAGATGGGTCTCCTGATGGAAAAAGTCAACCATCGCCTATAGACACCAAAGATGTTAATGGTGCGTTGCTATCTTGTGGCGAGGTCTAATGCTACATGCATAAGTTTACCGGCTACCTTACCCTTCAAACCGGAACACGACAGCGACAAGCACTGAAGCTATTGCGGCAGGAATAGGTAAGGCGGTGGTACCTGACCCGGGCGAGAAATGCAGAACTCTACCACCTAGTAACCACAATGGTAGTGACTCGATAGCCAATCGGTCGCCTTTTACGACCTGCCTGGCAGAACGGCAGTTGGCCTATTTTTCAAAGGAGGCCGGAACCAACACGGAGGATTCAAGTAGGAATTAAGGTTTTTATATTACTTAGATAAAATCGCGTGCAACGGCTCATTATCAAACATTTTCAGTTTTCAGAATTTTATGTGTGCTAAATATAAAGTTCGTAGGTCATCTGGAAGTATGTTAGGTTATCTAAAGGTCTGTGTGTGAATGAGTCAATCATAAAAATATCGGTTTTTAATTGTTAATATTTCGTCTTTGGACTCTTGACAAGCTCGGAGTTTTAATAAATACGTCAAATATCATGTATCTAATAACTTTAAACGAGCAATTCTTGTATATATATATAATTGGAATCTCGGAATCGGCTGCAACAATTTTCATGAAAGTCACAAGTTAGGGGTTTTTCGGGTCAAGGAATCGATTTATCAAGGTTCCAGGTCCAAGAAAAGCTTGGTTCCCAAGATATGGGTATGTGCAAAACCGAGCAAATCTCGGTCAACCAGGTACAGAAAAAAATATATATATTCTATAGGAATCGATTTATCAAGGTTCAAGGTCCAAGAAAAGATCGGTTCCAAAAATATGTGAGAAACCGAGCCAAACCAGATATTTTATATAGTAAGGGGTCAAAAGTAGCTCGAAATGGTTCGTGTAATATCACACACAGCTACTGCAACGCTAGTTGCTTTTTAGGGTTCCGTACATAAGGGTACCAACGAAACCCTATTACTAAGACTCCGCTGTCCTTCCGTCTGTCCATCTGCCTGTCATTAGGCTGTATCTTATGAATCGTGATTAAAATTTTCATAAGTGATGTAAGTATTTCTGTTGTCGCTATAACAAGAAATACTAAAACACAGAATAAAATAAATATTTAAGGCAGGCTCCCATACAACAAAGTGATTTTTTCCGTTTTTATGGATGATGGTAACGAATCCTTCGTGCGCGAGTTCCATTCGCGGTTTTTTCTTCGAACTTTGAACATGCTATCACGAGTCTACATGTATACCAGATACCTAACAAAAAGTAAGAATATCTAGTTAATATGTATATTTTGTTTAAGTATTTGTAAGTCTGTATGTATTTATAAGTATTTGTGTAAGTTTACGTTATGTGTATGTATTATAAATTTCAATATTAGTTTAGATAGTGTATGTAGTACATCGTAAGATTTCCTTAGGGCTACATAATATGTCACTACAATATAGAGGCACCGCATACCTACTTTCTATTGGCGTAAAGGTCGATTGGAGGAGAATGACACAAGACATTAAGTTCGTCTTTTCTACAAATTATTTTAAGGTGTACAATAAAGTTAAATAAATAAATAAGAAAATAGTTTAATTTTTATTTAACTGTTATGAATGACATTAAAGATAAAATAACTTACCAAAATTTTATACATTTTAATTTTCAATATTCCTTCCAATATTCTACATATATGTATATATACACACAACACACAACACTATTCAATTATTTTCTATCTTTAGACTGAGATAAATCAAGGATGATACTTGTTATATATTAATCGTTTAGGCAGTTTTTGACATTTAATAGTTTCCGCTCAGTAAAATATATTACCACCAAGTTATCTAGTCAGTAGCATGAAGCTGTATTAAATCTGGAGGTGACACTTCTAATACCTACTTTTTTTATATTTTAAGTTAGCAAACAAGCGGATGGGTCACCTGATGCAAAGAGTCAACCATCGTTTATAGACATCAAAGGTGTTAATGGTGCGTTAATATCTTGTGGCGAGGTATAATGCCGGATGCATAAGTTTGCCGGCTACCTTACCCTCCAAACCGGAACACGATAGTGACAAGCACTGACGCTATTGCGGCAGGAATAGGTAAGGCGGTTGTACCAAACCCGGGCGAGACAATGCAAAACTCTACCACCTAGTAGCCACGATGGTGGTGACTCGTATAGCCAATCGGTCGCCTTTTCCGACCTGTTTGGCAGAACGGCAGTTGGCCTATTCTCCAAAGGAGCCCGGGACCAACACTTGAAACAAAACTTCCATTACTGCTGTCATCTTCGGAGGTCTTACCCTCTCTTACTGACACAGGTGTATAAAAAGAGATGAGATCTCGTACACTGAGATGTAACGTAGATATTTCTTTAAAGTGAATAATACAAGTGCTAGTTCCAGCTATACCTAATACTTCATAATCACTAGACGACGTCGTTGGTGAGACGTTCGGAGTTGCTATTTCAGAATTTTACTGAAAAAAACCGGGAAATTAGAAAGAAAAAAGAAAGAAAGAAAATATTTATTTGCAAGAATATGGGTGTTACAAGTTGTTAAAATTATCTTAACAACATATTTTACCATTATATAGTGTGCAAATATTTTAAAATTATAATTATATAATATTATTTTTATAACTTTGTATCGATTTTTTAGAATTACTACCGGATCGGAACGCGGCCCCACTCTGAGAAGATCCGGCGGAAGAAATTCAGTGTGCTTGTCTTTTTTCTCTATTTTATATACTTATTACTAATGTTCAAGAATGATTTCACATCACTAAAAGTTATTTTTATAATTACAAGTTTAATTTTTGTGTAATCAATTTTTTATATAACTTTTAAAGTTTTCATTCAGTATTTACAACATTTTATTACACTGATTTTTTTTAAGCGAATTCAACAAACGTATTTCTATCCATTAACATTTTTTGGATAAAAATTCCTTAATATCATAATAAGTTTTATCTAACAGAAAATCAAACAACTTCTTGGGAAATTTATTTACAGGCAATGATTTAAGATTGTATATAATAATAGACATACAATACACATACTTTGTAAAAATATTTAATTTTTGATTAGACACATATAATTTCTTACTATTCCAAAAATATGAGTTACTAGTGACTTCAGCATTTGTTTTAAATAAGTTTTGGTGTTTTTTTACAAACACGCATATCTACCTCTAAAATATAAAAACACGGTAAGGGAAGTACCTTAAGAGACTTGAAAAGTGGTTTACAGGAATGTTATTGATTAACACCACATATTGCTCGAATACATTTCTTTGGACTCTAAAAATTCGTACAAATTCAACAGATTTCCCAAAATAGGAATTCCATATTGTAAATTAAAATAGACATATCCATTATCCATAGTATGCTAGTAGGGAGAAGAGTAGGAGAATTACATCCAATTGGGTAAAGGCTATTCACAACAAAAATATGCATGTAGATGTTTTGAATTATTTATTTTTATTTATTTTATTTATTATTGGGCATGTAATGAAAAATTCTCTTAACCAGTTGACACTGCACGCTATTCTTGAACCTTCCAGCTTAATTGAGTTATTAGCTCAGTATTATATAAGCTTAGTAGAGTAAAAATATACCTAAGCTTCATTCAAATGGCATGCAACTCAATTTTTTCTTAGTTACAAAATTAATCGAATGAAAAATGTCAAATAAAATTTCCAAAAAAGACTGTTTTAAATTTTCGACATTGACAGATCCAAAATGAATCAACCGGATTTGAATCGACTTAAAAAAAATCGTCACATGAAAAGCGGTTAAAAGTAAAGCGGTTTGTATTCTCCATGGGCATTTGCAACCCAAAAGGTTAGTTGCTAATGCGATGCCGGTGTCTAAGAATGTTATCGACCTTCCTTTTATATTCACTTTTGATGTGGTTATATTAGTTTTTTCACTTAAACGGAGTGATTTTACTGAACCCAATTTCAATCTACAGAAGCGTTACCTTCTCAACATTTCTCTTCGCCGAGTCCAATAAAAATAAAAAAAATAAAAACTCGAGAACACTTCAAGCATTAATAGTGAGTCCAATAAAAAAATAGATAACAAATGTGTGGGACTTACATTTTCATTATCTAGTAACACTAATTTTTGCTTTTCGGTCACTTTTTCAAACGGTACTTTCAAAGATAAGAGGTGTTTGTCTTCTACAATAAAAGTAAATACTTTTAAAATAATTAGTTGCACAATACTTTTAAGAGGTTTAGGAATTTTAATTGCACTTTTTATAATAAAATAAATGAAGATACACAAATATCACACTTCAAAAATCGACGGCCAATGACATTTTGAAAATAGCGGCTGTAGTTCCAATTTTTTCTACTGACTAGATAAATTGGTAGCACTATAATATAATATCAGCTGTGTACATAAAATGTTAAATTGTGTACCATTGAGTAAGCAGTGTTTGCTATTACTCGGCACTCTCTATCAAACCTAAATATATTATGACATAATATAAACAATGTACTCAATTTAACAGCTTGTAGTCCAAGTTGTAGCAAGTGACCTATCTTTTTGCCTTCCTATGATGTCGTTATTAGGATAAGAAATGCCCCTTAAAAAGCATCCAACAATAGACGTGCCACAGTTATTTGAGAATTTTTGGAATGAAAGCTATAAAAGCACCTTAAAATACGTTTCTAGTGAACTATTAAAATAAAAAGTTTTTAAATAATTTTCTCAGCACACTTCTCTTCATATGTTCATATACTCGTATATCGTAGTTTATCCCATGACAGCACATTCTGGTAGATACTTGAAATATTATTTTCAGTATTCAGCTAGAAACTTTTATAACTTTTCCCCTGTAACATAAAGAGGACTGACTTACAAGTCGGTCCTCTTTACGTTACAATATTAGAAGAATTATTTCATTTCACAAATATATAATAGATTGGTATGAGAAGCAATTAATCCTAAGCTTTTTTGTCTTAATAAAAAAAAATGAATATTATATTCCAAATAATCTCAGATTTCATGATACCAGTTTTTTACACAGTTTTGTTCCACACATATTGTAAGTTTGTTTACTGGTAGATCTCTTATAGCATCGAGAAGTTTATTTAAAAATGTATACATTGCCCTATAAAAGAGTTATTTATTCTATGAAGACGAAATGCGTGCACAACAAGATTGTTTTTGTTTCTTGTATTTAGTGAGTGTACATCACCATTTTCCCTAAACGAGCAAATATTTTTTTTAAACATACGTTAAGTTTTAAAATATAAATTGGTATATATTATAGTTTATGCACACAGCGCATAAGTCGATAAGCTCTGAGAACACCTTATTTCACTATTAATTATCAAAAATATAATTTCCTGTTACGGGCTACTGTTTCTGGTCACGCAAAAATATTGTATATTACTATTACGTTAATATTGAAATCAGTTGAAATGTGAAATTGCGCCATAAAACTATTCTGACGTTTAATAACTGAATAATTTTGAATTAAAATGTCATAAGTTTCACAAAAAGATTGAATGAAAATAATAATAATAATAAGTATCGTTAGGTATTTGAGGGTTCGTTAAGTATGTTACAGTTGAATTTTTAGCATTGCCACTAAGTGATGGACACGGATTGGATATCCAATCAGTTCAAAAGTTTTAAAGCGTGGTTGAGAATACGTATAGCTACAGCTAAATAAATTTGGCGACAGCCGTTTCTAAACAAACTTGATAACTTACCATTTTCTTTTTATAATAATTCCGTGTAGTCAATATACATATCTAATACCTATCAACGGGTGATTCTTGTATTCCAAGATATGGGTATGTGAAAAACCAAGCAAAGCTCGGTCAACCAGATATTTAATACTTAAAGGAACGGCTTTTTACCCCTTTTTAAGACAATTATGTGAACAGTGGAGTATGAAATTTGGCACAGTTAAAGTTTATATTGCGCAGGACTGCCGAAACCTAATATTTAAAATAAATATGCATTAGAAATATATTAAATTTGCGTCTAAAATATATCGTCAAACTTAAAACATACTTTATCGTTTACTCTATGGTCGAATTTCGACCACAGGATGACCCCTAGTATTTTATTCATGTCCGTGGAGCTATAAACTTGAATTAAAAAGGAGGTTTTTTAATTCAGGTTAATTTAATATAGGGAAATTGTTATTTTCAGTTAAAATCACCTGTAAGTCACGCTTGCGCGGAGCTTGCATATGTATCCGATTATTGCATGAGTCTTTGCTTAAACCACGCACTTACTTACTTCACGAAATCACGATCACGAAAAGTATTATAATACTAATAATATACCTTCACATTTATGGTTAATTTTAACTGTCAAACATGTATCAACATACATACCGGCTGAAATAAGCATTAAATAAATCAGTGTAATATTTTCTTTTGTTTTGATAAATTTAGAATACCTAGTATATTAACTTTACAATTTTATTTGAGGAAATTTGAAAACTTTTTTTAATATTTGGAAACCAATGTTTATTGAAACACGGTAAAATTATATCAATAATTAATACAAAAACATAAAAGTTATATTAGAATATCTTAAATTATAAACAAAACATTAGATTATGTTATAAACATTATTGAATATTTTATATATATTATATATATATGTGAATAACAAATATAATCGCTCCAAAAACAAAATAAAAACGCATCACCGTGACTTTTCAAATAAACCACACGATCGACGGATTTTGTCTGACAATAGACAGAGAGAGAGAGATAAAAAAAGAGAAGTCACTCGTACTATAAAATAGTTTACGATACGTAGGACTTAATTAACCGATAATTGAACCGTGTGAACCGGTGCAATAATCGGCTACTTAAGTCCCTCGTATCGTAATGTACTATTTAGCTCGTGTTTTATTCGAGCTCTTTTTGACAAATAGAAGATCTGCCTTTCTGCAAGGCGGTTTTTAAAACGCAAACGAATGACCAAATATGTGGCCTGGTAGAGTTCTACAAAATCTCACCCAGATTCCTATTTCTGCTGCCACCTGATTTGGAGTGAAAGTTAGATGGTAAATTTGTGTATGTGGCATTGTATCTCACCGCCAGGATTAACATCTATTGTTTCTATAGACGGTGATTGCCTCTTTCCACCATTCGCTTGTTCTTTTGTCTGCTATCTTACGATATAAAAAATAATAACACCCAACTCGATCATTAAATTTATTTATTTAATTTATTGGAATTTGAAAAACTGATGGTATTGATATTTTAAAAATCTTTTAGTCTTGTAAAAATAATATTGGGAGTGTATGGTGAAATTTGTAATTGACTGTTTTAAATCGTTATCAATTTATCAGTAGCCTGTGTTGTGATAGGCCGTGTTTCCTGGTTGTAAAGGACCGATTCCACCGCTAACACTCTTGTGGTAGTTGCCATTTGAGTCAACACCTTCTTCGAAACCAGCTCCAGCTTCTACTCCACCAACTGAACCATGAAGTCCGGCTCCAATGCCAAAGAAGCCATTTCCACCATTTCGTTCTGAAAATGAAAAGAAAAACATTACATTTAAATGTAAATCATATTCTACTTGGTAATATAGTTCTGCAATGTCTTACTCGAGATTGGTTACTATTCTTGCTGCAATAGCATCGGTAATTGTCATGTTCCGGCTTGAAGGGTAAAGCAGCGGGTAAATTTATGCATGCCAAATTCCATTTCTCTCTGCAACCTTGGCTACCATGGATAGCAACGCACCATTAACATCTCGTGTGTCTATAAACAACAGTTCTCTCTTTCCCTCGGTAGAGCCATCAGAACATGTGCTATCCTATTATAAAATTATATATTATAATATTAGTTCTGGATTCAGAAAGGGGATTTTGCAAAAGCTTATATTTATTTGATTGCCTCGTGATCCAGGGGATAGCTTGATCTGCTCAGATCACGATGTCTCGGGTTCAATCCTCTGATCGAGCAGAAAAGTGTTATTGAGGTGTTTTCGTGGGTTTTCCCGAAAAACCAAAATCTCAGTAGCAGGTCGTTATATGATGGGTAGTGTGTTACCACTCCCTTGCCTCGGATGAGCACGCAAAGTTGGTCCCAGTTATTGCTAAAATAGTCGATAATCGTTGTCAGGTCGATAAAATGAGGCGATGGAGATCACCACTCATCTCGCCAACCAATAAATTGGTGAATTGTGGTGAACTGGAAAGTCAAGCTCATGATCGTGGCCAAGCGCTTCCTTATCAATAATAGAATAAAAAATATAGAAAAAAAAAGAATAAAAAAGAACTTAAGTCTATAGATATTTAGTTTACTCTGCCTATTTTGTGAGGGAACTGGGTGTGCGATATTTAAATCCCTTATAAATCGTATAATATAATTTATAATAGTTATAATTGAAGTAGAATCGAAATATTTGTTTGCGTTTTAATAATAAGTACCCTATATTATGCGAGGAATACGAATAAGACTTTTCTCGTCATTTACGAGATACTGAGCAGTTAAGCAATTGAGCACGTTATTATAGTAGAAATAGGTAAAGTGATGATACGAGACTTTGCGGAAACTTATCACCTTATTAAGTTAGTTGATTTTATAACATTAAAGATTTGAGAGAATTTGATATTTAAAATGCAAGTTGGGCGACGGTGGTTTGGGGGATAATAATAAAACTATTGTTTTTTATTGTTAAAATTGTTTAGAATTTATTGTTACCTATTTAAGCGTAGTATAATAATAAGCGATAGTTGTATATGTATGATAAAAATATAATACGTACACAATTATCCACACTAATATTCTAAAGAGGTAAGGTTTGATTGTTTCTTTATAATGAATAATTTCTAAAACTACTGGTCTGATTTTGAAAATTCATTTGCTAGTGAATGAATTTAAAAAATAAATCACTTGAAAGACATATTTACGTTATATCTCTGTCTGTAAGGTCTCTCCATCTCTTTTAATACAGCTGTGTTAGAAAGAGAGAGTAAGACCTCAGAAGATGACAGCAGTATTTAAAATTGTGTTTCAAGTGGGTATTAGAAGTGCTATCTCCAGATACATTACACCTTCATGGGTTATATAAACTACTTTTTACCAGACTGACGGCCGGTTTCCGAAACGCAAATTAATTGTAGCAAGCAAATAATCTGTGTGTAACAAATCATTTGCTTGTAAAAATATATTAAACAGATTAATTGCTTGTTAAAATTATTTGCGTTTCGGAAACCGGCCGTTAGTAAAAGGAAATCGCGCGAACAATATCGTGAGGAACAGCTAGTTATTTATATAAATCAACTAGGTGTACCTTACGCGCGTTGCTACGCCACCAACTAGAATTTTGAAGGAAAGACATTCTTACATTACCAACTCAGAAATCTTCGTGGATTCATGCACAACTTTGCTAAAGGTCATCATATGACCAAATACACTGTTACCGATATAAAGTCATATAGACAAACATTCATTTTTATATAAATATATAGAGCTGCCGCGTGCAGCCCACTGCATTATAAGTTTTTGGTGAATCCCGCGGGATCATCTAACTTTTCCGAGATAAAAAGTAGCCTATGTGCTATTCCATGTCATCGTCTACCTGTGTGCCAAATTTCATTCAAATCCGTTCAGAAGTTTTTGCGTGATTGAGTAACAAACATCCATCCGAACATCTAAACTTTCGAATTTATAATATTATAATAATAATTAATATAGATTACCTGGAGATGTAGCTGCAACAGCTACAAGCAATAAAGCGAGAATCTGAAACAAAAGAACAAAATGAAATGGAACATAAGTAAAAAAATACTTAAAAAATAAAAGTAAAAGTTAAAGTGTTAATACACTTGTACTGTTTCATAAATCACTTTAAATTTTAATTAATATCGCCAAACGGCTTCGCCTTTTACGACGTCGTAGCCCTGAAGATGCTGTAAAAGGCGTACATGTGTATTAACAAAATTACAAATGGAGTTTCACCAAGTGCCTACGATAAAAAGTGTGAAAAAGCAAAAGTGTCTTAACGCCCGTATTCCCAAAGGTGTAGGCAGAGGTAAAACAAGTGCACCCACGATTAGAGAAAGATACCTAGCCCCATCTAATAGTTGGCCAGCCTATCGTCAACCGAGCACTTTTTTCAACCCCGGGCAACGTTGTTTTATCAGAAAACTAAAATAACACATTTTGATTTGCCTGACCCGGGAATCGAGCCCAGGACCTCATGTGGTCAACTCCAACACCGGACCACTAGTCCACAGAGGCGAAAAAAAAATTACTTCATCACCGTTTTTAGGGTTTCGTACCCAAAAAGGTAAAACATTATTAATATGTCTCTAGTAATTTTATTGTCTGTATATCATAGGCTCTATGTCTTGAACGAAAATATTTTCACGGAATAACATGCATACCGCCCCGTTGGTCGAGTGGTTAGAGACCCTGACTACGCAATCAACGAGGCTCGGGTTCGATCCCCGACGGGGACAAGCATTTGTGTGATGAGCATAAATGTTTGTATTTCCGGGTTTGGGTGTTTATTATATATATTCTAGTATTTATATATGTATTTCTATGTATTAGTATCGTTGACTAACACCCATAACACAAGCAAATAATTTGCTTACTTTGGGGTTAGATCAGTAAGTGTAATTTGTCCCTGAATTATTATTATTATTATTATACTGAAACTTTAGTTGATTTTACACGAAATAATTAAAAAATAATAAGTATCATGAAAGAGGGGGATAATACCTTGCTGTCGTTTCAGGGGATCATGAAACGACAAAATAGGGTGCGGGAAGAGGGGGGAGATCCATATAAGTAACTTTAAAATAATTAAAGTTAATCTACACCAATATTACGGTCACACATACAGGGAAGATTTGTTTGGTTGTAATGGAAGCTCAAAAAGTACTAGATTGATTTTATAATTATTTCACCAATATAAAGGTTAAGGTTTGGGTCCCGGGACGTCTCGTGTCTCGTAGTCCCGAGACTTTTTATATGTTAAGTTGTCTCAGGTCCCGGCTGTTTCGGATCGAGACCCGAAACGAGACATGTTTTTAAAATTGTATTGCAATAATTTTTAGTTTTAAATAAAACCATTGAAACAGCTAGCGTCACTTATCAGTTTATTGAATATAATAACGCTATTACGCATTTATTGTGTACTATTAAGTACACAATAAATGCGTTTGCACAAAACAATCAATATGTCGGACATTTGGTTTTTTTTATGTTATTGAGATAGGCAAACTGACAGATGTGCCACCTGATGGTAAGTGGTCAACGTCGCCAATGAACAAAAATGGGATACCTGAGCTGGAAGTAGCCCAGGTATTCCATTCGTGTGTTGCCTATCCTGAGACATAAGATGTTAAGTCTCAGTGCCCGTAATTACATTGCCTGTCTTGCCCTTCTCTCCGAAACACAGCAAAGCTGTTTCACGGGAGAAATAAGCTAGATGGTGGTATACCCATGCATCCGGGAGCGCGGCAAAGCGCATCCCTCCGACCGGTAAATTTACTGGTTGCTTTTGGCTTTTGATTTTGATTTTGTGTGTCTGCTGAATCAGTCGTTAATGTAATTTTATAAGGTTTAGTAAATAATAGAAAAAGTTAATCTGTGATTGTAACTAAGCAATGTTTTTTTATATTATAAGATAGCAAACAAGCAGATGGGTCTCCTGATAGAAACAGTCAACCATCGCCTATGAACACCAAAGATGTTAATGGTGCATTGCTATCTTGTGGCGAGGTCTTATGCCACATGCGTAAGTTTACCAGCTACCTCACCCTCCAAACCGGAACACGACAGTGACAAGCACTGACGCTATTGCGGCAGGAATAGATAAGGCAGTGGTACCAGACCCGAGCGAGACAATGCAGAACTCTACCACCTAGAGTTGTATGTTGCAATATAACTGATTTTAATACGTATTCTTTTCCAAGTTAACTGGCAAGAGACAGTACATACTGAAGGATAGTGTTTAAGGGCCCGATTCACGTTCCAAAATGTCAATCGAGTTGAAGCATTTCGGGCTCGAACATTTTCTTATCCTCATACGTTTCATCTATCTCTTTATGCTTTTATGTTTACAAAACATTAAAAAAATATTTATACTGAGTTTAAGAGACGGTCTATCGCCAATTGAAACCATAGATTTGGACCATGATTCAAAGTAGGAAATCATTGAAAATTTGTGTGGGATTACTTTAATTTTCTTTAGCTTTGTATAATTTAATTTATTCTAATAATCTATGGTATTTTATAAAGAAATAAGGGAAATACACAAAATAAGTAATGTGTTACATCGCGCAACTTAAGCGGTTGGTTTGTGAGTACCACGGATGCAAGGAGTAAATATACGCTTTACATTACGTCATACGTGGCGTGAAAATGAAAAAAAAATCATTACTAGCAGACTCGCATTTCCTACAAGAAAAAAAATTACAATCATGACTAGCTCGTCAAAATGGCATGTTTTCTTAATTTTTCGGTAGACCGTCCTTACATGTTGTATATGTTTAAAACTGTCTAAATATTATGTTAAAAATATATCTATACATATAATAAAATCGTATGAAAGTCAAAACTGTATATTGAATATTTTTTTAAAAGAATACTTGCAGCGTGATCTACAATCGATACCGAAGCCAAAAATATAGTTTTTAGAATTTTTGTCTGTTTGTCTATATGTATGTCCGGAGTAAACTCAAAAAATACTGCATGGATTTACTTCAAACTTTGCATTAATATTACTAAGAGGTCGGGTCAACATATAGGCTACATATTATCACGCTATCACCTACGGGGGAGGAGCTGTACGGAGTAAACGAAGCCCGCGCGGACGAAGTCGCAGGCAACAGCTAGTAAAAAATAAATATTCACTTACCACGATTTTAGACATTTTGTTTTATGTTATTTATTAATGTTGCTAAACACAATCTATGTATTTGACTGATACAAATTTATGATACTGCAGATATATATACGAAATCGTTTCGGTACTAATTGACATTTTATATATTTTTTTTGTTATAAATTCCGTCTTTAATTTAAATAATCTAGATTTTATGTTATTTAAGAAATAAGGTCTATTTTTGAGTTTTGTTTTTTGGACACTAATAATTATTTTAAGAATATTTACATTTCATTTTATTATTAAAATATTTTATCGTATTATTAGATATTAATTCTTTTAAAAGGTTAAATGTTTGCGACACTTTATTTTTTTTTTTATTTGACTGCGGGGCGTTGCCACAATTTAGGATCACAATAAAATATCTTACTTCGGTCCGTTGTTCCGACTTCGTTCGTATTCGTTCACACGTTCGATCGTTTAATTTAAAATAATTTAATAATTTATTGACGAATTAATATTCTACAGGGTAAACATTTCACTGCTATTTAATTGTTGTTATGGGTACCTAGTTGTATTAAAACTATTACATTATTTTTTTAATATTTTACAAGCTGACCGGCGCACTACATTCCGCCTTACAGACATTGAATGAGCAGTTTTAGGATTTTAAAATTAATACAAAATTATTAATTTAAATTTTTTATTTGGATAAGATGGATAAAAAAAAACAAGTAAGTATTTTAATAGCATGCCAGCAAGATTTTTTTTTAAAGAATATCATATTTTAATTCTTATTATCTTATTCCTGACGAAGACGTATCCAAAAACACAGAAAGCTGTTACAAGCTGTCATATATATATATATATATATATATATATATATATATATATATATATATATATATATATAGACACATATACATTAATTATAATTAAGCGACACTGAATAAGACAGTAATTTTTAATAGAAAACAATCCCGTGACATTCTGAAACTATTAAAAATAACCGGCCAAATGCGTTCAGGGCCACGCGCAATGTGCGGTTCCTAATGCGAACTAAAAGGAGGGCTTTTTTAGTATGCTATTCTATGAATTTTTAACCAATTTAAGGTCAATGACGTATATATCCATACTATAGGTTCACCGCCTGTAAAACTTCTCTAAGTTCATTTTATAAGTTAGTCGAATATTACTCGTAAAATTGAAAAGCTTAGGTGGCAGAGGAGGGGAGAGGCACTTGACACTAACAAAAATTAGCACTTAAGCTTAATATTTCACAAACGGATTCCTGAATTGAAAACCTGTTTTCACAAACCTACAATATGTTTTAAATGCCTGAGGAGAGGAGGGGGGGCAAAATTATCGGCACAGTTCCGTCGTGGCCGCTCAGCTGGTGATCCTAGCTGGTAATATACCTGACATGCGTCAGCATTCTCAGCAACAACTCCTTTGGGCGGAGGCAAATGAGTCCAAGGGCGAGGCATTGGCATTTAGTTTAGACATAGCGAAGGCCTTTGATCGGGTATGGCATAAAGCGCTTCTTTCGAAGCTGCCTTCCTATGGGCTTCCCGAGAAATTATGTAAGTGGATCACCAGTTTTTTGGCTCATCGGAGCATAAGGTCGCAGTCGACGGTGCATGCTTCAACCTTAAACCTGACAATGCTGGTGTTTCCCGAGGCTACGCGCTATCACCGACACATTTTTTTCTGCATATCAATGACATGTTGCGAATTAGTAACATACATTGCTATGCGGATGACAGTACTGGTGATGCTAGATAATCCGGCCGTAGCGGTATTTCTCGGGAACTCATCGAAGAGGGCCGGAACAAGCTCGTGTCTGAAGTCGAGAATCAACTTACCGATGTCTTGTAAAGGGATAGTCAAAACCTTGTTATATTTAACTCCAAGAAGACACGGCTTTGGGCGTTCAGCGAAAAAAAGACACCATTTGTCGTATCACATCGATTTGAGAATACTTTCCTAAATATCTCAGGGAGTATTGGAATTTTGGGAGTCATCATATCGAACATCGTTCAGTTCTGCGGTTGTTTGGAAGCAAAGGCTTAACGGGCCTCCAAAAAGCTTAATGTGCTCAGCAGAGTGAAGCAATAGTACTTCATGCCAGTATATTGCCTCCAAATTTACGAGGCCGAAATTCGACTTCACATGGAGTACTGAGGAGCTATGGCCCAGAGATGAGAGCATCTCTGGGCCGTAGCTCCCCAGTACCAGCTTTTTCCTCTTGATCGCATTCAACGTAGCGCGGTTCGAATCGTCGACGACCAGGCTATTTCTAATCGGCTTTACACTTTGGCGTTACGCAGAGATATAAGTTCGCTTTTATCATCGCTTTCGCATTTATCATGGGGAGTGTTCTGACGAATTGTTTGGATTAATTTCTGTGGCGGAATTCCATCATCGAACATCGCGTCAAAATTTAAAATTCCACCCTCAACTCCTCGATGTCTGGAAATCCACAACCATGCGCTTTTCTCGGCAATTTCTGCCTCGCACTACTCCTCTGTAGATTCAATTACCCGCAGGGGTATTTCCGAATAGATACGACTTGGGGACAAGAAAAGAGCTTACTCATTTTTAAAAGGCCAGCGACGCAACTGCTAGATCTCCGACATTGCAGATGTTCATGGGTGGCTATGATCATTTACCATCAGGTGCACCCCCTGCTCGTTTGTTAAATTGTATTACAGACACATTTTATGAGTTATTTTTTCATTACATTTGTTGAGTCAATTTTTTTAAGTTACTATCGGATCGTAAACGATTTTTCGAGCATATACTTTTTAAAATAATATATGTACATGAATTAGTAATTACAGTGCAGTGTTGAATAACTCCATTAAATTTGAACATTTGACCTCACAATCTGAGCGGAAAAGGCTAACCACATAATAAAAGAGTAACCTTAAAATCAGACTTGATAAAAAACTATAGATTATTCTTAAGCATTTAGTCAAACTTTGTATTTTTTATTCATAAAGTTTGATAAATGTTTATTTTTTCAATTTATGCAAAATAATTCTTTTTTATTCATGAAAGCCAATGCTTGCAACACTATTCTCTAGCACACGTACGTAATGTTTTACAATGCTTGCAAGTGTTGGCGTTGACTTACGCACACATGTACACAAGGAATTGTTTACAATGGCTACGTCTATATTTTTTGTATGTCTTTGCTTTCGCATTTATAATATTAGTATGGATTAAATGCTTTAAATTATGAGTCTTCTTACATGTGATAACTAATTTCAGCATTTTTATTATGTAGTTGGGATTGATTTCTGTACCATTTCACTGAGAAAGAAGGCATTATTTATACTTTTAAAACTTGATAAAAACTACGGCAAATCGTGGGTGCACGTGTTGTACCTCTGCCTACCTCTTCGGGGATACGGGCGTGAAGTACTTTATTTTTAAAAAAAACCAACGATGACATGTGCCGTCAAAGCCGGACTAAACTCATTTACAGCACAATTGGCAACTGAGACACAATTTGAATTAAGCAAGGATTTATAACGTTATAATTTTGATATTTTTGCTGTTTTGTGATTGGTTCCCTGCGTTTCATGCTGTTTCGTGATTGGTTCGCCAACTAGCGCTAGAAGACAATGTCATAATATCATATACCACAACCAATCACAAGGACGCAAATATATCGAAATTATAACGTTTTAAATCCTTGGAATTAAGTCATTTTTGAGTGTTATTTAAGTCATAGTTGAGTTTTGAGTGTTAGGAATATTTCTATAGGTTTTCCGTTCTCCGGTGGATTCTAAATCCTTTACACCTCTAGGCCTAGATTCGTACACCAACGGATGTACGAATCTTTTTTGTCACACCTAATATTGCATAAATCTAAATTTAATTACGTGTATCAAATTATGTATATAATGACATTATTTATATATGAACACTTAGGTAAGCACATGTAGTATGACATGGAAAACTAATATTATTATTATAGAATTACTAGCTGACCCGGCAAACGTTGTTTTGCCATATAAATTATTTAATTAAAAAATAAGGGTTGGTGATAGAAGGGTAAAAATTTAGAGTTGTATGTATTTTTCAATGGTGAATTATAAAAAAATTAAAATAAAAATTTTTGTCCATAAAATAAAAAAAAAATTTTTAGGGGTGGACAACCCTTAACATTTAGAGGGATAAAAAATAGATGTTGGCCGATTCTCAGACCCACTGAATATGCATACGAAATTGCATCAAAATCGGTCAAGCCATTTTGGAGGAGTACGGGAACGAACATTGTGACACGAGAATTTTATATATAAGATTTGAATGTTATTTACATTCTATACCAGAGTTTCCCAACCATTATTTGGCCGAGCCTCTCGGAGCCAAAAATAATATTTTATTGCCCCTTATATTCCTTATTTACCTACTCGTTAATTTTTTGTTTTGGAATAGTATTCTTGTATATTACGTACAACGCCCCCCCCCCCCTAAAATTTCTCTACGCCTCCCAACTAGAGAACACGCGTCCCCACTACCTAGTGCCCCCTGGTTGGGAAGTCCTGTTCTATACTTTCCATCATCGGCACTAGCTGAAATTCCATTATTGCAACACAATTGGCTAAGCACTAAGCTAAGTTGATATGAAATTAGAGTACAAGTGCTTAGCCAATTGTGTTAGACGAATGTTAGTTGTTCTTCAAAAAATCAGACCAATTTTTATAACAAATATTTTTTTGTTGACATTACTAATTTCAAACTTATATGACGAACGCGATCCTTTTCTCAGTTGGAACGCATAGTAACAATTAATTAAATGGTTACTGTATTGGTCGGTGCATCGTATGAATAATAACACTATTGTCTTGAACTTTATTACTTTTATTATATTTATTGGAACGAAGTTCCTTACGGCAGGCTTGGAGGGGATAGGGATTTTGCTGCGCGACCAAACTGAAAAAAATGTGATAGTAAAACCGTAAGAAAAATGCGTGGAATAAAACCGTTAAATGAGACGTGCGCAGGCGCAACAGTCGCGTACACAAGCGAGTAGTGCCGTTTAGCCGAAGGAAGTTCGTTCCTACCTGGTGTCCCGCGACACCACATCATTTTTTAACTGGTAGATACGTCTTTAACGAGATATATTTAACTACCGTGAGGACGCCATCTTGAGGGACGCGCTTGGTCTCTCGCTAGGGATGTGTGTCGACACTAGTGACTTGTCATAACAGTTACAAAAATAACAATAATATAAATTTATAAGCGATGATTTTACCTTAAAACTTTATAGTCAGACATTCAAATACCTACCTAAATAATACTAAGCGTTGTTCAGGTTATGCTAATGGTTATCTAGAAACAAAGAAACTGGTTAATACTGGGAATTTTTGAGTCATTAGTTCATTAATAATATAAAAATAAAATTGTTTAGAAACAAATTAATATATAATAGCCAATCATTTTTAGTAATGTATATTTTATTGCATAGCAAGATATTGCCGATGTCGTTAGCGTTAGGATTTCTATCCGTTACCATAGGTAGTTATGTAACATAGGTAGGTAGGTAACCTCATGTAGCGTTTGTAGCTTGCTTGAAGCGCTAGGATATCTGGCACACACCCAGAAGGCCCGTTTGATCCCGGTGCCGGAACTTATGGCGCCACAGCTGCACAGTGGTGATCGTTTGACAAAATAACACGCAATAACCTTCTGATTATCAGCGTCTACTGATAATATTTTCCGTTCCCAACAGCACCAGCCAGCTTCACAAGCTACGCCTAGGTAGAAACAAATTTGGCCACCATGCTAGAGTTATTTATTTATTTAAAACCTTATGCACATGTACTCAATATAGGTTGACTTAATGCTACAAGGTATTTTATACCAGTCAACCTAAATTGATTTGAAGACTTCACATTTGAAGGGGTGCTTGAAAATATTAATTAATAGATTTTTCATTAAATGAACAACCGCTGACGTTATTTTAATCAAAATTAAAATATATTCATACTATACATACTAGTAAATAATAATATTATATATTTAATACAGTCACCTTTTGTGGAGTTTTCAAGAAATAAAAAGAGTTTTCAAAAAATAATAAAATAAATAAATAAATAAAGTGATATATAGAGACAGACTGGTGAGTTACCTTCAATATTTAAGGACGTGATAGTTGGCAATCATGTATGATGAGAAAAAATAACATTAAAAATAAATATTAAAATACTTATTAGTAAACTTAGTAAACAGTGCACCGGGAATCCTATATTTACTTACACCATACTTGGACACCGCGCACATGTACATGTCACGTAGCGCGCTATCAACATAGTGGGGAGTGACGGCGGCGTGTTCTCGATGTCGACAAGCGCGTACTAGAGAATATAATATCCACATTTCACTTATTTTTACAGAAATATCGCTCAAAAATTAAGCCCCTAATTTTATTATTACATTTTAACATGAATCGAGTACCGCTTGGGATACAAATAGATGAAACCGGTACGACAGAAAGGGACTTGAATAGTGGAAATGTTGTTGGAGCGGAGCTTGCGAGAATGTGTTGTGTTCTGAAATTTGAATTAAAACCTATTTAACGGATAGGCCCTGAGGTTCATAGGTACCAAGATGATTATTACCAAATATCCCCAAGAATGCATACGCAAATGCCAGAGAAGGAGGGAGAAAATTGTGCTCCAGGTTGTATCTTGGGTATTTCAAATAAACGACATCCGACGGAGAGGATATTTGTTTCTCGGTTAAAAGGAGTATTGCCGGCTTTGCTGTTTCTAGGTGAAAATGGAAAACTTCACACACAAACACTTAAAATGTGGAAAGTGTTGCCGTTGTAGGTGATCTCTTCTTTTTAGACCTGACCATTTTGTTTTTATATTTTAAAGGAGAAATTGGAATTGTAGATCTCTGGTGTAAGGCAAGGCAATGAAGGCATTTACAACTTTTTAGGTGGACTGAGTTTAGTAAGGGGCTAGCACGGGGAACGGAAGAGCTTCCGATCCAATCCATGAAAATCTGACACTTTTCAATCTGGTATCCCATTCGGTGCCATAGATTTCCAGTGGACTTTTTGCATAAGTGGCGGGACAGCCTCCTGAGCTATGACAGCAAAGGTTCGGGCCTTCTACGAACCAGAGGGTGGACAGCGGACTACCGTTTCATCGGGTTTTTCTGGCTCCGCATCAACCTGTTACGCCTAGTTACACTAACTTGTGTATAATGCACTAGGGACTAACACTTCAACAGGGACAGCAAATCTGGAAAGTAAAAGTGTGACTGGTACTAAACTAAACACTACTGCCGGAACACACCATTCTGATATTCGGCGACAGACTCTAGCCTGACTGTGGTCATATGCCAGTCGAACCCAAGACAGGGTTCTATCACCTATTAGTTTTTTGTCACTCGTTGGAAACACCCAGGGGGCACGTATAGGGATTCAATGGGTAGAACCTACGGACGTGAGTGATAGCCCTCCAAGGGCTATTATATTTTCTAATTTTTTTAAGTCATCGCTTAGAATTCTACGGCCTTAATAAATACCTCTAGCAATACTTTTAACCGACTTCCCAAAAGAAGAAGCATTTTAATTCTTTTAACATGTTTTGTGTTTGTCATGATTCCCTCCGAATTCGGCCATTTTTTACCGATTTACAAAATTTTATTATGTTGGGTGGGTGTACTCTTCGTTTGGTTCCATTTAAATTTGGTGAAGATCAGATTCAGGATTTCGCACATACGAGTTGGGAAGAGGGAGACTCTTCTCTCTCTTCCCACTCTTTTCCCACCTTGCACCTTTCACTCGCTGTTTATCCTCTTTTCTTCTTTTTCTCCTTTTCCTTTCTTTCTTTCCTCCCTCATTTTCATCCTCTATTCTAACCTTAACATCTTTAGTCACTTTTAAATCTGTCTAAGGCAGAAACGGCTTGAATGGAGAGTCCCAGCGATCGTTACCCTTTTCATCCAAGTCGTATATGCCACAATTGACAAACGTCAAAAAAGAGAAAATTCCCGAATGCAAAATCCCATCAAAAACATTTTCATGTAAAACGTTGCCACGACGAGAACGTTTAAGGATAAAGTTCCAAGTTTTATTATTTTCTGGTTGTTTGTATAATAACTAGCAAAAAGCAAAGCTTTGCAAGGGCTCGCCAAAGTTATACTACCTAGTAATATTGTTAGGAAAGTATTTTTATGAAAATTACATGTTTCAATGTTTATAATGATCTAACCTAAAAAAATCCAGCGTATTTTTACCCAAAAAGTTCCCATCCCCATCAAACATTCCCATCAAAGGCGTTGTCAGGCTTTGGTCTAGGAGGGCGCAGGAAAATAAAACCAAAACAAAAAAAACTGTTTCTAAGACTACGTTTTTTAGTACTTACAAGAAAAATTCTTTAAAATTTTCTTGATTTATTAAAAACGCGATTTTTATTATTATCAATGTTATCTACACTGAACAAATATAAAGGTTGTATACTAAAATTTTACACCATATTTTCTGGTCTCCCTATAATATAGTACGGTCTACCTATAATATGTAGCAACTCAAAATCCATCTCGCGCCACCACTTCGCTCTTAAAGCCTAATATTGATAGTAGTTAATTTTTATTTATGGTAACTTTTTTGTAAAAGAAATTTCAAGGAAAAATGGGTATTGAAAATGAAAAATGATCTTATAAAGAAAAACACATTTTTAACTTTTCGCTAAGATTAATAGTTTTTTTTCTAAAATCGGGAAGTTCCTGGTTTTATATCGATTTTCGAAATTAAAAAATGTTTTATTTAATTAACCTTCAATATTTTTAGGATTAATATTGGACCTACCGCAGGCACGAAGAATTGGCGGTAGAAACTCAGCGAATAAATTTTTCGAATTTTTCTCTCAGAGAAACCCTCGGGGTTCGATTCCCGAGTCAGACAAATCAAAAATGCATTTTTTTATTTTCTAATAAAAACGTTGCCCGGGATTGGAAAAGTGCCCGGTTGGTGGTAGCCTGGTCACATATCACGTTGTGGGACTAAGACGTATCTTCGGCTAATCGAGAATGCACACGTTGTACCTCTACCTACCTGTTCAGGGATACGGGCATGAATATACCTTTTTTTAGATTTTTCCCCTCGGGCTAAGATCGAAAATTTATCTCAATACAATATTAATCAATTAATACACTTGTACTCTTTCACAATAATCATATTGTGAAAAATCTGTAAACGGTTTACCTTGAAACTTCCCGCTAAATTAAGGTATTTTAAGCTAAAAAGAGTAAAAACTATAAGCATGGATTTTTCAGTTCTAAGAAATATTGAAATGTCTCAATTGCTAAGCCACAAAAAACAGCAAGAAAACACTTACGAATGAAGCAATGAAACATGCAGACATGTAGTCCATTTTGATAAAAATGCCAGTATATTGATTTTTAAAAAACTATATATTTTGGAAACGATGATCAAATTGATCAAATTTCAAATGGCATTCAACTCAATTTAACTATTGCTGTAGCTAAATAATCTGTAGGTTGAAAAATTTCGAAGCAATGTAAAAAAAACATTTTTTCAAAAATTTTCGTCACTGATAGATCCCAAACAAATTGACTTATTTTATACAATTAACGGTACTTGACGCACTTTTAAAAGGAGAAAAGCTAATAAGATTTTGAAGTCAATCGGTATATTAGCTTGAAAGTTATTTCAAAAATATTAAGTAAGTTTGCTAAAAACAAGGTAATTTTAATATTTGAAAAGCAGTAACATTTGAAAATAAGATTCGATTTTGATTTTTAAAACGGCATTCGACCTAATTTTTAGTACTAAAATATCGTAGAATACTAAAATATGATTGGTTGAAATATTTCGAAGTTATGTCGGAAAACACTTTCAAAATTTTCGTCAACGATTACGTCAAAATTTCTCAAAATCCCTTGGGTCCATTTGATTCTCAGAAATTTTCTAATTCGAGTGGAATCCAATCGAATGCCATCAACCGCGTTTCGATCGGTCCAGCCGTTAAAAAGTTATGAGATGTTTACATACATACATACACATACAGACACATACAGACACATACTGACACACACACACACATCCTAGGTTCCTAGGACCTCAAAACGTGCACATCTGGTGAAAATTCGATTTTTGAAAATCGGAGCAAAATAAGTAACTTCCTTATCTACATACGTAGCGGGAGGTTAAAAAGTACAAGTGTATTAATAGATTAATATTGTATTAAAATGGAGTGAATGAAAATGAATTAAATGAATTAAATCCACGATGCCAAAATAGCATTTTAACTCGTTAGTTTCATAACAGATGGCGTTAGTAGTAACAAAATTCTAATACAACATGTATATTCAATTTTTTAATGTTTATAAAATTGTATTTTAATGGTATTTTATATTTATGCATTTAGACATGAATTTAAACTATCACGTAAAAGCTCAAACCTAAAAGTGCGATACTTTTTCAGTAAAACGGTACCACAAAAGTGCATAGAAAGTCCCCTAGTGTAATAATTGCTTATGTAATAATAGATTACATACGAAATTTCAACGTTCTAGAACTACTGGAAATATTCTACGAATTTTGATAATTATCATTGAGCCAATCAGCGATGAAATGGGGGGTTTTTAAATATCATTAAAATCTAGAATA
Source organism: Apodemia mormo (assembly GCA_036924255.1). Lineage (NCBI taxonomy): Eukaryota > Metazoa > Arthropoda > Insecta > Lepidoptera > Riodinidae > Apodemia > Apodemia mormo. The sequence continues at coordinate 10,784,008 of JAUPFN010000019.1, read as the reverse complement.
TAAGATTTATCTTTATATGTTTGCCGCTGACATATTTCGAGAATTTTGTTTACTTAGTGTAATCTTTTTTTTTCCCGTGTTGGTCCCGGGCTCCTTTGAAGAATAGGCCAACTGCCGTTCTGCCAGGCAGGTCGTAAAAGGCGACCGATTGGCTATACGAGTCACTAACATCGTGGCTACTAGGTGGTAGAGTTTTGCGTTGTCTCGCCCGGGTCTGGTACCACCGTCTTACCTTTTCCTGCCGCAATAGCGTGAGTGTTTGTCACTGTCCTGTTCCGGTTTGGAGGGTTTATGCATGTGGCATTAGACCTCGGCACAAGATAGCAACGCACCATTAACACCTTTGGTGTCTATAGGCGATGGTTGACTCTTTTCATCAGGAGACCCATCTGCTTGTTTGCTAACGTATACTATAAAAAAAATCCAAACCAAGGTTATGAAAGTTCAAAAAAGCGACGAAGCGCTTCAAGAAAAGGTACAACTGTGCCCCCAGATAAATAGTTATTAATCAGGTGCCATCTGAAATTATAAGAATTCGAGAAGATTCCCATTTGTTTCATGATTTTAAACCATCTTCACAAAAAGGAGGAGTTTTTCGTTTCGGTTTTATTTTTTATATTTTTAACCTCCGGATTCCATCTTCCCTATTTGAAAACGAGTTTTCGTTTGTGTTTGTTACGTTATAGACGATGCGCTGCCCACTTCCTCCTCTAGTCTAAAATTCGTTAATGCTACACCGAAAATTGGAGTTGGAACAGTGTAAAATTGGTGTCATGTCTATGTATTTATTTATTTAAGACTAGCTGCAGTCCGTTGCATTATATATTTTTTTAATTCCGCGGGAACAACTCATTTATAAATAAAAAGTAGCCTATGTGTTCCACGTTATTATCTACTTTTGTACCAAATATCATCTAAATCCGTTCAGTAGTTTTAGCGTGATTGAATAATAAACATCCGTACATCCATCCATCCAAACATCCAAACTTTCGCATTTAAAATATTAAGGTAGATATATGCACAAATATATCCAGAGGTGGGCTTAATGTTACCATAGACCAAATATAATTTCGAAATATTATTAATTAAATCAGAGATACTGATGTTAAATAGCATTCTCTACCAGTCAACCTTAATCCCCTGTATAATTACGCATATTGAATTGCATGAAATCCAAATAGTGAGGGTAGAATTTTAAGTATTGACACTGCGATAAAGAAAACATACTTGAGAAATTGCGGAATACGTTTATTATAAAACCAAGTTGAGTAGTTAATATTTACATATTCTAAATATTAATATTACTAATTATTATAATAATTATTGTTTAATTGATTAGTAGTTGTTCCTTTTCTTCTAATGTTCTCATGAGGAAATTTAAAGAACGGGAAGTATGCCCCCATTTTCTTATTAAATACTAAATATGGTGGAATGTTGTTATGCATTTCTGAATAGGACTTAGATGACCAATTTCTTCTGTTACTGCTATACCTGTTCAGCGTCGAGTACTTCTTTGCTATCGGTGCTCTGTCTTGGTAGTATTTACTTAATTGAGAACTATAGATTGTGTTTTCCTTTGTTGCTGCAATCATGCTTATGATTATTGTTAATATAAGGATCTGAAACAAATTTATTATATTATTAGCTGTTGCCAGCGACTTCGTCCGCGCGGAGTTCGTTTACTCCGCACTGCTCCTCCCCCGAAGGGGATAGTGTGATAGTATGTAGCCTATATGTTGATCCGACCTATAACTAATATTCATGCAAAATTTGAAGTAAATCCATGCAGTACTTTTTGAGTTTACCCGGACATACATAAAGACAAACAGACAAAAATTCTAAAAACTATATTTTTTCTTTGATATCGATTGTAGATCACGCCCCAAATATTCTTTTAAAAAAATATTCAAGGTACAGTTTTGACTTTCCTACGATTTTTTTATATGTATAGATTATTTTGCATATATGAATGGATTTAATTATTCGTCTTCACCTCCGCTGGATTAGGATATGCAACGTGAGAAGAATCGTTTCTGATGTCGTGTGTCGACTTAATGACCGGGTATACTGAGATGAACTCAATGGGCCGAGACGCGTCGCAAAAATCCACCTAGATTACTTTCATATATTTTATATGAAGTATCTCACACTACGGAAGGGCGCAGTGGACCATACGAGGTGGATTTCCTTTAGTGGATTTCGGTGAATGAGATACACTCTGCCCGCCCTGTTGCAGTGTGCGTTAGAAAGCGAAATTGCACGCTCGTGTTCTCCGTGTTTTGAGTATTAATTAATTTAATTACCTTATCACGGTTGAACAACGAATAGTAATTTTAGTTCAAGGCTACAAAAAGCTATATGATTTGAAATATCCACGTTATGATGATCAACAAAGGAGAATAAATTTTGGAAAGAAATACGGAATTGTGAAGTGGCTTGCTCCGTCCCGTTGCGGCTTGTCCTAATGCTGCATTTTTCGTTGCGATACCCTTCCCTTCCCCCTCCCCCACTGCTGCGGCCCGTTTCAGTGTGCTGCTCCTTAACATCTCATTTATCTCAACACGTACGCTACAGTAAACATGTTTTAGTTTTAAAGACTTATTTATTTTGATAACCGCAACCAACAGCTGTTAAGACAATTTACAATCTTATCCCGAGGGTTTCCTTGGCAGAAAATTTCAAAGAAAGAAACATTCCAATATATATTTGAAAACTTAATATGTTAAGTGTAAAAATGGTGATGTTCACTCAGTAATAAAAAGAACAAAAACAAACTTGTTGTGCATGCATCCCTCTATGTAGAACGAGAAACTCCTTTATGAGGTAAAGTATACGCTTTTACAATAAATTTCCTGAAGCTATAAGAGGTCCAGTAAGTAAATTGAAAAGATGTGTTAAAACAAGATTGGGGATTATAAATTCTCAAAAAACAGTATCTTATCGCCCGTATCCCCATATAAGAGGCAGGCAGAGGTACAACCAGTGCACCCACGATTAGCCGAAAATATTTAGTCCCACAACGTAATAGGTGGCAAGCCTGTCACCAACCGGGTGCTTATCCAATCCCGTGTAACTTTGTTTTTGTCAGAAAACTGAAAAAACTCATACTTATCTGAATAGATCACGTGGTCAACGCCGATACTGGACCACTAGATCACTGAGGTGACAAAATCTATAAAATCTCAAAGGCGAGGCATCGGGACAATCGGAAAAAAACTGGTTTGCTAAATTAGGTTTTTTTTTGTATTGATTGTTAAATACAAAAATTACACGATATACCTGAAGATATTATCTAAAGAATGTACTAACTTATTACATGATAGAATGTACTTTACTCGATCATATAAAATTCCGAAAACAAGCTAAAAAAATCTCTAAAACAAATAATTTGTTAATAATATTTCTAATCTTCCACATGATTTATATATTTAGTTTTAAATACAGAAAAGGATATACTAAATTTTGGTTTTCAGCTGAATTTTTTCCCTATATTTATTTAACCGAAAATTTTTCCCAGCGGTTTCAGAACACACTGCGCCGCCCATTTCCTATGGAATTGACGCGCGTCAAAATACCTCGCCTTAACACAAAAGAGCTTGGGATAAATTGGACGTAGTTATACGAAAAGGATCCAATCCACACAAAATCAGAATTAATTTTGTGAATAAGGTTTAAAAGGATTTGTTACGAAAAATGCCTTTTTACCCACATACATACATACATATCTTCTCGCCAGATGCCTTACAGGGTAGACAGAGAGTACCGAGTGCCATACATCATGATTCTTGCAGGCTTGTCTTGCTTCCTCCACATTCATCACTCTCTTCATACACACACGCCGGTTGCGAAGACTCTTGACACCACCTTCAGACAGTACTCGATCAATCTGATCATGGTATATCAGTCTTGGTCTTCCCCGGTATCTACATCCTTCCACATTCGCTTTGTATATCTGTTTTGTTAATCTTTCATCTACCATTCTTTCTACATGTCCGATCCAACGGAGAATGCCATTTCTCATCTTTACACCAACACTTTCTTTCAAGCCTAACCTCTCTCTCACTTCCACATTACGAACCCGGTCCACGAGTGTTACACCACATATTTATCTTAGCGATCTCATCTCAACCACGTTGATTCTCCTTTCATGCTTTTTCTTCCATACAATAGCGTTAGTATAAGCACATAATTATGCAGGGCTAGACGGGCACCCTGACTTAAAATTGTGATATTAAGTAAATTCCCTAACGCTCCATTCACTCTGTTCCCTGCACACACTTTTCTTTCAACATCAGTGATGTACCCTCTATCCCTGCTAAAAGCACGTCCAAAACATACAAATTCATCCACTTGTTCCAGCACTTCATCATCAGCAACAACTCTTACATCCGTTCTGGTTGTTTCTCTTTCAAATACTAAAACTTACTCTTCCAATCATCATTCATAACTGTGACCAGTATTTGCAGCTAAGATGGAGTTGAGTCTAGAATTATAGCGTTATCTGCATAAAGCAAGCAGTTCACCACTAGATCACTCAGGCGTATTCCCACATTCAATTACCTTAATCTTTGGAGACACTTATCCAGATATAGAATAAGCAGTCGAGTTGATAACACACAACCCTGCTTGATGCCGATATTGACATCGAATCAGGGTGAATGTTGCCATCCACCCGTATACATGCTTTGCAATCCCAGTACATGGATTGCATAGCACGCAACAGACGCTCATCTATTCCATAACTGGGCAAATTGACCCAAAGTTTCATTCGCATAACTCTATCAAACGCTTTCTCCAAATCCACAAAACCGCAGAAAACTTTCTGGCTCACAGCCAGATGCTTGTCTATGATGTTGTATACATCCTCTTCCAGATCTAAAGCCCCCTTGTGCCTCCCAAAACATTCCCTCAGACTTCACTTGCATTCTCCTTTCAATAATTTTACCATACACATTCGATGCTAAGCCCTATAGCTATTGCAGTCTACGTGAACCCTTTATACAAGGGCATTATAATCACACGCCAGCAGTCTTCGGGTACTCTACCGGTCCTCCAACATATATTACAGAGAACCCAAAAAGAGTCTCAAACGGCCGGACCACCGTATTTGATCATCTCAGTAGTCGCTTTATCTATTCCTGCAGCCTCTCCATTTTTCATACTTCTTATCGCTCATACGATATCTTGCATAGTAATGTCCTGACATGTTTCCACCATCTCTGAATCACTTATCAAGCCAGAGACTGAGGCAGCATCCTGAACAGAATCATACATATCTCCAAAATATTCACTTCATTGTTTTAACACGCTGTATGTGCTTGTCAGAATGTATCTATCCTTAGACTTAATTCTATTCATTCTGGAGACTGCCTAACAACTCCCAGACTTCTTCACCTCCCTCCAAAAAAGTTAGGTGTTTGCCTCGAAGTTGTTCGTCAGTCTCTCTTTCGCTTTCAGATATTCTCTTTCACGCTCTTCTTTCACTAAGGTTTTAGTGGCATTCTTACAATAACGATACAATTATTTTTTCATATATATTTCTTACTAACATTTGTTTGCAAACATAGTCTAGCCATGCTTTCTTCTTTCTCTCAATCACAGCTTTCACTTCATCATCCCACCATGTGTCGCCTCCATTGACTTGCACAGTTATGCATTACCACATACTTCTTTCGCGGCTAGTACCATACTATCTTTAAAATCTTTCCAACATTCGTTTACATTCAAGTCCGGTTGGTTCACTTTCGCCAACTTATCTCGAACCTGAATCTCATACAGACTCCTTATACTCGAATCTTGCAATTTCTCGCTCTTTATACATTCAAGCCCTCCGAATGGAACGCGTTGTCGCCATTTCTTAAGCAGACCCCTATATTGGCTTACTACCAAATAGTGGTCTGTTTCCTGATTAGGGCCTCTGTAGGCGCGCATATCCATTAAACAGCTGCGGAGTCTACTATCTATCAAAATCAGATCTATCACACTCTTTTAGTCATTCCTTCTCCATGTATACAAATGTATTTCCTTATGAGAGAATATTGTGTTAGCCACAAGAAGATTCCTTTCCACGTATAAATCCACAATGTGCTTACTGGCGTCGTTCACTCTACTGTCACCATATGGACCAAGTACGGCATCGAAACCAGGCCGTTTAGTCCCAACCCACCCATTCAAATCACCACACAAAATTACTCTTTCATTGTCATCAGCCATATCCAGAACATCCTTTACATAATACCAAAACTTTTCCAGGTCAGTGGGCTATGAAGAGCTTACAGGTGCATATAATACGACCAAAAAGACTCTCGTGATTCCCAGTTTGATCCGGCCCAGAGAAGTTTCAGGCCAGCTCTCATAATCTTTCAGATCAGAGACTAAGCGTGACGAGAGAAGAATACCTACTCCGGCCAAGACCAAAGACCAAAGAGCCATCATGCCATCGGGGAGATAAGTGGTTTCACTACCTTTACGCTTTAGTCTCTGTTGTACATAAAACATCCAGGCATCTCGCATTCATTACATCTATCAATTCATGCATCTTATCTTCCAACCCACCTCTTACATTCTACGTGCCTATTTGGCACTCTACTACCTACTTGGGCCTGGCCTGATCGGTTGAGGCCCCCATCGCCGCATCCACCACTTTTCGTACCGACGGGGGCGGATCGGTACGCGTCACCTCCAGGGGACGCCCTAATCCGCACTGCGGTACTCATCCGGGCCAGAATTGTAGTCCAGTGGACTGGCACAGGTCGCGACGAGCACGCTTCTGGCCAATGACCCCCAGCCTTTTTACCTGATACATTTTATTTAATGTGCATATGATGTATTTCAATATATAGAATATACTTTGATATATATGCTATATATTGAAATACATTGATTGTACTGATCGCTAGCTATACGTATGTATAGCTAGTGATCAGTACAATCGACGTAATCGATCATATAGCAAAGAAGAATTTCGCCACCTCGAACCTGTCGTCACTAGCTCAGTGGAAGAGCGTCCCGGCTTTAGGGAGGTCGCAGGTTTAAATCAAGCGTGTCGATATTTTTCTTTGTTGTTTTTAAGGGTTTTCCAGTTTCCCAAGCACGGAGTGAGTGCTATAACACAAAAATAATTGAAATAAATTATTCTACATAATGTAATACTTCGATGTAACATAGTACGTGTATGGTAAATCTTTACTATTTACATATTTTTGCATTCATTGGAACTACCGTATGTGAAGCTACTGATCCGGTATTTATTAGATAACCTTATGGGTTTTAATGTGGTCATTAAATACCGCTTCCGGGCTTTTAAATTGTAAATCTCTAAATTTATGTTTATTTTCCGAGATAAAAAGTCACAAGGTGCAATATCGGGGCTGTATAGCGGATGCGTCGTCAATTACTTTTGAGACCTTCAAAAATGCATTGCATATATTAGAAGAAAAACCCTCTGAACGCTCTTGCTCGGACCTAAGACCTCATTATCTAAGTCGAATAGGCTAACTCCTAGGACGTAAACTGCTGGTCTACGGCCTAGACCATGACGCATTTGTCTCACAATTATAAAAAAAATATATAAAAATTCAAATTATAATAATTGCGTGTCGAATTTTGCAGAGACATATTACCTAAAGTTTTGGGGATTTCAGGTACTTTTTGGATATTAATGACCCAATGATATAACAAGATTACAAAAACTGGTTTCAAACAAGAAAATACATGACATTAAATTGTAATATCATAAGATAATAAAAATCATTATGCAGATGGTCGGTAGGTTTTTAAATTGAAATTTGTTTTAGTTATTTTATTTTAATTTCTCAATACATATCCAAATATATATATATATATATATATATATATATATATATATATATATATATATATATATATATATATATATATATATATATATATATATATATAAAACTTAAAGTGTGTTTGTAAAAATATTTGCTCGTTTGAGAAAAATGGTAATGTACACTCTCTAAAAACAAGGAACAAAAACAATCTTATAGTGAATGCGTTCTATCTCCATATAATAAGTAATTCTTTGTTTGGGGCAATGTATACGTTTTTACAATAAAATTCCCAATATTATAAGAGGTCTACCAATAAACAAATTTAAAAAAAATGTGTTAAAACAAAACTGTGTAAAAAAAGAATATTATTAAATTTCAAATTATATTAAGCAGATAAAAAAGGCTGGGATTGGTTATTCCTCATACCAATCTCTTATATTTTTTATAATATGGAATAATTTATGTAATACTAGCGGCCCGCCCCGGCTTCGCACGGGAAAAAAATGATTAAAATCGATCCAGTAGTTAGAAAGAGAAACCATCGCCTATAGACACCAAAGATGTTAATGGTAAGTTGCTTTCTGTATAGCTACATGCAAATGTCTGTCGGCTAAAATATCCTTTAAATCGGAACACGACAATGACAAGCATTAACGCTATTATAGTAGGAATAGGTAAGTGGTACCATACCCAAGCGAGACGTTGCGCAATTTTGCCATCTAGAAGTCACACTTACAGGCAATCGTTCGCTTTTAGCTGGGTATCCATTTGAGGCAGCCTCGGCCCGAGTGGCTGACTTAGCCTGAGACCGCTTTAGCACCCGTGTATAAACATTAACATGGCTCTAGTGGAGACCGTGCCGTGACTCAAGGCTTGCTGCGACTTGAACCAAACGAGGTGGCCGCACAGCGAGTCGAATTATGCCAGAAAATGGCCATGCTCAAACTTCAAAGACGCTTCAGTATGAGCCGTTTGATGAGTAGAGACTTGGTGTGTGTGCGGTACGCGGCAAAAATTGTTTTGTATTTCTGCAGCCTGTGGTACGCTCAGGACGAGGCAGCTCGTTACGAGGCTGCTTAAGTGGATACCCAGCTTTTGACGAACTGCCTAGCAGAAGGCAAATAGTAGTAAAATTATTAACTAACTAACTCTGTTCACATAATAAGACTTCAATCAACTCGAAGCGCTTAGAATTTTTACAGATTTTTTTACACATTATGCGTAGCGCAATGCGACATTGTATCGTGTACCTGTGTAGGAAACCTAAACGCTTCGATTCGATTGAAGTTTTGTTAAGTGAACATAGACACTTGTGCAGAAAAAATATATTGCTCTTGATCGGAAATTACATCTTTACAAGCACTCACGAAGCATATTACTTTCAATGAGGTCGCCTTAAACTTACGTTAACTTTTTATATTAATTAAATTCTAAGTGATATTCTTTTAGCTTGGAAATTGTGGAATTAGAGTCGTTTTATATATTTTCTTATAGTTGGCCATATTTCGTCATTATCTTTAAATAAATACCGAGAATCGATGCAAAGAATATTTGTTCAAAAATGATTGTTATTGATAAATCCCAAACGAATAAACCGATTTTTATCCAATTTACGATATTTAACGCAACATTAGATTGAAAGTTATTTTAAAAATATGAAGTGAGTTTGTTGTAAACATCATAGTTTTTATATTTAAATAGATGTGACTTTTGAAAGATTGATTTCATTTTGATTTTTAAAAAGGCGTTTGACGCGGGCGCACTACCATTTTATTTTAAAAAATTTTACTCATTTGTATATTAAACAACACAAATTTTGTCTCTGTCCAGAATCAAACCTAAGCCTCAAGCCTCATTGCTTGGTTAGTCAATATCGCTAATCAATCAACCAGCAGGATAGTCTAATAACTAATTTTTAAAATATTCAACTAACCTTATGCAGAAAAAGACTTTTGGTCCCCATCGGAAATGAGATGTTTACACACGCGAAGCATATTACCTTCAATGAGGTCGCCTTGAACTTACGTTAACTTTTTATATTAACTACATTCTATGTGACATACTTATGCTTGAAAACTGTGGAATTGGTGTCGTCTTTTATATTTTTTACAATTCACCATAATTCGCCATTTGTAAATAAATATTATTTGTAAATAAACATTATTTGAAAAATGATAAAGTAATGCTAAATACATTTTTTTTCAAAAATATTTGTCATTGACAAATCCTGAACAAATAAACAAATTTTTATCAAATTTTCTGTATTTTGCGCAGTTTTTTTAAGTAGAAGAGCTGATAGTAAGTAGAGTAGACTGAAAATTATTTTAAAAATATGAAGTAAGTTTGTTGTAACATAATTTTAAAATTAAAAATATAACATGTTTTTAATAAAAATTTAACCAACGAAAAGTTATGCGTAGTCAAACATTAAAATCAGTGAGTCATCTCTCACTGATTTTAATATATGACCACCCTACAATCATCCCTTGTTTACGTATTCTTACGGTTGGAATTTAAAAAAAAAATGAAACAACCCCCGGAATATAACCATTCTACTAAAATAATATCAAATCGGACTTTTCTTTGAAAAATTATGCGTCGTCTAACATAAAAAAATATACGCATCGAGTTTCTTCGTCGGTTGAAAAAGCTACATACAATTTTTAAACAACTTATTTGGTTTTGATTTTTAAAACGGTATTTAAGACAGTTTTTTAAGCACTACAATTTTATAATTTAATAAATCCCTACTCATTTGTATAACCAATGTAAAATGTGTGATTTTGACAAGTTTTGTCCCTGTCCATAATCGAACCCAAGCCTCATCGTTTGCGTAATCAGTATCATTCGACCAGCAGAGTGGTCCAGATATCTAACTAATCTTTAAAATAACTAACCTTAAGTAGAAATATTCTGTCGGTCTCCATCGGAAATGAAACACGCACACACGAGGTATACCTGTATTACTTTCATTAAGGTCGCTTGAAATTAAGTTAACTTTTTATATTAACTACATTTCAAGTGACATAATTACGGCTTAAATACTGTGGAACTGGTGTAATTTTATATTTATTATTTATTTTTAAGATTTTTATAAAAGAAGGAATACAGGCGATTTTGGTTTTGTACATCCCTTGCGTGTCTTTCGGGGTTAAGAATATTAGATAAACCAGATACATTTTCCACGTTTTTTAATGAATAAAATAAAATATATTGCTAGGAACAATCATATAAAAATATTGAGACTCTAATTTGATTGATTTATATAATCGAATTTAAGTGTTACCATTATAATTCATTCATTAATGCATTCAAATAGAAGTAATATTTTATATATCATAATTTTTATTACTGGTATCAAATTAAAATTCTCCCTGTTTTCGTACTAAAAGATAGTTTAAAGCTAATTTCTATTTTGTTATTTTACGTATCTAAAAAGTGTCTTGGCAAAACCTTAGCTCTGAATTTTGTCAATCTGATTAGATTAGATTTCGGAGAGATTTCTGAGATTAACAGTTGTACTAAAGACATCCAATGAGAAAATAAATACCTAAGCACAGACTATTAGAACTGATAGAACTGATTGTTTAGGTTAACCTTACCTAAATTCCAACTTTATTTAACTACTATTTCCCAAGTTTAAAAATTATTTATGTGCGGATAAGTTAAGTAGTAGAAATAGAATCTTTCGAAATATATTAAACTTTAAGGTAATAACTAAAAAAACAATGTATGTGTTCTTTAAATTCAAATGAACATTATTGTCTTGCATCATCATTCACATAAGTTGACCGACTACCTTACGGTGAGTAAGGTAAGTACATAGTACGTAGTAATTAAGCTGGAACTCGACAATGAATATCATGGACGCTGTTTCGGCTGGAATAGATTAGGCGGTGATACCGAATACACGGGCGAGACAATGGATCCTACGTCGCACATGAGACAGCATAACATACATAATATAAGGCAGCGAAATGATTTTGCCGCATGCGTAAATTTACCGGCTACCTTACCCTCCAAATCAGAACGTGACAGCGATAACCAAAAAATGCAAAGTGCAGCAAGTTATTAATAAACATGATACGTCATGTTAATTCATAACGTGCTTTGACAGATCATTAATAACTTGTTTTGACAGATGGCATTTTTGAGACGATTGTGATTTTGTCACTAGTTTAACGTACTTACCCGAGTTATATAAGATCATCAGTGAGTTTAACTTTGATAGAGTGATAAATGTATTTAGCATAATTATTGTATTTAATCATTTCTTTTTATAATATCATAAGATAGTAAACAAGCAGATAGGTCTCCTGATGGAAAGAGTCAACCATCGCCTATAGACACCAAAGATGTTAGTGGTGCGTTGCTATCTTGTGGCGAGGTCGAATGCCGCATGCATAAGTTTACCTTACCCTCCAAACCGGAACACGACAGCGACAAGCACTGCCGCTATTGCGGCAGGAATAGGTAAGGCCGTGGTACCTGACCCGGACGAGACAATGCAGAATTCTACCACCTAGTAGCCACGACGGTAGTGACTCGCGTGGCCAATCGGTCGTCTTTTACGACTTGCCTAGCATAACGACAGTTGGATTATTAGCAACACGGGGAAACATACAATAATGGTGTGAGAGAAAATTTATGAAATGAATTTAAATTAATATTATATAATAATTTAACATGTTTAGAAAAATTGGTACAAGCAGCTCTATCTTGTTTAATAATAGCGCTGATTTCCTTGAGTGGCTTAAAAGCCTTTATCTAAGTTGTGGGTCATTAGAATTTTCTAGAAAATGATTAAAGATGCTTTCAGGCAAATCTTTTATTTAATATTTTTTAATAGATGCAATCAACAGATCTCTGATTTGACCTTTATTATGTTAATTTAAACCACATGTATATTTTTTCGTAGACCGAAAACGTGTATTTCTAAAAAAATAATAAATGTTGTATTGATGATCGCGAACTAGACTCTACCAGCTCTTAAAACCGGTCAACTTGAAGGTAGCCAAGTTATCCATATTTTATAAAATTGAATTAAATAAACAAACATGACATTATTGATTCGTGTGATTTATTTACTGATTGAAATCATTTATTTTAAGGTTTGTGATTTGACTAGCGTGTGTCCGCGGCTTAGATCGCGTTTATATGTTTTACTGTTCTCTAGAAACTGAAGCTATTTGGATAAGAGGCTGATCTGTGTTTTTTGCCCCAAACCACGAGAAAGAAGAAATCATGGCTAGGCTATGTATCATGTTTGCAAACGAATGATGGTATGAAAAAAGAATTGTATCGTTGTTGTAAGAATGCCACTAAAACCTTAGTGAAAGAAGAGCGTGATAGAGAATATCTGAAAGCCGAAGAGAGACTGACGAACAACTTCGAGGCAAACACCAAACTTTTTTGGAGGGAGGTGAAGAAGTCTAGGAGTTGTTTGGCAGCCTCCAGAATGAATAGGATTAAGTCTAAGGGTGGTGACATTCTTACAAGCACAGACAGCGTGTTAAAACGTTGAAGTGAATATTTTGGAGATATGTATGATTCTGTTCGGGATGCTGCCGCCGTCTCTGACTCAGTAAGTGATTCAGAGATGGTGGAAGCATGTCAGGACATTACTATGCAAGAGATCGTATGAGCGATAAGAAGTATGAAAAATGGAAAGGCTGCGGGAATAGATAAGGTGACTGCTGAGATGGTCAAATACGGTGGTCCTGCCGTTTGGAACTCTTTTTTGGGTACTGTAATACACGTTGGAGGACCGCTAGAGTACTCGAAGACTGGTGGCGCGCGGTCATCGTGCTATTGTATAAAGGCAAGGGTTCATGTAGACTGCAATAGCTATAGGGCCATCAGTCTGATCACTTTAGCATCGAAGATGTATGGTAAAATCATTGAAAGGAGAATGCAAGGGAAGTCCGAGGGAATGTTGTGGAAGGCACAAGGGGTTTTAGATCTGGAAGAGGATGTATAGAACAAGTTTTCTCACTCCGCAACATCGTAGAGAATCTGGCTGTCGGCCCGAAGGTTTTCTCCGGTTTTGTGGATTTGGAGAAAGCGTTTGATAGAGTTGTGCGAAAGAAACTTTGGGATATTTTGCCCAGTTATGGGATAGATGGGCATCTGCTGCGTGCTTTGCGATCCATGTACAGAGATCGCAAAGCATGTGTGTGGGTGGACGGCAACTTATCGCCCTGGTTCGATGTCAATATCGGCGTCAAGGATGGACGGCTTGGAGCGTTAGGGAAATTACTTAATAGCACAATTTTCAGTCAGGGTGCCTATCTAGCCCTGCATAATTATGTGCTTATCTCAACGCTATTGTATGGATGTGAGAGTTGGGTATGTCAGAAAGGACATAAAAGTAGAATCAACGCGGTCGAGATGAGATCGCTAAGTAAAATATGTGGTGTAACACTCGCGGACCGTGTTCGTAATGTGGAAGTGAGAGAGAGATTAGGTTTGAAAGAAAGTGTCGATGTAAAGATGAGAAAGGGCATGCTCCGTTGGTTCGGATATGTAGAAATAATGGTAGATGAAAGGTTAACAAAACAGATATACAATGCGAATGTGGAAGGATGTAGGTACCGGGAAGACCAAGACTGACATACTATAATCAGATTGATCGAGAACTGTCGGAAGGTGGTGTCAAGAGTCTTTGCAACCGGCGTGTGTGTATGAAGAGAGTGATGAATGTGGAGGAAGCGAGACATGCCTGCAAGGATCGTGATGTATGGCACTCGGTTCTCTCTGTCTACCCCGTAAGGGATCTGGCGAGAAGATATGTATGTATATATGTAGGTGAAAAGGCATTTTTCGTAACAAATCCTTTTAAATCTTATTCACAAAATTATTTCTGATTTTGTGTGGATTGGATCCTTTTCGTATAACTACGTCCAATTAATCCCAAGCTCTTTTGTCTTAAGGCGAGGTATTTTGACGCGCGTCAATTCCATAGGAAATGGACGGCGCGGTGTATTCTGAAACCGCTGGGAAACGTGTTAATTTTTGGATAAATAAATATAGGAAAAAAAAATTCAGCTGAAAACCAAAATTTAGTACATTCTGTTATGTATTTAAAACTAAATATCACCATATATAAATCATGTGGAAGATTAGAAATATTATTAACAAATTATTTTATATTAGTTTGATCGAGTATTATCTGAAGGTGGTGTCAAGAGTCTTCGCAATCGGCGTGTGTGTATGAAGAGAGTGATGAATGTAGAAGAAGCGAGACAAGCCTGCAAGGATCCTGATATATGGCACTCGGTTCTCTCTGCCTACCCCGTAAGGGATCTGGCGTGAAGATACATATGTATGTACCAATAGAATATGCTGACACAAACCTTATATGTGAAGGTATTGTGAAGCTACAGCGAAACGTTATGCATTCTCTCACCTTTAGGGAATGCTTAGCTGTAAGGTAGTTGACCTTTCAAAAAGGAATAAATGATAAACTATTGAAATATAGCTATGATGATGATGGTCGAGTGGTTAGCGACCTACACTACGCAATCGGAGGGCATTGTGTTTGATTCCCGATGAGGATAAAAGTTTTCGTGATGAGCATAAATAATTGTATTTCTGTGATTGGGTATTTATTAAATACATTTCAGTATTTTATTGATTCAGGCGTTACATTGTGGAACTCCATTATAAAACAGGTGAAATTAATTGAATTTGCTATTATCCGAGAACTGTTCTATAGGCACCGTCAATAAAGATGTTGGTTTAATAAACGGATAAAAGTCACCGACGGTCCGAATAAAAAAAAATGACCCCAGAGGCACAATTATCCACCCACATTCACCACACTTTCACCCTCACGTCCTACGCTGGCACCAAGCACACAAGTACACAATTTATGTACTCAACGCACGTTTCACTTCAAAATCAAAGAATCTTCACGAGAAATAAACACTGCCTCACTCATCACAAGTGTAAGTAATACACTCATTTCAGTATCTATATAATACCAGCATTCACTCGCGACTTGTCCGCGTAATCAAAAAACATTAATTCCGTTTACACAGTCTAGTAAAATAATAGCTTATGTTACTCCGGGATAATATAGCTTTCTGAAGGTGATAGAGCTTTTAAAATCACTCAAGTAGTTTTTTGAGTTATATCGTTACAAACAAACAAACAATCAAATCTTTCCTATTTATTAGTAGGTATAGATGTATTTCTACGTATTGTTAACGTTAACTAGCACCCATATCACTAGCATACATAATTTACTTACTGTTCAGTTAAATCAAATCATGTAATATATCCAGCGATATTTTTTATGATACTTTAAAAGCAAAAGCAAAATAATTTGAGTAAATAAAAATAATATGGAAAAACACAATATATTTTTATTTTGACCAAGTGCTGACAATAAAATGCGTTGATGCGGAATGTCATTAAATATGATGCCCTCATATTATTTAGATTAATTGATCAGTGAGTCCATAACAAGCCTTCAATTTCAACTTTAATGTATTGTATACAATTACAATACAAAATGTGAATCTAATTGTGTATATTTATTTTCGGTTAGTGGTTGTTATTGAAACTAATTATTAATAACAAGTTAACAACTTAATTATTAGTATCGGTACAAAAATAAATGATGGATGTTTATTTAGTCAGCTATAGATTTTGTTTTTTAGATACATTATCAATTTAAAATGAATGATCCTTAAATTGACAGTAGGACCACAAACTTTCATTCAAATAAATATACTAAGTAAAACACACCTTGTATTATTATGTCCCTCTTTCTAAACAATTTAAAACTAGTTGCTTTGTATACTTCATCATAAAGCCATCCATCTACAAGGTCTGCGAAATCTGTACCAAATATATATAATGAAACGAATAATTCGTAGAAATCGGTCCAACCGTTTAGGATTTCAGTGACACACTCGTACAAAATAATTCTACGATTAATTTAAAACTTTTATTTTGCGTTGCGTAGTTGCGTAAAATCTTGTTTAAAAACACTATTCTACTGGATTTGTTGTGCGAAATCTGTACCAAATATATATAATGAAACGAATAATTCGTAAAAATCGGTCCAACCGTTTAGGACTTCAGTGACATACACTCGTATAAAATAATTCTACGATTAATTTAAAACTTTTATTTTGCGTTGCGTAGTTGCGTAAAATCTTGTTTTATAAACACTATTCTACTGGATTTGTTGTGCTACATTACACATGGGTCATAGACCAATTATCACATACATAGGTGTGAAACATGACCGTGACACTAACAACATAACAGTAAATTCCTTTATTTTCAACCCACATTCAAATAATAATAATAACAGGAAGAGGAGGCTCTCCCTAAAATTCTGGATCGAGGACCATATACAGAAGGTCGAAGTGTTAGGAACAGCACGTATTGTAAGGTTTCTTTTTCTGTCACCCTGACCACTGGCGACTTAACTGCAAGGCTCCCGTCGGCGGGATATCTATTTTTATATATTTATTTTTATAATATTGTATTTTTTAAATGTTATAATCATAAATGTAATTATAATAAGAAAACATATAAATAAAGGAATAATAATAATAACAACAATAATAATATTGCTGGACAAATTACATAAATTAATCAAATCCAAAGTAAGCAAATTATTTGCTTGTTTTATGGGTGTTAGTTAACGATATTCATACATAGAAATACTGTTACATACATAACAAACACACAAATTCAGAAATACAAACATCTATGCTCATCACACAAATGTTGGTCCCCGTCAGGAATTGAACCCGAGCCCCATCGATTCGTAGTTAGGTTCGCACACCACTCGACCAACGAGGCCGTCTAATGTAATATCTCCAAATTATTTTGCTATCGCCTCTGTGGTCCCGGATTGTTGGTGCAAACTCCATTTTCGAAAATCAGGGCAAAATCAGTAACTTCCTTGTCTATATACGTAGCGGGAAGTTATTAAAACATAATTCGTGTTAAGATAATCCACATTGCGCAATGTCAAAGCAGTTCGATTTAAAATATATCATGCATATGTAAGGAGCAGTAGGAGAATCATTTGTTTACTATAGGATATAATAAAAATCTAATCAGAGAATTTTTATTCTAAAATATATCTTATAACTCCATTTAAAAGTTTATTCTTAATCTAAACTATACTAATATTATAAATGCCAAAGTCTGTATGTCTGTCTGTCTGTTACGCTTTCACGATTTAGCTACAGAAGCTATTTTGATAACATTGTGCAAGAAGAAGAAGAATCAGGCTCAAACCTTGGTAAAATTCAACCCCATAGATGCACATTACTTATATTATATATACATATATAAGTAATATGCATATTACAGGTCGTAAAAGGCAACAGATTGGCTATCGAGTCACTACTATCGTGGCTACTAGGTGGTAGAGTTCTGCATTGTCTCGCCCGGGTCTGGTACCACCGCCTTACCTATTCCTGCCGCAATAGCGTCAGTGCTTGTCGCTATCGTGCTCCGGTTTGGAGGGTAAGGTAGCCTGTAAACTTAAGCATGTGGCATTAGTCCTCGCCACGAGATAGCAACGCACCATTAACATCTTTGGTGTCTATAGGCGATGGTTGACTCTTTCCATCAGGAGACCCATCTGCTTGTTTGCTATCTTATGACACACACACATATATATATATATATATATATATATATATATATATATATATATATATATATATATATATATATATATATAACATGGAAACAAACATTCAGATGGCTCTCTGATGGAAATACAGGTGGAAAATGTCACGTTTTGTGGTACCTGCCTTAAATTATCCTCCAAACCGGAACCGGCAGAAATAGGTTAGCGGTGGTAGAAAACTGTTCGCCTCTTACGCCTGCTGGCAAAATTATAGAAAGTATAATTTTAAATTGATTTTAGATTATTTATTTTAGAATTGATTGAGTTGCAAAGGTAAGCAACTCAACTGCTTTATAGAACAATGCGTGCTGCGTGATAATATGTAGCCTATATGTTGACCCAACCTGCAGGCCTACTCTTGAAAACAATATAAATCCTAAACCAATATTGATAAAAACAATATGTTTCGAATATCGGCAAAAAACGGTACTCTTGAAACCAATATTGCCCACATTGATTCACTATACTAATGACCTAATTATTGGAAATAGATGCCATCGTTACACGTCAAGCTAGTGTTACAGGTACAAATTTTAAGTACCGTTTTAAACGAAATAACGAATAAAAGCAATAATGAGTAGTTCCAAAAAATTTCGAAATTCGTGTGGCGTTGTCGCCGAATCCAATAATTGAATATAGTTGTCCAGAGTACGAAATACTTTAAAATTCATTTAATATTCATTTAAAATTGAAATCGGTTTTCGAGAGTAGCCCTACTGTTAGTAATATTCATGTAAAATTTGAAGTAAATCCACGCAGTACTTTTTAAGTTTACCCCGGACATACATACAGACAAACAGATAAACAGACAAACAGACATACAGACAATAAGACAAAAATTTTAAAAACTATATTTTTGGCTTCTATATCGATTGTAGATCACGCCCCAAGTATTCTTTTAAAAAATATTCAATGTACAGTTTTGACTTTCCTACGATTTTATTATATGTATAGATTGTAGTTGCAAGTTACGATAAGCAACAAGAAAAAATAATTGCAAGCAACATAAATTAATCCAAATAATTTAATTGCAATATCGAATTAAATGTTTTATGGTGGTTGTTCAATTGCAAGTTGAAATAATTGCAGTTAGTTTTTAGTTAATTAACGTAATAATTAAAAAAAAACTCCTAACACCGATTATGTGTATATAAACTGTGGTTATCTCTTTCCGTTAATAAAGCCTTCTGCTTGTTTGCTATCCTATAATATTATTTTTTTTCTAATGTACTAAAGTTATTAAGTTTATATACCTAGAAAAACTTTAAAAACAACAAAGAAAAATATCGACACGCAGGGATTGAACCTGCTACCATCTCCCTAAGGCCGGGTGCTATAATATAAAAATAATTTATATAGCTAATATTAGAGAGTTTAACGTTTAAATGATGTAATTAATGGTATTTTTCATTACTTTCATTATGCTGTTTTTTTGTTGCTTGGAAGTTGATAAAAAAAATCAATACATAAATCTCGGAGATAGCGACGACGTTTCGACCTCCAACTAAGCAGCAAACATAATATAGTTGTCAATGTTATAGAAGTTCGATTTGTTTTACATAGTAACTAAACTTGTTTATAAGTTTGGGACTTGATTTACATAAGGTAAATAAAAATAAAGAATTTATCTGCTTGATTAATATGATTTTATAATTAAACAAGCGTACACCTTCCCTTTTTTAGGTGCTAATTCGTTGATGATAAAAAACTACACAGGTACGTCATAGATAAATTGTTTAGACAAAAATTTTGTATAATTTTTGTAGATTTTTTCTAATTTTCTAATTTTTCAAGACACAAGTTCAAGTTACCGCTCACACTGTTACATCTCAACTAATATGATGTTATTATTGTTGCGAGTTATTAAAACGAAAGAGACAATACTATAATGGCATAATTGTTATGTTTTCTTTTTCACAACAAAGGTTATTTACAAAAAACTAAGCACTTTTTTACACGACTGTATTATTATAAATTAAAAAATCGACAATTTTGATATATATCGACCTTGTAGCAAATGAGCGATATGTTGACAAAAAGACCGACAAAAATCGGGGTAACACTAACAACTACCCGATTTTTTTTAATTTTCTGTATTTTAGCGGAAAGTTGAAAAAGTTTGTGTCAAAATAATTCCCAAGGCAAAATAATCACAGCAGTTTGACTTTGGTAAGGCTTATATGCAGCTTATAAGAAGGGTGTGATGCATTGACGTGTATAATATAATATTATACACGTCAATGGTGTGATGGATAAATGTGACACTATTACTATGACCACAAACCACGTAAATCACTAATTATATACGCCATTAGGAAGAAAACATGTCGGCGCGCATACAAGTATG
Organism: Apodemia mormo; assembly: GCA_036924255.1. NCBI lineage: Eukaryota > Metazoa > Arthropoda > Insecta > Lepidoptera > Riodinidae > Apodemia > Apodemia mormo. The sequence continues at coordinate 10,763,196 of JAUPFN010000019.1, read as the reverse complement.
AGCAAGCGCTCCTATCACTGTCAAAAATATCATACCTACATTTGTTAAATATATTATATTGTAAAAAAATAGAAATAAACCACGTTCTACTATTTTATCGTACCGAAAGAGATGATAAAATTTAAAAATTACCCTTGAAGTGATTTTATTTCATCGGTAAGTAGTATAACTCTTTATTTTCTTTAATTACATACTAATTGCAAGCTACACTGACAAACTCAGACATTTTCTTGAAAGGCGTACCCATTTCATCCGTGATTATGACGTTTAGGTGGTAGAGACCTATGATCTATCTATTTCTATTGCGATAATGTCAGCTACACTATCATTAGTTTTACTAGCTGACCCGTGCGAAGATTTCGCACGGCGCCATCTAGCGTTTTCCAAGTATAAAACTCTATTAAGATGTTTGATGTATGACCCACAGATGGCGCTCCGGTCGATTGTTATAAAAATATATTTATTAAATTTTTTTATTAACAAAAAAATTTTATTTTGAATTTTTTCATATTTTTTTGATGAAATTGTTTAAGAGATCGAACAACTCCAGGAAAGAACACCTTTTAGAAATAATATATATAATGATGATTATGTTATAACTGCATTTATACCCCGTGTCAGTTCGGGCTGTTTTGTAAAATATACCATCTGCCGTAAGGTAGCCGGCAAACGTTCGCATGTGGTGTTAGGACCCCGCCACGAGGACCGCAACGCGTCCATTCATCTTTACATTTGTATAATGAGCATAGATGTTTGCATTTCTGGGTTTGGGTGTTTATGATGTATGTTACAGTACTTATATATGTATTAGTATCGTTGACCAACACCCATAACACAAGCAAATAATTTGCTTACTTTGGGGTTACATCAATTCGTATTATTTTTCCAGCAATATATTTTATTTATTTAACCGTGCCAAGACGGAGGAGGAGGGAGGTTAATAAATTTCCACCCGACTCCAAACTGCTACTAAGATTCGATTTTCTAGAAACACCTCGAATATTCCTCAATAACACTATTGCCCGGCGGTAATCGAAATCGGAACCTCACTATCTGAGAATAATAGGTTAACCCCTAAATCAAGAAATTACTTAATTTGTTAAATATTATAGTATATAATATTATATAAGTTTAATATAATACATGTTGTCAGAGGTGTGGAAAAGGCTATACATGTCATTCAGTCAAAGTACTGTTTTTGATGGATGGAAAAATAGGTTAACACGAACAGAGCCGCGTGCAAAAGCCCGTTTTACAATTAATTATTTTGGCTATCAAATTAGTATATTATAGGAAATCCATAACAGCGACAAGACATTATAATTATCTTGTTGCTGTCCATACTAACATTATAAATATGAATGTCTGTCTGTGTGACTGTCATTTATGTCATTTATACCGCTCAACCGGTTTTGATGAATAATTGGCCAGATAGTAGTTGAAGACCAGCGGTCAAAATTTAATTATGTTATAAGATAGAAAACAAGCATATGAGTGTCCTGATGGAAAGAGACAATCATCGCATATGGACATGTGAGATGTTAATGGTGCGTTGCTATTCTTTTTTTATGTTTGTCCTTTTGTTGCTATTCTTTTTTTTAATAGAAAAATGGGGAAACGAGTAGGAGACTCACCTAACGGTAAGTAATTACCACCGCTAATGGACAGCCACAGCACCATAGATCTTGCTGCTGCGTTGCCGGCCTTTTAAGAAGGAGTATGCTCTTTTCCTGAAGGTCCCTAAGTCGTATTCGTTCGGAAATACCCTCGCCGATAATTGATTCATCAGAGAAGTAGTGCGTGGTAAAAAATGCCAAGAGAATCGCAAGGTTGTAGATTTACAGACATTGAGGTAATAAGGATAGAACTTTCATGTGGCGGGGTGCTGATGCCACATGCATATATGATGCCACATGCTATACCCTCCAAACTGCAACACGACAGTGAAAATCACTGACGTTATGCAATAAGAATAAATGAGGTAGTGGTGTCAAACCTGGGCGAGAACAAACGAGAAAAACTCTACCGTGAGCACCGGACAATGCGATCGCGATGGCAGTGATTCCTAGAGTCAAATGTTTTCCTTTTACAGACTGCCTGGCAGAATAGCAGATCGACGGTCCCTACGTATAAAAATTTAAAAAAAAACAATTCGAACCGCTCTACGTCGAATGCGATAAAGTGGAAGAAGGTGGTCCTGGGGAGCTCCAGCCCAGAAATGAGAGCAATACTCCATGTAATACTTATAAAGTTGGAGACGATGGGCCGGCAAGAAGTACTGCTTCGCTCTGTTGAGCACACTGAGCTTTTTTGGAGGCTAGTATCACCTTGCCTTTCATTACCGCTAAACTGAACGGTATTCGATATGTTGACTCCCAGGAATCCAACACTGGCTGATGCTGACAGAAGAGAATCCTCAAATCGAGGTGATACGAAAAAAGGGTGTCTTTTTTGGAGTGAACGCGCAAAGCTTCTTGGAGTTAAATGTGACCAAGTTGACGACCCTATTCCGAGACATCAGTAAGTCGATCCTTGACTGCAGACACAAGCTAATTTCGGCTTTCTTCGACGTGTTCCCGAGAAATACCGCTACGACCAAAGTATGTAGCATCACCAGTGTTATCACCTGCATACCAATATATGTTACTAATTCGCAACATATCATTGATATAGAGAAGTAAAAGGGTCGGTGATAGCACGCAGCCTTGAAGATCACAGCATCGACAGGTTTAAGGTCGTAACATGCACCGGTGACTGCGACTTTGATGTTTCGATCAGCCAAAAAATTGGTTATCCTTTTGCATAATTCCTCAGGAAGGCCGTAGAAAGGCAGCTTTGCGAGAAGCGCTTTGTGCTATACCCGATCAAAGGCCTTAACTATGTTTAAACTAACTGCCAATTCCTCCCCCTTGGACTCAACTGCTTCGACCCAACGATGAGTCAAGTATATTAGTAGACCACCAGCTGAGCGGCCACGACGGAAACCGTCTTAACGGTCACTAATCAGCTGGTGCTCTTCTAAATACTTCGAGAGCTAATAGTTGGTAATGGTTTCCATAATTTTGGAGAACAAGGAGGTTATGGCTACGGGCCGGTAATTGGACGAATTAGAGCTATATCTTTTCTTAGGAATAGGATGCACTAAAGCTGTCATCATTTTTGCGGATACTCATCATTTTCTTTTCTTATATTGACGACCTATTTGCGAGTAAATCTGTGTGTTTCTGTTAGAGTAATACAATTAAGAAAAGTTGTGTAATACATAATTAAATCAACTTAATTGTGTTGTTATGATGAAACAGATAAGATGGTTATTATTTAAATAACTGTCTCTAAAGTGGAAATTCATTGGACGCTATCAAAACAATGCGATCCACAATGAAGATTTGTATATGTTTCATTTTTGTAAGTACATACATACTTATTATTTTAATAATTACCAACTTAATTATTTTATTATATTAGTATATATTTTAAACATTTTTTTCGGGGTTCGATGTAAGTAATTTTTTTTAGTTTTAGTTTTGATTGAAATGCCTTGGTGCTGTTTTTTATAAAAAACCTTTTTTTATTTTATTTATTTTCGCTTTTTGCAAAATTTTTAGGGTTGGTCAGCATATATAAATTTAATAAAAACGTGTTTTATGAAACAACAAATGTGCATTTTAATTAAAATAAAATAATCTTTAATATATTAATACGTGAAGCTAAAACTTTGTGCCCCTTTTAAAAAAATATGCGAACGGTAGAGCATGAAAGCATAGTTAAAGTTTACATCGCGTGGATTGCAGAACTCTAATATTTTTAAATAATATGCATTATATTAATAAAATAAATATTACACAAAACATTCATTTGACATACTTTCACGATAATATACATACATGAAATTATACAATTACCTTTACGGTTAAATCAAATGTCAAACTTCAAAGAGATTTTATTGTTTAGTCTATGGTCAAACTTCGACCACAAGAGAATCGCAAGTAAATAATAAATATCCCTGGACAAATTACACGAATTGTTCTGACCTCAAAGTAAGTAAATTATTTACAAGTGATAGAGGGTCAAGGATAATAAAATTTTTATTTCTTATTTATTTTATTTTATTAGAAACATATACAAGAATAAAATATGAAGGTGCTACAAAAACTCGCTTGATTTTTTCTGAGCACCAAATAGTCATAATGTATATGTATATGTGTGTAGTACATAATGTATATGTATGTAAATAAAGACTTAAATAAATTTAATAAACAACCAAACCTATTTATTTACACACTTTATTACACAAAATCAATACAAAAGGCGTAACTTAATGCTATTAAGTATTTTAACCTTAATTAAATTATTTAATCCTAGAAATACAAACATTTATGCTCATCACACTAATGCCTGTCCCTGTCGAGAATTGAACTCGAGCCCCTCTCGATCAACAACTTACCTTAATAGTTCAGATTGTAAAAAAGTAACTTTGCTAGAAAAGTTTTTAATTATGTGCGTGAAGATAAAACTTTTATATTTTCGAAATTTATTAATTTTGCGAGAAATTGCCTATTTTTAGGAGTATGAATTTGGCCCAGTTAGTCTCTTCATAGCCATGCTACTCCATCGTGTACATTCATACTTCCATAACCGTAATTACTAATATCAGAGACAGGTATTTTATGCTAATATTATAAATGCGAAATTCTATATGTCTGTTACACATCCACGGCCAAATCGCTGAACCCAGTGTCAGTGTTGACCACATGAGGTCCCGGGTTCGATTCCCAGGTCGGGCAAATCAAGAATGTATTTTTTCAGTTTTCTGATTAAAACAACGCTACCCGGGATTGGATAAGTGCCCGATTGGCGATAGGCTTGCCCTAACATATAGTGTGACTAATGGCCAATTGCACTAACATTGTCTTAACTTAGGACAATCCTAAATAGTATGCTGTCACTTCTTGTCTTAAATGAAAAGAATTTAACAGCAAAATATTTAGGATTGTCCTAGCTAAGAAGATGTTAGTACAATTAGCCATAAGTATCTTTAGCTAATCATGGGTGCACTGGCTGTACCACTGCCTATCTCTCTGGTGATACGGGTGATGAATACTTTTTGTTTAATTTTAATCTAGATTATTCATTTTTTAGGTTATATTCTACTCCGTGAATTTTACGTATGGTTCAATAATAATTAAAAAAAAGTTGATGGAAAGAAACGATGCCCCGAGAGGAATGGAGACGTTATCAGTGAAGAAACGTTTTGTTATACATCCTATGCAAAATACTACTGAATCTGGTAAGAATTTGCCAACAAATTCTTCGGCTTCGGAAATTAAGGTAGTGGGTAGATTAGTCCGTCCGCCTGTCGATCCGTCTGATAGTTTGTCACAGTGTTGTACCTCTTTAACTATAATAAATAGGTTTAAATATAATATGGGTTTATACTGAATAATAAATAAATATTCACGGGAAAAATTACACTTACTGATCTAAGTAAGCAAATTATTTTCTTTTTGTTATGAGTGATAGTCAACGATACTAATACATAGAAATACATATATAAACACTGTAATATATATAATCAACACCCAAACCCGGAAATAAAAACATTTATGCTCATCACACAAATGCTTTCCCCGACGGAGATCGAACCCGATTCGAACTTGATTGCGTAGTCAGGATCGCTAACCACTCGACCAACGGGGCGGAATGTATATTAACATAACCTAAATCTATAACAATCTATATACTAATAATACTGGCAAACGTATCACGTTTTGCTATATAAATTACTTGTACTGAATATTTTGGTGAGGTACTTGAGAGCCCCCCCCCCCCTCTCAAGTACCCCACCAAAATATTCAGTAGGGGAGGGGTTAATTAAGATAATCTATCTTTTAAGTTAGACCAAACAATAGATATCTACAAAATTTCAATGAAATCGTTTCAGTTGTTTCGGAGTCCGTCGTGACAAAAAACGTGACACGTAATTTATATATATTAAGACTAGCTATTACCCGCGGCTTTGCTCGCGCATATTTACTTTAGAACTTATTTAACCTTCTTTATAAGCTACTTCTTTTATTTTTACCCCTTAGGGATCAAATTTTGAAAAACGCTTAAATACGTAATTATTTTTATTGTAATTCATACGAAATTTCATGCAATTAATATACAGGGAATAAAAAGTTTCATACAAACTTTTATACTCCTATTTCACCCCCTTTCGGGGTTGAGTTTTGAAAAATCCACCAGTGGATGACTACATCATAAAAGAAATAGGTGTACGAAATTTCAAGTTCATAGCCTTAAGGGTTTGGCCTGTACGTTGATACGTCAGTCACTTTTGCTTTTTATATACTCGGATATAGATTAAGATAATGAGGCTGAATAGTTTTTTTAATTAATAAATAATTAAAATAAAATAAAATAAAATAAATATTTAAGGGGGCTCCCATACAGTAAACTTGATTTTTTTGCCGTTTTTTTTTGCCTTACGAAACCATTCATGCGTGAGTCGGACTCGCACTTTTTTTGTTTTTTATGTAATAAATATTCATTAGAAATATTTTAGTTAATTAAAATAAACAATACACATACAACATACGTATCTAATTATATATACAACTGTATACCTACTATTATGTCAGGGACTAAAGTCTGTTGTCAAACTTAGAAGATATTTTATTGTTTAGTCTATGGTCGTAATTTCGACCAGAGGGCGACAGCTAATTTATTTTAATTATACATTTTTGTAGATGGCGCTGCATCAGTTAAACAGGAATTCATCAAAAAGATGGTCAAATGTGTAAGCGATTTAAAATCTAACTTGATGTCGAAAATGAAGGAACTTGGTAAAACTATGATCGTAAATGCTAAAACATCAATTATCAAAAAGATTTCCCAAAATATATCTGGATCTAAACCAGGAGATGGATACAAACCTTGTGAAAATAATGTATGTATTTTTACGTTAGTAATAATCGATACGTCACAGGCAATTTTTATAATTCTTTCGTATTCAAATTGCATCGTCAGATTGCAAAGGTTAATATATTTTATAAAATGCCTTACGCCGATTATAAAATCGGTCAAGTGCCAGTTGGACTCACGTACGAAGGGTTCCGTACCATCATCTATAAAAAAACGGCAAAATACTTACGTTTGTTGTATGAGGACCCCCCTTAATGTTTTATTTTTTTAATTTGTTGTTATAGCGGCAATGGAAATACATAATTTATGAAAATTACAGCTTTCTAGCTATCAGGTTTATGTTCCATAGTCGTGTATTTCAGCTTTCTAGCTATCAGGTTTATGTTACACAGCCCGGTGACAGACAGTCAGACGGATAGACAGACAGCGGAGGCTTAGTAATAAGGTTCCGTTTTTACCTTTTAGGTACGGAACCCTAAACAATTATCATTATACTCTTAAATTTGCAGTTGCGTTGCTGGTCTTTTAAGAAAGAGTAGACTTTTTTCTTGAAGGTCCCTAAGTCGTATCCGCTTGAAAAAACCCTGCCGGTAGTTGGTTCCATAGAGGAATAGTGCGGGGAAAAAAAAGGAAAAAATTGTATTGCCAGTTTACGTTTATAAAATGACGAAGCCATTTGTGTAAGGACAAATTATATAATTTACCTGCGACAGATATACGATCTAGGGTAATAGGTGATAATAGGACATCATTACCGAAAGTCTAAGCTTTTCACTAAATAGCGAGTAGTAGAATGTTTGGATAATTGAGTCTAAGATTTTTTTTTAAATCTTCAATATCTTCTTTAAAGCTGTATACTGATGATACTGATATCTGCTGATAATCATTCTCATAAAGTGTTATTGATGACCACCTCGTCGGTTGAGTGGCTTGCTTGTAGTATGTTTGGCTACTAGTTTGCCATTTACGAACTGCCGGTCAAATATTTTCTTTAAAAAGGGCTCAGATAAATTAAATACTTTGTATCCGGGAGACTAAACATTGTTGTTAGTATCTTCACGCCCATATCCCCGAAGGAGTAGGCAGAGGTACAACAAGTGCACCCACGATTAGCCGAAGATACTTGGTCCCACAATGTGATAGGTGGCAAGCCTATCGCCAACCGGGCACTTTCCAATCCCGAGCAACTTTGTGTTTCTCAGAAAACTGAAAAAAACGCTTTTTTATGTGCCCGACCCGGAAATCGAACCCGGGACCTCATGTGGTCAACGCCAACGCTGAACCACTAGACCACAGAGGCGTTCTCCAGAACAACAATATCAATGAAACAATTACCGACTAGACCAACGTATAAGTCAGGCAGTAACACAGTGCAATAAGTCCATACCAATATTCTAAATGCAAAAGTCTGTCTGTTACATATTTAAAGTTAAACCGTTAAATCAATTTTAACCGCTCCGTTGGTTGAGTGGTTAGCGACCCTGACTACGCAATCGACGGGGCTCAGGTTTGATCCCCGACGGGGACAAGCATTTGTGTGATGAGCATAAATACTTGTATTTTTGGGTTTGGGCGTTTATTAAATATATTCTAGTATTTATATAAGTATTTCTATGTATTAATATCGTTGACTAACACCAATAACACAAGCAAACAATTTGCTTATTTTGAGGTTAGATCAGTAAGTGTAATTTGTCCCGTGAATACAAAAAAAATGATGAAATTTGGTAAGGACATATTTGAAGACCTGGGGGTAAATACAGTCTGCGTTTTAAACCTTAAGTAGCTAAAAAAATGTCAATAGCCAATAGGGTCAGCTAGTATTAAAATATTCGCGATCTTTATATTGAAGTTTCAGATATTAATTATTGTAAATTAAATTATATGTAAATCTTGATTCAAATATTCCAGAAGTTGTAAATTAAATTATATGCAAATCGTGATTGAAATATTTCAGTTCAGATGCAAATTATTGTAAATGAAATTATATGCAAATTGTATTTTTATTACAATATTGCCTTGGCGTTGAACAAAAGAATTTAATGCGTTTTAAATCGAGTAATAAGTAATCGAATAGATAATTACTTAATTGGAAATAAAGAACTTTAATGAATAAAATGTTACGTTTCTTAAGGCTTAGCACGCAATAATAGTCAGGGCATACAATTTCATTTTATAAATTTAAGAGGGTTAGTGTAAAATATTTACCCTCGCCTCTGTGGTCTAATGGTCCAGCGTTGGCGTCGACCACATGAGGTCTCGGGTTCGATTCCCGCGTCGGGCACTTAAAAAAAATGTTTTTCAGTTTTCTGATAAAACACAAAGTTGCCCGGGATTGGAAAGTGCCCGGTTGGCGATAGGCTTGCCACCTGTCACATTTGTGGGACCGAGTATCTTCGGCTAATCGTGGGTGCCATTGTTGTACCTCTGCCTACCCCTTCGGGGATACGGGCGTGAAGATTCTATTTACCCTGTGTTGGTCCAAGCTCTTTTGAAGAATAAACCATCTGCCATTCTGCCTGACTGTTCGTAAAAAGTGAACAACTGGCTATACGTGTCACTACCATCATGACTATTAGATGTTAGAGTTCCGCAATGTCTCGCCTAGGTATATGATACTGTAAAACCTCATTGGTGTTGCAATTAATTGAAAACGCTGGCCACTTGTAAGTTTTTGAATTATGATAAAAATTGAATTTGTGGAATGTGTAATATAGATAATAAGCATAGAGAATGGGAATATTATCTTATATATATATATAAATCAATCCCTATTTTCCTTGGTCACGATATCACGCCTGAATGGCTGGACCAATTTCGGTATTTTTTTTATTGTGTTTGTAATTGTAAGGAGAAGGTTCTTATAAAAGAAAGTATTAAGAAAATTGCGCGGAAAATTAACCACCATATAAAGTTTAATGAAATATTGGCTGCGTGGAAGGACAATCCCCTAGACTTATATAAATTACGCGTCACGTTGTTTGTCCGCTATGGATTCCTAATATGAATGGCAAAACAATGTTTGCCGGGTCAGCTAGTACCTGTATAAAAATCAATTTCTGTTCGTTAGTCTCGCTAAAACTCGAGAACAGCTAAACCGATTTGGCTAATTTTGGTTTTGAATTAATTGTTGAAGTCCAGGGAAGGTTTAAAAGTTGCGAAAATATAGAAAAAATAAGAGTAGTTAAAAAAGCAGAACAACGTTTGCCGGGTCAGCTAGTATTTAATAATAAGAGAATGTCAGTCGTATCGGACATGGTTCCGAATAAATGTTTTTTGAAGTGAAAACTTCTTTAGGCGCGTTGAGCGTTTTGGTAGAGGGTAAAATCCTCGGTTCGCGTCACCGACATGCTAATGATAATAGTATATCTATAGCTATGTTTTGCATATAGTTTTAATTGCTCTCAACTTAATAGTTCCGTTTTCACTTCTATCGGCAGTCCCACGACTGCTACTGTTTTTTTTTTTTTTTATATTATAAGATAGCAAACAAGCAGATGGGTCTCCTGATGGAAAGAGTCAACCATCGCCTATAGACACCAAAGATGTTAATGGTGCGTTGCTATCTTGTGGCGAGGTCTAATGCCACATGCATAAGTTTACCGGCTACCTTACCCTCCAAACCGGAACACGACAGCAACAAGCACTGACGCTATTGCGGCAGGAATAGGTAAGGCGGTGGTACCAGACCCGGGCGAGACAATGCAGAACTCTACCACCTAGTAGCCACGATGTTAGTGACTCGTTAGCCAATTGGTCGCCTTATACGACCTGCCTGGCAGAACGGCAGTTGGCCTATTCTTCAAAGGAGGCCGGGACCAACACGGCGAATGAAATTATAGGTACGAAGAAAGAGCTTTTCTCAATGACACTTATTTTTACATGTCACTGGGTTTTCTTTTATAAATTAATTTCCAAATATAGTACACCGAGCACCGGTACTAATTTAATAGCTACCAAGGAGTACTACCCAGATATCAAGCCCACGGTCTCAATAGTACCACTGCCTTATCTATTCCTGCCGCAATAGCGGCAATGCTTTTCACTATTGTCTTTTGATTTGGAGAGTAAGATAGCCGGTAGATTTATTCAATAACACCAGTTTAGAGAGTAAGGTAGATAGTACACTTATGTATGTGGCATCCCGCCCCATAGATAGCAGCGCACCATTAATATGTTTGGTGTCTATAGATGATGACTGTTTCTTTCCATCACAATAGCTATCAGCTTGTTTGCTATCTTATGATATAAAAATGTTTTTTGAAGATTACATTACAATAAAGAAGGATATAAAGCCTCGTTAATGTGCTTATGCTCACACAAGAGATTTCTCGTGTCGTATTACTTAAGCCAGCGTTTCTTAACCTTTTTCAGTCCGCGGACCCTAGAAAATTCAGCACATTTCAAGGATCCCCTTAATAAAAAACATTGGAATTTATTTATTAATTTTAATAAATAAACATATAGATAGACAAAACGGCGGACTCCCACACATACTTGCGGACACAGGACACAGGTTAAGAAACACTGACTCAAGCGATTGTGATAACAACCGCTTAAGTTAATGCGCCACTTATCATTACCACTATACATACATACATATACCTAAGTATGTAGGGTTTGTCTGTACATTAACTTTTTTGACAAATGAAATAAATATTCGTTTAACTGAGTCGTAACCCAGTGACGTAAATTATACCATATTGAAAATTTTTATGTATCTGCTCCGTTATAACATAAGAACATCGTGACCGACCTTGATGGAAATTGGTGTACTTTTTAATAATTAGTAAAATTTAGAATGATAATATTAATTTGTTAAAAACTAATTGTGCAGGATCCCAAGCCAACGACAACGGTCGCCCCTTCTGAGCACAATCCTGATAAACCTTGCTCCCACGCTATAAGGTATATTGAGAATATACCGGATGATTATCACGTTGAACAACCAACAGTCTACAGGTCAGTATATGTCGTATATATAAGAAGCAAATATTTACAAAATCTAATATATTAAATTCGACCTATTGTCTACACTTTTCATTGCCATTGTGACTACTAGGTGGTAGAGTTTCGTAACGTTTCGCCCCGGTTTTTGAACCACCAACTTACCTATTCCTGTCGCAATAGCTTGTCATTGTCGTGTTCCGGTTTGAAGAGAAGGGAGCCCGTAAACGAATGCATATGGCATTACCATCCCGTCTTATGGATAGCAGCGCACTATTTACATCTTTTGTATCTAAAGGCGATGGTTTGTCTTTCCATCAAGAGAGTCATTTGTTTGTTTGCTATCTAATGATATATGTACTTACATGGGGCACACTAAAAGTTTTGCACTTCTAGCTAATCGGAACTATTTGAATTTCGAATATTATATTTTTAAAATGTTGCAACCTTCTTAGTAATAAAAAAAAAACAATTGGCGGGAAACGATTTGTCAATTGTTTTTTTATCACACATCAAACTTCTACGTACGCAACGAAAATGGAATTAAGTCGAAAAGATTTTAGAGCGATGTTTTTTTATGATTTTAAAAGTTCTCTTTCTCCGCAAGACTGTGCCGCTCGTCTTCAAAATGCTTTTAGGAGAGAAGCACCTTGTTGGAGCACCGTGAGGCGATGGTTTGCTGAATTTGAGAGAGATCGAGTTTCTTTACATGACGAATTTCGTGAAGGGCGGCCTTCAACTGCCGTCAACGAAAATAATGTGTCTACTGTTAAGCGGTTAATTGAAGAAAACCCCCGGATTAACTATGAGACAATTTGACTATTGGGGATTGGTATGAGCCAAATTCAGCAATTTTATTATTTTTCTCTTCTTTCTTCACAGCTTACGACATTTTAATTGAAAATAGCTGTTTGTCCGAGCTTTGCTCGGCTTTTCACATACCCATATCTTGGGAACCGAGCTTTTTTTGGACCTGGAACCTTGATAAATCGATTCCTATAGAATAAATAATATTTTTTTCTGTACCTGGTTGACCGAGCGGAACCTGGAGCCGAAAAACCCCTAATTTGTGACTTTCATGAAAATCGTTGGAGCCGTTTCCGAGATCGTTGATATATATATATATATATATACATATATATATATATATATATATATATATATATATATATATATATATATATATATATATATATACAAGAATTGCTCGTTTAAAGGTATTAGATACAATAAGAGTACATCCGACATGCTACTCCTAATACATCCCTACATGATAATATTGTTACGATTTATTTATTTTTAACGTTTTTGTATAATAAAATACCACTTATATTAAAACCGTGTTTACTTACCACATAAATGTTTGAAAAGTAAGGTAGCCGGTAAACTTATGCACGTGGCATTTAGATCTAGCCACAAGATAGCAATGCACCATTAACATCTTTGGTGTCTATAGGTGATGGTTGACTCTTTCCATCAGAAGAGCCATCTGCTTGTTTGCTATCTTATGATATGAAAAAATTAAAAGTTCTTTTGGCCCATAGGTTGACTGGTAGTATAATGCTAACAGGCATTAGGTTCGCATTTTGTACGCAGCTGTATATTTTTGGTGTACATTGAAGTTAAATAAATATGTTCTTATCACGTTTGGTTTCAGGATTTTGCCTCCCGTGTTCTACAATGACAACGAAGACGTGTATGCTTATTTTTAATTGATTGTTTTAAATAAATTTAAATAATAAATTACAGAATTTTACTCACAGAAACATCTTGATTTATTCCCGTGGTCATACTAATTCCATCTAAATCCATGCTAATATTATAAATGTAATTGTCCTCCGTTTTGGTCCGTTCGCCCTTTGAATAATAAACCATCTACCTTTCTGCCAAACAGTTCCAAAGAGGCGAAGGTTTGGCTATGCAAGTCACTATTATCGTGGTAATTAGGTGGTAGAGTTCTGCATAGTCTCACTCGGGTCTTGTACCACCGCTTTATCTATTCCTGTCACAATATCGACAGTGCTTGTCACTGTCGATTTGGAGGGTATACTCACATTTTGATTTGGAGGGTAGAAGGGATAATCTTATGCATGTGATACTAAAACCCCGTCACAAGAATAACAACGCACAACTGTCATCTTTGTTATCTATGGGCGATAGTCGTCTCATCAGGAGAGCCATTTGTTTGTTTGTGTCTTATGATATAAAAACGTTTAACTGTTTTGTTATGCTTTCACATGACTAACGCACTAATTTCCAAAATTGGTCCAGGTGGACTTACAGGGTCCACGGGAGACTCGACGGGGGTCTACGATGGTTTCATATTTTTTCTTAAGTATTGGAGTATGGTAGACCGGAACCAGCAAAATTTTAAAAGTGGTCTAAGAGATAAAAATGTTTGGGAACCTTTACTCTAATGCGTTACATTCAATACCGTCTTTACCATAAGGGCACTCGGGGCCAGTGCCCAGGGCCCCCATCTTCAGAGGGCCCCGAAGGAAAGACATTTTCTCTCACATTTAATATCAAAATAAAATGGTCGAGCATGTTCGCAGTTTAAGAGAATAAAAAATGAATTGCGAACAACAATGTCACTAGAACGGCTAAGTAATTCGTCAATTATGAGCATAGAAAATGATATTCTTCAAAAAATTGAGTTTGAGGATTTAATAGAAGAATTTGCTCAACAGAAATCTCGAAAGAAACTATTATCGTAATCACAATAAAAAACAGCATACATACTATATCATTAATGACATATTGTGTTATGATATTGGATTAATAAAGCAGGTCGTAGTGAAAAAAATTATATAATTTGCTTTCTTTACATTCCAAAAGGGCCCCGAATTCTTGTGTGCCCATGTGCCCCAGCATAGTATAAGACGGCTCTGGTTACATTCAAAGAGGTCTGACGTATGGCAGTCTATTAGATGTGACGAACCGAGTTAGAGAGGTCTCCCTTGAAACTTAAAAACCTCTATAACTTGGTTAATTTTGAACGGAGACGAAAAAGTCATATATCTTTTTTGCATTTTTTCATACTATTTTGATTCAAAACTTTTTTTAACTGGAGTAATTTATAGCTTAACACTCTAACATTATTTTATGAGAGAACAATTCTGTGCCATTAGTAACTAAATTATATATATAAGTAATCTGTTAACAACGTTGTTCGGAATTGGATAAGTGCCCGGTTGGCGAGAGGTTTGCCACCTAATATATTTTCAGACAAAGTGTCTTCCACTAGCCTTTGGTGCACTTTCTGGTCCCTCTGCCAACTTCTTTGGGGATACAGGCGTGAAGATACTTTATATTTGTTAAATATTTTGTAGATATTGATAGATAAATTTACTATTAATATCACTATTTAGATATAATTTTAAGTAATATTTTAAAATATTATCGCATAGCCACCGATGCAATGATGCCGTCACTGAGGCAACGTGGTTTCCACTTTAAATTATTTGCTTAATTTTAGGGATTATGAAGAATAAATATGAATTAGTATATAATAATGAAAATAATAAATAAAAATACCACAATATTTGTATTTATTTATTAATAAGACATACTATTAAATTTTCATGATACATTGCCTTTAAAACATTATATATGTAACTATTAGTAACCATAAACTTATACACTGCATAAAAGTAGATCAAGATATGTATTGACTGGTCATGCGTTATTTTACCTAAGACGAGTTTAAAACATAATGAGTAACTCCACCGCATGTCAAACTTCGGCTGATTATGCGTAGATGTGCAAAAAATTACAACGAACATGTTCGTATTGCGTGTCATTTCAATTAGAGCACCGGTTTAGCAATATTAACAAATGAATTACTGAAATGCTTACTACAATAACAACACAATCGATTAATCTATATATTAATGCGTAAAGTAAAACGTTGTACTCCCTTTTAAGAGAATTATGCAAACGGTGGGGTATGAAAGGGGATTGATGAGATTTCCCCGTGTTGGTTCCGGGCTTCTTTGAAGAATAGACCAACTGCCGTTCTGCCAGACAGGTCGTAAAAGGCGACCGATTGGCTATGTAAGTCACTGTCATCGTGATTACTAGGTGGTAGAGTTCTGCATTGTCTCGCCCGGGTCTGGTACCACCGCCTTACCTATTCCTGCCGCAATAGCGTCAGTGCTTGTCGCTGTCGTGTTCCGGTTTGGAGGGTAAGGTAGCCGGTAAACTTATGCATGTGGTATTAGACCTCGCCACAAGATAGCAACGCACCATTAACATCTTTGGTGTCTATAGGCGATGGTTGACTCTTTCCATCAGGAGACCTATCTGCCTGTTTGCTATCTTATGATATTAAATATCTATCTATCTTAAATATCTATACATTAAATATCTTTCATATGACATACGTGAAAATATACATATATGCCATACTATTTTCTTTACGGCTAAAATCTGTTTTCTAAATTAAGGGAGATTAAGGCCCGCTTGCACCAACATTATAAATATTTTTAAGTTTTATTTAAATGAAATTTAAATTTAACTTATGGTTTTCGTCTTGCACCATCATATTTAAAGTGCTAAATACAGTTACCAAATTTTAATGTCTACGTTTCGGTTACAATAGTAACTACTATTAGGTATGTATTATAATATTTTGTGGGTTTTATAATTTTTATTGAGCTCCTTCCATATGCATTTGACTTTTGTTTTAGCTAATTTTTGCAATATTTCTGTGACAGGAGCCATTGCTTGCAAATATTAGCAGGTACCTACTAACTTGCAAATATTTTTGAATATACCATATTGAAAGTAATTAACCTGAAACTAAATTTTGGGCAAGTGTTGTCTTTATTTCTAAAGACAACACTTGCCCAAAATTTAGTTTCAGGTTTTATTTTTAAGGATTTACATAATGTTTTATAACGTTATTCTTAGTCAGGGTGCCCGTCTTATCCTGCATGATTCTGTGCTTGCCCCAACCCTATTGTATGGAAGTAGGAACTGATTATGTCAGAAAGAGCATGTAGAAATGAAAGCGTTACGAGAAATCTGTGGTGCTACACTCGCGGATCGCGTTCGTTATACCGAAATAAGAAATATATTGGGATTGAATCAGTGTATCGGTCTAAAAATGAGAAAGAGCACGCTCCGTTAGTTCGGACATTTTGAAAGAATAGTAGATGAACGTTTATCAAAATAGATATACAATACGAATGTGGATGGATATTGGTACCGGGAGGACCAAGCCTGACGTACATTTACGCTGGGTTAGCTAGTTTTTATACCGGACCTTAGAACTTAGATCCTGTAGGTATATCGTTCAAAGAGAAACGTGCGGTGACGTGCTGAAATTTTTGAATGAGAGTAACGACTGAGATATACCATACATCAGAATAGTAATATAGGTAAATTGTATACGGCATATTATTATGTATTACGACTGGATCGAATCAATTGAAGGTGTCTGGTGTGCATTATATGTATGATATATACAGGGTGTAGGGAAGATCTGTCGAAAATTGAAACCATGATTTTGAGTCGGAAATTATTTGTTTTTTTTTACCTTTTTCTTTACTAACTTTTTATAATTTGATTTATTCTAATACTCTGCGGTACTTTTTTTCTGAAACATAGTAAAGATTATAATTTTATTATTTATTTAAAAAATTATGCACAATATATATATAGAGGTGCACTTAATACTACATGGCATTCTCTAACAGTCAGCATTAATCAAATTAGAACAATATTTAGGATGGGTTGCACAGAAAAAGTTATGACTTATTTACTATCAACGTTATCCATAAAGGAAAAACACAAAATAAGGAATATATTATGATGCGAAACTTAGGCGAAAGGATACATCAAACTACTAGACTTAGAAATAGACTTCTCTTTGAAAGTCTACTACTCCTAAACGGTTGATCCAATAATTTAAAAAAAAAATAAGTTATACGTATAATTTAATTAACTTTAAATTTTAAAATTGTTTTTTAAATTATACTGTTATTTTTGACGAAAAAAAAATCGAATATCTCTCTTTTTAATCTTAAATAGCGTCAATGCTTATTGTCATGTTCCGGTCGGAGGGTAAGGTAGCCGGTAGAGTATGTATGTGGCATTCCCATCTTGCTGTATAGATGGCAACGCACCATTACTATCTTTGGTGGCTATAGGCAATTTTTTTTTCCATCAGGAGAGCCATCTGCTTATTGGCTATCTAATCACTACATGGTATAAAACAAAGTCGCTTTCTCTATCCGTCCCTATGTATGCTTAAATCTTTAAAACTACGCAACGCATATTAATGCGGTTTTTCTTAATAGATAGATTAATTTTTGAGAAAGGTTTTAGTGTATAAACTTTTCCGATATTCCCACAAGAACAAAAGCTACGCGGGTAAAACCGCAGGCAGGTCGCTATAGTGATATCTATACATATAATAAAACTGTAAGAGGTCGATTTCTGTACATTGAAGATATTTTAAAAATTTTTTTTGGAAGATACTCTTTAATCGATACTGAAGCGAAAAATGTAATTTTTTTAATTTTTGTCTGTCTGTCTGTCTGTCTGTCTGTCTGTATCAAGGCCGCGCATCACGCCGAATCTACTGAACGGATTCAAATGAAATTTAGCACGATTAGAGTTCATACTCCGAAGAAGGTTATAGGATATTTTTTATCCCAAAATTCAGTACGGTTCCCGTGGGATAGGGGATGAAAATAAAAACGTATATTTAGCCTTAATTCATTAACCTGTCATCCGAAATCCTTTATTATTTTTTTGTTCAAAAGTAACTACTATAAAGATTATCCCTTAAAAATTTCAAGGTCATGAGTTTTATAATTTAGAAGTTACAGACATCGCAAGTTTCAACGGTTTCGGATGGAATGTCCAGTTGAACGTGACACCCGGAATGTATACAAAACCTTTGAACGCACGGCTCATTATAAGTTAGCGTTACATTTCATAGTATTTGTATAATGGACATAACCCGAGAGAATCAGTTCTAGAATGTATACTGTTTTATTAAAATGTTATAAATGCATTTTTACTAGCCTAAAAATGAATAAAATATGTGTAAAATGTAAACCTAAACATTTTATTTATTTATATAAGAATTATAATACATTTGAAAATAAAACAGGTCATTTTTCAGTTTCTTGCCAATATCTTAGAAAATATGCATCTAATCGACATTAAGTATACTAATAGAATTTGTTTTTTACAAAATTTTACGTAAGGATAGGCTATTGGGAAAATTCACTATTTTGTTTTTACATTGCATAACGTAAAAAAGGGTAAAAAAAAAGTATCTAACCGCCCATACCCGGAATACGTAGAGTGTACCCACTATTAGCCATATATACCATCTCACACAATGTGATAGGTGGCAAGCCTATTGCCAACCGGGTCCTTTTCAATCCCGGGCAATGTTGTTTTATCAGAAAAGTTAAAAACACGTTTTGTTTTGCCCGACCCGGGAATCGAACCCGGGACCTCATATGGTCAACGATGACACCGGATCACTTAACAACACGGTGAATATTTCAAAATTCTTTGAAAATGAATGAAATTTCTGCGAAGAGTAGATGTTGGAGTGCCTAAACTATTTAGTGTACTCATTAAAGTCAGACTCCAAAATACTTTTAAAAAAATTGTTAAGTAGAATATACGAACATGTACTTATAACTTCAGACCTGGATAAGATCACCATATTACAGAAAAAATTGACTTTCCGCTTCACCGCGTTTCACCGGTTTGTCCGTTGGTGATATAAATGGTAATCCTCATCGCCGCATATACCGACACGTTAACGATTATCGACTATTTTTAGCGATAACCGGGACCGACAGTTTTACGTGCTCATCTGAGGCACGGAAGTGGTAATACACCACTTCACCAGTCTCCGAGTTGCTACTGAGATTTTAGATTTTCGAGAAAATCCTCGAAAATATCACAATAACACGTTTGCCCGATCCGGAGATCGAACCCGAGACCTCACGATCTGAGCCCAATAGGCAAGCCAGCCCAAGACCACAAGGCAGAGTAGTTTGTTATTAATTAAAAAACCCTTGACTGTTTATCTTGCTAATTGAAAATTATACAAATTTACATTAAAAACATCTTTTAGAGATTTAAAAATAATAATAAATTTAAGAAAAGTGCAACAAGATTTTTTACTGCAAATTGTTTTCAATGAAAAAAGATAAGCTTCTTAGTCAAAAGCTATTTTGTTTTTATTAATAACAAACCACAAAGCCATGTGTTAATTATTTTATTTTTATACTTCCCGCTACAAAAAGTGCCTTAAATAAAAATGATTCAAAAAAATAAAACTGAATAAATAACTTTCATCTTTCTAACTAGGTATATATTTTTAACTTCCCGCTACGTGTCTAGATAAGGAAGTTACTGATTTTACCCCGATTTACGAAAATCGAGTGTTCACCAAATCTTCACGTTTTGAGGTCCTAGGAACCTTTTTCGACTACTTTCATGATGTGTGTGTGCGTATGCGTGTATGTGTGTGTGTGTGTGTGTGTGTGTATGTGTGTGTATGTGTATGTGTGTATGTAAACATCTCAAAACTTTGAACGACTTGACCGATCGAAACGCGGTTAATAGGATTCGATTGGATTCCACTCAACTTAGACTTCCTGAAAATTTTAACCAAATCAAGGATATTTTGAGAAATTTTGAAAAAACCTCACATACGTTTTTGGTGAAACAGTATTTTTTTAATACAATTTCCAGATTAATGTACCGACAGAGTACAAAATTTAATCAGCTTTACATCTCAAAAAACTGCGACGAATGCATAAATTGCATCAAAATTTATTTATCCGTTCGGGAGTTTATAAGTCGACGAAAAATTTTGCAAAAGTATTTTTTCGGCATAATTTCGAAATTTTTTAACTAATCATTAAATATTGCAGAAGATTAAATCTTCTGCAATATTTTAGTACTAAAAAACTACATTGAATGCCGTTTCAAATATCAAAATCGAATCAAATTTTCAAAAGTTACAGCTTTTCAAACAATAAAATTACGTTGTTTACAGTAAACTTACTACATAATGTTTGAATAACTTTCAGGTTTATATACTGATTGATATAAAATATCGAATTAGACTTTCGATTTTTATATCAATCGGTCGGTATACAGTAAACTTATTACATATTGTTTAAATAACTTTCAGGTTTATATACCGATTGATATAAAAATCGAATTAGAGTTTCCCTCTAAAAAACTGCACCAAATACTGGAAATTGGATCAAAATTGCTTGATTTATTTGGGATTTGTCAATGAAAAAAATTTAAAAAAAGTTTTTTTTTACATTTCTTTGAGATTTCTTAACCTATCGATTTTTTAGGTATTAAAACAATTGTAAGTTAAAACTTGCGTTGAATGCCATTCAAAAGATCACAATCGATCATCAATTTAAAAAAAATATGATGTATATTTTTCAACCATTAATTTCCTAAATATCATTTTTACAAACTAGATTTTTTGAACTCTTCGATCTCAACAATCTATATTTAGGTATAGTTTTTGCTTCTTTTAGCTTAAAATACTTCAATGAAGCGGGAAGTTTCAGGGATGGCCAGCAGGTTCAACCGTATTACAGATTTTTATATTCACTACATAAAATTATTATAAATAACTACCTTTTGATTACTTTTTCTCTCATGTCGATATCTTATTAGAATATTTGATAATTTTAGGAATTATATAATTTTGAAAAGTTTACCTTTTTACGTTGAATGCTAATTTTGCGACATAAAAACAAATATTGCAAATTTTCACAATAGCCTACCACTAAGTGAAATTTTATAGACCAAATACATTAATATACATGCTTTCGATCGTTGAGGCGCACAGATTCTAGGCATCGCTATAATATGGTGGACATTCCACATGCCCGGATAAAGCGGTTAGACTTAAGATTCTTCATTCGAACCGCAAAGGACTGAAACATGCTTCCTAAATTTGTGCTCCCCGTCGAGTACAATTTGGGGATCTTCAAGAGAAGAGTGAACAGGTACCTTCTAGAGAAGCGCGTTTTATCTTAGGCCGCATCTTAGCTTACCATCAGGCGAGATCGTGGTCAAGCGCTTCCCTATAGATAATTAAAAAAACATGTTTCTATTATATTTTACGAAATATTGGCAAAAAATTGCAAAAAGCCGTTTTTTAATTGTTTTAAACAAAATGTTCCTAACCTCCTACACGGTCAAGATATTATGCTTAATAATAATAACATTGCAATTATAACCTTTACTGCAAGCAAATACTATTTATTTCTCTCTGACTAATAGGTCTGTCGTCAAATTTAGCCTACTGCAAAGGAGTCAGATATTGTTATTTATCAGACATACGCCACAGATTTCAAACTAGCTTGAATAATCATCGTTGCCCATTAAGAACCTAGATACAAGCCGATAATTTCACCTTCAATCTTTTTTATCCGGTGGAAGGATAGCCCCAGCCATGCTTAAAAATGACAATACAGTTAAAGACTTTTGCTTCACGGTGTGTGATCTTTCTCCCAATAAAAAATAGGTTTTGTAAAAATGATCTTTAGTCAAATTTAGTCATATGGAATGAGTATATAAAGTCAGGCAAATAAAACTTCAAGACTGACTGACTGACTGACTGTAGAAAATAAAAGGCGAGGTGACTTCAGTTAAACACTGCTTAAAGCCCTATAAGGCACAAGGGTCGTTATCAAAATGAACGTGTTTTCAAATCCACACTAAAAGAATCCTTTCTTAATATTTCTCCTTTGATAAAAGTGCTTCGCCGTCCAAAGTATTGCTGAATACGAGAAATACTGTGGTCAATTACTAATAATTACTCTGCAAGGATGGCCAAACGCGAACGAAGTCGCGGGTACAGCTAGTCTATATATATAAAAGAAAGTCGTGTTAGTTACTCCACTTATAACTCAAGAACGGCTGAACCGATTTAGCTGAAAATTGGCAGGGAGGTAGTTTAGAGCCAGGAAAAGGACATAGGATACTTTTTATCCTGTTCGATATGAAACGTCAGTCATTATAAAACGTGGTATAAAAACAAAAAAGAATAAGACTTGGAATAACAAAACGCAAATCACAGCTATGTAATTGACGTATAATGACAGCTATGTAATGAAGTATGGATGACAATTAGATAAATTGCTACGGCAGAACAACGTTTGCCGGGTCAGCTAGTCTATATATATAAAAGAAAGTCGTGTTAGTTACTCCACTTATAACTCAAGAACGGCTGAACCGATTTAGCTGAAAATTGGCAGGGAGGTAGTTTAGAGCCAGGAGAAGGACATAGGATACTTTTTATCCTGTTCGATATGAAACGTCAGTCATTATAAAACGTGGTATAAAAACAAAAAAGAATAAGACTTGGAATAACAAAACGCAAATCACAACTATGTAATTGACGTATAATGACAGCTATGTAATGAAGTATGGATGACAATTAGATAAATTGCTACGGCAGAACAACGTTTGCCGGGTCAGCTAGTATAAAATAAAAACAGAAATACAAATACCTATGCTCATCACACACATTTTTTTATCCATCGGGAATCGAATCCAAATCTATCGATTTCGTAGTTGCTAACCTGGATTGGTAGTGGCCTACAGGGTGGTAACATGTAGCATTTTTTTTTATATGTCATAAGATAAGAAACAACCAGAAGGGTCTCCAAATAGAAAGAGGTTAACCATCGCCTATAGACACCAAAGATGTTAATGGTGCGTTGCTATCTTGAGGCGAGATCTAATGCCACATGCCTAAGTTTACCGACTACCATACCCTCCAGACCGGAACATGACAGTGACAAGATCTGACGCTATTGCGGCAGAAATAGGTTAAAGGCTGTAATACCAAACCCAGGCGAGACAATGCAGAACTCTACGACCTAGTAGCCACGATGGTAGTGACTCGTATAGCCAATCGGTCGCCTTTTACGACCTGCCTGGCAGAACGTCAGTTAGCCTTTATATTTAGAGGAGCCCGGACCAACACGGTGTTTTAGTGATTTGCTTACTAAAATGGAACTTACCAACATTAAAATTCTTTCCGATTACTTAATATTTAAACTTCCTATGTTCATAACTTGCCTTTGAAAAGGATGTTGTTGGCAAGGATATATGTTAATTGAAACGAGGATTTCTGTTTCATTTCTACCCCTGAACGATATCTGAAAAATTGCAAATTATTATCGTACTTAAATGGTATTTATAGAGTTCATATTAGTTTAAGCTTTGTTTTCAATACACTCAGGTGTCTAATGAACCGTATCATTGCGCGTACAGAGTAGTTTTTGCTTTTTACGGTAACAAGTAATCATATTCCAATAAGTCGGCTCTGTCTATTTAGCATTGTTAATTTGATGCTAATAATTTTTGGTGCAGTATAAAAATGCATGCAATTGTTTTTATACATCATTAATATTTTACAATTGTAAGAGAAGTGTGTTCTAACGGAGTATCCAATAATGTCTCGACTTACGGTAAGGTTTGCGAATTGTAGAAATTAAAATAAAAAAAAAATCTAATATATTTAATTATAATGAAAATTACGATAAATTTTCAACGGAAGAAATAAGCAAGAAGAATTGGTCGTATAATAATATATTTATAACAAAAAATTAAACCGACGAATAGTCATGCCATGTATAACCACATACATTAAAATCAGTGAGTGAACAATCAATCATCCCTTATTTACGAACCCTTATGTTTGGAATTAAAAAAAAAACTCTTCAAGGGGTATACTCATTCCAATAAAAACATAATTATCAAAATTGAACTAAGTCTTGTAAAAAATTATGCGACTCTGTAAAACATTATGCGAGGTCTAACATAAAAAAACATACGCTTGTAAAAATTGAGAACCACCACCGTGTTTAGTCGGTTAAAAGAATAACCGACCATCTACAATGTTCAAGACGACGGTTTTCCACGTTTTGAAGCATTTTGCCACGTATTAAACTACTTTAATTAATGTTCCGCATGTACTTAAGCAATTAATGCATATACTCGTTACAGAGAAGAATGATGAGAGTCCATACAAAGTTGGCCTCAAGCGCAACACACGTTGACAGATATAATATGTTTTTGTATCTTTCGTCATCAAGATTATTTGATTTTAACCACTTTAAAGTTAAAAGACGGGCAACGTTTTCTTACAGCAAATTATTTGATACTCGCCCACAGATTAAATTGATGATACTTGCTTTTATTGTTTCTTTAGGATGTTATTAATAGTAGCTTGTAGGGCTAAGGCTGTATAACCTTTTGTGTTATAGTTTGTTTAAAGTTTTGCGTCTTACCTATCCGACCTTTTTCTAATTTGTTTGGTTGGTCATAAAAGAAAGTGTTAAAACTTTAAGGCGTCTCCCTGAGCAAAGTGACGCGCTAGCCATTTTTTGTTCAGTCTTTTGGAGCTATCTACTTGTTATTGAAAATAAACATAAAACTAATAAAAATACATCAAATTTCTAGATAGCCTTAGTTGAAAAATGGTACATTTATTTTTAATGGAATATATTTTAGATAATCGCCTTACAACACAATCACAAAAATGAAAAATAATGATTGTTAATATGTATCTCCTCGTGAAGTAAACATTATTTTATTTTGCTTCTGACACTTATGGATAGACAATTTAAAAATGAAAATTTCATAAGAATTTTTGTCAAAAGACCCAAATTTTATTTTTTATAGATTTTAATCTGAAATTTAGACGTATTTATTACTGCGCGGGGTATTGTAGATTTGTGCAGCAAAGAGGGAACAAATGCTCAAGGTTATTTGGTCAGGGTAGCGTCTTAAGGCAAAAAATAAAAATATTTGTTTTATTTAGAAATAAGAAAAAGCGTACAAGTTTGATTAATTTCATGACTTCCAACTACATTCTTTTTTAAAGTTTCTTGCTATTAAAAAGTGTCCGTTAAATTCTAATATATTTTTGTACATTTTTAATTATATTATTGTACATAAAACCAATTTTATAATTTTGGCTGACACTATTTTCTTGTAGCACTTTTAAAGCGATTTCATCAATCTCCTTTACTTCACGTATTTCAGTAAAACTATTTAAAAACTTTTGTATTTAGGCAAAGATTTTAAACGAATTCAAAAAAAATGGATATTCGTAATTCTATCGAAATCTTTTTCCACTTACTCGATGATTAGTAGTTACGAACGATAGCAGAACGGCAGATGGTCAGTTCTTTAAAAGAAGCCTAAACCAACACACAAAATTTGATTCAGGGTTGTACTAGTTTTAGTGCGTTTAAATTATTGCTTTTTAAGTTTACTTAAAGATTTGTGTTTATTTTAAAAACTTAAGTTTACGTGAAAATACGTACTGGAGAAGTTATTCTGCTCTTATCCTGTCAATTTTATTATATCGTTCATCAATTTTATTTCTTTTTCGATGTTTGTTTTCAATGGAAGATATTTATTTGCTGTCCCAAATTTTTGTGAAATAGCGCAATTTGATTAGGTATATCCTGTATTGGTTAGTGCCCAATTTAAAAAAAGTTTAACTACCTTAATGCTAGGCATCACGTAAAAGGCGAGAGAAGGTTAATACGAATCACTAACACCGTGACTACTGACTATGTGATAGAATTCTTTAACGTCTCAATTGGGTTTGGACTTTCATATTCATGTCGAAATAGCATGGTTGCTAGTCGCATTTGTCTTATGGCTTTGAGGAGTAAGGTAGTTGTTATACTTATGAATGTGGCATTTCAATCTCGTCATACATATAGGCAATAGTTATCTCTTTTCATTAGAAGAATCATCTTTTTGTTTGCTATCCTATGAAATAAAAATTACATTTATTTCTAAGCAGTATGTGATTCATGATACATAAAATTTAAATAATTATAATAATAACATGGTAATGATAGGTGTATTAATAAATCACGGGGTTCTCCTATTTTAACCATATAACGGCATGCAAAATTATATAATTTTTTGTGAATCCACCTTATTAACCTCAATTAATTATAATAAAAACGAAAGCATCACATCACATTTTATACTAAGTATAATAAAATATAATGTTAAAAAGTTAAAATATGTAATATGTTTAAAAGAAAAATATCACTCTTTCAATGTTGCAATTGTATTTTGTACTATATGAGAATTATAATTTTGCTTTAATTTTTGTAGATTCTCTTTGTCATCGCTTCGGTTTATGGAGTGCTCGGAGAAGGTATTTAAAGAAAATCGTAATCTGATTCATTTTAATGAGACATTAAAAAATCGATTCTAATATTACCCTATTATTTTCAGTGAGAAAAGACAACTCCGTTAAAGACTCACAAACAGAACAATCTGGCATCATTGAAACTCTAGGATATGGAGGTGGGCTCGGTGGACTTGGTGGACTAGGATCTGGAATTGGAGTACTAGCGGGTCCAGGCCTAGGCAGCAGTGCATCTCTTAACAATGCAGCTGCTGTGGGAGCTGCTCAACTTAGTGCCATTCAAAATGCTCAAGCCGTACAAGCCGCTCAAATTAGTAACGCTGCAGCTGCCGCTATTCAAGGCGCCCGGGTAACTGAAGCTGCTGCAAGAGCTGGACAAGCCAATGCTATTCAAAACGCTCAAGCTTTAGACGCTGCCAGGATCGCTAACGCACAGAGAGCTCAGGCCGCTGCTTACGAAAATGCACGTGCTATTGAAGCAGCAAGGCGTGCAGCTGCCGCGGCTGCTGCTGAAGTAGCTCGCGCTGTGGAAGCCGAACGAGTAGCTAATGCTGCTCGTGTTCAAGCTGTTGCCATTGCCAACGCACGTGCTGTTGAAGCAGCGCGAATTGCTAACGCTGCTAGAGCTCAAGCTGCAGCGGTTGCCACCAGTGCTGCTCAAGCACAAGCTGTAGCTGATTCTGTTGCCAGGAATGCTCAAGATGGTGCTCTATTACTTGGTGGCGGTAATGCCGGTCTTTATGGTGGGCATGCAGTGATTGCTGCAGCCCCTATTGGCTTAAAACTCGGAAGTGGACTCATCGGAGGATATGGCTTAGGACTTGGATATGGTGGTGGATACGGATACGGTCACGGACACGGTCACTAAAATGATACTCAATATCGATAATTTAAACAATGTAGATAGAAAATTTCTACACCCATTTCGTTACTTTTCACGGAAATGGCTAGCGGCATATTTAAGTTAAGATCTGGTTGTGTAAATATTAACAGAAAATAAATATAATTATTGCATTCAATAAATTTTCATTTTTTAATGTTTCTTATATTTTTTTATATCAACAAGTAGCAAACGAGCAGAAGGCTCTCGTGATGGAACGTGAAACTATCGCAAACAGACACCAAAGATTTTAATGGTGCTTTGTTATCCGTAGGGCGGGATGGCAATGCCACATGCATTAGTCTACCAGCTCTCTTATTCTCCAAACTAGTACACGACAATGACAAGCATTTACGCTATTGCTGGAGGAATAGGTAAGTTGGTGGTACCAAATAGATACCCGGGCGAGACGTTGCGGATATCTACCACCTAGTCGTCAAGATATAATGACACATATAGCCAATCAGTCGCCTTTTACAAACTGCCTGGCAGAACAGCAGTTGGTCTATCCTTCAAAGGAGTCCGGAGATTTTTCTCATATTATAAGATAGCAAAGGAGCAGACAGTTTTTCTAATGAAATAATATAATTGTCGTGTGTGTGATATTTTCTTAAAATTTTTGGCGAAAATATCACATACAAATTCCAAAAAAATCAATATTAGCGACTACAATACCTTTAAAACTGAAAGAGAACAAAATTATATCTACACATCTGGATTTCTATCAGGCTAAATGTTGACTGGGCTAGATAGAATGTATCTAGTAATAAGCCCACCTTTCGCATGTGATTTTAATGTAAAATAACGTTTGAATAAATAACTAAATAAAAAACGATGTACAGCAAGCAATAATACTATTGTAGAAGACATTAAAATAGAAATCAAACCCACGGAAGACGCTATACAATTTTATCATCCAGTATTCACAACAGTAGTGACAGATTCGGAAAAACTCTCAACTCAACTGTCTGGCAAGAAGGTAAGTATGAGATCAATATGAGGAAAATGATAACCTAAGTACATGTATCAAAATAAGTGAATTTTCACTACTGCCAAATTTCCTTTGAAATGGTGCAAGGTTCATTATTTAAATTTGCAATTTTTGAAATTATTTAGGAGTTTTGGCTTAGATTTGAAAATCAAGATGATTAATCCTCAGATAAAATTTATTACATTTAAGTAATACTTTTGTGATATCACTGATAGTGATCATCACAATGGTAGCTATAAATATAAACTACAGATTACCAGTGAGCCAGGTAATTTTAGTTTGAATTTAGAATGGAATAGGGAAAAGAAACAAGTATTTTCAACATGTAAGGCAGCGGGCTTGCCACACTTAAATGATTCTAGCATAAAATTTTAGCTTCGATTTAATAACAATTACTTATTGGAAAAACTATTTTAATTGAAATCAATATAAACTGATACTCAATCACACCAAAATCCAAATTATGCTTGTCGGAAACCTGAATTTTGTCTCCAGGGTTAATTGGCTAAAATATATAAAATTAATATTGACGGTATTAATATTTCGTACATTATATATGATAAAGGCCTTGGCATATTTATTGTAAAAACGCTGTCTTGAAGTCTGTAAAATCGGGTTTTGAGCATGCAATTAATTAATTAAAGTAAAAACTCTAGAAACGTTTCTAGAAAACTCGATAAAGTATTATGGCTCCACAGATCGATGATCGGCTCTATAGACGGTATAGTCTATCCATGTATCCTGTGCTGCCACCTGGCTGATATTACATACAAAAGAGTTAATAGATAAATAGTATTAGTGATAGTCTTTTAAGCACTGCTATTTAAGGAAATCACGAAATTTTCTTCCAATTCCTTCAACAGATATATCGGCTAATTCTTTGCTAATTCTACTTCTTGACTATGCTGACGTGTGCTATCCTGACTTGACTTAGGTTCAACTTGATAAGCTTAAGCGAATTAAAAATCTTAGAACAAGATTTATACTTGGCTTTCGTAAGTATGATCACATATCTAAATTTTGTCCCTACATGTGCTCCCGAGTGGTGTCAAAAAATTAAAGGTAATAGAGCCCTTTTTAGGGTTCGCCTGGCATATAACTACCACTAGACTAGAATCCGTGGCCAAATACTTCAACGGTGTGTTCCAATAGTAGTGCCTAGTATCAGTTCCCATGTCCCGAATCGGTAGTCCCTGGTGAAATGTTGGTCCGTAGGGCATAATAGATGAGTCTAAATAGAATAGCACGTATATTTTCATAAGCAGCGGCCTGCGTTTTCTTCTAGTACCACCTAAAACTTAGTCATTTTGACTGGCATTACCTTGTCCAACTCTTGCAGTAACTTCAGTAACCCGGGCGCCTTGAATAGTAGCAGCTGCAGCGTTACTAATTTAAGTGGCTTGTACGGCTTGAGCAATTGTAATGACACTAAGTTAAGCAACTCCCACAGCAACTGCATTGTTAAGAGATGCACTACGACATAGGTCTGTACTTGCTAGTACTCCTATCCCAGATCCTAGTCCACCAAGTCCACCAAACTCACCTCCATAACTTAGAGATTCTATGACGTCAGATTGTTCTATCTGTGTCTTTAACGGAACGGACGTCATCGTGAAAGTAATCAGAAAGCTTCCTAGAACGTGATGCATGTAAAATAAGTAACTGGTTTTAGCAGTTTTGATGTATAGATAATTGTTACAGAATTGTAATCAATTGTTACATTGTTAAGAAGTTTTTATAGTTAATTGCTTATATAGCATCACGCCCATATCCAGGAAGAAGTAGTTAGAGATGCAACGCACCAACGATTTTCCAACGGTCTTACATCGATTGCAATAGCTGTTATCTATTACATATTGTATACAAACAGGTGGCTGACCTATTGATAAACGGACTCATATTCCCCGCATTGGTCTGGGCGCTCTTTGAAGAATAGACAATCTGCCTTTTTATCAGTCAGTTTTTAAAGGTGACGATTTATACGTGTTACTACATGGCGAACACTAAAATTTTGCGCTTCTAGCTAATCGGAACTATTTGAATTTCGAATGTTATATTTTTAAAATGTTGCAACCTTCTTAGTAATAAAAAAAAACAATTGGCGGGAAATGATTTGTCAATTGTTTTTTTTATCACACATTAAAGTTCTACGTACGCAACGAAAATGGAATTAAGTCGAAAAGATTTTAGAGCGATGATTTTTTATGATTTTAAAAGTTCTTTTTCTCCGCAAGACTGTGCCACTCGTCTTCAAAATGCTATTGGGAGAGAAGCACCTTATTTAAGCACCATGAGGCGATAGTTTGCTGAATTTGAGAGAGGTCGAGTTTCTTTACATGACGAATTTAATGAAGGGCGGCCTTCAACTGCCGTCAACGAAAATAATGTGGCTGCTGTTAAGCGGTTAATTGAAGAAAACCTCCGGATTACCTATGAGACTATTGGCGATTGGTATGAGCCAAATTTAGAAAATTTTACACGAAGAATTGAAAGTTCGGAAACTTTGTTGTCGTTGAATCCCTCATGAACTGACAGCGGAGCAGAAGCGGGCTCGCGTGGAATGGTGCTCACAGATGCTACTGAAGTACGATCACGGACATGCTAATGCTGTTTATGACATTGTCACAGGAGACGAAACGTAGATTTATTGTTTTGAATCCGAAAAAAAACAGTAATCTTGTGAATGGGTGTTTGAAAATGAGAACAGGCCAACAAAAGTGAGACAGGCGAGATACGTTGATAAAAAAATGATCACGTTTTTTTTCTCAGCTACGGATTTTATTTGTACAATTCCACTTGAAGATTAAAAGAGTATTAATGCCGAGTGGTATTCTACCATTTGTTTACCCAGGGTGTTAGAAAAAGTTCGCGAAAGACGACCCAAAAGCCGCATTCTCCTACACCATGATAACGCTTCTTCACACACGGCCGACAAAACAAAGTCATTTTTAGCTTCCGAAAAAGTACATCTCGTCACTCATCCCGCGCATATCCCCACCTAGCACCCTGTGATTTTTGTATTTTCCCCAAAATCAAAGATTTGATGACAGGTTTTACTTTTACCAATTCCGAAGAGGCAGTGATAGCATTCAATCAGCACGTAGAAAACATGCCTTCAGATTTGTTGTCCTCCTGTTTTTAAAAATGGTTCGATCTCATGAAAAAAATGTATAAAATGTAAAGGAGATTATTTTGAAAAGCAATCAACATTTTCGTTATAACATGTTGTTTTTTTAAGTTACGCAAAACTTATAGTGTGACCTACGTACCATTGTGACTACTAGGTGGTAGAGTTCTGCAACGCCTCATCCGTGTTTATAGGGTAAGGTAGCCGGTAATCTTATACATGTGGCATTACCATTCTCCCACACTAACGCATTTTTAATATTTTTGGTGCCTATGGTTGTCTCTTTGCATTAAGATATTCATCTGATTGCTATAATATAAACAAGAGAAAATAATTGATAAAACCAGCAGTCCTAATCAATAAAACGTGACGTTGCAAAAAATCGGTTATCTCTGTAACAAAACAAAGGAAAGGTAACAAAATTGTAGTCGAATCAAAGCGTTAAGAGATACAGATAGCACTTATTTGCTATTATATATGTAACATTGCATATATATTACATATATAATATATGTAACATATATTATATATGTAATATATAGGGCGCTTACATACATAAATACGATACAACGTCACACCATGCTATGATGCAGCATAGTGTGTAAGAAAATGTGTAGAGCCATAAAAGATTTGACTCGATAAAAGTTTTGTTGTGTAAATAAGGCCCAAGGTAAGTTATACAATCACACCTCTATTCTCTGTATTCAGTCAATTTAATAGTATCATATTTGCCCTACTTGTCACTAAAAATTACCAAAAATCTTTATTCGAGCGGCGAGTTGTCTGCTGTTTGCAGATGACCTTAAGGTCTTTTTATGAATAGCAGACGCTTCAAACATGGGGCGGTTGCAGGAGGACATTGAAAGGATCGTGCAGTGGAGTAATGCCAATAAGCTGTATTTTTACGTGGCAAAGTGTGGCATAATCGTTCCAAAATTTAGGGTTTATTTTAAGAAATTGCAAAGACTTTAGCAATATGTTAGTCATAAAAATGCTGTATAACGCACTTGTTCGGAGTCACCTTGAGTCAACGGCTATTATTTGGAATCCCCATGAGGCAAAATATAGTCTAATGGTGGAAAAAATTCAAAATAAGTTTACTCGATTTTTATATTTTAAAGAATACGGTGTGTACCCTATGTATCCGTTAATGTATCCTAGTTTATTTGTGTTAGGTATGGTCGGATATAATCGCCTTAGCGTCCGGCGTGACGTATCACTGGTATGCTATATGGTACGCGTCCTGCGCGGGCAATTGCACCACCCTACGGTCCTGGTGGAATTGCGACTGTGCGTCCCTGACGGCTACGTCGGCGCGCGTCACCGCCCCCCATTACTGAGCGTCCCTAGAACAAGGCCTAACCTGCTGAAGTTTGCCCCTTCGGTTAATTAATTTTATATCATTAAAAAATAGATATTTATCATAGTAGCCTTTCGGATGTCACGGAATGTGCTAAAATATATATTGAAAGGAATAGTTTTTAAGTTATAGTTTTACTCGCAATGTCGATTTGAGCAACTGTAATGATATTGTAAATGAATAATAAATAAATAAAAAAAAAAATTAAAAAAAACGTGATCGAGCAGTTTTCTATGGGAGGGTCGATTTTTTTCCCTTTTCGACCCATGTTTCTTTGGAGTTGTTTGGTTTCATGGTCTGAGCCACGTATTTAAATTTGACGGGAGGTCCAAAAATAACCCTGTATGTAAAAATTAAAGTTGAAAAATAAAATAGTATCATTGCTTCTTTGACGTGTCGTACTATATTCGCCCAGTTTTCAGCGGTCACTTGACCACAAGCTTCTTCCAATAAACGGAGCATTTTGTCTGCAGTGAGGGGAAAAGATGCATTGGTACGTGCTGCCTTTCCTGTGAATAAAATAAGTGATTGTTAAAATAATACTATTAATGAAATAGATGTTAAAGAATTTACCAAGAAATATACCTTTTTCATATTATAAAATTGTAGAGTTTGTTTGTTTGTACGCGCTAATCTCGAAAACTACTTAACCGATTTGAATAATTCTTTTTCAGTTGGATATCCTGTTTATCGAGAAAGGTTATAGGCTATATTACACTACGCTACGACCAACAGGATCGGAGTAACAATGAAAAATATGGTCTAAATGGGGATTTTTTTTACCTTTCGAGAGCTTTCCTGGCGTGCGCTGCGTTAACGGTTAAAGTTACGCATAGATCGAATTGTTCGTCTTAAAATTTTTTAAATAAAAGTCCACGATAGTGTACTTCTAACAATTAAGGTTCACATTTTTATGACCCTTTTTATGATAATCAGAATTATTCTAAAATATTGCATTATTTGCGACGGTGTTTTGATTAACACGGTGTCAATCTCTATCAAATAATTTATTAGTTATTCATCAAAAGTATTTAATTTTGAATGAAATTGTCCTTTGCTTCATTTGATTTAAACCGAGAACTTAGTATCACAGTTTTAAGATTCAAGATCATTATCAAGCACCGCGCGAGGCGTGCGTGCGTGAGGAAAATGCGGGGTAGCGGAGTCAGATAGCCTGCTATGTGAGACAGCATGCCACATGTAGTCGAAGCAGAAAACAAAGACTACCAGTGTCAAAGGGCAACAATACACTACACTACTAACTAACAGAATACTAAGTAAACTTCCAGGAGATAAGGAGATAATAATGAGTAATGAGTAATGAGTAATGAGTAATGAGTAATGAGTAATGAGTAATGAGTAATGAGTAATGAGTAATGAGTAATGAGTAATGAGTAATGAGTAATGAGTAATGAGTAATGAGAAATGAGAAATGAGTAATGAGTTATGAGGGATGAGTAATGAGTAATGAGTAATGAGTAATAAGTAATGAGTAATGAGTAATGTTTAATGAGTAAATAGTAATGAGTAATGAGTAATGCGTAATGAGTAATGAGTAATGAGTAATGAGTAATGAGTAATGAGTAATGAGTAATGAATAATGAGTAATGAGTAATGAGTAATGAGTAATGAGTAATGAGTAATGAGTAATGAGTAATGAGCAATGAGCAATGAGTAATGAGTAATGAGCAATAAGTAATGAGTAATGAAAAATAAATAATAGTAGTCATAAGTCATAAGTCATGTCATAAGTCATAAGTCATCGGTCATAGGTCATAAGTCACAGGTCATAGGTCATAGGTCATAGGTCATCGGTCATAGTTCATAGGTCATATATCATAAGTCATAAGTCATAAGTACTAAGTCATAAGTCATAAGTACTAAGTCATAAGTCAAAAGTCATATGTCATTAGTCATAAGTCGTAAGTCCTAATTCATAAGTCTCAAGTCACACATAACAGGTCATAGGTCACAGGTCACACACAGGTCACAAGTCATAAGTTATAAGTCACAGGTCACAGGTCAGAAGTCACAGGTCACAGGTCACATGTCATAAGTCACAAGTCACAAGACACAGGTGTCAAGTCACAAGTCACAGGTCACAAGGTCACAGGTCACAGGCCACAAGTCACAGGTCACAGGTCACAGGTCACAGGTCACAAGTCACAGGTCACAAGTTACAGGTCACAAGTCGCAAGTCACAAGTCACAAGTCACAAGTCACAGGTCTTAGGTAACAGGCCACAAGTCACAGGTCACAGGACAGAGGACACTAGACACTAGACAAAGGTCACAGGTCACAGTCATCGGTCAGAAGCCACAAGTCACAGGTCACAGGTCAAGGGTCATAGGTCACGGCTCAAGGGTCATAAGTAATAAGGCCTAAGTCATAGGTCACTAATGAATTATTATACAACTTATTATATTGCTAAGGCATAAGTCATAAGGCAAATTCATAAGGTCATAAGGCATAAGTCATAAGTAATAGGTCATAAGTATATAGGTCTTGTGTTGTGGGTCATGGGTCGTAGGTCATAAGTCGCGAGTCGCGAGTTCATAGGTCTAAAGACATAGGTCATAAGGTCATAGGTCATATGTCATAAGTCATAGGTCATAAGTCTTGTCATAAGTTATTTTAATAACAGCCCGGACCAACACGGAGGACATTAATCACTAATATATTATTATTATGTGGTATATATTATGTCGTAGCCAGATCACAGAATTGTCCACAACATGAAATACTCGATAATTTCATGAAATGGTGGCATTTCATGATGTTTCACGATTTTCTCGTCAACGATTGGCAATGTCGTGAAAATTGGATGTCCATATGATATTTCATAAAAATCCAGAATATATTAGTAACTTGTTTGTTGTTTTTGAGTGCGACAGATATAATATATAGAACGCTAGGAAATATCAAAAGTCCTTAAAACATTTTTTCCAGGTCATTACTAAATAACACAAGGTAAGAGGAGCCGCGATGTTGATGCATAAACAAAACGCCTCTATCGGTAGATAATGTAACTATTTTACGATGTTATCAATTAAGTTTGACCATTTCAAGAAGTAGTCGCGCGTTTAGATCTGATCAATGAACATCATGATGTGCCCAATTGACAGTGAAACATTTCGTGAAATGCCATAATTTCATGAAATTCTCGAGCGTTTCATGATGTGGGCAATTTTGTGATCGAGTCACGACATATACATGGGGCACACTAAAAGTTTTGCACTTCTAGCTAATCGGAACTATTTGAATTTCGAATGTTATATTTTTAAAATGTTGCAACCACGGAGCAAATACAAAGAGGAGCTGGCCTAAGCAACTGTGCACTACTGTGTGACTTTCAACTAGGTCCTGACCAAGGAACTTATATACGATAACTGAAATTACTACGAAGTAATATTTGAAAAATAAAAATGTACTTTATTTCGTTACAAATAAAGTTGACATTTGTTTCTTACATAATAGAGGGGAAAAACGTTCTGAGCAAGACAACGACATGAGTGGATGTTGTCCCTTTCTTGCAATTGCCAGTGTAAATAAAACTTTCGGATGGTAGATTTTTATATATTCGTTAATCGTTAAATCCCTTTTATTCATACACGACGATAGATATATTAGTATAAAATGTATTGTAATTAACAAAGTGAGTTCTAAAATGTGCTTATTTTAATTATTACGTAATTACTTATGCAATGCAAAAACTGTTTCTCAAATTAGTAGAATTACTTAGTAGTAATTTGCAAACTACGCATGGCCACACTTATATATGGCGATTGGCGCTTTATTTAGTAGAAAGAGACACACTCCACTCATGTCGTGGTACTCTTCGGAACGATTTTGAAGCGCGTGTAAGCATTCCGGGTAGAATGTAACTTCCTTGGTCCTGACATCATCACAGGGGGCGTGGCTTTAGTTAGTAATCTATCAGCGTTCGTCCTGGGTACACTGTGTCGTAATTCCAAAAAAATGATGTGGTGTCGCGGGACACCAGGTAGGAACGAACTTCCTTCGGCTAAACGGCACTACTCGCTTGTGTACGCGACTGTCGCGCCTGCGCACGTCTCATTTAACGCTTTTATTCCACGCATTTTTCTTACGGTTTTACTATCACATTTTTTTCAGTTCGCTCGCGCAGCAAAACCCCTATCCCCTCCAAGCCTGCCGTAAGGAACTTCGTTCCAATAAATCATATTTCCGTGTTATCAAAAACAAAATGATGAAGTGTTGTGTTTTATCATGCAAAACCTATTCGGATAGACGTTCTAATGCAATTAATGGCATCAAATTACATGTATAAGTAATTTTTTACGTAATTTTATTAAAATATTTCTAGAAAAATCGCTTATTGGCTATCATATATAGTTAAATCTATTAGACACAAGATGGCACTAGAGTGCATCATCGATAAGACAGGGCCGCATTTAGAGATCAATTCATGATAACATAATCTACACTTCTATCTGAATATTATAAATGTGAAAGTTTGGATGTTTGAATGTAGGTATGGATGGATGGATGGATGGATTGTAAAGCATGATTGGTTGTTTCTCAATCATGCTTTACAATCAAACGGATTTGGATGAAATTTGACATACACGTAGATGATGATCTGGAATAGCACATTGGGTACTTTATGTCCCGGAAAATTGGGTTGTTCCCACGAGATTCTCCAAAACCTTTTATAATGCAGGGGTTGTATTATAAAACAATTTAATACATAGCAATACATACCCACACGGCTATATTGGAACGAAGTTCCTTACGGCAGGCTTGGAGGGGATAGGGATTTTGCTGCGCGACCGAACTGAAAAAAATGTAATAGTAAAACCGTAAGAAAAATGCGTGGAATAAGAGCGTTAAATGAGACGTGCGCAGGCGCGACAGTCGCGTACACAAGCGAGTAGTGCCGTTTAGCCGAAGGAAGTTCGTTCCTACCTGGTGTCCCGCGACACCACATCATTTTTGGAACGAAGTTCCTTACGGCAGGCTTGGAGGGGATAGGGATTTTGCTGCGCGACCGAACTGAAAAAAATGTGATAGTAAAACCGTAAGAAAAATGCGTGGAATAAAAGCGTTAAATGAGACGTGCGCAGGCGCGACAGTCGCGTACACAAGCGAGTAGTGCCGTTTAGCCGAAGGAAGTTCGTTCCTACCTGGTGTCCCGCGACACCAGATCATTATTTTTTATTTATATTAAGTCCTTACTCATGAAATTGCTAGTTTGTACGATATAAGTTAGTGTTTCTTTTTAGAAACATTTTTATTTCTATTAAAGTAAACATCCATGCCATCGATGCATTTTTGCTTACGCAGTCGCAGTTTATTGACGAATTTCTAAATCAGCTGGACTGAATCAATAAATTTTATAATTTTTCAATAAATGTATGTTACAAATTTCCAACCGAAGATATTCTGAGAG
The DNA here is from genome assembly GCA_036924255.1 of Apodemia mormo. Lineage (NCBI taxonomy): Eukaryota > Metazoa > Arthropoda > Insecta > Lepidoptera > Riodinidae > Apodemia > Apodemia mormo. Next base: position 10,724,322 of record JAUPFN010000019.1, on the reverse strand, counting down.
AGCATACATGGATCACAAAAATAAATAGACAAGACTGGACTCTGACAAAAATATACAAAGATTTGTTCTTGCTCTTTCAATGATGGCGACTTCTTAATAATATTAAATATCTTTTAATGTTACTTTGTACGCGATTCTTGTCTTAATTATAGATTAACTGAATGTAGTAAATAACAAATGCACACATAGTTACAAACTGTTGCCATTGTGATACGTATAAGTGGATTTGGATGGATTTTTTCATAATAAATTGATAGTAAAATATGTGTAGGTATGGTTAATGAAAAAAAATTTGAAAACATTACTGCGGATAAGCAATTTAATATCTCAGTCACGAAAATTTTGAGTACCTTCCTGTTAAGTCCTACGTTAGTGACATCTAGTGTGAAATAGCTAAACTACGTAGTTAATAACAAAGTAGTTTTGCTTTTGGCCGTTAGTTGAAAATTAGAGTAGTGGGAGGGGCTTAACACCCCTCGCACCCCGCAAATGTTACGCATTGTTTCTTAGAGAAATCTAATTACAACACCTCCTCTTTGTATCTGCTCCGTGGTTGCAACCATCTTAGTAATGAAAAAAACAATTGGCGGGAAATGATTTGTCAATTGTTTTTTATCACACATCAAAGTTCTACGTACGCAACGAAAATGGAATTAAGTCGAAAAGATTTTAGAGCGATGATTTTTTATGATTTTAAAAGTTCTCTTTCTCCGCAAGACTGTGCCGCTCGTCTTCAAAATGCTTTTGGGAGAGAAGCACCTTGTTTGAGCACCGTGAGGCGATGGTTTGCTGAATTTGCGAGAGGTCGAGTTTCTTTACATGACGAATTTCGTGAAGGGTGGCCTTCAACTGGCGTCAGGGTGATTCTTCAAAAATATGTTCTCCTTGTAATTTCCATGGTATTTTTGAAATCGCTTAATTAAAGTAAATTACACAAACATTTTAAAAGTTTTAAGTGCTAATTTAAAGAACATATAAAAATTGGACACGTAGTGGATCTATACTTTTCCTAAAAAAAATATTGAACATTTGCGGGCCATGAAAATTACATTAGAGACCACGGAAATGACCCAGCAGGCAAAATTTTGCTAAATACCGTATCAGATATGAAAATAATATTAAATAAAAGTGATTTGGGGAACTATGAACGGCTGTAATATATGTTAAAACGATATTAGACAAAAATTTTTCAGCAACTCTTTTTTTCCGAATTTCTCCTCTCCGCTTAACTTAGATACAGCAAAACAAATTAGTGATAAAGTGCGTGTGCTACACATTTCCTACTACCTTTTGCTTTTCTAAGCCATGCAATTGAAAGTGTGTGAAAAACTTAGTGTTCGTATTTTCATAAAAATCATTATAATTGTAGTGACGATGTAATCATATCGGTACATAAGTAAGTAGTCGAGTAAGGAAGAATTGCAGGATTAGCCAAAAAATATGAATGTATGCTCAACCGAGCAGTTACCTAGTCTAGCTTATGCGTAGTACTACACTTTACGTTGAATACTTTCCTTAACATCAATACATTTATAGTAGACCCATTTTCGGCACTTTGAGCATAATAATTAGACGCTATAAATGATAATAAGTATCGATTCAATAAATTTAAATAAAAAAGGCAGATTAAACTAAACGTCTGTAGACTTTCTGGTTCACTATGATTCACCGGTTTGTCGGTTGTGGTGATCCTAATCGCCGCATTTTAATCGCAACCGGGACCGACAGTTTTACGTGCTCATCCGAGGCACGGGAGCGGTAATACACCACTCCGCCAGACTCTGAGCAGCAACTGAGGTTTAAGATTTTCGAGGAAACCTCGAAAAAATTAGAATAATACCTTTGCCTGACCTGGGGATCGAACCTAGGACTACAGGACAGTCTAAATTATAAGCTTTGGATTAACAGATATAAATAAAAAAAATAACTAACTATATTTATCACTTGATCTAATAATTGCATGAATTACAGTATAAAGATTGAATATTTCATTTTAATTATTGCAAAAAAATGAAATAGAGTAATTTCCATGCATTTTATGTAACTTCCATAGTGTTTTATACATGGAAATTACACCATGGAAATCACAAAAAGCATATATTTTGAAATTTCTCGCCATTGGAAATATATAAGCTACTAGTTTGTCATTGGCTATTTACATTTGGGAGTTAGGTATAAGACCGTAATACCCGTTTACTAAAAATGGTACGATTACATTCCAAAAATGTGACACGGAAATTCTTAAAAATTGAGAACCAAAAATTGAAAAATTGAAGAACTTACTCTTGCACCGAAATGAAGGGATTTAGGGCTACGAATACTTGACCCATAAGCTGCAGCATAAAAGCAGAATCAGAAAAACCAATCTCGATACCTCTAGACCTCACCAGTTCAGAGTAGTACCCGTCACAATAAGCAAAGCTAAAATTTTGCCAAGTGTGTGACATACATACTTACGCTCATAAAATAAACACTTTCAGTGCAATTGGATTAGAAATTTGGTTAGGATATAAAATGATTTGTATTTTTGAATTTTGTATATAAATCTGATTAAAAGCGTTTGTAAATTAAAAAATAGCTGCGATTGATCAGAAGACGGCGCACGTGTTACGCGTGTAAAACGTGCAAAATTAACCGGATTTGAGGTGTTGAGGGTAAATAACTTCTATATGAATAAAATCTATATGACACGATGCATATATAATGTATAACCAATGTTATAGTAGATTTATGCAAACTTTCTTTGTTTATATAGGAGATAAGAATCTGTTACGCTCAAAAATTGTACTCCGAAGAATGACCCGTCAACGAAAATAATGTGGCTACTGTTAAGCGGTTAATTAAAGAAAACCCCCGGATTACCTATGAGACAATTGGAGGACTATTGGAGATTGGTATGAGTCATATTCAGAAAATTTTACACGAAGAATTGAAAGTTCGGAAACTTCGTTGTCGTTGGATCCCTCATGAACTGACAGCGCAGCAGAAGCAGGCTCGCGTGGAATAGTGCTTACAGATACTACTGAAGTACGACCACGGACATTCTAATGCTGTTTATGACATTGTCACAGGAGACGAAACGTGGATTTATTGTTTTGAGTTCGAAAAAAACAGCAATCTTGTGAATGGGTGTTTGAAAATGAGAACAGGCCAACAAAAGTGAGACAGGTGAGAAACGTTGGTAAAAATTGATCGCATTTTTTTTCTCAGCTACGGGTCCCATCTGTACAATTTCACTTGAAGATCAAAAGAGTATTAATGCCAAGTGGTATTCTATCATCTGTTTACCCAGGGTGTTAGAAAAAGTTCGCGAAAGACGACCCAAAAGCCGCATTCTCCTACACCATGATAACGCTTCTTCACACACGGCCAACAAAACAAAGTCATTTTTAGCTTCCGAAAAAGTACATCTCGTCACTCAACCTGCGCATAGCCCGGACCTAGCACCCTGTGATTTCTGTATTTTTCCCAAAATCAAAGATTTGATGAGAGGTTTTACTTTTACCAACTCCGAAGAGGCAGTGATAGCGTTCAATCAGCACGTAGAAAACATGCCTTCAGATCTGTGGTCTTCTTGTTTTAAAAAATGTTTCATCGCATGAAAAAATGTTTAAAATGTAAAGGAGATTATTTTGAAAAGCAATAAACATAATATTTTGGTTATAACATGTTGTTTTTTTAAGTAACGCAAAACTTATAGTGTGACCTACGTATATGGACATTGTGTTGACGAAATTAATGACATAATACTACATAAGTACACTTCCAGGAGATAAGGTAGAGAGAGGTAAAGTAAGATCGATTGACACCCCAGTTACTACTGGGGTTGGGTAACACTTTAACCAACGTTCTTACGTTATATATCAATATTACTCATGTTCCCGTTCTCTATTTTTCTCTAGTTTCAGACTTACTGATCATGATCATAGTGAGATGACTATATAATAGGCTTTGTTACATAAGAGTATCCACGGTAAGCGGTAGATAATAAAATATGTCATGTATAATGTATAATGTCTTTTTGCATGAGAGTCATGACTCGTGAGTGAGTCATGACTTTCATGCAAAGAGTGATCATGACTCGCAGCATAAATTATACCCAAAAGGGGGTATAATCTATGCTGCGTCGTGTGCTAACACATTTAAGACGAGTGAGCTAACACACCCGGCGCAGTGAATTGAGTTAGCGTAATTGCGCGGCGCAGCGCAGTTGTTACAAATGTTTAATCCGCCGATACTCCAGCTATAATAAAGTGCTGATTATTTTTTTGTAGTTTTGTTTATTGTTTTGCAATACTGGAATGGGACAAATAAATCACTCTTAAGTTTATAAATTTACTTATACTTACTGATTTCGTGACGCCGACAAAGGTTTACTACTTGAATGATATATGAAGACACCGACTAACCCGCCGACAGGTAAAGTCGATGACTCGTGTCAGCGGGTCAACGGGTTTGGTGTGTATAAGGCTTTATGCTTAGACCATTAATCTCCCGCCACACGGTTTGCGATAGCAACGCGCCATTTATATTTTTGGTGTATATTCCCATATAGACAACCATCTCCTGATGGTTGTCTTTTTTCATCAAAAGAGTCATTTGCTTATTTGCTATCTTATATAACAAAAAAGAAATAAACGAATCAAGTCGAGATAATAACACTATCAAAAATAATAGAAAACTATTTTAAAATTAGTTTCTTTTACATATACATAAGTAGGAAACTACTAACAGTTGGCAAATGTACATGAAGACGTAAAAACTATGCGTTTCTAAGTCATCGGGTCAAGTTTGGTATAGTTATTATTTATTAATTATTCGGTATTACACACATTGGGTGTGTTGCTTTTATTATATACCTACTAGCTGGATCAGCGAAATACGTACCGCCTTAGAACATATTTAAAATCGTTATTTAACGATATACAGGGTGTTGATCTGCAATCGTACCAAATTTACAGGAGTTCATTAGGCATCACTTATAAAACACAAATTTAAAGAATAAATTACAAAAAAAAAAAACTTAAATTAAAATCATTGGGAAAAAGATTCCGACGAATTGTAAACTCCACCATTTTTTTGAAGTCGGTTAAAAAGCGTCCGTATTCAAGTAGGTACGTCCCCATAAAATGCTAGTTTAAAACCGTTTAGTTGCATTTTCACGAGTCAGTTTGATTTAGCTTCAACTTTCAAAAAAAATAGATGTGGTGTCGCGGGACACCAGGTAGGAACGAACTTCCTTCGGCTAAACGGCACTACTCGCTTATGTACGCGACTGTCGCGCCTGCGCACGTCTCATTTAACGCTTTTATTCCACGCATTTTTCTTACGGTTTTACTATCACATTTTTTTCAGTTCGGTCGCGCAGCAAAATCCCTATCCCCTCCAAGCCTGCCGTAAGGAACTTCGTTCCAATTATTTTTTTCGTTGTATACTTGGAATTAAAATATTATTTTTATGTGGTTGAGTATGGCCCCTAATATGGATCCTAAAAATATGACACGGTTGCAGATCAATACCTTGTATATTTGACATCTAGGAACAGCTTGTTTAGAAAAATAACTGTTTTTCATTATTTTTCTTGCAATTTTTTTTTCTCACGTCTTCATGCAGACATTCCCCCGTTATGCGCTTAGCAACACCTTTAACGATTATTTTTTATTTATATACATTATTACTAGGTATTAGCAATATGTATATACCATAATAATGGTATATACATATATAGTGTTGACATACATCCGAGTTTCTCCGGATTTTTCCTAGTTTAGGAGGCATCCGGAGAGCGTCCGAGCGGGGTTTCATTTGTAGTTCGGGTTTTCTTAATTCAAATCACGCGCGCGATTCGTTTAATGTTAGTTCCTTTATATAAGAAGATTCTGTTTTGTTTTTGTAAGACGTATTTTGTTTAAAAATCAATATCAATATAAATTAATTAAAAAGCATTAAAAGCTATATTTTATTCTACTATGACAACACAAAAAAATACCTGTTCAAATGTTCGGGTTGTAAGCTCCGATATCCGGTGTTTTCACGTTTCTTGTCCTGGTTGACAGATTTTTAAGATGGCAACCCTTTAATTATCGGACAAGGTTTTCTTTACACACTGTGTGTAAAGAAAACCTTGTCCGATAATTAAAGGTGTTATTTGGTACCGTAATACGGTAACATATTTGTAATTATTTTATGGCTACTAATTGATTAGTTGTCCCAATAGTAAGTAATCGTAAATGATATTTTCATACATTACGTATGACAACACCTACAAATAAGTAAATTCTATTATCAAACAATGCCGCACAAAGTTGGCATCAAAGGTACATCATGTAACCAGTTTAGTTTCACATAATTCAGGACAGGAGCAGGACCGTTTCCCATGTATCGGAACATTACTTGTTACACACATATATTCATATCTTCACGCCAGATCCCTTACGGGGTAGGCAAAGAGAACCGAGTGCCATTCATCACGAATTGTTTATACTTGTTTCAAAAATATACGAAACCGTTGTTCCTGATTTTTACTGAGACACATCAAGTTAATAAAAATTGATTTGAAACTGATTTTAACATGACATTCAAAGGAAAGAAATTCATTCACTATATCATAAGATAACAAACAAGCAAATGGCCAGTAGCGTATCTAGCATGGGTGTCACTCGCTGCGGTCGTTATAATATCACCCCTACGCAGAAAGCTGTATATGGTACTCAGGTGAGTTGAAAAAGCGACGGTGGCTGCCTATTAAAAGCGTCCAAGGTTGAAATTCGTATTTTCTCAACTGTTGATTAATGTAACTAATCGCTGCTCGCTATACGTGCCATGGAAAGCATATTAATTTGGTCTTTTTGTGCCTTATTTTTGTAATAAATATTTTTGAGTTGCATTTTTTCACGGTCACCCATTCGAGGATGACAGTCCTCGAATGGGTGACACCCGGGATGTATCGCCCTCGCCACTTCGCTGTAGCTACGCTACTGCAGATGGCTCTTGATGGAAAGAGACTACCATCTTTTGTAGACAACAAAGATGTTAATGATGCGTTGTTATCCTTGTGTTTTTTGGCTTCCTTACCCGGTAAATGACAGTATCAAGCATTGACGATATTGCGACAAGAACAGGTAAAGGTGGTGATACCAGACATGAGCGAGGCAATGCAGAAATCTACCACCTAGTAACCACAATGGTAGTAACTGGTATAGCCAATCGTTTCACCCTTGCAAAGTGCCTGGCAGAATGGCAGATGGTCTATTCCTTAAAAGAAGCCCGCAACAACATAGGAGATACAATACTGATGAGTTTTAATTTTTATTGATGGCACTCTGATACAGTTATTATAAAAAAAGAAAAAAATATTCTCACGTATTTTCCTTTGCTGGATTGTTTGGGTTGATGATGATTCACCTGTTTGTCAAGTGGCAAAATGGGTGGTGATCCTCACCAGCGGAATATACACATTGTTTTATGACCTATTACCCTGACTGTGTTTAACGTACTAACCAAAGTTAAGGGATAGGTTTAATAATACTATCACCAGAATCTAAGCTATTTTATAAGTAATTTTAAATATTTATTTTTTAAAACATTTTGATTTTCGATAACGAAAACATCTTAATATTACTTAGGCTCTACTTGGGGACTGAACCCGATATCTCATCATCTAAGTCGAATAAGTAACCGGTTAGACTATTTAAAGCAGTTGTTTCTTAAAAATATTGCTAAGCAACGAAATCTTCAATTACAAATTAAAGTGTCCTACCATTTAATGTAATTGTGGTGAGCGTGGATCTTAGTCGAAAGTCAATAATGTCTAGACTCGCCACTATCCTATTCAAATTTAATATTGATTAACGGTTTTATGGTTTGATGATGTAACGATTTCTGAATCGAAGTATTTTAGTGCGATTTTGGTATCGATTTCTAAAGGAGCCATCTGTGTCATCAATCTAATCGTATACAATTTAAATTTACCTTTTAATTATTTCACTAAATTTCTTAAGGAATATTGTGAAGTACAAAAATGGTACAGCTATATTTATATCGATTATTGAGTTGACCGGAATCGAAACACAAATGTGTCGAGATTGGTTAAAAGTCTGAATATAATAATAGTTTTTGGAGGTACTAATCATCCATAAATTCCAGAATTAAAATTTTTTCAATACTATAAAATATGTTTAACAAACAAGCAGATGGTCCTTGATGGAAAAAGGTAACCATCGGCTATTGATACCAAAGTTGTTAATGGTACGTTGCTATTAGTGTGGCAAAGTCAAAGTGCCACTAGTTCAAGTTTACCGGCTACCTTACCCTCCAAACCCCATCACGACATGATTGACAAACATTGACACTATTACAGCTGGAATAAATAAGGCAGTGGAATTAGACCCGGGCGAGAAAATGCAGACCTCTACCACCTAGTAGCCTCGATGCCTAGTAGACGAGTTACTACTGACTCGCATAGCCAATCGTCCGCCTGTCTCTTACGAACTGCCTGACAAAACGGCAGATTGTCTATTCTTCAAAGGAGTCCGGACCAACACGGTGTAAAATAAAACACACTTAATCCCAAAATTATAATTTATTCGTTAATTACATTAATTAATTTACGGCTTGATACAGATAGAATTTAACACCAAAAATAAGTAAACATTATTTATTATAATAGCTTTCGAGATTTAGCAATGTTCGACATTAGTAATGGTACATCCCTACCTTTTTCTGAAAATGAAGTCTATGCTACCGAAGGACAAGCGGTGCGTGAAAATGTTCTCCTTTGTAAAAAACCGAAAATATTACCGACAAGCGAAGATCGCGCGATGGCGAAAGCCGCCAAAGTGAAACAATGTAACAAACAGCGACAAGGTGTGGTCATTTTTAAAATATTTGCCTTACTCTAGGGAAATATAAGTAAAAATACGAATATTAAAAAAAACAATATCTTTTTTATTTTCAGAAATAAAGTCATTTTAATATTTTTTCAGTAATGCCTTTAACCAACCTATATGCCTCTTTCGGATCGGACAGGGTTTTCTTTACACACTGTATATTGCTAATACCTAGTAATGTGTATATATCATTATTGTGGTTATTTAAAAAAAAATTAATTAGCAGGATAATGCTTGATTAAATAAAAAAAATATAGATAAATTCTTATTTTATCGGTTAATTCTTATGTTACAACGTTAACATTCTCGGGTTCGACCACTGAGTCGGGTAAAAGTGCTATTAATGTTGTTTTAGAGATGCTCGTATATTACAGCTCCATATCTTGGATTAGCACTGTCAAGCCCAATTATCGTGAGAAAAGGGATGATATACGTTGTTAGGTTGGTAGATTATTGTAATGGTAATTACCACTACAGCGCCAACAGCCCAACCGGCGACCCGTGGTGAACAAGGGCATCTGATCAATATTCGATTCTCAGCCTACCGAGTGAGGATTTCTTTAACTTCCCGCTACGATACGATAAGGAAGTTACTGATTTTGCTCCGATTTTCGAAAATCGAGTTTTCACATCTCCACGTATTTGTGTCCTAGGAACCTTTTCAAACTATTTGCGTACTTCAGTATGTCTGTATGTATGTAATATGTGTGTGTGCGTGTGTGTATGTGTTCTACGCGGTTGATGGCATTTAATTGGATTTCACTCAACTTAAAAATCCTATAAATTTACCATGTGTTCTTCTTTACCATCTAATCGACTCCGTCCATTGTACTGATCGCTAGATATAAATATGTATAACTAGTTAGAGTTTATCGTTACTGATGAAATTCACATACATAAATATTGATCAATACCTTCGTGTTTTTTAATTATATTTGTGTTTTAGCACTCGCCCCGTGCTTTACTTAAAACTTAAAAACAACAAGTTTTTCAAGGTTTCCCAAGCATGGGGTGAGGTGCTAAAACACACATATAATTTGAATATCTGTTTTTCTGAATGTCCGTTAAAACTCGAGCATAGCTAGATCGCACTTGATAAAAAAAATATACAGATAGAACGCGAAATGTGCAAAGAATGAGTCATATAATTTTTATCTATCTTTATTTGTATATCCCTTTATATTTTAATAACAGCTTGATCGGTCTCTTTAAAAATTGGTACAGAGTGAGAAAACGTAATTGAGCAAATGATAGACCAGAACCCTCGTTTGTGTATAATGTACTTTCAGTTTGCTTAAAAATGACAGTATATTGATTTTTTAGATTTTTTTAGCAGTGTATTTTGGAAACGATAATCGATTTTAATTTTTCGAATCGAATTTAACGCAATTTTTTAAATAAAAAAATTAAAGCTTAAAATTTTCGTTACCTACTGATAAATCTCAAATAAATTACCTACCTAATCAAAATTGATTCAATTTACAGTGGGACCTAAAAACATGGAGTTCTAGTGAAAACCAGATTTTCGTAAATCGGGGTAAAATCAGTATCTTCCTAAACTTCATATTTAGCAGGAAATTAAAAAAGTTGGGATTTTTTTTTAATTAATCATCGGATATTTATTTTGCAGAAGAGATGTTTGCTAACCATTTATAAAATGAATAGCATGGAATTTCTCAGAAATTTATTTAAAGAACAAAGTATTTGAATGCAACTAGAATTTACCTACTAGAAATATGCTTATTTGTCATATAACATTTTGAATATTTAATTTAAAATTAACTCCCGGCAAATATACACAAATATTAACATATTTCAACATTATAACATTCATACGTGTAAACTGATAGCTTGCGTTTTTTTGTCGCTAGAAAGTATATGTATTTTTGGCAGACAAGTATTGGAAAAATAAAGTGCAACTTGTTTAACGAAGAAAAGATTCACCGAATGTATCTATCTAAAACAATAGTAACCACTCATTTCTTCGATGGCGAGTGCAAAGTAACATAATAATTTTGTCGACAAATATTTACTTATTTAATTAGTTTCAAAACGTGAAATTACGATGAAATTGTAATTAAATTATTCTGAGACGAATCAACCTTACAACTTTACTTTTCAGTAACTCGTTCTGGTCTAAAAATTAGTTCTGTAAAACATGTAATCGTATTCAAATGGGACAGCTTGGTGTGTCTATTTAGCATTGTTGCTTTGATGCTAATATTTTCGAGTATAAATTGCATGAAATTTGTTAATAGGCACTAATCGATTTGTATTCATTTTGTTATCAAGTCGTGTTTCAGTAAACAATTAAGAAGCTTCATAATGTCACGATTCACAGTAAGTTTTAATATTTTCTTAGTTGTAGGCTATAAAATACCTATTATCTTTTATTTTCTGTATGTTTTACATTGAGTCTTTAAAATATTTACTTGATATTACAGAACTAGAACTTTGCAGAGTATTTTTAATTTTTTTTACTTAGTGACGCTATATATTTAGTATTTTTGTGACAAATGGGCTCTAAAGTGAAATTAAAGATAAAGCTATTAAAATGGATTTTCGTTAAGTATCGATGACTGTAGAAGTAGATTAGAATACAAGTATCTTAGGAACTTAATTAAGAATTAATTAATTTTTATATTAGTAGTAGTAAAAACTATTTTAATATTGTTACCATTTATTATCATCGTTCGATATACACATCAAAAATTATTCGTGTATACGATGTTCCTGTAAATATTCAGTTCTAGTATGTATAATTATTGACATAATCATTAATAATATACTGTCTTTTTTATATCATCATAAGATAGCAGATGCGTCTCCTGATGGAAAGAGTCAACCATCGCCTCTATAGGCGATATATATCTTTGGTATATCTGTTTGATTTTTTATTTTTGAGATTTGGTATATCTGTTTATACATCAAAGATGTTAATGGTGCGTTGCTATGTTGTGGCGAGGTCTAATACCGAGTCTAATAATATGAGTTTACCGGCTACCTTACCCTCTAAACTGGAACACGACAGTGACAAGCACTGACGCTACCGTGACAGGAATAAGTAAGGCGGTGGTACCAGACCAGTAGCCACCATGATAGTGACTCGCATAGCCAATTGGTCGCCTTTTAGGACCTGCCTGGCAGAACGGTATTCCATAGACAAATCTTGAATATTTTTAATACCATTTGTCCGGTCTCCTTTTATAGAATACATCATTTGTCTTTCTCTCAGGCCGTTCGTAAAAGGCGAAAGATTATTCTAATATGCCACTAGATACTACCATGACTACCAGGTCGTTGGGTTCCGCAACGTGTCATCTGGCTTTGGTAACATCGTCTTACTTTTTACAATTATACTAGCGTCAGCTCCTGCCATTGTCGTAATCCGATTTGACAAGTAAAGTAGCCGGAAAACTTATACATGTGGCACTACCATCCACATGCCACAAGTATAGTGTCCAACCATTAACATTATGGATGTCTCTTGATGGTTTTAAATCCAACTATATACACACATCATTCCTAGACAACAAAAATAATAATGGTGCGCTGTCGTCGATATGTCAAGGAGGTAATACCACATACATAAATTCACTACTACCTTACCCTCGGAACTCTATCCCCTAGTAATCACTATGGTAGTGACAAATTTCGCCTTTGAGCCTCTTACAAACTGCTTGGCCATAAAAAGACGCGGATCAACGCAGGTAAAAATGAAGGGTCAAGAAGACATCAAAGGTGTCTATCAGGTGTATCAAGCCTCATGTGTCTTTTTTGACTTCCTTGACATTTAGACTATAGCCAGACAAGCTCCAATGTGAAGTAAAAGTGTTGCAAATCAAAAACAAGTAATGCTTCTATTATTCTGTTAATTATGGCATTTTTATAAATAAGACTTATGCCTCTTACACTTTTAAAAATTGAAAATAATAAGGATTTATTTATTGTTTCAGATTATTTTCTCCATTGTTTCGATGTATGCAGTGCTTATCGAAGGTAAGATATCGACTACATTATATACTCTTTCATCGTTGCCATTTTGTAACCACCACTATACTGTTCAAGGGCACATCACCCATGGTTCCCTTGAACAGTATCTAATTTGTCCATAAGTGGTTAAAATTTAAAATGAGTAAATCTGTAAGTAACGTTACGATCAGGTTCTGGTAATACAATGTATACCAGATCCACAAAAAATACTTTTACTATTTACACATGAATTCATTAGGTACATAATAATAAGTAACATCATGCATTTAAAACTTTTTATATTAATTAATATTATAATTTTAAATATAATATGGTGAAGAATCCAGATACAAATCGTAACAAAGAACTAATGTCCTTATAGCAGATAAGAAAATACTTAAAAGCTTTTTTGAGGGGTGCCTTTTTGATTTTTCAAACTATTTTTATCATATTGTTCATTTGACTTTCTATCGCCAATAAGAGCGATAAAACGAGCATAAGGGCGACTTAAAACGTATTGACAATTCAAGAACGGGATTATAAAATACGCAACTGAGAATTACTGTTCGCTTTGTTTTATTCAATGCTAACATAAGTCAAATTTCTAATAAAGTGATAAGTGCGCTCATTTGGAGAAAATAATGTGTAGATTTTAATTGACATAACTGTAATTAATACACTTGTAAAATCATTACATATATACAGAGTGTACTAAAGCAATAAGGTGAATATTAGTTGTAGACTATTTATTAAACGCGTCCAATTATTATTTATGTCTTTAGAATTTGTGTAAAAGTACATTAGTTGTAGCGAACGTACATCGCTTATCTCAGCTTGCTTTGTTTATCTCTTACAAAGATCTAAGACAAAAATCGTGAATAAATAAGACATCTATCGCAAAATTTCTAATAAAATATATCTGTAATTTGTTACCAGCAATTTTAATATACATTTTTAGATGCCGCATTTGATTACAACGAATTAAGACAGCAATGCTAATCACTTTTGTATTTTTAAGATTAAATAAAAATTTTGTTACGTTTAAAGATGTATATTTAATGCATATTAATTTAAATTTTCAGCGAAAACAATCCCCGTCTCGGATTCACACGCTGAGCAGTCTGGAATATATGAACCAGTGATCGTCGCTCCTAGTGGGGGCTATAGCGCAGGTGGACTTATTGGATTGGGTAGTATTGGCCTAGGTGCTTCACATGGACTTGGTAGCAGCGCACCTCTTAACAACGCCGCTGCCGTAGGAGCCGCTCAACTTAGTGCTATTCAAAATGCTCAAGCCGTGCAAGCTGCTCAGATTGCTAACGCTGCAGCTGCCGCTATTCAAGGTGCTCGTGTAACTGAAGCTGCTGCAAGAGCGGGACAGGCTAATGCTATTCAGAATGCTCAAGCTTTAAATGCTGCGCGTATCGCCAATGCACAAAGAGCGCAAGCTGCTGCATATGAAAATGCACGTGCTGTTGATGCAGCAAACCGTGCAGCTGCCGCAGCAGCTGCTGAAGTGGGTCGTGCTGTGGAAGCAGAAAAAATTGCAAATGCCGCACGAGTTCAAGCCGTTGCTATTGCTAATGCACGTTCCATAGAAGCGTCTCGTATTGCTAATGCAGCTAGAGCACAAGCAGCTGCTGTTGCTTCTAGTGCCGCGCAGGCTCAAGCTGTCGCAGATACAGTTGCTTCAAATGCTCAAGAAGGTGCTTTATTATTTGGTGGCGCAGCGAATCTGATTGGTGGTGGTGCAGGTTGGATCGATGGTGGTGCTATTGTTGCTGCTGCTCCAATAGCTGTTGGCCATGTTGTTGGTCTTGGGGGACATGGATCATGGAAAGGACATTAATATAAACATTTTACTTATCTAATCAATGTGGACGATATTATTTAAACATGCAATACTTTTTTGTTAAAAGAGTATTTGATCATTGTTCAAGAAATAAATATTACAAAAATATATAATATTTTTTATTTAAAATGGATGCATAAAATTAATGCCCTGGTTGTATTTTATAGTCTCTATTGTCGGCGCTTAGTGCAGCTCCACCTGAAAGAACATTTTAAATTAGACTTGTCCTGTTTCACAATTTACACACTATAATAATTTTGTTTGCCCTGAATGATGCAGTAAAATAAATGAAACTTGGCTAGTCAAATAATTACAAACATATAATAGTGCAGGAATAATGAAACAAGACAGTCCCTAAATTAAAATAAGGTCCCTGATGGTTGCATCTCATTCTATCCCATAAATATTTAAAATACGAAAATTTGTTAGCCTAGGTTTGCATGTAAGTACGAGTAATTAACCAAACATCAAAGGTTTGATGGGTTTATATACCTACTTAGTACGAAGTCTTAATTTAATACACAAATTACTTTAAATCCTGGAAAATATATATTGCCCACAAAGAAGTTTAACTTATATGATGTAAAACTCGTTACATGATAGTCTTGACAAGGAATGAACGATGAAGTTGATTATAAATTTACTCGTATCATATAAAGTATTATTACTGGATGTAAGTTTCAACTGTACGTAAACGCAGGTAGCGTTACCACTCGTTTATTTTTGAATATCTTTAACTTCTTTAACTTTATCGCCGTGTTGGTCCCGGCCTCCTTTGTAGAATAGGCCAACTGCCGTTCTGCCAGGCAGGTCGTAAAAGGCGACCGATTGGCTATCGAGTCACTGCCATCGTGGCTACTAGGTGGTAGAGTTCTGCATTGTCTCGCCCGGGTCTGGTACCACCGCCTTACCTATTCCTGCCGCAATAGCGTCAGTGCTTGTCGCTGTCGTGTTCCGGTTTGGAGGGTAAGGTAGCCGGTAAACTTATGCATGTGGCATTAGACCTCGCCACAGGATAGCAACGCACCATTAACATCTTTGGTGTCTATAGGCGATGGTTGACTCTTTCCATCAGGAGACCCATCTGCTTGTTTGCTATCTTATTACATAAAAAAAAATTCTTCAACTGCAGGATGATTAATTTTTTATATTGTAAGATAAGCAAACAAGCAGATGGAAAGAGACAATCATCGCCTATAGACAACAAAGGTGTTAATGGTACGCAACATTCCTTGTGGTAAGGTGTTAATGCCACTTGCACAAGTTTACCGGTTACCTTAACTTCCAAACCGGAACACAGCAGTGATGAGCACTGACGCTATTGAAAGAGGAATACATAAGGCGGTAGTATTAGACCCAAGCTAGACAATGCAGAATTCTACCACTAGCAACTATGGTAATGACTCGCATAGTCAATCGTTTGCCTCTTAAGAACTGCTTGGGAGAACGCCAGACAGTTTTCTTCAAAGGAGCTTGGATCAATACGGCGAACGTCGATGTTCTACTTAGTCTACGGTTTCTTTCAATACTAGGAAATCGTAGTTGTAAATAGCAAAAAAACAATAATACGTTACAGCCCATGTCAAGGAAAAAATTTGAATACTAAATGTAATTGAAAATAAAACATCTGTCAACTACCTATACCCATATCTCTAAAACTACTGAACCGAATGAACTGTTCCCTAAGTTGGAATACACCGTGTGTAAGTGAAAACTTATACCTTGATATGGCTTTTAGTTGCCAAGAAATTCGTTAATAAATATTCAAACACGTAAACATACAAACTTCTAAAATCGAGTACACGTGCGCCAAATAGATCGTCATACTCAAATATTATCCAGTTCCAACAATCTATAAGTATTTCAAATGCGAAAGTTTGAATGCTTGGATGGATGGATGTTTGTTACTCAATCACGCAAAAACTACTGAACGGATTTGGATGAAATTTGGCCCACGGGTAGATGTTGACCTGGAATAGCGCAAAGGCTACTTTTTATCCCGGAAGAAGTAGTTGATCCCGGGAGAAGTAGTTGATTGATTGATTTGCTGAAAAATGTTATAATGCAGCAGGCTGCACGTTGCAGCTAGTATTACATATATAGGTTTATTTGAAATTAACGCATCACCTGTTGCAGACAGCCTCTTTACATAAATCCCAAAAACATTTGTTTTACGACTTTTTACAAATCTTGATAAATAGAGCAAAAAAAGAAAAACAAAAAATTCTTGCTCCCTCGGTTTATTTGTTACTCTGTGTTTCGGTAACGTGACAACAGGAGCGGAAGACGGGAGTAGCGACCGTGAGTGACCGCGACCACAAAATAAGTACAGAAGTCAATCTTGTGTATGTACTTCACTTTTTATACCTAAACTCGGCGGTTGCGCTAGGGTTATCACTTTGACTTATGCACAAAAACACACTTACTCCAGTAAAGTTTTAAATCAAAATATGTCACTTTTCTTTACATTTTGCATATAATGTAGTCTTAATGATATGAAAATGATGTGTAAAGGTAATTTGGTCGGCAACCACCGGCAAGTGTTGAAAAAAATATAATCGTTTTTTGCTTTTCTGAAAAAGTTCTGAATAAAATGGGTAGAACTTATAATTTTACATCAAAAAGGTTATATGACTTTTCTTCCTCTGGTTAAAATTAACCGAGTTAGAGAGGTTTTTATGTTTAAGGTGAATGATTAAATAACTGACTAGTTGAGCCTATCGTAAATTACTACTTATTACATCAGCTATCTGCCACTGAAAGTCCTATCAAAATCGGTCCAGCCGTTCCAGAGATTAGCCGGAACAAACAGACAGACAGACAAACATTGTGGAAAATATTATTTTGGTATATGTACCGTGTATACATCCATATGTATTTAGTAAAAATCGATTATTTTAATGTTACAAACAGACACTCCAATTTTATTTATTTTATATCATAAGATAGCAAACAAGCAGATCGGTCTCCTGATGGAAAGAGTCAACCATGGCCTATAGACACCAAAGATGTTAATGGTGCGTTGCTATCTTGTGGTGAGGTCGAATGCCACATGCATAAGTTTACCGGCTACCTTACCCTCCAAACCGGAACACGACAGCGACAAGCACTGACGCTATTGCGGCAGGAATAGGTAAGGCGGTGGTACCAGACCCGGGTGAGACAACGCAGAACTCTACCACCTAGTAGCCACGACGGTAGTGACTCGATAACCAATCGGTCGCCTTTTACGACCTGCCTGGCAGAACGGCAGTTGGCCTATTCTTCAAAGGAGGCCGGGACCAACACGGCGAAAATTGTATAGATTAGATTTTTTTAAATGTGACTATTAAGGCGAGGACTTTTGACGCGCGTCAGTTCTGTAGGAAATGGACGGCGCGGTATGTTCTGAAACCGCTGGGAAACGTGTTAATATTCGGATAAATAAATATAGGACATCAGCTGAATACTAAAATTTAGCACATTCTTTTTTGTATTTACAACTAAATATCACCATATAAAAATCATGTGGAAGATTAGAAATATTGTTAACAAATTATTTGTTTTAGAGATTTTTTAGCCTGTTTTCGGAATTTTATATGATTGAGTAAAGTACATTCTATCATGTAATGAGTTAGCACATTCTTTAGATAATATCTTCAGGTATATCGTGTTATTTTTGTGAAATTGTTATTTAACAATCAATACAAAAAAAACGTGATTTAGCGAACCAGTTTTTTCCCGTTTATCACGATGCCTTAATGTTTTTAAAGCTTTTTTAAACATGTATAATAACATTAAACAATCAAATGTGAAATAATAATTCGATATGAAATTGATGTTCTTTTTATTTTAAACTAGCCCGCGACTTCGTCCTCGTGGAAAAATTTCGAAAAAAGTAGCCCAAGTTACTCCCTGTCATGTCAGCTATCTGCCAGTGAAAGTCCCGTCAAAATCGGTCCAGCCGTTCCAGAGATTAGCCGGAACAAACAGACAGACAGGCAAAAATTGTGAACAATGGTATTTTATTTGTTATTGAGTTGATGACATAATGGCGTTCTAAATAAGTATATAATAACTAGCTGTTGCCAGCGACTTCGTCCGCGTGGACTTCGTTTACTCCGCACTGCACCTCCCCCGTAGGTGATAGCGTGATAATATGTAGCCTATATGTTAACCCGACCTGTTAGTAATATTCATGCAAAATTTGAAGTAAATCCATGCAGTACTTTTTTAATTTACCCCGGGCATACATACAGACAAACAGACAAAAATTCTAAGTACTATATTTTTGGCTTCGATACCGATTGTAGATCACGCCCCAAGTATTCTTTAAAAAAAAATTTTATGTACAGCTTTCACTTTCCTACGATTTTATTATATGTATATATGTATATAAATAATAATAATGAAATTGAAGTTCAAAATAACCCACTTACAAACAAATAAAAAATAATTTAAACAAAATGCCGCGGCAGTTTGTTAATGGCGGCGGAGAAAATCATTAACAATATAAACTAGCTACATCCGCTCTCGCATTGAACCGAAACTACCGAGATTTCGCGTCCGTGAGAGCTATGTGTGCGTTGCTCGAAGACTATGTGTACCTAGATTGTCTTTTTTAAATTTTGGTTTTCAGCTGAAGCCCTATATTTATTTATCCGAAAATTAACACGTTTCCCAGCAGTTTCAGAACATGTCGCGCCGTCCACTTTCTATAGAATTGGCGCGCGTCAAAAGACCTCATCTTAAAAGAGATTTTATTGTTCGGTCTGTGGTCGATTTTCGGTCACAGACGATCGCTAGTCGTATAGAAATCAGCAATATAAGAGTTCATTTCACTCTGAATACGCTACCAAAGAACTAGCCTGATGTAATTGACATAACCCCGATTATAGATTATTTGCTCACTAGCATTTAACATTATCCAATATTTTATGTAACGCTATATTCATGCAAAGTAAATGTCCATGGCAACAATTTACGATTTTTATTGGTGGTTATTTAACATGCAACTGTTACATACGAAAATTACAGTATTGTATTTACATAATTAGTTAAGTAGTAGTAATATGCTCCTGTCCCTTTGCGGGGTAGGCGGAGTAAACCGAACGTTATAAGACTTTTCGGCTCACCATGTTTCATCAATTTATTATTTAACCTTAAAAAGAAAATGTACTCTATTTGTTTATTTAAAAGGTGCAACCCGACCTACGGGCCGTCCCTGAAACTTATCACTAAATTAAGGTATTTTAAACTCTAAAGATTAAAAAATATGAGCATAGATATTTCAGTTCAAATATCTATTTTGTTAAAAATGGCAATATTATTAATTTTTGAAAAGCTGTATATTTGAAAACGGTGATGGCATTCAGCTCAATTTTTCAGAACTAAAATGTTGTTTTAGCTAAATAATCGATAGGTTGAAAAATTTCGATGCTATGTCAAAAAATATTTTATTTTTAATTTTCTTCATTGATAATTACCAAACAAATTGACCGATTTTGATTACATTAACGGTATTTGACGCAGTTTTTAAAGAACAAAGCTGATAATATTTTTAATTCAATCGGTAAATTAATTTGAAAGTTATTTAAAAAAAGTTATGTAAGTTTGCTAAAAACAACGTAATTTTAATTTTTGAAAAGCTATAAGTTTTGAGAATTAGATCCGATTTTGAGTTTAGAAACGGCATTTGGCGTAGTTTTTTAGTACTAAAATATCGTAGAACACCAAAAAATGATTGGTTTAAATTTTCGAAGCTATGTCGAAAAAACACTTTTTTTCAAAATTTTTCGTCAACGATTACTCCCAAACGGATAAACCGATTTTGATGCAATTTATGTGTCAGACATAGTTTTTTGAGGAATAGAGCTAGTTAGTTTTTATACTCAATCGGTACATAAATCTGGAAGTTCTATTAAAAAAATACTGTTTCATCAACATTTTTTTGGTGTTTTTTCAAAATTTCTCAAAATCTCCTGGACCGAATCGGTTCAAATTTTCAGGAAATATAAGTTGAGCAGAATCCAACCGAATGCCGTCAACCGCGTTTCAATCGGTCTAGCTGTTCAAAAGTTTTTTTATTATTACAAGATGTTTACATACACACATACACACACATACATACATACAGACATACTGACGTCATCGTGAAAATAGTCGGAAAAGATTTCTAGGACCTCAAAACGTGGATATCTGGTGAAAACTCGATTTTCGCAAGTAGGGGAAAAATCAGTAACTTCCTTATCTACATACATAGTGGGAAGTTAAAAACTGATTTGCTAAATCACGTTTTTTTACATTAATTGTTAAATAACAATTTTACAAAAATTATACGATATACCTGAAGATATTATCTAAGGAATTTGCTAACTTATTACATGATAGAATGTACTTGATTATATAAAATTCCTAAGACAGGCTAAAAAGTCTCTAAAACAAATAATTTGTTAATACTATTTCTAATCATTCACTTGATTTTTATATGGTGATTTTTAGTTTAAAAAAAGAATGTATTAAATTTTGGTTTTCAGCTGAAGTCCTATATTTATTTATCAGAAAATTAACACGTTTCCCAGCGGTTTCAGAACATACCGCGCGCGCCGCCAACCGGCCGATAACCCTGCAACCGCTATGCCCCTGCATTTTAAATCTGTAATATCTTCGAAAATATTCATTTAAATTACATGCCGTAAGCAGCCATATTGATCTATATTAAATTAGTAATTTATTTAATGTATTTAATTAGATAAGGATTAGTGCTGTATTGCTTAAAATTGATTCGAAAAAAAGCCATTATTTCTCGTAAAAAGTTAAGGACAAAAAAATGCTATTGTGGGTTATCCATAAGAGATAGACATATACGCCAATCATTATTTCGTGATGGTAACAGAAAAAAAACTAGCTGTTTACCCGGAACGGAGTATAGGTAGTACTTTTTCTTACGATCACGCAAAGGTATCGAGTGTATTATATTCACGTGGCAAATTACACTTACTAATCTAACCCCAAAGTAAGTAAATTATTACTTGTTATATGTTGTTAGTTTGGGGTTATATAATATATAAACATTTATGCTCGGAAATACAAACATTTATGCTCATCACAAGTGCTTGTCCGTGTCGGGGATCGAACCCGAGTCCCATCGATTGCGTAGTCAGGGTCGCTAACCACTCGAACAACGGGGCGGTCAAAGTTTTATGGAGTTTTAGCGGGCAGAGTAGAAATTTATATCAAATACTTAGGTTTACGGTCCCTCTGAGTTTTGATAAAATCAAATTTGTAAGTCAACGTGATTAAAGATATGAGGCATGACCATGACCATGTCGCATTCCACTGTGCTGGTCCCGGGCTCCTTTGAAGAACCGGTCAACTGCCATTCTACCAGGCAGGTCGTAAAAGGCGACCGATTGGTAATGCGAGTCACTACCATCGTGGCTACTAGGTGATAGAGTTCTGCATTGTCTCGTCCGGGTCTGGTACCACCGTCTTACATTTACCTGCCGCTGTAGTGTCAGTGCTTGTCATTTTCGTGTTCCGGTTTGGAGGGTAAGGTAGCCGGTCAATTTATGCATGTAGCATTAGACCTCGCCACAAGATAGCAACGCACCATTAGCATCTTTGGTGCCTATAGGCGATGGTTGACTCTTTCCTTCAGAAGACTCATCTGCTTGCTTGCAATCTTGTGATATAAGCAAAGATTTCTTCGAAAGGTAGTCAAAACCAGGGTACTTCCGCTGACCTAGAATTATGGAATTTGGCAAGCAGCAATGCCGTACAATACAAGTATTATGGAAATATTTCGAAAACCGTAAAGTTACATCACATTTTTTAAATACATCATATTACATCACAAAAAAATTACTGTTTATGTCCTATATACCAGGGAATCCAAACCTAGGGGTACTTATATATTTAGCTAAGATTATCTTCAAGTTTATACGAACCCCTCCCACAGTATTGCTCGCTCGCTCGAATTTGACTGGTTTTTTATCTGACAGAGTAAAAATAAGTATTGTGTGAGGGTTTCGCGAATGAAGTCGCGAGGAATAATATATACAAATAATAGTCATTTAAATAATTTAAACCGACTTTAAATTTACTCATATCTAAAACACTACTGAACTGATTTTGATAAAATTTAAACGGTTCCTCAAGTTGAATATACATAATATATACCAAAAAGAATAATCTCAATATGGGTTTTTATTTCCCGAGAAATTTGTGCACAAACATACAAATAAACATATATTTATGAAATCCAGTACACGTACTTGGACGCCTAAAAAGATCATTATACTCAAATATTGTCTAATTCAAACAATATTACAAACATATATGTCAAACTGATAACCTCCGTTTTCTCGTCGTTTGATGTAATAAAAATATTTATAGTCTAGTCGAGAAGTTAAGTTCCTGCTAAAAAGAGTTACAAGTTTCTTAAAAATATGGTTGATGGCTTAAATGATCCGGAATAACATCTAGAAAAAGAAGTATTTTGAATTTGTTTTGGAAAAAAAATTGCAATTGTTATTAACTTAAAAAACTGGAAAAAATAGCCGTCCAGTTTTTTGCCAAAATATCAAACAATATAAATGGTATCTCAAATATTATAAGAGTTTCTAAAAGAGCAGGAAATTTTAGTACAAAAGTTCTCAACTCCCGAACTTGTAGCTCCAATATTTATAATTTTAATTTAATGCTGAAAATTGGCTTTTGTGCGGCAGTTTTAAGTATTTTTTTATATTAATATACACGATACAAAAAGTTTTGTCACCATTTTTCGAAAAGTTATTCAATTGTTAATTAATAGTTTTTCCACTGGTTTGTGTTGTCATAAATGGCAGTATAAAAGTTTAAATAATTAATCTATGAGTTTTTTTTATTTTGGAGCCCTTTTTATAAACACACTCAGCAAGATGACGATTTAAAAGTTTATAAAATATTTTCATTTCATGAGTTGTTGTTTTTATTACTTGGACAAGAATTCAACTTCTCGACTTGACTATTATTAAATACACAACATAGTCGCAAAACAGGAACAACGTAACTGCTCACGCGTTAAGTTTCTCGATTATATAGTTGGAATGTAGTTTTTCCGATACGTTAATTATTATGTTAAAAGCCAGTACAATTGAATAAAGAAAGGTATATAATGATAAGTACAATTAAAAATGGTATCATTTATCGATAGCATTTCACAACGAAAAATGTCGGCTTTTGTGGTAAGACAAAGTTGTTTTTTAAATCATTAGCAAACAAGCAGATGGCTCTCCTGATGGAAAGAGAAACTAACGCCTATAGAGACTAAAAATGTTTTTGACGCATTGCTATCTGTGTGGCGGAATGACAATACCACGTACATAGGTCTATCTTTCAAACCAGAACACGACAATAAGTATTGACGCTATAGATGCGACAGGCAAGTGAGACGTTTGTTCTCCTGTTTCGCAGATTGACAGATGGTCTATTCTTAAGTATTAGTCAGTTTAAGCCATGAAGCTCTATTATATCTGGATGCAGCACTTCTAATACCTACTTGAAACACAAGTTTAAATACTGCTGTCATCTTCTAAGGTCTCGCCCTCCCTTTCTAACACATCTGTATAAAAAGAGATGGCGAAACTTCATAGAATGAGAAATAACGTAGGTATTTGTTTCAAGTATATAATTAATACGAGAGCTAGCTCCACCTATACCTAATAATTCATGGTTTAAGCCAAAACTCACGAATAGTACGTCACATACAGTGCAGGCCAAAATTAGGAGTGGTAAATATTAAAGAATGATTTGAAAATACCTATTATACAGGGTTACTTTTACAGGTCCGGCCAAATTTTAAAATTAGGAACTAAATATTGAATTGAAATTTAGTTTTAGTTATAATTGTAAAATTATTACAAAATAATATAAAACATTCGTTTAAAAATATCCCAATTAATTCATGAAATGGATGCAAAATATTATAAAAACATTCGTTTAAAAATAACCCAATTAATTCATGAAATGGATGCCAAGTCTTATGAATGAACTCTATGATACTGGCAATGTATCATTTTACCATAGATATACGTATATACTCAAAGCATTTTACATTTACCTATAATAACGATAGTAGGTAACTATTAGGTAATCTGTCACTCTTAAGTAAATTTTCCCGATTACGTTTAATTTAGATAAATTAAAATATTTTAGTTCGAATTTTGTGTAATTGAATATATATCCATGTTTTGTTTTTTTGTGTCGGATAAAAATGAAATTTATAATTATTTAATTTTTTTTATCACATTAATCGAACATATTATCGGATCCAATGATATTCTATTATTAATAGAATATCATTGATCGGATCTAAACAGCTTCTGAAAATTTGGCCTTACCTTCAAAAGTAACTCTGTATAAACTGGTTATTTATTCAAATCCATATAATTTAGCTCCATAAGGAAACCAATATTTTTGGGGTTAAGTTAGAGCCAAACCTTTAAAAACCGCCACTTTTGTATTTTGTTTTACTTTTTTAAGGTAGAGCCAAATATTTAAAAAACGCTACTTTTGTAATTTTTTTTTTACTTTTTTATATTTTGTAATTGAAATGATTTAGATTTGAAAATGAACCGGTAGGTGAGCAAACCCTGATAGGTGTTTACAACATTTTTACTTAGATGTTGATGACCATGACCTTTAAACACAAAAGTTGATAATGGGACGTTTTTATCAATGTAGAGAGCTAATCTGTTTGAAGTGAAATCATAATATGATGAATATGAGTCTCTAAGTGGTATTTATTATAAAGAATACGGGTGTAAAAGCATAACAAACCAACTAATTGCAAGTCGGACTCGCGGACGAAGAGTTCCGTAACATCATCTACAAAAAACAGCAAAAAAATTGCATTGTATGGGAGCCCCCTTAAATACTTATTTTATTTCGTTTGTAGTATTTGTTGTTATACCGGCAACAGAAATACATCATCTGTGAAATTTTCAACTGTCTTAACTACCGCGGTTCATAAGATACAGCTGATGACAGATGGACAAACAGACAGACGGAAGGACAGCGGAGTCTTAGTAATAAGGTCACGTTTTACCCTTTGCGCACGGAACCCTAAAAACGTGTGTGTTTACTTATGGACCCACGTAATAAGTTGTACTTTTTAAGCGCAACAGAACAAATTATCCCGTATGCTACATACAACTCTGTAAAAGGAATGATTAATTAATAAAATTTGCTTATCATTCATCACCATATATCATTTAAAATCACATAGACATATTATGTATATTTATGAATAAATATATTATAAGTTTACCCCGTGTTGGTTCCGGACTCCTTTGAAGAATAGACCAACTGCCGTTCTGCCAGGCAGGTCGTAAAAGGCGACCGATTGGCTCTGCAAGTCACTACCATTGTGACTACTAGGTGGTAGAGTT
Source organism: Apodemia mormo (assembly GCA_036924255.1). Classification (NCBI taxonomy): domain Eukaryota; kingdom Metazoa; phylum Arthropoda; class Insecta; order Lepidoptera; family Riodinidae; genus Apodemia; species Apodemia mormo. The sequence continues at coordinate 10,698,199 of JAUPFN010000019.1, read as the reverse complement.
CTCCATTGTGTCGCCCGGGTCTGGTACCACCGCCTTACCTATTCCTGCGGCAATAGCGTCAGTGCTTGTCACTGTCGTGTTCCGGTTTGGAGGATAAGGTATCTTATGATATAAAAAAATAAAATATCTCCTTTCATATAAAATAATGGCTGTGTCCGCGACTTTTTTTAAAGAAGGCTAATTTACGCCTTATTACATCAGCTATCTACCAGTGAAAGTCCCATCCTAATCGGTCCAGCCGTTTCGGAGATTAGCCGAAACAGACAGGCGGACAGACAGACGGATAAAAATTGTACATAGTGGTATTTTGGTATGTGTTCCGTGCATACATCCATATTCATTTATTTAATAGCGGTTATTTTAATATTACAAACAGACACTCCAATTTTATTTATGTGTTGTGAAGACCCTTTTTTTATTTTGATTTTTCTTTTACCAAATTAACATGTTTGAAGCCCCCTAATGTATTAGTTATCCGATTCGACATTTTCCGAAAATAGAAAAGATATTTTTGAAGATAGAAAAGATTTTTGTAGATAGAAAAGATCGGTCTGAGTCTTGTCAAAACGAAGCTGTCACAAAAATTCAGCATTTTTATTTTTGATTAATAACAAATCAAAAATAAAAATGTTCCTAGTACTATGCGTTCCAACTAATAATAGAATCGCGTTTGTTATGAACCAATTGTGAAATTAGTAATGCCAGCATAAAAATATTTGTTCAAAAAAATATTGCTGATTTATTGAGGAACAAATAACGTTTAAATAATTTTATTTTCATCAATAAAAAATATTAAAAACATCAGTCTAGCTGTTCATCTATATAAATGTAAAAAAGTCGTGTTAGTTATACGACTTAAAGTCAAAAACGACGGGGGCAATTTTGTTGCGAGTTTTGTGGGTTTGGGTTGTATTTGTCCAGAATAGGCTAAAAGTATCTATACATATAATAAAATCGTAGGAAAGTCAAAACTGTACATTGAATACTTTTTTAAAAGAATACTTGTGGCGTGATCTACAATCGATATCGAAGCCAAACATATAGTTTTTAGAATTTTCGTCTGTTTGTCTGTATGCCTGTCTGTTTGTCTGTATGTATGTCCAGGGTAAACTCAAAAAGTACTGCATGGATTTACTTCAAATTTTGCATGAATATTACTAACAGGTCGGGTCAATATATAAGCTACATATTATCATGCTATCACCTACGTGGGAGGAGCTGTACGGAGTAAACGAAGACCGCGCGGACGAAGTTGCGGGCAACAGCTAGTTAAAATTGATCAATAAAAAAATAGTAAAATATATCAGTCTAGCCGTTCATCTATACATATTTACTCGTATATATAAAAGTCGTGTTAGTTATTTTACACCTTATTTTAATACATGGTAACATGATCTAATGGGAATATAAATACAATTACAAATACTTTATTTCTTCTCTCTCACAGCAATTACAAAAAACTTAAAGCTATGTCTACACTGGGTTAACATTATGTTTAGTCTACGTAAGAGAGACTGGTGTCTGTACTAGGAGCCCTGTGTTACAGATTACCAGCCTCTCCCGTTCTGTACCTGGAGGAGCCAGTACTAAGTTATTTTCTCTTCTACGTATACTTATATATAAAAATATACCAATTAGAATGAAAATATTTTTTTAAGTAATTCTTTGCTAGAACTTTTTTGCTCACCTTACTCATCACTTATGAAGTTTTTGCAAAATGTGGAGCAATATATCATCCTGACAGTCCTATTCTCAGTTGGAACGCATAGTATCACGGTATATAGCAGCTGTTGTGGATGGAGTGAAGTGTGCCGATCATAAGCATTTAACAGCCCTCGAAGCTCTGTTTGTAAAGTTTACTGGAAACTTATAAATATAAGCGCTTTCTACAAATTCTTATGCGACGGTAGTTTTTGATGGATGCTTCTATCATCCATTTGATTCTAGTAACCTCTACACTCCATGAAACTGTATGGTTTTGCGACTATATATAGGAATGCAAACTCCTTGTATGTTTCTGCTGCAGAATATTACAGTAGCATCGTTATGCTACTGTAATATTCTGCGTTAGCACAGGATATGTAAGTAAATAACTACCAGTCGTTGTAACTAGGCTGTATTGGTTAATATAAAATTAATTTAACTATTTTCTTTGTCGTACCGATTTTGTTCTATAATCATCATAATTTATAATTTTTCTAGTCATAACATTTTTTGACAAAAATTTCTAGTTAGAAAATTTGAAATCCTAATTTGAATTAAATTAGGATTTCAAATTTTTAATTAAAAAATTAATTTAAATTTTTAGCAAATTTAAATTAAAAAATTAAAATTTGAAATTTGAAATCATATTTTAAATACTAATATTATGATTCCCAATAAATATAGCACTTCATAAAAACATATTTAGTATTAATTATATATATATAATGAAATAAAATGTTATTTTTCTTATACTATATAAAGAGCTGAAAACTGAACTGTAGTTGCGTTATGTTGTAAATAAGATAACCAACTTTGGTTTTTAGCCGACTTCCCAAAAATGACGAGATTCTTTCTCAATGCGGTTGTGTCTGTGATGTTTCAAAAATGTTTATTACCTCAGAATTCTGTCATTTAGGAGCTGATATGTTAAATTATTGTATCATTTGTTAGGGCATACTTTCAATTTAATCTCATATACATTTAGTAAAGATATGCTGTAAAGTTTCAGACATATAGAGATTTGGAATTACGGATTATCACATTTACGGCGTTTTTTTTCAATCACAGCATAACAAACGTGTAGATGACACTCCTGACACCAAAGATGTTAATAATGTATTGTTGTTTTTGTGGTGGGTTTTTACATGCATAAGTTTAACGGCTACCTTACCCTCCAAGTTGGAACATAAATATGAAAATCGCAGACGCTATTGCGGCTGGAATAGATAGAACGGTGATACCAGACGGTGATACCAGACGGTGAGACAATACAGAACTCCATAGTCAATCATTTGCTTCTCGCGAAATACCTGGCAGAATGGCAAATAGCCTATTCTTCAAAGGGACCAGACCAATACGGAGTGAATAACTATCTTTATCAAATTACTTTTGCTGCATTATAAAAGTTTTTGGCGAATCCCGCGGTATCACTTAATTATTCCAGGATAAAAAGTAGCCTATGCGCTATTCAAGGTCATCATCTACATAGGTGCCAAATTTCATTAAAATTCATACAGTAGTTTTTGCGTGCTTGAGTATCAAACATCCATCCATTTAAACATCCAAACGTCAAAACTTTTTCATTTATAATATTTATATAGATTTGAGGTTTATAATTATCATTATTCAATTTTATTTTCAGATTTTGATCGTTTTTTCTACTGCCTGTGATGTCTTAGGAAATGGTAAGTTCAAATATTTTATAGAAAATTTTATGCAAAGACATCCGATTGCTATATTTCAAAATACTACTTAACGTGGTAGAGCTCAGCAACCATTCTACCTGGTTTGATTCCACTGTTTTACTTATAACTGTAATAGTGTCAATGCTTGTCGCACTCAAGTTCCGGTTTGAAAGTTAAACTATGCGCATATTTCATTTATTCATTGAGCACCATTAACATCTTTAGTGTCTATTTTCACCAGAAAGCCATCGGCTCGTTTGCTGCCCTGCAAGAGATATTTTTACGACCCACGATAAAGAAACAATAATATCATTATTATAAAAACGATACTAACATATAATAATATGACCCTTCATGGTTATGAAGAAGTTACGCAGCTTCGTAACCTCTGAGCGAATGAAATAAGTAGAAACAGTAGCATAAAGTTAAAGAATTTAAGGAACAAATGTTAATTAACTAAGAATTTAAGAAGATAATTTAGGAAATTGTACAATATTTTTATTTGATTAGTCGTGGGCCGCACAAAATATATCATCTGCGGCGGTGCGGATATTATGATGCAAGCATATCGTCGTTGATACTGCAATACCACGTAACTAACAACAGACAATACCGCGTAACGTAGATTACACCATTTTGAATTATAACAACAACAAAGTTGTAATTCAAAAAATCGAAGTCCGCCGCCGACCATGTATCACTCGCGCGGTGCATGCTCAACAGGCTAGGCCGCTAGCCTCAAAATGCAAGCGATTCGGAACTGAGTTTTATAATACACATTGCCGTTTGCGGCCTGAGGACTAGACCGAAAAATGTGTAATAAAAAAACAACACCAAAAACCGATCACTATCCAGTAATTTTTGAGACAATTACCGATCACCTATGAAACTAAAACTTTTTTCAGTCGATTCAACTTGCTGCCGATTTTGAGAAAATGCTAAAATATTTTGTCATTTAACGTTTTAATACGCCTTTTATTAATATGCTTATTAGTACATAACCGTTAACAGGGTCTTATTTCCTGGTTAAGATCCACGTTTTCATACAAATATATCGTTTGACCAGTCCAAACTTGACACTCCTTTAAATCGTCTCTGATATAGTTAGTCAGTCTCTGATATAGCGAAAAGAACTTCGTTCTAATCGGTTGTCCATAAAACAACTCTTAATTTTTTTATTTACTTTGTTTCAAGTGGTTTCATTACTAGTTATATTTTAATTTTTATCTATTATTTGATACAATAATTCTGGCAGATACTGCTTGGCCTTGTATACAATCTGCCTAGAACCTTACTTTCCAGACTGAAATAGTGTTTGCTTAAGTAAGTTTGCGTATAAAAGATTGCGCTAATCGGAAAATATCATTATTAAAGTGCGCGTACACTCAAATAAAAGTTGTTACTATTAATTGTTTACTTTTTACAGATCTCAGGACTACTAAGTACGCGTCAGACTTTACAGCTGGCCAACATTATCTGGAACCTGTAATTGCTGTTGGCCCAGCACACATTGGATATGATTATAATTCTGGAGCTGCTGCTATTGCTGTGAGACCTGCTACACCAACCATAACGCCGATTGCCGCAACAGGACATATAGGTGTAACAGGAAGCAGTGAGCCAATTAACAATGCAGCTGCTGTTGGTGCAGCTCAACTTAGTGCTCTTCAAAACGCTCAAGCTGTACAGGCTATTCGTATTGGAAATACAGCAGCTGCTGCTATTCAAGATGCTCGTGTAAGAGAAGTTGCCGCTAGAGCTGGTCACGCAAATGCTATTCAAAAAGCACAAGCTTTAAATGCTGCTAGAATTACGAATTTACAAAGGGCTGAAGCAGCCGCTTATGAAAATGTTCGAGCTATTGAGGAAGCAAGACGTGCATCTTCAGCAAGTGCGTTAGAAGCAGCTCGTGCTATTGAAGCCGCACGTATTGCTAATGCTGCAAGAGTCCGTGCTGTGGCTACTGCAAATGCTCGCTATGTAGAAGTAGCTCGTATTGCTAATGCTGTCAGAGCACAGGCTACTGCTGTTGCTTCTAGTGCTGCTCACACACAATCAGTAGCAGATACTGTAGCTAATAATGTTCAGGGTGTAGCTTTGTTGGATAATAGCTCTAGCTTAGGTGGAGTCGCACCATTTGCTAATGAAATGAATACAATGATTGCTAGTCATAGTCGTTATAGTTATGTAGGTAAAGGAGAATTTCATTAATATTTAATAATTTTAGAAAAAAATTAAGGATTATTATTTTGAAAAGAAAGCCTATAAATATTATTAATAATAAGATTTATAAAAGACGTTTGGGTGTATTTTATTAATCGTACCTTAATTTGAATGAAACTCGATAAATAAATACATATGTAGATGTTAAGTACGATTCCAGCCAAAAATAATAATAATGCCATATGATCTTAATAATTAACCTTTTGAGTGGTGTGCGTAAGTTAGCGCTCATGCTGTTTTGTTCATTATCATGTGCTGCTACTTTGAATGATGAGATAGAATGAGCGCTTATCAACATACATGCTAAACTTCTAATCTACAGTTAGTCTAAGACAGACAGCTAAGATTAAAACTTAACGCAGATTCGCATCTTGCCCCTGTATTTATGAATTTGTGAAGGCAAACTGTTATTATATTGGAAATTATTTCTTTCGAACGATCATAATTTTCTAAGGTTTTTATGTGTAAAATACATTTACAATAAAATGATTTTACACGAGATTCTACATTTTGGAAACAAGACAACCTTAATACAATTTTAACAAAGTGGCTGGTATCTACTCGTATATATGTCTGTTTCGGTGTTGATACATTTATTGAACAATGAAATTAAATAATCTTTAGTTGACTCATAAGGAGTGAACGCTTTAACCACTGCTCCTATATAATAGGTAGTTGATTTTGATTTTGAATATCGTTCATAGTATCGTGCCTACCCAGAAGACCAATAATATAAATAGAAAGGGTAAAGGAAATGTGTCTTGTCATATCATTAAATGGACAGACTGTGGTCATATACCACAAGCCCAGAATAGGATGACTATGATAATATTGACTATGTTTGTGTTCATATTTGATTTGACGCAAACATCCCACAGTTGGCAGAATTGATGGCTCAATATCTCCGTCGGACATAATATTATCGGCTAATCTATTCCGAATCACAATTTCAGCTTCACTGTTTAAGCTTTCAGAGAGTTCTTTTCGCTTGGCTGGTGTCATTTTGATTTTTTTGCGGGTATATGGTGAATACTGCTGTCATAATTAGCTAAAAAGCATTCACATAAAATAATTTTATCCGTCGGCCAATTGATACGTATTTTGATATCAGCATTACACTGCGCACAAATTCCATAACATGTAACTACGTCACCATATTTAACGGTATCAGTTTTAAAAGTCCAACTACACGGTATTTTTTAATTTTTCCAAATTTCCTCTCGTAGTAAGTGGGCCCATTCGTGTTTAGGTAAAACATATTTTTTGATAGTTCTTCGACTTATATAGAGGTGCATTTCTTATGGTTTATTTTGTAATAGGTTATATTTTTTTCCAGTGATAAATATCAAGACAAAATGTAAAAACTTCATGTTTTCTGGGATCTTCTTTTTGTGTAATATCTCCTTCAGATTCAATTCATTCTGTGATACTTTTTTCAGTATTGCAACTTGAGTTACTATTATCAGAAATGGTGTCATCTTGAACACTTTCACAATCAAAAAAGAAGTCATAATTTCTTTTTAATGAAATATATAGTGCTTTTTTAGACATTTTACATTGGAAATTCTTCGAAATCTCATCAAATATCTTATCACAAGGTGATAGAAGATCATTTTTATGTTTTATGGTATAAATATTTCATGGTATAGAACTTTTACTACCTTTTTTCATATTGAAAATTACGATTTACGTAATATTTGATTAGTTTTACTCAATTCGTAAGAAAAATTTGTTCAACAAATGATAAATACGAAACGCAAAGAGTTGAAGTACATATCATTTATACTTACGCCTACCGTAACAAATACTTTAAAGATATAATCGAATAGCTTTACAAGTAAGATTATACTTATCCGTGTCAATATCACGGTTATACTGGGAATAATATACCCGGGATAAACTATGAATACGAAAATTAAATTATCTGACAAATAATATGGCGTTACATCATTTATACTTAAATTTCAAAACGACAACGTTCATAAAAAAAATTGAGAAATTAATTTATGACTGCGTCATTTGCATTATTTTAGAATTCCAAGGGAAAAAATTCTATTAGCTGGGACAAAAGAAAAGGTAAAATGTTTTAAACATGGTGTTTATTTCGAATTGCTGATAGCTAAAATTGAACAGCATTTATTATTACGTTATTTAAATTGAAAGTAATTGCCAGTTCGGGTCCCCGTTAATTAGAATAGACCATCTGCCATTCAGCCAAGCAGTTGGTAAAAGGTAAAGCATTGTGGCAGTAGACCTAAGCGATGTCTCGGCCGGATTTGGCGGTGGTACCGCCTACTTATTCCTGACATAGTAATAAATACCGCTGGACAAATTACGCGAATTAAGCTAATCCCAACAGAAGAAAATTAATTGCTTACGGTAAGGGTCAAAGAAATACATAAAAATACATTCTAACTATTCATCGTCGGCACATGAAACTCCATCTTAATTTCATCGTCGGCACTTAGTGAAACTCAATCTTAATGCAATATTTTATCACTTAATATACTTATACTGTTTTGCAGTAAGGAAATTATAATTATTGATTTCCGAACGATTTTGCTTACACAAGCATCTTCAGGGTATTTTCGTTTAAAACTATTTTAACAGGCCTGTGAAGTTAGCCCCCACTGTCAAAATAAAAATAAAATAAAGTGAGTTTTAGTCGCTCCCTGGCCCCTACATAGTTCCGGAGTTCTTTATAGTTTTTAGCAACAGTTCTGTTGGTTAAGTAGCCCAAAACTGACTTTGAAAATGATGGGGAGCTAACTTCACATATTGTAAAGTTTGTGGCCTTGTAGCAAACAAAGCATCAATCTGATCATAAAATTTCATAAGCATAATGTGTAGAACTCTTTGGGGGGCCAATAGAACTCCGGCAAAAAATTTACTTTAAAATAATTGTAGCCCCCCATTGTCAAAATAAAAAAAAATAGTAAGTTCTAGTCACCTCCATATATTGATTGATTAATATGCTATTCACCTCCATATAGTTCCGGAGTTCCCTATATTTTTTTGAAATAGTTCTGTTGTCTGAATAGCCCAAAACAGACTTTGAAAATGATGAGGGGCTAACTTCACACCCTTGTAAAGTTTGCGGCCTTGTAACAAGAAAAGTATCAATCTGATCAAAAAACTTCATAAGGATAATGAGTAGAACTTTTCGGGGGGCCAATAGAGCTACGGCAACAAATTTATTTTTTCAAAAAAAAATTGTAGCCCCCATTGACAAAATTAAAAAAAATAAAGTAAATTCTAGCCGCCCCACATAGTTCCGACACATAGTTCTGGAGTTCCCTATATATTTCTTATAATTTTGAAAATGGGGGGCTACCATATTATTTTTTTGAAAAATAACATTTTTTGAGGGAGTTCTATTAGCTCTCTAAAGAATTCTATATATTATCCTTATGAAGTTTTTTGATCAGATTGATACTTTTCTTGTTACAAGGCCGCAAACTTTACAATGGTGTGAAGTTAGCCCCTCATCATTTTCAAAGTCAGTTTTGGGCTATTTAGACAACAAAACTATTTCAAAAAAATATAGGGAACTCCGGAACTATATGGAGGTGACTAGAACTTACTATTTTTTTTTATTTTGACAATGGGGGGCTACAATTATTTTAAAGTAAATTTTTTGCCGGAGTTCTATTGGCCCCCCAAAGAGTTCTACACATTATCCTTATGAAATTTTTTGATCAGATTGATGCTTTTCGTTATAATACTAAAATTATTTATATTTATAATATATATAAGCTGCTCATTTTAATTTTTTTGTTCTCAAATAAGTTTTTTCTCTTATCGAAAAGGTAATCCAATTTATGTTTCTGCAGGTACACAAGAGGTACCAAATCTACATATAAAATATATTATGGTATACACATTGGTTACCCCGAAAAATAAATACTAATATCCTGACGTCAGAATGGCGGGTGTATTTTTTTTTTAAATATCTCAATTTGCTCAGAGGTACAGAAATTTTCAAGAGAGGTACGTAAAGGTACACAAAAAGTACCAAATATCTACAGTAAAATTAACCTTTTCTCAAAAATACACCCGCGGTCCTGACGTTCGCTATAGAATAACTGTGTACGCGAAATTAAAATTCAAATACATGTGGCATAAATGTTCTTTAATTTATTATTATTTCAAATAGATCAGTAGGGCTTTCATTCCCCCTTCCACCGATCTCTAGAATAAAATACATCTAGTCACACTAATCCTCGGTTAAATATTTTATGGGTAAATATTCTAATTAATATTATAAATATGGAAATGAGTTTGATTATACTGTGTATTAAATAAATTGTATACCATAGCTAAGGGATAATTTCTTTACCGATACAGGAACCCAGAAAAAATAAAATAAAACATTTATAAACAAAAAAATTTGCATGATGAACCTAATTTAGTGCCTATGAACTTAAACCGAGCAATCGTTTAGAATTAAAATTGCTTTTGAATTGCTTTTGCGAATGCTATGCGACCGTTTAATTGTTTTATTTTTAAGGGTTTCTTTATCGATACTGATCTCACCCTGATACTATGGCACGCAATTTCTTTTACACCTGTATTTGTTACACTTTTCACTGTATGAATCGTCATTAATGAGGTTTGAATGTTTTATACATGTCGTGAGGGCGTATCTAATAATAATAATAATCAATTTATTTCAGATTTAAATCCATATTGCGTTCGTAGTTACTTATTTTAGTTAGTGTGTTGTTGTATCAAGATATAGAATATACCTAGGCTAATTTACCTGCCGAAAAAACAACATTTGCTATTCGTGTGGCAGGGTGTTATGTCACATGCAAACATACGAACAAATAAACGTACGAACGTATATACATAAAAAAATTCAAGCAATTAAGTATCTTCACGCCCATATACCCGAAGGGGTAGGCAGAGGTACAACAAGTGCATCCACGATTAGCCGAAGATACTTGGTCCCACAAATGTGATAGTTGGCAAGCCTATCGCCAACCGGGCACTTTCCAATCCCGAGCAACTTTGTGTTTCTCAGAAAACTGAAAAAACACTTTTTTATGTGCCCGACCCGGGAATCGAACCCGGGACCTCATGTGGTCAACGCCAACGCTGGACCACTAGACCACAGACATACACTTACGAAATTTATTACATACTTATGCTTAGACGACTGAATAGTTTTCAGTCGTATAAGTAGTTTAAATCGTGATAAAGAACTAACATTTATGAATTAGTTAAATAAAAATAATGTCAATTTTGAAAACGAAGAGGTCGATTTGATACTTGGGCGAAGACCGATGTATAATTATTTTTTTTACAAAAGTAAGAATTATTTCGAAAATATCACTCGGTAACACTATTAAATGTTCCGTTAAGACTATTATTTTGTTAAAATAGTAATTTCGTATGTTTATAGAGTAATTTTGACTCATTTTATGGTTTTCAGGGAAAAAAGTCATAAACCTAACTAGATATTCAAGTATCGTTGATAAGCGTTATTCAGATTACAAGTTAGTTCATGTAGGTAAAACTAAACTAGTTAGTAATAAAAAATTCTCACAATCAGTAAATATAAAATAGTATAAAACACAGACGCATTCTAATTTTTATTATTCGTGAAAAAAGAATAAATTGGTCTGGGACGAGTACACCACTTCAACAAAAATGACTAAGCTTTTGGTAAGACATTCCTTTGATATTACTTAATTATAATATACTAGCTGATCCGGCAAACGTTATTTTGCAATACAAATTACTTGTATTAAATATTTGGCGGGGGCAAGGTTAGTTGAGATAAAATTATCCTATCTTTTAAATTAGGTCAAACAGTAGATATCTACAAAATTTAATTGAAATTGGTTCTGTAGTTTCGGAGTCCATCGCGGTCGAACGCACAATTTATAGATATTAAAGATAAAGGCTAGTTGATCCGGCAAACATTGTTTTGCTACTAAAATTGCTTGGTACTTGAAAAGGGTGAGGAAATGTAATTGAGATAAAGTTGTCTTATCTTTGATGTTGGACCAAACAGTAGATATCTACAAAATGTCACTAAAATCGGATCAGCAATTTCGGATACCGTCGCGGACAAACAACGTGACAAGTAATTTATTTATAAGGTTCCAAAATAGGTGATCATATTTTAAAACAAAGTTTAGTACGTCTAACCAAAGATTTTACACTTTCAATCGTCGGCACTTGGTGAAATTCCATTGTTACAAGTCCAAACTAGGTTATAATCACTTGTACTTTAATTTCACTACAAATATAAACATATAATTTTAGATTAATCGACCGGTTTTGGTTTTCCAAACATCTTCAGGACGTAATATTCTTTACTAAAGAGTAAAGGAGTAAAGAATATTACGTCCTGAAGATGTTTTAAAAAGCGAAACCGGTCGATTAATCTAAAATTATATGTTTATATTTGTAGTGAAATTAAAGTACAAGTGATTATAACCTAGTTTGGACCTCTAACCAAAGATATCCATTCAAAAAATAATTTGATTCAAAGGAGTAAAACATTTTGATTTTTACGTATAAAATAATTTTGTCTCATAACGATTTCCGTCTTTCTGCATAAAATAATCTACTTTTAACGTAAAAGTCAGAAGTAGGGTAAACAGCCTCGTGCCATATCTGTGAGTGAGCGATAGAGCCAGAGCGAAGTTTAAGCACCTACGCGCTATCGCTCGTCGCATAAATACCACGCGCGTTTATCAGAACTTACACCTCAACGACAGGTGTGCCGCGCTGGAGGCAAAAGGCAAAAACCAGCCCATCTGCAGCGGAAGCTGCAGCTATTGAAAGAATGGAGACAGCTCCCATCCTCCTCACATGTTAGCAACACCCCCACCAAGAAAGGAGAATTCTCCTTCCATGGAAACCGCCGGAATGGAAACTAGCCAAAACAAAAGAAGATACCCCCCCTTGTCGTGGAATAGATGACAAAAAGAGAAACCACCACGGTCACAACACTCGCACCGCCAGCCAACGACCCCAAACCTAGGTACCCCAAATCACCTGCCCTTGGAAAAAGAAAGCGAGAAAGAAGAGGTCAGGGCAAAAACCCAGAACCAACGAAGAGACCGAGACGGAAAAAGAACAACCTACCTCCGTCAAAACAAACAGTGGAGTGACACCAAATCCCCAGAAGGGAAACATCGGCAAGAAGAATGGCAACCTCTGTGTCCCCAGACGAAAGAGGACTTGTATTGCTTGAAAAAGCAATACAAATCTTCCAAGGCGTGCTGGAGGCACTGCGTGACGGATCTGATCCAGTATCAGCTGTGCTCAGAGGAATGACTAACCTCTTAACACTTTATAAGTTGTAGGAACCTGAGACTGCTGTATTGGAATGCCAGCGGACTGAAGGGGAAGTCCGCTCCCTTAAAAAAACTCCTGAGCGAACAAAATGTGGATGTGGCTTTAATAAATGAGACGCATCTGAATCCCGGGGATAAACTGAAAATAACAAGTTACATCACCTATAGACTAGACGAGCACTCTGGGACAAGAGTCTATCGCGGGCTAGCCGTGCTGGTCCATAAAAGAATCGTCTACCAGCCCCTGCCGCAATTGCACCTGTCCTCCGTGCAAGCATTAGGAGTCGAGATTCTAGTCGCCGCAACCCCATCAAAATCTTTTCCACCTATAAAACACCAAATGAAATCATATCAGCTACTGACTTAACTGAAATCTTTAATACTGATCAACCCACACTCGCAGCCGGCGACTGGAACAGCAAAAATGTCGTCTGGACCTCCACCATCACTAATACGGCTGGTAGACGATTACTCAACATAGCGGAACAGAACGACCTAACCGTTAGTGGACTGGATGCTCCGACACGGTACCCAACGAATGACACCCATAGCCCCGATGTGATTGACCTGGTAGTGCACAAAAACTTACAACAGCAAGTCGTACTAGGGGTGATCCTAGAAGACATGGGATCGGACCACCTCCCAGTCATCGCCATCCTTCACGATATTTCCACCAGAGTGGCCCCACTGAAACACCGCTAAATAATCAACTGGGATAGGTTCAAGGAGATTATGGAAAACACCACCCGAACCAACCCGTTACCTCTGCTGATGACGTCAATGACCTAGCAGAGAAACTCACATCCTGCATCCAGGAAGCCATGAGTCAAGCATCTACAACGGCCACTGCCACTAGATTACTAACATCCTTGCCCGAATACATACGGGAGAAAATCAACAAAAAAATGAGAATTCGCTGCATGTGGCAAAGTTCACAATGCCCGACTCTGAAAAACCAACTAAATAGGCTTACAGTAGAGGTAAAGGAGGATCTCAAACGCAACCCAATAGAGAGTTGGGTGACCCGCCTGAATGAAACTGAAGAAGACTGGGTGTCACTACATAAATTATGTAGACAACTAACCAGTACGCCTACCCCAGTCCGTCCACTGCTCCACGAAGACGGAACACTACGCTACCGTGCGCCGGACCGGTCGGAGATCTTCGCGAGACACCTGGAAAACCAGTTCAGCCCGAACACCTTCCACGATCCCAACCTAACAACAGAAGTAGAGTTTCTCAAAGAGTACCTGACTCCGGTACTGACGTCAGATGACCACCCCATCTTCTTTAATCCGAACGTGGTGAAACGGAAAGTCCTCCAAGCTAAACCTCGCAAAGCTCCGGGCACAGATGCCATTACAAACAAGGCACTTCGCCATCTCCCAGATAAAACCATCTCGACGATCACGAGACTCTTTAACGGCATCTTGCGGTCGGGCGAATTCCCCAAAATGTGGAAAACCAGCCTAATTATCATGTTACCCAAACAAGGCAAAAACATGCTCAAACCCTGCAGCTATAGGCCCATAACCCTACTCCCCACCATATCTAAAGTCTTCGAGAAACTCCTTCTACAACAACTCGAACCCCACATAACACCCCGGGCTGAACAATTCGGATTCAGGGCTGAACATGGAACCATTCTCCAGTTATTACGAGTGATGCACACGCTCATCGCAGTAAGGAATAAGAACGAGCAAGCGATAGCCGTTCTTCTCATATGGAGAAGGCTTTTGACCGTGCCTGGCACGATGGATTACTTTACAAATTGGCGAAGTCAGGAACACCTAGGAGACTAATGAAGATCATAGCCTCATTTCTGAACCAGAGAGTTCAGAGTACTCGTAGAAGACGCCACATCCACTGAACACAAAATAACAGCTGGAGTAGCCCAGGGCAGTTGTCTCTCGCTCAGACTCTATTTGCTCTATACCGACGACATCCCGGTGGGAAACAACTGCTCATTAGCTCTCTTCGCCGACGATGCAGCATTCACTTCCACCTCAATGTCTGCAAAGCATGCGGTAAAGAAAATGCAAGAAACACTGGACATGCTTCCCGACTGGCTAAACAAATGGCGTTTGTCCGTAAACGTGGAGAAAACACAAGCTCTCCTCCCCCGATCGGGCTTACACAGGATGAACCCATCGTTAAAATTAAAACTAAATAACGAAACCATCAAGTGGTCCAAAACGGTAAAGTACCTGGGTGTCACGATAGACACCAACCTCAACATGAGAGAACATGTCAAGAACGTCATGGATCAGTACAGAGCAGCAATGGCTGTGCTTCAACCTGTCCTGCAATCCAAATTGCCCATTAAAATCAAAACATGCCTCTACAACGCATACATCAGACTTAGAATCACCTACGCTGCCGCTGTATGGTACAACCTAACAGCAAAAACACTCAGGAAAAACCTACAGCAAAAATAGAACGCAGCCTTGAGAAAGATCGTAGACACACCCAGGTACGTTACCAATAAGATAATCACAAGGGATCTGAAGATCGAGTCGATCGAAGAGTTCATCCGGAGACTCGCAGAAAGGATGTACCAGCGCGCTGATACATCACGACACTTCCATTTACAAAATATAGTACCATGGCATGCGCGTCCCCCTGACGCCAAGCCTTATCCTACCCTCCCCCCTTCAGCCCAAATTGCCTCCGCGTGTTTAATCCCCCGCGGGGACACGACCTGCGGAGCGGATTGCACGCGGAAACGCGTTACACAAGGGGGGCCCCCTCCCGGAAAATCCATATCCCTTATGATCTATCCTTAACCCAAAAGCAAACCACTATCCAATGCGAAAACTACAGGGACATAGGGTCGGCCCTTTCCCATCCCAATGACCTGGCCGTATTTACGGCCAGCGCAAGAAACCATTGTCAGGGGGCAGCCAGGCCCGAAACAATTTCCCCACCCCTCTGACTAGAGGTGCGAGAGGACTACACGATCGAGAACTTATAAGAGGAAACATTACGAGCAAGATAATTAAAAAATAAATATCTGTGAAATCTAGCGATCTGTCAACTTGCAGTTTTCTCTATCACATCCTATGAGTATAGTGTAGAGTGCGATAAAGACAGCTTGGACCGAGAACATATGTTGTATCTTATCTATTTATATATATATATATATATATATATATATATATATATATATATGTATATATATATATATATATATATATATATATATATATATATATATATATATATATATATATATATATATATATATATATATATATATATATATATATATATATATATATCTATTATACGCAAATGATATGAACATTCTGAAGGATGTGAAGTCTATCCATGACTGTCATTTACTTCAGGAAGACCTTAACCGTTTACAATAGTGGTGGGCGTTTAATGAACGAACAGTTTTTTTTGAAGTGTTTCTTTAGCGTGAACGAATAAACAGTATAATATTATTTGATAAACTAGTTTACGAATGAACTATGCAGCGTGTCTTTATAACGTTCGCATACGGACTGTTGGTTTCGGGGAACGATCAGCGCAATCAAAATGGGTATCATATTCACGACGCCGACGAGTGGAATGGAACTCGAAGGTGGCCGTGGGATTATATGTACATAAAATGAAATGAACTTCTAAATACACCAGATTTATGTTTATCTATTATCTAATATATTTTTTTAAATGACACACTTTTAAGAATATAAATTTTATAATAATAAATAAACCTGCCAGTCCTACGCCTGGAAAAAGTATGAACGGAATGGAATTCAGTTCATTTCTATAAACAGTTAACAAGTAAATAATAATCTTCTTAGAACGACAACTACAACGTAATAATCGTATTCAGTCCAGGAAGTAAACTAGTCGAAAATTAAACTGTTTTTTCAACTAGTTTATCGTTTACGATAAACAGTCTCGTTGCGTCGACGAAAAATTCGTCAACGACCCACCACTAGTTTACAATTATACTGCTCACATAACTGTTTAGATCTCAATGTCTCAAAATGTGTCTCTATGACATTTACTCGTAAAAAACATATTTTATTTACAACTACACACTAAAAACATATTATTGGAAAAGGTAGAAGTTATAAAAGACCTAGGTGTAGTGCATGGCTCGAAATTACTATTTGACAAACATATAGACTCTATTGTTAATAAAGCATCTCGAGTTCTTGGTTTCGTTGTAAGATCCAGCTATAATTTTAAAAATATTAAAACCTTAAAAATACTTAAAAATATTGTTTTGCACATTTGTTAGAAGTATATTAGAATATTGTAGTCAAGTCTGGAATCCAAATTATAAGATATATACAAATAGAATTGAATCAATACAAAGGCGATTTCTACGGTTTCTATCGCATAAGTATAATATTATATTTGATCGCGATTATTTTGCCCGTTGTGCACGGCATCACATTACGGCACGGCATTAATTTTCATTATTATTTTAAAATTTTCTATAATAACTATTTTGTTTTTGTTGTTAAGGTAGGTGGTAGACTTACGCATATAATAAGATACAACATACAACATATGTTGTATCTTATCTATTTATATATATATATATATATACATATATATATATATATATATATATATATATATATATATATATATATATATATATATATATATATACATATTATATATATATATTATATATATATATATATATACATATATATATATATATATATATATATATATATATATATATATATATATATATATATATATATATATATATACGTGTGTGTGTGTGTAATACATAAATGTGTGTGTAATACTAATACATAAACTAGGGATTTTGTTTTTGAATAAATTAATGTTATTTTGTGTTCCAGATGCTTTTACTTATCGTTGCTTTAGCTTGCCAAGGTTTGTGAATTTTTTATATGTGGGTATGACTTAATAAGTAATAATATTAAATATAAGTACCTACGTAAATAATGTAGTTTCTCAGCGGCAAATAAATGTAGCAAATTCTAATTAATGGATGATTTGAATCAATGGTGAATTTATGGTTTAAATTTTTGTCTCATTTTGAAGAACTGAAGAGCGGGACCTCATGATCTGCACCCAATAGGCTAACTAGACGATCATGAAGCTTTGTTTTACTACACATACATGGCTTATAACTGTTGAGCTGGCATGACGATGCGATCCATAAAATAATATTATAAATGTGCGTCTCTCTGTTTTTCCGCTAAATCAATCTTGATAAAAAGTAGCAAAGAGATATTTGAAATCTAATGCCTATAAAAAAATATAAAAATAACTAATGCCTATATTTGACTGAAGTCAAATATAGGACAGACAAAATCAGTAGGAGTGTTCAGAACAATCGCTAATCGTAAACGTCTAACAAACTTACTTGAGACTCTAGACCTGTTAGAGCAAACAAAATTGTATTCTGAGTATCTGAATTTAGCCGGTTTTGGCCTGAACACACTTTGTTATCTATCTATATCTGTCAAAACCCACCTCTAAAAGTGTCAGAATTGAACAAAGGTGCCTTGACTAACAAAGTAAAATGGCGGCATTGGAATATTTCTAAATATTTATAATATCCTAGCAGAATCTTAGTTAAGAATTCTATCAAACTGACTCAGAATTCTGAAATTAGCAGTACTAAGTACACCCAATATCAACAAATACTTATAACTTTGTAACGTTTGTAATGTAACAGTATGAAATATGATATTAATGATATATTCCACTACTTGCGGGCGAAACCGCGCGGTTCATCTAGTGTTGATATATATTATTATTGTTATTATACTATAAACTGCTCAGTAGTCTAGCAGTAACTGAATCGATTTACAACAACTTAAGCAAATGTTAGCCATTTTACATAATGCTCCTTCCTTTAAACTTGGTTTAAAAACAAAGATTACGTAACAAATAATTTTGTTTGAGTTTCATTGTAAGGTTGCGTTGAAAAAGTTTTTGTGTTGATGCCTGATAGTTAATTCTTTCGCACTTTTTAGGAGGTCAAGCAGTTATCAAAGGATATTCCGGTAAAAGTGGCATGCGTGAATTTATGCAAATGCTTCAAGGATACAAACCACGAGGTATATTTAACTTTGACAAATTCCCAATAGAATCACTTAAAAACAGCTAAATGAGAATGATGAGGGTCCATACAAAGTTAGCCTTAAAAGCAACATATATTAATACACGCTTATCATATTGTAATACGTTATTGATTTCTTATGAAATGTATGTTATATCATAAACACTTTTTATAAGGCTGCAATTCAGGAAAAACATTTAAAGATTATGTGTTTGTCCGGTCAAATGAACTAAAGTGACTGATACAAAATAAATAACAATAGAAGACTTGTAGAATAGTATGACAGATATTTTATCAAAGATTAAATGTCAAAGTCTTTTTCATACAACGTTAGCCTTTATAAATAGAAATTTAAAGTTTAAATTCAAATGCAAGCAGGGTAAAATTTTGCTTTGAGAGTGACAGGGTAACCAACTATCATAAATAATGTCTAATATTTGCTTCTTCGATAGTCGAGTTGTTAAGTAAAACGTATAATTTAATTATTATGAAGTACCTAAATATTTATATGGATTATTAAAATCCGTGCATAAAGTTAAATTGTTATAGCGATTTTCTGTGGCCGAAATTTAACCATAGACTATATCATAAAATCTCTTTTATTTTTGACAACTGACTTTAACCGTAAAGAATATAGTACATTTACATGTGTGTATATTATCATGAACGTCACTTGAATTAGTGTGTGTATTGTTTATTTTTATTGATTTAGTGTATTTCGGCGAGGGAAGAAGATATAGAGACATAACTCCAAAAAAAAATGTCTTTCATGTCACGGCTCCACGATATTTGTTTTCTTTAAACAGCTAGTTTGTTTTCAATTACAATCACATAATAATGATTGGCGTTATGATCAATGCTCGTCTCTGATTGGGTAAACATCACATTATAATAACTAGCAAAAAGCAGAGCTTTGTAAGGGCTCGCAAAGTTATGCTATCTAGTAATATTGTTAGAAAAGTATTTTTATGAGAATTACATCTTTTAATGTATGGACTTTATTTACAATTATCTAACCTAAAAAACCCAGCGCATTTTCATCTAAACATTACATTCGCATCAAAGGCATCGTCAGGCTTTGGACTCGGAATATTTGTTCTATTTTCAAGGAAAAATGGGTATTAAAAATGAAAATTGATCTTATAAAAAACACATTTTAAAAAACACATTTTAACATTTTACTGAAATAATTGATTTTTTTTTCTAAAATCAGGAAGTTCATGGTTTTACGTCGATTTACGAAATCAAAATCAAAAAATGTTTTATTTAAATAAACCTTCAAAATTTTTGGACTTAATATTGGACTTAACGCAGGCACGAAGAATTAACGGCAAACACTCAGCGAATACATTTTTCGAATTTTTCTCTCAGAGAAACCATCGGAGTTCGATTCTAGAGTCAGGCAAATGAAAAAATGTGTTTTTTCAGTTTTCTGATAAAAACAACTTTGCCCGGGTTTAGAAAAGTGCCCTACTGGCAATAGGCTGGTCACCTATCACATTGTGGGACTTAAGTATCTTCGGCTAACCGTGGATGCACACGTTGTACCTCTACCTACTTTCGGGGATACGGGCGTGAATATACCTTTTTTTAGCTTTTTACCCTTGGGCTAAGATGGGAATTGATCTCAATACAATATAAATCAATTAATACATCTGTACTGTTTCACAATAAGCATATTGTGAAACTTTCTAACAAGGGGAATTTAGGTCTAGAGCAGGGATGTTTGCAGGGAACAGAGTACCCTGCAAACATCCCTGCTCTAGACCTAAATTCCCCTTGTGCCTCCCACAACATTCCTTCGAACTTCCCTTGCATTCTCCTTTCAATGATTTTATCATACACCTTCGATGCCAAGCTGATCAAACTGATGGCTCTATAGCTATTGCAGCTTATACGTGAACCTCGCCTTTATACGAGGGCACGTTGATCGTGCGCCGTCAGTCAAATATGAAGAAACAATTCATGAAGTAGTCTCTTAATAAGTTCAAAAATTCTAATACAAAATGTATCTTCTATCAATTTTAACTCGTTACTTTAATAAGAGATGGCGTTAGTAGTAATAAAATTCTAATACAAATTGTAACTTCTATTTTTTAATGTTTATAAAATGGTATTTTTATGGTAGATAACAAATCTAGGCATGAATATAAGCTACCACATCGAAGCTCAAACCTAAAAAATGCGATGGTTTTTCAGTAAAATGTACCACAAAAGTGCACAGATCGTGGCCTAGTGTAGGGCTCACTGCGCTCGCCCTAATTAAATCATTGATGCGTGAAATAAACAAAAAAAAATGACGGCCTGAACAAGTAGTCAAAGAGAATGCTATAATATAATAGGTAGCAATGAAATATTTGATAAAAGTTTGTTATTATATAATAATAAAATACCTACATACAACAAAATATATATTTTTGCATTTTAAAAATGAGAGGTAATATTAATTATATCTCATGTTTAAGTTTCTACATTCTAGTTTCCTATGGTAGTAGTTTAAGGAAGTTACTGATTTTGCCCTGACTTTCCAAAATTCTTGTCCTAGGAACATTTTTCAACTGTGTGTTTATTTTATTTTATTGGTTTACATACGTTTGAATACAATAATAAAATACAAATAAATAATTAGTTTTAACACTTGTCAACAACCATGCTAATTGTATCAAACATTTACAGGTAAACACCACATGCTTATAAAATTATAAAATAACTTATTTAACTTAACAAAAAGAAACTTAACAATAACAAAAAAAAATGAGAAAAAATAAACACATCAAAATTTAAATCTTAACATATACAACTCAATTCATTTCAAAATTTAAAAATCATATTTGACTTTCTGAAAATTTAAACTAATTCGGCCTAAATTTTAAAAAATAAAAAAAATGGCAAAACAATGTTTTTTTCAATTACTTTCAGATTAATATAACGACTGAATGCAAAACCTAATCAGCTCTTTTTCTTAAAGAACGTTCTGTTACATTGCATCAAAATTGGTAGCCGTCCGAGAGCTACCTTAAACTAAAAGTTTTGAAAAAAACTTGAGAGGTGTCAAGGGACACCCGGATGGAACGAAGTTCCTTTTATTATTATTTACAAAAAACCTGTATACACTCAACAAAAATAATCGTCGCGACACCACACTGTTCAATGCGAAATAGAAATGAAAATATCTGGCTTGCTTTCTATAAGAGAGAGAGAGAGAGAGAGAGAGAGAGAGAGAGAGAGAGACAGACAGACAGAGAAACATCCGCACGCCGCACAGCTTACAATACCTTACTATAGCAAATAGTGTCGTGACAACTTTTCGTAAGAATTTTTTCCGTTTAGCCCCCTTTAACAACGCGCGATAAGGAACTTCGTAGAAAATCGACCCACGCTCGAATTTCGGAACCCGGTTGAATTTTGGCACCCGGTCGAATTTTGGCACCCGGTCGAATTTCGACCCACGGTCGAATTTCGGCACCCGGTTGAATTCCAATCCGCGGTCGAATTTCGGCACCCGGTCGTATTTCGACCCACGGTCAAATTTCGGCACCCGGTCGAATTCCAACCCGCGGTCCAATTTCGGCACCCGGTCGAAATTCGACCGGCGGTCGAAACTCGGCAACCGATCGAAATTCGACACTCGGTCGAATTTCGACACTCGTTCGAAATTCGACTGTCCGTCGAAATTCAACTTTTGTTCGAAATTCGACATTCGGCCGAAATTCTGTATAAATGTCGAACATTTGGCACTAGCAACTCAATCAAATAGTAGATAGACTCTTTCACTTTCAATGCACGAGCTAAAGGGAAGTGGCTGGATATTTCTGTGCTTACAATACCTTACTATAGCAAAAAGTGTCGTGACAACTTTTCGTAAGAATTTTTTTCGTCTAGCCCCCTTTCACAACGCGCGATAAGGAACTTCGTTCCAAAAAAAGAATTTTTGCCATAACTTCAATATTTTTCAACCAGTCGATTTTAATTTTCTATAGTATTTTAATATGTACTTAAAACGCTTATTGCCGTAAGCGTAAAATAATCCAAATAACTTGCTGTAGATAAATTTGTTTAATAAATCCTTTTCATATTTTTAACATAATTTTAAGACTTCACATTTTTAAAATTGGATTTTAAAAAACTTCGTTAAAAAACATCAATTGAATTATTTGAATCTCTTTTTTTTATCATATCTTTTTGACACTATCGATTAATTTTCAACTAATCGATTTTGTAGCTAAGATAACATTTTAGAGCTCAAAAAGAGAGTTGAGTGCCATTCAAAGGATCAAAATCTATTCAAAAAAGAAAAATGTATCTTTACACCCGTATCCCCGAAGAGGTAGGTAGAAGTACATGTGCACCCATGATTTGCTGAAGATATTTAGTCCCATAATGTGACAGGTAGAAATCCTGTCGTCAACTGGGCACTTATCCAATCCCAGGCAACGTTGTTTTTATTAGAATTGCCTGACCAGAAATAATACCAGAAAAAAATGTCTGACCCGGGAATCAAAACTCATGCGGTCAACATCGACACTACGACAACAGTTCAAAAATTAATATATTCTTATTTTTAATAAATTTTAGAGCTATAAATTCTTAGAGTATAAAAAATCGATGCTTTAAAAGTATACCACTTTTAACTCCTTTGAGCTTAAAATAGCTAAATTTAGCGGTAAGTTGTTATGATCGCCTGCAGGTTCTAGTCTAGGGAACTAATCAATACGCGGTCTATATTATGCTTATTATCCAGAATCATTATAAAAATACGGTAAAGTAAGCTTTTTTTTCACTAACACGTACATTGGCATCTGTGCCTTATATTAGGCATTAAAAATTCAATACATTTGGTATGTATAAATATCGTCATCTTAAAAAAGGGGTAACCCAATTCCTGTAAATTTGCTTAGAAACCATTATTTTTTTCTGTTTTTTCAAGCCAGATGCTCAAGCCTACTGTTTTTTCTGACATCTGGACATGTGGAAATCTATTTAAGGCACCAATTAGTTTAATGTGGCAAAGAAAATACTCAACATATTTTTCTTCAAACAGTAAAAATTCAACAATAATTAACTTATTGCATCGAGCATACTACCTTTCCTTTACAGACACATTTGTATTATCGCAGCACAATCAAAAATAAGTCAGTTTCGAGCGTTAGAAATGCTTCTATGCTTTTCCGAGTTCGTTGGTATATTTCCAATGCATTTTATTTAAAAATGTTATTATGTTTCTGCAGTCCTCCGTTATGTGCACTTTATCCGTGCCAATTCTAATATTATACCGTTTACGCAATTGTCTTTAAAAGGAATACAAACTTTTCCCTTCACGTATTATAAAATTAAATTGATTATATTAATTTTAACTATTTAATGTATTAAATTTCCTGTATATCCATTCTTTTTAGCTATATTGTTCTTATATAAAAGTTGCTTTACCCCTAATTATTGGAACCTTTCTTTAGGTGGTGGTATCAGTACAATTCCCTCTACTGGAACCAGTGGCGGCTTCGGCGATAGATAATAAGATCTATTACAATGTTTAATAAAGTTGTATTTTAATTATTCTCGTGTTTTTTTTAGATATTTATTTTATATAAAGTATCTTCACGCCCATATCCCCGAAGGGGTAGGAACAGGGAACAACAAGTGCAACCACGATTAGCCGAAGATACTTGGTCCCACAAATGTGATGGGTAGCACGCCTATCGCCAACTGGGCACTTTCCAATCCCGGGCAACTTTGTGTCTCTCAGAAAACTGAAAAAAAACACTTTTTTTTAATGTGCCCGACCCGGGAATCGAACCCGGAACCTCATATGGTCAACACCAACGCTGGACCACTAGACCACAGAGGCGATATATATGAATTAATCTAACCCAAATATATAAGCAAACTATTTGCTTGTGATGTGGGTGCTAGTCAATGATACAAATACGTAGAAATACTGATATATATATATATATATATATATATATATATATATATATATATATATATATATATATATATATATATATATATATATATATATATATATAATGAAATGATATTTCATTAATTCAAATTTGTATAGTGGGAATGAAATCATATGATAATATCAAATATTCCGTATTGTTTATTTGTGTTTAAAAGTTATCAAAGATCTGCTTCAGCGACTCCACTCTATTCTATTTGTAATCAGCACCTAGATTTATTTGATATTTCGCAACAATATTATTGTAGACTAGGATGCTTTATAGAAATATGATCAATTAATGTAAACAACGGTTTAATGATTTACAATACTTGATGTTGGTTTGATAAATGCCATAGGTGACATATACTTTTTTGTCGGCTCACAAAAAGCAAAGGCAAAGCACCATTCAGCCTTATAAATAACGTCATTTGGCACTTGCGTCTGTTTAGAATAGGAAGAATTTTAAAAGTTAAAATAAATATTGTTGCGAATAATCTAGAAACGTGAAGAGTAGGAGCGCTGGAGGGATCTAGAAATAAAAAAGAGATAGCTACTTCTATTGATAAACAAATAGTCGGCCATTACCCGCATAGTTATGCCATAATTGACTTTATCGTTTAGGGCATAAGGGTAAAAATAACGTGTACTAGGACTTGTTTACAATAACTTGTTTACGATTAGCTTGGTAGAGGATTCGGGAATAATGTGGAACTTTATCATGGGTATAAATAGGGATGTGTTGACAAATAGAGAACAGTTTTATACAGTGATCGAAAGCGATAGTACAAGTAACTAGTGTGTAATACAGTGAATAAGATTAGTGCTTTATTTTATAGTCCGTTAAGTTTAGTGTTAGTATAGTGAGTGACTAGTGCTAATCAGAGTATTTAAGTATTACATTGTGTTGTTTTGTGTATTTGTGTTGTAAATACTAAGATTGAAAAGTAAATACTATGTAAGCAAAGCCTGAATACCAGAGTTTGTGAATTTTTAGAAAAAGAAATTAAAAATTATGTGGCAAATTTTAATTTTTTCTTGAGTGTTCCAATCTCAAAAGGAAGTTTGTTTTTATTTTTTAAAAGCTGTAATTTTTGGCGTGATGATCGAATAATCTATTTTAATTTTTTAAACAATATCCAATGCAGTTTTTTTTTTAGTTCTAAAACGTTCTAAAATGTTGTTCTAAAATGTCTAAGTGCTGTCTAGGCAACATTTTTTCCAAAACAAATATACACTCTAAAATATAGCCCAACTGTCCCGATAACTCCCAGACGAACTAACCGATTTTTATTTGATTTCCATTATTCAACGCAGTTTTACAAGGAAAAAATCTATTATATTTTGGAATCAATCGGTAGATTAATGTGGAGGTTATTAAAAACATATAGATTTTATATCTTTATTGGTCCTAGAACAGCATAATTTTTAAACATCGAGCTTTCATCAGATTTTGAGATCCTAGTAAGCTTTTTAAGATGATACATAAATGTATGGCTATATCTATGTCTACGCGTATTATAAAGATTCTTTACTTTTTGTATCTTTTACTTATTATTATAAAGCTTACGTGCACTTAAAATATTACTTGTTTATAGTTTTATGTTTTCCTATTGCTTCAAAGTATTGTAAAATCACTTACTTAAGTTTTATACCTTATAGTCTTATATTTTCTTTTTTACTTATTGTTTATTTACATCTATCCTATGATATCTTGTCTCTTTAATTTAATTTTGTACAGTTTTTCTGTAATGTTCATATTATCTTGTAATGTACTATGCGTTTCCACTGAGAATAGGATTGCGTTTGCTATTAACTTCATAAGTGTGAAATTTGTAATGTCAACAAAAAAATATTTGTTAAAACATTAGGTTAAGTTTTTGACGAATAAATAACATTCATATACTTTTGTAATACTTATATTTGTGTTCCATATCATGCTACACGTTCCTATCTAATTGAACTTATTGAAATAACGTCATTATACACATTTACGTTTTCGTATTGCTTAGGAGTTTTGTAAAATCACATGCTTACGTTTTAAATTTTTATAGTCTTTAATATTTTGTTTCCTTCTCCTTGCTTCGTGTCCCTCATTACTGAAGCTCCTAACCTCCTCCTTGGATCGTTATTGAAAGCACAATATTACGCCATTGGACTCTATCTTCAGTGGCATACAGATTATCTTAGAACTTCTTAGACACGATATTGATGCAAAACTGGTCTGACCATCGCATAGAAGTACAACGACGTGATCTTTTACCTATCTAATTTACCTACCTAATTCTACGATTACGATTATTTTTTCGATATTGCCTCCTTGCCTTCTAGATATGACGCCGAAGTACTGTAAAACTTTCTAAAGGCACGTAGTAGACGGTCTGGTCTTTACTCCAAGTTGTTTTAGTATGGAGGCGTTGGTCCTGTATGCTGTCCAAGGGATACGTAACATTCTCCTTCAGCACCATATTTCAAAGATTTTGCACCGTACAGAAATATGGAGAACACCAGTGTTCGAACCAGCCTCTGCTTTGTTTTTAATGAGATGCTTCTGTCATTCCAGAGATACTTTATCCAGCTCATAGCATTTTTGGACATACCTTTTCACCGTCGCAAGTTCTTCCTCACATACATTACATACATTATTTCGGATGGTTGATTCTAAGTATGTGAAACTATCAAATACCTCCAGATTGAGTAAATTGCTGTGTTGTAGTTTATTGAAGCAATCTACCACCATGATTTTAGTTTTGGACTTATTTATTCATAGGCCTAGGTCCTTGGTAACTCGCTCCACCCTCTCCAAAATAATATTCAGCTCATCTTCATTTGCTGCAAGCAGAGTCGTATTGTCTGCGTAACGAAGGTTGGAGATCTTCACCCCGCCCACGCTGACACCACCGTCCCAGTCGTCATGAGATTTAGGAATGATATATTCTCCATATGCATTAAAGAGGATAGGAGATAATACACACACATATACACACACACACACACACACACACACACACATCAGCTCCAAACTGTGTCCGGCTATGGCGACTGTTTACACGTTTTTAGGTGGGTTCATTATGTGCTCTGATGTGACTTGCGAATCCAAACTTGGTTTTGAATTCGGTCACATGGGGTGCAATATAATTTGCCCGCTGCGTTATAGCTATAGTTATAGGATCGCTTTGGTCTCGTCTTCTGTATTTGGCGCTTGGCGTCGAGTTCTTTTAGATGCAAATCTTCGAACTGATCTACTCTTTTCCGTATAGTGGAGCGCAATTTCGATCTAAGAAGTGCTAGCTCCTCAAAGCGAGGATAGGAGATAAGATGCAGCCCTGACGAACACCTTTACCAAATCTGAAAGTTTTCGACAGGCAATTTCCACTCTGACAGCTCCTTGGCTGACGTAGTACAGGGTCTGAAGGAGTACTGTAAGATGTCGTGGCACGCCTAGCTCTTCAAGGCTCCGCCATAAACTGTTTCAGTCTACGCAGTCAAACGTCTTGCTATAAGCCGACGAAACATAATACAACCAGTGTTTCAAAAATCATATGCCTTCTCTATAATCTGTCTCACGTTTAGGATTTGTTCGTGCTTCTCTCTGCCTTTCAGCCTGCTTGCTTCTGTAGTATCTGCCAATCTAGGTAGAAACGAATGCGATTGTTCACTTTGTGCAAGAGAATTTTGCTAGCGTGGGAAATCAGAAGCGTTTGTGCAAGGGTATGATTGCCGATTCTGTCCAGTCTTTAGACCATATATTTTCTTTTTACTTATTGATAATTTACATCTATATTATGATACTTCGTCTCTTTATTTCAAAATTCTGTACAGTTTTTCTGTAATATTCATATTATCTTGTAATGTATTATATTTACATATTTTGCCGACGTCGGGACGTGACGACTCCATCGCCCGCTGGTGAAATAATTTTCTTTTGTGAAATTATTCCACCGGTGCAGTGAGTCAAAAAAAGTGGTAGTGCCGTGCGTAGCTGAAAGGGCCGACACGACCGGGGCAATACCATTACTTATGTGAAACAGTACAAGTGTGATCAGCTAGCAAATATTGTGTTAAAATGGAGTTTCACCAAGTGCCGACGATAAAAAGTGTAGTATATACAATACCATTACCACACTTAAAACCAACGTAAAGTAACAGCTTTGCTGTTGCGTTCCGTTTAGCCTGTGAGATTCCCGGAGGCCCTTTCCCTCCTCCCACTAACACTATGGAAGCGCAATTCAAAGGTAGTAGTTTACCCCCGGGGGTACCACTAGCGTTAGCGGTGGAGAACCCCCTTCTGGGCATCCATGTTCAGGAATTTGTAATCAACCTAATCATGGATGCCCAGGCTGCCCTGCGTACTCTGAGTCGACATATCGAGCGACGTTCAGTTCCGCGGTCACATGGAATGTAAGGCTAAATTAGGCTCTAAAAAGCTAGGAGTTTCAGCAGAGCCAGGCAGTACTTCACACCGGCCCATCGCTTATTATTTTATAAGGCGCAAATCCGGCTTCATATGGAGTACTGCTCTTATTTATGGGCTCCACAGTACCGGCTCCTTCCTTTTTATCGCATTCAACGTAGAGCGGCTCGAATCGTCGATGACGGGACTATTTCAAATCGGCTTGATTTTTTACGTAACAACGTTTTTGGCGTAACATAGAGGTATGGCATCACTCTGCATCTTTTATCGGCTCTATCATGGGGAATATTCCGACGAACTGTTTGGATTAATTCTTGCCGCCGAATTTCACCATCGGACATCGCGACAAATTTCGAAGTTCCATTCCTACTATCTCGATGTCTGGAAATCCACAACCATGCGATTCTCGAGGCAATTTTTACCCCGCACTACTCCTATGTGAAACCAGCTATCGGCAGTTTTTCCAAATGGATACGACTTAAGGGACCTTCAAGAAAATAGCTTACTCATTCTTAAAAGGCCGGCAACGCAATTACAAGACCTCTGGTAGTGTAGTTGTCTGTGGGCGGCGGTAATCACTTACCATCAGGTGAGCCTCCTGTCCATTTGCCCCCTCTTCTATATAAAAAAACTGTCAAAATTATTATTTTTTAATTTTAAATTATATTCTTAATTTGAGTTTCTGTTCAAAATAAGAAAATGTTGTTTAAATATTTGAAATATATTCAAAAATGGAGATCCATTAAAAAGGCTATAAATTGCCGAATAGAATGTTTTGGAATTAGTTTATAAGAAGAAGTGGATACTAGTGGTGGGACTAGTTTATAGACTCAAAGTTGCTCAGCGAGCTATGGAGAGAGCTATGCTCGGTTTGTCCCTCAGGGATAGAATTCGAAACGAAAAAAATCCTATAAAGACCAAGGTCACTGACATAGCTCAACTCAGAGTGACATAACTACACAGACAGACGGAGTAACATAAAATTATTGCTAATGTAAATAATATAGGTATTACTTACATTTTATTTAAAATTATACTACGTTTTTAACCTGCGACGCAAAAACAAGAGGTGTTATAAGTTTCAGGTGTATACTTGTGTATCTGTCCGTGGCATCGTAGCGCCCAGGTGAATAATTCGATTTGGCTGCGTTTTTTTTTTTATTAAAAGCCCTATATTGCGAAATGGACCTTAGCTATGATTCTATAGAATCTGTTCAGCCGTTTAAAGCTCACCAGCTCTTTTTAACTTGATATAAGGAATTACCAACTTGTAAAGAATTTTGCGTTGATGAACAACGCAAAATTTTGGATTTTGTTATTTCAGCTTGCAATGACATGGTAACCTTGGTCTTGGCTGCTGTAAGATCCTCATTCAAAGATAATCAGTTTTTATTTAACTACCTATATTTGTATGTAAATAACAATTTTCTAAACATTGCAAACGATTTTTTAACGACTTTCTGATATCTATTTGTACTGAAATTTGTTAAACTTGTGTAAGTTCCATGGCAATGCAATATTATAGTATCACCCAGCTGATCTCATGATGTAGCTTAGATGTAGAGAATAGAACTCTCAGCAGTGTTTTGACGTGTGTTCATCAGGGAGGAGCCCTAAAACATTTTTTTTTCAAATTTTATTTTACGATGTTATCGGCGTGACTCGGCATATGACAGCGTGACTCATATTTAAATTCACGACTAATTAATTACAACCCTCTAATACTAATAGTCTCTGAACTAAGTTGCGAATGAATGAGCAGATGGATGAATGGACCGAAGACGAATCTATAAGGTTTCCTTGTAGATTTCGTAACCCGTAAAAAAGGAATAAGTCATAGGAGTGGTATGATTACATAATTTTTAAGGGTGTGTAAGGAAACATTTTAACATTTTTAACCCCCGGCGCAAAACGAGGGGTGTTATAAGTTTTAGGTGTGTATCTGTGTGTCTGTCCGTCGCATCATAGCGCTCTGGCGGATGGTCCGATATGTTTGCGGTTTTTTTAATTGAAAGCCCTGTTTTGCGAGATGGTTCTTAACTATGATTCAATAGAATCTATTCAGCCGTTTCGAGATCATCGGCTCTTTCCAAATTTAAGAAAGGAATTAAGTAACTTGTAAAGGCTTTATCAATACTAAATTAAGTATACTGTTACTTTATTGATATTGCAATTATATGCCAACCTTGGCCTAATACATTAAGATCCTCATTCGAAGATCATTAGCATCTATTTAACTAGCAATTTCCGTAAGTAAATAACAGACTTTCTAAATATTGCCACTTTTTAATGACTTTCTGATATCCTTTTTTATAGTCACGGTAAAAATAGGTTTGTCAACTTAAGATCTAGTTTCGTTTGCATTAGTGCACGAATCAATCATGCCAACATACCAGTACAAAAAACAGTTATACTAGTGGATCTATATCATAATATATATTCACTAGGCGACTTTCTATACACTTTTGTGGAATATTTTACAGAAAAAGTATCGCACTTATAGGTTTGAGCTTTGACGTGGTAGTTTAAATTCATGTCTAGATATGATCTACCATTAAAATACCATTATTATATCATAATATCACTCTATATCTTATATTATATTATTTATTCATTCCATTTTAATACAATATTAATCTATTAATACACTTGTATTTTTTAACTTCCCGCTACATATGTAGATAATAATAAAACACAATAACAATCAAAATTCAACTTTATAAGACATTGTAATATATCTTAATAAATATTTATTTGCCGGTATCGCCAAATTGTCCAATAAAGGGGATTGAGGTGACAGCGCCAACTAAAAAAAGGTTATAATAATTAACTTTTCTTAGAGGAATAAAATTGAAAAAATATATACAGCAAATTTAATACATTAAATAGGTAAAATCATAGAATTATATACAAGGTGCCGCCGATACAATCAATTTAATTTTATTTTATATAAGGTTTTACGAGTCCATATAAATAGGCACTTTGTAAAACTTAAATAATATTTTTTAAAAATTAAAATAAAATTTTCAAACAAATGGATTCGTTATTATAGCATATAAAACTAGAAAAACCCTTTGCTTTATTTATTTACTTCCTACTTAGTGCAGGTGTCATTACGCATAATTTGTTATCGCTTATGATACTATTATTTTAAGTCTGCGTAAGTACTAGATTATAAGTGGTTGGATTTCAGTTTTATTGAATGGACTTTCATAGTACTAGTTTGTTATTGAATCAATTACTGACGCCGCTGGTCGTCACCTCTGACGAGGTCATAGCGATAGAATCAGCGTTCCAACCGTTATCAGGGTGACGTCATAACTGTTTGATGACGTCACACAAGGATGTAGCGTGGAAAAGGAAAATCTCAGGATCAGATCAGATCAGAGGAAGGAAGATCCCAGCCTGACAAGGTGTACTGCCTGGGGACCGAAATCCATCCAAACCCGAGCGAGCCCCATCGATTCGTGAGTAGGTTTATCTATATTAATTTTCTCTTTGAGTAGGTTCGCTAACCAGTCGATCGATGCGGACAGGGCGATTTACCTACTTAATTGTATTTAAAACGATTCTATTGAGAACCAGCAAAGCATAATGTACCTCGTGCTTTATTTTCTTGATCTCCTCGAAAGCTCCTACTGCCTGGGCCGGAACGTACGGGGGCACTGAATGCAGCTTGACCTATAAGATGTGAAATAAACCATTAATACAAAAAAAATTAAAAGCAACATTACAATGAAACCAAACCAACTTTATTTCTTACGTAATCTTCTGTTTTTAAACCGACTTTAAAGCAAAAAACATTATGTTTAGTGGCTTGAATTTAATTTATATTTGCAATGCCTTTGCTTTGCTAATAATTGCAATGAGCGAACCGCTTTCTCGTTTAAGGCTGGTTTTAGTGTCACGCTGACAGCACGCTGACGGTCGGCACTGATGGGTCAATATGTATGTAGTCATAGGTAGCGTTCTTGAGTCGCGCTGACCACTCAGCGCTGACGACCATAGACTACTTACATCAGCGACGACCGTCAGCGTGCGGTCAGCGTCACAGTAAAACCGGTCTTATAGCACATGAGCAGATAAGGGGAATTCGCTTATAGTTTCGAATGGGTCATCCGCGCGCTTACGTACGTGCTTACCATCCGCGCTGGCGTGAGCGTCACTGTAAAACCACACTTATACCGCCTTTAACTTTAGTTTTATAACTGCACAATATTTTACACTTACATGTATAGTAAACAATAACACAAACAAGTATAAATAAAAATTGGTACGTAAAAAGTAACGACGCCTGAGAATGTTTCCCCTTTTGCGGGGAGACCATAAAATAATATTTATATAATTAAATAATAATATTGTGACATATATAATATATAATTATATAAGCTATACCATTTGAGAAAACTCAAATGTTGCTAAAAATTATGCCACTGAAAATTACCTTTTACACGCACTTATTTTTTATACTCGCATTGTTATAAGAATACATATCGAAATTCCACAAACCTTCGCAAGCAACAGCGAGAACAAGCAAAAGAATCTGGAATACAAAAAAAGCGTTGATATAACAAGCTTGTTCATAGCAACAAAATGTAAACATATATATGTATGAACGATTTTAAGAATTATTTCAAAATTTGAGAGAGTAAGAGAGAACAATAAAATGATTAACATTTTTTATATATGAGATAGTAAACGCAATATCAACAGGCGAACAGCTCTTCTGATGAAAAGGGACATCTATCGCCTGCAGACACCAAAGATGTTAATAAAGCAGTGCTGTAATCTACGTAGGAAGATCATAATAAAAAATGCATAAGTTTTCTTTGACTTCCTCTGGTCCTAGAGGATAGGTCCTAGGTCCTAGGTCCCAGATTCGATCCGGGATCATGTAAAAAGTTTTATTGAGGTTTTTTCAAGAAAATCCAAAGTCTCATTTGCAGCTTGCAGTCTGGGTGTAATGATAAGAACTATTTTAACAGCTACGTGAGTCTCTAAAAGTCTAATATAAACTGTAATTAACACACACAAGCACAGCGATTCGACACGAAGGTAAAACGGTGGTGTTGAGGGAAGGTGGTGGTGGCTTGTAAATTACGAAAATAGACACGATGGTAGTTACAAATTTGAGCAATTGTTTGTATTTTATGAACTTCTTGTAGGAAAACAGATGGCGTAACACTTAGAGGAGGCTAAACCAATTCGCTCCAAACGTTTAATTAAAAAGATTCTTACCAACATGGAGGGTGTTTTTTTTCTTTAGACGGTCCGGTCCTTCAAAGAATATACCATCTACTATTCTACCAGGTAGTTTGTAAATATTAAAAGACTGTCTATAGGTGTTACAACCATTGTGACTAC
Source organism: Apodemia mormo (assembly GCA_036924255.1). Taxonomy (NCBI): domain Eukaryota; kingdom Metazoa; phylum Arthropoda; class Insecta; order Lepidoptera; family Riodinidae; genus Apodemia; species Apodemia mormo. The sequence continues at coordinate 10,663,473 of JAUPFN010000019.1, read as the reverse complement.
TAGATGGTAGAGTTCCGCACCAACCTATTCCAAGCCAGCTATATATTCCATCAGTAGAGCCATCTGGTTGTTTGCTAGTTTATTTAAAAAAAAAGAAAAATAAAAAGAATATCTTACCAAAAACTTATACATTTTAGTTTTCGCAGTTTACACGTTTCAAGTCTTATAATTATTCTTCTCGAATGATGAAAATGTGAATGCTTTCTCTGTTTATATACTTACCGGCTGGAGACTCAATAAATTTCCATCACCAACCAGTTTATCATTTTCAACATGAATATTAACATAACCTGAACGATGCTTCTTATCAGTTACATACTTCTTATCAGTAACATACATGTCCAATTAGTTTTAAGGTTCAATTCCCTATAAAATACTTAAACTTTTCTTTTAGTATCCGCCAGAATCGAAGATAGGCGTAGGCTTAGAATAAAGGTAGCATATAAATTCCAAATTCATTTTCTTACTTACCTATTTTAATGGTCACGAGTATAAACTGTGATCACTCCTTTTGAACTTCTATAATGGTATAATGAAAATAATATTTTTATCGTAGTGGGTGAACTCTTTAACTACTAGACTTATTTTAATATGGTTTAGCTTGCAGTAGGTTATATTTTACTACGGACATTAAGAAAACAGGTAATTTTGTAACAATATTCCTTTTATAAGAAAGACAAGAAACGAATAATTTGAATAATCCAAAAATAATATGATTATTTAACATATAGTTTTTAGTCTGATTATGTAATTTTCTGAAATAAACATTTACTATTATTAAAAAAAACGTTAACGTCAATGACGGATATATCAGTACCACATATTCATCATCTATAGAAACTTACCAAGTAATTTTTTAAGTAGCCCGACTATTACTCAAACACTTGTAAAGCCTTTTAAGCCGTGATAATTTTTCTTTTAAGGCGATTACAGTTGCGAACGACCTTGAGTTTCTAACTTTTAAGCGCAAATATTATTTCGCGCGTGGCATGGTCCAAAGTCAAAGAGTATTTACAGTGGATGTAGATACATACGTTTTAACATTTTTGTTCACCTATATGAACTTTTATCATCATGAATCGACGGAATGTTGTCAAACTCAAAACCAATAACCAGTAATCGCTCATTTATCGATTGCATATACATTCATTTTAGAAAAACGATAAATATCTAAAGAAAAAAAATATACCGAAAATGGACAAAAAATTATATAACAATTTACGCAATAATAACAGTTACGTATCCTATTTCTTTGAAAGTGTAATATACAATACATCCCGTGTAGCACTTTATTTTAATACATACAATCAACAATTAATATTTAACAAAACCTTTCAAAATTTGATTTTATAAAATGTAATCTCTTGAATAATATTTTAAAACTAACTAGCTTCTTAGTTTTTGTTTCAAAATCTCGTAATAAAAAAGAAGATATATAAATTGATTTAATGTTTATAGAGGAAACTACTAAATAAGTTGTTTTATCTAGACTATTTGTATGTATAATATATTTAATTTATTTATTTTTTGTTGCAAAAGTCATTACTACCTTCAAATAGTACCAGTTTTTACTTTTTTTCTTTAGAGTTTTGCTTTTTATTCGCTTGCTTGAATTATCTTCGTTGTTTATATGTTTTTTTATTTTTTATTTTTGTACATTTATACAAAATATTGACAAAATACTTATATATCTATAGCTAATAAAAAATGCAAGCGTAAACGTAGGTAAGTACATGAATAGTCTCAAAATATTATTCAGCGTCTATTCGCAAACAAAACTATTTATAAAGTACTAGCTTTCAGCCCCTTACAGCATCCTTACATGAACGTTTATTTAATTGAATTAAAGAACATGACTAATAAATTTGAAGAGATTTTGATAAAACATATTTTTTTTTTTTTTACAAACTTTACCACTTTTTTCATCGTTTGAAGAGATGACATTTGAAAACCTTAAACTCGTATTCATTTAATTGTATTAAAAATCATAAATACTAAGTTTTTAATAATTTATACAATATTCTACAATAAACAATCTATTTTTATACAAACGTCAATGCTTTTTTTAGCCTTTAAGGAATGAAATTTAAAAAAATCCCCAAATATATGATTCTTAAATTGTGTTGAAGAACGTAAGTGCCGAATTTCAAGTTATTTTGTCCATAAACGTTTGATTTTTCATATAAATTGTAACACACACTTTTACTCCTTTAATGGATGAAACTTCTAACATTACATGCATGTTTCTTCAATTTCGATTGAAGAGCATAAGTACTAAAAAATCCGAAAATTCGTACATCTTAATTGTATTAAAAATCGTAAATACTAAATTAAAATAATTTAGATTTTATAGTAATGTAATAAATAAACAATTCATTTTTTATACAAACTTTAAAGCCCCTTTTTACATCTCTATGGGCTAGAATTCAAAAAATATTAAATTTGTATTTAATTTTTTTTTCAGTTAAAGGATAAAAACAGCCTTGTCGGTCCAAGCTCATTATCTACTATAAAAAAACATCCAAGCGTAAACGAAAAGTTCAATTTCGAAACGGCACAACCTTACTATTGTGCCAAACGTTCTATCTGTACTGTTACTCTTTGACTCGAATATGGAGAGCGGAGCACGCTAACATGCGACACAGCCTCCCCGTATGAACGCTACCGGGAGACTGACTTTCGACGCGAGCGCTGTCCGCGAATTAAATAATAAGGTTTTTATTGATTTAATAGCACACTATAATGATTTTGTAAAATTTTGAACTTAAATTTTATAAAACAATAAATTGTCTGTAATAATAAGAAAAAATCATCAAAATCGTTACAGTAGTTTGGAAGTTATAGGCAAATTTTTGCGTAAAAATAAGAAAGATATTCGATTTTTAGCCGTCAAAAATAACAATAAAATTTAAAAAAACGAACTTAAAATTTAAACTTAATTATACTATACGCATAATGCATATTTTTTTTTAATTATTGGACCAACCGGTTAGCACTAGTAGGCTTTCAAAGAGGTGTCTATTTCGTAGTTTGGCATTACCTATCGCCTTAACTTTAATAAAGGAATCTGTTGTTTTGAGGAGTAGATAGGAGAGAGTAAATAATATTGAATTTTTAAGTTTTTGACATAAATTATCATAATATATTGTATTATCAAATGTATCTATATAGTAATACGTGAAGGAAAAACTTTGGATCCCTTTTAAAGGCAATTACGCGAATGGTGGAGCATGAAATTTGGCATAGTTAAAGTTTTGACTTGTTGCAGAAACTTAACATTTTTAAATAAAATGCATTAAAAATACATTAAATTATTAAAAATAATCATTACACACGCTATACTCATGTGACATACATGATAATAATATATGCACACATATGTTATTTTTTTTACGGCTAAAGTCAGTTATCAAACTTAAAAAAGATTTTATTGTTTAATCAATGGTCGAAATTCGGCAACAGGCGATTGCTCATTTTTTACATTAGTAGATTACACTAATTACCTGTCGATGACATTTTGCCCCGAGGTAATTTATTACCTATGTATTTTATTCAGAACGACCAGCATCAAAGATATATTGGAAAAACAAAGACCAGGAAAAGCAGCACTAATACAAAAGATGTCAGTTATAGATAAGCTGTTAAAGTCTTCTACTTTTAGCATAGTAAATTTGGATAGTCTGCTCAAAGAGTTTAATGAATTTAATGATCAAGTGCACTCAATATGAGGATTGCTTCGACGGCAAATTTTTGGGGTCATGATCATGTAAATGCTAGTGAAATTTACAATCGCATAAAGTTTCTGATTTTTAATTGGATTGTAGAGACAGCTGATGTAGTTTCTCGTGGAGTCGTAAGCATCTCAGACTAGAATATGTAACTGCTACGTCTATCTGTAGTACCTACAGGCCAGGCTCAGTAAATGCTGATTGACTTTGTCCGATTGTAGTGAGATATGGAAAAAGTATGTTTAAAAGGTCTTCTATAATTAATTCTGTCTGAATATATAACTAAAAAAAGAAAATCATAATTAATCAAAGCACGTGAACATTTTCATATGGGTAAGGTGTGGATACGCGACGGCGTTATCTACGTCAAACTGCCAAATGGTAATCGGCAAAGGATGCTGTTGAGAGAGGATTTAGAAAAGTTGATGCAGGCCTATTGTGAGGGTGATGTACAACCACCCGGATAATTAACATCAAATCAAATGTCTACTCTACGGCCAGTTTATGTTAATTTATGAATGTAAATATATGTATTTGCTTGTATGTTATTTTTATGTATATATTGAAATATATTTATTTATTCTATTGTATGTTATAACATAAAATTTGACAGTATTATTTCGTGTAGTATATTTTAGTAGCACCACATATCTATTTTATCAAAGTATCTCCTTTACCTAAAGGTTGTCTGGCAGAGTTCGCTTTGTAGCGATAAGACCGCCGTTGTGTACCCTTGTACGTAATAAAGCTTTTAGAAAATACTTGTCAATGTAACTTTTGGTGCGCAATAAAGTAACGTATACTTTTAAGCTTTCGCGGCTTTTTTCAAACGAGTTATTAAAAATAAAAAAAAATTATTCATCAACTAATCGCGGTAAGATCCCGTTGATTTTTAATAACTCGCAATAAAGTATATTAATTAATTAACTACTTAATTAATTCATTCATTTATTTATTCATCTATTCATTCAGCAATTCATTTATTTATTCTTCATTAATTTGACCCAAACGTAATAAAAATAAGTGATTTAATATTTTTCTTTTTTCTCTTTTTCTTTTGTAAATCGGCTGAACAATGATCAGTTAATATACTAATAAAAATATTAATTGTATCAATATATCAATGTAAACTTTATCTCATACTGTCAGGGTTTATATGCTATGAAATAATCATATATTTGACTGTATTTTGAAGTCGGCTTTATCATATATTTTTTTCTCAATTTCAACGAGTTCATAGTGTTTTTGTTGTTATAGTGTTGTGTTCATTTTAAGAGATTTTTTTTTCTTGAAATAAACTACTATTGAACTAGTGTTTACATTTTGTTTCGTAATAACTGAAGACTTTTTCTTTATTATTATTTTACCTTCCAATAAAGAGCCTATAAACTTGATGACAATGGTTAACTTATATTTAATGTAATGTCCTCAGTATGAGTACAAATGATATCATGCTACTTAGTAAAACCTAGTCTTCTTTACAATGTTACTTTCTTTTATGTTCTTTACAAATTTAATGTACTAATAAAATATGAATTGTATTAAGCAAACTTTAATATTACTAAGCAAACTTTAACTCATACTATCAGGGTTTATATGCTATGAATTAATCATATATTTCGCTATATTTTGAAGTCGGCTTTATCATGATTTTCTTTTTCTCAATTTGAACGAGTTCATAGTAATTTCATTGTAGGAGTTAAACTCATTTTTTTTGTGTTGAATAAAACTACTATTGAACTAGTGTTTACATTTCGTTTCCTAATCACTGAAGAGCTTTTCTTTATCTTATCTCTTATCATGCTACTTAGTAAAACCTAGTCTTTTTTACAATGTATTAGAGCCTTTGGGTACCTAGTAACTTTTTATTGTAATTATAAACATAAGTTATCAAAAATACAACTCTAAATTGGAGTAGTCAATACTTGGTCCTTATTGTTAGCTGGTTATACTTATGGTATATTTCCTGTATTCTTTTTTCTTTATCTAAATCCATACGTAATAGTGATATCATCCTTAAATTTGAATAAATTATTTAGGCTCTTTTATATTTTCATAATTCACTTGTTTTCGCTTAGTCATACCTTGAATATGTAAACCATGTTATCAATTTCAAGAAAAGTGTACTTAATAAGATGGAAATTATTATTCTGTATTGATTATATTAATTACATTTTACACATAATTGAGCCTGTTTTGTTATCATTCTCGAACAGGACATTTATTTGGAATATAAAAATTATATTTCAAATAAATTCATACACAATTCTGTTGTCCTATGTTACTTTCATTATCACAACATAGTTCTCCTGACTATGCTGTGGTCATCAGTTATAATTATACCTACTTAAATTATGTAGTTTGCATGTATCAATTTGTTTTTTTATTTTTTTAGGTTCGTTGCAAAATTTAGAAATATACAGTTAATTCATTATGCCATCCAAAATTTTTACTTCTATTTTCCTTTCTTACTATTTGAAATTTTTTCTTTAGATTTTCAATAATGCCAATGTCAAGACTTAAGTCAAGACTTAATAATAATAGCACTTCCCTTGTGTTATTACTATCCTACATAGATTTTGAATACTTATTATTCAGAATTGTAACTAGTATCCGATATGCTGTTTTCGGTATAAATATAGAAGCATATTTTTATCATAATTCTTGAGTTTGTACTTTCTTTTTATTTTGTATTTTTATACATAGACAAAGTGTTAAGTACATACATGTCATACTCAGATCCTTTTGTTTCATAATGCACAGATTTAAATAATGTACATTGATGATCTATAGGAGGTAAATGTTATACCATAAAGGACAAAATATAACGTTACATTTATTTTTGATTAGTCACCCTGAACTCGTTCATAAAGGTGATAGGCAGTACAATATTAGTTTACGCCAAAATTATTGTAATTATTTAATTTAAGGTTTATTGAAATTAAAGTAAGATCTACGCTCAACTTAAAGTCTAGATACCATCTAAATACACTTTATAAATTTTACATATAAAATATAAATCATATTATTATTGACAAAATTCAAATGCATCTAGATTAAAAAGTATTGTGCAAGCGAGCCTAGTCTCCTGAATAAATATGCTTCACAGGTGATTTTTGAAATAAGAGCACAATATTTACCTAGCGAAAGTCTGTATAATGTGAACAACAGTAGTAGTGGATCAACAGCAAATATTTTTTTCGAATAAGAAAAAAGTAACATTATTTATATTGTAATTAGTGACAGGTCTGAGGCATTGCATATGTAGAGGTATTATGATAAACATAGAATAGATAAGCCAAACAAATAGTCATCCCGTCTATAGACAGTGTAAAAATTAAAAAAAACTTGTTTCTCTTACACACAGCAGTGAATCACAATAAACGTAGTTATCCTTGACCATCTGGGTATCTACGCATGCTTATACAGATGGTCTAAGAGCCCGTGGGAGATCGTCCTTCACCGATCTGATAACCAGATGAAACTTATTTTTTATTAAATATTTTTTATAAACAAATATGCCTAAAATTGCTTGCCTATCGAAAAGTGCTCATGGCTATTTTTAATTAAATAAACTTTTATCGATTTTTTTTCATCACCTTCACACTTTTGATAACCAAATGAAATTTATTTCACTGATAGTTTTTAATACAAAGAATATGCCTAGATATGCTTGCCTACTCATTTCAGTGTATAACTACCAGGTAGTTATACACTGAAATGAGCAAGTGTAAACAGGTAAGTCAAAATAGGTGACTCCGTCGATCTGATAACTTATCGAAAGTAATCTCAAATTTTAGATTATTTTATTTCAAAATCAGTCATATATACTTGCCTGCTAAAAATCGTACTTAAAGTACTGTTGCCAGGCTAAAATGGAGTTGCACTGAAAAGGGTAAGAGAGTTCCGGTATTTAGGACATACTGTGACAGAAGACTTAACTAATGTTAAAGATATAGAGAGGGAGCGTAGAGCATTGGCGGTCCGTTGCAATATGATGGCCCGCAGGTTTGTTCGTTGTACCAAAAATGTAAAAGTTACTATCTTTAAAGCATATTGCCAAACTTTTTACACCTGCAGCCCGTGGGTCGAAGCCCGGAGGGCCTACAATGATCTACGTGTGCATTATAATAATGGCTTCAGAATGCTAATGGGATTACCGCGTTTCTGTAGTGCATCGCAGATGTTCGCAGATAATCATGTGGATGATTTTTATGCAGTCATGAGAAAGAGAACGGTAACGATGATGAACAGATTACGTGGGAGTACTAATGGCATTCTGAAGACATTAAGTGATAAAGTGGAAAATCCATTTTATCAGAAGTGGATTAAAATGCATATAAAGGATGTAACGTCGAGAGGATTTGTATAGTATGTCATATAAATTGTGTGCATATGTGTATGTATATGTATACGGATGTATGTGAATGTAAGTATGTGTATATGCATGTGTAAGTGTATGGGTGTATGCATATAGGTACATATGTATGGTATGACATATTATATAAATTATTAAAAATTTTCTGCAAATATCATTAAATTATTTACATATAAGTACTAACATAGACATTAAGTTTATAAATTATTACTAATAAATGCTATGGATGTTTTATCTGAAATTAAAGTATTATTATTATTATATTAAAAACTTTTAGAATTTTAACCACTTGATAGGTGCGACAGAGAAAGTAGAGCGCCCGAGGTCCGTGTGATAGAACAGGACACAACACAGCAGCTGCTCGCTACCTGACCGTTGAATATATCCGAGTGGGCATGCTCGTGCACATGTGAGTGACAGAGACAACATTTATTTACACTTGTCAGTTATTTAGAACTCATTTACTTACAACAAACATTTATTTAATTTAAAATAATAAATAAATGATACTTTATTCAATTTTAAATAAAGAAAATAGTTTTTTTTTAATTTTTAAATTTTACAATTTAACTTTAAAATGATAAAAAGTTTCGTTGAAATATTTTTTATTTATTAATATATTAATATAATAATATATTAAATTATTTATTTCTGATTATCGCATAGCTGTAAGTATGTATAGTGTGAAATTATATAAAAATTGTGATGGAATTAGTTATAATAAATTGGAGTTCTAAATAACTGACAAGTGTAAATAAATGCTGTCTCTGTCACTTACATGTGCAGAGGTTAAAATTCTAAAAGTTTTTAGCCTGGCAACAGTACTTTAAGTACGATTTTTCGCAGGCAAGTATATATGACTGATTTTGAAATAAAATAATCTAAAATTTAAGATAACTTTCGATAAGTTATCAGATCGATGAAGTCACCTATTTTGACTTACCTGTTTACACCTGCTTGCCAGGTAGTTATACACTGAAATGAGTAGGCAAGCATATCTAGGCATATTCTGTGTATTAAAAACTATCGGTGAAATAAATTTCATTTGGTTATCAAAAGTGTGAAGGTGATAAAAAAAAACCGATAAAAGTTTATTTAATTAAAAATAGCCATGAGCATTTTTCAATAGGCAAGCAATTTTAGGCATATTTGTTTATAAAAATATTTAATAAAAAATACTTCTCATCTGGTTATCAGATCGGTGAAGGACGATCTCCCACAGGCTCTTCTACTAAGAGGGCCTACCATGAACTCTTATAATACTTATCATTTCCATGCAGTTCAACTATGAGTATTAACCTGTCAGGTTTTACTATCGTACCATGAACTAATTCTTGTTGACCTGCAATGCGGTGTCTTCTGGCCGGTCACGTTATCTCTGGCAGCTGGCTAGGACATATCAAATTAACGTTGATGAACACATAACTTACCGATTTTTAAATTTTAGTATAAAGTTATTACTATTAATGCTTTTTAATTAGAAATCTTGAATTTAAGAATACAAATTGGCAAAAGAGATCGAGTTTCAAGTTATTTAAAGTCTACGTAAAATATATGGAACATAAAGTAAACCACGTAATATTTGTTAAGTGGCATCCATTAAAGAACGTAACTCTGGGGATATTACACTTGACTTAGAACTGTTTATTATCAATTTGATATTTATGAGCGAGGTTTTTAAATTTGTTGAGTAGGTACTTGATTTTTTGAGATTAGAGTTTTGGAATAGTTTGTGATTCTTTTAAAGCTTAAGATTACTTATTACATATACACAATCCGAGAAATGTCGAGACAAATGTGGACAATGGTTGGCGAAGCTGTGAAAGATGAAAAAGCCTGGGCTGCGGTTAGTATTTACTTAGATAATCCTAAACTAACCTCCTATCCAAATATTTAAAAAAAGAGAATATGTAAAAGTTGTTTTTAGGGTTCCGTTGTACATTTTAGGTACGGGCCCCTAAAAACAACCTTTACATACGGAACCCTATTACTACGCTTCCGCTGTATGTCTGTCCGTCTATCACCAGGCTGTATCTCATTAACCGTGATGGCTAGAAAAAAATTATGTATTTCTGTTGCCGCTATAACAACAAATACTAAAAATAAAAAAAGAAAATATTAAGGGGGGTCCCCATACAACAAACGTTTTTTTGTATTTTTTGCTATGATCGTACGGAATCATTCGTGCGCGAGTCCGACTCACACTTGGCCGGTTTTTGTCATTTTTTTAGTTATACACACATCTAAAATAAAAAATTATTAATTTAAATTTTAAAATAATAACTCATAATTAATTATTTTATTAAATTAATTTAAATAAATGAATAAAAATTAAAAATTATAATATAGTATTTAGAAAACTTTATATAGAAAAAATGAACTACTATATTTCATTCCGATATTGATACTTTTCTAAAACACAGTTAATGTCAAAAAATATACAATAGGTATAAATAGCAGTAATAATAAAAAATACTAACATTTACAGTATATTTAAGATAAAGCAATCCAATAAAAGTTACTTTTTTACAGCTGCAAGTGACCGGCAATATTATGACACTTTAGCAGTTCAAATATCGATTCCGGTCTGTCAAAAACACTTCATGGTACGCTAATGCAGGGCAGAAGTAGGTTTGAGTAGTAATATGATCGCTCGCCGGCATAGGTCACGTGGTCACTGACTGGCCTGTTAGATAACGCTTTCATGGTACGAAATAGCAGGACAGTTTAATTATCGGCTTAAATTGACCTGCTATAAGAGTTCATGGCAGGGCCCCAGGTCCGTTGATCGGCTCGTTGAGCACCTACAATTAATGGCTGTAGATTCTGTGTGGTATCAGACTCCCTCCGCCGAGATAGTCATCTTAGGCGATTTTAACGCCCATCATGCCGAATAGCTATGTTTACGCACCGCTAATCATGCTGGAAGATCTGTTCACGATTTCGCTTTGTCATATGGTTTAATACAATTAATAACTTCGTCTACTCGAGTTCAGGATATGGAAGATCAAACACCTTCACTATTTGACCTTCTGCTGACCACTCATCCGGATCATTACTAGGTAATGCGCCCTACCTGTGGTCCTATCCATAGGGGTGGAACACATATAATCTAGCGAGAAGCACATGCTTCTCATTAGCTACTTATAATTAGGTCCCGAGCTCGATTACCGGGTCGGACAATTCAAAAAGGAATTTTTTCAGATTTTTGATAAAAACAAACGTTGCCCGGGATTGGAAAAGTGTCCGGTTGGCTCGCCACTTATCAAATTGTGGGAAGATACTTAATCTTGGGATAATCGTCGGTATACTGGGAGTACCTCCGCCTACCTCTTAGGGAATACGAGCGTAAAGATACTTTTTTAATATTAGGCATATTATTACAATAAAGGAAATTGTCCTCTAATTAATAATATACCATACCACAAATAATTTATCTATATCTATATAAATATTATAAATGCGAAAGTTTAGATATTTGGATGGATGTTTGGATGGATGTTTGGATGGATGTTTGTTACTCAATCACGCAAAAACTACTGAACGGATTTGAATGAAACTTTACAGTAATATAGATTATAACATCAGAATAACACATAGGCTACAATTTATAAACATTTTGTGTAACTTGGCGGTAATACAATGATAATTGATACTTATCATTATAGATACGTAAGTCGGAAAAATTCCTGCCTTCTGCCCCCCAAGACAAGTGGCATCAACGCTAGGAGAATAGAAAAGGAAATGTATGGATTTGACATAAGCTGTTGATACGAGCGTAAACGAATGTGTCCTTCGTGAAACCAAGTGTGTAGCCAAGTGTCCTTCGTGAAACGAAACGTTATATTGCATCGATCATTTTTGATCATTTTCATACAAAACCTTAGGCAAGTGGCACTTTTGACAAGCAAAATTGTGATTCGATGATCAGCGAACGCTAGAACCCTGTAAATTACGCTAAAAATGGCGGATGATCACTATTATTCAATCAGCTGTTCTAAATCGTGGATATTATCTGTTAGAATATTTGATAATTTTAAAGTAAAATCAACGCAAATTGCCATAATTTAAGAGCCCTAACCTAACTAAGGGGATTTCAATAAATTTTTTTTTCTAAGCCGCAGACGCCTTTGTAATGGATTTCGGTTTTCATCCCCTAACTCCACGGGGAATGAACTCAGAGTAAAATGACCTTAACAAAAGTTGGTGTCCCTTACCCCCTTCACGCAATAGTGCAATAAAAAGGGGTGTTATATAGGGTTAACATTTTCCATCAAAATTTTTCTAAGTCCTGCGCACGCTCTGACCGCCAACCGAACTCTCTGTCCATTCTAATATAACGCTTTGGCGTCATTTAGACCAAATTGGCAGCCAAGTGGATCATGGCTTGTTTAACGTTCATTCTATTGAGGTCTATCGAATATTGTCTGTGAATTGACGGCGATGTCAGTTTGAAGTGTTATTTTTACAACGTGAATCAATCTCGGATGAATAATATACATGGATGGAATATATAAATAATATAAATAATAAGAACAGAGTCGCTATATCTGATTCAATTTTGACTGTATGTACCGCGTAAGTGCGAATAAGATAAAATATACTATCTTTTCTTCTCGATTACTGTCATGCCGTAAGTTTCTATATAGCTAACATATCAATTGAACTCTGTCAGTACTACCAATTATTTAAAGAGTTATAAAATTAAATAATGTCACCAAGATTTATGTATTTATCTCCGTTGCTATCAAATTTGATTGTGTTAACATATTTTAAGTAAATCCTCTTTACATTACAAGTGAACGTAGAATTGTACAAAATGTTATCGATAGTCAAAACTTATGTTTCAGATTTATGAAAGCTGATGATAAATCCTGCAGCAATAGCAACAGTGCTTGTTACTGTCGTGTTCCGGTTTGGAGGGTAAGGTAGCCGGTAAATGTATGCATGTGGCATTAATACCCCGCCCGCGCCACAAGAATATCAAAGCACCATTAATAATATGCCACCAAAAGCCTTCAAATTTGCGTTCATTTTACTTTAAAATTATCAAAAATTCTCACAGATTTTATCCACGCTTTAGAACAGCTGATTGAATAATAGTGATCAACCGCCATTTTAAGCGTAATCTACAGGATTCTAGCGTTCGCTGATTATCGGATAATTCGCTACTATTTTGCTTGTCAAAAGTGCCACTTGGCTACGGTTTTGTACGAGAATTGTCAAAAATGATCGATGCAATATAACGTTTCGTTTCACGAACGACACTTGGCTACTAATTACAAATCCGTTTACGCTCGTGTCAACAGCTTATGACAGATCCATACATTTCTCTTTCTATTGTACTAGCGTTGATGCCACGTCTTGGAGAGTAAGTCTTTTTTGCTTTTAATGCACTTTTCATATAAATAAAACTTATAATCTCGGTGAAAATAATACTTCAAACTGACGTTTACCGTCAATTCAGAGACAATATTCGATATACTTCGTAAAGTTCGTATGGAACAAACGTTGAACAAGCCATGATCTACTTGGCTACCAATTTGGCCTAAATATCGCCAAAGCGTTATATTTGAATAGTTATTGAACGTTTGCCACTTGTCTAGGGGGGCTGAGAGCTATCTTGGCGTGCGCTGAGAAAACCGCTCAAGTTACATGAAGATAATGTATAGTAGGATTGTTTGTCTTAAATAGTTCTAAATAAAAGTCTGCGACAGCATATGTCTACCTTTTATGTGGAATCCATAATATCCAAAATAGTGATCTATAAATACAATTAAATTATTATACTTTTTACAAAGCATATTTCGGATTATTTATTAATATTGTATTAAAATTAAAATATCTGTCGCTTACAGCATTTTATGTAGATGAAGTTTGTCTTTTACACTAAGAAATTCGGACGGATGGTTAAAAAGTTATCACGATAAGATTAAATTGGGAGGTTATTACATACGATCAAAGCAACGGCGCGCCATTACCGCGCGTGCGCGATCCGAATGTTTTTTTTTTGTTTTTCGAAATGACAAAAGCTGATGGCCTTAAGGCCAAGGGCCGTAATAACTTTATTTACTCATGTGGTAATAGCGCCGTAGTACTAGCGGTCGAGCAGCAAGTGCTCAGCAAGACTTTAAATTTTGTCCTCTGCGAGACCGTACCTCGGCTTAGCGCGTCGGTTTGACTGATTATGGAGGGGGGGGGGGAGGAAACAATTACAGGAGTAGTGGCATTGCCCTTCCGCGTTAGGTGCAGGGTGAAATAGGGGCCTTAGTTACTGATTGAAATCCACGATTAGCCGAGGATACTTTAGTCGTACAATGTGACAGGTGGTAAGTATATCGCCAACCGGGCTTTATCCTATTTTCACGATGACTTCAGTCTCTATGGATGTGTGTGTGTGTGTGTGTGTGTAAAATCGTGAAAAGTGGCAATCACCAGTTTTTAACACGATGAAATGGAATAAGCAACGTAGTTTTTTTGGTACAGGGATTTTTAGAAAGGAAGTTTTTTTTTTGTTATTTTGAAATTGATTACTTTAAGTTGATTATTGTGAATTGAACTATCGCTCTACATATTATTAGTCTTCTGAAAGTATTAAATAGTACTGAAATAAAAATAATATAATACCCAAACATTTAATGTAAAAATTTGAAAATACATTGATGTGGTGCACGGAATTACGTGGTGTATGTTAATAAAAACAAGAAATGTATATAAAACCAATAAGCTTTACCTTTTAATTATTGGTTTTATATGCATTTTTATGCTTAAAATATCTGACTAATGACAAAATTAAAATTGAAAATCATGAACATAACAATATAAATATAGTATTAATATAATTCAAACATTTATTTTAAAAAACTGACAGGAATAACTGTTCGACATGGACAGTAGGTTTTAAATAGACTATTCTATAGTTGTGGCTCTGAAGAGAGCAATATCTTTAAATCAATACGTAGCTTCTGTTTTGCTAAATCCCGTTTTCACGACTACATTTTGAGACATTAAGGCTGGATAACATTTGTCCTGCTATTTATTACATTTGAAATATAAAAAAAAGAGTTGTTTTTTTTGTACTTGAGCTTAAACGAACAACAGTGTCTAGCAAATTGTCTATTGCTTCAAATAATAGATTCAGAATGAGAGATAATATAGCAAAAACAAAGAGATAATTATAATATTATAAACATGAAATAAATACAATAATTCCAGCAAGATAGTAAAATAACGAAATAAAGATTTAAAGAATTTTTATTTAACATTTAACAATATTACAAGAATAACATGTATGTAGTGCGTAAACAACTGCTTTAGTTGCAAAACTGTGTTGCAGAGATAAAAAAATCATTAGTGTATTTGGTTGCCTTCTAACAGTCTTGCGACCTGATTATTGTCGATTAAATTTAGATATGTACATCACTTTAAAAACATAAAATCGTCTAAGCAGTAAGGTCATGCTTAGTGAATATTATATTTTATAAAGTTATTAAAAAAAATAACGATACCAAATTTTTCTGTAATTACAAAATTCAATAAATCTAATCACAACACTTTTTACAAGTGTTAGATCCGCTGCTGGGTTTTGAATTGTCTGCAGATGTGGTTTTGTCTGCTTCATTTATATCCATTAATTAATAAGTGTTAATATTATCAGTTGTTTTTTACAATTGTACTTTTCTGTAGTAATTGATCCTCTATTTCCTAATCCACCATTATTTTCCCATATTTGTTTATTGTAGGTGAATCGTTAGATAAGCCAAGTAAACCATTTCCTACACCTTTGATATTAACAGCATAATCACTATTTTTATCATTATTACCACTGTCATATCCTTCATTTATTGTTGGTGATGAAAGTTTTGAGCTCGCATCATCGTTCAAGGAATTTTCTAAGTTAAGAATATTTACGGCTCCTGTAGCTCCAAGTATCACAAATAAGACCACAATCTGGAAAAATAGTCTTATTAAATTATCTGCCAGTGTATTAAAGGCAATTAAGGATTATCTGAGCTTCATATTAATTATTTATTTATTATGTTGTAACTTAGTTAATTCGCCATATTAGGCATCACATAAAAGGTGAATAAACGCTAACATGTGTCAAAATATCATGACTACAAAATATGTGCCAGAGTTCTGCAATGTCTCGTCTAGGTATTAGTAGTAACGCCTGACTGAAACATGACAGCATTGTTTGTTGTTGTCATGTTTCAGTTTGGCGGTCAATATACTTATGCACTTGGTATTCCATTATTACTGCAGGAATATCTACGCACCATAAACATATCTTGTTTCTAAGGCGACGGTTTTCTCTTCTAAAGGCATTTTTCTGTCAGAAGAAGAAACCTTTTTGCTATTTTATGATAGTTATGAAATAAAATATAGATAAAGGAATAAAAATAAATATTACTGATCCCTCTGGAAGATGGGTAGAATAAAAAGAACATTAATATACTTTCTGGTTCATTTCGATCCAGTAGTCTATCGTCCAGCGGTAGTAGGTGGAATCGATGATGATTCCTACCACGGAATTTGCTACGTTTGATAATTGGAAGCAGCAGTTTGACGTATTTTAAACGCTACTATCATTACAACTAACATTAGGAGCCCGGATTTCATTTATAGAACAAACCCAAAAAATTGTGTCTAACTCGGGAATTTTGAATTTCTTGTTTTAAGGCGAATAGGCTATTCACTACGCTAATGAAGCAGTAAAAATACGGAAACTTAAAAAGATACGCCCGTTTAATTTCCTTAGCCAGAAGGCTGACATATCCGATTTCATATAAAGTACAAAAATGGTCTCTGTTGTGGTTTTTTCATATATATAAAAGGCAAACCACCAGGTCATTAACTTGATAGTCAGAGATTATCGCTGACCATGCACATTTGCAATACCTGAGATTTTGCAGTTGCACAGCCAGTTGTTTAAGAATAAATTAGCTTTTCTTTAAAGTCCCTTAGCCATATTTTATTTTATCTCTGATTATACATAATAATTGACTTTAACATGTAGGTTAGTAAGTAGGTATATTAAGTTTGAGTATTTAATAAGTTTGTCACCTATTCATAATCAATAG
Source organism: Apodemia mormo (assembly GCA_036924255.1). NCBI lineage: Eukaryota > Metazoa > Arthropoda > Insecta > Lepidoptera > Riodinidae > Apodemia > Apodemia mormo. The sequence goes on along the minus strand of JAUPFN010000019.1, from coordinate 10,646,284 downwards.
GTGAATAAGGGTTAAGAAGTAATGTATTTTAAATGGAGCTTCTAAGCAGAATATCTTATAAAATTGCTTAATCTTAACCTAAAATTAATGTTAAATAACAATATTATCCCCTTGACTTATTGAATATAATTTGTTACAATTACATATAACTACCATAATGTTTTGGTTAAAATTTGCATGTCAATACTTTGGCTAAATGTGTAGAACGTTTTACTTTTTAACACCTATTATTGTACACACATTTTAGGCAAATAAATATTATTATTATTATTATCCGTTCGGAAACACCTCCTTTAGTAATAGATTCTACAAATGTATGGTGTGAGGTAAACATTGCCTACAGAATCACATGGAAAAATTATAAAAGAAAGGATAAATTGAATCTTAAAGAAGCATGGACTACAGCGATATTAAAAAATGTTAACTAGCCATACAAATAAGGATGTCCTTAAACCGATTTAAATAATAAAATGGTCTTTATTTTCCTAGATCTTGTTTTGTATGTGTGTTGATCGAAAATAAATAGTAATTGAAACCGCTTTTAATGATTAATTATTTTTTATTCGAAAAGGTGTAACTCTGAATTGGTCAGGTTTTTAATTTAACTTGGTTTTGATAGTGAGAACTATTAGAATTACTATCAAACCATTATATTTATATGAACATGTGGATGATGAATTTACAAATAACAGACAAGCGCGTTAAACGATTTCGATGTCTTCTTTTGTTGGAAAAAAAGTTACCTCAGGGCTAATTTGACATTAATTTTAACAAGTTCTGATGATGAAATCCAAGATAAATCGACGAAATGTTATACATTTAATGTAGAAAAAAGCCACAAATGTGGACTTAACGCTATGTGACTTCTGTATCAGTCCAGTTAATTAAGCGTTACATTCCATGTGAATTCCGACCGACTGTTTATAACACCTTCGTAAAACCTCACTTAATACACAATAATAATTGGAATATGGGAATGTGCTGCAAAAACTAGGTTAGATAAATTAAATAGATTCATTTTTTATATAATTAGTTTAGGCACTCTAACTTCTATACTTTGCAGAAGTGTCATTCATTTTCAAAAAAACTGTTTGATTTAACAAATGTTGAAATTTTTATCCTTCTTTTAAGTTATACCTAGGTTAATTTTGCAATATAAAAACAAAATTGTGAATTTTCGCAATAGTTTATCCTGATGTAAAATTTTATAAAGAACAAATTCTATCAGTATACTTAAGGTGAGGCATCGCGACAAACGAGAAAAAACTGGTTTGCTAAATCACGTTTTTTTTGTATTGATTAAAATTACACGATATACCTGAAGATATTATCTAAGGATTGTGCTTAATTATTACATCTAATCTTCCGCATGATTTTTATATGGTGATTTCATACAATACAATACAATAACTCTTTATTGTACACCAAAAGTAAATGACAAAATATACAACACACATGACTATTTCTACATATATTAGATACACAAAGGCGGTCTTATCACTAAAAAAGCGATCTCTTCCAGACAACCTTAAGGATAGGATAATAATATATTCTAAAAGTGGTGCTAACCACGAGTACATTTATATTTTTTGCTTCTAAAAGAAATAAAGACAACATTCCAATAATATAAAATAACAAAAAATAAAAATAAGCAAACAGATTACTGGTAATACGTAAACTACTTACATTACATAAAATGGATAAATTACAATTAAGTGTATAGAAAGTGACGTTTAATCATATTCTTGAAAATGTTTAGACTCGGCGCTTTCCTAATATCCTCAGGAAGAGAATTCCAGAGTGTCACAGCTTGAGAAGTGAATGAACTGCTTTAATAATTAGTATTTTGAATTGGCATTAAAAGAGAACGATTGTTAGCCGATCTCAGATATTTGTCTTGGTTGATACGGAAAGTGAATCTTTCCTTCAAATATACAGGAGAATTTGGATCATAAAGAATGGAGTAAAGCTGTGAGAGAATATGTGTATTCCGACGAAGATGAATTGGTAACCATTTGAGCATGATGCGAAATTCGGAAATGTGATCATATTTGCGCAGACCAAATATGAATCGTATACATAGATTTTGGAGTCGCTCAAGTTTATTAATCTGTTCTAAGGAGAAATTTACAAAACTAGCGTCCGCGTAATCTAAAATAGACAGAAGTAATGAATCAGCCAGCATAATCTTAGTAGGAATCGGAAGGAAATACCTGAGACGCTTTAGAGAACTCCAACTACAAAAAATTTTTTTACTAATCTCTTGAATCTGCTTGGTCCAAGAAAGAGTATTATCTATATAAACACCCAGATTTTTAACATAATCACTATAAGGAATAGTGACACCACTAAGTTTAACTGCTGGTAAATTATGCTGGTAAATTATTCCAGTCAATTTTCTTTACTAGACCCGGGCTGCCAATTGTGTGATGGCAGCAGATGGTGATATTTAGTTGTAAATACAAAAAAAATGTGCTAAATTTTGGTTTTCAGCTGATATCCTATATTTATTTATCCGAAAATTAACACGTTTCTCGGCGGTTTTAGAACATACCGCGCCACCCATTTCCGATAGAATTGACGCGCATCGAAATACCTCGCCTTAATGTCGATTAGACGCATATTTTTATAGATATTGTTAAAAAACCGACCAAGTTCGGGTCAGACTCGCGAACCAAAGAGATACTGTACAGATGATGATCTATAAAAAATCACGATTGTTGTATGGGAGCCCCTCTTAAATATTTATTTTATTTTAATTATTGATTTTTAAAGTAAATATTCTGTCTATATTTCATGTACCAGTTGACGTTATTAAGATCGAGAAAAAAATTGCAAAAAATCACGTTTGTTGTGTGGGAGCCCCAATTAAATATTTTTTTAGTATTTGTTGTTATAGCGGCAACATAATTACATCATCTTTAAAAATTTCAACTATCTAACAATGTTCATGAGATACAGCCTGGTGATAGATGGACAGACAGACAGACAAACGGATGAACAGCGAAGTCTTAGTAATAGAGTCTCGTTTTACCCTTTGGGTCATTCTTCGGAGTACAATTTTTAAGCGTAACAGATTCATATCTCCTATATAAACAAACTAGCTGTTGCCTGTGACTTCGTTCGCGTGGACTTCGTTTACTCCGCACAGCTCCTCCCCCTTAGGTGATAGCGTGATAATATGTAGCCCATATGTTGACCCAACCTGTTAGTAATATTTATGCGAAATTTGAAGTAAATCCATGCAGTACTTTTTGAGTTTACCCCGGATATACATTGACTTTCTACGATTTTATTATATATATATATATATATATATATATATATATATATATATATATATATATATATATATATATATATATATATATATATATATATATAAAGTATATAAAGATAATGTTTGCATAAATCTACTATAATATTTTTTATACATTCTATATGCAGTGTGTCATATAGATTTTATTATGTAATAACCATTTATATAGGAGTTATTTATCCTGAACACCACAAATTCGGTTAATTTTGGACGTTTTATACTTGTAACACGTGCGCCGTCTTCTGATCAATCGCAGATATTTTTTATTTCACAAACGCTTTTAATCAGATTTATACACAAAATTAAAAAATACAAATCATTTTATATCCTAACCAATTCCTAATCCAATTGCACTGAAAGTTTTTATTTTATGAGTGTAAGTATGTCAGACACTTGGCAAAATTTTAGCTTCACTTATTGCGACGGGTACTACTCTGAACTGGCGAGGTCTAGAGGTATCGGGATTGGTTTTTCTGATTCTGCTTTTATGCTGCAGCTTATGGGTCAAGTATTCGTAGCCCTAAATCCCTTCATTTCGGTGCAAGAGTAAGTTTTTCAATTTTTCAATTTTTGGTTCTTAATTTTTAAGAATTTCCATGTCACATTTTTGGAATGTAATCGTACAATTTTTAGTAAACGGGTGTTGCGGTCTTATACCTAACTCTCAAATGTAGATAGCCAATAATAAACTAGTAGCCTATATCTTCCCAATGGCGAACAAACCGGTGAATCACGGTGATCTGCCTTTTTATTTAAATTTGTTAAACCGAAGCTTGTTATCATTTAAAGCGTCTAATTATCATACTCAAAGTACCAAAAATGAGTCTATTATTAATGTTTTGATGTTAAGGAAAGTATTCAACGTAAAGTGTAGTACTACGCCTAAGCTAGGCTAGGTAACTGCTCGGTTGAGCATACATTCGTATTTTTCGCTAATCCTGCAATTCTTCGTTACTGGACTACTACTTACTTATGTACCAATATGATTACATCGTCGTTACAATTATAATGATTTTTATGAAAATATGAACACTAAGTTTTTCACACACTTTGAATTGCATAGATTAGAAAAGCAAAAGGTAATAGGAAATGTGTAGCACATGCACTTTATCGCTAATTTGTTTTGCTGTATCTAAGTTTAGTGGAGAGGAAAAATTCCGAAAAAAAGAGTTGCTAAAAAAATTGTTATTGTTCTAATATATATTACGGCCATTCATATTTCCCCAAATCACTTTTATCTAATCTTATTTTCATATCTGATACGGTATTTAGCAAAATTTTACCTGCTGGGTCAATTCCGTGGTCTCCAATGTAATTTCCATGGCCCGCAAATGTTTATTTTTTTTTAGGAAAAGTATAGATCCTCTACGTGTCGAATTTTCATATGTTCTTTAAATTTGCATAAACTTTTAAAATGTTTGTGTAATTTACTTTAATTAAGCGATTTCAAAAACACCATGGAAATTACACAGAGAACACATTTCTGGAGAAACACCCCTTTGGGTATGGAACCCTAAAAACTGAAAATTGACCTGTTTTATTTTCTTATAAATAAAATGTTCTCGGCCTCCTAAGCGGTCTAAATTATAGGCTTAGGTCGTACACATATTACTATTTACTATTTTTTAAGCTAGGATAATTGCAATTATAACATTTACTAAAAACGGCTTTATTGTAGAACTGATTCTCCCGGATATATTTATTAAAAAACATTATGAAATGCATATGCTAACTTATAATTAGCCGTACGTTCAAAGGCTTCTATACATTCCGGGCGTTACGTTTAACTGACTTAACTACCCATAAACAAGTTCTGTAATTGATAAATTACAAAATTAATGACCTTGAAAAATTTCAAGGGACAATCGTTAAAGTAAGTTCTTTTGAACCAAAAAGTAATAAAGAGTTTCCTACTGCAGGTTAATCAATTAAAGCTAAATATACGTTTTGACTTTCACGCACTATCTCACGGGAATTGTACTGAATTTTGGAATCAAAAGTATCCTGTAACCTTCTTCAGTGTGTAACCTTTAGTCATGCTAAATTTTATTTTGCATGACTAAAGAGTGCCTTCCAAAAATTTTTTTAAAATATCTTCAGTGTACAGAATTCGACCTCTTACAGTTTTATTATATGTATAGATATAGATGAATTTCATTTAAATCGTTCTGTAGATTCGGCGTGATCGATACAGACAGACAAACAGAAAAAATTAAAAAAATACATTTTCGTTCAGTATCGATTAAAGAGTGCCTTCCAACATTTTTTAAATATCTTCAATGTACAGAATTCGACCTCTTACAGTTTTATTATAAAATATATAGATTACCCCTATTTAATACCAACAGATGCAATATTTTAATGAAACAAAAATAACTAATATAAAAAAAATATACAAATATAATATTTGCATAATTATTTTTAAAAGTTTAAATAGGAATATTCTACTCTTTATCATGTTTTGTAAACTTTAGTTAAGTATACTAATTTAAAGTTTACAAAACATGAGCACGTGAACAATGATAGTAGGCGCGCCAAATACCTTGTCATACCAAGGAAATGAGAACGTTACGGCAAGATTTTATTACCATGGATTAAACTGCATGCGCTTTTCTAGGCAATTTCTTATTTTGTCAGTGTAGCTTACATTTACACCAAGAAATACAGAGACGTAGTATTTAAATAAATAATAAATAAATAAATATTCAAGGGACAAATTACACTTACTGATCTAACCCCAAAATAAGCAAATTACTTGTAATGCGTAGTAATACATATTAATACTTTTACATACATAATAAACACCCAAATCCGGAAGTACAACATTTATTCTCATCACACAAATGCTTGTCCCCGTCATGGATCGAACCCGAGCCCCGTCAATTGCATAGTCAAGGTCGCTAACTACTCGACCAACGAAGCGGTTTTAAAAGTATTTTTAAAAGTTACAGCTTTTCAAACATTTTTTCAAATATTTGCGTCATTGATAAATCTTGAAAGAATCAACAGATTTTAATCCAATTTACGTGATTTGACGCATTTTTTTAAGTAGAAAAACTGACTATATTTTCAAATAAATCGGTACATTAGCCGAAAGTTATTTTGAAAATATGTAGTAAGTTTTTTTTAATGTAATTGAGATAGGCAAACTGGTAGACGTGCCACCTGATCGTAAGGTAAGTGGTCGACGTCGCCAATGAACAAAAATGGGATACCTGGGCTGGAACTAGCCCAGGTATTCTTATTCTTTCTCCCCCGTATTGGTACCGGGCTCCTTTGAAAAATAGGCCAACTGCCGTTCTGCCAGGCAGGTCGTAAAAGGCGACCGATTGGCTATACAAGTCACTATAACATCGTGGCTACTAAGTGGTAGAGTTCTGCATTGTCTCCCCGGGTCTGGTAACACCGCCTTACCTATTCCTACCGCAATAGCATCAGTGCTTGTCACTATTGTGTTCCGGTTTGGAGGGTTAGGTAGTCGGTAAACATATGCATGTGGCATAAGACCTCGCCACAAGATAGCAACGCACTTAACACCTTTGATGTCTATAGGCGATGGTTGACTCTTTCCATAAGGAGACCTATCTGCTTGTTTGCTATTTTATACTATAAAAAATGTAACTTGTAAGTTTTGAAAGGCTGTAACTTTGAAAATTTAAGTCGATTTTAATTATTGAAATGGCATTCGACGTAGTTTTTTAAGTACTAAAATATAATACCAGACCAAAAAGTGATTGGATAAAAAATTTCGTAGTAAGGTAAAACATAAAACTTTTTTTCTAAATATTTTGTCAACGATAATTACCGAATGGATAAACCGATTTTGATGAAATTTATGTATTGGGTGCAGTTGTTGCTGATTAGATTTTGTACTCATTTGATACATTAATTTCAAAGTTATATTAAAAAAATCTGTTTCGCCAAAATTTTTATTAGGTTTTTCAAAATTTCTCAAAATCTCCGAAAGAGGTACAATTCGATTCGTGAAAGATGAACACAAATGGTGGCAAGCTGCGCAGTGTACTACAGCTGAACGAGCGCAAGCGCACCAATAACGCCTCTGCGCGTTCCGCCCGCCTCACCCCGCAAACCAATGAGACCTAAAAATCGACCTCTGCGCAGTGTTCATCTTTCGTGAATCGAATTAGTTTAATGACACTATCAAATAAAATAATTCTTTTCATTGAAATAAAAAAAAAACTTATTTTATGTGCCTTATTTTAATACTTAACTTGAGCAACTTCCCGTTAAATCAAACAAATATTTTGAAAATTTGTCTATCAATATCCTTAAAATAACAACACACATATAATTGTAATAAACTATCAAAAATAACTGACGATCGGGCAGTTTTTTTACACACTGTATATTTCTGCCATTTGTGCTATCATAAGATAGTCACAAACAAGCAGATGGGTCTCCTGATGGAAAGAGTCAACCGTCGCTCATAGATACCAAACATGTTAATGTTGCGTTGCTATCTTATGGCGAGGTCCTATGCCACATGCATAAGTTTACCAGCTACCTTACCCTTCAAACCGGAATACGACAGTTACAAGCACTGACCCTATTGCGGCAGGAATAGGTAAGGTACCAGAACGGGCGAGTCAATGCAGAACTCTACCACCTAGTAATTTCGCTTACGTCCGCGCTGCTTGAATAACAACGAACCAGAAACATCTTTGATATTGATGCTTGTAGTTCTGTTATAAAAACATATATCTAGTTATTATTTTACTAATTCAAAAATTCTTAGGGAATACTGACTAAAGAAGATCGTTTCACAATTTGGTAATTTAGTATTGAGTTATAAAACTTTCCAAATAAACAGAACTGTTGATTATTTCTATACTATGAGAATTAAAATTTAAAAATTTCTATAATAATTTACGGATTTTATGGATATTATTTAAAGTTTATCAAAAATCTCTATATAATTTAAAAAATATAACATAATTTTTAAACTCACCGTTAAAAAGCGCATCTTTGATGTTTTAGTGCCTTTGTGTTTAATAAAAGTAGATATCCAATGACGTTTTTAAAATGAAACATCTCCTTTATATACAGAAAAATATAGTAATGTAAACATACGTAACGCTAATTCAACAAAGTTTAAATTATTAAAAACACACTTTCGTTCGGCTATAATAAGTTTTATTTTAATTTACATTAACAATTTTGTCAAATTTCCAAATCAATCTTGATAGCGAAGGGTTGTTGCAAAGAAAAAAAATTGAAAATAAATTTTATTTCATTATGTTATTATTAGCTAGATACTCGTAATTTCCAAGATTATCGAATTAAGGTAGGTAGGTAGGGTAGGATAAATAGCTAGGGTAGGATAGGTAAGGTAGGTAGGGTAGGAAGGGAAGCTAAGGTGAGTAGGGTAGGTATGGTAGGTAGAGTAGGTAGGGTCTACTTACCCTAGACCCTAGAGTAGGAAAAGTACTTAATAGTACTTAGGGAAATATCACTTGAAGGTAAATAAGATAAACTATTTATTGAAATACTAGCTGCGGCATGCAGCCCGCTACATTATAAAAGTTTTTGGCAAATCCTGCGAGCAATACTCATTTTTTGGGTTTAAAATAAGCCTACGTGCTATTCCAGGTCATCATCTACTTGTGTGCCAAGCTTCATCCAAATCCGTTCAGTAGTTTTGGCGTGATTGAGTAACAAACATCCATCCATCCATCCATCCATCCATCCATCCATTCATCCATCCATCTGAACATTGAAACATCCAAACTTTCGCATTTATAATTTTAATTAATTAATATAGACTAAATGACTCGCGCTTTGCCCGTGAGAGTAGATTAAAATATTTTTGATACAGCTTTTCACACAAACTTTAATTCCCATATTTCACTCCCTTATTTTTGAAATGGAAGTAAGCCTATGTTTGACCCCGTATTTTTAACTACCTCCAAGCCAAAATTCATCAATTATGCTTTCACGGCTAAACCGTTTAACCACCTTTGATGACAATTTGACAAGGTGATATTTAAAGACCAGGGTCAAGCCTAGGCTTCTTTTAAAAAAATCCACGTCTAAGGGGATCAAAAATTGTATGAAATGACTTATTATATAGGTCTAAATGCTGTCAAAATTGCGCGTGTCATGTAAGTTAATATTTTATATTCATTTACTAATCCATTATGTTAGTTGTAATTATGGCATAATTGTGTTAAATGTGTGAAAAAATGTGTTAAATAAGGCATCATTACTAGGCTACTAAGGCTACTTTTATCTGACAAAGCCATAGAAAGTAATGTTATTGTGTCACGCGAATGAAGTGGCGGGCAACGGCTAGTTATCAAGAATTTTGAGTTTTCAGATTTTTCCTTCATATATTCGTGTAATTATATATTTGAATTGTAATATTACAATAATTTTCGTCAACAAAATTTTATTATATCTAGTTCCTCGGGGTGTATAAAGCAAATCCCGTGTTTGTTTATGCTGAGAATTTAATATAATAAGGGGGCTTTTACATTAAATTCAGGGCTCCCTTTGAAGAACCGACAGTTCGTAACTACTTCTTTATAGTCGTCGTTCTTAAAAGGTGAATAATTTACGGTATATGTCTTTGCGAATATAAGCAATAGTAATGCAATGTAATAGCAACTCGACCATGCATCGTAATAATTCACGAATCAACCAACATTATTATTTGAGTTATTTCTTCATATTATTTTATCAGTTATTCATCATAGACAACAGACATCATAGACAAAGTCACTAATAAACAACACATCTTTTACACAGTCTGCAGCAGCTATGTATTCTTCACTTCAGTAGCTTCACTGCTTGGAAGAGACACAATGGGCTGTTTGTTTTTTTCTTACACTATTGTATGGGCCCTCCGCAGAATTTTATCACATAGCCCTAACTTTATTAGTTACCCGATTCGAGATTTTAAGCAGAAAGTAAAAATGAACGTCTCGAAGCTGTTTACAAAAATTATGTTTGTTATTAATATAAAAAATGTTTTTTGTGACCATGGCCTAATGTATTTACTTCCCCTTGACTAGTTAGGTGCAGTAATTTAGTACATATGTGAAAAATTGTTACAATGCCCCACAAAAAATAAATCCACCACTCTAACATCGTTTAATCTTATAAGAAGTGTAACGCAAAATATAAACAGGTTAAAACCGACAGTTGTATCATTTTTCGATATGACAAAGGCATTTGATCTACTTGACCACAAATTGCTACTACAAAAATGTCAATATTATGGTATAAGAAGTCCACCATATGATTGATTGAAAAGCTACATCACGTTAAGAAAGCGTAGATACGTAGAAATAGAAAAAGTAGATAAATCAGAAGTGAAAACGTATAGGTCTAAATGTGAGGAAATTCAGTATGGAGTTCCACAAGGAAGTATTTAGGGACCAACATTATTTATTCTAGAAATTAATAATTTGCCCAAAGTCACAGTTCACCAATGTTATCTATACGCTGATGATATATCTGTTGTGATTACAAGCAAAATATCGCAAATTCAAACTGAATGCAATAATACACTGAAACTGATAGTAGAATGGCTTAATGCCAACAATTTAAAAGTTACTTTCAATAAAACAACATATATTCATTTTCAAAGCTATAAAACTAGTCCTATCAATTTTATAGCTAAATAGCTATAAAGAGTAGTTAAATATACTATTTTATTCCATGGGCAGCGACGACTGCTTTACATCAGGTAGCCTATTACTGTAGGCTATTATGATGCAATTAATTAACAAACTGTCCTACGACAAGTTCGTAAATGAAGAGTCAAATAAAAGCCGCAACAGTTCGATATGTATTATATTTGATAGGTATTATATTCCTTTCCTGACGCATAGGCTCAGGATGACCATAGTGCAAAGTTAGCGCAAAACTACTTATTACTAAAATAATTTCCCTACCGCAGCGTAAGCAACTACCGCGTTAAATTAGTAGGAGAACAAGCAGATATGTTTCAGCACTAGCTTCATAGAACAAGAGGGTATCAGCACAATCTCGATCCATAATCTACTCGCCGACCTGATAAGGAGAATTCGCTTTCGACACGACTCCTTTAATTATTCTTTCTAGCGGTTGCTAGGTTTCAAAATTCACCATATGAAGGTTTCTTACTATAAGTACGATCTATAAGCTTTATCTTATAAAGCTGATTACGTTAAAGTAAATGTTTATATTCCTGTGTTCGGTTGTATTTTATTGATATATATATATATATATATATATATATATATATATATATATATATATATATATATATATATATATATATATATATATATATATATATATATATATATATATATATATATATATACTAGGTGGTAGAGTTCTACATTATCTCGCCCGGGTCTGGTACCACCGCCTTATCTATTCCTGCCGCAATAGCGTCAGTGCTTGTCGCTGTCGTGTTTCGGTTTGGAGGGTAAGGTAGCCGGTAAACTTATGCATGTGGCATTAGACCTCGCCACAAGATAGCAACGCACCATTAACATCTTTGCTGTCTATAGGCGATGGTTGACTCTTTCCATCAGGAGACCCATCTGCTTGTTTGCTATCTTATGATATAAAAAAAGATATATATATATATATATATATATATATATATATATATATATATATATATATATATATATATATAATATAATATAATATAATACTTCAGTATTCTTATGTATGATATTTATGTATTACAATTGATTAACACCTGTAAATAGTTTATTGAGATCTTTGGAGTTAGATAAATTCGTATAAAATAAATTAGACACGTAGAAGAAATTCTTGTACAAAAACGCACAAGTACGATCAAAAGCCAACTTTATTTAAACATTAAGTAAACAATTTCTTAACATCGAAAAATTGTTTTCCAAATTCTTGGATGGGTCCACTCGGGAAAAATGAGCTGATACCACCAGCACCTGAAAAAAGTTTAAATAGTGATCTGATTTTTAACTTTAATTGTAATTTAGTTTAAGAACCAGGACATTAGTTTATATCCAGGGTTCTAAATCTAGTGGTTTTTATCTTCATAGGGTTAAATTAAGAATATTGAAGATGGAAAGAATGAACGAACGAAGAAGGGTGGAGTGGGTGATGTAGTCCTGCAGGTTGGATATTTCCAAAGTGTCTTTTTGTCCGTAGGTACTATACATTCTCCAAGTGGACTTCGATATATAATGGCTATGGTGCAATGCAAAAAACCGGGTTGTGCTATTAAAAAAAAAGAAAAAAGAATGAAAAAAAAAAAACGATTTCTAGTACGATAAGACTACCGAATTTCGTTTGTTCCTCGATATTGGGGAAGGGTAGGACTATACGAAAATGCGGTGCTGCATGTCCCTATCCTGGCCCTTATCAGTGGCAGCAGCATTATAAGTGACGCCTTATCTAGGTATCTGGTATCATCGGACTACCGAACGAACCAAAGCTCATCTGAAAGATCATCAATTTCTGTGTAAGAAAAACCACTGCTGCATCTTCAAAACAGTGGATGAGGTGGTTGCTGCAGCGATTGAAGGTCGCCCAGCTGAAATCGGCGTTTCTACTCGTTTTTGTCAGAAATCGACCGGTTTCTTGCGATTGGTACTGATTGAATACCCATGCCACGGTCAGATACGAATAATTTTACTGATCGCTGATTGTTTAGACGAATAAAATCGCGTATTTTATGTAATATTGTTCGATTTCTCAACCGTTTTCATTAGGTTAGTTTAATTTTACGTACTACTTAGGGATTTATAGGGTTCTGAAATCAACAAGAAACCCTTATAGTTTCATATGACCGTCCATCCGTCAGTCCGTTCGTCCGTCCGCAGCTTAACTCAGAGATTCTTAGTACTAGAAAGCTGTTTCCATTAGATTGTTTAATTTTATGTACTACTTAGGGATTTATAGGGTTTTGAAAAAACAAGAAACCCTTATCTTTTCATATGACCGTCTATCCGTCAGTCCGTTCGTCCGTCCACAGCTTAGCTCAGAGATTCTTAGTACTAGGAAGCTGTAATTTGGCATTTATATCTATACACATTATTCATGCCAATGAAAAATTATCAAAATCAATGCTGTATTTGCCTCACGTTTCGTGCGTTGCGTGCAATTTATGGCATTCATATAGCCATCCTGCATCCATGATCCGTAGTTTAATGAATAAGTTTGAGACAATCAGTGTACCTTTGACTATATGTACCTTGTCCTTGATTTTGTCCTCCAAAGCCACCCTGTCCACCTTGACCGGAACCTTCTTGACCACCTCCGGAACCAGATTGAGCTTTTAAAATTTCAAAACGCACCATTAGTACAAAACTTCGTGCACGCAACTTTATAATGAAATTTTAAACAACTTTATTTCTTACTAGACTAGATATTAGTCGCAAATTCGTGGGTGTGACTTAAAATAAATTACTTCCTTTTGCTCAGTCGAGTAAAAAAGTACCCCACATCACGCCTGCATAGTGTAACTTTCTAATGGTAAAAGAATTTGTAAGATCGGTTCAGTTAGTAGTTTTTGTGTTCTAAAATTCAAAAATACAAAATATACTTTCTCTTAATAATATTAGTAATCGCTTCTGTAGTCTAGTGGTCAGAAGTTTTTTTTTTTTATAAGTTGGTGTTGAACACGTGAGATCCGGGTTCGATTCCCGGGTCGGGCATTTGAAACGTGTTTTCTCAGTTTTCTGATAAAAACAACGTTGAATGGGATTGGGTAAGTGTCCGTTTGGCGATAGGCCCGCTACCTTTCATTTTGTGAGACTAAGTATCTTCGACTAAATGTGGGTGCACTAGTTATATCTCTGCCTACCTCTTCAGGGATACGAGCGTGAAGATACATAATATATATAGGTGTAAACTTCTTTGTTAAACCGACTTTAAAGCAAGAAGCATCTTTTTGGCTTCAATTCGCTTAAGAATTATAAAATTCGGTCTCAATACCACTACACTACTAAGCGGTTTATGGTAAAGTAACATGAATATAAAAATATTAGCTGACACGCGCGGCTACGCCCGCGCGAGTAGAGGAACAGATCATCTATATAATCTTTCATAAAACCTTCCCTCTTTTAGCTTTTGTTCCCTATTTAAGCCCCTAAAGTATGTAGCGTTTACATGACCCGAGGATTTCAACTTGATCCGAAATTCATCAAAATCTATTCAGCGGCCAGAGAGCAAGACTTTCCTAATTGCAATTAAAGTATGAATCGTCCGCCGCGCAACCGGTTCAACAGTTAATGAACCATAATATTAGTGTGGTAAAACAAGTGACGCTTTGCAGTATATCGATTAACCTTTTGGATAACCAATAGACTACGATTGAGCCAAAAAGTTCTCTCAAGCTATTCTCTAACTGTAATATTTGAGAAAATTCAAATGTTGTTATTTTTTGCGGCTGAGAAACCACATTTAATACGTACCTATTTTTTATATTGTTATATAAGTATTACATATCAAAATTCCACAAACCTTGGCAGGCAGTTGCAGTGACGGCAAGTATAAGGAGAGCAATCTGAAATAAAAAATAACATTGATATGTTTAAAAACAAAATCCCGTATATGTGTGTGGTCAATTGAAATGTTTCATGAGCTTTACATTTATCAGAGGACGCAATTTTATTTTTGGGACGTGTGTGGGGGTCAATAGAAGCTTAACCCCAAGTTTGTGGGGTTGCCGCCCTTGTCCCCCGGCTGCCATCTTGGAAAAAGGGGTGCCAACACCTTTCCTACAAAACAAATTATGTCTTTACGATTTTTTTGTAGGACGTATAGTTTCCGAGATATCGCGAAAAAGGTGTTTGCACCCCTTTTTCCAAGATGGCGGCAGGGGGACAAGGGTGGCAACCCCACAAACTTGGGATTAAGCTTTTGTAAACCCCCATATGTCTCCCAAAAATAAAATTGCGTCCTCTAAAAAATGAAACATTAGGTTCTTAACTTGTACCATTTCAATATACCTATAGCTCGTTTAAACTAAAATACTGTCCGCGCCCACTATTTAAATATTACAAAATTCGTGAGATTACAAATTGGCAGTAAGTTAACATAAAACTGCATAATATTCATAATATTATTATAGAAATGTTTTGTAAAAAAGTGAATAGATTCTCTTACGCGTTTAGAGTAATTTTAAACGTTATTTCTGTACTGTGATGTGGGATTATAATATTATGTTGGGGAAACTCAATAGATAAAGATTTAGTATTTCGAGTGCAGAGAATGTGCATCCAAGCCATTTTTGGAATATCACACAAAGAGAAAACACAAAGCTCTATTTTACAGATAATGGAATACTCACACTACAGTCCAGATATATTTATGAGGTCTTATGTACACAAACTATTTGGACATTATAAAATCAATGATGTTCTAAAGTCAAATAAATTCACTCTAGTATATGTATAGATAAGTGGTTCAGTGCCATACTAAGCCAATTCTCATGATTATGCAAGTGCTTTTTGCTGTCGTGTTCTGAGGTAGAAGAATTTAGGAGGGTCATTTAGTTATAAGCAGATAGCGCACCTAAAATATAAAGAGGTATTGATACCAAAAAATGCTAATCATGTCATGCTATCCGTGCCCCAAGGATGTAATACCATTAGCATTGGTATGTTAAGCCATACGCGAGCGTAGGAGACGCCTATGGTAGTCACTACAATAATTGTAAGTTTTTTTCCTAACAAAAAATGCAATTTGAATCTTAAATTCGATAAAATTAATTTTAATATTACTTTCAATGCCCCTGATAGGTAAACTTCATTGTTCAAACTTCATTGTCAATGTATAATAAATAACGCGGTAAATGTGTATAATTCATACATATCGCTATGATGTTTGTTAAGCTGAATAAATACTTGTACCAGTATCGAACACTATACTTTAGAAAAAAATATTTGATCAGCCTGTCGCAAGGGATTTTTAATAAATTACTTCCTTCAATTTTCAATGTCTTTGAAGTTTTAAGTTTAAGAGACAATTGAATAACTTGCTAAAAACTTAAATGATTCCAGACTATCTTAGTATTAGCTTTTACCCGCGGCTTCGCTCGCGTTAAATTGATTTATATAAAATTTCATCCCCTCTTTTAAGGGGTTGGGGGAAGATTTTTAAAAAAATGATGCACGATTTTTTTGTTTGTCACAAATAGTCCGCGTACCATTTTTTAGCTTTCTACCTTGAAAATTGCGAAATGCTCTCTCCATCTCTCCAACTATTTTCATTTAAAAAATTACGTCAATTGGTCGCCCCGTTTTTCCGTTAAAGACGTACAAACATACACATATACACTTACTTGTTTATAATATTAGTATGGATGTCTAAGATAGTCCGGAATCATTAAAGTTTAAAACTTTAATGATTCCGGCCTATCTTAGACATAGGAGTGTGAATCGAATATATTTTTATCGACATTGAGACATGAAATTTTTTTTTGACATATTTTAATTATTTTTTTCCGCCGTGTTGGTCCCGGCCTCCTTTACAGAATAGGCCAACTGCCGTTCCGCCAGGCAGGTCGTAAAAGGCGACCGATTGGCTATCGAGTCACCATCGTGGCTACTAGGTGGTAGAGTTCTGCATTGTCTCACCCGGGTCTGGTACCACCGCCTTACCTATTCCTGCCGCAATAGCGTCAGTGCTTGTCGCTGTCGTGTTCCGGTTTGGAGGGTAAGGTAGCCGATAAACTTATGCATGTGGCATTAGACCTCGCCACAAGATAGCAACGCACCATTAACATCTTTGGTGTCTTTAGGCGATGGTTGACTCTTTTCACCAGGAGACCCATCTGCTTGTTTGCTATCTGATGATATAAAAAAAAAAATTTTTAGTTTACAATCATAGAAAAATAATTGGTCTCGCGGCGCTTGACAAGATACCGCACAATCTAAAAACAACAACTTCGTGAATGCGGCAACTCAATATTGTAGTGTGTGTGATATGACAGTGTGTAAATGGATAATAGTGAGTAGTGTGCTCTTAGAGCTTGCATTGTGATTGGTGACTGAATCGAGTACGCCGGTTTCGGTGTAGTATTTGTTGCCGCATTTGACAAGTACGTCGGCGATATCTAGTCAAGCACAGCGAGACCAATTATTTATCTAAGTTTACAATAATGACAAATTAACAGAAGGAGAGCCCTTCAATATGTACAGCCCTTTATCTGTTTACCGTAATATAGTAAAACCAAAAAGATGTCTTACCAAAAACTTAGACATTTTCAGTTGAAGCGATGTTTACGTTGCTGACCTATTTATTATTTTCCACGTATAATGAAGATTTGAATTCTTTTCGTGTTTATATACATACCGCGAAGATATGTTTTTTGTCAAATAGTACTACTTTATTATTATTTTTTATCATTTAATGCTTTTAATTTCATTTTTATATAAATAATGAGGAAACTGTTGAATAATTTTCCATAACCAGTTTCTTTGTCTCTATATGAATATTAACATAACCTGAACAAAGCTTATCAGTCTAATTAGCTTGAAACTAAAATCATTGCGTAGCATTGTGTATATTTTTTGTCATATAATTTAATATTATACAACATATAACGACGTTAATATAACATATAACGACGTTAATATGTAAGGGCGCCCAAAAGGGAATCTACTATTTAGTAGAGTAAATGCCTTGGGAATGTTTTTTTTCATGCATAAAATAATTAAACTAGTGATCTCTTGTATCCAAAACTCGATTATAAACAATAAAATCTATTTTAAAGTTTGACAAGACACTTTAGCCGAAAATAAAATAGCATAAATGAGTGTATACCTATAATCGTTTATGCCACATAAATGTAGTGTGCGTAGTGTTTATTTTTATTAATTTAATGTAAGTATTTTAAATTTATATTATATTATTCAAAAACATTAGATTTCTGAAGTCATCCGTAATGTAAACTTACTGTGCCAAATTTCAGATTTCACTATTTGCGTAATTGTCTTAAAAATGTACAAAGGTTTTACTTTACATATTAATAAATAAACGACAATCGTACAAAAAGTTAAAATCTGTGATTTTGTAAGTTTAATTATGTGAGTTTAATTATAGGACGTAATTTTTGGAACTACTGCTTCTACTAAAACTTCTGTTGCTTCTACTAAAATTCTTACCAGCAGAAAGATACATTATTCCCTAGTAACGTCGGAATGCTTTTATTCCAACGCTATCATGGGATCAGGACCATCGCATATTGTAACGTACAAAACGCCTAGTTCTTACATAAAATAACAAGTTTTTAATACAACAACCAGTAATAATATTTCCTAGTAATCTATATTAATAATATTATTTATGAGAAAGTTTGGATGTTTGGATGTATGGATGGATGGATGTTAGTAACATAATCACGCAATAATTACTGAACGGGTTTACATGAAATTTGACGCACAGATAAATGATCACTTGGAATATCACATAGGCTACATTCTATCTCGGAAAATGTGTTGTTCCTGTGGGATTCACCAAAAACTTTTATGATCCAGCGGGCTGCACGGTGCAACTTCTATTATAAATGCGAAACTTTGTAACGATGGATTTACAGATTTGAATAAAATTTGGGATGCGTGTAGACGACGACCTAAAATAGTAAATAGGATACTTTTTATCTAGTGAAAATGAGTTGCTCCTGCAGGATGTATCAATAACTTTTGTAATGTAGCGAACTGCACGGCGCAGTTAGTTGTTTGTAAAAAACCTGCTTAACGCGCTTTTCTATATTGAGTACAAAACGCTATCATAAACGATACTATGACAATTAACCATCAGTTGTCATAATTTTATATGAACAATTCGGATCAATTAAATTTAATTAAATTTATCTATACATTTATTTAATATTTAATAATATCTAGAATATTATTAAATATCTAGAAATCAGACAATATCTAGAACTCATGTCACTAAATTTAATGGCACCGTTATTACCTAAAATATATTAATTGAAAGATCTCCTCTACCTAAAGGTTGTCTGGCAGAGATTGCTCTTTAGCGATAGGACCGCCTTTATGTACCCCCTATAAACATAAATATTAGCTATACTTATTCTGTTTTTGCAAATTTTGGTGCGCAATAAAAAGTATTCATTCATTCATTCAATTAAATATCATCGCGTCGATTTCCTTGAGAGGTAGGCTGTCTGACTAATCATCTATAAACTTTTCACAGAAATGAGTTGAGAATGTGATCTTATATTAGCGACCTGATAACGATTATTATTTCACTTCGATGGGAGTGACGCTATGGGGATTGAATTAGCTACTGTGACACGAAACTCAACGGAAAAATATGGTAAAGATGGTGATAAGGAGAATAAACTATCGTCTCCTAATAAAAACGTAGGCGTATCCAAACTACCGTCAATATTGACGATTTTCAATGTGCGGCCATACAGAACAGATACAGAAGTTATTATTCAAGAAAAGAATTGCCCACACTTGACAAGTTGATGGTGATACTCAGAGAAGCTGATTTATGTAACGGCGGTCGAACCTCGCTGTCAAAACTATTGCGTAGAATTGGATTTCATTACCAAAAATCCAACAACCGCAAGAATCTTATGAAACAGAATAGCATTGCTCTCAAACGAGTTGATTTCTTAAAAAAAGCCAAAAATATTATCGATTGGGAAAAAGTTGTGTTTTTAAATGAAACTTAGTTGAATGCCAATCACATTGGGAGGAAACCCCACTGTTTAAAAATCGGGACACAAAAATTGTGTCTTACACACTTTCACCAGACTCTGGGCTGCTACTAATTATAGGTATATGGATTTTCGAGAAAAGCCTCGAAAAAATCTCAATTTCACTTTTGCCCGACATGAGTATCGCACCCGGATAAGCCGAATAGGCCAACATCTAGATTGGAGGCAATATCAAGTCAATTAGCTTCTAAATATTTGTTTTTTACAACGGACACTTAAAAATTCAATGTTAATATTTCAAATTAATAATTAAAAGTACTTAAGATAAGCTAAAAACAATAACAGTTCATCCATAGTTCTATAATAATATTTTAGAGTGGCAAAGTTTGTGAGTTTAATTGTGAGAAATAATATCTAGAACTATATATAGAACTGATTTTCAAAATTCTTTCACATGTAGAAAGCTCTATTATTTCCTAAATTATTAGCTACATTTTAGATTGGGACCTACATACGTGAGTTACACCGTAAGAAACAGCTTTTATTTTTTAAATCGTTGTAAATGATTGTAATAATATATTCTACACTTTCTATTATCAGCACTTGATGAAACACCATTTTAATACAATATTTATTAATTAATACACCCATACTGTTTCACAAGAAGGCAATTATAATATTACTAAGGCAATTATAATATAACTATACATGGGGCACACTAAAAGTTTTGCACTTCTAGCTAATCGGAACTATTTGAATTTCGAATGTTGTATTTTTAAAACATTGCAACCTTCTTAGTAATAAAAAAAAACAATTTGCGGGAAATGATTTGTCAATTGTTTTTTTATCACACATCAAAGTTCTACGTACGCAACGAAAATGGAATTAAGTCGAAAAGATTTTAGAGGGATGATTTTTTATTATTTTAAAAGTTCTCTTTCTCCGCAAGACTGTATCGCTCGTCTTCAAAATTGAAAGTTCGGAAACTTTGTTTTCGTTGGATCCCTCATGAACTGACAGCGGAGCAGAAGCGGGCTCGCGTGGAATGGTGCTCACAGATGCTACTGAAGTACAACCACGGACATTCTAATGCTGTTTATGACATTATCACAGGAGACGAAACGTGGATTTATTGTTTTGAACCCGAAAAAAAAAACAGAAATCTTGTGAATGGGTGTTTGAAAATGAGAACAGGCCAACAAAAGTGAGACAGGCGAGAAACGTTGGTAAAAAAATGATCGCGTTTTTTTTCTCAGCTACGGGTCCCATCTGTACAATTCCACTTGAAGATCAAAAGAGTGTTAATGCCGAGTGGTATCCTACCATCTGTTTAACCAGGGTGTTAGAAAAAGTTCGCGAAAGATGACCCAAAAGCTGCATTCTCCTACACCATGATAACGCTTCTTCACACACGGCCAACAAAACAAAGTCATTTTTAGCTTCCGAAAAAGTAAATCTCGTCACTCACGCAATAATTACTGAACGGGTTTACATGAAATTTGACACACAGATTAATGGTCACCTGTGATGATTCGACATATCGAACAACGTTCAGTTTCGCGGTCATTTGGAAGGGAAGGCTAAACTAGCCTCCAAAAAGCTTGGTGTACTCAGTAGAGCAAAGCAATACTTTATGCCAGCCCATCGCCTCCAACTTTACAAGGCCCAAATTCGACCTCACTGTTCTCACCTCTGGGCCGGAGCTTCTCAGTACCAGCTTCTTCCTCTTGATCGCATTCCACGTAGAGCGGTTCGAATCGTCGACGACCAGGCTATTTCTAATCGGCTTGACTCTTTGGCGTTACGCAGAGATGTAGGCTCGCTCTGCATCTTTTACCGTATTTATCATGGGGAGTGTTCCGACGAGTTGTTCGGACTAATGCCTGCCGCTAAATTCCACCATCGGACATCGCGTCAAAATTTAAAGTTCCATCTTCACGACCTCGATGTCTGGAAATCCGCAACCGTGCGCTTTTGTCGACACTTTTTGCCTCGCATTACTCCTTTGTGGAATCTATTACCCTCGGGGGTGTTTCCGAATGGATACGACTTAGGGACCTTCAAGAAACGAGCTTATTTATTCTTAAAAGGCCGGCAACGCAGCTGCAATACCCCCGGTATTGCGGATGTCCATGGGCGGCGGTGATCACGTACCATCAGGTGCACCATCTGCTCGTTTGCCCCCTCTACTATAAAAAAAAAACTCATCCTGGGCATAACCCCAACCTAGCACCCTGTGATTTCTGTATTTTCCCCAAAAGCAAAGGTTTGTTAAAAGTTTTTACTTTTACCAACTCCGAAGAGGCAGTGATAGCGTTCAATCAGCACGTAGAAAACATACCTACAGATCTGTGGTCCTCGTGTTTAAAAAATGGTCCCATCGTATGAAAAATGTTTAAAATGTAAAGGAAATTATTTTGAAAAGCAATAAATATAATATTTTGGTTATAACATATTGTTTTTTTAAGTTACGCAAAACTTATAGTGTGACCTACATATATACAAATTTAAATAGTGAAACCAGTAGATATAATTTAATAAAGTCACGTTTTAAACTAGGTTCAGAATCAGTATTTATATTAAGGATATATAGTATTTTTTTATGTTAGTTGGATGGCAAAATGGAACTGGCATGGATAAACCATGCCAGTTCCATTTTGGTTTCAGGTTTCAAACCATGCCAGTTTCCATGGTTATAAACTAGTTTACCTGAAATTAGACCAGGTAACTCATTTATGTGTTGCCTATCTTGAGACATAAGATGCTCTGTGCCAGTAATTACACTGCCTGTCTTGCCCTTCTCTCCGAAATACAGCAAAGCTGTTTCAAGGGAGAAACAAGCAAGATGGTAGTACCCATGCACACGGGGGCGCGGCACCTCCCACGGGTAATGTGCCCAAGTGTTGCCAGTACCAATCCATTCTCGTGAAATGACTAAAATGCAAAATGATCGACTCCTAACATTGGTCGCAATAGTAATAAATGCAGATATTGACACTGCTAATGGCAGAAGTAGAGCGGTGAAAGCTCCGATAATAGTGACGTGCGCAGCTTTTGCTCGTCTTTTATAAATGGGCTCGTTGACAAGTTGTTTACCAACGATAGCACAGCTCGAAGCGAGGCATTGAAAAATTTTGGGTACTCTCGTATATCATTTGTTTTTGCTGTCTCAGTAATCAAGTAGGCGGACTCCTGGTGGAAAGAGACAGCCATTACCTATAAATACAAAGACGTTAATTTTTCGTTGCTATTTTTGTGGCAGATAAGTTGCCCCCTTATCTTCTAAGCTGTAACATGACAACGGCAAGCACAGATATTAGTATGACAGGATTAGGTAAGCTGAAATTACTAATACTGGGCGAAACATTACAGAACTCTATAGTATTCACTTTGGTATTAATAGACTTTATTAATCGTTTGTCTTTAGTGAATTACCGAGTAAGAAGGCAGATGACATTTTCTTTATAAAATGGCAGGAGTAATAGGGGAAAAGTGCTATTCACATATCTCAGTAGTAGGCCAGATTCTAATGTGTATGGTACTAACCGGTAGAGTTTTGCACGGTTTTGCTCAGATTTGAGACCAACACCTGACCTAATCCTGCCACATAGCATCAGTACTTGTCACTATTGTAATCCGGGTTGGAGAGTAAGGTAACCGATACAATGAAACATGTGTCATTACAATATTATCTCACTCGCAGATGATAACGCGTTACTAACATGTCTCCTGATATAGAGCGCTAATTGTATCCTTCAATCAGGAAAGCTATTACTTGTTTGCTATTTTATATAAAAAAAAGGTTTCTTCTGAATAGGAAAATTAAACTACACCGATAGTTTCTGTTATCAGAAATAACAATATAGTTGCTTGAAAATTGGCAATTAACGGGATCACCATCTCTCTTGCTGGCTGATAAAGAAATGAATTGTGTTGGATTTTAGTGTACATTAACATTCTGTTTACTTTGTCGTTAGGGAAACAGCGTGATAACAATTTTAATTACTAAATATATCGTAAATACCGTAAATACGAAGAATAGTTCAAGATATCTCAATCATAAACAGTTCCAGATATAATCTTGTTTACAAAATGTAATGCTGTGGAAATATTTTGTTTACGTACAGATACGTTATTAGTTACCAAGACATTATATAAATTCTATATTAGGGTAGTCGTTAATTTTTTTTTTTTTGCGACGTCCCCTAAAAAGCTTCTATATGATGAAAAAATACTGGAGATTTATTTTTAATGATTGACAATTAAAATTCCTGGGAATTCAAAACAACACGTGCCTCAACACGATTTAATTTTTGGGTATAATAATTTTTTCTGTGAAAGTATCTTATTAAATTTGAAATAATTATTTTTTTGAGATTTAAAAATAGTTATTAATGAAACACCTTCAGAGTTATCATTTTGAGTTACGAATTTTATCTCACAGCTTTATAAGAAGCTCAATATACTTCGTCATTCAAGCTCATGCTTCAAATGTCTGCTATTTTTGGGCTTTTTATTCGTCTGTGAGTAGTTACGTATTAGCAGTGACTCGCATAGCCAATCGGTCGCCTTTGAAGATCTGCCTGGCAGAAAGGCAGTTGGCTTATTCTTCAAAGGAGCCCAGGACCAACACGGGGAAAGCTTTTGCAGTAGGGTGATGTTTACAGATGACAATGCGATGGCCATTGTCTTGCAGAGCTATTGAGGCCGTCACTTCCATATATAGGTGACGCCGGACAATACTCGATTCCTCTAAATTCGGCAGCTACTGACCAAAAGAACAGGTGACGGCTATTAATAGGGGGGGCATTAAACATTGAAAGTGCACCTTTTAAATCCATTAGCTGTCAAAAACAAGCCCAATCGCTCCAGGTACATCACGTACATCATCGTAGCTGTCGATTAGATCTAGGCAGCGAGTATGTGATGGTATTCATGTGCTTCTTATACGCAGTTTTCCAATCTCAAGCAATACCATCATCAACACTCCGCTGCAAGTAATAATTCTCTCGAAGTCAAACAGTCGAGTTAAAAAATTTCACAACTTTAACGCTAAATATGAAAGAAATCTAATTTCCTAAAGATCTCTAAAGTTGTTCCTCGCGAACTAACAAAGCAACAATAGTGATAAATAAATAAATGAATACTTAACAATTTGTTTTATTTTGGATATTTTACTTAGAATTATGTTTATGAAGAAAGATAAGCAGTTGTTATGGTTGATTGTACTGGACCATGCACTATCACTATCAGAACGAACAGTATTGTACATTACGTCCGTGACCTAGATGATACATGTGATCTTTTTTATAGAAAACAAGGCTGTCTTAAAATGTACAATGTCAGAATATATAATTTACTTATTAACTGTAAAGGAGTCCTTATTCGTTTTCTTCTTCTTTCTTTTTTTTTCTTTGGAAGGTTCAACAAAGTTTGAAAGGTTCTTAATTCTTTGGAATATTTGTTTTTTTTTGTATGAATATTCACCGAAAATAAATATTAGTATGAATTGATAACGATTCTTTTCCCGTGTTGGTCTCGGGCTCCTTTGAAGAATAGGTTAACTGCTGTTCTACCAGGCAGGTCGTAAAATGCGACCGATTTGGCTATACGATTCACTACCATCGTGGCTACTAGGTGGTAGAGTTCTGAATTGTCTCGCCCGGGTCTTGTATCACCGCCTTACCTATTCCTGCCGCAATAGCGTTACTGTGCTTGTCACTGTTGTGTTCTGGTTTGGAGGGTGACGAAGTCGCTAAACTTATGCATGTGGAATTAGACCTCGCCACAAGATAGCAACGCACCATTACGCCTTTTCTGTCTTTAGGCGATGGTTAACTCTGTCTGATGGACAGAGTTAATTAACCCTGAGAGACCCCTCTGCTTGTTTGCTGTCTTATGATATAAAAAGAGATGATTTTTTTATTCGAAGGTTATGACTTTGAATTGCATACAAATATGTACAACAAGTGGATAAATAACTCTACCGACAAGTGCACGTTAATCGATTTCGATGATTCTTTTTGTGTTAGAAAAGAGATAATTCAGTTAACGGACAAATATTTACAGATTTTGTATATATATTTCACTAAAAATATAATTTTTAAACTAACGCGTTCTACTATCATTTTTAAAAATATAGTCCGCTCGTGACCACGGTCAATGTAACTTAGCCGAAACGTCGAGCTTTACCGCCTTTACAAGTAAGTTCTATATATGTACGCGTTTTTGACCCGTTTAAATATTTAAAAAAAATAAAATATAATTCTAACTCAAAATTTAATTTGGCTAGTTTACACCCACAGACAGACAATTAGTGGAAGTCATACGACCTTTAGTATGTTTTTTGTTTAAATTGTACTGATATATATATATATATATATATATATATATATATATATATATATATATATATATATATATATACTGATATATATTGTTGGGTTGATATAATTTCTATTTTTCTCAAATTTGTTAATTGGTATTTAGCCAAGTGAAATTTTGAACTACAATTATATTCTAAGTGACATAAATGAATTATTTAAATAACTAGCTGTTGCCCGCGACTTCGTTCGCGCGGACTTCATTTACTCCGCACAGCTCCTCCTCCGTGAGTCCCCTGTTGTAGGTGATAGCGTGATAATATGTAGCCTATATGTTGACCCGGTCTGTTAGTAATATTCATGCAAAATTTGAAGTAAATCCATGCAGTACTTTTTGAGTTTACCCCGGACATACATTGACTTTCCTACGATTTTATTATATGTAGGTATATAGATTGTCTGTAAAAATAACTTATATTTTTTTGAGTAGCAAACACTGTAGTAGTACTAAGAAATAATAAATTGTTATAAGCAATGAACTCGGAAGTTATGTTTATTTTAGAATGTAGCTTGTTCTTGTAACTAAAATTTTAGAAGTTTCTTAAAAAAACTTGGCACCTATTTTCCCAGTGTTGGTCGCAGGCTCCTTTGAAGAATAGGCTTACTGCTTTTCTGCCAGATAGGTCGTAAAAGGCGACCGATTGGTTATACGAGTCCCTACCATTGTGGCTACTAGGTGGTGGAGTTCTGCATTGTCTCGCCCGGGTCTGGTACCACCGCCTTACCTATTCCTGCCGCAATAGTGTCAGCGCTTATCACTGTCGTGTTCCGGTTTGGAGGGTAAGGTAGCCTGTAAAATTATGTATGTGGCATTACACCTCGTCATAAAATAACAACGCACTATTAAACATCTCTGGTGTCCATAGGCGATGGTTGACTCTCCGTCAGGAACCCATCTGCTTGTTTGCTATCTTATGATATAAAAAAGGTCCACACAAAGTTCGCGTTTTCCTATCGTAATGTACCGTAGTCGCGGGCAACAGCTAGTTGCCCGCGACTTCGTTCGCGCGGACTTCATTTACTCCGCACAGCTCCTCCTCCGTGAGTCCCCTGTTGTAGGTGATAGCGTGATAATATGTAGCCTATATGTTGACCCGGTCTGTTAGTAATATTCATGCAAAATTTGAAGTAAATCCATGCAGTACTTTTTGAGTTTACCCCGGACATACATTGACTTTCCTACGATTTTATTATATGTAGGTATATAGATTGTCTGTAAAAATAACTTATATTTTTTTGAGTAGCAAACACTGTAGTAGTACTAAGAAATAATAAATTGTTATAAGCAATGAACTCGGAAGTTATGTTTATTTTAGAATGTAGCTTGTTCTTGTAACTAAAATTTTAGAAGTTTCTTAAAAAACTTGGCACCTATTTTCCCAGTGTTGGTCGCAGGCTCCTTTGAAGAATAGGCTTACTGCTTTTCTGCCAGATAGGTCGTAAAAGGCGACCGATTGGTTATACGAGTCCCTACCATTGTGGTTACTAGGTGGTGGAGTTCTGCATTGTCTCGCCCGGGTCTGGTACCACCGCCTTACCTATTCCTGCCGCAATAGTGTCAGTGCTTATCACTGTCGTGTTCCGGTTTGGAGGGTAAGGTAGCCGGTAAAATTATGCATGTGGCATTAGACCTCGTCATAAAATAACAACGCACTATTAAACATCTCTGGTGTCCATAGGCGATGGTTGACTCTCCGTCAGGAACCCATCTGCTTGTTTGCTATCTTATGATATAAAAAAGGTCCACACAAAGTTCGCGTTTTCCTATCGTAATGTATTATTTTTAATTTCCCGCTACGTATGTAGATAAGGAAGTTACTGATTTTGCCCCAATTTTCGAAAATCTGATTTTACCAGATATCCACGTTTTGAGGTCCTAGGAACCTTTTTCGACTATTTCACCATGATGTCAGTATGTCTGTATGTATGTGTGTGTATGTGTGGATATAAACATCTCATAACTTTTGAACGGCTAGTCCGATCGAAATGCGGTTGATGACATTCGATTTGATTCTGCTCGTCTTAGACTTTCTGAAAATTTGAACCAAGTCATGCCAGGAGATTATGAAACACATGTTATCGAAACAGTATTTTTTTAATATAACTTCCAGATTAATGTACCGACTGAGTACAAAAACGAATTAGCTCTATTCCTCAAAAATTACAACAATTAAAAATTACTAATGTATAAATTTCACCAAATCGATTTACCCGTTTGGGATTAATCGTTGACGAAAAATTTTGAAAAAAGTGTTTTTTCGACGTAACTTCGAAATTTTTCAACTAATATTTTTTTTATTTTCTACAATATTCTTTACAGTAGTTTCAAAAATCAAAATAGAATCTAATTTTCAAAATTTACAGCTTTTAAAATAAAAATTACGTTGCTTTTAGCAAACTTACTTAATATTCACTCTAATACACCGATTTATTTAAAAATCTTATCAGCTTATTACTTTAAAAACTACGTCAAATACTGTTTATCGTCTCAAAATTGGTCAATTAGTTTAGGATTAATCAAGAACAAAAATTTTTAAAAAATTTTTTTTTGTTTGAAATTTTTTTTTGTCATTAACAGTTAACGAACAATTGAAATAGCAAAAGGAATTATTAAAAATCAATTTCCCCCGCCAACTTAAGAGTCATTTTTGAAAATTAAAAAAATAAACTAAAAACGTACAAAAAATTTTGATCGCACAGTTAAGAACAGTTAACGGACAATTGAAATAGAAAAAGAAAATAATAAAAAATCAATTCTCCTTGCCAACTTAAGAGTCAATTTTTGAATATTTTGAGAAAATAAACTAAAAACGAACAAAATAAAAAATTTTAATAGCACAGTTAAGAACAGTTACGAACAATTGAAATAGCAAAATAGTATTAAGAAATCAATTTCTACCCTCTAACTTAAGACAGCCTGTGAGCATATATTTTTTTAATGGCAAAGTATGGATAATGGAGCAACATACATATCGCCCGAAACAGACCGAGATTTTACAAGTCATATTAATATCATAGAAAACCATGAGGAGTAAAATTTTGCATCATATGAGCATTTATTATATTATCGTGAAACGGAGCGTAGATTATCGTGAAACTTATTTTATCTTCGTTCATAAAAGTTAAACTATGAAAAATTTGTAATTTTTAGAAAATTTGCTACGCCCGCACAATTCAAAAACTCAATACAAATTATCGTTTTAGTTGAGTAACAATTTACCATAGTATGTATAAGGTTAGTAAAAAATTATACTTTGGTCGAGTAAAAATATAATTACGTTATATTTTTAAAAAGTCTTGACTTACGTAGTTATATTTTTACTAACCTTAAACATTATGGAAAATTGTTCATCAACAGAAATTTCGTTTGACTTTCTGGATTTGCAGGCGTAGGAAAGTATTACAATTTTTTGTAGTTTAGACTTTAAACTGGTCATGTAGGCTCGCCTGGCAACCAAGAGCATTTTCAAACAGCTTGCTCGCGGAGAAGCAAACAAGCCGCCTGGATGGTCGAACAGTCAAATATTTGCTCGAACATACGCGAGCATTTTGCAAATCGGTGTGCGCTGACCCTAAGACTTTGGTTTGAGAAATATCTATACTTAGACGATGTTGTATGTAATCTATTTGTAAAATAAGTAAAAAAAACTAACATTTTGTATATGTATAGTTTGTGTTCACAAAAAAATCTTATCCCAACGCGAGCTGCTGGGTGCAACTAGTGTAGTTCAAATTTTAAACACCTTTTGAATTTAATTTATATCTATTACATGACATCATTGTTTATGTGAGCCGGTATCGTTATTACTAAATGATAATAGGGTCGGGTCAATAGCTTATAAACTTCCGATAAAAACTTCTATAAAAGACTCTTTAGGTTGTACAGCCATATAGTTAAAACAAACAAGTACTAAAAATCAGTCATCATGGCATTCAAAGTAAGTAAAATTTTAAGCACATACTAATATTCTCAACTAATATTTTAAATGTTAAAGTGTGTCTGCTTGTCCGTTACGCAATTAAAGCTAAGCTGCTCAACAAATTTTAATTAAATTTGGCATGAAGATAGTTGAAAATCTGGAATCAAACATAGGCAACTTTTTTTTAAACAATAAACTCCTAAGATAACGAAATAGGGCATTAATATTTGTTTTTTTTTCTCCTCTTTTTTTCTCTGAATTCGAAATCAGAACTTCACCAAATTTATAGGTCGTATTTAATTAATACATAATATGCGATTATAAAGATTTAATCTTTATTATTTTTTACTTTTTTTTGAAGTCGGTTTTTTAACGTAGTTATTTTAATTTTAAATATAGATACCTACCCCACCATCAGTAAATAGGTGCATATGAAAATAAATAAATAGGTATATAGGTAGGAACTATTCCAATAGTTCATTAAAATGTTTTAATGTCTAAACTATAAGGAATAGTTCAATAAATAAATAAATATTGATAAAATGCGCAATTTACTTTTCCCAGCGTTAATATTAGGTAAATTCTGTGGTTTCGGAACGCCAATGTCGGCTTATCCCGACAACGCGTGACGTCATAAGGGAACTAGAGTTGCGCCACTGCTATTAAAAAATTTTCAATTGAGTACGAACTCTGGTAATATTTGGATCTAATTTTTAAGCTATTTTTGTTACTTCTACACATTTTGTTAATTCGACTACTTTTTGAGATAATGTAAATTGTTTTAAAATAAAACAAGTCTATCTGAAAGACAAATTTATTAATATTATATTTAAATTTACATCGTATGCTCATGGTCACATCTCTATTTTTGCACCGTGTTGTTTATAATAAATCATGGTGGCATGTTTTTTGTTTCGTGCTGTGGCTGTGAAAAGGTCAACAATACTTATACATAGAAATACAAAAATAAATACTGTTACACACATAATAAATATCCCAGCCCAGAAATACAAACATCTTTGCTCATCACACAAATGCTTGTCCCTGCTAGGGATCGACCCTGAGCCCCGTCGTTTGCGTAGCCAGGGTCGCTGAACACTCGACCAACAGGGCGATCAAAAATAATATTTTAAAACTAAGTATATCTCTTTCTTTCGTTGGCTTGAACTTATATATTTATGTGTTTGTTTTTATCGTGACGCATTTCCATTTTCATGAATTTCAAATCACAACGATTCTTCAGAAATAACACTCATAAAAATTGCCCAAATATGCCACTAAACTTGTGGCAATTAAGTGATAGAGTTCCGCAACGTGTTGTTCCGGCTTGGTACCACCATGTTATCCATTCGTGCTGAATAGCGTCAATGCATTTCTGAGGTTTTCCAGTCAGCAGGGTTAACTTATCGGAAACTTATGTATGTAACATTATCATGGTGCTACGCGGATATCAGCGCACTATTTACATGTTTGCTGGCGAAGATAGTCTCTTTTCAGCAAAAGAGCTATCTGACTGCTTTCCTACGGCATAAAAAAAATATTACTCATATTTTTAAATGTAAAGAGCGTACATTCCTGTGCAAGTGTGTGGAGTCCTGGTAGAAAGAGTTAACCATCACCTACAGACACAAAAAATGCTAATGGTGCATTGTTATCTTGTGGCGTGGTCTAGTGCCACATGCATAAGTTTACCGGCTGGCTACATTATCCTCCAAACCGGAACACGACAGTGACAAGCACTGACGCTACTGTGGCAGGAATCGGTAAGGCGGTGGCATTAGACTCGGACGAGACAATGCAGAACTTTACCACCTAGTTAAACACATATATAATATGGAATTTTGTTCTTGGATATACCGGGTTACTTTTAAAAGTCCGGCCAAATTTTCAGAGGCTGTTCAGAATCAATATGTTCGATTTATGTATTAAAAAAAATTAAAAAATCAAAATGTTATCTTTATCTGACACAAAAGTAATCGTGAAAAGAGTGATAGATTACATAATAGTTAATATCGTAATTATAAGTAATGTAAAATATACACTGCCAGCTTTACAAAGTTCATACAAGGCTTGGTGCATGCAATTCATAAATTAAGTGGGATATTTTTAAACGAATAATTTTATATTATCTTGTAAGAATTTTACAATAGTAATTAAAACCCACTTTTAATTCAATATTTAGTTAGTTCCTAATTTGAAAATTAGGGCGGGCATTTAAAAGTGACCCTGTATATCAATATTATTTTCTGTTCCAGGTCGCACTTCTTTTGCTGATCGTCGTTGTGGCTTGCCAAGGTTTGTGGAATTGTTATATCTATATATATAAAAATCAATGTCACTTTTCATTGTAATTTTATAACCCAAGAACGGGCTCACCTATCCAAACCAAATGTTTAGGCTTTGTTCGGACTATTTAGTAAATGGTTTATGTGAAGTTTGCACAAAATCGGTAGAGCGGTTCTTCATTTATCACATTTTTTGTGAATTTGATGTTAGAATTGATTTTTTTTAATATTTCACACTAAACGTAGTGAAGCATATACCGGGTCGCTAGTATATATTTATTTTATAAATACTATATAATAATAAAGGATAAGTATGTATTAATTCCGTTTTTTCAGCGGCAAAATCTCTATCAAATTTTGTCTAATTCTCTATTTCGAGTCTGTGGTTTACCTTCAACTTTTGTCTCGTTTTAAAGAACGGAATTTAGGCTTGTTTCAACTAAATGAATCGGATATAATTGTAGTTTCTAATGATTAAATATGATATGGATTTTACAAAAAAATATTTTAATGTATAAGGATTAATAATATTTTTAGGATATAAATTCAGCAAAAATACACGGTAAGTCACGTGACAGTAAGCGCAAATCTGGAATTGTTACGTCACACCGTGGTAAAGCATCATCTTGATGTTATCATTTTCATAAAAACTACATAGTATGTAATGTAGATATTACCATGAAGCTGTATTATATCTGGAAGCAACACTTTTAATATCTACCTACTTGAAACCAAGTTTTAAATACTGCTGTCATCTTCTGAGATCTTACCCTCTTTTTCTAATACAGCTATATAAAAAGAGATAGCAAGACCTCATATACAGAGATATAACGTAAATATTTGTTTCAATTGATTAATATGAGTGCTAGCTCCATCTATACCTAATACTAGGTGGTAGAGTTCTGCATTGTCTCGCCCGGGTCTGGTACCACCACCTTACCGCCGCAATAGCGTCAGGACTTGTCGCTGTCGTGTTCCGGTTTGGAGGGTTAGGTAGCCGGTAAACTTATTCATGTGGCATTAGACCTGTAGCATTAGATTTTATAACATAAGATAGCAAACAAGCAGATGGATCTCCTGGTGTAAAGAGTCAACCATCGCCTATAGACACCAAAGATGTTAATGGTGCGTTTGCTATCTTGTGGTGAGGTCTAATGCACACATGCATAACTTTACCGACTAACTTGCTTTATTTGCTAAAAAATGTTTATATATTGTTTTAGACAATTAACATTATCCATAGAATGAGAAAAGAATAAGAAAAAATATTTTAAATTACTATAAATAAAAATATATTAATTAATATACAGATATAAATTAAACTTGTTATTTGTGTATTTCTTGTACAAATGTTTATTGTAATATGTGGATTGTTCATAGATATGATTCAATAATATTATCTATTTCATGTAATTGATCTGTTAACCTTAGTTCAGATTAATCGCATATTATGTAATTATCACTGATATGAAGTATTATTAGGATGGCCAGTGCGATGACATTGTTTAATATCATCACGCTTGTTTACTTGTGGTGTGGCCGATCGTCCCGACTTTTCGGTTCTCAAAGATTCAACGGTTCGTCGGTTTGTGATCCGGGAACACCCAAATACTCCGGAATATTATATTCGATTCGGTGTTCCCATTTTTAAAAATCCCTAATACCAAAGAATTGTAATGTCTAAAATTAATAAAATTGATTTAAAAAATTAAACCGATTTCGAATACTGCAACTGCAGTACTCCATATCTCAAAAACTACTGAACCGATTTTCATGAAATTTAGACTGTTTCTAAGTTGGAATATACCGGATTTTAATATAAAGGAATTATCTCGATAACATGGCTATTTTTTCCCAGAAATTTATGGACAAACATACAAACAAACAAACACTTAGGAAATTTAGTGCAAAAGCTTGAACGCTTAAATAAAACACCATATTTAAATATTTCTAATTCCAATAAATGTCAAACTGATAACCTGTAATTTTTCGTCGGTTGAAAATCACAATTTTTATTTTATTGAAAGTCGTGATGGCAATTTGTTTGTTTTTTCGATTTTTGTTCTCGACGCGATTCTTTTTAGGGTTCCGTACCCAGAGGAGACCTTATTACTAAGATTTCGCTGACCGTCCATCTATCTGTCTGTTCATCTGTCACCAGACTGTATCTCACAGACGATGAAATTTTCGCACACGATGTACCTATTTCTGTTGCCGCTATTTAAATATTTAAGAAGGCACCCATATTGTGTGATTTGAGTGAGTGAGTGATTTTTTGTAATTTCATTGCAATCCTGAAAACGACAACTGGTAGACACTTGTAATATTCAGAGAATTTGTAGTTATATATTTAATTTAAAAATAAATAATTTAATATGTATTTAAGGTGACTTCCATACAAGCAAACGTGATTTTTTGTCGTTAAAATAATAAAATAGCAAATAATTTTCTTACTTTGAGGTTAAATCGATTTGCGTTTTTCCAGCGATATTATTTTTTTTCGGTAAGTATCACAGTTATTTTTCTATCTATTTAAATTGAGATTCTGATTATTAATACTTAAAATAAAGTGCTAAAATTCGAATTTTGATTCTATCTGTATAACTAGCGACCACCTTCTGGTCGAAGTGTGACCATAGATTAAACAATAAAATTAGAATTTTAATTTTGATTTTATCTGTATAACTAACGACCACCTTCTGAACGAAGTTCAACCATAGATTAAACAATAAAATTAGGATTTCGATTTTGATTCTATCTGTATAATTAGCGACCACCTTCTGCTCGAAGTTCGACCACACATTAAACAATAAAATTAGGATTTCGATTTTGATTCTATCTGTATAACTAGCGACCACATTTTGGTCAGACATCGACCATAGATTAAACATTAAAATCTCTTTTAAGTTTGACAACAGACTTTTGCCATGAACATTTTACATTAAATTTTATACATGTGTAAATATCTACAATGTATGTTAAATGAATGTAGTGTGTGTAATGTTTATGTTTATTATTATTATTTTTTTTATATCATAAGATAGCAAACAAGCAGATGGGTCTCCTGATGGAAAGAGTCAACCATCGCTTATAGACACCAAAGATGTTAATTGTGTGTTGCTATCTTGTGGCGAGGTTTGATACCACATGTATAAGTTTACCGGTTACCTTAAACTCCAAACTCGAACAGGACAGTGACGTGCACTGACGCTATTGCGGCAGGAATAGGTAAGGCGATTTTAATAGACCCGGGCAAGACGATGCAGAACTCTACCATCTAGTAGCCACGATGGTAGTAAATACTAACTAGTATAGCCAATCAGTTGTCTTTTCCGACCTGCTTGGCTGAACGGCAGTTTGCCTATACTTCAAAGGAGCCCGGCACCAACATGGAGTAAAATTTTCACGTATTTCTAATGCGTATTATAATATTTTAATATTACTATTCCTTTTAACAGGACGTAACGGTGGTGACCGTGGATTTGAAGGTCAAGGAGGCTTCGGTGGTGGACAGGGAAGTCACGGTAAGTACATTATTATTAAAAAATACTAATTAAAAAATTTTAACTTCGAATTTCAATTATAGTCATATCTCAAAAATTACTGAACCGATTTTAATGAAACTATTACCTAAGTTGAAATATACCTGATTTAAATAAAAAAGCATTATCTCGATGTGGCTTTTAGTTTCCGAGAAATTTATGGTCAAGCATATAAACAAACAAATATGCAAACATACACTTACGAAATTTAGCACACGTACTTGGACACCTAAATAGAGCATCATACTCAAATATTATCCACTTTGTATAATCTATATTAATCTATCCATATTAATATCATCTGTTTGGATATTTGGAGGGATGGATGTTTGGATGGATGGATGTTTGTTACTCAATCACGCAAAAACTACTGAACGGATTTGAATGAAATTTGGCACACAGATAGATGATAACCTGCAATAGCACATAGGCTTTTATCATACAGCAGGCTGCACGGCACAGCTAGTTAATATAAAAAGCTTTTTTTTATGACATAAGATAGCAAACAAACAGATGGGTCTCCTGATGGAAAGAGTCAATCATCGCCTATAGACACCAAAGATGTAAATGGTAATTAAAAAAATCATCTCTTTTTATATCATAAGACAGCAAACAAGCAGAGGGGTCTCTCAGGGTTAATTAACTCTGTCCATCAGACAGAGTTAACCATCGCTTAAAGACAGAAAAGGCGTAATGGTGCGTTGCTATCTTGTGGCGAAGTCTAATGTTACATGCATAAGTTTACTGGCTTCTTTACCCTCCAAACCGGAACATGACAGCGAAAAGCAATGACGCTATTGCGGCAGGAATAGGTAAGGCGGTGGTACCAGACCCGGGCGAGACAATGCAGAACTCTACAACCTAGTAGCCACGATGGTAGTGACTCGATAGCCAATCGGTCGCCTTTTACGACCTGCCTGGCAGAAGGGCAGTTGGCCTATTCTTCAAAGGAGGCCGGGACCAACACGGCGTACTTACTTGTTGTCCCGGCGTAACTTACTTTTTGAAGTGAAATTTCTTAAGAATCATTTTTGTGTTATAGCACTCACCCCGTGTTTGGGAAAACTGGAAAAACTTTAAAAACAACAAATAAAAATATCGACACGCAGGGATTGAACCTGCGACCGTCTCCCTAAAGCCGGAACACTCTCCCACTGAGCTAGTGTCGACAGGCTCGACGTGGCGAAATTCTTCTTCGCTATATGATGATTACGTTGATTGTACTGATCGCTAGGTATACATATGTATAACTAGTTAAATGAGTTCATCGTTACAGATGAAATTTACATTTATAATTTTGATCAGTACTTTCGTATTTCTCATTATTTTGGTGTTATAGCACTCACCCCGTGCTTGGGAAAACTGGAAAAACTTTAAAAACAATAAAGAAAAATATCGACACGCTGGAATTGAACCTGCGACTGTCTCTCCAAAGCCGGAACGCTCTCCCACTGAGCGTTACTAGTGTCGACAAGCTCGACTTGGCGAAATTCTTCTTCGCTATATGATCGATTACGTTGATTGTACTAATCGCTAGGTATACATACGTATAACTAGTTAAATGAGTTCATCGTTACGGATGAAATTCACATTTATAATTTTGATCAGTACTTTCGTATTGAAGGGTAATAGCGGGTCACCATCTGATAATAGCGCCGCCTACGCTCTACTTCGCTATCCTTAAGATGGACCTAGGTCCGTAGGCTGGTTTGACAGCGAACATTGTGACTGGAACGACGAATAAAAAATGTTACCATCGCAAGATATTACGCATGATGTAAGCGTATTCACGTAACAGATCCACGGCTGTGTCCAAGACACAGCCACAACCAATTTTTTTCTTTCTCTGTTAACCACCTTCATAATGTATTTATCTATCTCTTTTCTTATAAATTAACCAAAATACAAAGTTTCCTTTTTACTTCCTGTAAGTTAACATGAAGATTTTTTTTTATTTTATACTTAAATTAAATTTTAATGTTATAGGGGGACAAGGAGGTTTTGCTCCAGACAGTGGATTTAGCGACGGTCATGGCCACGGAGGATTAGGCCACGGTGAGATACTGACTGTTTATAAATACGGTTTTTGAAAGAATAAGCAATTCTTATAGTGCTTATTCATTCAACAACTAATAATATTTCTGCAATAACTTGCTCGAATTGATTCCACTGCTTTGCTTATTCTTGTCAGCATATCATTAGTAGTTGTGTAACAATATTTTCCCCTTGCTTTCCTGCAATAGTCGGGAATGATTTTGTAAAAAGAAAGCCAGGAAAGTGCGTTTTGGATTAACCAACGAGAGCGCGCTATTTGAATTGATAAATAAGCGTGCGTGGTGGTAGAGTTGGCCATCGGATTGTCCCAAATTAATCACTTAGATGTCAAATGATACCTGAATTACATATTGTTGTATTTGTATTGTGTATGTAGCAACGCATTATTAATATATTTGGTGTCAATAGGCGATGGTTATCATTCCATCAGGAGAGCAATCTGTTTCTACATCTGTCACCTGCTATTTGCTATCCTATTATAAACAAACTTCAATTTTTAAATCCTGAAAATTACTGAATCGCCTTAAAAGAAAACCTTGCACTGTTTCCTTCGTTGAAGTAAATGTAAGCCAATAAAAAAATATCACAATTAGCAATTACTTGTATTTGGACGTGCACTGATATACAGTGT
The DNA here is from genome assembly GCA_036924255.1 of Apodemia mormo. NCBI lineage: Eukaryota > Metazoa > Arthropoda > Insecta > Lepidoptera > Riodinidae > Apodemia > Apodemia mormo. The sequence goes on along the minus strand of JAUPFN010000019.1, from coordinate 10,607,501 downwards.
GTAAAAAAACCTATTCAATAGTCAAAGGCGTTGTTTAGTAGCTTATTACGACCATATAATACAATATGCTATTATTTTGCGGATATTTTATTAACTATATTTTCTTATTATTACCTTAAATGATGTTTCGAATATTGCTATGGCAACACAAATACTGAACAAAAATGGCGTCACATCAGTAGATATATAGATTTTCATATCTTAATTCTAACTCACACCGGAATTCTACTGTACAGTTTAAATTCATCTATGTTGTATTGATAACCTCCTTGTTTTAAAACCGGTAACAAAAATGAGTATTACGTAAGAAATTTATGTAAAAATGTAGTACCAATAAATACTATCTTATCTTATCTCATCTTATCTTATCTAAATAAAGTTACTAAAGTTTAATCTTAAGACTGTGTTCAAAAAATTGTATTAATTTGTTCAATGAATTGTTTGTAGTTTTATTACTGATGGTTTGTTTCTCACTTTACAGGAGGACAAGGACAGGGAGGTTTCGGTCAAGGACAGGGAGGTTTCGGTCAAGGACAGGGAGGTTACGGTCAAGGACAGGAAGGTTTCGGTCCAGGTGGTCAGGGTGGCTTTGGAGGCCAAGGACAAGGTACATTAAATTTTGAATACTTCTCATAGGATCGTTTCAAATAAAATTACGTAACTACATACATAAACAACTACTTTTCCCGATTTAGTTACCGCAAGGGGACCCGCCCATTGAAGAATGTACATTAGTTATTCAGCCAGGCAATCCGTAAAAGGCTAAGCGACGGGATTAATGTCACTACTCACTACCATCCTAAACTCTAAATAATAGAGCCTTGCAACGTCGGGGTTTGTCAATTAATCATCATTAAATCGTTGGTCAAATCACACTTATGGATCTAGCCGGAAAGTAAACTAATTATTCCATAATAATCCAGTAATTTAACTTCTTAATCTTAATGATAGAGTAATCATTATGATAAATCTTAACCAGGATGATAGCAAACCCAAGTAAAACGTTTCAAAATGTACCAATAATTACTCCCCGTGTTAGTGTTAAAATGTGTAACCTGAATATAAATTCATCCACTAGTTCAAAAATTACGCTACAGTCAATATTAAAAAAGTTAAAGTTCAAAATTTGATCGTCACTTTATTTAACAAAATAATTATAAACCTTTCTTTATCTTGTCGCAGGTGTACACCGAGGAGGCTACCAAGAACACGGCTATTAGATGTTAAGATGTTGTACAAATTTTAAATAAAGTTATTTTTGATCATCCTTGTGATTTTTTATATAATTATAATAAATAAATATTCATGGGACAAATTACATTTACTAATAAATAATAATAATAAATAAATATTCATAGGACAAATTACACTTACTGATCTAACCCCAAAGTAAGCAAATTATTTTCTTGCTCATCACACAAATGCTTGTCCCCGTCGGGGATCGAACACGAGCCCCGTCGTTTGCATAGTCAGGGTCGCTAAAAACAAAATATAATAAATTAATTAATTAATATTCAAAGGACAAATTACAATTCATAAAATATTTTATATCCATAACACTTTTACTGTTTCACAATAAACTTTTATATATCCAACCGGTTTCGCTTATATAAGCATCATCAGGGCAATTACAAATTTAAACTAAAAACAAAACAACATCTAACCGTTCTGATTTAACATTTTATAGTTCACTATACTCATATATAGTTCACTATAAAATGTTAAATCAGAACGGTTAGATGTTGTTTTGTTTTTAGTTTAAAAACAAAATTGGCTACGTCCAATTTTGTTGCGATTTTTGTGGATTTGGGCTGTCTTTGTCCAAAATAGGCTACAAAGTATTAAAATATAATATTCATCAATAAAAAACAGTAAAATATATCAGTCTATCTGTTCATCTAAATATACGTATATATATATATACGTATATATTTATATATATATATACATATATATATATATATATATATATATATATATATATATATATATATATATATATATATATATATATATATATATATATATATATATATATATATATATATATATATATATATATATATATATATATATATATATATATATATATATATATATATATATATAAAAGTCGTGTTAGTTATTTCACACCTTATTTTAATACATGGTTACATAATCTGATGGGAATCTAAATAAAAAATATACCAAATATATGCAAATAAATGAATGAAATTAATTTTTAAAGTATTTCTTTGTTAGAATTTTTTGCACATCTTACTCATCACTTACGAAGTTTTTGCAAAATGCGGAGCAATATGTCATCCTGATAGTCCTATTCTTATTTGGAACGCATAGTAGTGTCTTTCTATAACACGTATTTATTTGACGTATCGATCTAACCCCAAAGATCTAAGTAAATTACTTGCCGTTGATACGGATGTCAGTCAAGGATAATACGAAGAAATTTGACACCTACACTTCATAGTTTTATTAGAAAAAAGGAAAAAGGCAACACAAGTCAAGAAAAACATTCATAAGGTCTGAACTAGTCAGTCCTCAACAGTCATGTCAGCGAATAACATACATAACGATGAATAAACAAACGTCATGTGGCTAGTGGTGGGATTTTATCCGGATAAATACTAAAAATGGATAAATACTCATAAATATCCGATTTCACTCGAGTATTTATCCAAAATCACTACATAGTATAAAACAAAGTCGCTTTATCTGTCTGTCCATATGTAAGCTTAAATCTTTAAAACTACGCAACGGATTTTGATGCGATTTTTTTTAGTAGATAGATTGATTCTTGAGGAAGGTTCTAGTGTATAAAGCTTTCCGATATTCCCACGGAAACAAAATCTACGTGGGTGAAACCGCGGGCAGGTGAAATATATGAAAATCAAAAAAGTATATGAGCAGCGTGCTTTTTTAATGCTTTTAGAAAGTTTGTAACACTGTTACAAACTTGCCCCACGGTGGGGCCGTTTACCAAACACTATGCTTGAAGCTTAAGTATCTTCGCCTAATTATGGGTTCACTGGTTGTACCTCTACCTACCTCTTCGGGGATATAGACGTAAATATCCTTTTTTTATATTAATCTAACCTGCGAGTGCAGCTGGGCAAGATAATCCATACTAATATTATAAATGTGATAGTAACTCTGTCTGTCTGTCTGTTTGTTACGCTTTCACGGCCAAACCACGGAACCGATTTGGATAAAATTTGGTACAAATATAGTTTGAGACCCAAGAAAGGACATAGGGTAGTTCTTATCCCTGAAATCCCACGGGAACGGGAACTATGTGGGTTTTTATTTTAGAATTTTTTCCACGAGAACGAAGTCGCGGGCACAGCTAGTTGACTTATAATAATTCAATAAATTATATATACATATATATTCAATAATATATATATATATATATATATATATATATATATATATATATATATATATATATATATATATATATATATTATTATGATTATCATTATAATATGGAATACTGGTCTTAACAGTTCGAATGTTACCTTTTTTAGATAGGTACATTCAGCCGTCTCGTAAGCTTTACCTTGTTAAGTTTCAGTTGTTTTATATATATAAGATAATAGTTAGACGCCTTTGTGGTCTCGTGGTCTGGTGTCGGTGTTGGCCACATGAGGTCCCGGATACGATTCCCGGGTCGGGCAAATCAAAAATGTGTTTTTTCAGTTTTCTGAAAAACAACGTTGCCCGGGATTGGATAAATGCCCGGTAGGCGATTACATTGTAGGACTAGGTAAGTATATTTGGTTAATCATGGATGCACTGCTAAGTCATATTATATTAAGTATGACCATTCATAATTTTTCGTCGGTGAAATTTATTGTTAAAAAGATATTATTAAGCATTCATTTGACGTAGGTTTTCATTGAGGATTTGATGGGTGTACTGTAACCAAAAAAGATTAGACTCCTGATGAAACGGCGGTTACCCTTTACCATAAAAAACGTTGCACAATTTTTTCATTTTAATTTCATAGCTTCGCAAACAAGGTTCTACCAATGAAAAGAAATTTCTATCGCCAATAGACATCAAACCTAATTAATAGTACATTGATAGCCATATGGCGAGGTGAGACCTTCACATACCTGTGTACCATCTTACCATATAAACTGAAACATGACAGTGACGAGCATCGACCCTATCGGCTAGCGCACACCAAGAGCAGAACAGAGCAGAACGTTTTTTGATAGTACTGAAAAAATTAACCTTATGAAAAATTCCCTACATTGCAAAATTAAATGCACCTCAAACTTGATGCTCGACAATGCTCGAGTGTGCGCAAGCGCGCTATAGCATCCATCGCGCGCCGTCCGCACGTTTGCGGGGTTGAATTGACCATTTTAAGAGGTGTTCATTTTTATGACTAATTATTATAATATTATAATAATAGTTATAAGTTAAACTACGAAATTTTTAAATTTTAGAAAATGTTCTAGGCCCGCACAATCCAAATTACACAATATGAATTATCGACTTAGTTGAGTAACAATTTGCCATATCTATATTTTTCTAACCTTAAAGGTTATGGCAAGTTGTTGATCAACAGAAATAGAAGGTCACTAATTCGTTCGTATTTTTGGATTTGCAAACCTAGGAAAGTAGCTGAAATTTCAGATTTTTTGTAGTTCAGACGTTAAACTGGTCACGCAGGCTCGCCTGGCAACGCATACGCGAGTATTTTGCAGTTCGGTGCGCGCAAGGCGGTGATACTAAACCCAGCTAGGACGTTGCAGACCTCTAAAACCTCCTTGTTGGCACGATTTTAGTTACGCTTTCTCTCGTCTTTCACAAGCAGATGGATGTCCTGATGGAAAGAAACAACCATCGCCTATAGACACCAAGGATGTTAATGATGTGTTGCTATCCTTGTGACAAGATCTTAGTGCCAGATGTATAAGTTTACCGACTACTTCGGCCTCCAAACCGGAACACGACAATGACAAGCAATTACGCTATTGCGGCAGGAATAGGTATAACGGTGGTTCCATACCCGGGCGAGACAAATCAGAACTCTACCACCACGATGTAGTAACAACGATGTTAGTGACTCACATAGTCAATCGGTTGTCTCTTACGAATTGCCCAGGAAAACAACATTCTTCAAAGAAGCCCGGATCAACACGGGGAAATAATTATTAATAATAACAATGGGTATGTGTTTAATAAAAAAAAACAAAGTTATAAGTATGTAATATGTTATTATTTTTGCACTCACCCCGTGCTTGGGACAACTAGACAAACTTTAAAAACAACAAAGAAAATTTAAAAGTTTTTTCAAGTAATAATATCTTGTTTTAATTATCCAAATATTCGAAGAATAGGTACATTACCTTTAAGAATAACATTTTCAGCCGATCAACATGAAGGTTTTATTGTGACGCAAACTTTTGTTTTTTCAGTTGTTAGTTGTTTGAATAAATTTGACAATGGAACACAATGTTAGTACGGTATCCCAAGAAATTGACGTATTAATTTTTATTTAGTATCACAATACTTATATGATATCGGTTGGGGTTATAATAATAAATAAATTTTACTATCGTGGAACGAGTGAGAGTACATTCCATAATAAGCGTTATGATAAAAGAATTAGAGTCCACAACGTTAATTTCATTATCGAAGGCAATAATCGAAAATATCAGATGGGTGTAAGCGAAAATAGCCTTAATTGCATTTTAATTTGCAGACGTTTATAAACCTTATAGCGAAAAAATAATAGTAAACGGTTCACCGTACTAGCTAAACTGTTAAACAAATATGAGGAGGGCTGCTACTTTTTATTGTTTAAGAATTTTGATTAGAAGATAGTTTCCTTAATTTTTTCTTTAATCTTTATATAGCAAATAAGCAGACGGCTCTACTGGTGGAAAGAAAAACTATTGCCTATGGACACCAAATAGATATTAATAACAATACTTGATGATGGTCATCAAAAAGACGTCACTATTGTGAGGGTTAATGATGCCACACAAGGATGATAAAAGGAAGATCTTTCCAGTCAGGCAAAAAACTGTGTTCCGGAGTCCGTCTCAGAAGCAATGAAACTTGTATACAGCGTGGAAGGGCGTTCGCGGTCTACCGAAAAATTAACAAAACGTGCCTTTTTTAGGTTTTGGTTATTAAGGCGATTCCTTTTTCTTTATCATGTGATATTACTTTGTAATTTATAACTGTAAGTGAAAAGAAACAAGCTAAGTTAAACTTTATGGTGACAAATAACGTGCAAGTCTAATATCGCAAAACCTCTTAGATGGTAGTCCAAACAGTCAAACTGAACAACTCTCATCAAAGATCCTAAGTCGATAGATGTTTAGATAATATTATATATATGTTTTACCGGTCTGTGAAACTGAACAGTTGTCTTCAAGAAATATAGATGCAGATGTCCGATTGAAAAACATACCATAGAAAGGCATATTATCTAAACATCTCTCGACTTAGGTTCTTAGGAATTGAAAGTTCTGAGAGGTTTTTAATATCTTTTGTAGGTATTAAAGTTTATTATACTTAGTGTATGTGCAAAGTGAAAATTTTTACGCGATCATCCTATTTTCCTCGAATTCATCGCTCAATTCGACAACTACACATGCTACCGTCGTTTACGGGTTGCCGTTACGACCAATTAATTCCTATATCGTACCAGATAAAAGCGATTTTCTTCTTGCGCGTTACGAAAAATACTTCTCGTGATTTTTTTCTTTGAAAATTGATTATAGTTGCAGAGAGAATGTCGAAAATACAGTTGCATCTTTATACGAATCTGGGAACCTAGAAAAATCACCTTTATACCAAGCGCAAAACAAGGATAGCCAGCTGCCGCACAGTAGGTGCAAGACTCATATACAACCAAATACTATCTGTTAGGTAGTTAATGTATTAATCTAAAAGAAATAAAAAAAATATTGTTTTGCTGAAATATTTTTGAGGGTCTTCTGATAAGATGATGAAATTGATAAATCTTTGTTAACAAAAAGTATTGGCGTTTGGCTAACTACATCTACCCCGGAACAGAGTTATATCCTGCAAGGGAAAATATGTAATGTTATTTGTTTTTTTATTTATTATCTCAAGAAAAAAGTTATTATTAAAGATTTATAATTAGTAAGTCCACCTGCAACTAGACGTTAGATATGGATTACAAATGTTTATAAAAACCAACAAACTTGACTGTAACCTGGTTCAAGAAACACTATCGTAGTTTACGTCGTCCTCTTATATGAGAAGAATCTAAGACGACGCATACCAAGCTTAAACTCCTAAAGGCATTTAGGCTTACCAAAGAAATATACAAAAGTAAAGCAATCATATTATAGGGTAATTTATTTCCCTATCAGGAAACATTGCAATGCAATGTCTTATTACATTTTGAAAATTATTTTTGTTTCAAATAGAGTTTTACTCCAAAATATATTATTTTGGACAGCATTAATGCATAATATGAAATCCTGAAATCTTGGTGTAAATATGTGATGAGTTGAAATAACCGTGCAGAAATTATTTCACAATAGAACACAGGCAAGATATAAAAATAGTAGAAAATTATTCTAGTTTATCTAATACTAGCGGTTGTCCACGACTTCGCACGCGCGGACTTCGTTTACTCCGCACAGCTCCTCCCCGTAGGTGATAGCGTGATAATATGTAGCCTATATGTTGACCCGACCTGTTAGTGATATTCATGCAAAATTTGAAGTGAATCCATTAAGTACTTTTTGAGTTTACCCCGGACATACATACAGACAAACAGATAGACATACAAACAGACAAAAATTCTAAAAACTATATTTTTGTCTTCGATATCGATTGTAGATCACGCCCCAAGTATTCTTTTAAAAAAATATTTAATGTACAGTTTTGACTTTCCTACGAGTTTATTATATGTATAGATTCGTCACTCCGAAATACACCCAAGGGATGTAAAAAACCAAAACGGCCTGTGTTCTTTCTAGAGCTCTTTACAGTGTGAGTCGCTCTTATTTTAATTAATAGTTTATCTTATTTACTTACAAGTTATATTATCCTAAGTACTATTAAGATCTATTACCTACCGTAATTCGATAATCTTGAAAATTATCTAGCTAATAATAATATTGAAATTTAATTAATTATATTTTCTGTGTTACAACCCTACGCTATCAAAATTGTTTATGGGAATTTTGCAAAATTGTTAATGTAAGTTAAAATAAAACTTATTATAGCTGCACGAAAGTGTGTTTTTAATTATTTGAAAGACTTTGTTGAATTAACGTTACGTATGTTTACATTAGAATATTTTACTGTATATAAAGGAGATGTTTCGTTTAAAAAATATTATTTAATATCTACTCTAACTAAATACGAAGGCAGTAAAACATCCAAGATGCGCACTTTAACGGTAAGTTTAATAATTATATTACATTTTTTAAATTGTATGGAGATTTTTGATATACTTTAAATAATATCCAATAAAATATTATAAAAATTTAATTTTTTTATTCTTATACTATAGAAATAATCAGTTCAGTTTAGTTTCGGAACGTTTTATTACTCAAACTCAATAAATTACCAAATTGTGAAACGATCTTCTTTAGTCAGTCTCCTCTAAGAAATAAGTTCCTTAAATTATTACAATAATGCAGAGATATGTTTTTTATAGATTTTACACTTTCAATCGTCGGCACTTGGTGAAATTCCATTATTTTTAGTTGAAACTAGTTTATCACTCACTTGTACTTTTATTTCACTATTATTATACACTAAATTATATAATTTTACGTCCTAAAGATGCTTTAAAAAGCGAAACCGGTCGATAAAATTATATAATTTAGTGTATAATAATAGTGAAATAAAAGTACAAGTGAGTGATAAACTAGTTTCAACTAAAAATGTTTTTTATAATAAAACTAACTACAAGCAATTGTATCAAAGATATTTGTGGTGCGTTGTTATTCGAGCAGCGAGGATGTAATTTGGGCTTAAATTAAAGATCTACTTCAAAGAAATTGATGTAGGTCTTTAACTTAAGCACTAACTACTAACTCCCGTGCACTAACTACTTTCGCCGTGTTGGTCCCGGCCTCCTTTGGAGAATAGGCCAACTACCGTTCTACCAGGCAGGTCGTAAAAGGCGACCGATTGGCGATCGAGTCACTAACATCGTGCCTACTAGGTGGTAGAGTTCTGCATTGTCTCGCCCGGGTCTGGTAACACCGCCTTGCCTATTCCTGCCGCAATAGCGTCAGTGCTTGTCGCTGTCGTGTTCGGGCTTGGAGAGCAAGGTATCCGGTAAACTTATGCATGTGGCATTAGACCTCGCCACAAGACAGCAACGCACCATTAACATCTTTGGTGTCTATAGGCGATGGTTGACTCTTTCCATCAGGAGACCCATTTGCTTGTTTGCTATCTTATGATATAAAAAAAAACTCAAAACTGAAATACAACTTTAAATAAAAAATTTTGATAATGCCATTTATCTATCTATATACATACCTCTTCTAATACGAGAAACAAAATAATAATCCAAATCTCTAATACTAGACTAAACTAGAATTTTGTAACATTTATCCCAGATTTATTACCATCACCTTCTTTCTTTTTCATTCCTACTACATTAGTATCAATGTTTGGAGATTACCCTTTTCGGTACCTTAGCTCGTAATTTTACAGCTATCAACGCAACATTAACATGTTTGGTGTCTGTAGGCAATAGTTGTCTCTTCTTACAGGGGTTCCATTTTTTTGTTGGCTATCCTATGATATAAAAAAGTATTTATTTAAACTTGACTGTGATATTTATCTATTTTGTAATCGTTTATCGGTCCGTCTGTCTGCCAGTCTGTCTGTCTGTTCGTCTGTCACCAGGCTGTATGTCATAAACCGAGATGGTTAAAAAGTTGACGTTTTTACAGATGATGTATTTATGTTGCCGTTATAACAAAAAAATCCTAAAATAAAGAATAAAATACATGTTTAAGGGGAGGGGAGTTGAGTGTGATTTTTTCAGTTTTTTTCTTGATCTTAATAACGAAAACTAGTAGATGCTTGAAATATTCACAGAATATTTAGTTATATACAAAGTGAATATATATAGTTATATATATTCACTTTGAAAATCAGTAATTAAATTAAAATAAAATAAATATTTTTGTCCGTCTCGTTGGTCGAGTGGTTAGCGAATCTAACTACGAATCGAGGGGGCTCGGGCCGATAGCTGATAATAACGATAGCTGAGAGACGCTGCAAACATTCTCAGAATATTAATTTATATATTAAATTTTAAAATAAATTATTAAATTTAAACTAAATAAATATTTAAGGGGGCTTCCATATAAACATGTTTTTTAATTATTTTTTTTTTACTTGATCTCAATAACGACAACTAGTATATGCTTGGAATATTCACAAAACATTGAGTTATATATTCAATTTAATAATAAATAATAAATATAAAATGAAATAAATATTTAAGGGGAGCTTTCATACAACAGACGTAATTTTTTGTGCCGCTTTTTATAGATTACGGTACGGAACCCTTCGTGCGCGAGTCCGACTGACGTCTGGTTGTCTTTTTTAAATTTTATACTGGATTGGATAAATGGGCTTTCTGGCGAAACATATTTCACGGGCGTGTCTTTTTTATATCTTCATATTTTTACTGCTTCATTACCATATTGGAATAGGCTATTCCGAATAGTTTATTCGCAAGGCGATAGGTAATGCCAAACTACGAAATAGACACCTCTTTGAAAGCCTACTACTGCTAACCGGTTGGCCCAATAATTTAAAAAAAATATGCATTATGCGTATAATATAATTAAGTTTAAATTTTAAGTTCGTTTTTTTAAATTTTGTTGTTATTTTTGACGGAAAAAAATCGAATATCTTTCTTCTTTTTACGCAAAAATTTGCCTATAACTTCCAAACTACTGTAACGATTTAGATGATTTTTTCTTTTTATTACAGACAATTTATTGCTTTATAAAATTTAAGTTCAACATTTTACAAAATCATTATAGTGTGCTATTAAATCAATAAAAACCTTATTATTTAATTCGCGGACAGCGCTCGCGTCGAAAGTCAGTCTCCCGGTAGCGTTCATACGGGCAGGCTGTGTCGCATGTTACCGTGCTCCGCTCTCTATATTCGAGTCAAAGAGTAACAGTACAGATAGAACGTTTGGCACAATAGTAAGGTTGTGCCGTTTGGAAATTGAACATTTCCTTTACGCTTCGATGTTTTTTTATAGTAGATAATGAGCTTGGACCGAGAAGGCTGTTTTTTTACAGATGTTGTTCTTATGATATAGACAAGGAATAAGAAAGGATTTTTTTAAATTCATCCCCTAAGATGGTGAAACAGGGAGTGAAAGTTTGTATGAAACTCTGTCATTTTTGAGTTGAAATGAATGATATGCTGTAATTAAATTATCCTTTAACTGAAAAAAAATTAAATACAAATTTAATATTTTTTTGAATTCTAGCCCATAGAGAGGTAAAAAGAGGCTTTAAAGTTTGTATCAAAAATGAATTGTTTATTTATTGCATTACTATAAAATCTAAATTATTTTAATTTAGTATTTACGATTTTTAATACAATTAAGATGTACGAATTTTCGGATTTTTTAGTACTTATGCTCTTCAATCGAAATTTAAGAAACATGCATGTAATGTTAGAAGTTTCATCCATTAAAGGAGTAAAAGTGTGTGTTACAATTTATATGAAAAATCAAACGTTTATGGTCAAAATAACTTGAAATTCGGCACTTACGTTCTTCAACACAATTTAAAAATCATATATTTGGGGATTTTTTTAAATTTCATTCCTTAAAGGGTTAAAAAAGCATTGATGTTTGTATAAAAAATAGATTGTTTATTGTAGAATATTGTAGAAATTATTTAAAACTTAGTATTTATGATTTTAATACAATTAAATGAATACGAGTTTAAGGTTTTCAAATGTCATCTCTTCAAACGATGAAAAAAGTGGTAAAGTTTGTAAAAAAAATAAAATATGTTTAATCAAAATCTCTTCAAATTTATTAGTCATGTTTTTTAATTCAATTAAATAAACGTGCATGTAAGGATGCTGTGAGTTTTATCTCTTAAAGAGGTAAAAGAGGGTATTAAAGGGGCTGAAAGCTAGTACTTTATAAATAGTTTTGTTTGCGAGTAGACGCTGAATAATATTTTGAGACTATTACGTTTACGTTTGAATTTTTTATTAGCTATAGATAGATAAGTATTTTGTCAATATTTTGTATAAATGTACAAAAATAAAAAAAAAAAACATATAAACAACGACGATAATTCAAGCAAGCGAATAAAAAGCAAAACTCTAAAGAAAAAAAAAAAAACTGGTACTATTTGAAGGTAGTAAGGATTTCGCAACAAAAAATAAATAAATTAAATATATTATACATACAAATAGTCTAAATAAAACAACTTATTTAGTAGTTTTCTCTATAAAAATTAAATCAATTTATATATCTTCTTTTTTTATAACGAGATTTTGAAACAAAAACTAAGAAGCTAGTTAGTTTTAAAATATCATTCAAGAGATTACATTTTACAAAATCAAATTCTGAAAGGTTTTGTTAAATATTAATTGTTGATTGTATGTATTAAAATAAAGTGCCACACGGGATGTATTGTGTATTACAACACTTTCAAAGAAATAGAATACGTAACTGTTATTATTGCGTAAATTGTTATATAATTTTATGTCGATTTTCGGTTTATTTTTTTTTCTTTAGATATTTATCATTTTTCTAAAATGAATCTATATGTAATCGATAAATGAGCAATTACTGGTTATTGGTTTTGAGTTTGACAACATTCAGTCGATTCATGATGATAAAATTTCATATAGGTGAACAAAAATGTTAAAACGTATGTATCTGCATCCACTGAAATACTCTTTGACTTTGGACCATGTCACGCGCGAAATAATATTTGCGCTGCTCCTGTTAGAAACTCAAGGTCGTTCGCAGCTGTAATCGCCTTAAATCATAAAATTTGAAATTCCCGAATCAGGCACAATCTTTAGAGTTTGTTCTATAAATAACATCCCTGTAAGAGCCTGGCTCCTGATGTTAGTGGTAGTATTAATAACGTTAAAAGTACGTCAAATTGCTGCTCTCAGTAATCAAAAACACCAAATTCCGTGATAGGAATCACCGCCAATTTCGCCTACTGCCGCTGGATGATATATTATTACATTGGGAAGAACCAGAGACTATAATATTGATGTTCTCTTTACTGTGCCTATCTTACAAAGAGATCGGTGATATTTATATTTATTCCTTTTATCTCTATTTCGTTTCACAAGATAATAAATTATCTTAAATACCTTTGTTATATCATAAAATAGCAAAGAAACTTCTTTTCCTGACAGAAAGAGACCTTTAGAAGAGAAAACCATCGCCTTAACACCAGAAAATTTAATGGTGCGTAGCTACATGTATTCATGCAGTGATACTAGAATACCATAGAGAGAGAATATCATATCGTCGCTCACGGGGCGCGGAAGACTGCGATTCTGTGCTCTGTGTGAAATAAAAAATTCATAAATTTATCGACCGCTAAACTGATATACGACAGCGATTAGCAACGATGTTATTGTGACAGGAATAGTTCTGGTGGTACTACTAATACCTGGACGAGATATTACAGGATTCTGGCACATAATTTGTAGTCATTATGTTTTGAGAGGTGTTAGCGTTTCCTCACCTTTTACCTAACTAAATTTATAGTATAACAAAATAAGAATTAATATGAAACTCAGATAATCCTTGATTGCTTTAACTAGACTAACAGAAAATATAATAAGACTATTTTTCCAGATTGTGGTTTTGTTTGTGGCGGTTGTAGCGACGGGAGCAAATGTTGTTGGTATAGATAATTCCTTGAACGGTGTTTTGTCCTCAAAGATTTTGTCACCAACTGAAAATATAAATAATGGAGGAGCAGATGGAGCCTGTGGACCCGATGGAGCCGGTGGAGTCACTGATGGGAACCAAAACAATGATGGATCTGGAAGTGGCAAAAATAAAGATGATAATAATCTTGTTAATATCTCAGATTCTGCAAATGGTATACTTTCCCTAAACAAAGATTCACCTACAATAAATAAAGATGGTAAAAATAATGATGGATTAGGAAATGGAGCATCAGATACTTGGGGAAAAACAAGTGATAATAACAACACTGATAAAAATAATACTAATAATGCTGTTGGTAATCCCACCCCAACCTCTCCACCAAACCCCAGCAGTGGATCTGGCACTTGTAAAAAGTGTTGCGATTAGATTTATTGAATTTTGTATCAGCAGAAAAATTTGGTATCATTTCTACACTTTTATACATAGGTAATATGTATATGTATGATAAATTATAATAGCAATAATAGTCCATCTTTGTAAAATATATTATTCACGATAACATGCTTTTGTTTTCAAAGCGATGTATCTAAATTTAATCGACGATAACCAAGTTGCAACTGACTGACTGTTCGAAAACACTGATGAATTTCTTATTTCGATACCTACCTTCCTTAATTTTTTGTATCTATTTCATGTCAATAAACTCTTTTATATATAAAATAAAACTCTTTTATTTTATTTTGGTATGTCTCCTTCTGAATCCATTATTTGAAACAAGACAGTTTGCTAAACACTGTTGTTTGTTTTTAGCTCAAGTACAAGGAAAAACAATAAAATCTCTTTTTATATTTCAAATATAACATCGGGTCAAATGTTATCCAAGCTTAATGTTTCAAAACTTTTTGTTATGACGACGGGACTTAACAAAATAAAAGGTACGCGGGGCTATCCCGTATCATGCAATGCGAAGTTATCGTTATTGTTTAGTTATTACTTTTTGCTTGGTTATTTTTGCTGCTGTGACAATACAGAAAGTACATCAAGTGGCTAGCAAGCGATTGGCGACGTCTTTGATGATTTTTTTTATTAGATACTAGCTGTTGCCCGCAACTTTGTCCGCGCGGACTTCGTTTACTCCGCACAGCTCCTCCCCCGTAGGTGATAGCATGATAATATGTAGCCTATATGTTGACCCGACCTGTTAGTAATATTCATACAAAATTTGAAGTATATCCATGTAGAACTTTTTGAGTATAGCCCGGACATACATACAGACAAATAGACAGACATACAGACAAACAGACGAAAATTCTAAAAACTATATTTTTGGCTTCGATATCGATTGTAGATCACGCCACAAGTATTCTTTTAAAAAAATATTCAATGTATAATTTTGACTTTCCTACAATTTTATTATATGTATAGATGGTTAAGAGTCATCGCTGATAACTGGCGGATCACAATTTTAGGTGGTACGCCTGTCGTATTGATTTAAAGATATGGCTCCTTTCAGAGCCACAATCTATACATATATTTAACATCTTAGGAAAGTCAAAACTGTACATTGAATATTTTTTTAAAATAATACTTGAGGCGTGATCTACAATCGATATCGAAGCTAAAAATTTAGTTTTTAGAATTTTTGTCTGTTTGTCTGTATGTATGTCCGGAGTAAACTCAAAAAGTACTGCATGGATTTACTATAAATTTTGCATGAATATTACTAACAGGTCGGGTCAACATATAGGCTACATATTACCACGCTATCACCTACGGGGGAGGAGCAGTGCGGAGTAAACGAAGTCCGCGCGGACGAAGTCGCTGGCAACAGCTAGTTATGAAATAAATCGTCCTCTTAAAATCTGCTTTCTTCACCAACTTACAGAATAGTAATTTAGATCGGTTTATATTAATATATTGTTATGTTTATGATTTTCAATTTTAATTTTTTGTAATTAGTTAGTTGTTATGAAGAATAAGGTTTTATATTTATTTATTATATTACTTGTTTTTATTAACATACACCACATCACTGTATTTTCAAGTTTTTTGATCACATTAAATGTTTGGTTATTATATTATTTTTAATTTCAACATTATTTGATACTTTCAGAAGTTTAATAATAGAGCGACAGCTCTATTACTAGTCAATAGTCATTCTAAAGTAATTAATTTCAAAATATTAAAAAAAAAAACTCCTCTTTCCTTCCTTTCTTTCCACATCCTTAAACGTCTGAAAATAATTGTATCAAAAACATTCTGATGCTTAATCTATTTCACCGTTTTGGAAACTGGTGATTACCACTTTTTAGGGTTTCGTAGCCAAATGGCAAAAAACGGAACCTATATAAATTATTCAAGTCCGTCTATCTATCTGTTCCTGTATGGGTCCGTCGTCCGTCCGTCCATCCACCCATCCCTCCGTCCATTCGGAAGCTTGTATTTCATAAACCGCTATAAAATGATCCATTTTGTTCCTAGTCTGGATCTCTAACTTTTTTGACGGTCCCCGCTTACACTTTAAGGAAAATAAAATTGCGTGTGGGTCATGCGAACGAAGTCATACGAAATTGCAAGTTTTTTATATAGTTTAGTATCGTCACGCCCGTATCCCGAAGAGGTAGGCAGAGGTACAATAAGTGCACCCACGATTAGCCAAAGATACTTAGTCACACATTGTGATAGGTGGGCAAGCTTATCGCCAACCGGGTACTTATCTAATCCCTTGCGCCGTTGTTTTTATCGTTAAACTGAATAAAAACACATTTTTGAATTGCCCGAACCCGGGAATCGAGCCCGAGACCTCCTGTGGTCAACAGCGACACCGGACCACTAGAGCACAAGGCGATAGATACGTCTTATTTTTAACTGATTTAATAATAGTAGTTCTCTATTTGCCTGGATCTTGGACAATGATTAGGTAGTAAGTAGAGGTAGGCAGAAGAACAACCAATGTACCCACGAGTAGTCGAAAATAATTAGTCCCAGAACATAATAGGTGGCAATCCTATCGCTGACCGGGCATTTATCCAATCCCGGACAACGTTGTTTTTATCATAAAACTGAAAAAAACACAATTTTAATTGCCCGATCCGGGAATCGAACCTAGACCTCATGTGGTTAACACCGACACTGGAATCACTAGACCACAGAAGCGACTGCCTAATATTATTTACCAAAATGTTATTCTTTTAATTAACCAACCATACTTTTGGATATGTACTCTACATTTTTATACAATAAAAATCAAAACGAACAGAACAACCATAATATAAAACATATAATTTAGAAAGAACAACCATATACCAAACATATATTATAATCTAGCGAGAAGCACATCCACCTCTATGGGTAGGATTTAGGACGCATAACAATGACCGCATCCGTTCCCAATCTGCTGATCGAAATTGCCGAACACAACGACAGCCTGCTAAGCAAGGCTGTGATAGGCGCCAGCACTTTGCTCCGGTTTAGGCAGCGTTCTGACTTCTAACGTACCAAGTGGGACGTCCACTACCTGGTGAGTGGTCAGCAAAAGGTCCAACAGTTAAGTGTATGATCATTCACATCGGGAACTCGCCTAGGCGAAGTTACCAATTGTGTTAAACCATACGCCAATGCAAAATCGTCTCTCTAATAAATTAGAGTAATGGTAGCCGGTAGATTTATACGTGTGGCATTACCATCCCACCGAATGTATAACAACGTATCATTTACATATTTGGTGTTCAATAGGCGTCGCGTTGATTGCTCTTTCCAGCAGGAGAGCCATCTACTTGTTTGGTTCTAATGTCATAAAGAAACATTTTCTCTTTAAAAGTAAAATGTATAACACTAATAAAATAAAAACAAAATCGAATCCATTATTCACACTTGTTGGCTAATAGCACATTGAGCCATCATTTTGATTTTAGACTTATGCAAGCTTTAAACAAGGGTTTTATGTTGTATGGACCTTGTATAACTTTATATGCACAATTAAATCGCTCACAACAGATGCTTGCAACAGAACACTCTTTGTGTCAAACAAATGCTTATTAGTAGAATTTTTCATAGTACCTGTATATACTGTGTAGAATATTTTATTAATAAGACCGTAAATGTTTACAGATGATAGTTATTTCTTCCTATAAGGAAAGACATCTGCTTGTTTTCCACTGCTGTTATAAAAAATCATTTGTAAACTTTTTGTACCTCATTATATTTTTTCTCTTGTTTGCGGGCTTGCTTACTAATTTTGTGAATTTGTTTACTTCTTTTAACTTGTGTGCAATAAATGATTAAAATAAATAAATATAATATATACGGTAACTTAAAATAAAATTTAGGCAATTTTTTTAAATTTTATGAACTGACTGTAGGGAAGGAAGTCTACTGCTGCCTATAAATAGTTTGCGAAATCCCAAAGTGCATGATGCCGCTAAGGTTTTTTAACATCTCTTTCGTGTAATGAAAATGAAAATTTTATTAATTTAAAAAAAATCAATTGTTTTCGAAATTGATATTCAGTAGGCTTTTATTCTAAATCTTTTATTTATATATACATATCAATATTAGTTAATTCTTATATTATAATTGCGAGAGTCTATCTGTTTGTCTGTTTCGCTTTCACGGCTATGCCGTTAAACAAATTTGAATGAGATTTCAATATCAGTTTAGTGGCTGCAGATGGTTCAAAATCCGGGGCCTAAATGCTTTTTTTCCAAAAAAAGTTTATATAAAAACTGTAGTTCGACATGTTACTTTAAAACGGGCGAAATTGCGCGGGATAACTAGTGATAAATTAAAATGATTTAACTCATCCGTATATTTTACCACTTCTATTCCCCATAGTTTTCAACAATATTTCAACAAATATACGAGGTATTACGGCTTTTTACAATTATCTAAAGAAAATCAGAATATTTTAGAAAAATTCAAAATGCACGCCTCACACGCTTGTGATGTTACAACATACAATTAATATACGACTAGACAGGATATCTGTCAAAAAATATAGTTTTGAAAACGACTATTAGACAAAACAAATAGTTCATCTTTATTGACAATAAATTTAACATCCTTTGGTAGATTCTGGCTAATAAAAGTAGATAACAGAAGAACGCGGCAAATTAAAAAAAATATTACCATAGTATCAGAGAAACTTGTTTTATGTATTATGTGGATAAACCTTATTTGATACTTGTGTTTTTAATTAAGTATTGATTTATATATTTTGCTAGGTCAAGTAGAAATTTAATGGGAGTATGATATTTAATAAAAAATATCTGGTTGACCGAGCGTTGCTCGGTTTTTCACATACCCATATCTTGGGAACCGAGCTTTTCTTGAACCTGGAACCTTGATAAATCGATTCCTTGACCCGAAAACCCCCTAATTTATGACATTCATGAAAATCGTTACCGCCGATTCTGAGATTCCAATTATATATATACAAGAATTGCTCGTTTAAAGGTATTAGATATCTTGGGAACCGAGCTTTTTTGGACCTGGAATCTTGATAAATCGACTCCTTGACCCGAAAAACCCCTAATTTGTGACTTTCATCAAAATTGTTGGAGCCAATTCCGAGATTCCAATTATATATATAAAAGAATTGCTCGTTTAAAGGTATTAGATTAGATAATACACTAACTAATGTTAGTTACTGGATTATTGAGTTAAGTTTGATGTTATAACAATATTGTAATAAATATTTGAGTGAAATTAAACTGTTAAATGATTTTACTATTTGATCAATAAAATTGCCAGCAATGTAAGAAAAATAAAAATTATATTTATTATAAAGTACACCTCTTATTGATAGTTACTGTATTTTAATGAAAATTTATCATTCACTATTTATAATTAGATTGAGTGGCCTAGTATGGAAAATTTAAACCATACACATTATACTGCTTTGTCAAGAAAGTACCGAAAACTATCCATAAAAGTAGCATCACATCCGGTAATCTTGTGGGGTAGGCAAAGTAAACCGAACGCCTATGGACTTTTCAATTCACTACTATTCACCGATTACCATCTAAGTAAGATGAGTGGTGATCCCCATCGCCGCATTTTAGCGATAACCAGGACCGATGTCTTTACATAATATCCGAGACACGACAGTGTTAACATACCACCCGCCAGAATCTGAGCTGCTACTTAGATTTCGGATTTTCGAGAAAAACCTCGAGAATGCTTTTGCCCAACCCAGGATCAAACCCGGTACCTCACGATATGAGCCAAATAGATTGAGGGAAACAATCAATAATACATAAATTTGTTGTTAATTTATCTAAATTTCTTCGTCGCCTTCAAAGTATGCTATTTTAGAAACGATACACTTACGCCAACGAATGATCAAAACATTTGTTTTTAACGCTTTTTCTGAAATTGATTTCTTGGCGTGAATTCTTCTTTCTGTGTTTTACCGAATTATATTTTTATTTTGTTGAAGTATTGAAACTATTTCTTTAAAGTACTGGTGATTTTGTTCTAAATCAGTAATATTACTAATTATTCTCACTATTACGTCAACCCCTACTACATCCTCCAGAATAAGTGCGAAATAAAAGAAATTTATATACTTGCTAAAAATTCTTTTTACATAAAAGTAGCAAAGTTGCCATCAAACTGGTTCCCTTGCGAAGTGGACAAACTACGGAACGCACAGTGTGTTAAGGACCTGGATTTTGTTTCACTTTGTTTTTATTCGAAAATACTATAGTTAATATCATTATAAATGTCTGAGTAAGACTCGCAATGCCATACAGCTGTTAGTTTTTCTTGAAAACCGTTTCAAAGTTTGCCTATATCCGGGTCTACAAATTTACAAAATTATTGTTTACGATTACGTTTTATTAAACATAAAAGTGCTTTACCCTATTGAAATATTACATTTTTAGGCCTTAGCGGGCTTTATCGAAGGACGCAATTTTATTTTTTTGATCTATAGGAGCGATTAGTATAAACTTAAATTCAAGTTTGTGGAGTTGCCACTCTTGTTCCCCGGCCGCCATCTTAGAAAAGAGGATGTAAAAGGTTTTCATGCTGTATCTTGTAAACTAGCACTAGTAACTCTACAAAAAAATTTATTGCGACATTATTTAGCAAATTAATTGTCTACAACTATAATCCTATTACTTTGTAAAATGCAAATAAAAAAGTTATAAACAAAAATAACTGAAAAACTTTGAACAAATTTTCTTTTAGGCATTATAACTTTTTTCTGGTCATTTTACAATAAAATGATATCAGAGCAATATTAGGTGCCCCATAAACCTACAATAATATTGCACAATATTACGTATTGTGCAATATTATTGATCGGTTAGGTTTAATATTGAAGATTGCACAAAGATTGAACGAAAGTTTGAACGGGATTAATATTTATTGCGCAATAATTTTTTTGCACTGTGTAGGCTTATTATTGCACAATTTTTTTTACTTCAGAATTTAGAGCGGTCGTGTTCGGTCAACACGGTGTTTAATGTATGATCGTGTCGTAAATTTAAGCAAAATGGCGAGCAAGAATGCTTTAAAAGTAAAGAACGGTAGTTTTTACTTAAGTGTATAGAGATTTATTTAACAAAATCACCAGCGTGGTTGCCGCCAAAACTTCGTCGTCAGACATCTTGCTCGCACGAAAATATTGATCAGACTGGTTTGTCAATTTTATTGAGTGAATTTATTAAAAGTTTGGAATCAAAGGGGTATTCAATATTGTTGCATAACATGGGTCTCCACCGCCGGCTTACAACACTTGTTTGTAACAAAAATTCATCTGAACTCCACAAACCTCCCACCAAATTCACCCGTGTTGGAAGCTTGTTTCCAACAGTCTGACTGGGCTGTAATTTTTACTTCAAATTTGTTTATTAATTAATTTATCTGGGTTCTTGAATACTCATAAGAATACAACCTGCCTGGTAGAACGGCAGTTGGTCTATCTGTCTGTCTGTACTAGCGATGGGAATTATAGCTACTTTTATTTTACTATCACGTCGTGAAGTTATTTGTTTTTGGTCACTGTTATATCACGGGTGATAAATCACGGCCGTTACATTTTATTAGTGACGATTATTGTCACAGTGGTTGCATGTTATTCCGTATGTTATATATCGCCGTGTAGGGATTACTATTTATAAGTGATTAGTAAAGTGAAATAACATATTCTATAGGCGATGGTTGACTCTTTCCATCAGGAGACCCATTTGCTTGTTTGCTATCTTATGATATAAAAAAAAAAAAAAAAACATATTCTCTTTTCTAGCTGGTGGTGCTAATTTTTGCTACACATATGGGAATTCATATGAAAATTTACATGTATGTAACTTTCATAAATTAATTTATTTGGGTTATATACAGCCATTAAAATGACGGCAATACCCGAACATTTTGAATGAACAAATATTAATTTGAAACTATTCCGAAAATATTAAAGTAGGATTATCTATAATTAGCAATTTATTTTAGTTTTCAGTTTTAATCTAGGTATCCAAAAGATCCAAATTTAAAAGAAAAATGGGTAATTACTACCATTATCGGTTTCCGTATACATATAGTGTAATTTGTTCAAGACATTTTGGGGAAGATTGCTTCATTAAAATGAAAAATAGTCGCCGTTTACTAAGTTCTGCACTACCAACATTATTTTGCCGTTATTGGTAAATTTTCAGTAAACTATTAAAGCAACATTAATGTCACGAGTGTTCATTAAGATAAAAAGTATTAAACTATTGCATTTACATAAATTGCAGTCGAACATGGTTCCCTTTGATTTATCGATATCGATTTGATTTATCGATAGTTCAAATCTATCTGCTCTAAATGAGAACCCTACAGAGACACCGAAAAGAAAAAGACTTGCAACAGAATGTCCCTCCTGCTATAACTCTCCGACAAAAAAACGATTATGTAGAAAAATTATAGAATTATCTGAAACCGTAGTTCAAAAAAATAGACAGATTAAAAATTTACGACAAAAAACGGGTTATATGTGAAGAAAATAACTACTCTGAAATTAATAACGAAAGAATTAGAAAAGAAAAAGTTCATTCATTCAGAAAATGTGGATCTGTTTAATAAGATTGAAGTTACTAATAGAGAATTAGTACAAAGGCAATTGATGAAATCAAATAAAAAATGATGCATTGTACGAAAAAAGTATTCAGCGGTATTAAGTAGTTTTGCACTTACTTTAAATTTTTATTCTACGAAAGCTTATAATTATGTTAGAAAAACTTTTCAAACTTGTCTCACGTCAATAAAAACAATCAGCAGATGGTATCAAACTGTAACCAAATCCAGGGTTTAGCAAAGAAGTGTTCGCTGCTCTTAAGCACAAAATTGATGGGTAAGTCTGGTAATTCATCTGAATTAATTTGCACTTTAATATTTGATGAAATGAAAATAAAAAACAAAGTAGACGTCGACGTACTTGTGGATACGTAGAGTTTGTTGGAGAAATTCAAGGAGATTTCAATAATGAAAGTAACGAAGGTTTGGTTTTTTTAGTTTGAATCTCTTGTTTAACAAGAGATTCAAAGTACCTATAGGATACTTTTTAACTAAGGGTACTAAAGCGGAACAAAAAAGTAATTTGGTATTGCAAGCGATTCAGTTATGTCACGAAAGTAATGTAAAGATTGAAGCTTTGACCTTTGATGGGTATCCGGCGAACTTATCAATGGCTAATATATTGGGTTACGTTCTAAAGCCAGAAAAGCTTAAAACAAACTTCAAACATCCGACTACAAATGACGATATATTTATTTTCTTAGATCTGGTACACATGCTCAAGCTAGTTAGGAACACATTTGAGCACTATCAAATATTTTTTGATAACAAGGGACGAAAAATTTAATTGGAATATATTAAAAATTTACAAGAGTTGCAGGACAGGGAACAATTTCATTCAGCCAATAAACTACGTATCACACATATTTAATTTAAACAAAATGTTATAAAGGTCAAACTAGCTGCTCAGTTATTTAGCGTTGCAACCGCGTTGCAATTCTGCAAAATGGAACTTCAATTACCGACATTCCAAGACGTCGATTCAACAGCTGAAATGCTTTTTCTTATAAATGAATTGTTTGACATACTGGATTCAAAAGTTCATGGCTACGGCTTTAAACGGGCACTAAGATAACGTAGCCATTGTTTTTGGAAAATTAGAACAATGTAAAGAATTTCTTTTGCCGGTTACTACGATAAAAAAAACCTAAACACAAATAAACAATTGATAAATTTACCTCGTTCCACAGGGTTTCTTGAATTCTGTACATCAATAGAAAGTCTTAAAGGCTTGTTTAGTAATTTAATTCAAAATGAAAGTTCCTGTATCAAATATGTGCCATTTCATAAGATTTCACAGGACCATATTGAATTATTATTTGCAAATATTAGATCTTATGGAGGCAGCAATGACATCCCAACACCATGTTTATTTGAATCAATTTATAAAAAGATATTGATAAATAAAGAGTTGGTTGAAGTATCCACAGGTAACTGTGTCCCATTAGAGCAGATATCTATTTTAAATTGCTCATCTGCAGTGCAAAGGATTAATTTGACTACAACCGCAGAAGATAATGAAGAAATGTATTGTAATTTTAAGGGCGAGAATCTACAAGACATAGAGAATTCTATAGCATCTATTCATCTATCTCAGTTTGCTAAAAGCACCATTGAATATATTGCTGGTTTTGTAGCTAGCTCATTAATAAAGCGTATAAGATGTAAAATTTGTGTCGGAGCACTAATAACATTAAATAAAGACAAAAGAAATCTAATAGCATACAGAGACGAGGGTGGTTTAATCTGGCCATTTAAGGCCGTTACTAAGATTTGTCAACGTTTCAAAATGGTTACAAAATCATATTTCGGGCGAAAAAATAAAAACCGTCCAAGAAAAACAGATATTTTAGTAAATAAAACTTTAAGCAGCTTTATTGGGGAACAACTATTTTCAGAAATAAATGATCATCAATTTCATTGTGAAGAAACCAATCATGTGGTAGATTTAGCAAATAGTGTTATGTATAAATATATATCGACAAGGCTGACATTTCTAACAAAATCTTCAACTCAAAAATCATCCATTTGAAGAATTTATACAAAGTTAATTCATTTTAAAAATGACTACAAAGTAAATTTATCAACTTTAGGATCTTTTTAAATCTCGCCTTCAACACTATACGAACTGAGCTACTAGCCGTTGATTCATTGTTTCAAAATTCTCCTTTGCTTTTGATAACGTCAGTTGTACTGATCGTTATTCGTTAATCGATAACATTTATTTTCAACTTTCCGAAAACGATTTCGGTGAAATTTTCAGAAAGAAAAATCAATTGTTCCGTCTGTAACGTATAAAGATTTGCATATGAACAACGTTTTGCTACGGATCGAATCCCATTTATAGTAATTTTTTTTGTTTTCGGTTTTGTAGGTTAAGGTTAAAACTATATTGAATTAGACTTCTCATATAACGGTGACGAAATCAACGATTTAAATTTTCAGGATTTTAACACGATAAACTTTTCATAATTTTGCCGCTACTACTGTCATCTGAATAGTTTAATAGCTAGGTGAAGAATTGATAAACTACGTCGAAAGCTGAAAAGTTTTAATTGCAGCTAAAGAATTTTTTCTTTTGTTTCCATTTTGTGAGATTTTTGTTTTTTGGTTAAATCTTTTGTTATTGTTTTTAACATCCCGCTGAAAGAAGTTACTAATCACTCCCCGATTTTAAAATTGGGTTTCCATCAAATCTATTCGTTTTGAGGTCTTTTCCGGCTATTATCACGGTGACGTCAACATGCCTGTCTACATTTGACTGTCCAAAACGTAGTTGGCGGCATGCCATTGGGCTTCGCCAAACTTAGGCTCCCTGAAAATTTAAACAATTTGGCTAAGAAGATTTTGATAAATTTTAAAAAATACCTCTAAATATGTCGGCGAATTGTGCTTTCTTTCTTCCAGATAAATGTAAAAAATATCTGATTAGTAATGTAGTAATAATCAGCTCTTTAAAAAAATTGCCTCTTTTGTCCGCAAATTGCATCATAATCAATTTATTTGTTTAAAAGTCGTTGAAGAAAATTGTCGGCGAATTGTGCATTTTTCTTCCAGAAAAATGAAAAAAAAAGAGCTGATTAGTAATAAAATGTGTACTAACCAGCTCTTTTTTTTAAAAATGCGTCTTTTGCCCGAAAATTGCATCAAAATCAATTATTTATTTGTTTAAAAGTCGTTGAAAAAAAAATTGTTAATTTTTTTTTTAACAACTTCATCGAATTCAATGTTCGAAAAATCGAAGATCGGAAAAATTTGAGATTTTTCGAACTATTATTTGACCTTCTACTCCATTTTAGTGCTTAAAAATCAAAATCGAATCAATTTTTCAAAAGGAATAAAGCTTTATAAATACTACAATTACATTGTTTGCAATTGCTTTACTTACCTAAAAAAGAAAGAAAAAATTTCCCTTGACTGGTTTGACAAAATATGGTTAGCTGGTAGAAAGTGTTTTTATGCATTAAGCTCGCCATAAATAAAGATAAATAAATTGTGAAACCAATTTTTCAGAGGATCGTGAACTGTTACCTGTAAGAAATAATATGTTAATTACTTGTGATTATTTTTTTTATATTAATACTTACTATTATTACGAAAATAGCCTCAAAATTTCTGATATAAGATATCACACGCAAAATCGAGGAAAATTTGTTTAGTTTGTACTTTAATGTCCAAAGATTTGATTACGAAATATGTTTTGTAATTTTGTCGCCGTGTTTTTGTTCTGTGTTTTAACATTGATTTAGTGCAAGGGAAAACGTAAAAACGTTTACAATTAAAAACATATTGACAAATGGGTTGCAAGCAGCAACGGATCTTGCCTTCAGTCTAGGCAAAGTTCGAACAACTGAAAATACTAAGATACGTGATATGTGGCAAATTTTTTTACTTTTGATCGATATCGTTGATTCTACTGATCTTTGGTTGTACATATCCACGTATAAATAGTTAATTTAATTCACATAAAGTTAATTTAATTCACATTGTTGCACATAAAATTCACATTTTATGATCATAGTGAACACATGTTACTAAAAGTATTTTCGTTGCTTTTTTCCTGTATAAAAATACACACCAAACTGGCATTTCACATTAGATTGATTCCGCCGATCATAATATCACTGGTTATACATATCTATGTATAAACTAGGTATCTGAGTTCACCGTTGCATGTAAAATTCACATTTTACTATTATACTGAATACGTGTTACTAAAAGCATTTTCGTTGTTTTTTTACTATATAAAAATATACACCAAAGCTGAGATTTTTGTTTCTTGACTTTTAAACATTATTTAATAGATAAATTTAAATTGTGTTTATACTTTATTGTTCATTTCAAATATAACTGGTATACATCTTATTATTTCCTTTTATTTCACACTTCAAAATATTAAACATTGCAATTTCCTATTTACTATTAGTCGTAACAATCAGTTTCTTCCCATCATTAGTTGTGATTTATGGCATTCCGCGATAACGAATCGAGCAATCAGGGTACACTTAAAACCGCTTCCCCTGCGCCGCACACCACAGCGCGTTGACTGAATTATTTCTGTATAGAAATTAGGGTGTTGGGTGTCTAGTGGATATGATGTCACGGCCAAATCTGGAGATGAGGTAGCGGCGGAATAGTTAGGTATTTTTAGGTTTTAATATTTAGGTAGGTATAGACTTTTTTTATATGTTACAAGATAGCAAACAAGCAGATGGGTCTCCTGAGGTAAAGAGTCAACCATCGCATATAGACACCAAAGGTGTTAATGGTGCGTTGTTTTCTTGTAGCGAGGTCTAATGCCACATGCACAAGTTTACCGGCTACTTTACCATCGAAACCAGAACACGATACTGACGCTATCGCGGCAGGAA
Source organism: Apodemia mormo (assembly GCA_036924255.1). Lineage (NCBI taxonomy): Eukaryota > Metazoa > Arthropoda > Insecta > Lepidoptera > Riodinidae > Apodemia > Apodemia mormo. The sequence goes on along the minus strand of JAUPFN010000019.1, from coordinate 10,579,676 downwards.
CAGGTAACGCTGTGCTACCAGACCCGGGTGAGACAATGCAGAATCCTACCATCTAGTAGCCACGATGGTAGCGACTCTTATAGTCAATCGGTCGCATTTTACGACCTACCTGGTGAACAGCAGTTTGTCTATTCTTCAAAGAAGCTCGAGACCAACATGGAGAATACTGCTATGTTAACTCTTCCAACCCTGCAAGGGTACGGCGTGATGATTATAAAACGTATAATTGTATGTTCATCATTAAAATTACTAACAAGGTGACAGCAATACGCACCTATCTAAAAATAAAAAAAATAATATTGGTAGTAGGCTTTGACTTACTAATATATGGATATTGGGTCTCATAGTAAAATCGCGAAAAAATGTACCAATTACACATCACAGAAATAGAAATGTTAACACAGTAATTTGAACACTAAGGACGGCTTGCACCAAAATGCTTAAATCATTTTAAGTCACTAAATAAAACGTATTTAGTGACTTAAAATGATTTAGGCATTTTTTTAAGTGACAGCATTTAAGGCGTTTTGACATTTGATAAACATGGGACTAAATGCATTTAAGCATTTTGGTGCAAGCCGCCGTTAATTTAATATTTTACGAGTTGATTTCGATTGCTTCGATCAGATATGAAAAATTGCTCGTAAATTTTAGTAACCCATTAGGTTCATAGAATATTCAACATTAAGTCCATAACTTTAACGTGTAAAATTGCAAGACATGCTACTTATAAGAAGAATCCTTATTCTATCAAATTCTTTATTTGAATTTTCATATAGAGAATTCAAATAAAGAATATGATATAACAAGGAATGCATGGAGTCGCTTTGTTGACAAAATTTGTTAAAGTTATTTAACTCTATGAACTAATTTACGGAGGATAAATAAAAACAGGAATGTTGACTAAAAGTTTCGTTACGATCTTCTTTAGTCTGGTTTTTCAAAAACTAAAGAAATATTGGATACTATTTTCTTCTTTTCTCTTGTAAACAAAAATGGCGATAATACGTTGCGTTGCACATTTCTATGATAATATTTTTTAATTATCTAAAAACTTGACAACATTTTTTTTGAGTGAGTCAGTCTTATGTATTGCACTAAAAATAAAAAGTATTTTTATTACATGTTTAAAAATATTTATTCTTAATAAATAGCTACCTACTAAACGACTATTTTGATTTTGAAGTCAAATGGTTGTAAATACTAAACTAGATGTTTGATCTGAAAAAATCTATGTTAAGGTATAGTTTTGTTTCTTTGAGCTTAATATACTTCAATTTAACGGGATTTAATTTCCTTGAAATAAATTTAACTTATTAAATAGTTGCCGCTTTTGATTTGGTTTTGCTGTTAAATGTTTACTTTTTGCCAATATAATGGAACTACACATCAATGTATTTTGGATTACAGCTAAAATGGGTTACAATAATTAATAAGTGATACAATTTTTCAGATCGCCATAATCTACCGACAATGCTTGTGTGCAACCTCCCATGGCCCTACTTACCATTTCATGGTTTGACGGACCGAATCTTAAGGAGGTTGTGCGACGTCTGCTCTTAGACCCTCTTCGTCACCCAACTCTACAAGTTATTTATATCTCGACCTTTGCCCTCATGTCACCTCTTCCCTGAAAGGGCGGACTACACATATGCGTTGCTCGTTTACTGGGCCTCAACGCTATAGATCTTCTACTTTTTCCAAGAGTCTCCTTATTCTATGCCCCCATGAGCGTACCAGGTCCAGGAAATAAACCGGCCCCGCCTCAGATCTCTCCAGTTTCCCGATCATTTCGTATGTTATGTCTGCGTAAAGCGGGCACTCCCATAAAACGTGATCACGATTTTCTTCTACGCCAATGGTGCAGTAGCATAACCCAGATCACTTAATCGACTCCTGAAGCAACCATAAACCAATAAGAGCTAAGATGTTATATCATCTGGCTTAACCCATGTAATCTTAAGTCTCCCTCTTATATCTGGAAAGAACCTGTATAGGCCTCTACCTTGTTCGCTAGAATCCTATCTATCTTGCCATTTGTCTAAGATACCGATTTTAATCCTGCACTTCCGCATTGCTATTTTCTTACTCCCTTCGCTGTGGTCAGCAATCGCAGTCTGTTTCCCCACAAGCTCAACATGCAGGTCCGCGGGCAGCACTCCGGTCAGCACAGAACAGTAAGTAAGCTGCAAGTAGTATAGAACAAATTTTTGCGTGTTGTCATGGATGCACCGTGGTATATTCACAACGTAGACTTTCACAAAGAACTCAAACTGCTGAGCTTAGCTAAGCATTTCAAAGATATTCCCAAAAGATATTTCGATAATACCAACTCTCACCCTAACCCACGGTAGACTACATCTCAGATTCGAATTCCGATCCTAAATTACACATGAATACACTACACTCCTGTATACGCGATACCGCCGCCGCCGGCGGTGAGAACGATCCTTGTTTCACCCATCGGCGAACCGAGCCCAAGGGCAAGGACCAGTCAAACAACAAAACAATGCCATTAGCCCTCTTATCGTATATCACTAACTCACCCGAATCCGAGGATCGGTCTCGCAAGAGACACCTTTAGGGTAGTAGGGCGGCGGGCGTATAGCCTCACATCTTTAAATTCTGGCTAAGCACTCTGCTCGCCCCTGCGACCGGTGAAGCTGTGACGGCCTTTAAGGCCAGCAGTAATTCAGACATTCCAAAAAAAAAATTAAAACCTTGTAGGCACGATTTGAGTTATGCCTTCTCTCATCTTTCATGAGACGCTTTTTTATATCATTAGACTGCAAACAAGCAGATGACAAAGAAACATTCATCGCCTATAGACACCAAAGATCTAAATCTTTGTGGTAAGCTCTTAGTGTCACATGCATAAGTTTACCGTCTACCTTGCCCTCCAAACCGGAACACGACAATGACAAGCAATAACGCTATTGCGGCAGGAACGTGTATGACGGTGATACCAGATCCGGACGAGACAATGCAGAACTCTATCACCTAGTAACCACGATAACTCGCATAGTCAATAATTTGCTTAGGTATTATAAATTGCCTGGCAAAACGGATTTTTTAAAGGAGTATTCTTTAAAAGAGCTCGGATCAGCACGGGGAAGTTATTATTAAAAATAATAGTGGATATGTGTTTAATCAAACAAACAAAGTTAAAAGTAATATCTTGTTTTAATTATCCAAATATGCAAAGAATAATTTTAAAGCTAAATTATTCTCGTTTAAATTAGTTCCTTTTCTATTCTGCGAATGCTCTTTATTAAATTGTAAATATGAACACACTGCACACCACATTCTATGGGACTGTAATCTTTGGCAAAACGAACGTAGTCAAATGCTTGATAGTATCCAATGTATATCCGGTGTAATTTATTACTCCGACCTTGTGGGAACACGTGGAAACTTCCGTGCCTTCAAGCGATTTTGTCATACTTACTACTGGAAGCAAAATTAAGTAGGCCATTTTGGTAGGTCTCTAATTTCCAAACTTCCGTGGTGCAATAGCAATCAGGCTTAACCTGATGTAAAAGTCTCATTTCGTAGCATTTTTATGCTTTTAATATTTTGCTATCTCCTGCTTAAAAGGGAGGGAAACAGGATGTATTTTCCTACTCTACCTATGTACTTCTGATTAATTTCGTTGTGGGTCCCAAGACAGCTAAGCTTTTCCCCAGGGCACCCTGAGCTCGCAATTCAGAGGTCATCAGGTCGGTTGCCACTGTTGATTCTGGTTTACAGAAATTGCAGTGGTGGGAACGAGAGGTGGGCCAATTGAAATTCGAATTATACATTATGAATAATATTTTCAGTCGATCAACATGAAGAATTTATCATAACACCAACTTTTGTTTTTTCAGTTGCTATTCATTTGAATAAATTTAACAATGAAACACAATGTAAGTGCAATATTCCATTATTTAGTCCAATTTTTATTTAGTATCGCAGTACATTAAAATATTCAGTTGGGGTTATGATTATATATTTAGCTGTTGTGGAACGGGTGAAAGAGTGCATTCGATTATAAACGTTATCATAAAAGAACTAAAGTCCACAAATATATTTTTTTTATCGAAGGCAATAATCGAAAATATCAGATTGGTGTAAGCGGAAATAGCCTTAACTGCATTTTAATTTGCAGACGGTTATAAACCTTCTAGCAAAAAAATAATAGTAAACGTACACAGTTCACCGTACTAGCCAGACTGCTAAACAAATATAGTAGGAGGGCTGCTACTGTTTATGTTTCTGATTAGTAAAATTTCCTTAATTTTTTTATATATTTATATAGCAAACAAGCAGATGGCTCTAATAACAAAGAAAATATTGCAAAAAAATAATGAGGGTGAAAAATCATCGAACATAGTTACAATTGAAAAATATGCAAAAATCAGAAGAGACTTATTCTGTAAAAAGGGTGGATAACACTAGCGAACGGACAAACGAGAAAAGAGGAAAAACATCAGAGAGAGTCGCTCAAATAATAGTAGAAAAACAAATGTTTCACTACATGTGTATAACATTATTGAGTCGGAGAGTAAAGACGAAAATAACTGGACTCATAAATAGACAAAAATTTAAAGACGTATTCTCGTCAAAAAACAGGTATCCCAGCAGTGAAGTTAGAAGAGGATAAAAACAAGTTGAGTTGAAATTCAAGGAACAGAAAAAAAGAAATATTTGCATAATGGCGTCTGCAGAAAGACACTACGGTCTAGAAATTCGAGAAGTGTGTTACGAGCATATTTAAAGATGATATTACACAAGTACAAGTGGAAAAAATAAGGCGTAAAATAGAGAGGTTATGCTTTCTTTATTGTAAGCGTGCCGAAAAGTAAGCATAATAAATTATGTCCATCAGAAAATTAGGCACTAAATATCGAATATTGTGAATGGGTGTGGGTTGATAGTGGTGGTGGTAGACAACAAAGAAAATCAGGAGATTTCAAGTAAGTTCATGAAGATATATAATTAAAATATAAGGGGGATGCATGTTCAAATGCAGATTTGTTTGCCATTATGGAAACGGGTTGCAATGAATCTATTCACGATGCAGAGATGATTCCACCCAATTACTCTATTTTACGCTGCACATCAACAGTGACAGAAAGAGGCTAGGTAGTGTATATAGAGCCACACAGAGCTTTACAAACGATGCGAGCGAATTAAATTAAAAAGGTTAAGCACTCATGATACGAGGGTAGTCCCATAAGTACCCGACCTCACGAGGAAAAAATTTTTTTTTATAAAAACTTACTTTATTTCTCAACATAGTCTCCATTTAGCTCAATACACTTCTCCAAACGATGTTTAATTGTTTCGATACCCTGTTTATAGTGAGAACCGTCAAACTCCTCAAAATAGCCAACAACCGAAGACTCCACCTCTTCATTGTTGGTAAATCTTTTACCACCACAAGTTTGGAAAGAGAAAATCATCAGAGGGGGACAGATCTAGCGAGTAGGGTGGGTGAGGAAGTAATTCGAACTTCAGCTCTTTTATTTTTGTCATCGTGATAACGGCATTGTTTCGATGAAAAAACACTTTTTTTTTCCTCAAATGCGGCCGTTTTTTCTTAATTTCATTACTTAAACGCTGCAATAGGTTCGCACACGTTGATTGTTCTTCCTTTTTGAAGGTAATTGATGAAAATGAACCCACGTGCATCCCGAAAAACTGACGATGGGACTAAGACCTTCCAAATGAAGTATTGTATCACAATATAACGATGACCAATTTTCTCCGTGTTTACAAATCCACCGCGAGCATTCACTATTGTTAGTTGTTGACCGAATACTAAACAAAGGAGCGTCTCCAAAGGGAATCGACCACTTTGTATGGACTGTTCGGCTACATGTGATCATTAACTGAGTTATTTATTAACTAGTATTTTGTATGCTTGATATCTAAACAAAATTATTTGTAATAAAGGAATAGCAGGAAAATGTAAGAATATGTCATATTCAGCATGGTAAAAGTTACAATCTTGTCGCGGCAGAAGTGACTTATTTATAATTATCAACATGCTAAAAAACAAATTCTTATATTATGATGACAATTACGTACATTAATAATATGACACACATGTTGTAGTATGTTTATATATCAAAGCATATCATAATATCATGAGATTTTAGCACAAAACCAAAGGTATTATGTTCTAAAATAAAACTCACATTGTAAATTGTAATGGTTTTATTGATCATCTTAGATTATTAATATACTTTATAAGAACTGGGCAGGGGGGGGGGCATATATAATTATTATGCCTTGCCCAAACAAGATACCAGATAATGGTCATTACGTTAGCAACCTACCGTTCTTCTGCCTACAAAATAATTGCAATAATATTGCAATATAGCATGTCTGCCTAGTATATAATTATTACATAAGTACAAACAAAAATATATATTATGGTTTATGTGCTCTCTTTGTATTCTTTAACTTAAGAATGTGCAATTGCCTGTTATGCTTATTTCTTCAAGTAGGTTGCTGGCTCGATCTACATAATATCTCTCTGACATACTCTCTGACGTACTGGATTTGCTGGGATTCCAGATACGGGTATCCTATTTACACGGAGCCAATATAGATAGCAAATGTGATCTGTTTCATGGATCTGTAACAATTTGAATTTTCATTAGATAAAATTTATACAAAATATAATTATTAACATTTGAAATGAGAGACATGTTTGTATGTAATCAAACAAACTACCTAGGTAGTTAGTAATTACTCGGAACTAGCAGTAAGTAATTACTCGGAATATCTTTATTAACAAACCTATACTTTTATAGTCCCTATGCTCTTTATAGTCATTATTAATTGCATATTTATTTCCATTTTATTGGTATTTTTTAAAAATGTACAAACAAACAAACTCGAATGATTAAATGTAATGGTATATCAATAGCTCGACTTCAGTTTCTTACTATGAAGCTAAGGGTCTTTGGTTAAAATAACAGTTGAGTAAAATAATGTATTTGTATGTGTGACAGAGTTCTACTAAATATATAATTACCCTAATCAGTATATTTATCTGTTTAGTACGCATAGTACAAGGTATGTTTAGGTGAATGTGTCAAGATTATTATTATTTTACCTGACAAGATGATATCCATTCATTAATCACAGTTCTTATGTGTGTTGTTCTTGGTGTAATTGCATTGAGAACATGATTTCTACTGTGTAATATTGATATACAATTCCCACACAACTGTCGAGGACATTCTTCACTTGGGCTGGATTCTAGAATTGTTGAGTTGTGAAGTGCCCCAACATCCAGCAAAATTGACAGACTGCACTTTGATTTGTCACCTGCAAATTGAACACATAGGTACTACTTATTCACATTTAGTTATATAAGGCTAATTGAGTTTGATCTTTCGAATGACATTCTAGACAATTTTCGAGATCTAAGATGTTGCTTTATCTAAATAATCGATACCTAGGTTAAAAATTTTCGAAGCAAAGTCAAGAAACATTTCTTTTTTAATTTTTGTCATTGATAAAATTTGACAGATTTTGATCCAATGAAAGGTATTTGATTGAGTTTTTTAAGGGAGAAAAGCTGAAAAGATGTTTAAGTCAATCGGTAGATTAGCCTGAAAGTTATTTCAAAAATATTAAGTAAATTGTTAAAAACAACGTAATTTTAATATTTGAAAAACTGTAACTTTAGAATATCAGATTCGATTTCAATTTTAGAAACAGCATTCAACGTGGTTTTTTTAGTACTAAAATATCGTAGAATACAAAAAAAATGATTAGTTGAAAAATTTCGAAGTTATGTCGAAAAAACTCTTTTTTCAAAATTTTTCGTCAACATTTTCTCCCAAACGGATAAACCGATTTTGATGAAATTTATACATTAGACATAGTTTTTTGAGTATCTTACAATCGGTACATTAATCTGGAAGTTATATTAAAAAAGGACTGTTTCGTCAAAATTTTTATTGAGGTTTTTTCAAAATTTCTCAAAATCTCTTAGGCCAATTTGGTTGAAATTTTCAGGAAGTGTAAGTTGAGCGGAATCCAATCGAATGCCATCAACCGCGTTTTGATCGGTCCAGCCGTTCAAAAGTAGTGCGATGATTACATACACACATACACACACATACAGTTACATACATCCAGACATACTGACGTGATCGTGAAAGTAGTCGGAAAAGATTCCATAAGACCTCAAAACGTGGAGATTTTTTTTTTTTATGGAAGAGGGGGCAAACGAGCAGGAGGTGCACCTGATGTTGAGTGATCACTGCCGCCCATGGACATCTGCAATACCAGAGGCCTTGCAGTTGCGTTGCCGCCCTTTTAAAAATGAGTACGCTCTTTTCTTGAAGGTCCCCATGTCGTATTTGTTCGGAAAAACCCCCGCCGGTAATTGATTCCACAAAAGAGTAGTGCGAGGCAAAAAGTGCCGGGAGAACCGCACGGTTGTGGATTTCCAGACATCAAGATGGTGTGGGTGGAACTTCAAATTTTGACGCGATGTCCGATGGTGGAAGTTGGCAGCAGGAATTAATCCAAACAACTCGTCGGAACACTCTCCATGATAGATACGATAAAAGACGCAGAGTGAGCTTACATCTCTGCGTAATGCCAAAGAGTCAAGCCGTTTCGTAATAGCCTGATCGTCAACGATTCGAACAGCTCTACGTTGAATGCGATCAAGTGGAAGAAGCTGGTACTGGGGAGCTCCGGCCCAGAGATGAGAGCAGTACTCCATGTGAGGCCTAATTTGCGCCTTATAAAGTTGGAGACGATGGGCCGGCAAGAAATACTGCCTCGCTCTGCTGAGCACAGCGAGCTTTTTGGAAGCTAGTTTCGCCTTGCCTTCCAGATGACCGCGAAATTGAACGGTATTCGATATGTTGACTCCCAGGATTCCGACACTGGCTGAGGCTGTTAGGAGAGTATCCTCAAATCGAGGTGATATGACAAGGGGTGTCTTTTTTGCGGTGAACGCGCAAAGCTGTGTCTTTTTGGGGTTAAATATGACCAAGTTTTGACGACCCCATTCCGAGACATCAGTAAGTCGATTTTCGACTTCAGACACAAGCTTCTTTCGGCTTTCTTCGACGTGTTAGAAATACCGCTATGGCCAGAGTATTTAGCATCACCAGTACTATCATCTGCAAAGCAATGTATGTTACTAATTCGCAACATATCATTGATATGCAGAAGAAAAATGGTCGGTGATAGCACGCAGCCTTGGGGAACACCAGCATTGACGGGTTTAAGGTCGGAGCATGCACCGTCGACTACGATCTTGATGCTCCGATCAGCCAAAAAACTGGTTATCCACTTGCACAATTTCTCAGGAAGCCCGTAGGAAGGCAGCTTTGCGAGAAGCGCTTTGTGCCATACCCGATCAAAGGCCTTAGCTATGTCCAAACCTACAGCCAATGCCTCCCCCTTGGACTCAACTGCCTCCGCCCATCGATGTGTCAAATATACTAGCAGATCACTAGCTGAGCGGCCGCGACGGAAACCGTACTGACGGTCACTAATTAGCTGGTGCTCTTCTAAATACTTCAGGAGCTCACAGTTGATGATGCTTTCCATAGTTTTGGAGAACAAGGAGGTTATGGCTATGGGCCGGTAATTGGACGGGCTAGAGCTATCTCCTTTTTTGGGAATGGGATGCACTAGAGCTGTCTTCCACGATTTTGGTACCACGCCGAGTGAGTAGGAGAGTCGAAACAGGCGCGTTAATACTGGCGCCAACTCCGGAGCGCACACTTTAAGCACAATAGAAGGGATGCCATCCGGCCCACTAGACTTGTGGACGTCCAAGGAAAAAAGTGCTTTACGTACAGAAGATTGCAGGAATCTTAGTTCCGGCATAGAACTACCGCACTGCGGGATAGTAGGCAGTGCATTCCCTTGGTCGTCCAGAGTCGAGTTGGCCGCAAAGAACGAGCCCAGAAGATCGGCCTTCTCCTTTGCGGTATGGGCCAGAGAGTCATCGTCTCTGTGCAAAGATGGAAGAGAGGGCTGTGAGAAATTCCCTATGACAGCCTTGGCGAGAGACCAGAACGCACGAGTTCCTGAAGGAAGGCGAACTAATTTCTTACCAATTTTGCCAATGTGTTCCGACTTTGCCTTGGCGATAGCTCTTTTGAAGAACCTAGAGGCAGAATTGTACTCCTTTCGTAATGTGCTGGTTTTTACATCACGAGATACCGACGCAGCAGCCCAAGCCCGGTAGCACTCCCGCTTTCGGCGTGAAGCCGTTTTGCAGGAGCGACCAAACCAAGGCTGAGACCCACCACCAACTGGCACCGCAGAAAATGGAATGAAAAGTTCCATGCCCTGCAGCACCACATCAGCGATAGAGTCAGCAACGACACTCGGATCATCCAGCTTGAAGCACATCGGCCCCCATGGGTAGGACGCAAAAAAAGTCCGCATCCCGTCCCAATCTGCTGACCTATAGTGCCAAACGCGACGACGGCCTGCAAAAGGAGGCCGTGATAGGCGCGTAACCGGTACTTTGCTCCGGATCAGGCAGTGGTCTGACGTACCAAGTGGGACGTCCACAGATACCTGGTAGTCATCCGGATGAGAGGTCAGCAGAAGGTCCAACAGTGAAGGCCTATGGTCGTCCACATCTGGAACACGCGTAGGCGAAGTTACTAGTTGTGTTAGATTATACGCCAAGGCAAAATCGTGAACAGACCTCCCCTCATGATCTGTAGTACGAGAGCATAGCCATTCGGCGTGATGGGCATTAAAATCGCCCAAGATCACGATCTCGGCGGAGGGGGTCCGTTGTAACACGGATCTACAGCCGTTTGTATGCGCTCAACGAGCCTGTCGACTTCAGTATTCCCGCTATGGGACCTGTAAAGGCACGCGTAGATGCGGGGATGGTCGTCGCAATCTACACGTAGCCAGAGGATGGATAAGTCCCGACCTTCAAGTTTACTGAGGCACCGGTAACAGATATCTTCTCTGACGTAGGCGCACACACCAGCCCGCGGTACAAAGGCATGTTCCAATTTGTACCCCGGGTAGGAGAGGTAAGATGTATCAGCCGGAGAAGATATCTGAGCCTCGGTCAAAAAGAGCAAGGCTGGCTTCGCCGTCTCCAGATGGTAGTGGACGACGTTCAGGTTGGAATGAAGCCCCCTGATATTGCAGAAGTCCACGGTAAGCGCGGAAGGGGGTGCCATGCCCTTCTTGCCCCGGACAGGTTTTTGAATAAGCGCAATTTTGCCCCCCCCCCCAGAATACGCGGGGCAGCCTGAGCTTCCGTGATCTGGCTGCTTAAGGAATCCAGAGCACGGATGCCCAGAGGGGGATTCTCCACCGATAGCGCAAGTGGTACCCCCCTGGGGTAAAATTCCTTTAAATCGCGCTTTCATGACTGCTGGGGGGGGGTTGGCCTCCGGGACTCTCACAAACCGAACGAAACACAACAGCAAAGCTGTTGCTTCACGTCGGTGTTAAGTGAGAGAGTGGTATCTCCCCGGGCGTGCCGGCCTATTCAGCTGCTATTGCGAGATGGCACTACCACTAATTGGGTTGACTGACTGCACCGGTGGAGTAACTTTGTAACAAAATTACCCTCCCCGGTGGGCGATGGGGTCGTCACGTCCCTACGCCGGAAGATAAAGATCTGGTGAAAACTCGATTTTTGTAAATCGGGGCAAAATCAGTAACTTCCTTATCTATATACGTAGCGGGAAGTTAAAAAACTAATTTTATTTTCTGTATTACAACCCTACGCCATCGTGTGTGTTTATGGAGATTTTGCAAAATTGTTAATGTAAATTAAAATAAAACTTATTATAACTGAACGAAAGTTTGTTTTTAATAATTCAAAAGGCTTTGTTGAAATAGCGTTACGTATGTTTACTTTGCAATATTTTGCTGTATATAAAGGAGATGTTTCGTTCTAAATATGTCATTTTATATCTACTCTTATTAAATACAAAGCTACAAAAACTTCAAAGATGCGTTATTTAACGGTAAGTTCAGTAATTTATTGTTTTAAATTTCATACAGATTTTTGATATAATTTCAAAAACATCCAGTAAATTATTATAGAATTTTTAAAATTTTCATTTTTATTGTACAGAAATAATCAACAATCCAGTTTATTTGGAACGTTTTATTATTTAATACTAAATTACCAAATTGTGAAACGATTTTCTTCAGTTTTTTCTCTTGGATGTTTTGAGTTAATACAATAATGCAGATATATTTTTATAATAGAACTAGCATTAAGCCCGCGGCTTCACCCGCATGAACTGAACTGTTTGGTTGCTCCTTTTTTCCAATTCTTGCGGGATATTGCAAATATCCATGTATTATACGCGTAGTTTTCCGCCGTCGTGTCGTGTCTATTCGTGTAAGCTACGTAATTTGTTCAACTTTATTGTTACATATATCGAAACAAAAAAATTACAATTTAATTTATATAAAATGAGTACAAACTGCCTCAAAGGATCTCATTGAAAGCAATAATTGTATATTTGACATGAACCATGAAGAACATGCACCTACGTTCATAAACAATAAAAAATCACCTAAGTTTAATAGATGGAAATTGAACTTCACCACTACCGCAACATATTATTCTCGGTCTTTTAAATTTACCCTTTATAGGCTAGGGTAGATAATTTCTGAAACAAAAGAAAATAATAGAATGAAATACATTGCAAATGAAAGAAAATAAAGCCAAAATAATAGTAAAAATAAATTACAGGCGATTTGAGTTTGGGAAGTGTGAGGGGGAGAGTATAAACTGCTCCAAATAATTTCATTTGAAAGCAATCATCGTACCTTCGACGACACGATTACCATAAAATTTGAAGAATACGCACCTACGATCATAAACACACTGTAAAAAAGTTCCATAGATGGAATTTGAACTTTACCAGCACTGCAACATATTCTTGGATTTTTACGTTTACCATTTAGGGCTTTACAGTACTTGAATTCTATATCTAATCGTAGTGTGAGCAATCCATATCAATCTTATAACGTTTTATTGGTTTATATGCCACTAGCGATCGCCCGCGGCTCCGCCCGCGTGGATATCTGTTACCGCTGCAAAAAGCCTACACAGGAAAGACACGGTCAGTAAAATGATTCCCAGGTCAATTCACAGACACCGACACTAACATCGACGACGCAGTCATTATCCGCAAGCTGCATAGATTCCCCAAGTATTCTTTTAAAAAAATATTCAATGTACAGTTTTGACTTTCCTGCGATTTTATTATATGTATAGATAATTATGTAGGTAAATTAAGTCGGAGAAAAGCGGGCGAAATAATGTTTTACCGGCGTGCGCTGACGGTTGGGTATAAATGCACATAATGTTCACCAAAAATATAGGTCTTTATTAGTTCTACAAATAGTCTGTAGAACTGTACAGGTAGCTTTTATGTTTGAATCACTGTTTTTTGTTGAATGAAAGAAAATTTTATGTAAAGTTGAGATGTATTTTTCATAAACAAAATATGAATCTTTATAAATATAAATTATTTTGTCATCAATTCAAGATAAAATTTGTCTTTCGAAGTATGCTATTTAATGTGTATTTTTTTAAATCATAAGATAGCAAACAAGCAGATGAGTCTCCTGATGGAAAGAGTCAACCATCGCCTATAGACACCAAAGTGTTAATGGGGCGTTGCTATCTTGTGGCGAGGTCTAATGCCACGTACGTTTACCGGCTAGCTTACCCTCCAGACCGGAACACGACAGTGACAAACACTGACGCTATTGCGGCAGGAATAGGTAAGGCGGTGGTACCAGACTCAGGCGAGACAACCTAGTAGATTGAGGAGTATTTGTAATTGAGGAGATAATTTAAAATAATACATACATGACATTTTCATTCATAGCGGGGTGGGTAATGAGTAATAGGCATTGCGCACCATACACTACACATCGCCTGCTTTTGCATTACACTGCTGCGCTTCCCAAGCATTGGAGGGTTGGTGCTGATACTCGTGAACGTGCATCCGTGGCAAATTCATGAGTGGTATCAACGGTGAGGGACAAAATGAGGCAGTTACTCGAAATCGCTACTCGAATCGATGGCGGGTGAAAAATGTATTCGAATCTTTCGAATCACCCGGTCTCTCAGACATATACGTCACTAATGGTGGGTTAAGTCATGAAATTTAAAATTCCCGGATCAAAAACAATCTTTTGAGGTTGTTCTATAAATGAAATATCTGTAGAAGCCGGGCTCGTGATGTTAGTGGTAGTGTTATTAGCGTTAAAGGTACGTCAAATCGCTGCTCCCAGTTATTAAAAACAACATAATATTACGTGGTAGGAATCACCGCCAATTCCGCCTACTACCACTGGATGATAAATTATTGTATCGGGACGAACCAGAGAGTATACTGAAATTTTCTTTGCTCTGCTTGTTTTGTAAAGGGATCAATGATATTTATTCCTTTAATCTATATTTTATTACATAAGATTTTTTATATAATAAAATAGCAAAGAAACTTCTACTTCTGATAGAAAGACACCTTTAGAAGAAAAAACCATCGCCATAGGCACCAAAGATGTTGATGGAGGTCCGTAATTTAACTTTGAGAATAATGTGTTCGATTAATGGAAAGTCGACTGAACGATTGTTCGAATGGAATTTATTTCTAAACAACATTTTATCAATATTTAAAAGGGCGGCAACGCAACTGCAAGGCCTCTGGTAGTGCAGATGTCTATGGGCGCCGGTGATCACCCAACATCAGACGCACCTCCTGCTTGTTTGCCCCCTCTTCCATGAAAAAAACATTTTCCCTTCTTTTATGCTTTATTATCTTCCTTTTCACTAAATTTAATATTTCTGAATCTACGAAGAACGTGCAATATGTTAAACGTGTTTGATTTTCTTTATTATGTATGAAATAATATGTGACGAACAATTTTTTAAGTATATAATTTTATTTCAATTACGAAACTATATTTCGAAAGAAGACTGTTCTTTTTTAATTAATGAATATTCGATGAAACGTCACTCGAAGTAGCGTTTGACGATAAAAGGTTGTTTTGAAATAAATTCCATTCGAACAATCGTTCAATCGACGTTCTATTAATCGAAAATATGACTCTCGAAGTTAAATTACGGATCCTGTTGATGGTGCCTAGCTATCCATGTGGTGATATTTTAATACCAAATGCATAAGTTTATCGACCACCAAACTGATACACGACAGCTACAAGCAACGATGCTATTACAACAGGAATAGGTCAGGCGGTGGTACTAATAATACCTGGACGAGATATTACAGAACTCTGGCACATAGTTTGTATCATGATGTTTTAACAGCCATTTAATTATCTTTTACCTAACTAAATTTATAGTATAACAACAAAAGAATTAATATGAAACTTAGATAATCCTTTATTGCCTTTATAGTAGGGGAGCTCAAAATTGGATTTTGGTATTTATTCGAGCCCGTCAGATTAACATAGGAGTTATGCCCTGTACCTCACATACTGTTAAGGTTCTCCACCAAATATAACTATGGCAGGAAAAAAAAACAAAATTAAGATAACTTCGGCTTGTGTAATTATTTCTGTCTGTCTAATTATTTATTATACTGATTTCGTAATTCTTACATAATTTCCTCCACTCGAGGCTGTCAATACAACATTTTCTTTGCAAGTTTATGACCCTTACGCTATAATTGAATCGTCAGATTTTCTAAATTTTGCTGGCAATTAACCCACCATTAATGCCTAATTACCCTAATCTAACGCGCTTCAGTGTTTCCATGTCACTGATTTTTTTTTAACTTTATTTTTATCTCTCAATTTTTCCACCAACATTGAAATGAAAAATATATAACCTTTTATCTTTCCTATAATTTAATCTACATAATCCAATGGGTTCCTACGACGCTCGAGTTAGCATCTTTTACATTTAGCATCTTGGGCTCCCCTACTATTAATACACTAGCAGATAATATAATAAGACTATTTTTCCAGATTGTGGTTTTGTTTGTGGTGGTTGTAGCTACGAGGGCAAGTGTTGTTGAAATGAAAAATTCCTTTAACGATGTTGGGTCCTCAAAACTTTCGTCGCCAACTAAAAATGTAGATAATGGAAGAGCCGGTGGAGCAAATAATGGAAATAAAAACAATTGCGTATCTGGAAATGGCAATAAAGGGACAGATCCTAATACAAATAATGATAATGTTATTGATTTCTCCAATGTTGGAAATGATTTCCTTACCCTAAAAGATGGTTCACCTACATCAAACCTAGATGGGCAAAATAATGGTTCTTGTAAATAATGGTGGATTAGGAAATGGAGCACCAGATACTTGTGGAAATGCCCATATGAATAATCCAAACCCCTGTACTTGTAAAAAGTGTTGTGATTTGATTTATTGAATTTTGTAAATTCAGAAAAATTTAGAATCGTTTCTACACTTATATATACCAGTAGATGAGCATGATAATATGTACCTATATTAAACATTATAAATTGTTTAAAAAATACAAAAAACAATTGGTTATGATAACACAGGTCAACAAAAATTTTTTTTTTTTTCTGTGTTTGTTATTTAGTGACCATTTTCTGATTATATACATCGAATAGTAAACAGAAACGCTATTAACAATCAATAAACTTTGCTTTTGTACTTTGGGGCCTCATACAAGAAAGTTTTGATTTTCACAAAGGAAATACCAATACTATTCATTTTCTAAAGCTTTTTTGTATTCTTTTTTGTATTTTTGTGTTTAGTTATGCCGTATTTTATAATTAAATTAATAAAAATGTATAATTGATAACTTGTTTTCCTTTTAAATATAATTGAAATTTAAAAATAGAGCTTTTCCATAAAATTTGAATTTTCGTGCTGGTAGCTAAAAAAGCAAACTTTATTAGATAAAAATATTTTTTCATTCTTTAGTTAGGCATAAGTAATCAGAATCAGAGGTACAGAACTCAGACTCAAAATTCATGTTGACCTGTGTAATATTAGCTCTGAATTACTGAAATATGTTGCTAATATAAAGATGACATATATTAGCTTCTTATCCATACTGTAAAGTCATTTCTTGAAGGAACATAATATCCAGAACTAATTTACAGAAATCAATTATCAGGACATTTAAAAAAGAATGTGAATATGACACGAACAATTACAGACCTATTTATTTATACCTTTGTACAGCGCCACCTAGTGGTAAACTGGTTTCTCACGTTTACCTCTAGGTGGCGCTGTACAAATCACATACAAATTCCTAGTAAACTCCAAACGCGCTCACGATCGAATGCGAAAAGAAAAACTCACACTTAGCACTCAGAACTGATTCTCTTGGGATATATTCATTAAACAAACACTATGAAATGGGCACGCTAACTTATATTGAGCCGTATGCTCGAAGGTTGATGTACAAACGGGATGTCAAGTTTAACTGGATTTCCCGCCCGCAAACGTTTGAAACTTGTGATGTCTGTAATTTCTAAATTACGAAACTGATGACCTTGAAATTTTTAAGGAACAATTTTTATAGTACTTGATTTCGAACAAAAAATAGTAAAGCATTACGGATTACAGGTTAATGAATTAAAGCTAAGAATATGTTTTCACTTTCATCCCCTATCCCACGGGAGCCGTGCTAAATTTGGGATAAAAAGTATCCTATAACCTTCTTCGGAGTATGAACTCTAACCATGTTAAATTTCATTCGAATCCGTTAAGTAGATTCGGCGTGATGCGCGGCCTTGGTACAGACAGACAGACAGACAGACAAGAATTTAAAAAAATATAGTTTTCGCTTCAGTATCGATTAAATAGTGACTTCCAAAAAAAAATTTTCAAAATATCTTCAATGTACAGAATTCGACCTCTTGCAGTTTTATTAATAATAAAAATAAAAATAATAATAATAATAATTTCTTTATTTGCAATAAATAAGGTACATAATTAGATCTTATTTAACAATATGTTCTTTATTCCTATTTTGCCCTTTTTGTGGCGTGCAAATGTTACAATGTGTTACCCTCACTAAAATCGAAGAAATACTAGGTATATGATGTTGGATAGGCTCTAGAGTAATACCAAGTCCAATTAAAACATTTGCTACTAGTCTGGAGAATTTTTAAATACGATAACATTTTTATTTAATTTTATTATTGTTTTTTTTTATAGTTCTATCAAGCCATTACCACCTCCAACCAATTTTTTCTCTCGAATTTACAGAGTAATAATAAATTTAAAAAAAACTGATGTCATTTATATATCAAATTGAAATTAAACAGTTATTAATGCCTACAATTATAAAATTGATGCAAGAGTACATAACTAATATAATTATATTTAAAATTTTTTTTTATTGTTTATTGAGAATTTAATATAAATAATAGATGCATATACCAAAATGTCATAAAATGAATGTCATGTGAATACTAAAATGTCATTATAAATAATTTTAAATGTCATATAACAAGAATCATATAATTAATATTTTTTAATGAATACAAAATTAAAAACCATTTACAATTAACACTATAATTATTATATAAGTCATATGTTTGATAATAAGTTAAAATTTTTTTAAATCAAAGAATTCTTGTAGTGAGTAAAATGTATGTTGCAGAAGCCATTTTTTTAATTTATTATATTGTAGGTTACCTGGCAGCTCTCTTATCTCTTTAGGTATATTATTATAAACTCTTATAATAGTTACATAACAACTTTTTTCAAATATTTGAGTTTTACAGCTTGGCATCATCAGCCTCGTAGGATCTCTATACCCAAGCCTAGATTTATTCTTTGCCACATCAAACAGCTCATTATACTTATTAACAAAACGAGCAACTTCTAATATGTATATACTTGTTAATGTAAGAATATTATTATTTTTAAATAAGGGCTTACAGCTATCTAACGGGCTCACGTTAAATATAGCTCTTATGCATTTTTTTTGGGTTAAAAATACACTGTTACAGTTGGGTGAGTTCATCCATAGTATCAGCCCATATCTTAGTAGAGAGGTAACATATGCATAATAGGCAGTAAGAGCAGCATCTGTCCCGATGATTTGCCTTATTTTACGTAGTGCGTAAACATATTTACTTAGTTGGTTGCATAGATTATTTGTATGAGATTTCCAATTACAATGTCGATCAATATAAATATCAAGGAATTTAGTTTCAAGCGTTTCAGAAATATAATGTCCATCATACTCAACTTTTAGAATTTCAGGAAATGTATTATAATGTAGAAATTGTATCATCTTAGTTTTAG
Source organism: Apodemia mormo (assembly GCA_036924255.1). NCBI lineage: Eukaryota > Metazoa > Arthropoda > Insecta > Lepidoptera > Riodinidae > Apodemia > Apodemia mormo. The sequence goes on along the minus strand of JAUPFN010000019.1, from coordinate 10,560,416 downwards.
TTATATTTACATTCAAATTGTTTGCAGTAAGCCACTGAAATACTGCTTTAATAGATTCATTAACTTCTATTTGGATATTTTTATTATTTTGATTGCAACCAACTACAAGTGATATATCATCCGCGAATTGAATACATTTATGATGTAGTATATTGGGTAAATCGTTTGTACCAAAGAGAAATAATAATGGACCCATTACACTACCCTGTGGGACTCCACTCTGATTGCGAAGAGTATCAGATTTATATGTTACTAATTCTTGTTTGTTATTAAGTCGTGTTATTTCGACATATTGTTGGCGGTTAGTCAGATAACTCTCAATCCATTTAAGAGCAACTCCTCTGATACCATACTTTTCACATTTATTGATCAATTTATTATGATTAATACAATCAAAGCTTTACTCATATCAAAAAAAATAGCAACATCATTTTTCTTGTTAATATTCTCTGCAATTGTTTTCATGAGTGAGAAAGCTGCCAATGTAGTGGATTTGTTTTTTTGAAAACCATATTGTTCTTTATGTATTATACCATTTTTGTTTATGAAATTTACTAATCGTTTATGCATGGCCTTTTCAAATATTTTTGAAATTACTGGGACCAAAGTAATTGGTCTTTAGTTGTTAACATCATCTCGATTGCCTTTTTTAAACATTGGTTTTACTACAGATATTTTTAATCTATCTGGAAATACTCCTTGCAAAAATGATTCATTTATCAACCATGACAATATATTGGAGATGATATTAGCAATGTTTCTAATAATTTCTGTTGATATTGAATCATATCCTACTGATCATGTCTTATTTAATGATTTTATTATTTGAATTATCTCCTCCGCTGAGGTAGGTGTGAGGTATATACTGTTATTAATTTCTTTTATTTGAAAGATTATCTTCAATGTACAGAATTCGACCTCTTACAGTTTTATTATATGTATATATTTAGTGTCAGTTCATTTAATTCATAACAGAACAGAACCTTCGAATCGAAATAGTGAGAATATTTCAACATTCCAAAAGTAATTCTCGCCAGTTCGACGATCGAACTAGTGAGAACAAACCGAGAAAACGGTACTTAACAAAATAGAAGCTGCGTGGGGTTATTACGTATCGTGCTGTGCCAAATTATCATAATTAGCTATTGCAAGACACATAATAGCCTGTATATTAGAGGAAGGTTGGCAGGCAGGTGCTGGTAGACTGCAAATTCTAAATGATGCGCCTACCGTATTGATTTAAATATGCTACTCGAAACAAAATAGGGGCCCTGTTTTTTTTCCGAATTTAAAATGAAAACATATTTTTTTGTAGTTTTCTAGTATAGATATAGTTAGACAGTAAAGTTTTATTAACTATTTAAACATCCCAAGTTTATGGTAAGACACTTGAACTTACTCAAAATTAAGTTTTAAGTGTCATACAATTATTTTTTATGAAAAAATCGGAGTGGGTTCTATTTTGTTTTGAGTAGTATGTATTGCTCCCTTCAAAGCCACAACTATAGAATTGTCCACTTAAAAACTGCTTTCCTTACCTACAGTTTACAGAATAGTGATTCATGTCAGTTTTTAAAATAAATGTTTGAATTATATTATTACTATATTAAAATTATGTTTAAAATTTTTAAATTTTAATTTTAATTTGACATTAGTCAATTGTTAGGAAGGATAAGGTTTTATATTTATTTATTATATTTCTTGTTTTTATTAACATGCACCACATCAATGTATTTTCAAATTTTTTGATCACATTAAATGTTTGGTTATTATATTATTTTTAATTTCAACATTATTTGATACTTTCAGAAGTTTAAAAAAAGAGCGATAGCTCTATTATTAGTCATCTTTAAGTAATCAATTTCAAAATATAAAAAAATTCAACCAATAACAACACCTAAAATATAACACTTTTTAGGGTTTCGTAGCCAAATGGCAAAAAACGGAACCTTTATAAATTCTTCAAGTCCGTCTATCTATCTGTCTCTCGATCCGTCCATCGTCCGTTCGTCTCTCCACCCGTACCTCCGCCCATTTGTCAGAGCCATTTTATTCGAAATCCTTAATTACTGAACGATTAAAAATTCAGAAGGTAGGTTCAAAAGGTATATTTATATTTCATAAACCGCTATAAAATGATGCAGTACTATTTTGAAAACTAAAATTATTAAGAGTAGCACTCCATAGTCCATACACCTAAGAGCTGTGTGACAAGAGAAGTTTCTCAGTTCATCGAAATCTTTTTTGTGTATGTTCTGGGACAAAAATCTTAATTTGTGTGGGAGAAAACTCTTCTCATTTGGTGGTTTCATCTTAAATTTGGTTAAAATTGGATTTAGGGTTCTAGAGAAACAGGAGTCTGGAAGTCAGTTATTTCATTTTTTTTAAGAACAAATTATTTGTGGCATGGTATATTATTTATAAGAGGACAATTTTCTGAATTATAATAAGGTAATATTAAAAAGTATCTTCACGCTTGTATCTCTGAAATGGTAGGCAGAGGTACAACTAGTATAGCCACGATTAATCGAAAATATTTGGTCCCATAATATGTTAGGTGGCAAGCCTATCGCCGACCGGGCAATTTTCCAATCCAGGCCAACGTTGTTTTTATCAGAAAACAAAAAAAAAAGTACAATTTTGAATTTCCCGACCAGATAAGCTAACCCGGGCACTCGGGTAATCAGCACCGACACTGAACTACTAGACTTTTTTTAATGTCAAGATAGCAAACAAGCAGATGGGTCTCCTGATGGAAAGAGTCAACCATCGCCTATCGACACCAAAGATGTTAATGGTGCGTTGCTATCTTGTGGCGAGGTCCAATGCCACATGCATAAGTTAACCGGCCACCTCGTCATCCGAACCGGAACACAACAGTGATAAGCACTGACGCTACTGCGGCAGGAATAGATAAGGCGGTGGTACCAGACCCGGGCGAGACAATGCAGAACTCTACCTAGTAGCCACGATGATTGTGACTCGCATAACCAATCGGTCGCCTTTTACGACCTGCCTGGCTTTATTTTTAACTGATTTTAATAATAGAAGTTCTCTTTTTGCCTGAATCCTGGTCATACAGTCATTGTACCCACGATTAGCCGACGATACTTAGTCCCACAATTTGATAGGTTGCAAGCCTATTGCCAAACTGACACTTATTCAATTTCGAGTACCGTTGCTTTAATCAGAAAACTGAACAAAAACACATTTTTAATTTGCCCGAATCCGGGAATCGAGGTCGAGACCTCATGTGGCTAACATCGACACCGGACTATTAGACCTCAGATGCGATAAATATGTCTTATTTTTAACTGATTTAAATAATAGTTCTCTATTTGCCTGGATCTTGGACAATGATTAGGAAGTATGTAGAGGTAGGCAGAGGTACAATCAGTATACCTACGATTAGCCGAAAATGCTTAGTCCCATGATATGACAGGTGATAAGCCTATCGCCAACCACTTATCTAATCCCGAGCAATGTTGTTTTTTTTTGTCATAAAACTGAAAAAAAAACACATTTTTGAATTGCCCGACCCAGGAATCGAACCCGGAACCTTTTGTGGTTAACACGGACACAAAACTTATTAGACCATTAGACCATAGAGGTCACTGCACTATTAGGCAATTACCAAAATACCATGTTTTTTATTCACCAGCATGTATAGTCATACCTTTGGGATATGCAGAGTAAACTAAAAATTTGGAAAGAACAATCATATACCAAACATATATAATCTAGCGAGAAGCACATCCATCCCTATAGGTAGAACCACAGGTAGGACGTAAAAAACCGTGACCTCATGACTCGTGACCTGTCCTAATCTGCTGACCTATAGGACCGAATTCGACGACAGCTTGCTAAGCGTGGCCGTGATAGATGCGTAACCGGCACTTTGCTCCGAATTAGGCAGCATTTTGACTTCTGACGTACCTAGTGGGATACACATATACCTTGTAATGGTTAGTAGAAGGTCCAATAGTGAAGGTGTTTGATTTTCCATATCGTAAAAGTTACCCATTGTATTAGACCATACGACAAGCGAAATCGTGAACAAATCTCCCCGTATGATCAGTGGTGCGTAAACATAGTAATTCGGTTTGGTGGGCATTAAAATTACCAAAGATCACTATCTCGGTGGAGGGAGTCGGATGCTATACAGAATCCACAGCCGTTCTTCTCACAAAAGAGACCTTCATTCTATCCTTAGTCGGTCACCTTGACAGAGCGGTCTTGGTCACGAGCCGGTCGGGTCTTGTATCGCCAATCTCACGATGTGCCTCCATTTTTCTCCGTTCCTGGCCTTTTGTGCACAATTTATTTATTTTATTTATTTATTTAACTTTATTGTACACCTTAAATAAATTTGTACAAAAGGCGGACATAATGCCTATTGGCATTCTCCTCCAGTCAATCTTTGGGCAAACAGAAAGTACGTAAACGGTGCCTCAGAAAATATACGTCATAGATGAAAGTATGAGTGATGGTCTTTATCAAATCAATTCATCTAACTGAAGAGCGGCCTCGATATATTTTTCCCTCAATTTGCTCTTGAACCACGAGCCTTTTCATCGATTCTTCGTTGCGAATTACATGACCGAAAAATTTGCATATTCGTATCTAGACAGTTGACGATAGCCTTTCCTCAATTTTAAGTTCGTTTAAAATGGAAACGCTATTGCGGCAGAAATAGTTAAGGCGGTGCTACCTGTCCCGGGCGAGACAATGCAGAACTCTACCACCTAGTAGCCACGATGGTAGTGACTCACTTAGCCAATCGGTCGCCTTTTACTACCTGCCTGGCAGAACGGCAGTTGGCCTATTCTACAAACGAGCCCGGGACCCACACGAGGAGAACAGTTTATAGACGGAATGACTATTTGTTTGGCTTGTCTATTCTATGTTTATCATAATACCTCCATGTATGCAATGCCATAAACCTGTCACTAATTACAATATAAATAACATTACTTTTTTTTATTCGAAAACATTTATTTGTTGTTATTCCACTACTACTGTTGTTACAGATTTACGCTAGGTAAAAATTTTGCTCTTATATCAAGGATCACTTATAAAGCAAATTTATTTAGGAGACTAGGTTCGCTTACACTATACTCTTAAAACACATTTATCCATAATATGTCATTTAAAAAAAATATTTAAATAGTTTATAGTTTGGAGCAAGTGGGACTTAAAATAAAACTACCTTATGCTGCAGCTTTTTTATTATGCAAAATATTTTAAATTTATTAGGTATATAAATTGTTCGCCATTATATAATTAATACGCATCATTCGCGCTCGACATGCTTGATCTCGACATGCTTTTCTAAGTTCCTCCGACTCCGGGCGCAACTTTGTTTGCTTCTGGTAGTTCTGGAACCTTGGTTGAGTTTGTGTCTACTGAATCTTTTGTTTTGGAAACATCTACGGGTGGTTTCACATCCCCAATAGGAGCCTCACACAGGATTGCGGAAGCCAGTAGAATAAGACACAGACATATCTGTCATAAAGATAAAGTTTTTAGAAAGCACTCGAGCTCATAAAATGTATAACTTTATTATAACTTAACTGCTTTACAATGCTATGCAAGACCATGGTACCAAAACCGGCACGACGTTGCAGAACTTAAGACCTAGATATAAGTAACGAGTTAAATGACACGAAGCATATTCTCACCTTTTTCGAGACGTCTACCACTTCGGGAATACGGGCGTGGCAGGTGTATTTTTCTTCGAAAGGAGAAAAACTTTTGAACATCTTGCATATTACACAGAGAGAGTAGTATTTTTATATTTTTATACTATAGATTAATAAACAAGCTGATGGCAGCTTTGATGAGGATAGTTATATTATGTTACCATTCTTGTGGCATAAATATTAATGCCACATTTTTTTTATATCAGCAGATAGCAAACAAACAAATGGCTTTCCTGATGGAAAGAGAAACTGCGTATAGACACCAAAGATGTTAATGGTAGATTGCTATCCGTGTGGCCAACGCCACATCCATAAGTCTACCAGCTACCTTACCCTCCAAACCGAAACATGTCAAATAGCATTGCCGCTATTGCGACAGGAATAGGTAAGGCGGAGGTACCAAATACCCAGGCGAAACGTAGTAGAAGTCTAACACATGGTAATTATAATAGTACTGAAATGTATAGCCAATCGGTTGCCTCTTACAACCTGCCTGACAGAATGACAGTTGGTCGATTCTTCAAAGAAGCCAAGACCAACACGGGAGAAGAGTGCATAACACACATAACACATGCACCTGCATAAATTAGCAGACTACTTCTCTTCAAAACGGAAAATTACAGTAACAAGCACAGACAATATTGCAGCCGAAATAGCTTCAGTGGTGGTACCAAACTTAATCAAGATATGTAGAAGTCTTCTATCTATTTCTCAAGATGGTAGTAATATATTTATTTAAAAAAATATATTTACAATGGAGGAAGGAGGTGGATTTCATGCAATAGGGCATGATGAAAATCGTTGGTAATTTTGTAAGGTAGAAGTCACAAACGGGTAAATGAGATTTTAAAAACGACAGCTTGTAAAAATTTGTGTATTTTTTTGATAGTTTGTTATTTTCTTACCATAGCTTTATATTATTATAATTATTTGATTTATTCTAATTCTCTTATTTATAAAAAAAATTAGATTTTAAAAAAATGTTTAAAATATGTAATGTTTTATGTTCAACATACCGCGCGAAATAAATAGGTAATTAGTGAATTTTGCGGGCGCAACAATCGACAGGGTTACGTGTTTATCCGAGGTACAGGGCTTACACACCGTCACCAGACTTCTCCAAAAAATTTAAATAATGGCAATATTGCTTAATCTGGGGATCGAAACAGGGACCTCATGATTTGGGATTTCGAAAAAATCTCAATAATAACAATATTCCCCCGGGACCTCATGATTTGGGCCGACTAAGCTTACCGCTAGACTACAAGGCCATTTAGTATTTACGTTTAATATTGGCGTCCTTTTGAAGAATAGACCATTATTCTGCCAGTTTTTTGTTATCATAAAATAGAGTAAAGAACTGTAATTCACTTTAATAATTCACTTTAACAACATCTTTTTTGTTCTCCTATTTCGTGCAAATAAAGAATTATTATTATTATTATTCGCAATCAAACAGATTGGTCTTCTGGTCTAATGCCACATGCATAAGTTTACCGGCTAACTTACCCTCCAAACCAGAACATGACAGTAACAAGCACTGACGCTATTGCAGCAGGAATAGGTACCGTAGACCCGGGCGAGACAATGCAGAACTCTATAACCTAGTAAAGTTACCATTTAAAAGGCAAACGACTGGCTATACGTGTCACTACCATGGTGACTATTGTCGAGTTCTGCAACGTCTCGCCCGGAGCTAGTATCACCGTCTTATCGTGGTTGTGTACCGTCAGTACTTGTCACCGTCGTGTTCCCGTTTGGCGGATAAACTTTTCATACATGTGTATATGTGTTTGGGAAATCCCAAAGTGCACGCCACTAAGTTTTTTTTAAATATTTCGTGTAGTGAAAATGAAAATTTTACTAATTAATAAAATTCAAATGTAAAATAATTGATATTCAATAGCTCTTAGTCTAAATTTAGGAATATTAATAGCCAATTTCATATTAGTCAATTCAAATATTATAAATGTCTGTCTGTTAGTCTGTTTCGCTTTCACAGCTATGCCGCTACACATTTGTATGAAATTTGAAAATCGGTTTAGCGGTTGAAGATAATTCAAAATTCGGGGTCTAAAATAGGCTAACTTATTTTCCAAAAACGTTTGTATGAAAACTGTATGTGCGACACGTTACTTTAATATGGGCGAAGCTGCACGGGTTAACTAGTGATAATTTAAAATGATTTAACTAAGCTAAACATTTACCATCTTCTATTCCTCATAGTTTTCAACAATATTTCAACAAATATGCGATGTATTATGGCTTTCTGCAATTTTCAAAAGAAAGTCAGAAAAGCGAAGGTATAAGAAAATAAAGAAAGACGAAGGCCTAGACGCATCTACCTATAGTAGAGGATCTCACTATAACCTTAGTTTTTACCGAGCTAGTTAATGAATGAAAAGTATTTTATATCCAAGAAAATATATCAATAAATATATTGCAAATAGGTTGAATAAAATTTTTCAGTTAATTAACTTTTTAAACATTTTACTGGTTTGGTTAATACACAAATGTCATCCCAATCGAAGTATTAAGCCTTTTGGAATATGTAAACGTTACATTAACTACTTTTTTCTGTGACAACTCCCGGGTCACTAGCATTTATTTAGGTACCTGTTTATACCTGCCTACCCAAGAGTTGTGACGGGAAATAAATAGTCAACCTAACGCTTGCATATAGTACAACGTAGGCTCCATATTTCAGATTGAAATGGAATTTGTAAATTAAAGAACCAGTAATATGTTTAAAAAATAATATTCTAAACTGAAATTTTATAGTCATATCATTTTCAATATATTCACTGACATATTTTATTGGATTTAAAATATTTTCATCCATTAACCAGCTCAGTGCAGGTCATTTCATAGTGGGATCTAAGACTACTAGATCAGATCAAGAAACAAGTTAACGTCGTACCAAAAACATGACTGGACTGATGGGCGATTACCCCAACGACAAGAGCAGGATTCTTAAATCAAAGAATAACCAATCTTATCGAGCTTAATCATGATTACAGATGGTCTTGTCTAATTTTCAGGCCTTGGATAAGTTTGAACCTCCCTTACACTACCTTTCATTTCAGTTGCATCACAGATTCGCGGAAATTTTGCAAATTAAATACCACAATTTCTTCTTTAAATTATGGATTTCCGCAAAGTAATGCCTGAATCTATTAAATACAAGTATTTACGCTATTGCGGCAGGGATAGGTAACACGGTGTACCAAATACCCGGGCGAGACGCTGCGGAACTCTGCCACCTAGTAAAGGGTACCAAATGAAAAACATACGATCTCCGACAAAAGAAGATTATTTTTAAATCGGTTAATAAACAGTTGAGTTTTGAGGTAACAGACACGAAAAATACAGCTAAATTGAGAACCTCCTTTATTTTGGGAAGTCAATTAAAATACATATCTTCACGCCAGGTCCCTTACGGGGTAGGCAGAGAGAACCGAGTGCCATGCATCACGATCCTTGCAGGCTTGTCTCGCTTCCTCCACATTCATCACTCTCTTCATACACAAACGCCGGTTGCGAAGACTCTTGACACCACCTTCGGACAGTACTCGATCAATCTGATCGTGGTATGTCAGTCTTGGTCTTCCCCGGTACCTACATCCTTCCATATTCACATTGTATATCTATCTGTTTTGTTAACCTTTCATCTATCATTCTTTCTACATGTCCGAACCAACGGAGCATGCCCTTTCTCATCTTTACACCGACACTTTCTTTCAAACCTAACCTCTCTCTCACTTCGACATTACGAACCCGGTCCGCGAGTGTCACACCACATATTTTTCTTAGCGACCTCATCTCAACCGCGTTGATTCTACTTTCATGCCCTTTCTGACATACCCAGCTTTCACTTCCATACAATAACTTTGGGATAAGCACATGATTATGCAAAGCTAGACGGGCACCCTGACTTAAAATTGTGCTATTAAGTAATATCCCTAACGCCCCATTCACTCTGTTCCCTGCACACACTCTTCTTTCAATATCAGCGGTGTACCTTCCATCCCTGCTAAAAGCACATCCAAGATATACAAACTCATCCACTTGTTCCAGCACTACATCATCTACCACAACCCTTACGTCCGTTCTGGTTGCTTCTCTTTCAAATACTAAAACTTTAGTTTTTTTCACATTCAAATGTAAGCCCGTACTCTTACAATCCTCATTCATAATTGTGATCAGTGTTTGCAGCTCAGATGGAGTTGAGCCTAGAAGTACAGCGTCATCTGCATAAAGCAGGCAGTTCACCACTAGATCACTCATGCGCATTCCCACATTCAATGACCTCAATCTTTGGAGACACTTATCCAGATATAGAATAAACAGACGAGCTGACAACACACAACCCTGCTTGACGCCGATATTGACATCGAACCAGGGCGATATGTTGCCGTCCACCCGCACACATGCTTTGCAATCCCAGTACATGGATTAAAAAGCACGTAGCAGACGCCCATCTATCCCATAACTGGGTAAAATGTCCCAAAGTTTCTTTCGCACATATTAAAATATGTAAAAATTTACTTAATTGAGATAAAAACGATCCTATCGTTTGAGTTGAACCACAGTTTGGTTATATATTTACAAAATTTCTTTGAAATCATTTTAGTACTTGAGAAATCACAGCGGACAAACAATGTGACACATAATTTATATATATATACAGACATACCAACGTGATCAAGAAAATAATCGTAAGTTTCCTAGGACCTCAAAACGTGGAGATCTGGTAAAATTTAAAATTTTGGAAAATCGGAGTAAAATAAGTAACTTTGTTATCCACATACGTAGCGGAAAGTTAATATTAATGTTGTTTTAGAATAAACTTATCCTACTAAAGTTTCAACTACTAGCTGAGCACTAGTTATATAAAACATACTAAATAGTATATATATATGTATATGTATATATATATATATATATATATATATATATATATATATATATATATATATATATATATATATATATATATATATATAGTAAGATATAAATTAAAAACTTACTGTCAACCGAGACATTTTCTATCTTGATCCAGCAAACAGAATAATCAATAAATAGAAAAATGCATTTCTTATATACTCATTATAGTCCTTTTATCATAATGTTTTTATGAAAATAAAAACAAAGGAATTATTGTTAATTGTAATGAGGCCGGATATAGGACAACAATGCTGATTATTAGAAGTGTTTCACACACAACGTACTTCGTGCCTCGCTAAGTGCTTCTCTTGATAAGCCTATTCAGCTCAGATTATGAGGTAGATACTAGAATTCATTCTGATTGGGTAAAATATATGTTGAAGAATAGAACATCTGCTAGGCAGTTAAAAAGTTTAATTAAACAGCTAACGATTGGCCGAATATGTCACTACCAAAGTAACTACTAGGTTGGTTCGCCTGGGTTTGCTGTAATAAAAAAAATATCGAACTTTATTTAATTCGTGTAATTTGTATAATAATATATACAAATATTATAAAGAAATAAATTTTGAAGATTTGTTTGTAAGGAGTAAACTGTTGAAATAATTTATACTTTCCATCGTCAGCACTTGGTGAAACTGCATCATATAGAATTTTAAAAATAAACACTTGTACTGTTTTGCAAATTACAATTTGTGAAACAATACAAGTGTTTATATTTAAAATATCAATAAACTGCTTAATCCAATTTTGACAATTCTTTTTTCCAGTAGAAAACTACATTTTATATAAATTTTCTAATGGGATTGGGACCGCAGAAATGGATAGAACTTAATATATATGACTAGTGCTCAGCTAGTAGTCGAAACTTTAATAGGATATGTTTTTTCTAATATAATAACGTATTTTTTATTGTTAATTATAACAAATTTAATATTTATCTTTGAGTTCCATAAGTTTCAAAGAGATGGCGGCGTAAGTCTGTCGACAAAACGCTTGCCTTATGTTTTATACATATAACTAGTGTTCAGCTAGTAGTTGAAAATTTAGTAGGATAAGTTTATTCTAAAACAACATTAATATTAACTTTTCGCTACGTATGTGGATAACAAAGTTACTTATTTTACTCCGATTTTTACGATTATTTTCTTGATCACGTTAGTATGTCTGTATATATATATATATATATATACTGTATATATACTGTCACTGTCATTTAAAAGCAGAATTTAGATTTTAAACTTTGGCAAGAAAATCTATGCTTAGGTGTAGTTTTTGTTCATTTGAGATTAAAATACCTTAGTTTAGCGGAAAGTTTCAGGCCTCCAGGATCAACCAGTTTACTGTTTTTTATCGCGACTTATTTTCCCCTTTGCCGGTCAGCCTCAGTCGGAGAATAGATCAACTGCAGTTCTGCTAAGAGGGTCGTGACAGGCAACCGATTCGCTATACACTTCATGACTACTAGGTGGTAGAATTTTACAACGATTCGCCTGGGTATTTGGTACCACCGCTTTGCCTATTTTTGCCGTAATAGAGTCAATATTTGTCATAATCGTGTTCCGTTTTTGGAGAGTAAGATAGCCGGTAGACTAATCCATGTGCCATTATGCAATGCTCTATTAACATATCTAATGTCTATAGGCGATGGCTTCTCTTTCCATCAGAACAGGAGAGGCATTTTCTTGTTTGCTATCTTATAATATAAAAAAAATAATATTACATAACAAATTTTATATTTATGTTTAAGTTCTATAAGTTTCAAAGAGATGGCGGCTTAAGATTGTCAACAAAACGCTAGCCTTCAACTCTTTAGTATACAAGTTGGGTAATTATCCAATAAATTGTGTTGGGTTACGAACTGAAACGTATTATAACTTACACACATCGACGCGTCACCATATCTGCTAGTATGCATAATATGTATTTTGACTGGTAAAATATTGTACATTCTAAAGGTGAATAAAAAATTGAAATACCTATAATGAAAACAGAATATTCCTTAACTACATAGTAACTTCAACGACAACAGTGTAGTAATATTCAAAAAGTATGGTCACCGCACGTTGTAATAACTGGTCTAATCGGGAGTTCGGTAAATAGGTGTTTCTCTCTTGGATATAATTAAGTCTATGCGCCGTACGCGGGTGTCTGTACTAAATATTTGTATTAGATAGGTGAAAATTTCAGTTTCCAATTACTTAAATATTCATTATCAGAATCGAGTTCTGAACATGCCCTTCCCTATAAATCAATTGCTGTTCGTTAGTCTCGCTAAAACTCGAGAACGGCTGAACCGATTTGGCTAATTTTGGTTTTGAATTAATTGTTGAAGTCCGGGGTAGGTTTAAAAGGTGAGAAAATATAGAAAAAAAGAGAAGTTAGAAAGGCAGAACAACGTTTGCCGGCTCAGCTAGTCTATATATATAAAAATCAATTGCTGTTCGTAAGTCTCGCTAAAACTTGAGAACGGCTGAACCGATTTGGCTGATTTTGGTTTTAAATTAATTATTGAAGTCCAAGAAAGGTTTAAAAGGTGAGAAAATCGAAAAAAATAGTTAAAAAAGCAGAACAACGTTTGCCGGGCCAGCTAGTATATCATAAAATTAAAGTATCTTTTTCTGATTTTCAAAGAACTAGGTTTTTTAATGCAGTGTATTATTTTTACAATACTAATACCTAAACAACAATTTATTTAATTTGTTCGTCTGTCTATTATTTAGTTTAGACAGGGTAATTTTAAGAACGACTGGACTGATTTTTATGGAATTTTTAGTGAAAGATAGGAGTTTATAGAGCAGGACATGGGCTACTTTTTAACCGAGTATGCAAAAAAAGTAATTATTTTTGATCACGCGGATGAATTTGCGAGTAATTGCTAGTGATTGTTATAATTATAGCAGGAATACATCTTAACAATTACTAAACTGTACTTAATTGTCCAACTTAATAAAAATGTTATTATAAATGAAGTAGTAATACAACGTAATTGTTCGTTTGATAGAAGTTATAATTACTTGTTATATGTACATAAAAAATGGTTAAGAATACTGCCATACGGTGATACAGACGACATTTGTTATAATAAAAAATCCAACCACTTGCGTTAATACTTGTCATTTTCGTGTTTCGATTTTGAGGGTAAGGTATTAGTAGGGTAGTAGGGTAGGGTAAGGTATATTTGAGGGTAGCCGGTAGACTTATGGATGTATGACTGCCATCTTACCATTCGAATAGCAATGCTCCATGTTAATAGTGTCTACAGGCGATGGCTTCTCTTTCCATCAGTAGGGTCATCTGCCTGTTTGCTATCTTATGATATACAAAAAAAAATCACGTTAAATATCGCTGAAAAAATTACACGAATCGATGTAACCCCAAAGGTATCAAATTATTCCTTTGGGTGTTTTGGGTAACTATTGATATGGGTGTTAACAATTAGTCAATAAATATAACTATAACGATACTAATAAATAGAATTACTTATTTAAACACAGTTATATTTATATATTTAATAAAATCCCGGGCTTCTTTGAATATTAGGCCAACTGCCGATCTGCCAGGCAGGTCGTAAAAGGCGACCGATTGGCAATACGAGTCATTAACATCGTGGCTACTAGGTGGTAGAGTTCTGCATTGTCTCGCCCGGGTCTGATACCACCGCAAGTTTGCCTATCTCAATAACATAAAAAAATGATGGAACTGTAATGTGGCTATCGGAGATTGGACTTTCTCTGAATCAAAATGATTTCCAGTGTTACATAGTGAAGCTGGAGGCTATAAGGGCTTTGCAATAAAACAACGTAAGCTCATTAAGGAACCGCGGTAACATTAACCTGATGCTGCAAGATCTTCTTTCGAAGATCATAAGGTGCTTTCACGTTTACTCTTAAAATGATGCATATGTAGCAGAATGGTGGTTTGAGGACCTGTCGGGGGTTTTTTAAAATTTTTAATGTTATTGTTACGTACTCGGGTTCGCAATTGTAAGAAAACACCACTTATATTAAATCCGTGTATTTACACAACACAACACAACGTAATACTAAAATACACTTTACACAATAGTCACATGTTATGAGTCATAAATCCTAGTAGACGCTACTTTCAACCATATGCCATATCCCACAAAGTCCATTATGGCATAGCCCAGGTCAACTATTTGTTTGTCAATAGGAGTAGCTATCTCTTTCTTTTATTTCTAGATAATTAGCGCGCGCGCGCTCCAACTCTACACGCTTCTAGATTATTCGTAACATTATCTTGTTTTAAGGAAAATGATTTTGAATATGAATAACTAAAATTATATTTCACCTATCGCCACGGATTTCATTTATTTTGGGTAGATAGGTTATGTAAGCATTATTGAATCATTTTATGATCAACAAACATGTACCTTATTGTATATAAATTGTTTCCCACTATCCAGAAAATTACCCTTGTACGGTTACGTACATTGGTGATATAAAAAGGGCCAACAAGGCAATAATAAACAGAGGCGATACAGTCACGGCGAGCGCGAGTCGTTTAACTTAACGATTATAATATACATCGCGTCTCAACCAACTTTACTCACTTTATTTATCGCCTGGTAGCCCGTACAACCCTATACACAAATTTGCAGTGCCAATTAATTCAAATACTTAAACCATTTTTTTCATACAGAGTTGTAATTATATTACAAAAATTATCGATTTATCTTCATCTTGAATATCAAAATTGTTTTTTAAATATCAAGATGAAGTTAAAATAATAAATCTTGACATTACAAACAGTATATTTAATTATTTTCTTTCAATTCGTTTTCAAATAAAAGATAATACCTGAGTCAACCAAAGAAGGTCGGCAAAAATGTATCTTTGTTTTCTGTATCGTCTTCAAATATCAATTTTATTTATGCAATTATTTTTTTTATGTTACACATTTTAAAATTTCCCATATTAAAATATTAATTTTAAAGGGAAGTCTCGATGCTTACAGCTAAAGTCAGTTGCTAAATTTATAAGAGGTTCATTATTTAGTCTAAGCTCGAATTTCGACGAGAGCGACCGCTAGTTATATTAAAGCGAAAATATAATTTATATATTTATTTAAAATATGATGCACAAACATGTACAGAGGTGGACTTAATGCTAAATGGCATTCTCTACCAGCGGACCTAAATCAAATGAAAACAGTAGTTGGGATGGGGTGTATAGAAAAACTTATTTATTAATTATCAACGTTATCCTTAAAAAATAAAATTATGAGATTGCAACACACATATTTAATTTACACGTTTTATGTAATCAACATACTTCTTTATAAATATTCATACAAAAAAAACATATAACACCATAGTGCGTCACACCTTTATGTTTAAAGAGGACGCTTATTTAGAGGGACTAGCAGTAGGAGAAAATTTAGAGGGACTATTCATAAAATCAACGGGAAGAGTGTTCTAAAGCCTTACAGCCTCGGAAGTAAAAGACTTAGATAGGAAATTAGTACGTCAAAAGGTACTTGAAGAGTAGGAATATTTTCTGAACGAAGGTGACGTGAATATATGGCAAACTGATATTGGACTTTTGAATTAAGATATTCATGTATATAAAATAGGCAAACACAAGAGATATTCTTAATATTATTAAAAAATTAAACACAAAGAAATCGAAGGGAATTGACTGTATAAGACCAATTGACATAAAAAACATTGCGTCTAATATGGTAAATGTTATAACGCATCTCATTAATACCAGCATTTGCACTGGAATATACCCGTCTCAGCTAAAAACAGGAATAGTTAGACCAATATATAAAAAAGGAAATAAAAAAGATTATGACAGCTACCGGCCAATTACAATATTACCTGTACTTGATAAAATTTGCGAAAAATATATATGTAATGAAATACATAATTTTTACAAAAAATATAATGCGCTGTCAGCTGATCAGTATGGTTTTCAATCTAAAAAAAGCACAACACAATTACTTTCCAATTTTACCGATTATGTTAATAATTGTCTAAACCAAAGAGAACATGTTATGGTAATATTCATAGATTATAGTAAGGCGTTTGACACTTTACAACATAAGGTACTCAAACAAAAACTTGAGAATAGTGGTATACGTGGTCCCCTGCTAAAGTGGTGTTCGAACTATCTCGAGGATCGCTCTTATTACGTAAAAGTAGGAGCCGATTACAGTAATAAAACATTAGTAACACAGGGAACGGCACAAGGTTCTGTGTTGGGTCCACTTCACTATCTCGCTTATGTTGATGATATAAAAAACGTCGTTCAACATTGCAAAATATTTCAGTACGCGGACGATACTTGTATAATATCTCATGATAGAAGCTTTGATCTTGCGCTCTCAAAAATAAATAAAGATTTTATGTCCATATGTAGGTGGTCCCACGACAATGGTCTTGTGCTTAATACCAACAAATCCAAAGTAATGCACATACACTCCAGTCATATAAAAGCCACGAAAGACGTGGAAATTAAATCTCATACCCATCAGTGTTTACATGATCGTAATAAATCACAAGAATGCAGCTGTCCAGCACTGGAACAAGTTAGTCAGTATACTTACCTTGGACTAATTATCGATAACAGACTTAACTGGAAGCACCATATTAATGTTATTTGTAACAAATTACGAGGAATTCTAGCAAAATTTCGTATTATTAATCAACGTATACCTTATTATATCAAAATGAAAATGTACAATGCCTTAGTAGAAAGCATTATATCGTACGGACTAAGTAGCTACGGTCGCACCTTCAGAACATACATTGAGCAAATAATGACGCTACAGTTACGACTCCTAAAAACTATCGTTCCAAGTGCAATTAAAATAAAGTATAAAAAAGATCCCGAATACTTATTCAAATATTGTAAAGTGTTGCCTGTAAGCGAGAAAATAAAACTCTCACTTATTAAAGAGAATTATTTTAAATATATAGAAAATGAAAGAAAAAGTTATATAGTAACTAGACAAATAACAACAAAGAAACTATATACTGTAAGTGCTAGGAATTTTTATGGAGAAAGAACAACTGACTACTTAGTACCTAGATTAATTAATAATAATATAAATATTGAAATGCGAAATAAAATCAATGAAAATAATTTGAAACATATATTAAAAGCTATTATAGTACCATAAATTAAGTGCTTACTTGAGCGAACTCTCACAAGAATAATTAATCATGTGTACATATAAATTTTAACACGGTTAAATTAAATTTATATGCAGATAAAAACGCACGCGCACACATACACACATACACAAGTACACACACAAACATACACCCACACACAAATATATACTGACATGCATTGTTCACACACAAGTACACCTGAACACACACACATATTTTATCATAATAAAAGGAGCAGCCTGTACGCATTGTATATTGTGTACGTAACGACGATCGCATTATCTTTAACGCACAGTAAAAGTATTTATGAATCAGACCAAAACTGGTTTTAGCTACAGTTAGCAATGGAATATGGCCTGTACGCAAACGACACAGAGTGGAACACCCGGTAGCAAGTTGATTAAAGATAGGTACTAGTTTATTTCAACTGATAAGAGCGATGTAATGTTAAAATTTTATGTAGTGTAATGTAGCTTCGCTAAAACATCAATCAATACTTAAACCGTGAAGTGTGCAACATCCACACAAACCTACAACGAGGTTTAAGGATGTTGAAATATTTGTAAGTTTATGTTAATTTTTTTGATGAAATAAATAAATAAATAAATAATAAATGTACATCAGGATTATAAGGAATATTAAATAACGTACAGAGCATTCCCAACTGTCTTCGTTGGCGGATTGGAAGCCATTTCAGCTTAAAGCGATATATTAAGAGGTGATCGTATTTTTGCAGGCCAAAGACTAAATGTACACAATTATTAAGCAGGCGTTCTAATTTGTCTAAAAGGATTTGACTAAAGTCTATGAAACACATATCGGCATAATCTAGATTTAGTATAACTAAGGTAACTAGTGTAAGCTTCGATTCAATAGGCAAAAAGTTGTCGTTACGATAAAGGGTTCGCAAAGCCACATTAACTTTACGATATTATACGATTATCCACAACTGTGCGTTTCTATCCATATCTGTAGGTTTCCTTCGGTACTTTTTGCCTTGCACTACTCTGCTGTGGAATCAAATACCTGTAAGGGTGTTTCCAAACAGATATGACTTGGGGTCTTCAAGAAAAGAGCTTATTTAATTTTAATAAGCCGGCAACGCAACTGCAAGAACTCTGGTACTGCGGATGTCCTTGGGCGGCGGTGATCTCTTTCCATCAGGTGCATCTCCTCCTCGTTTGTCCCTTTTTCTATAAAAAAACGACAAATCTCTGTAGTGTCTGATGACCAAGACAGAGTTTGGTCAATTATGAATCCAAGCTCTTTGACATGGGGAAGAAATGGGATAGAAATGTTAGCATAAACTACTGCTGAAATGGAACTCTAATCTAAACTTTTTATCAAACGTGAGCTAAATTAACAATGATGGCTTGGCATTTATTCGGATAATTAACAAAAGAATTCGTCCATTTGAAAACATTGAGAATATAAAAAGTTTTGATTTGAGCTGGTTTTTTTGAGAGATTTTATTCCATTTCAAACTGAGAGATGAACGACTGTTGGTTGGTATTTTAGTTTATCTAATACATTCAAACATGTAAAAAACTAAGCAAAAATATTTTTTTTTATATAACTTTTATAAAAAATGGGGAAAGGTGACAAGGGTTACCTGATGGTAAATGATCACGGTGGCCTATGAAGGTCTTGCAGGTGCGTTGCCGGCCTTTAAGGGATGAGTAGGTCCTCTTTTCTTGGAGTCCCCCAAGTCATATTAGTTCGGAAACACATCCAATTAATTCTTAAGAGTAGAGACGTTCGAGGCAAAAAAATTCATTAAAAATTGCACTGTATAACTTCCAGACATCAAGATGGTATGGTTGGAATTTTGAATTTTGATGTGATATCAGAAAATGGAATTCAGTAGGTGAAATAAAGCCCAACAACTCCTCGGAACGCTCTCCGTGATAAAAACATGGAAGATGCCGAGAGAACCAACATTATACGTAAAAAACAGTTTTTAAGAAAACCGTTTTTAATAAATTATCGGAAATGTTCGATAATTGCATGCCCTAACAATGATGTTAAGGAGACTAAAATGATATATATTTTTTAACATCTAAATTTTCTACTGATTCTCTATAAATAAATTAGACTGACTTAGTATTTTAAAAAATCTATGCTCACAACAGTGATTTGTATCGTACGACGGTAAGAGTTAAAACACTCATATAGATAATAATATTATAAAGTATTTTGGAGACACGCGACGTAGACATCGTTTAAAATTGTTACCCAACTTGCATAATTTCTGCTACTTTTTGTATTTATGTACAATTTCAATCGCAGTGAATGTAAAACCCACGCAGGTTTTATTGGTAAGCTGCAATATTTTTGTCAATATTATTCAGATACCCTGTTTTAGAAATAGGTACTTAAATTGTCATATTACTACCGTCACACAAGACAACCTCTCAAGATATTTAAAATCAAAATTCTCTAAGTTCTGGGAATCAAGGAAGAAAGTTTTTGTTTATTAATGCTCAGAAATAGATGATGTATTTTATTACATATTTTTCATTTAAAGATGCTAGTCAGATATTGTGATGTATGAGAGTTTGCCGAGGCTCAAATCGGGCTATTCTAATCGCCGAATGAGCCGTCTGTTAAAAAATGAAATTAATTACGAAAAAAAAAAGACTACAAAATTTCACCTAGTTTAGTACCATCACTATTTCTGTCGCGATGAAGTTACTGCTTGTGACTGGCATATTTCGGTTTAGGAGATAAGGGCTTGTTACCAATTGCCCTTGGGTCATATAATGTATAAACTACATGCTCGGCAGCGAATTGTAAATACTTTTGGTGTTTAATGGAGCACCTCCTTTTTATTGTTATGTTACTATTTTAGGAAGAGAACCTTCTATTTTCTTGCTGCTTAACGATCTTAAAACTTCCAAACGGTGAAACATTTTGAAAAGAGTTTGTTCAATAGGATGATTTGTCAGAAACTGTTATATCCCTATATTTTTATACATTTAATTGAAATATAAAATAAGGTTGAAATGAAAGTCACTTTACTCACTCTTCTCAATTTCAGCAATGCGTTCAACTGTGTGGATCATGATATAGCTATTCTTCGCTTATTAAATTTATCTGACTCAGCAACTGCCGGCGCCGACAACAAACCCGAAGTAATGAATTGCAGTCAGACTGGTGCGACGTTATTAATGGTGTGCCATAGGGTGGTGTACTATCTCCTCTCCTGTTCTCCGTATTCATTAATGTAGCCGTTTCGTCTATTTAATTTTGCTCGCATAATTTGTATGCTGACGACTTACAGCTCTATATATTATATTTTAAGCCGGATGATGTAGAACGTGGTATCGGTAATATGAATAGTGATCTGGATGCAATTAACACTTGGGCGAACGGCTATGGACTTATATTAAATTTGGACAAGACACAGGTGATGTTGATTGGACGTGATAGGTTTTTATCACAAAGTAATTTACAGAGCATACCTTAATTAATCCTCAATGATAAAAGTATTCCTTACCTTACGTGTGTCAAAAATTTGGGAATCCATATAAGTAATAATTTTCATGGTCTCAACACGTAAATGAAATTAGTCGTAGGATTTTTGCATCTATGCACGCATTAAAACGATTAAAAAACTTTATACCTGTCAAAACTAAATTGACCTTGGTTAATGCGTTGCTGTTACCCATTTTAGATTACGCTGACGTATGTTATATTGACTTGACTGAAGAACTGTTGAATAAACTTGATCGTCTACTCAAATTATGCATTCGATACATTTTCGGATTGCGTAAGTATGACTATGTTTCCCAATTTCGTTCACAATTGAAGTAGTTGAATGTCCGATTTCAGCGGGATGCATATGTTCTATCAAGCCTATATAACATACTCTACAACCCATTTTCCGCAGCTTATCTGAAAGAACGCTTTGAATTTATTTTTAGTCAAGGTAAGTCTGGTCATTTCAGTACGCTGATATTTCCGGACCATAATACTGCAACATATTTTAATTCATTTACTGTTACTGCAATTCGTTTATGGAACGCTCTTCCATCCGATGTACGTGATGCTCCTTCCCTCTCTATCTTCAAGTCTCGAGTTTATGATTATTTCTTGAAACGACAAAATTCTTAATTATCCTGTTCTTTTTCTGTTATAGTCACTGCTGTACGTTCATTTATGTTGTTATATTGTGTGTATGTATGTATATGCGTATGTGTATATACATATTTGGAATATGTATAATACACTATTTAGTTGTTTCCTTATGCAATGACATAAATGTCAATAAGTATCTAGTTAATTGTGATTAGATTTTATACTTCAATTCGCAATAATATGCTCTTGCGCACTACCGCAGTTTTTTCTCTCAGCATAACCAAGGTAAACGCTAAAGCTAAGTAAACACAGCGTAAGCTACGTCTGCAATAAATATTTAATAATTGTGTGTTCAAGGTTATGTGCGTTACCAGTACCAGTTACCAGTATTGTATATCAAAGTGGAGCTAACTGTAAAACCTATCGAAATACGTATACACAATTTATATCAGTGCAATAAATAGTGAGTTACAAGTGAAAATATTTTTGAATTGTCGGGTGATAAAACGGTTAACTATATTTGCCGCTTGCTCGCTGAGACGTATTGGCGTTGAATCTATTAGGCTGCCTGAGCACTTATTATCAATTCGTGAACCGTAATGGAAAAATATACCTGCGTTGGTTGCAAGTCTACTATAATAAATAAAGAAATCATGACCTGTCACGTATGTAAGCAAACATACGATTTAATGTGTGCAAATCTTTCCCCTAAGCGTTTTAAGAAAATGAGCCACGATGTAAAATTAAAATGGAAATGTTTGGAGTGTAAGAGCAGGCAACCTAAATCTGATAACACTAACACGCCAGCTCGTACAGCACAGATGTTTGAAATCGACGAGGAGTTTGATACTGACAGCTAATCTCAAGATGGAAACGTGACTATTCGGCGAAATCGTTCTGCAAACACTTGCGTAACAGAAGACAAAATTAGAGAAATTCTTAAGAGTGAATTGATAAAAGAACTAGAAAGTGTACTTGAAGCTACGCTCACACGATTAGTTCATAATCAGCTGAAAGATATGACTAACCGTTTCACCGAATTTCAAGAGTCTATAGCGTATATAAGTGGGCAATATGAGGAACTCAAAAACCTTCTAAGTACTAATTCAACAGCGATAAAGTGTCTTAAGGATGAAAATAAAGCCCTAAAAGAAAGTCTTGTCACCTTAAAAACTCGCGTGAAAACTCTTGAGGATGATAACATAAAACAGCAGCAATGGGTCAGATTACAGAACATCGAAATTATTGGAGTACCGGAAGAAAAAGATGAAGACACTACTAGCATTGTTACAAAAATTTCTCAACACATAGGAGTTAACATAATGCCTTCCGACTTGGAGTTCGCGCATCGAGTTCAGCCGCGGCGTGTCGTGAGCGCCGTGCGTGGACGCCCTATTATTGCTCGGTTAAGACATCGTACGGTTAAAGACATAATATTTACATACATGTTTTACACAATAAACAAATACAAAACATTTCATTATATCGCTGTAATTCTATACATTATTTTTATACACATATACACAAGTCACCGCATAAAATTAATATCATAATATTATGTTATAGTAAAAAGTATTTGTTGTATGATATTAAGGCTTATTGCCTATATTTATATATTATCATATTTTGAAGACGAGAGTATATATTATTATATATGTTTTTATTACATATTATATTCATAAGTGCCCCCTGGAGTGTTAATAACAATTTATTACATTATTTTACAATTTCCATTTATTATAATATTTGTACATTATGTAATTTATCCTCGTGGCTTGTCCGTTGTTATGATCAAAATTTCAGAACTAGTAATGTTATTGTATATAAATATTTTTGCATACAAGTATCTTCACGGCAAATCCTGTACGAGTTATGTGGAGAGTTTCGAGAGTCAGCGATAACCATTCACTTTACATTGTCTATTTATGTACTTTTAAATGTTACATCTAGTAAAAGCTGTCAAATATTTTATTTTCGCGATGGATAATACGTTAAAAAAATTAAAGATTTTTTATCAGAATGTCCGTGGATTAAGGACCAAAACTATTTTATATTAATTTACTTTTGCTCGATTATGATATTGTAATGATAACAGAGACTTGGCTCTGTGATGGAATATTAGATTCGGAATTATGTGATGATCGATTTGTCGTTTTTCGTCGGGATCGGGGTTCGTTGGGGGGAGGGGTAATGATAATGTGCGCCCCACGCTTGCAGGCGTACGCAAGGCCCGAGTGGCAATCTATTGAACTAGAGTGTGTCTGGATCACGGTGCCTTCCTATGCCCTAGGAATCACGAATGACCTGCATATTGCTGTGGTTTATACGCCCCCTAATTCCCTGTTACCTACTAAGATCCAGTTGTTTATAGATTTAGTATCACAAATACGTAATAATCATTCGAATGATCATTTTCTAGTTGCGGGCGATTTCAATCTACCATGTATAGATTGGATATCTTCAGAGCCAGCTATTTTAAGGAAGGGGTCAGTGGAAATTCAAAACGCAGCGTCTTATCTCATCGAACAGTTCTCTTTCATGGGCTTAGTTCAGTACAATAATACTGTTAACGCAAAGAACAGAGTTTTAGACTTGATTTTTTCGAATTCGGTTGTAACTACAAGTAAGTCGGATACACCTCTAGTTAGGGAAGATTCTTATCATCCAGCACTTTCTATAATCGCATCAGACTTCCTCATCCCACTCCTTAAAGCTCAATCACGGATAAAATATAATTTTAATCGAGCGGATTTTTTCATGATCGTTGATTCGTTAAATAATCAAGATTGGTCGTTTATAACTAATTGTAATAATAGTATTGAGTCTGTAATAAACATGTTTTATTCTATTCTTAATAACTGCATAGAGTCATATGTTCCAAAAACACCCTCCTTAGGAAGTTATACTTATCCAATTTGGTATAGCAAATCATTAATAAATTTAATAAAAGAAAAGTTTAAGACCCATAAAAATTGGAAAAAGTACAAAAATCCAAATGACTATGCACATTATGCAGACTTAAGGCGTAGACAGAAAGATTTACAGACTAAATGTTATGAATCTTACATAAAGTTCTCACAACAAAAAATTAAGAGTAACCCAAAATATTTTTGGTCGTACATCAAATCAAAAAAGAAATATAGTTGTAATTATCCGCAACAAATGACGTATAATGATATAATATTAAAAAATCAATCCGCTATTTGTTCTTCTTTTAATAATTATTTTGAGAGAAATTTTAACAAGCCTGCAGCCCAATATCCATCTAAGTTACATGCATACATACATTCACAAATGACTGGTATTCATGACATTGAAGTAACTAGCTAGTACATTCATCAATTAATTATTAATATTGATATATCAAAGGGTGCAGGTTGTGACAATATTCCACCGATATTTTTTGTAAAATGCGCGAATCCCTTATGCTTACCAATAGCTCTTATCTTCAACAGATGTTTTCGTGAAGGTTACTTTCCGAATATCTGGAAAAAAGCGCTTATAGTACCTATTCATAAAAAAGGTCTGAAATCATCTATCGAAAATTATCGACCTATTTCGATCCTCAACGTTCTTAGTAAGCTGTGTGAGAAAGTAGTTCATGCATATATATACCCCGTCCTAGCTGTATCGATCCCATCTGAACAGCATGGTTTTATAAAAGGACGATCCACGGTTACTAATTTAGGAGTCTTTATAGATCATGTTTCGGATAGTATGGATGGTGGGTCGCAAGTTGATGTGATCTACACGGATTTCGAAAAGGCGTTTGACCGTGTTGATCATGTCATACTTTTACGAAAACTGTATGAGCTAGGCATCCATGGAAATCTTTTAAGATGGATGGATTCACATTTGCGTAATCGCTCACAAGCTGTAATTGTGGGAGGTGGTTGTTCAGATTTTATCGATATACCATCTGGTGTGCCTCAGGGATCCATTCTTGGACCGCTCCTATATGATTCTTATTTATATGATGTAGGTAACTGTTTTGAACATGCACGTTTTCTTATGTACGCTGATAATACCAAAATCTATATGAATATAAGACAAGCTCTTGACTGTGAAAATTTACAGGCAGATTTAGATAGACTAAGTCGTTATTATAGTGACAATCGCATTGGGATAAATTTACAAAAATGTTCATATATTACATTTACTAGAAAAATACATCCAATAATTTACAATTATGAAATAAATAATTTTAAACTACTCAGAGTAAATTCTATCGTAGATCTTGGTGTTACAGTTGATTCAAAACTAACATTTTCCGAACACGTAGACAAAGTAGTAGCAAAAGCCTACAAAAGCCTTGGCTTTGTATTAAGAGTTAGTAGACCATTTTCAGATGTAGGGTGTTTGCAGATGTTGTACTTTTCATATGTGAGAAGCATACTCGAATATTGTAGTACCATTTGGAATCCTCAATATACTACTTACATTCAAACATTGGAGAAAATACAACTTAAATTCGTAAAGCATTTAAATTTTCCTATTTCATGCAATATAGTAGATTATCAAGACTCATGTCATCATTACAATCTCGACACCCTTCAAAACAGACGACTTCTAATAGACATGTCCTTTTTACATGGAATATGTCACGGTTACATAGATTGTCTTGAACTAGCGTCTAAACTTTTATGTTTCTCTGTTCCAAAACTAAGAACGAGGCACACGGCACTATTCGCAACTTCTTTCAAGTGTACAAAATATGCACAAAATTCAGTTGTCAATCGTTTGCAAACAAATTACAACAAAAAATTTGCATCGATTGACATTTTTAACACCAGCAGGACTAGCTTTAAACATGATATAACGTCATTGTTTCGTGTAAATAAATAAATAAATACACTCTGTCATAATAATGTATGCAATCAGTAGGGACATATAGTTCTGTAAATGGTGTAAAATGATATTTGGAATTATATTATGCTCTTCACAGTATTGCTAGCGACGGACGAGTTACGAGAGTATAACGTATTTGTAAACTGTTTAATATATATATATATATATATATATATATATATATATATATATATATATATATATGTGTATATATATATATATATATATATATTTATATATATATATTTATATATATATATATATATATATATATATATATATATATATATATATATATATATATATATATATATCACAATCTGTAAATATATGTAATGTATGTATGAATATTTTCACTACCCCTTATCGACGGAAAGAGAGAACCTAGTTCCATACATTACTACAGAGACCTACCTGTTTCGATTTGTCCACTTTCATAACTCTCGTCTATTACTGTTCAAATAACCGATAAAACTAATAATATGTATGTAAAATAATTATATGTATATTTTTAACCACATTGCATATCACACGCACACACATACACATGCACACTCACACGCAAATACAGGCATATCCATATACACACACACTCACACCCTCGTCATTACTACTTAGTGACGTAGTTATATGTAAATATTAAAAAATGTAACTCCGTAATTGGCTTTAAGAATAATTCTTATAAGTAAAATTTAAAATAGATTAAGAGCTGTGGACTTTGTTACACAAAAAAATAAAAATAAAATAAACTGTGAGAAAATGCTTAATAGCATTAATTTACGCCTTTTGTACTGATTTGTGCAATAGATTGTTTAAATAAATAAATAAAACCAAAAGTATTAATAAAACATTTAATTTGAAGAAAATTATGAAAAAGACATTGACGTGATGTAGGTATAAAATAATACGAAATACATAATATAAAAATTTGCTCTTTCTAACAACTGCCTTAAGATTTTAAGAACAAACACAAAAATTGTGAATTATAATAATATATACTTATGTAATACGAATATGATTCTCAAATACATAATTTACCAAGTGACAATATTAATTATTTTGTACAAAAGTGTACAGCTTTTGTTGCAATTTCATTAGCCATTTATTTTGACTGCCTCGTTGGTCGAGTGATTAGCGACCGTGACTACGCGATCGACGGGGCTCAGATTCGATCCCCGACGGGGACAAGCATTTGTGTGATGAACATGAATGTTTGTATTTCCGGGTTTGGGTGTTTATTAAATATATCCTTGTATTTATATATGTATTTCTATGTATTAGTATCGTTGACTAACACCCATAACACAAGCAAATAATTTGCTTACTTTGGCGTTAGATCAGTAAGTGTAATTTGTCCTGTGAATTTTTATTTATTTATTATTTATTTATCATCAACTTACTTTTCAAGCGGAACATAACTAGATTATTTAATTATTGAGCATTATAACATTAATAGCATAAAATGAATAAAATAACTTTTGCAAGATTATATAAAAATGAACATTCCTTATGAATTACAGTGTTCGTATATTTTGTAAAACATGGTCACACTACCAGACGATATTATAGCATTATTCTTCTCAGACCGTTAGTCTCGTATATTCAATGACACAAGCATTATAAAAATAATGACATTTTTAGGTGGAAAGGACTATACAGGGTTATTTTTAAAGGTCCGGGCAAATTTTATAATTAGGACTAATTGCGTTTTAATTACTATTGTAAAATTATTACAAGATAATATAAAAAGTTTCGTTTAAACATATCCTACTAAATTCATGAATTAGATGCATACATAAAACACGATGTATGAACTCGGTAGTGCTGGCAGTGTGTTATTTTATATTTACCTATAATTACAATAGTAACTATTATATAATTTATCGCTCTAAGTATATTTTTTCCGATCACTTTTAATTTGGTCGAAGGCACTTAAATATTTTGGTACGAATTTTGCTTTTTAATTGAAATTATATCCACGAGCTATGTTTCTTGTGTCGCATAAAAGTGAAATTAAAAAAAAAAAGTTTTTTTAATACATAAATCGAACATATTATCGATTCTGACCAGTCTCTGAAAATTTGACCGGACCTATAAAAGTAATCCTGTATGTGGGAAATTTAGGAGTGTATTCGGTTACGTCCTTAATGACTTGCAGTCTTAATATCAACACTTAAATTAACATTAGTTTTAAAACATAAAAGCGTGTCATTCGAAAAGTATTTCATTTAACAAACAGATTGTTATTTAAAATCCTATTGTACATTAAAAATAACATAGCAAAGCATTGAAAAAACATCAAATTTTGTCCTTATTATTGAACTACAAAATATACCCTATTACGTTTATTGGACTTAAGTGCATTATGCTAGAAACATAATTAGTGATAGGTTTATTTTATTACATCCATCATTGCCAAAAAATCATTCATTAATATTATCCAACTTAGTTTGTTGTGGGTGAAAAAATTGGTGGGTTAAAATTGTTGTTTCTATTATTTGTGTCAGCAATAAGATTACCATTATTTTGACTTTGACTGGGATCAATATTATTATTTGCCAACCCACTGCCGCCATTGGGAGATCCAGTATATCCGCTATTGCCTGGTCTGTCAGTTACTGCTCCACCGTAGCCTGGTGTACCGCTATTTGTCGTTGGCGAAGCTACGTTTGGGTTAGCTACGTTATTCAAATTATTGGTTACTGCAGCAAGATTACCGAAATTATCACTTCTAGCGTTATCCACGTTGTTACAACTTGCTCCCGTAGCTAGTATTGACACGAACAAAAGCATAATCTGGAAAAAAAGATCTTGTTATATTATCTGCTTGTGTGGTTCCTCGACGACGACGACGACTACAGTAAGTAAAGAAAACCCTGTTAGATACGATTACATATTATGTGTAATTATTTTACGGATATTATTAATTAGTTTTCTCAACAAAAAAAGTAATCTTAAATGGTATTTTCATACATTAAGTACGACAACACCTACAAATAAGTAAATTCTACTATCAAAGAATGCCTCGCAAGTCATTTTATAAGCACTTTTGGCCGACATGGAGATCTGACCATAAATCTCATGGCTAAACCTACGAAATTGTGGAAGTAAAACATTCAAAATTGTATTACCGGAAAAAGCTATTTTAAATGAATAATATTATTCGTAAAAATTTACATCTTGACGGGTCAAATAGTATTTTGCCATAAGTGAGCTTGTTTGTTTGATAAGGCTCTATCGGCCGTATTAATTCGAAGGCATAAGAGGAAGTAAGGGTAATAAAAAAACTTAGATCTAGGAATTCCCTAAAAGGTAATTTCTAGATCTACAAATTGCTTTTACTAGATCTAATTTTATTTAAATTGACCATACATTAGACTTGATGATTCTTTCATGATTACATGATCTTTATATCGATTCCTTTAATTATTATAATATAAATGTAAAATATATAATTTTTTGTATTGTTGTTGCTATTTCTGTGGCGGGATGGTATTACCACATGTATAAGCCTACCTGCTACTTTATCCTCCAAACTGGAACACGACAGTGGTAATTATCATATAGCAGGTATAGGTAAGGCGGTAGTACCAAAATCCGGGCAAACGGTTGCAGAACTCCAACATAGTTCTGCAACCTTAATTTTTTAAAATCAAACCTAATTTTTTTATGCTTATACCACTTTGATATCTGCTGCTGATAAGGGAGGGAGAATATGTTTTCCTACTCTTCTTACATACTTCTGATTAATTTCGTTGCGGGTTCCAAGACAGTTTAGCTTTTATGGGAGTAGAAACTTTTTCCCAAAAGTTCTCTACTCCCGGAACTGGGAGTAGAGACTTTTTTGTTTTAACGGGAATCTATTCTAAAGCCTTTGTCAAATAGCTCCATGAAAGGAAAAAAAAATCCAGATTTATATCGATTTGATTGATTTTGTAAAACACTTGTACTATTTCACAAATATTTCACAACTAACCTAACTAAACTAACTAACTAAACTAACTAAACATCATGTTTATCTATCTGATGTACTTCTATTTAATTGTTGTCTTGCGTGTGTATTTGTCATGTTTAAAGAGTTTATAAACTAAAAGCCCTGATGATGCTGTAATAGGCGAAACCGGTTGGCTAAACAACAATTAAAGGTTAGTTGTGAAATATTTGTGAAATAGTACAAGTGTTTGACAAAATCAATATGATGCAGTTTCACCAAGTGCCGACGATAGAAAGTATAAATTATATCCAGATTTATAGTTTAATAATTGTGGCACTTTCAATGCTAACATTGGTACTACAAAAAATTGTTAGTTAATTAAAGGATAACTAAATAAAAAATTGACATCGGGAATTTATTCTAAAGCCTTTGTCAAATAGCTCTATGAAAGGAAATAAATCCAGATTTATAGTTTAACAATTGTGGCACTTTCAATGTTAAAATTGGTACTACAAAAAAATGTTAGTTCATTAATGGATAACTAAATAAAAAATCGACATAAAAAATTTTTGCCGACGGATTATTGTTTATAGGTCTATCTTGTAGGCGCATGAATTTTTTTACTTTTTAATTTTCATATTTAATAAGTTAAAATAATATTTATTCATTAAAAGTCCAAAGTTGGCGTGGCTTGCGCAAGCTGAAATGTCCGTTTACGAGCGTATTTTCAACCCTCTGGGAAAATTATAAATCTTTATTCTACAGTTCCAGGAGTATGGATTTTTTTGGGATATTTACTTGTCTCTTTGAATCTTTTTTCGAATTTTAAAAATTTCAAATTGTTTTTGAGATATATACGAAAAACTAAATACACCGTTTTTTTTCACTTAATTGTTTATAACTTTTGCAGTTTTTGCGAGCGGCCCTTCAATTTTCTCAAAAAGTTTCTACATGCCATTCTGAATCGAATGACACCTAAATCATAATATTTAGAGAATTAGAAAAAGTTTTAACCTCAAAAGCACTTGTTGACCAGACTAACAATATACCGGACTAATATACCGGACTAATTTCTATGCTATTAAAATAAAATTAAAAAATTCTATAATAATTTATTAAACGTTCCCTAATATGTATCATAAAATCTATACAAAAAAAATCAATGTAACTTGCCATTACAGACTGCATCTTGGATGTTTTTGCACCTTTGTATTTAGCAATATAAATTATTAAATGGTGCTTTTCTAGAAAGAAGCATTTTATATATAGAATTCTGTTTAAACTTTAAATGCAAATAATACGAAGCGTCAATTCAATAAGTTGTTAAAAACAAACTTTAGGACGTCGGTAATAACTTTTAATCATTATTAAAACAACTTAACAAAATTTGTTAAAATCGGTATTTTAACAAATTTTGGCTTTAAATTAAAGACCTCCAAAAAGCTTACGCGGATAAAAAATATTTTAAGCCGCGTTATTTCCGCGTAAGCTTTTTGGAGGTCTTTAATTTAAAGCCAAAATTATGAAAGAGATAGATAATGAAGATATTGGCAAGAGTTAGTGGGACAGATAGTGACGCCACTGTTATTAAAATCAACGAGTAAGTAAAATGAAAAAGACAGTAGAAAACAAACGAAACTCGCTTAATAAAGAATTTGATAGATAGGTTTATTGGAATTAATTTTTAAGAGGAACAAAATTTTATTTTTAAAAAATGTTCCAATTGTTAACATTACTTTGATTAAAACGTTGCTTTAGTTTTATTGCAGTAGACCTTCAAATTGCTTTCCTTCAGCCTCAATACACGCTCTACATTTTTTTTTAAATGACCTCGTAACTAGATGGGCATATCCTCTAGAGTTGATCTTCGCAGCAGCTTCAGTAATTTTCATCTAAGCTCTCAATGGGCTTAGAATAAACTTTTTTTTGAGAACGCCCCAATAAAAAAATCCAGGGGATTCAAATCAGGCGAACGAACTGGCCTCAACATTTTACCTCATCACTCCAGCGGCAGGAATAAGTAAGGCGATGATATCAAACACCCATACGAAACTTTCTGAAACTCTACCACAAAGTAGTTGTGATGATGTGACACGTATAGCTAAACCATCACCTTTTACGATCTGTCTGGCAGAGCGACAGTTAATCTGTTCTTCAAAGGAGTCCGAACCAACACGATCTAAAGTATGGGTATATAATATTAGAGACATTATTACAGTTAGGAAAATCGTCCTGTAATTACAGGACATTATAATTAATTGTCTTATACCTCAAATAATGTACACTTGATAAAACTATGACAACCAATTTCCTCCCACACAAACAAAGAATTTTATCGGGGAATATACACAACAACGATTTCAACGAAATGAGAACCTCGAAAAAAGTCGAAGTTTTGAAGTCATTTTAAAAAGTAGCAACCCTCCTCACATTTGTCTAGCAATACTCGTACGGTGGTAATACTTGTACGGTGAACTATTTAAGTTTTGTTATCAATTATTTTGTCCCTGTAATGTTTAAAATTGTCTGTGAGTTAAATAAAATGGAGTGAATTTTCGCTTACATCCAAATTATATTTACAATATTGGTTGTAAGTATTTCTAAGACTCTAGCTCTTTTATGATAATGTTTTTAATAGAATGTAATGTTTTGCTTATTTTAGGAAAAAATAATGTATGGATATAACCCTGCACATCATTTTCATTCACTTTGATACTGAACTTGTGCACACAGTTGGTACGCCGTACATAATTATGTTCCATTGTTGCGTTACGCAACTGATAAAACAAAATTTGACGTCAAAGCAATACTTTTTATAGATAGATTAAAGATTGTTCATAAAGACAATTGTAGTCTTAGAATATTTGGATATGCTTTTTTTTATATCATAAGATAGCAAACAAGCAGATGGGTCTCCTGATGGAAAGAGTCAACCATCGCCTATAGACACCAAAGGTGTTAATGGTTCGTTGTTATCTTATGGCGAGGTCTTATGCCACATGCATAAGTTTACCGGCTACCTTACCCTACAAACCGGAACACGATAGCGATAAGCACTGACGCTATTGCGGCAGGAATAGGCAAGGCGGTGGTACCAGACCCGGGTGAGAAAATGTAGAACTCTACCACCTAGTAACCACGATGGTAGTGACCTACATAGCCAATCGGTCGCCTTTTACGACCTGCCTGGCAGAACGGCAGTTGGTCTATTCTTTAAAGGAGTCCGGAACCAACACGGGGCTAATGCTGACAAGATATTATGTACTTCTGACTTTGATCGTTACTTAAACACTTCGTTATTGTTACAAAATTTGTATGTCTGGGGTAAATTCAAAAAGTACTGCCTGGATTTACGTCAAATTTTGTATGAATATTACTGACAGGTCGGGTCAACATATAGGCTACATATTATCACGCTATCACCTACGGGAAGGTGCTGTGCGGAGTAAACGAAGTCCGCGCAGACGAAGTCGCAGGCAACAGCTAGTATATAATAAAAACAATGATGGTTATAACTAAAGCCGTAAAACCTCTATAATTATTTCACTATACTTAATTGTCCAACTTAATTAAAATGTTATAATAGATGAAGTAACAACACAACGTAATTGTTCGTTTGATAGAGGTTATAAATACTTGTCACATCTATATTTAACAGAACTCTGACACGTTGAAGGTCCCGCCCCATTGGTCCAGTGGTTAGCGACCCTGACTAGTCAGTCAGTGGGACCCGGTTTCGATCCTAGATGAGGATAAGCATTTATGTGCAGATGAACATTCTTCTTTGTTTTCCTGTATTTGAAAATTAATCTATATTAATATTAGAAATGCGAAAGTTTGGAAGTTTAAATGTTTGGATGGATGTTTGTTATTCAATCACGCAAAAACCGCGTAACGAATTAGGATGAAATTTGGTGCATAGGTAAATAATATCATTTGAATAAAATTTGGCACACAGATAGATGATGACCTGGAATAGCACATAGGCTATTTTTTATCCCGGAAAAATTAAGCGATCCCGCGGGATTCACCAAAAACTTACAATGCAGCGGGCTGCACGCTGCAGCTAGTATTATAAATGCGAAAGTTTGGATGTTTGGATGGATGTTTGTTACTCAATCACGCAAAAATTTCTAAACGGATTTGAATGAAATTTGCCACACAGGTAGATGATGACCTAGGATAGCACAAAAGCTACTTTTTATTCCGGAAAAATGAGTAGTTCCCACGGGATTCACCAAAACCTGTTATAATGCAGCGGGCTGCATACTGCAGCTAGTTAAATATAAAGATACTAATACATAGAAATACTTATTTAAAACTAGCTGCTGCGTGCAGCCCACTGCAATATACATTTTTTGGTTAATCCCGCGGGATTGCCTAATTTTTCCGGGATAAAAGTAGCCTATGTGCTATTCCAGGTTATTATCTACCTGTGTGCCAAATTTTTGTAAATCCGTTCAGTAGTTTTTGCGTGATAGAGTACCGAACATCCATCCAAACATCCAAACTTTCGCATTTATGTGTTTAAATAAGTATTACGATCCCCGACGGGGACAAGCATTTGTGTGATGAGCATAAATGTTTATATTTCCGGGTTTGGGTGTTTATTAAATATATTCTGGTATTTATATATGTATTTCTATGTATTAGTATCGTTGACTAACACCCATAACACAAGCAAATAATTTGCTTACTTTGGGGTTAGATCAGTAAGTGTAATTTGTCCCCTGAATGTTTATTATTATTATTATTATTAAGATAAGTATCGTTGTCACCGACATTAAATAAATAATTTGCTTACTTTGGGGTTAGATAAATTCGTGCTATTTGTCGAACGATATTTAAGGTTAATCTATATTATGTTAATACACGAAGTAAAAACTTTGTACCCCTTTTACTAATGATCATACGAACGGTAGAGTATGAAATTTGCTACAGTTTTTTACATTGCGGAGGATTACAGACACCTAACATTTTTAAATAATATGCATTAAAAATACATTCCCCCGTGTTGGTCCCGGGCTTCTTTGAAGAATAGTTCAACTGCCGTTCTGCCAAGCAGGTCTTAAAAAGCGACCTATTGGCTATTCGAGTCACAACCATCGTCGCTACTAGGTGGTAGAGTTCTGCATTATCTCGCTCGGGGCTGGTACCAACGCCTTGCCTATTCCTGCCACAATAACCTCAGTGCCAGTTACTGTCGTTCTGGTTTGGAAGGTAAGATAGCCGCTAAATTTATGCATGTGGCATTATACCTCGCCACAAGATAGCAACGCACCATTAACATCTTTGGTGTCTATAGGCAATGGTTGACTCTTTCCATTAGGAGACCCATCTGCTTGTTTGCTATCTGATGATCTAAAAACAGAAATTGAATTATAAAAATAAATATTATACACACTTGATTTATGTGTCATACATGTTGATTTACACACATAAACTGTGTTGTCAAAGAAAAACAATAAAAATAGATTCTACTAGCTACTGCGTGCAGCCCGTTCCATTAGAAAAGTTTTTGGTAAATTCCGTGGGATTATCTAATTTTTCCGGGATAAAAAGTAGCCTATGTGCTATTGCAGGTCATCATCTACCTGTGTGGCAAATTTAAATCAAATCCGTTTAGTAGTTTTTGCGTGATTGAGTTACAAACATCCATCCAAACATCCAAAATTTCTCATTTATAATAGTAGCTGCAGCGTGCTGCCCGCTGCATTGTAAATTTTTGGTGAATCCCGCGGATTGCTTAATTTTTCCGGGATAAAAAATAGCCTATGTGCTATTCCAGATCATCATCTATCTGTATGCCAAATTTCATTCAAATCCGTTTAGTAGTTTTTGCGTGATTGTGTAACAAACATCCATCCAAACATCCAAACTTTCAAATTTATAATATTATTAGCTGCAGCATGCAGTCCGCTGCATTATAAATGTTTTTTGCGAATCCCGCGAGATCACCAAATTCTTCCGGCATAAAAAGTAGCCTATGTGCTAGTCCAGATTATCATCTACCTGTGTGCCAAATTTCATTCAAATCCGTTCAGTAGTTTTTGCGTGATTGAGTAACAAACATCCATCCAAACATCCATCAAAACATCTATTCAAACATCCAAACTTTCACATTTATGATATTAATTAATTAATATAGACTAGCTGCGGCGTGCAGCCCGCTGCATTATAAAAGTTTTTTGCGAATCCCGCGGGATCACCAAATTTTTCCGGGATTATATTTTATTATATTATATTATGGTTTGAATTGATTTTCTCTCGACTTTTGTCGGTTTAATAAATACCTCGTCCTGTGACCCATCACAGGAAAAAAGGAATTTATATTTTCCCCCATAAAACTATTGTTGTTCTAATCTGTGTTAATGTATTTTTAATGTAAGATTTTTGGTACGTAAATTCTATTTACTATATTTAAATTATGTATATATATTATGTGTTAATAATATTTTTCTTTCGACTCCTCGTTCGTGTGTTTGATGATATGTGCGTGTCGGATGTAATTTGTGAATGATTTGATGTAGTTTGTGTGTCAAATGTTTGCTGTGTGATTTGGGCGTCTTCTGTATGTTGTATGATTTGAGTGTCACTTGTTTGTCGTATGGTTTGTGTGACATTGTTGTGATGATTGTTGTGTTCTTTGTGTGTCATGTGTTTGTTGCCTGACTTGTGTTTGTTGTGTGTCGTGAATGTCTGTGTTGTGCACGAAAACAGTTTCTCCCAGTACCTTACTTAGTATAATTGATGTGTGTATGGCTGCTTGTTTCTGAAGTATGCTAATGTCAATAGGTGTCTCTAATTTTTCTATAAATCTGGAAATACTTTTAGCTACTACTGTTCGACTGATTTCGTTTCTCAATAGGTGATATTTGCTAAGTTTTTCAATTTATTTAGCTCCTATGTTATAATCGGATCGATCGAATCAAATATGTTTTATTGTTAGCTTTGTCAACGTAAATTATATCTGGTCTATTGTGTGCTACTGTCACATCAGTTTGAATGGGAATTTCCCAAAGGATTTTAGCAGAATCGTTTTCTTTTACCTGAGGCTGTACTAAAGTTACTTGCCACCAGAGATCAGATGCATTAATATTATGTTTTTTAGCTAGACACCAGTATACATATTTGACCAGGTCATTATGACGTTTGACGTAGTATGTTCCTGCCAGTTTTTCGCATCCCAATATTATGTGTTGCGTAGTTTCGTCTTTAGTGGCACAAAGGCGACACTTTCCATCTACTGGCTCCTTTAAGATGTCACGTTGGTGTTGTCGCGTCATAACAGCCTTGTCTTGTATAGCAAATATTGATGACTCTAATGATGAAGATATTCTTTGCTTCTTAATCCACTTAAATAAAAGCTCCTTATCTACGTTGGCTTGGTCTAAAACTGTTTTTGGAAACTGTCCGTGTAACTGTTTATTTCTCCATCTGTAATTTTGAATTTTAAAAATCGTCTCCTTAATGTCTTTATTGAAGTGAGTGTTTCCCTGTGGCAAACTCAATCCCCTCTAGATTTCTTCAAAATCTTTTAAAATGGGATACTTATTTCTATTTTCATCATGTTGTACTATTGCTTGTATAAGATGATCGCCCTGTGTATGTAAGTATTGTTTATAATTTATGATTCGTGTTTTATACATATTTTCTACATTAATTAACCCTCTTCCCCTTTTTGTAATCGGTAAATATAATCGTTCTACGTCTGCTTTTTGTTGGTGTGCCTTTTTGATGTTCAGTAGTTTTCTTGTTTTTACGTCTATTTTTCTTAAGTCACTAATTTTGTAATTTATTATACCAAATGAATACAACAAAACTGGGATAGCGTACGTATTAACACTCTTGATAAAGTAACGTGAATTTAATGTATGTTTAACAACAATTTTAACCTTTTAAAATAATTTTTAGTAATCTGTTCTCTTACTACACTATGTTCTATTTTTCCCGATTCATGAACTCCTAAATATTTATATGTATTTCCTATAGCTAACTGACTAAATATTTCTCCACTTAAAAGTACATGCCCTTCTCCTATTGTACTGCTTCTAAATCCTGACTTCAGATGTATAACATTAAATTTATTCAATCCAAATTTCATACCTATATCGTTCGTAAATATTTCTACACTGTCTAATAAAACTTTTAAGTTATTACCGTGGTTCGCATAAATTTTCAAATCATCCATATACAAGAGGTGATTAATATATACGCTATATTTGAGTTTATATCCCTTCAGTTCATATTTGTTGAGAATGTAAGAGAGAGGATTTATTGCCAAACAGAATAATGGCTAATATGGACGTGAGCAATTTGTAAATGCTAGGTAAACAAGCTATCGGTCTCCAATTTTTCGCCTCCTGTGTATTCTCATTCTTGGGTATTAATATAACCTGTCCAGTGGTGAACCATTCTTCAAATTGCTCCCGTCCTTCTATGATATTTGTGAAGATTGTAGCTAAGTATTTATGTGTACTAGTGAGATATTTTAAGTAATAGTTGTGTATTTTGTCAATGCCGGGAGTCTTCCAATTGTGTAGTTTTGTAATTGCTATTTTTACTTGTTCTTCTGTGATTTCATGTGATTCTATTGTGGTTGGTATTCCTCAATCCATTTTGCATCTTTATTATATTGTATAGGATTAGACAGTATCGATTTCCAAAATTCTTCTACACTATCTTTACTGGGTAGTCTTATATCTTGAGTGGTACTATTGTTTCCTAAGCTCCTATATAATCTATGTTCGTTTTCATTAAATAGCTTATTTTGCTTTTTCCTTTGGCTGGTTTCTTCGTATCTTTTAACTCTACCAGCCAATGCTTTGATCTTTTGTTTAAGTATCTCTACTGTATTACTCCGTTCATTTTCCTGTTGTATGTTATATTTATTGTATAGTTTGGTTTTTATATTAATCATTCTACGGGTGTTTATGCCTCTACCTATTTCAATAAACTGTCCTAGCTCTTTTCTGATTTTTTCTATTCTATTTTTTATTCTTTTCTTCCAAGGCGGATCTGATATCACTTTAATTAATTTTTTGGGAACAAATGGTATTTGCCTATTATTAAAAATTAGTGTTTTTGCTGTAGCGTATATAATGTCATTTAATTCTCTAAGTGTGCTTATAGTGGTTAAAAGGTTTGGTAAAAAATTATTAAGCATATATAGGTTTTCTATAAATTGTCTATTTAACTTAGCTTTGGGTAATACAAGTCTGTCCTTTATTTCAGTTTCCTTAGTTTCTGCCAACACTTGTAAAAAGTT
The DNA here is from genome assembly GCA_036924255.1 of Apodemia mormo. Lineage (NCBI taxonomy): Eukaryota > Metazoa > Arthropoda > Insecta > Lepidoptera > Riodinidae > Apodemia > Apodemia mormo. The sequence goes on along the minus strand of JAUPFN010000019.1, from coordinate 10,520,490 downwards.
TAATATTACCGGATCCTGGTCTTCTGTAACTGTAATGTTTCTAGTTAATTGGTCTAATAAATCAGTTTGCTCGACTAAAGGCATGTGTTGGATCTATCTTGCGTGTTTGTATGTGTGTTTATGTGAGAGTTGTGTTGTACAGTGTTTGTGTCTGTTGTGAGATTTGTTTCTGTTGTGTTTCTTGTCGTATCAGTGTTTATCACTACCCTCCCTTCAGCTTCGTCTTTTATGCGACTTAATAGTTCCTGTGACAATATTATATTATATTATATTATATTATATTATATTATATTATATTATATTATATTATATTATATTATATTATATTATATTATATTATATTATATTATATTATATTATATTATATTATATTATATTATATTATATTATATTATATTATATTATATTATATTATATTATATTATATTATATTATATTATGTTCCTGTTCCAGATACTCGACTTTGTGTCGGTGTAATAAACACCCCGTCCTGCGTCCCGCAGGAAAAATGTCTATATCCCCCTATCTCTGTCTCTTTCTTGTTTTTCCTTGTGTCTTAGTTGTGTTTCTGATGTAGTCTCCTGTGTGTGCGATGTACTGTTCGCAAAAACAGTGTCTCCCAGCACTTTACTGAGCATTATGGTAGTGTGAATGGCTGCTTGTTTTTGCAGAACTGTTATGTCTATGTTTATGTTCATTTGGTTTATGTATCGATGTAAGCTCTTACTTATTACGCCTGTTGCTCCGACTACTATTGGAATAACACTGGTTTGCGTATTCCAGAGGCGTAGAATTTCTGTCTTTAAAAGATGGTATTTGCTCAATTTCTCTATCTCTTTGGCTCCTATATTGTAGTCTGAAGGTACTGCAATATCTATTAAAAAGGTAGTATTATTGGTTTTGTCTAAATATATTAAATCTGGCCTATTATGTGTTACGGTCACGTCAGTCTGTATAGGTATTTCCCACATAATTTTAGCTCGATCGTTTTCCTTAACTTGGGGTTGTGTTAATGATTCCTTCCACCAGAAATTCGACACCTCAAAGTTATGTTTCTTAGCTAGTCACCAATGTACATACTGAACCAAGCTGTTATGTCGCTCGACATAATATGCGCCCGCTAACTTTTCGCATCCTGAAATAATATGTTGGGTCGTTTCGTCTTTAATGGCGCATAGACGACATTTACCATCTGTGTCCGTCTTTAATATATCGCGTTGATGCTGGCGCGTCATAACAGCTTGATCCTGTATGGCGAATATTGCTGATTCTATGGAGGGTGTTATGTGTTGCTTTTTTATCCATTTGAACGAATTTTCCGTGTCTATATTTGCTTGGTCCAAAACAGCTTTAGGAAACTGCCCATGTAGTTGCTTATTTCTCCATTTAGCCTTTTGTTTCTCGACTATTGCTTGCTTGATTTCTTTGTCTGTGTGTATGTTATGTGGAGTCAATTGCAGCTCTCTTTCTATGTCTTTTGCTTCTTTAAGTATTGAGTATTTGTCTTTAGTCTTGTCATGTTGTACTATTACTTTTATCAATTTGTCATTTTCTTTATTTAAATATTGCTTATATTTTAATATCTGCGTTCTATACATATTTTCTATGTTAATTAACCTCCTTCCCCCCCTCTACTATAGGTAGATACAATCTTTCTATATCTGTTTTTTGTTGTTGTGCTTTCTTAATTGCTAATAATTTCCTAGTCTTTATATCTATTGCCTTTGAATCACTACTCTTATAATTAATTATTCCGAATGAGTACAGAAGGACTGATATTGCGTAAGTATTTATTCCTTTTATGACATTTCGTGAGTTTAAGTAGGTGTTTAGCAGTCTTTTTATTCTATTAAAATATTCTTTTGTAACCTGTTCCCTAATTTTAATATGTTCTATTTTCCCTGATTCGCTTATGCCTAAATATTTATATGTCTTGTCTATTCCTAATTGTTCAAATGTGTCACCGCTCAGTAGTACATGTCCATCACCTGATGTATTACTTCTATGCCCGGATCTAATGTTTAATGTGTTACATTTACTTAAACCGAATGTCATACCTATGTCGTTTGTAAAAATTTCTATACTGTCTAATAATTTTTTTAAATTGTATCTAGTGTTAGCGTATATCTTTAAGTCATCCATGTATAACAGGTGATTTACCCAGAAACTATCTTTAAGTTTGTACCCTTTCATTTCATATTTGCCTAAGATGTATGAGATCGGATTAATGGCCAGGCAAAACAACAATGGCGACAGAGAATCTCCCTGGAATATGCCACGCTTGATATAAATCGGCTCAGTCGTTAGAAATTCCTGGGTTCCGTGGGCTGTCATGATCACTTTCCAAGCAGGCATAGCAATTTTAAGAAAAGCTTTGATCATGGGTGGACATTTGTATATATCAAGGATTTTCAGAAGCCATTCGTGCGATACACTATCGAATGCCTTCTGATAATCTATCCATGCCATGCTCAGGTTCTTCTGGGACTGATGTGCATCCTCCAAAATTGCCTTGTTAATCATGAGATGGTCTTTACAGCCTCGAGCTCCGCGTCGGCATCCTCTTTGCTCTATCGCCATTATGTTGTTCTCCTGACAATGGCCATACAGTAGGTTGGCTAATATGGACGTGAGCAATTTGTAAATGCTAGGTAAACAAGCTATCGGTCTCCAATTTTTCGCCTCCTGTGTATTCTCATTCTTGGGTATTAATATAACCTGTCCAGTGGTGAACCAATCTTCAAATTGCTCCCGTCCTTCTATGATATTTGTGAAGATTGTAGCTAAGTATTTATGTGTACTAGTGAGATATTTTAAGTAATAGTTGTGTATTTTGTCAATGCCGGGAGTTTTGTGGTTTCTGTGATCCTTGAATTTATTATTAGTGGGTTGTAGTTGATACGATATTTTATATAATTTTATTTTATATATTAATAAATTTTAATTTTATTATTATAATTTTTAACTATTATATTTAATTTTGATTGGTAACTAATATTTGACATTTAAAAAATTTGTTTTGACATTATATTCACAATATGTTTAAATTTGTTAAATTCTAATTACGAATGACATTATTATTTAAATTAATTTAATTTATAGTGACATTATATAAAATCGTACCTTCACTTATGTTTCCCTCAATTGTGGGGAAAAACATATGCACATAGGGTGACAACCCAAGAGTTTAGATTTTACAATGATGATGTTATTGAAGGTAGTATGTACTATGCTGTCATACTATTAAATGTTAAATCAGAACGGTTAGATGTTGTTTTGTTTTTAGTTTAAACTTGTAATTGCCCTGATGATGCTTATATAAGCGAAACCGGTCGAATAATATATATAAAAGTTTATTGTGAAACAGTACAAGTGTTATCGATATAAAGTATTGTATGAATATGAAGTTTCACTAAGTGCCGACGATAAAGAGTGTCGAAATTCCCTATATTTTCACATATATAATTTCCTATATAATAAAAGAAAATTCAGACGCGCTTGAGAATGCCAAAACAACGTTTTCTTTGCAACTTTGTAACCCTCCCACTCCCTTAAGCTACATTTGAATCGGCAGATTTTTTAAATTTTAGGTGGCAATAAACCCATCATACCTTGATCTGATGAAATTAAGTGTTTTCATATTACAGTTTTTTTTTACATTTTTATCTGTAAATTTTTTCTCACCATTGAAATGAAAAACAATATTATATATTGTTAACAATATTATATATTGTTTTTCTTTTTTTTATCATCTGGGGCCCACCCATTTAGCATCTTGGGCTCCTCTAGTGATAAGTGATAAATAAATATTGTGGACAAATGAGACGAAATAATCTTATCACCAAGTAAGAAAATTACATGAAAATGAATTAATGAAAAAATAGTAAAAAATATATATGTTTTTACATAAAAATAAATAAAATACAGCAGTTTTTACAATAAATAATTTATAAAAGAATTTGAAATATATGCTTTACATACAAGAGAGCTTAACAATAAGTCAACATTTTAAAAGTAAGCGAAAAAATACATGATTATTATATTTTATTTTGAAGTTCTTCTCTTCACTTTCCGTCACGAGCCAATGGGTTTGAATCTGAAACAGAATAGGTTTTTGTTTTAATTTTGGAGATATTATGAGGCAGAAAAACTTTCATAAGGATTAAAAGAACAAATAAACCAGATTTGTACTTTGTTCACTCGTATTTTTAATATCATTAGATAGCAAATAAGCAGATGGCTCTTCTGGTGGAAAGAAAAACCATAGCCTACACACCTGTTCGCTCCACTTGGTAAAACATAAGTTTTACTAATTTAAACATCAACTAAGTGAATATCGAATTATATTAAATACAAATACAAAACTTATTACACTTTATTGTATATTAAGCAACTTCACTTCTCAATTTCACAAACACGAATGCTTCAAAAATATTCTGACAGACCTTAGATTAGATAGACCTTAATTAAATAGTTAAAATATGTTAAATAATTAACAATTCTAAAGGTTCCATGAGATTTTAATAATTAGTAAAGAATTAATACTTTAGCTTTATATTAACACAATAATTTAGAAATTGATGGCCTCATATACTCATTTTATGTCTGTTTGTGTAAAATATTGCCAACACACCAAAAATGTTAATGGTGCGTTACTATAAGTCTACTGGCTACCCTGTAAACCAAACCGGAATACGATGACAAGAATTGACGCTATTGCGATATTAGAGCTTTTATTTTTACTACGCTGATTACTAATCAACGGCTTCCTATACTTTTTTTTTTTGCTTAATACTAAGCAGCAGCATTAAACACTCGCACTCGCACTAATCAAAATGTCAACGGGGCATAAGCGCGTATGTAAGTGAAAATGTTCCGTTGATAGAAAGATAAAGATTTAGTATAACTTGTAGTAAAGTTTACACATGTATGACACGGCATGCAGTCATGCTTTTTATTATTTTTTTTCTGCTGCAACTTTTAATAGATCCTCTTTAAAAAGAGAACGAGTACCAAATTAATTTTCATCCCTCTCTATGGATAGGACGATTTCTTGGATGGTTTGTCTTCTCTATGCATAATAAATCTATAAAGCAACGTTCATTAGCATTGTGATTCTTTAACAATAGTGATAGAGAATTATTCGCCGCTAGCAGCTGTCACTTCGCAAAAAAATGACTTATCTATCCAGCTAAAGCCGTTGTATGTGACACGTTGCAGATAGATGTTTTGTAAAAGACAAACGATTAGCCAAACATATTACTATCATCTTTACAACAGTTGTATAGTTTTGCATCGCCTGACCTATGATTAGTAACGCCTTACCTTTTCCTGCCAAAATAACGTAGTGCTTTTCAATGTTCCGATTTGGATAGTTACATTATGATGGCCCTACATCCCTGCTTAACAAAGCAATGCACCGTTTTCATCTTTGATGTCTTAAAACGATAGATACTTCTTTTCCATATCGATGGTTAAGTATCAGTGTATACGCCTTACGACGTCAATTGAAACGAGTCAAGTCTTCGATTAAGGACAGGCATTTGTGCGATTAGCATTGACGTATTTCTTGCATCAATATATTAAATAAATTTTCATTATTTTGTATGTGTTTCCGTTTATTACTATTGGTTACTACAGTCTTATTGGATGCAAGTAAATTATTTAATTTCATAATTCATGTAATTTATCTAATGACATTTATAAATTATGTTTTAGGATTAAATACCTGTCACGGGAACTTTTAATTACTTTAAACAAAGAATAATTTTAATTGTTATATACAAGGTTAAGGTTGGTATCATAAAATGTAATTTTGTATTGTAAGAGAAAGAGGATTTGGGATGTTTTAATAAACTTATTTCATTGACATTGTTCTGGTATTGTGTATGCTTTTAGATGTGCCTGGTAAAGGCTCAATTTTAAGCCGAAACATTGCAGAAATTATCATGTATTAAATCAATTCGGGATGGCTGCTACACATAATAAAAATATTTAATTTTGAACCAGCAACCGTTTTGCCTTCAAGCCACACAACGCTCTACCGATTGTGCTCCGTATACAAACCCACACTTGTCAAAAAACTTTTTTATTTAAAGTTTTTATTGTATTACTAGCTGACCCACATAGCCTCCTTCGCGAGTATATAAACATGTCGTCTGAATAGTTTTTAATACAAATTTGATCCCCTATTTCAGCCCTTCAGGGGCTGATTTTTGAAAAAAAAAATAGCCTATATTTGACCCCGGATCTTTAACTATTACCATATTAAATTTCATGAAAATCGGTCCAGCGGTTTAGCCGTGAAAGCATAACCGACAGACAGACAGACAGACTTTCGCATTTATAATATTAAAGTATGGATATGGATGGATGTACTTATTAACTGTTAAGTAGATTAGTTGTTATAAAAACTAAGCAATACAATAAGTAACTTACATTGCTTCGCAGGATAGTTTTGCACTATTTCTGGACCGTTATCTGTAAAGTTGAAAAAAACAAAATTTAGGTTTGTAAGGAGTAATTTTGTGATATAATAATATAGAACTATAAGTAAAAATTATCAGTGGAAATTCCTGAGTTTGTTAATAAAACTTAACCTAGTAAATTATTGAAAATGAAAAAAAATGCTATATTCAAATAAATATTTTTTTAAGCATTTTGGACGAGTTAAGATTTTCAAAATAACTACCGAAACATATCTCGACCATAAAAGAGGGCATCAGAGAAGAAATCAATTTAATTTTTGGAGAGATTTACAGAATATTTAATTTAATTTTTAATTTGCATAGAGATTCGCAGAAGAAGTAAATTTGATCTGCAAAGAAGTCCAGAAAAGTCAATTAAATTTTCAGAGAGATTCACAGAAGTCAATTTAATTTGCAGAGAGATTCACAGAATAAGTCAATTAAATTTGCAACTATCTACGGACTCTCATAGTATGTAACATTTGCTACGCCAAACAAAACAAAAGCACCCAATGTGCTTTGGTTTTATGCAATGTTTTGTTTGAGCAGGTACAGATAAGTTTATTATAGTAGGCACAATGTCAGTTGGCCATACGATTCCCTTTTACAAACTGTCTGGCAGGACGGCAAATATTTTTTTTTCAAACGGGGACTCGGTCAGGATCAACGCGGAAAACACATGCATATATCGTTATTTATATGTCTATATTTATACATATAATAAAATCGTAGGAAAGTCAAAACTGTTCATTGAATTTTTTTAAAAAAATACTTGGGGCGTGATCTACAATCGATATAGAAGCCAAAAATATAGTTTTTAGTACTTATGTCTGTTTGTCCGTTTGTCTGTATGTATGTCCGGATTAAGCTCAAAAAGTACTAAATGGATTTACTTCAAATTCTGCATGAATATTAGTAACAGGTCGGGTCAACATGTAGGCTACATATAATCACGCTATCCCCTAAGGGGGAGGAGCTGCGCGGAGTAAACGAAGTCCGCGCGGACGAAGTCATGAGTAACAGCTAGTTCATTAATAAAAATATACTTACTGATAGGTTGATATCCGGGCTGTGCGCCAGCTGAAATATAAAAGGCATTTGTATAGCATCGAATAATAAAATAGATGATTCTCCTCCTGATACCAGTTTTTTACCTAGAATAATTTTATACACTTTTTTCATATCATAGAATATAAGAAACATCTTTAATGTATCTATTAAATGTCAGTATACACCAGCTACAAGCATTGATGCTATAGTTGTTTTATATGAGAGAGCAAATAAACAGATGGCTCTTCTGATAGAAAGGAACAAACATCGCTTAAAGATTCCAAAGATGTTAATGGTGATAGGAAAAATAAGGCAATGGTATCAGAAAAACACTTATTAGTTATGATGACAATTACATGTTTAGCTCATTTCCAAGTAGGAAAGCAAATGATAAACCCTTAAAATTGACCAGATCAATACGACAACAAAAAAAAAGGCTTAAAAATGATCGATACGGTAAAACTAACATTCCCTTGGCTTTGATATTATATAATTCATAATTTTAATGTTGATGGGCTGTTGCTTATTTACGCAGCAATATCAAAGAGTATACAATACTTGAGTAATATATTGGCTTATTTTGAGTGTCTGATTTGACGTAAAGACATTTTCGAAAATAGAAAAATCTAAATAGAAGTTCCGGAACAGATAATCAGTGATTGTTTATTTTTACATAGTATTGTATACTCTTTGTATTTTTAACTTAGTCTTTCAGCTTAACAGACGTGAGGAAATAAAGGCCATCTGAAGAATGAAGCTGCTGAAGAATCATAAATATATTTTAATCTACTGTAACAGACTTCATCTATCCCTTAAGAGGTTTAGTGTAATAAAAGAAAATAATAAGAATCTATACTATTTTTTTTTTGTTAAAAATATGTCTGAATTATGTTTAATAAATAATATCAATGGAATCAAAGATAAAAATAAATAAAAAAAAAACTAATTCTCATTAATATATAAGACCTAACATATAAACATATAAAACCTTAGAAAAGGGGAACGAATAGGAAAAAAAGATTGACAGGATTTGAAAAAATAAGGAAAAAAAATTTGAAAAATTTAAAGGGAGAAAATGGAAAAGAAAAACGGAGGTTATAAATAGACCTGAAGATGAGAAAAAAGGGATTTTGCTTCTCGGATGAGGAAAGGGATTTTGTTTCGCGAGTGAGAAAATGAATGTTGAAATTTTCATTTTAGAGATTAAGAAGAAGAAAGTTCTAGTGAGAGTTTGAAAGTTCTTGATTTGACGAAGATATTCTTCGTTTGATACAATAATTATGAAAATCTGTGGGAAATTTGAAAGTTTTGACGTTAGAAGAAATATTCTTTGCTTGATACAAAATTTATTAAAACAAGGATTAAGCTGAGAATTTCTCAGTGATATTCCGGAGTGTAAATAATAATGGAAATATTCTTAATGAGAAAAAGGGGATTGGTAAAAATTGTATTGATCAAAAACCGTATGTAGAATAGAGATTTATTCAGGGATTACGTATGTACTTATGCAACTTCGTATTTGATTTGGTAGTCGTTGGGTTTATTTAAATCTAGCAGTATTGGTAGAATGTAGTTTTATTAGAAGGTAAATCTTTGAATGCTGTCTATACAACTTTAATAAACATATTACCGATAAATATGTGATTAGGTTTACAAGAATAAAATTGTGCAAAATGTTGTGTAAAGGTGGATCGATCCTTGACTGAGTGAAGAATGTTTGTTGTATGAAGAAAGGAAATTATTTATTTTAAGGAATAGCTGTTGAAAAGATATTTAATAACATGGGAGAAACGTGGACTTGTTTGCTTTAAGAAATTGTGTGATATTATTATTAGGGAAGTCTATTTTGATTTTAGGAAAATAAAACCTTAATTTCTGTTGTTATTTAAATGTTCTTTTCTTTCCATGAAAATGTGAGCAATGGTTGTGGAGCTATTGCTGCCTCACAGTCTTGCAGCAGGGTTGCTCATCAGGACGCAGGATAAAATCGGAATTCTAAACAACACAGGTGATGTAGTTTTCCAATTTAAATTAAATTAGTGTGTGTGATAAATAAATCATTTTGATTTTATTTCAGGAGAGTCATACAAGTGACTAAGATTATTATGTTTGTATAACTATACTAGACTAAGTAATGGCTTTACTTTATCAAATTTCAGTGCTTGACGGATAACAGTTTATTAATTAATCAGGAAATGGATTTATGGACTTAATTATATGTATATAGATTTTCATCATCGGTATTTAAAGGAAACCCATTGCCTTTAGACACTATTGTTGTTATACCTATACCTCACAATTGGCTAATATTGCTATGTTTATTTTTCACAGGAATAAGTAATGGCCTTGCATTATCAAATGCCAAAAGCATGTTGGCTAAATAGCTTATTAACTAACAAGGAATAGATTTATGTGCTTTAATTGTTTATACTATACTTTTACCATATGCATTTGAACTATCATTATTGCATCTTTACCTTACAAATGGCCGATATTGCTATGTTTGTTTATTTTTCATAGGAGTAAGAAATGGCTTTGCATTACCAAATTCAAAGGCATGTTGGCTAAATAGCTTATTAATTAGGAATAGATTTAAGTGCTTTAACTAATTTATACTATACTTTCATCATCGTCATTTGGAGGAATTCCATTGTTATTAGTTACTAATACTACTGCACCTGAATTAATATTATCAACTAGTTTCAACGTACAATTCGCAACATTATAGAAGCGAATCCCGCTGGATCACTAGATTTTCCCGGGATAATAAATAGCCTATGTACTAACCCAAGTCATCAACTATCTGTGTTTAAAATTTCATTCAAATCCGTTTCGTAGTTTTGCGTGCGTTTTTATCTTTTAAAATCTACTAACTGGTGATAGTTACCACATATCTTTATAGATGAGAACCGGCTAAGGAAGTTCTTAGAATAATTTCCATAGTACAGTTGATCCTGCTTGTTATTTAAACTTTAGGGATCGAGAGCTGATTCCTTTGGAGTCTTCGAGGCCGCGTGGGGGCGACTTCTTAGCTGTCGTCGGAGCTGAATGCAGAGTTACTGTAGGTTTGTTGCAGAGTTGGAGGTATGGCTAATACGATTTTATTTCTGCATTGTTATAATTTTGGGCAGTTATAATTTTTTTTATGAAGGAACAATTAGGTGATAGGATAGGGCGTGTAGATATTAGGTGGAAGAATTGATGCTTTAATATATTGAGGAATTTAAGGAATACCTTGTTTATTATTGACTTTCAATTAAAACTAGGTGATTCAAGCTTAGGAAATATTTATTATAGAAACTTTCTCTAGTTAAAATGATTACTTGAATTAATGCTTCAAATTGGATTAGGAGGAAATAGGAACTTTTAGGAATTGAAGGCAGAAAGTCTGTTACTGTAGGAATAATATATTACAACCAATAAGTGGGGGCATAAATCTACACAAAATTCACACGAAAACCTACCTTAATATGAATTATTAAAATTATGAAATGTTAATACGAATTATTATATTCTATTATAAAACTAAATATTAACTAATACGTAAATTGATTGCATAGGCCAGTCTCTTAAAATCAAATCTTCATAAAACATTATTTTATTTTCAATCAAATTTAAAACCGAGTACAAATATTAAACGAGATAATCACAAACTAATACAAATTACTCTCTTCGTGTCTAACAAAGGAATAATAAATATGAACTGAATTGTTGAATTAAATTTGGAGCGAGAATCTTAAATGACTTTAATAAAGCTTCAGGGAGTTAGAGTACAAGAGAGGAATGAATGAACTTTAGTCCAAACGTATTATGTTTATTTAACCATATTTTGTATAAATTATTTACTTAATTTAATTAATTATTTATTTTTTTTATTCTTATTTTATATTATTTATATAGGGATTTAAGAGGATTGGAATTATAATATTAAACTTCTTTATCAAATTAATTCTTTTGGATAATTGAAATATTATTGTTTATAGTGACAGTGCATAACAGATCTTTTAGTAAGATAGGAAGTTTACTAAATAAATCTGAAATTAAGGTTAATTACTAATTTTGGATTAGATATTTTTACCTTTTACCTTGGTAAATAGATCATGTCATCTTCATCTCACCGGAATATCGACTTTACGAAGGCAACAAGTTGTGCTGGGTGTATCTATATAAAGACATACATGTAATGTTGTCATTATGGTCATCTTCTCTTTACCAGTGCAGACACACGGTTCATATGCCCCTCTGTCGCGAGCATGGTATTTGGGGCGATAACCCAGATAAACACCCAACTATACCGCCAAACAAAGTTGATCCATTTTCATATCTAATCATCTCAGACATGAACTATTTTACAGAACTAGAGTTATTTGTCTAAATTGTTTATCTGTATATATTCATATATTAACCTGGATTCCATGATTGAATCTATACATCATAAGGATTGTACAAATGAACTTTACTTATGATTATTCGGGTGGATAGATGTTTCATAATACTGTTCACTTAAAGCAACAATAGATCTAATAAGCGTTGATTTCTAAAAGTTCAGACCTTATTAAATTCTGAAATTTGATTAAAGAGAAATTGAAATAAGAGTAATAGAACTCTAATAATCTGGAGGAGACATAAATAACTTAGTTTCATTAGAAAACGAGTATAAGACGAATTGTTTGGATTCTAAGATGTATTGAGTATTCAATCACAATATTAGTGAGTTCAAAGATCTTACTAAATTTCAACTATAACTTCAAATTCAATTAATAAGTAATATTTCATTGCTTGTGGTGACTATAAATTATTAGGGTTATAGGAGGAAATTTGACTATAATAACTTTAGAACAAAGGTTAATTTCTAGTTCAGTAATAATTTATTTTAATTATTGGCTTTTTGATTGGACCATACCTTCGTCACAAGATAGTGTCGGCTTTGCGAAGGCATCAGGGTTGTATGCATGTCGCATGCATTGTGTATATCTATATAAAGACACACATGTAATCTTGTCGTTATGGTTATCTCCTCGTTGCCAGTGTGTGGTATTCGGATAAGGCCTACCGCAAACAGTGTATTCAGAGGGTTAACCCAGATAAACACCAACTATCTATCGCCTAGCAAAGTTGAACTATTTACATAATTAATCAAATCGTCAACCAGGTATGAGCTACATCACAGAGCTGGATATATTAAATTGCTTGTTTTAATGTATTTTTATACATTAACCTGAGTTCATTTGACTTTCGTCATAAGGATTATCTTAATTGATTTTACTTATGAAAATTTTATGATTTGGATTATTTGAAGTTCATTGCGAGCAATGATTACTTTTTATATATGTTTATTTATCGCGTACCGACTATTAATGTTTCGGTATTGTGATTGAAGACAACATATTATCTGTCTTAGTTTTGTCAAGTAATTGTTAAAACAAACTTGCACAAACTTTAATTGTAAACTTGAGAATTATATTTATTATTTGGCTTTTGACTGTGCTCAATACAAATGATGCACCTTGGTCATGCCAATATTTATTATTACTGGCTGTTACTAAAATAACAACAGTATATACTTTATCAACATTTATGTACTCCAAGTCAATGCTATCGCAAACTTGATTACTTTATATATTATTTTAATTATTTTACTTTGATCAAGTCAATGCTTAATCGTATACTTGAGAATTATATTTATTGTTTGGCCTTTTGACTGTGCTCAATACAAATTATGCACCTTTGTCATGCCAATATTATTTATTATTTTGTTACTGTTTGTTACTAAAATAGCAACAGTATATATTTTTATCAACATTACTTACTTCAAGTCCATACTTAACTGTATACTTGAGAAACATATTTATTATTTGGCCTTTTGACTGTGCTCAATACAAATGATGCACCTTTGTCATGCCAATATTTATTTATTATTTTGTTACTGTTTGTTACTAAAATAACAATAGTATATATTTTTATCAACATTTACTTACTTCAAGTCAATGTTTAATTGTATACTTGAGAAACATATTTATTATTTGGCCTTTTGACTGTGTTCAATACAAACGATGCACCTTTGTCATGCCAATATTTATTTATTATTTTGTTACTGTTTGTTACTAAAGTAGCAACGGTATATATTTTTATCAACATTACTTACTTCAAGTCCATGCTTAACTGTATACTTGAGAAACATATTTATTATTTGGCCTTTTGACTGTGTTCAATACAAACGATGCACCTTTGTCATGCCAATATTTATTTATTATTTTGTTACTGTTTGTTACTAAAGTAGCAACGGTATATATTTTTATCAACATTTACTTACTTCAAGTCCATGCTTAACTGTATACTTGAGAAACATATTTATTATTTGGCCTTTTGGCTGTGCTCAATATTAATGACGCACCTTGGTCATGCCTATACTCATCAACTTCCAAACAATGTATTCACATGTTTGGACATTAAACTATATGGCTATCACTTTGTGACCCCACAATAGTAAAGCCTATCTGCCAATAACTTGGTTCTTCATAATATATTGATTTTCTCTTTGAGATTAAGGACTTTAGTTCCTTTTAGTTTCAATATACTTCTGGGGGATACGCTAGGAAGGCCTTCAGCCGGCTTGGTATCCACACATGTGAGGCGTGGCGGCGCCTCTTACATATCCCACAATAATAAAATTGCGGCACTAAAGTGCTTTACAACTCCCAACCTAAATATTACAATAATTTTATCCATATATTCCATACTGCCGTACTTCTTTCCTTTAGATGAAGACAATGTAATTATTAATATCATCATATTGCTTTCTTAAGCTATATATTTTATTATGTATTTTATGTATATATTTAATATATTATTCCCTTCCTTAAAGTCAAATATCTTTATTATGTACTTATGTATCTATGTAATGTATTACTCCTTTTCTTAATTCAAATATCTTTATTATGTATTTATGTATTTATGTAATATATTACTCCCTCCCTTAAGCCAAATATATTCAATTTATTAAATTTTAGTCCTTTAAATCAATTTATAGTATACATTTCCTGATAAAGTTTGGTTGTTTATAAGAGATGAAGTGTACCTTTGAAAAGAATGATTGGGTAAACTATATAACACAAAATGAGTCCTCAATTTAACACTAGATGAATCATTTGGCCAGATAATATGATTATAACTCTGTTGACTCCTTTATAATCGAAATATAACAGACAATTTTGTTATATTTAAAATGTGCGTTTAGAGGGTCTTCGGGAGAGTTTGTTACACTACTTTACAAATGTATTTAAATGGTTTATATTTTATTGAAGAATACTACTTACGAAGTGTAGGTCTGTAGAAAGCTTCGTCGACGACAACTGTAAAAAAATATTTGTTTGTAAGTTTGCTTTTTCACATTAATTATTATTTTGATAACCTTGGAAATAGGGCCTCCCCGTGTTGGTTCCGGACTCCTTTGTAGAATAGACCAACTGCCGTTCTACAAGGCAGATCGTAAAAAGCGACCGATTAGCTATGCGAGTAACTACTATCGTGGCTACTATGTGGTAGAGTTCTGCATTGTTTCGCCCGGGTCTGGTACCACCGCCTTACCTATTCCTGCCGCAATAGCGTCAATGCTTACCACTGTCGTGTTGCGGTTTGGAGGGTAAGGTAGCCGGTAAACATATGCATGTAGCATTAGACCTCGCCACAAGGTAGCAACCCACCATTAACATCTTTGGTGTCTATAGGTGATGGTTGATCCTTTACATCAGGAGACACATCTGCTTGTTTGCTGTCTTATGATATAAAAAAAAATATTATAAACATAAAAAAATTATAAAGTTATTAAAGAATGTCTAGCATAAAAAGACGTAATCTATCAAATTTTTAAATAAAATGAGTTAGCACAAATATCTATTAAAATAAATAAAAATAGCAATCAATCAGTATTAATTCCACTAAAATCGAATTGAATGTTATGATTGCAAAAAAAAAACGTTCAATTTTTCTAAATTACTTTCTACTATTATTAATAGTCAGCCAGAAAAAAATATACAAAATTTTAATTTTGAGGCATCCTATTGCATTCGAAATATGTTTCGGTTGGATGGTACAGGTGGTAGGTATTCATTGATCGCTTTGAAAAATATAATAAGCTGTTTTGTTAAGATCAGTGCAAGCTGGTGGAATAACAGCGAAAATAGGTTTAGATATCAAGTAAAGTGAAAGAAAATTAAAATTTAATTATAATAATAAATAAAGTAGAATAAGATGAAGAAACGTTGCTCTAATCAATAAACACTAATTGTCGTCGCTTAAGCCCCAATTACGCTTTGATTAGTGCGAGTGTGAGTGTTTAATTCAGTTGCTTAGTATTAAGCAAAACATACGTGAAAATAGTCGTTGATCAGTGCGAGTGATTAGTAATCAACGTCTATTCACTTTAACTACCCTGATTAACAATTACTCGGCACTTTACAATTTTGAGTTAAGCCCCGTTTTCACTTTGATTAGTGTGAGTGTGATTGTTTAATGCAGGTGCTTAGTATTAAGACAAAAATACATGAAGACGGCCGTTGGTCAGTGCGAGTGATAAGTAATCAGCATCTATTCACTTTTATTGCGCTGATTACGAATCACTCGCACTAATCAACGGCCATCTTCCTATTTTTGTCTTAATACTAAGCACCTGCATTAAACACTCACACTCGTACAAATTAAACTAAAAACGGGGCTTTATACCAGAGAATATATAATAGTACAAGTACAGAAGAGACACTCCGTAAAGTCGTTTAAAGAAATAGGGACTCTTGCTACCATACAATTAAGTCGAATTCAGATCGCGCGACACTTGATTACCTACGTTTATATAAGTTACATCTCTTTCTAACGCGTAACTCTTATCCTTTCTAATGAAATCAGGGTTGTCTCAAAGATACCCCGTGTTAGTTTCAGGCTCCTTTGAAAAATAGGCCAACTGCCGTTCTACCAGGTAGGTCGTAAATGGCGACCGATTGGCTATGGCTACTAGGTGGTAGAGTACTGCATTTTCTCGCCCGGGTCTGGTAATACCACCTTATCTATTCGCAATAGCTTCAGTGCTTGTCACTGTTGTGTTCCGTTTTGGAGGATAAGGTATCCGGTAAACTTATGCATGTAGCATTAGACCTCGACACAAGATATCAACGCACCATCAACACCTTTGGTGTCTATAGGCGATGATTGACTCTTTCCATCAAGAGACCCATCTGCTCGTTTGCTATCTTATGATATAAAAAAATACTCTATCGCCTATAGACACAAAACATGTAAATGATGCGTTGCTATCTGTGCAGCAGGATGGCAATGCTATATACATAAGTCTACCGCCCAATTTTAACCCCCAAAACGTACCATGTACCGGGGTGATACGATGCGGAACTCTACCACGTAGTTGTCACGATGGTAGTGACACATATAGCCAATTAGTCACCTTTACAACTTACCTGGCATAGCGGCATTTACTCTATATACCAAAGAAACTCTGATCAACATGAGGAAAATGAATTTTGTTAATAATTAATTAATGTTAAAATATAATTAATGGCGCATTTCAAGTTGTAATACTATAGTATGATAAATCTACGTAATCCTTGCCTATAGTACTTAAAACCTACTTATAAATATATATAATTAATATATAATAAATATAATTATAATAAATATACGAGTAAACTAAACAAAACATAAATATTTATTACCTATTAACACATAAATATTTATTATATACCTATATTATTATTTTACTAGGTGGTAGAGTTCTGCATTGTCTCGCCCGGGTCTGGTACCACCGCCTTACCTATTCCTGCCGCAATAACGTCAGCGCTTGTCGCTGTTGTGTTCCGGTTTGGAGGGTAAGGTAGCCGGTAAACTTATGCATGTGGCATTAGACCTCGGCACAAGATAGCAACGCACCATTAACATCTTTGGTGTCTATAGGCGATGGTTGACTCTTTCCATCAGGAGACTCATCTGCTTGTTTGCTATCTTATGACATAAAAAAAAAAAAAAACCTTTCAGAATGTTTCGGTAAAGTAAAAAACGAAAACTTTGCATCCTTCTGTTTATTGCGACAAACGTCCACATAGCAATTATTTTATTTTACGAATCCCCCATTTTATAAGAGTACCTACAGTAATAAACCTTACGTCGCGACGATAATCGGCAGCCGGCAGGCCGTTGTACATGAATACGTACGCGTGTACATAAGCACGGGGCGGCCCCGACTGACTTCCAAACAGTGTTGCCAACTCTATATGTTAAAAAGTCGTTAGCGTAAGCTTAAAAAGTCGCTAGACGTCGGTAGCTACAGACAAAGGTCAAAAGTCGCTAAGTCGCAAAATGATCCCAAAAAACTTAGCGTTCGTTAGAACACTCAAGTCTCAAATATACAATATCGTAAAAATTCACGTGGGGATTCCCCTACTCTGTACACAAGTACAGCATTGGGGGAATCACGGCTTAAGCATAAAAGCCGAGCTGCACACTGTTGGAAACAAGCCCTCCATATGGGTCTCCACCTACGGTTTACAACAACTACGGTTTACTATGGTTTGCAACTAAAATTCATCTGAACTCTACCAAGGTCACCCGTGTTAGAAGCTTGTTTCCAACAGTGTGGCTCGGCTATAAGAATTTATGGTAGTGTTCCGAAATTAGGTAAATAATAAGTCTTTACCTATGAAATTGTCGTTTTTCATGAAATTAATGAAGCTTTTTTCTATATTTTTTTATCACTCTGATTAGAATTTGTCTCATTTAAAGGATACAAGTGGGATAAAGATAGACTTGTCTGCAATTGTTTTGTGCTTGTCGGAATGATATCCGATTTCGGAACGAACATAGATTTCTGGGCTGTGGTCTTGCCATATTTTATGGAGGTTAAAATACTTATTTTTTTTTATTTCAACTCAAAAAGTCGTTAGAATAGTCGCTAGATTTTTTTTGTCACTAGACACATAATTTAAGCCGCTGTAGAAGACAAAAGTCGCTAAATTGGCATCACTGCTTCCAAAGTCGAGTTGTCGCGCGCTGTATGTGCTTATTGCGGCAGGTATAGGCGAGTGTCATAAGCCCGGTTATACGAGGAAATATCAGAATGATCTCTGCCGTTGTTGTGGCTAGGAAGCTGACGTGACGATATTTATTATTATTTTAATTTTCTGTCGATAAAAACCCCATTTATTAAACCAACATTTTTAAAAATATTTGCAGAACGATCTAAGATCAAGTGATATGCCTACTAAAGAATAACATTTAATTTTTATTTATAAAGTGAGATAGAAATTATAAGATCGAGACTAGTTACTAGTTTTGTATGGGAAAATACTACTTACAACGAGCTGGTCTGTAGAATGCTTCGTCGACCACCGCTGCAAAATGATAAATATGGCTATATATACCTTCTGATTGTGTAAACGTCGGGAAAGACCAAGACTATTATCCTATGATCAGACTGTTTGAGTCTTGTTCAAAGGCATTAAAAGAGCCCTTATCTGTCGTGTTTGTATAAAATCTATATAAATGTGGATTAAGAAAGCTAAGTATGCCTCGATCGTAATGGATAACATCCGCGTGGTCTTGCCCGTGTTCTTTTCAGTGTAAAATAACTCTCTTGACTCTTTGTGCAGAGATAAGACTCAAACACATAAATTTATGTTTCACATTGGATTATAAATTCTTATCTTTGAGCCTTATCTCAAGTAGGAATTTATATTTCGCATTGCATTTTTTCGTATGAATTTTACACGCGTTGCATTTACATGGTATTATTAATGTCAACAAGACAATTATCACAAGGTAGAGTTCGTAAACAAAAAGCCAAATACATATTAAACAATTTGCAAATTTAGCACCTCATTTGAAAATTTGGAAATTCGTGATAATATTAATCGATTAATCTTCTTAGGTCAGTAATTAAGAAATTTTCGGTCTAGTAATTTTTGGTTAGGTCCTCTATAGTTTTTAATATTTTTTTTAATTTTGCACATTTAAATGTTTTAAGCACTTACTGATTGATGATTTTCATCATGATCACATTGTTTTTCGACAGATTCCTACTGGTCTATATATTTTGTTATTTAATATTATCCATTTTAATTGGGCTAAAAATATTAAAAAATCAGTGATAATTACAAAAATTTTAAAAATCTTCGAATCTTTATAACTTAATGAAATAAATAGTCCGTTTTTATGTGTAAGTAACTAAAATAAGAAGAGCGAGAACACTGAATATATTTTATTTTAATCTCTCGATATATTATGAATTTAAATAGAAAAATGAAATATTTCACAAAAAAGTGGTGTTTAAAGCTATAATTTGTCAGCAGAAAGATAAAGGTTATTTAAGAAAAAAATTAAGCATCATCTACTACTACAGCTGCGGATAAAAAATATAATTTATTCAGTTAAGACTATGTATTATTTGGTTCATAATGATTTTTCAATTATATTAAAACGTTATGAAATGTGTATCATTATTAAGATATTAAAATTTTAAGATATATTTTGTTTGCATGAATATATAAATAATTTAGACCTTTTTGTCCAAAAACTTTCATAAATTATCATTGTTGTAATTTAAACTAAAAAGCGTTTATAAATGAACTGTTTTTATTTGAAAACCATCCATAAATTTTAACGTTCTATTTAAGCATTCAAATTAAACTCTGCTGTTCTAAATTTAATAAATTAAATATTATAATTCGTTGCCCCTGTGGTCTAGGTCTGTGGTCAGTGTTGACTGTATGAAGTACCGAGTTCAATCCTCGGGTCGGAAAATTCGTAGATGTGTTTTTTTTTAGTTTTCTGATAAAAACAACATTGCTTGGGATTGGATAAGTGCCCGGTTGGTGATATCCTTACCACCTATCAAATTATCGTACAACGGCCGGTTTGCGAAACGCAAATTAATTTTAACAATCAATTAATCTGTGTTTAACAGATCATTTGTTTGTTAAAATTAATTTACGTTTCGGAAACCGGCCATAAGTATTTTCGGGTGATCGTAGGTGCAATTGTTGTACCTCTGCCTACCTCTTCGAGGATATGGGTGTGAAGATACTATAAATATAATAATAATTGAATGTACTAACTCCTTAATTCATTATACCATCTGTAGATAATTAACTGGACTAACTTCATTTTATTCTATATCCTTACAATGTATATTGTGAATGATTAATAATGTTTATATGTGTATCTAAATAAAATATTGGTACAATAAATAATACTTACGATCAGAAGGCCTGTAGAAAGCCTCGTCGATCACGACTGTGTATGAAATGAAATGATTGTAATTATAAATAATACATATACTACGTAATATTAAATAATGTATAGCAATAATATTACATTTTTGTTCATTTCTTTTAATAAGCAAGATTCATATACCTATGTAACATGAAAGAAATTATTAATACATATATTAGATAAAATCATAATTTTGTTTAGTTATCTAAATAAAAAAAATATTCTTTACTAGTTAATAATTGACTTATGGAGATAAAATTTCGAAAATATTGTTTCCAATTATTGTACGTTAATTTGTAAATAAAGTTAGCCTTATTATTGTTGATCATGAGTTTGCGTGGTCGACTTTTCCAAATAATAATATAATATGTTGATTTTTTCAGCCTTTTTTGGTATTATGCTAAAGTATCGACTAGTTTTAATATTTGCTAGAAGTAAATACTACCTTTTATGTGTGGTAAACAAACATTCTCAGCTCGTAGATGTTTGTCTCAAATTGTCAAAACATTTAATGTAGAGGTGGTATTTACCGCATTTCTTTTAATCTGTTACTACCATTTAAAAAGAAAAAAGTTTACTAATTGTAGTGAACATATTCAAAGAGATTCGCCAAAAAAGTGACATAGGCTACTGCTAACGATTTAATAATATGGCTTGTACGGTGCAACCGTAACATATTGTAATTCATCATTTTACACGACACACATTATTCATTATTATTTTAATTAGTATATTAAGACAGTTCGCATTTAGCCATCAAGAGCGCTACGCGTCCTCACTAATCATTAACTATCAAGTGTATCAATATTAAATCAATATATAATAATCAATATCATCTATCATTTATCAATCTAATAGTGTACTAGTTAGCAAGAACCCGTACATGGCTAATGATTTAAAAATAATGATTTAATTCATATCGGTATGTGAATCATTTTTTGAGTTAGTTTCAATTAAAAAACAAATTCTCGTAATTTCTCTTTTTCTCTTTTTTAAGAGCGATTACATATATTGATAAATATGGTGATTTGAGCTACAATTTTGTAGCTTTAAGCTACAATGTTCTAACATTTATCAACCCCTTGTTTTTATTTGCTGCCCTTGTTTTTATATTTTAATTGATATTTGTGCTAACTTATATTTATTCAGTATAAAATTATATTACTATTTTACATTAAAAAAAGGAAAATATTAATCTGACCACCAAAACAATAAATAAAAATTCTAAATAAAGAAATTTATTTTCCACTTACATCCACCATTACCTGGAAAAAGAAAAACATATTAAATGACCTTTACTGAAAATAAATATATATATTAATAAAATATCAAATCTACTTCTGTTAGCCTCGCCTCGCCTAGCCTCGCCTCTGTGGATTAGTGGTCCAGCGTTGGCGTTGACCACATGAGATCCCGGGTTCGATTCCCGGGTCGGGCATATAAAAAAGTGTTTGGGATATGGCCGTGAAGATACTACTACTACTTCTGTTAGCTTTCAGCTAGGGTAGCTACCCTGACTTT
Source organism: Apodemia mormo (assembly GCA_036924255.1). Taxonomy (NCBI): domain Eukaryota; kingdom Metazoa; phylum Arthropoda; class Insecta; order Lepidoptera; family Riodinidae; genus Apodemia; species Apodemia mormo. Next base: position 10,498,183 of record JAUPFN010000019.1, on the reverse strand, counting down.
TCAAAACTTTTGATATTGGAATTCACGCATAGTGAAAATGACGAGTTTCAAATCAATTCGAACATGGTTAAAGATCTTTTGCTTTACACATTAAAAAAAGCAATAAAAATAGACTTAGCAAAAATATATAATTAAAATTATGTGCCACCCCGTTGGTCGAGTGGTTAGAGACCCTGACTACGCAATCAACGAGGCTCGGGTTCGATCCCCGACGGGGACAAGCATTTGTGTGATGAGCATAAATGTTTGTATTTCCGGGTTTGGGTGTTTATTATATATATTCTAGTATTTATATTTCTATGTATTAGTATCGTTGACTAACACCCATAACACAAGCAAATAATTTGCTTACTTTGGGGTTAGATCAGTAAGTGTAATTTGTCCCATGAATTATTATTATTAATAATAATAATAAAATAATATAATGTTGTATTAAAGCGTCATTTAGTTTGTAAGTGTATTTGTAGGAAAAACTTACTGCCGGATATGAAACGCAAATTAAATTTCACAAGCAATTAATCTGTGTTTTGCATAATTTTTACAAGCAAATGACACGTAAACACAAATTAATTTCTTGTTAAAATAATTAGAGTTTCAGAAACCAGCCGTTAAAAGTTCTTTATGCAAAAAAAAAAAATTAAAAAAAATTGAAAAAAGTACTTCGTATTCAAAGTAAAAGATATTCTTTCTTACCCTTAGTTAGTTAAGTGCAATAAGGTCTTGGCAGTGTTGGTACTAAGATTTTTTGGCTATATTTCTCTTTTTCGTTGATAAGAGGTATTTGCCACACATCTATGGTGTTCTGATATATCAGTCATGAGAATTAATTTTTATATACCTAACTTTAACGGCTATCGCATCCTCTTAGCTAGAAAGTTTATAGAAATAGGAAGAACTTGAAACTATACCATAGCGAACGATCGCAGAACTGGGGCCTAATTCACGTAAGCAAGCGGCAAGCTAGTCAAAACATTTAAGATACACATTTTCTTACATATTATGCCGCGTCGTAGCACGTCTCGACGTTCTATGGTGTTTATGTGTGTGAGAGGCCTAAGCGCTTTGACCCAATTACGTGAATTGGGGGGCTGTACCACGTACGGACTACGATACAAGATTAACCTTTGTTTGCCTCTTAAAAGTTGCCTACTAGAAAGATAGAATATCTAAAAAATATTAACATAGATGTAGAGCTTTATTTTATTTATTCAAACTAATCCTTTAATAAGGCATAATTTGATTTTGTCTAACTTTCGCAATTAATATTCTTACCTGGGACTGCATTGTCAACCACATGAACTGTAAATAAAACGATATAATATATTTATAAAGCAAAGCACAAATTGCAACATGATGAACAGAAAGAAAATGACCGAAGTTATAGTAACTTGAAATTTACCCAAAAAATGATAAAATATGGGATAAGCCCTATATTTGACCATATTATGATAGAAATAAATTTGTTGAAAATAATACACATGTTAAGAATATTTCAGCAGTGATTTGACTGTATTTAATTCCGCTCAATATACGTCTTGCTCTTTAGCAAAATTATTTAGTATTTTACTTCTTACGTAAAGTTAATAACTTTGACTTTACGTAAAGTTAGAAAAGTTAGTAACTTTTAAATTCCACGAACAAAATAAACTTTTTAAATTTTTATTGTGCTTTTTCATTAATAGTGTATGTTATATGTAAACGTTTATTATTAATTTATTTAAAATTATAAAAAATCGTTTAACGTACACTTATTTATGTGAAATCAGTAACGATAGTATGGGTATGAACATTTCAATAATTTGACTTTTAATATTTATACCGTCTTTTCATTTTTGTCACGTATAAAAATCAAACTATGAGTGAAAGTTAGCTCATGTCTTATGTGTATTATCAGAATAATGCTACAAGTCTAATAGGTGACAAAATATATCGATTTGCCTACTACGTGCACTGAAATTATAAAAAAAATATTGTTTGTGATTTATGTATAGAATGGTGATCTGATGTTCTGAATATTTTACAACTATACATACTATAATCGATTAATAATAATATTTAGGTGTAAGTATATAAATGTTAAAATATATTATAACCGCCACATATAAAACAATGAGTTTTAAAATTTACTTATTCCTTCAGGGATATTTTCATTAATTGTTGGACCAACCTTAGAGTTTTGTTTTTGAAAAAAAATCTTTAAGAGTAGTCCCATTTTAACAACTTTTAATTTAAGGTAATAATTCATTTAATTTAAAGAGAATCTTCAAAAAATATAATTATTTAAAAAAATTGCAGTATTTGATATAAAATTATTAAAATATGTCTTTGAATATCAAGAAAAGTAGAGTAAAATAGTGCTTATGATAACTACAGATGTATTGGGAGATAAAAAAAATAAACTTGCCTGAGCCAGGATTATTATCCACTACGTGCACTGAAATTAGAAAAATAATCTATTATTTTTAATGTGATCCTACAATAATAGAATTAATAGAAAATAAATAGAAAAAATAACTTATAACTATTTTTATTTATAACTACAAAATAATGAGTTGTAACGTTTAACCAACTTTAAATTTTTTTTATCGCAAAAATGTATCTTGAGGTAGTCCTAATTCAGCAAGTTAGGGTTTGAAGATGACAATTTATTTAAATCAAAGAAAATCTTCAATAATTATAATTACTTGCAGTGTTAAGGCATCAAATTATAAAAGAATTGTCAAGATAGGCAGAGGATAAAATAATGCTACTGGTACCTATATATCTAATACGAGATAAAAATATATCTAGACTTGCCTGAACCAGGATTATTATTATCCACTGCGTGCACTGAAATTATAAGAAATATGTTTTTGTAATTTACGTTGAGAAAAGTAATCTAATAATGTTCTTAATGCAGGATCATAAAATCTGAGGAAATAATTTATAAGCATTTATATCACAAATTAAAGCAATGATGAATTTTATTGTTGGACCAACTTTGACATTTTTAAAAGAAAATATGTATTTTGAAGTAGTCCAATTTTAGCAAGTAAGAGTTTGAAGATGACATTAATTTTAAATCAATAAAAATCTTCAAAAATTGTAAGTACTTGCAGTGTTAGGCGTTAAATTATTAAAATGAAATATCAAGATAATCAGAAGATAAAATAATGCTACTGGTAATACAGTAGATATGTAGTTACCAGTAGCATTATTTTATCCTGTTTAATAATATCCATTATTTTTATTTGATTTAAATATAATGTCATCTTCAAACTCTTACTTGCTAAATTTGGACTACTTTAAAATACATATTTTCTTTTAAAATATCAAAGTTGGTCCAACAATAAAACTCATCATTTTATATAATTCTGCAATAATATTTTGAAATTTGTATTTGAACAAATGTAATTAAATTGCTTTAATTTGTAATATAAATGCTTACAAATTATTTCCTCAGATTCTATGATCCTACATTAACATTATTAGATTACTTTTCTCAACGTAAATTAGAAAAACATATTTCTTTTAATTTCAGTGCACGTAGTGGATAATAATAATCCTGGCTCAGGCAAGTCTAGATATTTTTTTTATCTCGTATTAGATATATAGGTACCAGTAGCATTATTTTATCCTCTGCCTATCTTGACAATTCTTTTATTATTTGATGCGAGACAAAAAAAATGTAGACTTGCCTGAGCCAGGATTATTATCCACTACGCGCATTTAAATAATAAAAACAAAAAATATTGTTACTCTTCGAAGAATAATTGTTGCAAAAATGAAAATAAATACATAGTAAAAAAGGTATTCTTAAATTTTTATTATTTGAAAAATATATTGTGTTTTTTTTAATTTTTATGTTTATTATCCACTACGTACACTGAAATAATAAAAAATATGTTTTTGTAATTTATGTTGAGAAAAATAATCTTATATTCTTAATGAAGGGTCATAGAATATGAAGAAATAATTTACAACCATTTATAATCATTAAATAATAATAATAAAAAAATCATTTTAATTACTTTATTCAAATACAAATAATTTAAAATATTAAATATATTTTACTTTTTTATAATTAACATAATTATATAAAATGATGAGTTTTATTGTTGCACCAACTTTGACATTTTTAATTGAAAATTTTTATTATTTGAAAAATATATTGTGTTTTTTTTAATTTTTATGTATATTATCCACTACGTACCCTGAAATAATAAAAAAATATGTTTTTGTAATTTATGTTGAGAAAAATAATCTTATATTCTTAATGATGGGTCATAGAATATGAAGAAATAATTTACAACCATTTATAATCATTAAATAATAATAATAAAAAAATCATTTTAATTACTTTATTCAAATACAAATAATTTAAAATATTAAATATATTTTACTTTTTTATAATTAACATAATTATATAAAATGATGAGTTTTATTGTTGCACCAACTTTGACATTTTTAATTGAAAAAGTAATTGTTCATTGAAGTGCAATATATGAAACAAAAAAATGTACATTGAAGTAATTCAATTTTTAGCAAGTAAGAATTTGAAGATGATATTTCAATTAAATTAAATAGAATCTTTAAAAATTGTAATTACTTGCAGTGATAGGTGTTAAATTATTATTATTTTTTCATATCATAAGATAGCAAACAAGCAGATGGATCTCCTGATGGAGAGTCAACCATTGCCTATAGATGGTGTTAATGGTAAAAGCCAAAGTAACCAAGGGTTAATGGTGCGTTGCTAGCGGCTACCATACTCTTCAAACCGGAACACGACAGTGACAAGCACTGACGCTATTGCGGCAGGAATGGGTAAGGCGGTGATACCAGACCCGGGTGAGACAATGCAGAACTCTACCATCTAGTAGCCACGATGGTAGTGACTCGTATTGCCAATGGGTCGCCTTTTACGACCTGCCTGGCAGAACGGCAGTTGACCTATTCTTCAAAGGAGCCCGGAACCAAGACGGTAAAATTAAAATAGAATGTGAAGATAACCAGAGGATAAAATAATACTACTTATAACTAGAAATTAAATACGAGATAAAAAATATCTAGACTTGCCTGAGCCTGGATTATTATCCACTACGTGCACTGAAATAATAAAAAAAATATTGTGACACTTCGAAGAATAATTGCGAAATTTGAAATAAATACGTAGTAAAAACAAAACTTTTTAATTTTTTATTATTTGAAAAAATATATCTTGTTTTTTAAAACTTTTTGTTTACTGAAAAAAGTATTCAGGATATCAATGATTTGTCGAGAGATAACTTGAGTATTTAAATAGCAGGTTATAGTAATTTTTTTTAAATTATATTAATATAATCATACAATATTTGATGATTATTCCGTTATTTCAATCTTTAACTGTTTTGATGATCATTCGTTTTTTAAAATCTTTAATTATTTTGATGTATTTATATTAGGGTGGAGTGAAAAAAACAATTTTTTTTCAACAAAAAACAATATATATATATATATATATATATATATATATATATATATATATATATATATATATATATATATATATATATATATATATATATATATATATATATATATATATATATATATATATATATATATATATATAAGTTATATTTACTTGCCTTGTCCAGGATTGAAGTCGACAACATTAACTGAAAATATATATTATTTTGTGAGCAGTAGTGAGTCACATATATTGTGATAGATTTATTTAGATGCAGTTTATAAATATTTTAATATACTTTAATTACTTCGTCAACTTTGTTATTTAAAAGAAATTGATATTTTGTAAAAAATATTTTTAGTAAAATTTTTAATTTAATTGATATTACTCATTTCAATTTAGTACTTGCCTTGGCCAGAATTGAAATCCACTACATTAACTGAAATAAAAGTTTATTTTTGATTTATTATTTAAATATTAACAGAAAAAGGATTTTGTTTTTATTTGTATTATAACTTAAAACTTGCCTTGTCCAGGATCGAAGTCAACTACGTGAACTGAAATGAAATCAGGCATTGTATTAGACAGTATCGTTAATATATTTTATAATAATTATTTTTTAAATTACAAAATGTACTCATTGTTCACGGTTTTATTTAAAACCTCCTATCTCATTAGTTTTGTGGAATCGACTTCGGGTTAGATATGTGAGGTTCCTGGTGTTACTTTCATGATTTTAATTACTCCGTCAGAAAGGCAAGATATTTTCATCTTATTTAATTATTGATCAAATCGAATGCTAAAGAAGAAATTATGGTATTTAATTTGCAAATTTTCGCGAAATGTTATATGGAACTGCCGTGATGTAACAGAAATGAAAGTTAGTGTAAGGAATAAGGCTAACTTATCCAAAGTCTGAAATTATAAGAGATCACAGCGGCATAATAGTCCACCCACTTCCACGACACTTTCTTCCACGTCACAAGCAAAGGCAGTGACACACAAATTATGTACTCAACGCACGTTTCACTTCGCAACCGAAGCATCTTCAGGAGAGACGAATTCTTCACCCTTCATAGAGAAGTGGGTGGATTATTGTGCCGCTGTGGTCTCCTATAATTTCAGACTTCGGATAAGTTTGCCCTATTCCTTACACTATCTTTCATTTCTGTTGCATCACGACAGTTCCATATATAACATTTCGCGGTAATTTGCAAATTAATTACCATAATTTCTTCTTTAAATTATGGATTTCCGCAAAGTAATATCTGAATCTGAATGAGTGTTTGCAATTTCTTCCATACAATTATGCTATCGATGAGACTGTTGCCTACATGAAATTTTACATCAGGTGGTAATTAATTTTTTTGAGAGCGTATTGAAATTATAGTAATCATGGGAGGTCAAAAAAGACTGACTGAAATATAATCATAAAACCAAGTCTAGCTGATTGCAGTGATTTTTGCGTGAATTGCGAATAAAATATACACATTCTAAAAGATATAAAACATCTAAAAATATAAATCTTTGTCCCCCTTGGTCCCGGGCTTCTTTGAAGAATAGTCTGCATTCTGCATTGTCTCGCCCGGATCTGGTACCACCGCCTTACCTATTCCTGCCGCAATAGCGTCAGCGCTTGTCACTGTCGTGTTCCGGTTTGGAGGGTAAAGTAGCTGGTAAATTTATGCGAGTGGCATCAGACCTCGCCACAAGATAGCAACGCACCATTAACATCTTTGGTGTCTATAGGCGATGGTTGACTCCATCAGGAGACCCATCTGCTTGTTTGCTATTTTATGATATAAAAAATCAAGTAATATATAGATAGATTAGTAACATATGTATATCGAATTATCGTCGTATATCGCATAAATTGTTAAAAACTTCACAATTCGTTATCATTCATTATTTTATCGGCTAGTGAGTTTGGTGGTAATCTCCTTTTTGCTGTATGACACGCGTAATCTATATTACTATATCCCTCTAATTCATATCTTCTTATTATTAATACGTGAAGCAACAACTTTGCTCCTCTTTTTGGGACTATTATGAGAACGGTGGAGTATGAGATTTGGCACAGTTAAAGTTTACATTATGGGAGGATGCTAAAATCTAATATTTTTAAATAATATGCACTATAAGGATAATATTAAGCTATTCAAAGGTTTTATTACACACAATACATTCATTTGACATACCCACATAAAAATAATAATATACACAAATGTATACTATTATTTTTATTGTGATTTTAATGACTAAAGTTTGTTGTCAAATTAAAAAGAGATTTTTTTGTTAGTCTGTGGTCAAATTTCAACCACAGGGCGACCACTAGTATTTCCAAAGGTAGTGTATCAGAAATTACTGTCTAAAGTTTCCTTTTGCTATGAGAATCCAACATTTAGTATGCGGTTTATCTTTTTAAATATTGATAAGTTAATTAAGTATTGATAAGCGGTCTGTAAAAAAGTTGTGACTATATTTTTATTTGTTTAACAATCAAAATTTATACAAATGAATTAATATTATGAACAAATAGTTTTCGTTTTTTGTATCTATGTTTAATTGGAATAAAATCTATATATTAATAAATAAAGAAAAAAGTTTTAACGACAAGTATGCGAAACGAGAGGTATGAAAGGAGATCGGCCTCAAGTGTTGAAATAATATAGCATCAGTCGAAATTATCAAATTAAGTAATTTAATGTACAATAAGCCCATGTTAGAATTCAATGGATACTTTTTAATAGCAAGTAGATTTTGAAAAGTAATATACTTGGAAGTTATGAAACTAATCAAACTTGTACGTTATTTCTTATTTCCAAATCAAGCAAATGTTTTTCTTTTCAGCCATAAAAAACACTTTCTTTTATTTATGACCAGCCAAACAATTTAAAAATATGTTGGATAGGTAAGACGCAAAAAGTTAAAGAAACAATTATATAAAATGCAATAATTTGGCAACTAATCATTACTATTATAGTCGAAACTTATGTTATAGAAGGCTGTAAGCTACTCTTAGTATCATCCTAAAGTAACAAAAAAAGTGTCATCTATTTAATCTGTGAACGAATGACAATAAATACTTTGTTTTATTTTATAACTTTTAAGAAGTTAATATCAAAAAATCTTAATACAAAAACGTATTATAATATCTAAGTTGATGACATCTTGCGATGTAAATGACTTAAAATAGTAGTAATCGTGAATTTAAGTAATAAGGTTTTTTTGTGAACAAAAAATGACCCTGATACAATTACATTTCAGAAGAAATTAATAATGTACGTAGGTCACACTATAGGTTTTGCGTAACTTAAATTTAAAATTATGTTTATTGCTTTTCAAAATAACCTCCTTTACATTTCAAACATTCTTTCATGCAATCGAACCATTTTTTAAAACGGGAGGACCACAGATCTGAAGGCATATTTTCTACGTGCTGATTGAACGCTTTCACTGCCTCTTCAGAGTTGGTAAAAGTAAAACCTCTCATCAAATCTTTGATTATATGACATAAATAAAGTTTATACGGAGAGGACATACATAAACCCAATATTTTTATATGATATGCATTTAAAACATATTGATTTAATAAAAATAAATATTACACATATTTGATACACATCATAATACTAACATAATATAATATATTGATATATACCTACTATTTTGTTTATGGTAAAAGTCTGAAGCCAAAATTAAAAGAGATTTTAATATACAGTCTATAATGATCAAACTTATAGTCAAAAGTCGACCAGTGGGCGACCGCTACTAATTTTTACTAGATATAAAAATATATTTCATTCTATTTACAATAATAATACAAATATAAATTTTCCCCGTGTTGGTTCCGGGCTCCTTTGAAGAATAGACCAACTGCAGTTCTGCCAAGCAGGTTGTAAAAGGCGACCGATTGGCTATGCGAGTCACTACTATCGTGGTTACTAGGTGGTAGAGTTCTGCATAGTCTCGTCCGGGTCTGGTACCACCGCCTTGCTTATTCCTGCCGCAATAGCGTCAGTGCTTGTCGCTGTCGTGTTCCGATTTGGAAGGTAAGGTAGCCGGTAAACTTATACATGTGGCATTAGACCTCGCCACAAGATAGCAACGCACCATTAACACCTTTGGTGTCTATAGACGATGGCTGACTCTTTCGATCAAGAGACCCATGTGCCTGTTTGCTATGTTATGATATTAAAAATATATATAATGAAAATAATGTTTGATATACGAGTAAAAATTGGGAGTAAAAAAGTATAATAATAAGTGTGTGAGGTATATAAAATAGGTAGACACTGCCGATGGAAAATCCGACCGAGCACACATCTTGCTCATTTTGAATAATGCATTACAAGTATGTTTGAGCGATAACGTGTAAATTAAATATTAGTAGCACTTTTGTTTAATCCTAAACAAAGAAGACAGCCCTAAAGATATTAACCTATTTAACCTAAAAATATTATGTATCCAAATTCATTTATTCCAACTAAAAATACACTGCTGGATGTCAGTACTTTTCAAAGGTAGAAATATTTCCGTTAAATTAGCCAATTAAGAAATATCTTTAGTACAAATTACATATTATTTAATAAAAATACAAGAAATTTTTAATACTATACCAATCATGTTTTTTGTGGTATTGGTTCTTTTAACTATTTTACTTTTCACAATTAAACGTTATTTTCACAAAATATAAAAAATAAAGTCATTTCCGCTGTATGTTCGCTTATATATTTTGAATTACGCAACCGATTTAAATGCAGTGAAACCGAGTGAATCAGGAGGAAGGTTTATAGGTATTATACATGCATAGCATAGTAAAGAATTTCGAAAATTTGTATAAATAAAAATCTTTGTGCACTTATATTGCACCGGGCGAAGGCGAGGAGGTTCACTAGTTTATTATATTGCTAATTGATTTCTCATTTGAAATCATTACTAAGGATTTTACTTTATTAATTTATTATATAATCAACTATTTGTTTAACTGTTAATTATTATTGCTTCTATTAAAATACGTGCATACGTAGGTAACATCTATTTTTGTCTACAGGAAAACGTAACTTAAGCCTTTGGTCAGTAAATTAAATAAGTCGTCGATTTTTTTGTCGAAAAACAGTTAAATAACCCACTTTTCTATGAAATAATATAACATAAATATAATTATAAAATGTGTTAGGAGAAGCGAATATACCTATCGCAATTTCATCCGCTACCAACGATATCACATATATTATATTAGATTATAGGATGAAACAAGACCAAAATTGAAATTCAGATAGAGATGAAGACCACCAGAAGAAGGAATCATCACCAACGCATATTATTATTACATTGATTGATAAATATAATAATTACTTACCACCACCTTGAGCGCTGGCCATTGCTATTAAAGCAAGTAGGACGATCTGGAACAGGATGAAATACTTCATTTTTATAACAGTGAGTGCTCTCTGTACGCAGTATTATTTAGAACTATTTATAAATCAAGTAAGCTAACCAAACTCGTCTATCAGATAAGATTATTTCGTAAAACCTAACTAAATGATTTGGAAGATAAAAAACGAATTTTTGAAAATAAAAAACAATAATAATTTCTGCCTTTGAAAAATTTAAATCTGAAAGTAATTGACTTTACGCAATATAAATATAGAGTTAATTGATAATAGTTTTTAGGAGATATCATTGTAAACTCAAATTCGTTTTGAAGATAACGTACATAGGCAACCAATAAGATATTTTCCTTGTTTCGTCAACCAATGCTAAAGTAAGTCGTGTTATATGAGTAATCCAGTGTCATCATTAGACTATAGTGTAAGTTATCATTAGATATGCTTTATTTTTTAGATAATATAATATACTTTATTGATAATGTTAATCCTACTTCCTACTATTATAAATGCGAAAGTATGTTTTGATGGATGGAGGCGCAAAGATCTTTGTTACTTTTTCACGCAAAAACGGTCATACCGATTTGGATGAAATTTGGCACACATATAGAAGATAACCTGAAATAGTATATAGGGTACTTTTTGTTCCGGAAAATATAGCTGGTCTCGTGTGTTTCACAATAACTGGTAAACTTGAAGGGGTTGCAGGACACAGCTCTATACATTTAGTTTTTGAAATCCAAAAGTAACAGCTTTTATTTCATTATAATATTGGAAGTTTTATTAAATATAAAGGTATAAAATATTTGAAAAAAAAAATTAAACCAAAAGAAATAAGAATATCTGAAATAAATCAACACGCTTCTGGCGTAGCATATCTTTAATTGGTTTATAAGCAATTATTGTCTCTTTCTTTTAACTGAGAGCTGTCTATTCTCTCATTCGATATAAAAATATATTAGTTATCTAGAATAAGGAATCGGTCGAGTGGTAACCGACACTAACTATGCAATAGAGGTGCTCGGCTTCAATCCCGACGAACACAACATTCGTGTGCTGAGCATAGATATATAAGTTTGTGGGTTTGGGTGTTTATTAAATACTTTTTCAGTACTTATGTATTTATTAGTATCGTTGACTAACTCCCATATCACAAGCAAATATTTTGCTTACTTTGGGGTTAGATCAATTTCTGTGATTTGACCAGTGATATATTAATTTTTAGTACTTTTGTCACGTGATAGATAGACTACCGGAAAATATCGTCGTCGCATATTTTCTCTTGTGATCTAAGTAGAATATTCTACAACACTAAGAGCAACCCTTGGTCTTGTGTTCTCCCTACATCAGTCACAATCTAAGTAGATAAAAGTTTCTGTGGCTTAAATTGTGTCACAATCTGTCTACACCATTAGGTTTTCTTCGAAGATTTCCTTCAAATTAAAATGTACTGAAATTTTCCCTAGAGAAGTAGAGATCTGCAATGACTCTACCATTTTACATATACTTAATTTATTTTGCACATAAATATTTACATTTATGTCACACGAAGTAAAATCAGGAGGGATGGAATATCCCCCGACTATCTTTCTTTAATATATATATATATATATGTTACTCGTTACGTTGTTTGTCCAGTATGGATTCATAAACTACTCAACCGATTTCAGTGTAATTTTTTTGATATCTACGGTTTGGTCCAACTTAAAAGATAGGATAGATTTTATCTCAGTTGACCTCTCCCCATCTTTCAATTACCCCACCAAAATTGTATGGCAAAATAACGTTTGCCGGGTTAGCTAGTAGACATTATACATGCAAGCATATAGATTGATATCCTATGCTATTAAAATATAACATTAATGTCAAATAAAATATTTAATTCCGGTACGGCAAGGTAAGACTGTCGGAAGTTAAAGAGTTTATTCTGAACGGTCAGTCAGTACGGCCATTGATTAATTTAAAGTATTCTAAAACTTTTAGAATGACAAGAGTAAATATCGTGTGAAGGTCATTCAGCATTATATTTGTTGACACCTTAAATAAACATCCCGTCATTTTTTCCAAGGCAATAGTAAATTGTTTGCAGTCTACAAAGTATAACTAGCGCTTTTATGATATTTAACAACCGATTACCGATAAACAGACCAGAAACCTAATAATAGACCAATTGTTCTATCAACCCACCAGACTAATAGATCTTATAAGTAAGTAATAATTTTCAGTTTTCATTGCCTGGTTTTATTTTAATCCGAAATGATCGCACTGGTAAGGGAGGTGGTGGTGTAGCAGTTTACTTGCGTTCTAATATCCCTTACAAAATTATTGCTTGTTCACCTATCACATATATAATGAAACTGCCGAATACATTATATTAGAAACCACCCGTAATTTTTCTTAAATCCTTCTAGCTTTTTTATATAGCCCTTATTTACATATTGATTATTTTAATTCTCTGGAGAATCTGCTATACGATTTCTGTCCACTTTGTCGTGATATCATAATTGTAAGCGATTTTAATACAAGTTTATTAAAAATGATAATCATGCAAATAAACTTCTTAATATTTTATCTTCTTTTAACTTGCATCTTCTTCCTTTGTCTGCCACTCATAAGTCGCCAAATTGCTTGCCTTCACTTCTTGACTTAATTATTGTGTCATGCCTCATTATGTTAAAGTCCATGGTCAATTTCCATCTTGCTTTTCATAACACGACCTTATATATCTTTCGTATAATATTCGTTCCCCTAAAAAGAAAGCTGAGTATTCCTTTCGTCGCTCTTTTAATAAAATTTATAATTATGCGTTAGTCAGAGATGCTTGTGCCTTAGATTGGTCCTCCGTATTTAGTTGCGAATTTCAACAAATGTATTATCAGTCTATACGACAGACAGGCTCCTCTAAAAAAATAAGAATCAAACATAACCCTTAGATGACTGATTCTATCAAAGGTGCTATGATAGCAAGAAATAGAGCTCACAAACGATTTAAAATTTACAGAACATATGTTCCTTCGTAACAAGTGCAATAAGCTCTGACGTACTGCCAGGCGTCGTTACATTCACAATAGTATAGCAAATTCAAATTCTAAAGAGATGTGGAGGTTTCTGAAATCTCTTGGTGTCGTAAAAAATCCCGTTTCTAGTAACAGTTGTATAAATGTCAACATTTGAAATTCACCTTTTACCACTCCACCTTTGATTCTAGATGCCAATACAAAAGTTAATACTCTCAATCATCTGTCTACCTTTGCTCGCCCGTCATGTTCTTTTTCATTTGTGTCAGTCACCGAAATGGAAGTTGAGAAGTATGCAAGTGCTATCACTTCAACTGTGGTTGGAATCGATGACTTGTGCTCCAAAATGTTTATCCTTATACTCCCTAATATCCTTTCTTTCATTTTCAATCTTTCCCTGTTGATTAATAAGTTCCTTCTTCTTGGAAATCTGCTAAAGTCCATTACCTAAGAACTCTAATCCTACTACTGTTTCAGACTTTTGGGTTATCTCAATATTACCATTTCTCTTTAAGGTTTTGTTGTTGTAGGTTGTCAATGTCACATTCAATTTATTAATCTAAGCGTTTAGGCGTAACGAGTCTATTTCATGGTAGAATATATTATTGCATTAATTTATAAGCATATATTGTTGTAGAATATTTTGTCAAATTTTAAAGTAATTGTGAAATTTTAATTTTTGTACAATTATTAACATGTCTTATGTTTTTTTAGTTTACAATGTTCTAAATCGTTTATACTAATAAAATAAGAAAGGTTTAATAATAAAATAAGAAAACTTTTAACTTGTTAGCTTCACTTTTAATGCGATAAAGAATCTTCCAAAATCAAATCTTAATTAAAGTTTTCTTATTAAAAAGATATTTTTTTTTCTTTTGAATAACCCTTTTCAAAATTTAGGAAAGAACTACGCAACGTCCGTTTATTTGTATAATAATAAAATGGAAAAGCACTTAGTGGTATATTCTTCTTGAAGAAAGAAGTAAGAAGTTAGTTTGTCCTTTCATCTAAACATTCTGCGTGGAATTAAAATTCTTATAACCAATTATAAATATATAAATATTATTTCGAACACAATATTCTTGTTTTCCCTTGAACTAGGAGTCTTGATAGGTCTGAAGTTTACAGAAATATTTTTGACGTGAAAACGTCTTTAAAATTGCCTTCATAGGGGAGGCAGTTCAAAAAAACGGATGATAACAAAATTGGGGATATAGTTTGGTATTTTAGCTACAAAACTGTCACCAAGATCCAAAATCTAATTATACCACTGGATAAATAAAGGATCAAAAAATTTGATAAGCTGAACGTGGAAGCCACTTTTAGTTAATTTTATTGCGTTACATATTTTGCGTAATATGGTATATTTTTAGACGCAGAGCAACTATAAAATTCGATTAAGTTTTATTCGAAAGCTCTTGTACAGATTTATTGATTGTATAATTAAAAAAAAAAAATTTCAACGCCAATAGTAAATATAAATGGTAATAAAGTGAAAAATTCAGTGCAAAATTGTAATCAGCCAAAAAAAAATCTTTTAATAGTTATATCAAAATACAAGGAATATATAACGTCTGACAGAGATTTTAAGTAGCAATCTAATGATACCCATATGAAAAAGTGAAGCAGTGTCGAGAACGCAAAAATATGAAGGCGTCCGAACCAATCAACGATGGCACCTGTACACTGCTGGCCTTAAGGGTCTTTACGGCTTCACCGGTCATGGGGGCGAGCAGAGTGCTCAGTCAGAGCTTAATGATATGGAGTTGTATACCCACCACCCTAAGGGTGTCTCCTGTGAGACCAATCCTCGGCTTAGGGGTGGCGTCGTGATTTGTGATAAGAGGGTATGCGGCATTGTCCCGTGTATAGGTTTGTAGGTTTTGGTATGTTTCGTTGGTCACAGTTATCAGTCGTCGGGATTGGAGAGAACTTGGCGGGCCCTACGTTATTTGGAATCGAGATTAAGATCTGGGATATAATCTGCCGCGGCGTACACCAGTGGGTTAGGGTGTGAGTTGGTAAGATTGAAATATCGTTTAGAAATATCTTGAAATAGCTAACCTAGCTAAGCTCGGCAATTCGAGATCTTTATGAAGGTCAATGTATACCACGGTGCACCCGTGATAATATGCTTGTATTGTATAGGCAAATCCTACGCAGGTGTATGATAGAATAGGCGTGACGCAAATCTTATAAAGTGTCACCTTGTGTCTAATCTAACTAAAGTGACACGAGCGCGGGACATCTGCTGTGATCGGCCAATGAGTGGAGAATTTGTCCACTACACGGAATTGAAATCGGCGGTTGGTTAGGTACTCTTGTATGATGAGTACGAGTCTATTGGGTACTCCCATTCAGCATAGCTTATATTAGGCTATTGAGCCTTCGCGACGTCGAAACATAGAGCACTGGTGAGAATTTGCAACCCTGTTGCATGCTGCATGCTGCATGGGGCTGCATTTAAAGAATTTAAAATGTACTAAGTGAATCGGTACACTTAATGAGTGCAAGAGTGAGCTGCTCGAAAATCGAGCTGCTCATTTATTATCAGACCTTTCTCGTGAACAAATTAGGCTGATGGGAAATGAGACGGTAACTACTGACATTATTTCGGGGTTTTCCCAGTTTGTGTATTCCTATGATGGTGGCTTCTTTACACTCATCTAGAAACGCACAAACAACTAAAAATAAACTGGAGATGCACACTAGTAGGAATATAAGGGAGGAAGGGAGATTTTTTAACTACCTTATTTGTAATTTTATCAGACCTTGGGGCTTTTTTGTTGCATAGATTTTTCATTATTTCACCCACTTCTTCGGTATCAGAGGGAAAAATGTTACCATTGCAAGATGTTACCACGTAAAAGATGCACGGCTATGTCCATGACACAGCCACAAACCGTTTTTTGTTAAATTTTTTTAGTTTATGCCCAAAATAAATGATTTTTAAATTAAAACGTAATATTTATTGTGTATGTGTATTGTATTGTGTAGTTATTTATTAAAGTGTGTAGTTATTTATTAAATAAGTTGAATTTTGTAATGAAGTACGTTTCATCAACATAAAACATTTCTTACTAGCTGACCCGGCAAACGTTGTTCTGCCTTTTTAACTACTCTTATTTTTTTTCTATATTTTCTCACCTTTTAAACCTTCCCTGGACTTCAACAATTAATTCTAAACCAAAATTAGCCAAATCGGTTCAGTTCAGTTTTAGCGAAACTAACGAACAGCAATTGATTTATATATATATATATATATATATATATATATATACATATACTTATATATTAGGGTGCTTCATTTGGGACGACTATTTTTTTTTCTTACTCCATTGACGAAATACTGTTCTAAACATAGAAAAAAAAATTCTCACCAAAGGATCGCTCTTAATTTCAATTCTAAGTACTCGCTGGATGAATTTAAAGTTTTCCCATATAATTAATATAATCACTACATAGTATAAAACAAAGTTGCTTTCTCTGTCTGTCCCTATGTCCCTATGTATGCTTAAATCTTTAAAACTACGCAATGGATTTTGATGCGGTTTTTTTTACGAGATAGATTGATTCTTGAGGAAGGTTTAAGTATATAAACCTTTCCGACATTTTTATGGGAACAAAAGCTACGCGGGTGAAACCGTGGGCAGGTCGCTAGTATTATATAAATCAATTGCTGTTCGTTTTTTTACCAATTACCAATTCTTAGCAGCCCAATCGTTAATACAAATAAATATTGTCGGACAAATTACATAACTTTATCAAACCCTAAAGTAAGCAAATTGTTGATATGAATGATAACGATACCAACATATACATAAATACTAATTTGGGTGTTTATAAATAAACACCCAAATCTAAAAATATGAACTTATATGGTGTTGACCATATAATACTAATCCAGAAGCTTAAAGAAGTAGGAATTTGTGGTGATCTTCTACGTTGGTTTGAATCTTATGTTAAAAATCGTAGTCAGGCTGTTGTTGTTGGAGGGTTCAGGTCCAACTACGTAACGGTAACGTCTGGTGTGCCTCAAAGATCATTACTTGGTCCCCTGCTCTATTTAGTATATATATATATATATATATATATATATATATATATATATATATATATATATATATATATATATATATATGACATACACAAGTGTTTGACTCATTCGCGGTTTCTATTGTATGCGGATGATAAAAAGATATATATTAAAGTTAACGAAATATCAGACTGTGCTCGATTGCAAGAAGACCTTAATAGACTCAGTCATTGCTACACTTAAAATCGCATAAGCGTTAATGTCAACAAATGTTTATGAATAACTTTTACTAGGTGTAGAACCCCCATCAATTATACCTATTACATTAACAACTTTGTCATATCTAGGACCAATCATGGTCATGGATTTAGACGTACTGCTTGATACAAAACTGACTTACAAATCACGTAGATTCGATCACAGAAAAGGCATATAGAAACCTAGGCTTTATTATACGCACCAGCAAAAATTTCACTGATGCTAACTGCATAATCGTTCTGTACTACAGTTACGTGCGCAGTATTTTAGAATATTGTTCCGTTGTATGGAATCCGCAATATGCGACGTACATTGACAGAATCGAACAACTGCAGAAAAAAATCTTCAGGTTTTTAAACTTTAAATGTTTTGCTTCTCCGGTTGACTACTTAGAATCCTGCCAAAGATATAATATGTTAACTTTAGAATCGCGGCGACATCTTCTCGATATGTTGTTCATGTACGATGTGTGTTGCGGCTCCATCAATAGTGATGTTCTAACATCCAGATTGATTCAACTATGTGTACCTAACAAACGCACCAGGCACACTCCACTTTTTGATACTCATTATAGTCGAACACGATATGCAAGTAATTCCATAGTAGCCAGATTACAGACTACATACAATAAAAAATTCGCCTGTGTAGACCCCTTTTGTGTTACTAAAAATAAATTTCGTAATTTAATACTAGAAACTACTAAGTCTATTACTCAACATAAAACATAAAAGCCTCGAAATGTCAATGACAAACTTTATAAAAAATTAGACTTATCATATTTGATAACTTTCAACATAAAACATAACACGAATATACACGCAGAGACATACACACACGCACACACACACGCACACACACACACTCACACACACACACACACACATACACACACATACACACACACACACACACATACACACACACATACACACACACACACATGAATATACACTACGTGTCCCCTGGAAAGAAAACGAGTAGGTATAATATAATTATATGTACTTACCTCTAATATAGCTTAAAGTAACTGTTTTTCTTTTTTGCTGTTAATAATAATGTAAGTACAATTTAGTGTTATTTTTATCATCACTAACGTGCATTCAGTTTGGTTTATAAAATGTAAATCCGTAATTGGCTGTAAATTATTAATATTCATGTATAGCTATCCATGTAATTTAAGCGCTGTGGATTTTGTTAACAAATAAATAAATAAATTATATGCTTATCACACAAATGTTTGTTCGTATCAGACCGTTTCTATCAGAGATTGAATCGACCCCAAACGCTTTCGATTACGTAATTTGGGTCGCTTATCACTCTACCAATCCTTATCCTACTAACATTATATTTAAGGTGGCTGCAATATTACTTAAATACATAAATAAGTTGAGGAATAAAGGAAAGGAAAGGAATAAAAAGCAATTAAATAAAATACATATAGCACGTACCATTACAGGTTTCATCTTGAAGATTATTGTAGATACAGACAACAGAGTGTGGGAAGTAACTAAGAAAAATGTCGCCGAAATATTTCGCAAGCTCACTTATAAGGCGTAAGATAACCCCGCGTTCTGAGTCAATATTTGGAAATCAACATTAGCTTTAAATGTGGATTGTTCTTGTACTTATTTCGCTAATTGTTTTTGTTTACACTTAGCGTCTTTGAGTTCTCAGAATTGTATGAAAATGGATTTTAAATTATATCTTATATTTTTAAAGATAATATTTATTAGGGTGTTTATAGCGAGCATAACCTCTGTAGTCTAGTTGTCCATTATCGGTGATGACCACATTAGGTCCCTTGTCAGATTCACGGGTCGGACAATTCGAAAAGTGTTTTATACTACACCTATTCGGAAAGCACAATAAATAGTTCTTACTTGAAAAACGAGAAGAAAGTACCTAATTTCAAGCGAACCAATATGCGGGCGGCAAAAATGTGTGGGATTTACTTTTTCCCCTTGAGGAGAAAGTAATTTTCTCCCCTCCTTTAACTTTTTAAAATTCATAAGTTTGTATCTCGAAGCACATCAAAATGTTACTGGCCACTAGCATTTACTAAGGAAACTTGGCAGTATGTGCTTTATTTCATTTGCCTCCTCAATATAAAAAAAACGATTGTACGCGCGAATTTTCTTTTTTATTGTATCTTCTTCTTACATTCTGTTCTGATGTCTATGTCTAGTAGCGAGAATGAAGATTTATTTACGCCGCCTGAATTAAAAAAACCTGCTCAAACAGTCATTTTAAACCTTTTGCCAGAAAAGTCCAAGCATGAGTACAATAAAACATATGAAGAATTTATGGAGTTTAAATAATTGTAATAATTTTAATATAAATTTTAACTAAAGTGTTTTTATATTCCTCATTGGTGTAGTATAAAGCAGTATGTATCACTCGGGAGAAAATGCGATACCTAACTTGAGTGTATTGAGGCCCTCAGCTGCGCTTCGGACCTCAAACTACATTCTCGTAAGGTATCGGTCATTTTCTCGCCTTGGTGAACAAACTACTATTTACAGTTTTTTGATAAAAACAACGCAGCCTGGGACTGAATAACTGCCCGGTTGGTGACAGACTTGCCACCTATCACTAGCTACTGTGGGTCTAAGTATCTTTAGCTAATCGTGGGTGCACTTGTGACTACCTCTTCGGGGATACGGGCGTGAAGTTACTTTTTTAGTGTGCCGCTTGCGACACTATCGCTATCAGATTTACATACAAACTCATTTAAAGTGTTCAATAAAATGAAATAAATAAAAATAAAACAAATTATAAAATGTGCCTTTTGTAATAATTGTGCAATTCATTTGTTATTTAAATTATTTGAAGTTCTTAATGTTAGAAGGATAATAACTGTCTGTTTAGGGACGTCCGCATAATATGAAGTTAGATAGATCTTCCTTTAAGCTGGTAAGTGTGAAATTGAAAAAAAAACTTTCTAGTTTGATAATACTCGTATATAATCCAAGAATTTGCATATGCGAGCCTTAAGCTTCAAAAGGAATACCTGAAGTTAGTTCTCCCAGTACAAAGAGATTGGTTTTACATTTGTTTCATTTCTTGCCCACCATTTTCTTTCGTTATTATTATATTTTTTATATCGTAAGATAGCAAACAAGCAGATGGGTCTCCTGATGGAAAGAGTCAACCATCGCCTATAGACACCAAAGATGTTAATGATGCGTTATTATCTTGTGGCGAGGTCTAACGCAACATTTATAAGATTACCGGCTACCTTACCCCCCAAACACAACAGTGAAACACGACAGTGGCAAGCACTGACGCTATTGCGGCAGTAATAGGTAAGGCGGTGGTACCAGACCCAGGCGAGACAATACAGAACTCTAGCCCCTAGTACTATTTAGCATATAAAACACTGCATTAGAAATTAAATTTGTACAAAATTTACTAATATCTTTATAAATCCCGTTCTCACGTATGTTTTTTTAAGTATCATAAAATAGCAAAGAAGCAGATGGCTTTTTAGATGGAAAGAGACAACCATCGCGTATAGACACAATATTTGTTAATAGTGTGTTGCTATCCTTATGGCGGACTTTTAATGCCACATGCATAAGTTCATCGGTTACCTTACCCTCCAAATCGGAACACGACAGTGAGAAGCACTGATGCTATTGCGACAGCAAAAAGCAAGGCGGTAGTACCAGACTCGGGTGAGACAATGCAGAACTCTACAATCTAGTACTGTCGAAAACAGCAACACTTTTGGAATACATCTTACACATTTTTAAGTTTAGAAAATTTAATTCAGCAACTAGTCAATTATTTCTTGAGAACAATTAATATATTATTTAATATTAATTAAATAAAATAATTATTTTTATTTAATATTAATATATTAATTAATCGGTTTTCTTACGATATATTTAACCACAAGATATATCGTAAGATGCTAAGGACTACCGCAATAAAAATTTTTGAATAGGTGAAGTAAAATAGATAGCAATATCATTTAATTCTTGCGTGGTAGGGAGATTGACATTTCTATGCACGCACGCATTTGTCGATGGGTGAAATAGGTGGTAAGGTGATGATCATCATTGCCACATTTCCCAATTTTAAGGACTATTACGATACGTGGTGCTATGAATAATTAGATAGGTAAAAAATTATTCTTCCCGCAAAAGTATCGATGCTTGTCGCTGCTGTGTTGTAATAACCGGTAGTCTTATGCACATGGCACCATCATTGACATTTTTATGTTAATAATGATAGTGCCACATGCATAAGACTGCCGGTTGTTGGACCACAAAACCAAACAAAATATGGATAAAAGTGAAGTCTATCGCCTATGAACAAAATAAATATTCACGGGACAAATTACACTTACTGATCTAACCCCAAAGTAAACAAATTATTTGCTTGTGTTATGGGTGTTAGTCAACGATACTAATACATAGAAATACATATATAAATACTGGAATATATTTAATAAACACCAAAACCTGGAAATATTAACATTTATGCTCATCACACAAATGCTTGTCCCCGTCGAGGATCGAACCCGAGCCCCGTCGACTGCGTAGTCAATGTCGTTAATCAAACGACCAATGGGGCGGTCCAAAAAAAAACAATAGGCACCATTATGAACATAAAGACGTTAATAATGGTGCCACATGCATAGAACTACCGGTTGTTGGAACACAAAACCAAACAATAGATCGATAAAGATAACCATCGCCTATATAAACACCCTTTGGCGTTTTCATCAGGACCTTGTTTGCTGTGATTTCTTCCAGACTTTTGAAGATTTATGTGGTTTACATTTTTATCTATTCTCTTATATTCTATTACAAATGTTTATCGTTAGCTCATGTCCTGCTTTGTATGTGTTACTTTAAAATAACATATGTGTACTTTGGAAATTTAAATACATATTGTATAAATATTGGAATACCTACTAAAACAACACGCAATTGAAGTGTGATTTATCTTGTACTTAAGCAAATATCTAGATACTAAAATTCCATTTATAGTTATGGTTATAAAACTGAGAAGTCACTTAAATTAGTAAAGACAAAGCTACTATCTTTTAGTTAAAAAAATTGACTGTCGACTCATTGTTGACATATGTATACCTAAGCTCATTAGCTCATTAGCTAAATATTTTTTAAGCAGTCGTCAAATACTAATAAATAAATAAATATTCACGAGACAAATTACACAAATCAACCTAGCCCTAAATGAAGAAAATTATTTGCATGTGGTATTACAACAATACTAATACATAGAAATACATATATAAATACTGGAATATATTTAATAAACAACCAAACCTGGAAATACAAACATCTGTGCTCATCACACAAATGCTTCCCCCGTCGGGGATCGAACCCGAGCCCCGTCGATTGCGTAGTCAGGGTACCACTCAACCAACGAAGCGGTAATATATACATATAAGTAAATTTTAAGTGTCTGTCTATTATTTCAAAATAACTAGATTTTTTCAAGGGCACAGGGCGCTTGTTGCTGCTACTGTTATTTAAACGATACTAATCCTAAGCAATCATTTTTAAAATTCTGTCCGTCATTCTGTTTGTACGGGGTTAATCTCTTGAACGCTAGAACGATTTTGATGGAATTTAAACTGAAAGATAGCGAAATATATAGGACAGGACATAGGCTACTTTTTAACTACGTTTGCAAATGTAAGTAATGATATTGGATCAAAGGTGAACGATCACGTGAAAATTAATTTAGGTTATGTAGGTACAAACAATATAATTAGGTATACGCACACATTGTTTCTGTTACACTTATAATTTTTTGTAAATTTTTTTGAGTTTACCATTTTTTGTGATTACTTAAATATAAATCAGTGTTTGAAAAAGATAATTGCGTTTGTCTCGTGATTTGACTCTTCCTCACATCTCTTCGGCTTTAATTTTTTAAAACTGTAGACGAAGTTACAACACCTACATATATTGGTACGATATGATAAGATATTTTATAGATTTAGGCGTTATTTTACGGGAATTCATAATTCAAACAAGTTATTTAATTTGCAACTTTTCGCGGACTCTCATAATTTTGACAATAACTTAAAAATATATGCAGTTGGTAACACCATATGAGTTTCGCTTACAAGTATGAGTAAATATAACAACATGAACAGTCATAATGTCAAAAATAGATAGGATAGGTACTTTTATTATTTTTGACCGCCCCATTGGACGAGTGTTTAGCGACCCTGACTACGCAATCGACGGGGCTCGGGTTAATTATTTTTTTATATTATAAGATAGCAAACAAACAGATAGGTCTCCTGATGAAAAGAGTCAACCATCGCCTATAGACACCAAAGATGTTAATGGTGCGTTGCTATCTTGTGGCGAGGTCTAATGCCACGTGCATAAGTTTACCGGCTACCTTACCCTCCAAACCACGACAGCGACAAGCACTGACGCTTTGCGGCAGGAATAGGTAAGGCGGTGGTACCTGACCCGGACGAGACAATGCAGAACTCTACCACCTAGTAGCCACGATGGTAGTGACTCGCATAGCCAATCGGTCGCCTTTTACGACCTGCCTGGCAGAACGGCAGTTGTTCTATTCTGCAAAGGAGCCCGGATCCAACACGAGGAAAAGGTATTTCTGGCTTTGGGTGTTTATTAAATCTATTCCAGTATTTATCTATGTATTTCTATGTATTAGTATTGTTGACTAACACCCATAACAATTAGATCAGTCAATGTAACAATTTAAAAAAATGTTTTTAAGCTTGGAGTAAACTTAAAATAGAATCAGTGTTATGTAATAATAGAAGAGTAGATAGTTTTAATCTAGATAATATAATGGCTTTCAGGCAAACTACTAGAAACTCATTACCTAATATCTAAATAAACATATTATTGGACGTTATTATCTTTGGCTATTAGTAGAGCGGTTAGTTTGCTTGCAAACTTATTATAAGAACCCCAAAAATGACTTGCAGAAATCCAGTCCTTATACAATCAAGCCATATCGTATGTCAAGTAAACTATAAAACAGTAACTCATTAGAATAACGCATGTTTATGTTATTAACAATAAAACGTGTGGATTATTTTATATCTTTAAATATTCAGCTCAGAATGATTTACAGAATTACTCTTGAACGATATAATTGTACATAGAAATCATTGTTCACCGCTCATCGATACATAGAGAAAAATTTAAGCCGATACCTTTTCTTACCGATAGCTCGGTTCGCCAAAATAACGTTAAATAAAAAATGCTTCACCGATACTATTATCTGCAGATAAGGCAATTCGAACAACCGCAAAAATATACTAAGCAACATCAACAAAAGGAACAAACGTAGAAGTTTTTTTTTGTTTATGTTTAACTAGCTGCAGCGTGCAGCCTTGTGCAGCTGCATTGTAAACATTTTTGCCGAATCCCGCGGGATAACCTATTTTTAAGGGATAAAAAGTAGCCTATGTGCTATTCCAGGTCATCATCTACCTGTATACCAAATTTCATTCGAATCCGTTGAGTATTTTTTGCGTGATTGAGTAACAAACATCCATTCAAACATCCAAACTTTCGCATTTATAATATTAATATAGATTTGCTTATAGAGATGCTCAGGAAGTGTTAAAATAATTTAAAGAAATACTGTGTACTTTTACTGGTAAATTCCGCAGGAACAACTCACTTTTCTGGGGTAAAAAGTAGCCTATGTGCTTCTTCAGGTTATCATCATCTATATGTGTGCCAAATATCATTTAAAATCGGTTCAGTAATTTTTGCGTGATTGAGTAACAAACATCCATCCATCCAAACATCCAACCTTTCGCATTTAAAATATTAATATATATTGATTAGTTTTTTAAAAGCAGCACTTACATACATTTTGTTCGTTTTTCTTATATTTTTTAGTATTTTTTTGTGGTTGTTCGAATCGCCTTATCTGCAGATAATAGTATCGATGAAGCATTTTTTATTTTAACATTCTTTCGGCGACCCGAGCTATCAGTAAGAAGTTTGTGTTTAAGTAAATAAACAATATGAATATTATTGCGAAAGATCGTTGGTTTTTCCTTAACTACAAAATCGTTCTCAAAATAAATAATCTTTATTTGCGTTCCATATAATTGCACTCGCACAGCGATGTGAAGTCCCGCGGCGGACGTCATCATTTGTCAAATACTTTTACATAACTCATCAAAGATCACCAGGTACACCATCTACCTGGTGTACTTGTAATTAGTTGTTTTATTTGCATATGTATTAGCAATGTTTAAATCTTCGAATATATAAAAATCAATTGCTGTTCGTTAGTCTTACTAAAACTCGAGAACGGCTGAACCGATTTGGCTAATTTTGGTTTTAAATTAATTGTTTTTGTCCAGGTAAGGTTTAAAAGGTGAGAAAATATAGAAAAAAATAAGAGTAGTTAAAAAGGCAAAACAACGTTTGCCGGGTCAGTTAGTAATATATAAACTAAAAGCCCTGATGATGTTATAATAGGCGAACCAGCTGGATTTAAAATACCTAAATAAGAGTTCGTCGTGAAGTAGTACAAGTGTCTGACAAAATCACTAGAGATGTTAACAGTACGTCGCTATCCATGTGGCAAAATGGTGATGCCATATACATAAGTTTAACGACAAACCCACCACCTCCCATGGCCCTGCCTACCAGACGTCTGCTCTTAGGCTCTCGCAACTCTTCTCTCCCTACAAGTTATTTATCTCTTAACCGTTGTCCCTGTGTCCCTCTCCTCTAAAGGGGTGGACTGCACATAGACGCTGTCTCAATCTACCCCTAAAACAATCGTATCCCAACAGCAGTTGTGAAGTATGACGGTCAGGTCCAATCCACTTACTCTTCAGACGAACACTTATACTCGGGAAGAACTTGTATAGATCTCTACCGTTTTCACTGTCATCCCATCTTTCTTGCCATTTGGCTATTTTGTCATTTCTGATCCTAAGTCTGCGTAACCCTTTCTCTCTGCTTCCTTCTCCCTTTACAGCGGTCGTCGCCTCTTCTCCGACAAGTTCAACGTCCGATAAGTTTAACGACAACCTAACTTTCAAACTGGAACATGACAGTGACAAGCATAGACGCTATTGCGGCAAAAATACGTAAGACGGTAGTACCACACCCGGGCGAGACGCTCTCTAGTGCTCAATATGTCAGTAACACGTTTGGCGTATCTTAAGCCTTGTACGAACTCCCTGATCGAATACGAGGACAATGACACATTATCAAATGTATGGTTAGGATTTAGAACCAAGTTTTTGAGCCTACTCCATTAGCCAGATAGTCAGCTGATGTTCACATTTACATGAACCTTAACATAAGCCTCAACGATAACGTAAACTGTTAGGCGAATGTGAATATAACCTAAATAGTATTATGAACGTGAATTTGGTTTTGAGCCTGAGTGGTAACGACAAAGTTATATCTCGAAAAATAAAATATTCAAAAATGAGTTGCACTTTCTGGAGATTGCATGTGTCCAAACATTTATATCAAGTTTTTTCAATTTTTAGCTATTGTTTCTCGTTAAAGCCCTCAGAAATTGTCGAAGTTGGTATCAAAATAGCGTGAATGTAAAGATAGAGGTTAGGTTAGGTTAAGGGTCATTCTACGGAGTACAATTTTTGAGCGTAACAGATTCTTATCTCCTATATAAACAAATAATGTTTGCATAAATCTGCTATAACATGTTTATACATTCTATATGCATCGTGTCATATAGATTTCGTTATGTAATAACCATGTATATAAGACTTATTTACCCTCAACACCTCAAATCCGGTTAATTTTGCACGTTTTACACGCGTAACACGCGCGCCGTATTCTGATCAATCGCAGATATTTTTTGATTCACAAACGCTTTTAATCAGATTTATACACAAAATTGAAAAATACAAATCATATTATATCCTGACCAAATTTCTAATCCAATTGCAGTGAAAGTTTTTATTTTATGAGTGTAAGTAAGTATGTCACACACTTGACAAAATTTTAGCTTCGCTTATTGCGACGGGTTCTACTCTGAACTGGCGAGGTCAAGAGGTATTGGGATTGGTTTTTCTGATTCTGCTTTTATGCTGCAGCTTATGGATCAGGTATTCGTAGCCCTATATCCCTCCATTTCGATGCAAGAGTAAGTTCTTCAATTTTAATTTTTTGGTTCTCAATTTTTAAAAATTTCCATGTCACATTTTTGGGATGTAATCGTACTATTTTTAGTAAACGGGTATTGCAGTTTTATACCTAACTCCTAAATGTAGAAACCGCCATATTGTTAGTTGTTTATCGACAAGCGAGCTGAAAGCACGTTTCTTTTGTACAAAAGTGCCACATCTCGAAAATTATACTGTGCTATTCATTTATTTTATAAGGAAAACGACCACATTTAGGAATACTGCAGTTTTGAATAAAGGATTCACGTAAGTACGATATTGTTTATAAATCAAAAGTGTCATATTTAAAAACTGTTTATTTTGTATAGAATCGAAATAAATTTATTAAGCATTGTGTTCGTTTTGAATTTAAGTTATTTAATATGAAGTACAGTATTTCAAAATGGTTTGTTTTGAATTACAAAAAAAAAAAACGATTTTATATTATTATAATTCAAATTAAGAGGGCTTTATTCAGGAATACACTCCTTTTATTTTTAACAGAGTTGTTTTAGTACTATGTTTTTTTTAACCTGACCTTATCTAAAAACAAATTAAAAAATAAAGTTGTAGGTGTTTGTGTATTGTAATACTTTTAACTCACGTTCCGACCAACCGACCAACTGACAAACCGACTAACATCGGCCGGCCGTTCAATAGGTACGTTGGACGGCCGGCCGACGTTGGTCGGTTGTAGGTTTTTTACGTTAAATAAATGAAATTTATTTTAGCGTAGTTATTTTTTGTTTACTAGGAATTCTTTTTATGCTATTTTATGAAGTTTTACGTTAACCAATGAACTTTATTTTATCATGATTATTCTTTGTT
Organism: Apodemia mormo; assembly: GCA_036924255.1. Taxonomy (NCBI): domain Eukaryota; kingdom Metazoa; phylum Arthropoda; class Insecta; order Lepidoptera; family Riodinidae; genus Apodemia; species Apodemia mormo. The sequence continues at coordinate 10,469,076 of JAUPFN010000019.1, read as the reverse complement.
TTTTAGGAATTCTTTTTATGCTATTTAATGAAGTTCAGTAATTTAAAAAAACACCAGGCTCTTTTATAACCATCATGTTGGCATGATCGTTCAAAAAGGAACCCACAGGCGGCTTTGGTTCAAGGGTGGAGGTGACTTAAGTATGTGTTGGCCAATACATTATTATGTGTATGATTTACAGGTAATGCCTTGTCCACGGGGCGAAGAATCGAGTTTTTATTATGTATCAAAAATAAATATGTTTAATTTTATTATTACTGAGCTAGGCTCAAAAAAGATAACTTGTTTAGTCTGGCACGAAGGAGAAGGGGCTCGAGGAGTAAATGAAATTGGATCTTGTGTGCTTATGTATTTAAAAGATTTAAATAACGTAGCTACTGAGGAATTTGATGTGATATTTTACAGTGATAATTGCTGCGGCCAGCAGAAAAATAAGTTCATGGTATCGATGTACCAATATGCCACAAATACATTACCAAAATTAAGAAGTGTTACGCATAAGTTTTTAATTAAGGGCCACATACAAAACGAAGGCGATGCCGTTCATTCCACTATCCAAAAAAATATAACTCTAGCTTTAAAATCATCGCCTATTTATGTACCTGATCGATATATTACCCTAATTAAAACAGCAAAAATGAAAGGCTCGCCTTACATAGTTAAAGAACTTGCCCATGATAGTTTTGTAGATTTAAAACCTTTGGATTGCGGTAATTTTACTTGTAATGAAAAGAGAGAAAAGGTTAAATGAATATAAAAATACTCAAAATAGATAAATACGTGAAGAACAAGTTCCTATATAAGACTTCATGTCGAGAAAATGAATTTAAATCAGTGTCCACACTTAATAAGGGCAGGCAGCAGAAAACGAATCAATCTGTAAATATTATTACACCAAAGAAACTTTGTAACCAAAAATTAAATGTTACGCAAGCAAAAAAACAAGGTATTCTTAATCTTATTAATAAAAATATTATTCCTAAATACTACCAATCGTTCTTTGCAAATCTATAAGGCTGATAATTTAGATTAATATTTGCTGTTTGATACGTTTTACCAAAGTTTATATTAAGAGAATAATTATGGTTGTGATTTTGTGATCTCATAAGTGTTCCTAATTGTATTTAAAATGCATAAAAATATAAATAATAATAGTTATAAGATTTTAAAAGTTAGAGTTGATTTTAACGTAAGAGTTTTTTAATTAAATTTTAATGTTACAGATTTTTTTTTTAAAGTTTTGTATGTTTTTTTAAGTTTATAAAGTCCTTGTTTTTTTTTTTCAGTTTGAAAAACTTGCTAATATGAGCGTGGTCAATTTTATTTTTTGTTTCCATTGCTTAAACAAGAACTTAAAAATAATACGGGATTCTTTTAACAAAAGTTTCAAAGATTTGTGTTTGTTATTTTGAGGAAAACATTGATTTGTTTTAAGTTTTAAATATCATTATAGTTATTTAATTAAATTGCATGGCAATTTTTACTATATTCTCTAAAAGTTTTAAAGTAAAACATGATTAAAACAATTTATTTTTTGATTTATGGTTGTTTTATTCCATATTTAATATATTTGATACATATTGTTTATATTCAAAAGTAACTTATCTGCTTATAACTCCTTTAGTATTAAGTTTATTACAAAACTACTTAATACATATTAAGCGGCCTAAAAATACGCTTCTAACGAAGTATAATATGTATATATTTGATATAATTCGAAGAAAGTATTAGGCGAAAAGTAAATTTTTTCTTTAAATTAGCTCTCCTATAAAAACTTGTTATTTTGATTTGTGGTACTTTTGAATTGAATCAGCGATATATGCTTTTTGGTGATTTCCATGGTGTAATTTCCATGTATAAAACACTATGAAAGTTACATAAAACCCATGGAAATTACTCTATTTCATTTTGTTTGCAATAATTAAAATGAAATATTCAATGTTTATACTGTAACTCATGCAATCACCAGTAAATTAATTGTTTGTCAGTTTTTTTTATTTAAATCTGTTAATCCAAAGCTGTCTCATAGTTCTAGGTTCGATCTCCAGGCCAGGCAAAGATGTTATTCAAATTTTTTCGAGGTTTCCTTGAAAATCTTAAACCTCAGTAGCTGCTCAGAGTCTGGCGGAGTGGTGTATTACCACTCCCTTGCCTCAGATGAGCACGTAAAACTGTTGGTCCCGGTTATCACTAAAAATAGTCGATAATCGTTAACATGTCGGTAAATACGGTGATTAGGATCATCACTTACCTCGCCAACCGACAAACCGGTGAATCACGGTGAACCAGGAAGTCTCTAGACGTTCAGTTTAATCTGCCTTTTTTATTTAAATTTGTTAAACTGAAGATTATTATCATTCAAAGCGACTAATTATCATGCTCAAAGTGCCGAAAATGAGTCTTTTTAATGCAATTCTTCGTTAATCGACTACTTAATTATGTACCGATATGATTACATCGTCGCTACAATTATAATGATTTTTATGAAAATACGAACACTAAGTTTTTCACACACTTTCAATTGTTTGGCTTAGAACGCAAAAGGTAATACGAAATGTGTAGCACACGCACTTTATCGCTAATTTGTTTTGCTGTATCTAAGTTTAGCGGAGAGCAGAAATATAGAAAAAAGTTGCTGAAAAAATTGCCTAATATCGTTTTAATATATATTACAGCCGTTCATAGTTCCCCAAATCACTTTTATCTAATCTTATTTTCATATTTAATACGGTATTTAGCAAAATTTTACCTGCTGGGTAATTTCCGTGGTCTCTAATGTAATTTCCTTGGACCGCAAATGTTTATTATTTTTTTTTAGGAAAAGTATAAATCCACTTCGTGTGAAATTTTCATATGTTCTTTAACTTTGCATAAACTTTTAAAATGTTTGTGTAATTTACTTTAATTAAGCGATTTCAAAAACACCATGGAAATTACACGGAGAACACATTTTTGAAGAATCACCCTTAAGCTATAATACGTGGTATAATATTACCACGTTATACACGTCAATGTATCGTAGAATAGCAAAGAATCAGATCTGTCTCCAGATAACCATCACCTACCATTCAAATCCAAGATGTAAATAGTGCATTTCCATAGCCGTAGAGTAGTGGTGGGTTGACTGCCACGTTCATAAGTCTACCGGCTATTTTATTCTCCAAACCTGAACACGGTCGTGACAAGCACTGACACTATTTCGGCAGAAATAGTTAAAGCGGTGGTACCAAATACCCAAGCGAGTCGTTACAGTAGTCTACCACCTAATAGCCACGATGGTAGTGACACGTATAACCAATCGATCGCTCTTTACGACCTGCCTGGCAGAACGCCAGTTGGTCCTCCTGTGTCAAATGCTTGTAGGTATATCGTGATAAAACTGAAATGTGTCATGTTGTACTTATTTTACTTATTTACTGGTGCTGAATGAGAAGTCAAGGTACTCTTAGAAATGAAAGAGAGAAGTAAACATGCCCCTGGATACATTTTATTTCATCGGTAAATACTACCACTGTGTATTTCTGGATATAGGTGCTAAATTAGCATCTAAAAAGCTGGGTGTTCTCAGCAGAGCCAGGCAGTATTTCACATCAGCCCATCGCCTACTTCTTTATAAGGCGCAATGTGGCAGCGCTGTGCATCTATTATCGGTTTTATCGGGGGAATGAATACAGAAACTGTTTGAATTAAATTCTGCCGCTGAATTCCACTATCGCGACAAAATTCAAAGTTTCATCCTCACGATTTCGATTTATGGAAGTATACATTCGTGCGATTTTCATGGGCCTTTCTGCCCCGCACTTATCATATCCTTACAGTTATCGGCAGAGATTTTTCTAAACTGATACGGCGCGCACGCGAACGCGCACGCACACGCACTCACCCTCGCACACTTACACGCACACGCGCTCGCGCACGCACATTCACATGCACACACACATGCACACGCACGCGCACGCGCATGCGCACGTGCTCGCGCACATACACACGCATGCGCACGCGCACATCCACACACACATACGCACACGCACACACGCACACGCACACGCAAGAAGTTGTGAACATCGTAGATATTTTTTCCCGTTGTTACAACATATACTTAACATAGGGATTCGGCAAGCAAGGCGGACAGCAAATTACTTTCACACGAATCTTTACATTTGTTTTAAAGATAGCGCCGCTATCTAGAGATAGTACAAGTTATCAATAACCATAATCGACAGATTTTTGAAATCGAGAGCCAACTTCCGTTACCAGATATGAATATCGAGTTTTCGAGAATTTTCTATTATTATATATATTATTAAAAATAGTGTGTAAAAACTCACAATTAGGTTTGATCGAACAAGACTATTGTCTCTTCCGTTAATACAGGAAGCTGCTTGTTTGTTATTTTATGATGTTATTTTGTGTGGGGGGCACACAACTAACGTGATTTTTTTGGATATTTTAAATATTTATTTTAATCTGCTTTTAGTATTTGTTGTTATAATAGAAGAGTCACTGAACCCTCCGACTAACCCGCTTCGCACAAAGCTAGAAATTTCTTGAATATTATTTTACTACCTGGCAATTAAGAAAATGTCGGTCTGGCAGGCGTCTTGCGGTTGCGTCACCATCTTTCAAAATTTTAAATTTTGCAAACCAAATTATTTCACAAGCTTCTCGCGCAAGGCTTACAATTTGTAACTTACATAATATGCCTAAGTGTAAAACAAAAAATGACAACCTATTCTGATGGTTGCAAGTATACGCCAGACGTTGCTATCGTCTGGTGTATACTGTATGACTTTTATAAGTCAACCTTTATACCCGTCAACAACTTTGCTATCAGCTGGCTAAAGTTCTAGCTTTGTGCGAAGCGCGTTAGTCGAAGGGTTCAGTAGCTCTTTATTATAGCGGCAACAGAAATACATTATCTGTGAAAATTTTAATTGCCCTGTTGACAGACGGACAGACGGACGGACGGAGTGAAGTCTTTTTAATACGGTCCCGTTTTACTCTTTGGGTACGGAACTTTAAAAACAAAAATGTGTGAGTGTAAATGAAAGCTACATTGACAACTCTGAAAAATGTTGTTTCATATATCTCCGTATATTCGGTGGGTAGCCAAAATAGAAAAGTAGCCTCCATCAAGGAGTCGTCCGAATACCAAATACAAATCACTTAGAGTGTAAAAATTATAGGTTACTTTTAAAAAAAGTTTAAATAAAACAATTACTATATTTAGTCAGTCTTTATTTAAAAGAAATTAACTTAATAGTACACTCTAATGAACTAAAACATTTCATACGTGATAAAAAGTACTTACATAAAATTAACTAGATTGCACCTTACATGTAATTTAACTCCTATGGGTTTATTATTGAAGTGAAAACTTCTTTAGGCGCGTTGAGCGTTTTGGTAGAGGGTAAAATCCTCGGTTCGCGTCACCGACATGCTAATGATAATAGTATATCTATAGCTATGTTTTGCATATAGTTTTAATTACTCTCAACTTAATAGTTCCGTTTTCACTTCTATCGGCAGTCCCACGACTGCTACTGTTTTTTTTTTAATAAAATATAGATCTGTAAAAAATAGACATACATAGCTACTGTTGACAAAATATAATTTGCACAAATTCATTCTACGTTTGGTTTAAATCACGCGTGGGTAAACAGATTTTTTTGTAGAATATGTTACTTTCATTGTAATTTTTTTTATGAAATTCAGGTCCAGGTCCAGGTCAAATCATTAACCTGACCTAACCAAGTAACCTAATTTTATAATATTAGTAGATACTGCAGACATCCCAGCAGATCTAATTTAATTATTAATTATTACGCAACCCGGAATCTGATGGTGGTATAGGTATATATGATAACACCCTTCTACCCCGGAAAAGGACTTATTAGAGTTCGTCCTAAAAAGGTATCAATCAATAAGCCCGGTTTCCTTACGGCGTAGGTAGAGTAAATCGAATATCTTGATCGACAACATAATTGACTTCATAGCTCACCACGATTCACGGTTCATTCACGAATAAACTGTTATTGGTTGGCAAGATAGTGGTGATCGGCATCGCTGCATTTAACCAACCTGATAGCGATTATCGACTATTTCTAACGCAGGTCCCAATTACTGCATTTTTTTTTTCATTTAAATGATTCCGATATAGCTTTCCTAATCCTAAGTCTACAATTTTTATAGTTCACATTATTAAAACTCATTCCTTTCGCCTTGTTGTAAAAATATTATTGAGCGCCTGAAATAACAAAACGGCAAATGGTCTATTTGTTGAGCGAATTGGTGCAAATAATATTTTATCAACCGACCATTTTGTAATTGTTTTAGGCTTACATAATAAAATGGAAATTATAAAATATATCTCAATGATACAACTTAAATACCTACATATTTTATAGATTGGTATTACAAATTGCTGAGGAAGCGCATTTTTAAATTGTATAATCAGTAAGCCTACAATTTATGGAAGCGCAAACAAAAAAGAAGAAATTAAAAAGAACTTATTTCAAAATTCGAATCCATTTTTAATATAAGTACATGTAAATGAACTGCTTAAAATTAAATAAAAATTATTTTCCATATCAATCAAGGCATAATAAAAGTAAAACGTATATTATAATATTAATGAAAATGACGTAGAATTTTTTGAGTGTTTTTCTATTCCAAACAAAAACGAAAATGTGATTACAATAAATTATAATTATGACAGTTCCAATAAAACTAATTTATCTTAATCTTACTTCTGTGCTAGGTAATATCCGAGGCTAAAACTATCAGGCCAACTCACTGATAACAACTAACTTTGCTACTTGCGCTAAATACTTAGGTATAATAATTAATACAATGCATAGTTTTTCTATCGATTGATTAAATTTAATTATGAAATTTCAAGTAGTTATTACCTTCAAAAGTGTAGATAAACAAGAAAAAACTGGATAAGAGCGAGTTATACATTCAAAGTGAAGGTTCCGTACATGATCATTTAAGTTCCATTAGTATTTTATTTAATTAAGTTAATGAATATACTTATAATCATACTCTGCATGTTTGTTGAATTGTAAACTATGCATTTGATCATGTGATGGTCTTTAGTTATGTTGTGCATGTGCTCACGAAGGTTTCTGAGTTAGTAATGTAATGTTTTTCCTTCAAATTTATTTTAGTTGGTGGCGTAGCAACGCGCGTAGGGTACAGCTGGTATTCTAATATATTAATGACTGTATTACATACATATGTGAGAATACATTGCCATCCTTGTTGTGGCTAAGATATAAAGCCTAACGCGAAAGTATATCGACTTTCCTCATGTATGAATGATATTTGTCCGAGAGAATCATAACTAGATACTATAATTTCTTGGTTATGGTAGGTAGACATAACTGGCTTAATAGAAATCTCGATGAGCTTCGGAAAATCACCACATTGGGAAAATGATCACAGGATTGATCTTAAGCATAAACTACTTAACCTTGGATATCTTTAAAAAAACCTTTAGATTTTAATTTTAAACTTACTTGTACACATAAATTTATGATTTTTCATTACATTAGATTCTCCATGTTCACAATCAGTTTTCTAAAATAATCTCTGAAAGGATTTGGTATTACGAGTTAGTACTAGGTTCTTCCGAAATACGTGATCATATTTTTACACCATGTGCACTACATCTAACCAAAGATATTCAGCCAAAAAAGAACGTGATTCACGGAACGAAAACTTTTTGATTTTTACAAATAAATAATTTTAAATGCTTCACGCCTTTCTTCATAAAATAATTCACATTTAACGTAAGAGAAGAGGTTATTTGTGGAAGTGGCTGGATATCTTTAGTTAGATGTACTGAGCGTTGTGTACAAATATGACCACCTATTTTTGAAGGACCTGATATATGCACATTCTTTACCAGCAACTAGTCTCACATTTATAATAATTTCAATCGGTGTTCATGATGAGACATACGCCTTGCAATACCCAGTGGCTGTAGTGTTCGGCGGTCCACAGATCGGCTTCGAACACCAGACCCACGCCCATTGCATTCCGCCGTTGTGACGTTGTGTACACAGGTGTTCGAAATGTGTTCTGTATAAAACCAATGTTTTTAGTTTAAATAACTTTGACAAGAGTAAGATAAGGACTTGGCATTAATTTCCATAAACAATCAACATTATAAAATTGCATGCATTCCAACGCTGTATATAAAGTCTGACTGGTGAGTTACCTTCAATATTTAAGGACGTGATAGTTGGCGATCATATATGATGAGAAAAAATAACATTAATAATAAATATTAAAATACTTCTTAGTAGACTTAGTAAACAGTACACCCAGAATCCTATATTTACCTGCGCCATACTTAACACCGCGTGGACGCACGTGTCGCGCAGGTAGTGTAATTGAGGGCGGGGGGAGGCAGCGGCGTGTCCTTGATGTCGACTGGCGCGGCGTGCTTAAAGACTATAATATCCACATTTGACTTATTTTTAGAGAAATATTCGTATTGGTCAAAAATTAAGCCCCTAATTTTATTATTTCATTTTAACGAGACTCGAGTACTGAGTACTCTCCAGAAGTACCGAGGTAACTCAACAGTCAGTCTGTATAAAAATGACTTTAACTCTAACAAGTTCGAATTTTCATAAAAGACAAAGCTAAAAAAATTGTCACTGCTCTAATTTCAAATCATGTAAGAAAATAACGTCATCTTAAACAATTTGAAGCCAACAGGCCATTACTAAAATACGCTGTCAATGTACGTATCATGCCAAATAACCCTTTGTTTACATAATGTTAAATTGATTTGAGCGTTTATTTGTATTTTAAATTTTTCTATAATTTTAGTTTAGATTTAAGGTACAAATCTAAAAAACTAATTGTTAAAGTACCTAGCATGCCCAATTGGAATATAAGTTATCAATTGTTATATAGCCAGTAAACAGCTGTTCTAGTCCGCCATTACACGGGATGAAATTATACGATTTTCCCTCAGTTATTTCATATCTAGTAGTAGTTTCCTTCATCTAAGGTAAATAAGGGGAAATTTTGTTTACCTGATACACTTATTGATACTTTGATACTTATTTGATTACTATTGATTTGATTTTGCCTAAAACCTTAAGCCTAGACGTCAAAATTGTCATAAAGGTGAGAGGTTTTTCCCCGTGTTGGTCCCGGGTTCCTTTGAAGAATAGGCCAACTGCCGTCCTGCCAGGCAGGTCGTAAAAGGCGACTGAGTGGCTATTTGCGTCACTACCATCGTGACTACTAGGTGGTAGAGTTCTGCATCGGCTCAACCGTGTCTGGTACCACCACCTTACCTATTCCTGCCGCAATAGCGTCCGTGCTGGTCATTAGGATCTGATTATGGAGCTGGAAAGTCACCATGGTAACTTCAAACTGATTGTCGAGTATTCTGTTAAAATCGTGATTAAAATTTTGACGGTGCTGACAGACCAATCGGCCATATTTCTTTAAAGGTTACCAAGGAAGTTACATTCTATCTGGAATGTTCACATGTGCTTCAAAATCGTTCCGTAGAGTACAACGACATTGGTGGTCGGTTGAGTGTGTCCCTTTCTACTAAACAACCCCCGTGTTGGTTCAAGGCTCCTTTGTAGAATAGACTAACTACCGTTCTGCCAGGCAGGTCGTAAAAGGCGACCGATTGGCTATGCGAGTTACTACCATCGTGACTAGTAGGTGGTAGAGATCTGCATTGTCTCGCCCAGGTCAGGTAACAACGCCTTACCTATTCCTGCGGTAATAGCGTCAGTGCTTGTCGCTGTCGTGTTCCGGTTTGGAGGGTAAGGTAGCCGGTAAACTTGTGCATGTGGCATTAGATCTCGCCACAAGATAGCAACGCACCATTAACATCTTTGGTGTCTATAGGCGATGGTTGACTCTTTCCATCAGGAGACCCATCTGCTTGTTTGCTTATGCTCTTATGATATAAAAAAGGTAGATATTTTATAGATTTAGCGAATAAATAATATCAAATTATTCGTAATTTCATTGGGTGTATAAAAAAGGTTTAGATTTAATATAAAATTCATTTCAAACCTTAACTTTTAAATTTAACAATATTATTGAGTTTGGGTATTAATGCACTGCCTATAAACTCAATGCACAATTTTTTTTATATAGTAGAGGAGGCAAGCGAGCAGCGGGTGCACCTGATGGTAAGTGTTCACCACCGCCCATATGGACGCCCATGGACTTCTGCAATACCAGGCGTCTTGCAGTTGTGTTACCGATCAGAGTTGCACTGAGTTTATTGGCAACGCTAAATCTTGTTTTTTTTTTTATAGAAAATTTTAATTGTATGTTATAAAAGAAAAGGAAACTCACCTGCAGCTTCAGCTTGTGGAACTCAATGGGTATGATGTACATGATAGGCAGCTCGGTGATCAGCACTTTGGGGTGCGAGCGTCTGAGACAACCGTCCTCCACGTCCCAGCGACACCCCTCCAGGTACAAGCCGCGGACGTAAAATCCCTACAAAAATGTTCCTGTTATTGATCTGTAACATCTTTTCTCTCGCTTTCCTGCAATTTATGGTAATGTTGAGAAATGCAACGGAAGTAAACCGACGAGTCGTACGTTATTTGAAATTACCAATGAGTACGTAATTTTTGAATTGACCAATCAGCGCGCGCTATTTAAATTGACCAATTAGCGCGGGGCTATTTCAATTACCAATGACCAATGTGTGACCTACGTATAAATAAAATTGAGGTGTCTGTTTGTGATTTCGAAATAACGATTTTTTAATTGTAGCTGTAGTGTGTTCTTTTTACGATACTATTAATATTTAAAAAACCATTTTCAAAATTTCTGTCTGTCATTCTATTTGTATGGGGTAATCTCGAATGGCTGCACTGATTTTGATGGAACTTCTACTGAATAATAGAGAAGTTTATAGGGCAGGATGTAGGCTACTTTTTACCTGAGCAAACAAAAGAACGTAATGATTTGGTTCACGTGAAGGAAGTCGCGAGTAAGACCTAATACTATAATATTATAAAAGGAGATTTGTTTGTTTGTAATGGATAAACTCAAAAACTACTTTAGAAACCGATTTTGAAAATTCGTTCACCAATATAAAGTTACATTATCGCTAAGTAACATAGCATGCTTTTGTACCCGACTGAGTAAAAGGCTTGTGGGTGTAAATGAACGACATCGCGGGTAACAACTACTATTAAATGTTAATAGTCCAGGTCCAGGAGTATAAATAGTCCAAGCGGTGAGCGTCCAAAAGGACGGTGGTGATCCAGAATATCTTTTTTTAATATTTTAATATATTTTTTCAAGATTTAATGCAGTGAGTTTTTATTTTAAAACGTTTTTATTTCAAAAAAGCCCAGTAGTTTAGAATTTTGTTAAGTAATAATAAATAACTACACGAACGAAATGGTTCTATAATCGATATATATATATAAAAACAATTTATGAATTTTAATGCATCCGAGAACGATTTACAGTCGACGCTTTTGTTAATATTTGATACGTAAAAATTTAATGGGCCGCGACTGTTATTAGACTGTAAATCTGTGATTGATGTTCAAAACATATGAAGAAACATAGTTAATATGAAATCACAGAGAGATAGTTCAATTTGACTTACACGTATTTTCTATTAGTAACCAGAGAGATTTATGTACTATCTTTGTAAGTAAAAACAAGTCTTTTTCTACATGCATACCTACATATCTTCACGCCAGATCCCTAACGGAGTAGGCAGAGAGAACCAAGTGTCATACATCGCGATCCTTGCATGCTTGTCTCGCTTCCTCCACATTCATTACTCTCTTCATACACACACGCCGGTTGCGAAGAAGGTGGTGTCAAACCTTCGGACAGTACTCGATCAATCTGATCGTGGTATGTCAGTCTTGGTTTTCCCCGGTACCTACTACATACTTCCGCATTCGCATTGTATAGATATCTGTTTTTTTAACTTTTCATCTACCATTCTTTCTACATGTCCGAACCAACGGAACATGCCCTATCTCATTTTTACACCGACACTTTCATTCAAGCCTAACTTCTCTCTCACTTCCACATTGCGAACCTGGTCCGCGAGTGTTATACCACATTTTCCGTAGCGATCTCATCTCGACCGCGTTGATTCTATTTTCATGCCCTTTTTGACATACCTAACTTACACTTCCATACAATTGCGTTGGGATAAGCACAGAATTATGCAGGGCTAGACGGGCACCCTGACTTAAAGTTTTGCTTATTAACAATGCAATCCAATACATACAAACTCATCCACTTGTTTCAGTACCAAATCATCGACTAAAACTCTTACATCTGTTCTGGTTGCTTCTCTTTCAAATACTAGAACATTAGTTTTCTTCGCATTCAAATGTAAGCCCACAATTATTTTTATTATTATTATCTTACAATTATTATTCATAACTTAACCAGTGTTTGTAGCTCAGATGGAGCTGAGCCTAAAAGTGCAGCGTCATCTGCATAAAGCAGATAGTTCACCATTAGATCATACATGTGCATTCCCACATTTAGTGACTAATTTTTGGAGACTAAAGCCCCGTTTTCGCTTTGATTAGTTCGAGTGTGAGTGTTTAATGCAGGTGATTGGTATTAAGTAAAAAATAGGCGAAGATAGCCGTTGATCAGTGCGAGTGATTAGTATTCAGCGTAGCAAAAGTGAATAGACGCTGATTACTAATCACTCGCAGGGATCAGGGATTTCACGTATTTTTGCTTAATACTAAGCACCTGCATTAAACAATCGCACTAGTACTAGCATTAGCACTAGCAAGAGAAACGGGGCTTAAATAAAGGTAAACGGGTGAGCTAGTAGTCTTTGATTGTAGCAGACATAACATTAACTTAGGTCTGCTTGCATTGCGCACTGGTGTGGTGTGGTACGTGCTGTATGTTGCAGTTGAAATTCTCTCGCTGTGTACTCACAGTGACGGGGCGCTCCTCGATGTCGTCGGGCGACAGGAAGCCGGTGACGCGCGTGAACTGCGTGGAGCGGTCCAGCGGCCACGTGTACAGCCGACACGCCATCTGGATGTGCGCGATCAGGTACGACTCGGGGATGTGCAGACCCGACAGCCAGATCACCACTGGCTCCTCCATCGTCGCCTATCAAAATAAAATCGTTACCACAATCTTATTCATCATATACAAATAGGTTATATTATTTACCACAGTATCAATTAAATATGTGTAATGCAGATCGGAACAGAAATCAAATTGATTACATTTTAAATGACAGTCGTTGACGGTTGTCAGTCTCTAACGTCAAAACATTACTGGATGCTGATTGTAACTTTAATCACAACATGCTCGTAGCGTCCTTTTTTCGCTTCAATAATGTTCCCGATTCAAAATCAGACAAGTAAATCCTCTTCTGAATCAGTTTTCATGGAAATGGTAAAGAAAAATTTACACAAAACCTTGAGAAATTCAACTAGTGACGCAAATGCAAAATAAAAAAATCTCAAATTAATACTTGAGTCAACAGAAAAATGCCAGGCAATCCTCCAAAAACCGAAAACTAATTTGGTTATCAGACAAAACCTGAGATTTATTAGAGAAAAGAAAAGACCTCAAAAGAAAAACACTAACGAAGAGTTTGGAGAAGAATATTGTTACGTACTCGGGTTCGCAATTGTAAGAAAACACCACTTATATTAAATCCGTGTATTTACACAACACAACACAACGTAATATTAAAATACACTTTACACCCCAGTCACTCGCTATACTATCACTGAACTTAAAACACTACACAATAAAACACTTCTCACTTCGCACTGGTCACTTGATGTATCGCTCTCGATCGCTTGATAAAAACTGCCCTGTGTTTGTCAACACCACTCTATTTATAGGCAGGGAAAAGTCCTAGCTGGATCCAGAAAAATCTAAATGTATGGGGAAACAATGAATCACTTCTTATCGTAAACATGTTATAAGTCATAAATCCTAGTACACGCTACTTTCAACCTTATGCCATATCCTACAAAGTCCATTATGGCATAGCCCAGGTCAACTATTTGTTTGTCAATAGGAGTAGCTATCTCTTTCTTTTATTTCTAGATAGTTAGCGCGCGCGCACTCCAACTCTACACGCTTCTAGATTATTCGTAACAATATTCTAAGCTTTCCAAATGAATCAAACAGAGCAGTCGGCATGACAAAAACAATTTCGTACTTGGTATATACCTTGAATGAAACCTTATGCGTTGCAAATGTAACTCTTTAATCTTTTAGACAAGTTAGCTGATAAATAGTAAGAATACTGTAAGGGGATTTATAAAAATCCCACATCGTCAACTGAATCGACTATAGTTGCCATTGACTGGGAGTGCAAACCATACGTACGCCATGCGTTGAACTTTCGAGTATACTGTGCTTCCTCAGGGCCTGTGCTACATGAACCAAATGAGAGCTATTCTTACCTCTAGTCGAGAGTTTCCTGTGGCGAGAGGGCCTTCTATAAAAGACAACAATAAGATCTTCGTTGTTGCGGATGTTGGTGAGTACTGATTTCCATAACAAATCTACCTGTCTCTGACTGACTAAGACGTAAAGATATATAATTTGCAATAGTGACTTTATCAAATACCGCAAAATTAAGTAATTACCGGTGGGAGGGATGCGCTGTGCCGCGCTCCTGGCTGCAAGGGTACCACCATTTTCGGAGAGAAGGGCAAGACAGGCAGTATAATTACTGGCACCGAGACTTAACATCTTATGTCTCAGGATATACAACACACGAATGGAATACCTGAGCTAGTTCCAGCCCAGGTATCCCATTTTTGTTCATTGGCGACGTCGACCACTTACCATCAGGTGGCACGTCTGACAGTTTGCCTATATCAATATCATAATATAATAATAATAATAATTAATAGGGATTATAAAAACACTACATTAGCTTACTTACCCAATCAGTATACTGCTTGGTCCGTGACATAAAATGATCCATCCAGCCACCTAAATTCTTACAAGTGGCCGGAGCGAGTGACCGCCAGACGTTTGGCAGCTGCCCGTTGAACAAACTGTACGACACGTTATCCAGTACAGCGTCCATACCTATTTCACCGGCCAACGCTTTTCGTAACAGAGACAAAGTGCTCTGCAATTTGCTGATTAGTCGATTGAATCTGAAAATTTTATTTAAATCTGTCGGCAATCTGTATTCAATTACGCGAAAATTTGTTTAAAATTAATTGTTAAATGATCTAGCAACATTTTTGATTCTAATGAAAAATTATAGCGTTTGTATGTACGTGTTTGTTTGATGATAACTCGAATATTATCAAATGAAATTACGTAAACAGTGTTAGGTGAAATAATCAAGGAGTGGCCGAAATACAGAGTTTGCTAATTAGATTCCCTGCTGGTTGGTGTTTGTTGGTAGGTGTTGTTGTAGTTTGTTAATAACGAATAATGTTATAAGCACCAACACAAAGTATATACAAAAATGAATTGTGTTCGAACCAAGTATCCCAAGTCTTTCTAAAATTAGTTGTGAACCGAGTGATTTTTTTTTTGTGAATCCCACGACTATAATACAATTTTTCCCAAGATTTACATTAGCCGATATAATAATATACCTGTACACGTAACGACATGCAGTTCTGCTAAGAATTTATGTCAAGTTTAAAAAAGAAAACAAACCATGGACAGGCATTTCGACGTAATAAAATACGTTAATGACGATGTACTAATAAAATCGTTATTATAGATGTAGACATAGACATGGGCGATAGTTGTATTTTTCCATTAGGAGATCCAACTGCATGTTTTTAGTACTATGATATAAAATAATAGTGTAATATAATATCATAGTGTAAATACACTATTGCCCATAGTGACCAATGATGTTATTGGTGCGTAATTATTTACGTCTCGGGTCGGAATGCCTATCCATATGTTTACCAGTATCTTATTCTTCAAACCGGAGAACACGAGTAATAACCAGACACTATTGTAACAACTTTAACTAAGACAATGGTTCCAAGCCCAAATGGGACTTCCTTACTAGTGGTACCAAAAATGAGTAACAAATATCCAGGCATACAAACTTTCACAAGTATAACTATTTTTAGGATGATTGCAGTTGACATTGATTAGTAAACCTTATAATAATGTCTAAAGATCTTATAAAATATATTTCCATGCAAATTACCTTTCGAGTTCTTGCAATAATACAACAATGGATGGAGTAATACTCATTTCGAATTGCTTGCGCACGCGCCATATCTCGTACAACGGCGGTAACTTGCCGAGAATGTCCACTGCTATGGCATCAATGAAGTCTTCGCGGCTCATTGCACCTCCTCCCTCACCTAACACAAATTTGTATAGAAGGTGTTAATTCAGATTTCCTGTCAACCAGACGGTTATTAGGTGAATTTTTAAGTACGGAAGTCCTAAGCGCCTGGATCAATTTTTGGCTGTTTTTCAAAAGACTTCCCAAAATGAAGTAGGTTCTAAAGTCGGTTGTATTTATGTATGTTAAACTTAGAGCAAATTAACTAATTTGGAAAAATATATTATTTTTATTTTTGAGGGTATACTTCCCGTGTGGACCTATATAAATTTGATAAAGATCTATTCCAGGGTTTCAGATATATAGGAGATTAGACGTCAGTTCTTGCATTTTAAGGATTTTACTCGATAGCAGGTGATGCGATTGGATTTGAGCAAGATAACGGGTACAGTGTCCACTAATTTAGCAACAGCGTTGCATCTTATTCTTTGCTTTTTTAATGTGCTTATCTGCAACTGAGCTAACGCATGAAATCTACGTGTTAAAAATTTAAATGACATGATGAAATGTTCCACCTGTTTCCGTCTAGAAAGCTGTCAGCTTATTCGATAACTTTCGCTATTCATGTAGCGGGATTACAATCCTTTTTACACAATACTGAATTATTCCCTTTTAATGGACTTAAATTACTACTCACTATCAATATCACATTTTGCTTTCTTTTTCTTTTGTTAGCAAAATCTTGGATTTGTTTTTTTTTAAAATGTAGAATATATTTGTTTTGTACGCTAAATATTGTCCATTAATAAATAATTTCTTATTATTATTCTTCTTATTCTTAAGTTAATGGCTATATCATTCTTCAAGGTGGAATACAATAGCAACAAGAGCTAATGTTATTTCTGTTGGAAAAAGAGGTGGCACCATACAGCAGCAAAAAATCGTAGGATTATTATTTGGTCGTCATAATAGAGCTAATACGTCAAGCCTTCGTAAATACCGATTTACGATTTGGATGGTAGTCAGACTGATGGTATAATGTTCATAACGGGCTTAGCATACGAGGTAGGTAATTTTTTAATATGCAATTTAACAAAGCTTCACCATAAAACTGTTATAAGTTTATTATAATTTATTCACTTTTTTGTTGTTTACTCGACTGTTGGTATTTATATTATACGTAATTAGCCGAACCGCGCATTTTTCCCGCGAGTAAATTAAGATATCGTCATTGTAAGTAATTTCATACAATATTTTGCCCCTTTTTTACCATATTAGGGGATGAATTTCGAAAAACTATCAAATTTTGTCATTTCTTGCCTACATCATGAACACAAGCCCTGTGAAACATTTTAGCTTTCTTAGTTCAAGGTTTTAGGCTGGGCGTTAATACGTCAGTCCATAAGTCAGGAATTTTCTTTATATATAACTACAAGCAAAATTTTTAGTTATATTAGGAGTGTATACAAACTGTTGTGTTGTTGTGTTGTGTGGTGTTATTAAATATATGTTCACGGACTTACCATTAGCCACTGAAGCAATATAAGGAAAACAACGCTACATTTAGATAGAACACTTTCAATATGCAGATAACATTTATGACAGTAATATTATAAACCCTTGTGTTGATTCGCAGAATTCCACAATTTAAGTAAACAAATTAAGATAGGTAGATTAATTCATGTTTCTTTCACAAAGTTCTCTACGATTCAACGACAAATTTTTCAGGCTTTCCATTCCAAGGCTGTTTTATTTCTTACTCTACTTCGCTTACTTTAGCAGTCTTGCTGAAGTTACATAGAGGATCAATGCGGAAAGTTTCAAATTAAATGATCTTAATTTGTTCATGTAGTAATAGATACAAATTATTAATAAAACCAGGGTTAAAATTAAACAGTTGTACTAAATATGTACCTAGGATGACTAAGTCAAAACTCTACTCCATAGTTTTTAATCTATATCTAATATTACAACCATAGGAGATAAAAACGATACAGTATACAAGAATAATGGATTCCAAGCGTTATACGCTTAAAAACATAAATTCTATATACAAGGTTCTTCCAAACAGATAATCAAATTTTTTTCACGGTATTTAGTGCGTCTAAGCAAACATATCAAGCCAAAAAACAACATAGTTACGCAACATACACAGTGTATAACAAAAACTCAGATTTGTTAGATCGTCAAATGCATTGTTTGGTAGCTTTATACAATCATATGAAAAATACTTATTAATAAAATTATTATTTTTTTTACTTTAATCGCTTGATTATATTATGAAAAATACAATGACACTTTTGTTCTACACATTCGATGGTTTTTCTGGCGAGTCCTCCACTCTATCGAAATTATAAGATGTTTAAACTGATATTAATCAATTTAATAAAAACCTAATTTTCTCACAACAGCTTGTAAATTATTATTGTTATTCAAGGATAACCTGTAAAGTAACTTTTCTTAGTCCAACACTTTTTCTTTTTTATCTAGATAGATTTATTAGTTACCCGAATCGAGATTTTTCGAACATAGAAAAGATAGTTGACTCGTCAAAACGAAACTGTTCACAAAATTCAGCTTGTTAGTAATCAAAAAAATGTGTAAACGGTTGACCCTACTGGCCATCCCTGAAACTTCCTACTAAATTAAGAGTAAAAACTATAAGCATAGATTTTTCAGTTCAATCATCTATTTTGTTAAAAATGACAGTATATTAATTTTTTAAAAGTTGTATATTTTGAAAACGATGATGGCGCATTCAACTCAATTTTTGAGATTTAAAATATTGCTTTAGCTAAATAATCCATAGGTTGAAAATGTTCGGTGCAATGTTAAAAAACATTTTATTTTTTTATTTTCTTCGTTGATAAATCCCAAACAAATTGACCGATTTCGATTAAATTAAAGGTATTTGACGCAGTTTTTAAAGGAGAAAAGCTGATAAGATTTTTAAGTCAATCGGTGAATTAACTCGAAAGTTATTTAAAAAAAAATTAAGTAAGTTTGCTAAAAACTGTAGTTTTTTAATACTAAAGTTTTGTAGATTACCAAAAAATGATTGGTTGAAAAATTTCGAAGCTATGTCGAAAAAATACTTTTTCAAAAGTTTTCGTCAACGATTACTCCTAAACGGATAAACCGATTTTGATGAAATTTATGTATTAGACGTGGTTTTTTGAGAGATAGAGCTGATTAATTTTTGTACTCAATTGGTACATAAATCTGGAAGCAATATTTAGAAAATACTCTCGTCAAAATTTTTTTTGGTATTTTTTCAAAATTTCTCAAAATCTCCTGTACCGAATCGATTCAAATTTTCAGGAAGTCTAGGTTGAGCGGAATCCAATCGAATGCGATCAACCGCGTTTTGATCGGTTCAGCCATTCAAAACTTATGAGATGTTTACATACACACACACACACAAACGCACACACACACACACGCACAAGCACACACACACATACATACAGACATACTGACGTCATCGTGAAATAGTCGGAAAAAGACCTCAAAACGTGGACATCTGGTGAAAACTCGATTTTCGAAAATCGGGGTAAAATCAGTAACTTCCTTATCTACATACGTAGTGGGAAGTTAAAAAAGTTTGTTTCTGGGATCCCGATCTATTAATCTTATGACGTGATATTTACATTAAATTAAATTTCAAAAATTTCGTCTCAAAAATAAACTATTCCTGAGGTATGTTTAAAGTTACTCACAATATTTGCTATTTATGTTAACTTGCAACATACGCTTATTTAATTCTTTGTTAATCTTACTCACTTTTTAGTAATTTTCAAATAATAGGTAAGTACTTTTAAATACGCACGATAACTTACCTAGTTTCCTTACTGCCAATTAAAGTAGCATGAAAAAATTGATATATTAGACAAGAACCCTTCTTGCCCTCATAATAAATCATATTGTTAATTTTTATAAACACAAACCAAAAAAGAGAAAGAGTAAAATATCATTGTCTGCCATGTATACATATGCAGTTGATGCTACAAATAATAAAAGAACACGGGCAAGACTCCATACATCATTATTTTTACTAATCATCTTAAAGTTTCATATATTCCATAAGATTCGATATTAACTCCTCAACTTATCCACATTTATTATATATTTTTTAAGTTTGGGGAATAATAGTTAGATAAAGATAAAGTTGGAATTTAGGTTAGATTAACGTAAACATTTACAGTACCCGGCGATAAATATTGCACATCGACCTTTGGAAAGAGACAATCGGCTAATTTCGGCTTCGTAGAGCGTTATCTCTGTCGCACAAAATACAAACAGTCCGGTACCTATTAGGAGCTGTTAAAACAAGTATGATTTGCTTCTTTTGATATTTTTATTCTTTGTATAAAATACACTAATTTTTCTATAAGTGATGGCTTTAGGTTGGGGTAAAATAAAATAAAAAAACATTTTTACATTATGTTTACGTATTTAATTATTTTGGAACATTACAGCTTTAGTGTACATAATAAACACCATTATACCTATTGCTAAAATGAGACATTGCAATAAAAATTATAATAATTCTAATTCTCAATTACTTCCATTTCACTATCTGTGCTCTCAAAGAGGTCAATATCACTGTCACTATCAGCCGGATTTATTACTAATCTATCAGTGTAATTGTCTAAACTGTGTTGAATGCTTCTATATTCATTCTCACATTTGATTGCATGATCGCAAACCTTTTTCCACTCTTCAGCGCCGATCATGTTTACTTTTTCAGTCAATAATGTTTTTACTGTAGTTAAGTTCATACCCACATTTCTAGAGGCTACATAGCCTTTCAGTTGAGACCATATATTTTCAATTGGATTAAAATCCGGATGATATGGTGGCAATCGCAACACAGTGTGCCCATGTTCGGCAAGTATTTTGTCCACAGAAAACTCTGTATACCTCTCCTTGTGCTGACATATAATAGCGTAAATCTGGGTTTTTGTTAATTTTGGATCAACTGGAATTTCATGTCTGTTTAACCAGTTGATCATTTCCCGTTTAATGGTGTTTGAGTTGGGGGGTCTCTCAACATACTTGTTGTGATAGGGTGCGTTGTCGATAACTAGAACAGAATCACTGGGTATATTTGGGATTAATTGGTTAACCAGCCATTTCTCATAGTTATCGTTATTCATTTCATTGTGATAGTCACCTGTAGTGTCCGTGGATTTATACGTTAAAAAAGCACCGGGTACAAAGCCTTTTTCATTTCCCGCATGAACTATTATCAAACGTTGACCTTTTGAAATTGGCTTTTTTACTCCTTTTTTCTTATCGTCACTCCAAGATTTCCCTTTAGTGTGGGATGCATGTATATATGACTCATCCATGTAGACGATATTTTTTCCTGTTTCGCGAAATTTGCGTATTTTATCAAGGTATTCCATTCGTTTGAGACTAACGTCGTGCTTTTCCATTAGAATTTTTCGATTATCTTCCATTTTAGTGAACTGAAATCCCATGTCATGAAGTATTTTTCTCAATGTTTTTTCAGACCCATTGTAATTAATAGCTTCAGATAACTTAGCTTTTAATGATTTTATTGTTGGCAGTTCATTAAATCGTAAGTGAAAATCATACACCATTCTTCGAACAACATCGTAATCAAAATCGTCCATATCCAAACGAAATTGCTTTTTTGGTCTCCCTTTTTTTGGAGTGCAAACAGTAAAAACATTATTGACTGAAAAAGTAAACATGATCGGCGCTGAAGAGTGGAAAAAGGTTTGCGATCATGCAATCAAATGTGAGAATGAATATAGAAGCATTCAACACAGTTTAGACAATTACACTGATAGATTAGTAATAAATACGGCTGATAGTGACAGTGATATTGACCTCTTTGAGAGCACAGATAGTGAAATGGAAGTAATTGAGAATTAGAATTATTATTATTTTTATTGCAATGTCTCATTTTAGCAATAGGTATAATGGTGTTTATTATGTACACTAAAGCTGTAATGTTTCAAAATAATTAAATACGTAAACATAATGTAAAAATGTTTTTTTATTTTATTTTACCCCAACCTAAAGCCATCACTTATAGAAAAATTAGTGTATTTTATACAAAGAATAAAAATATCAAAAGAAGCAAATCATACTTGTTTTAACAGCTCCTAATAGGTACCGGACTGTTTGTATTTTGTGCGACAGAGATAACGCTCTACGAAGCCGAAATTAGCCGATTGTCTCTTTCCAAAGGTCGATGTGCAATATTTATCGCCGGGTACTGTAGTTTTCTCTTTAATACTCTGTGGTTACGAATTACGATTCTTATTGACAAATGATAAATTGTCACTTGTCCACTGCAAAATAAACGACGAGTGACGACAAGACGTGTAGACACTAATTGACATACCCAATAACCATTTACCATAGATTACACATACTGTTGTCAGAGGAACTCTCAGAGACGAACGTCGATAGTAATTGCTGTAAAATAATAAAGAAAGCTATTTGCTTTAAACTATTCCTTTGTATAAAACAGTGAGCATTTTAATTTGGTTATTATATATAATAAAGATGATTGTATGTTTACTTATTTATATTTAAAGTACATGAAATAAAATATTTTGTATTTGTACAATGGTAACATTTAAGATAGCAGAAGTCAATCAAAGTCTTTATATTTTTTATATAACTATTCTTAGATATATATTTTGTTTTATTGATTTAAAAAACGTATAAAATTATTCCACTTAATTTAATATTTGCCACTCCAAAAGACACACAAGAGTTGTTCAAAACTAAAACGGCCCGTGTTCTTTATCTATTTCATTAAACATTTTGAAAGTTTTCAATAAAATTGCTGTTGTTAAATAAAACTTGGACAGTAGCTAAAAGCTTAATAAATATTGTGAATCAGGATACGTACTGGTCTGTGGCTGCAGTTCGATGAGATGCTGCCACATCTCGCGCACGGCCTGGCTGAAGTATCCTATCTCAGCGTTCGGGTGCAGACCGAAAACCTCGGGCGTATTTGCTAGTGGTAGAGTATCTATAAAATCTGAAATATATATTTTAGTGATTGATTAGTACTTTATTGTCTCTATAGCATTACTCGTAATTGCGATAGATTAATAAGCATACATACGAGTATATTTATGCCTAACCTCTCAAATCTTATCAAATGCAACATAACAATCCGCACGCTTCACATGCCTGGATTCTGATAAAATGTGCTACCCGATGCTCAAGATCAGGAGCTTCGCTGTATATTCCATTGACTACGATCCCCTGTAACTTGTTGCTTAAATAGTAGGTATATTAGTTTGAATCTAGATCCCCCACCTCTGGGTGGGTAATACAGTCAATTTTCTATAGTAAGTATGTAGTATGTAGATTGTAGATTATAGTTTTAGAAAAAAAAAGTTTTTCTGGAGGCGAGGTACGTGGGGAGGGGGGTTAAATCTTTCTTTAACGTGGCGGCACGATTATAACTGTTGTCGTGATATGATATTAAGACTTACTGCTCTAAACGATTTATACAACCTTCAGCTTATGAAGAAGAATGATATTATGCGTTTTAGTCAAAGTTTTATTTATATGTATTTTGTATACAGAACTTAAAATAAGTAATTTAAAAAAAATATGCACAACGAGTTACCCAAACTTATTTGTCGGATCGTCAAAGGCATTATTTGGTAGTTTAATATGATCAAAATATTAGCTAAATATGTGTATTTTTTTTGTGGATACTAATAGATATCAAAATAGTAATTTTAAATATTACCTATGGCAACGCAAAATAACACTAATTTAGTTTTAGTAAGAATACCGTCACAAATTTTAAAGTGATGTCCACTTTTTTTTAAGTTTTAGAGAAATTGAAAGATAAATACGAGCAATTTGGAATAACAACATTTTTGTTTTAATTATTTAATTTTCTTTGCTAATGTTATCGACACGTGTGTCTGAAATGGTTATTGTTACTGTTTATTTTGTCTTACCGATATACTCCTCTCGTTCTCCATCAGGTGGTATAACGTAGTCAAAAGTAGCGTCGTGGTAAAAGTGGAACGGTTGGAATTTGTCGAACAAAAAGTCGCCCATGTATTCTTCCATATAGGTTTTTACTACTCGTCTATCGAAATCATCTATTACTCTTCCGCCGTACATTACCTTCAATAAAGTAACATACAACCAATTAAAATACTGGCTCGTTGTTGTGGCATTATTTCATAGAATCGTTCAAAAGACAGAAAAAATCTGGTTTAAGCAGGAAAATATACTTGTATTTTTTTATAATTTAAGTCCTAGATTTTACAGTATCCTATACGGGATTCATAGGATATCATATTTAGACATAGACGACAAAGGTGAAATCCAGACAAATTAATTTTAAAACTAGATATTAATGTTATATTTAAGTGAGTTTGTATAAAATTCTATAAAGGGCAAAGTTGCCAAAATTGAATTTCATAATATATATCCAAAAATGTAATTTAGAAAAATTGTACGACTTTCAACCGGAAATTTGTTTATTTGTATTTATTTTAAACTATTGCAAGTTGCACAAAGGACTGCATGTTAAAATCGAATTTGCTTTAGTACATCAAACTAAAACATATTTGATACTTGCAACATTTCCTTTTCCACTAAACTACTGTAAAAAATTCCAAACTTACTTCACCAAATAAATACTTGAGAGTGGCCCAGGGTGTTGGTCCGTTGGCCGCATAGCATCTGTCAAGATAGCACTGCAAGATTTGCATACACACAACGAAGTCAGACTCGCTAAAGTCATATGAAATGTTCCAGCCAATTTTATCGTATTTGCGGCGTTCCTAAAAGAATTATAAAATTCTCAGTAACGTTATCAAATTATATAGTGTATTGCTACTTCATTTTTCCTGTTAATAATTCAAAAAAATAAAAGTATGTCAAATATTAATTTTGCAAAGTTATTAAAATCGAAGACAATAATGACCCCGACCGTTGCGTATCGTTTCAATTAATTTTGATTTAATGTTTTTCATATCGTAATCAAAAGAAACAGAATAAATATGTTTATACATAATGTTCGTATATGTTTAGCAGTTTCAATTCGATCATGAAGAATAAACAATAATATGAGCGAAATAACAATAAAAAAGTGAATGTAGAGAAATATTTATAAGAAAAAAATAAAATAATATGCTACATGAGACGTATCTTCATATCTAATATTGTTCAATAATTCATTTTCCTATCGTAGCGCCGTTTGATGCAAAATGACACAATAATGCGTGCAGGTAAGAGAAAGAAGTTTAAGCAATAATATGACTATTACTGAGTGTTAATGATAATTATTCAAGCAAATGTAAATTTGGAATTCTAAATACTACACCAGTGACAACTATAGAAACAAGCTAACAATTCGAGCTAATAAGTAACCGCATATAATTAGTCAAATGCTAACATTGACATACAACGCACATCTTAAATCAGAGGAACTAGTGATACAATTCTTTGTAAAAGGGTTATATTATATTGCTTAAGGGAATGTTAAAAAATTTTTTTAAAGATCGAGTGAAATATGAAAAGACGGAAGTTTCTTATATTTTTTAAGACATGTATGAGCGTCGATAACCAAGATGTATATCCAAAGACAGTACAGTAGAGCTTTTTGTAAGTGGAATCTTGGAGAGTAACTATGAAACAAAATACTAATAAATTCGTTTCTTATACTCGATTTGAACTATAATTTCATAAGTTTTTCACAAAATGGCTTGTTATTTT
Source organism: Apodemia mormo (assembly GCA_036924255.1). Taxonomy (NCBI): domain Eukaryota; kingdom Metazoa; phylum Arthropoda; class Insecta; order Lepidoptera; family Riodinidae; genus Apodemia; species Apodemia mormo. Next base: position 10,443,062 of record JAUPFN010000019.1, on the reverse strand, counting down.
TTAATACTGTGCACCAATGAGGTGTCGTTGTGTCATATTATTATTTTGCAGTAAAAAGTTTGTACATCATCATGTCTTACCTGAACTACAGCGTGGAAGAAGGCAAGCACATAAACTAATTTTCTAAATGCCGGATGAACGCACTCTTCAAGTGCATGAGCACGCATCTTGAAATACGTGTTGCGGAGATTTAGCTTCAGGCCATTGGGCGGTTCAGTTACCACTGTGGAGACAAATATTATTGAAAGTAGTTAATTTGAAATAAGGTGCATAGCCTCGCCTGGATCTGGTACCACCTATTCTTTTGCAATAGCGTCAATGCTTGTCACTGTCATGTTTCGGTTTGAAGGGGAAGGTAGCCAGTAAACTTATGCTTGTAGTATTAGAACCTCACGACAAGATAGTAACGCACCATTAAACATCTTTTGTGTCTATAGGCGATAGTTGACTCCATCAGGTTACCCCCATCTGCTTGTTTGTTATCTTGATATTAAAAATAAAAAATCCTTTAATCACTAAAGATGATTTTTTTGACGAATCAACACTTTTTGTTATTACGGATCGGAACGCGGCCTCACACTGATCTAGAAGTGTTTGAGTATATTGAAAGATGGTGCGTCCGACTTCTAAGATACTTATAACTGCAAATATGCAGTTTTATGGACTAAAAACTAATTAAAAAATCCTGAAAACGCTTAAAACCCATTATGGTAAACAGATACAGAAATATACAGACATACCTATACAAAAACTTACTGCTGCTATCAAGTCACGTCCTACAGAAGACTACTTACCTTTAAGCGATCTCTGTAAAATGCCAATAGGGAACGTTGGAGTAGGGTCCGTAGTAAGCCACAACCTATATTCTGGATGTGGCTTGGTCATGAGTTCCAGTTGCTTCTCCAGCTCACGTAAGAATGACACCAATAAGTGACAGTTTTGTAATATCAACCACTGTCCGTGTGATATAGCACCTTCTAGAAGAGCTAGGGCGGCCTGGAATTACGATCAATGATATGAGACAAATAAAATTATGGTCAATAAAAATGAGCTTATATTAATAATCATCGCAGTAAATTTCAGTACAACAAGCAATTGTATTCTCATACTGTTAAAGATTCTCCTGATCATACAAATATTTCATTGATGTTTTGCTTTTGTCCCATTATTCAGTTTATAACGTGACAATGATTAATATGAATTATGACAGTAGAAGGTTAGGGGTATCGAATGGTATGAGTCGCAAAGAATTCTAATAAATATATAAGGGCCCCCTTTGAAGAATAAACCACCTGCCAATCTGCCAAGCTGGTCGTAAAAGGCGAACGATTGGCCAAACGTGTTACTAAAATTGCAATTGGTAGGTGGTGGAGTTGTGCAACGTCTCACCCGGATCTGGTACCGTCATCTTAATTATTTTTGCTACAACGACGTCAGTGTTTGTTACTGTCGCGTTCCGGTTTGGAGGGTAAGGTAGCCGGTAAACTTATGTATGTGGATATCCTCATCTCCAACACTAACATCGTTTTGGTCGGTATTAAGGCGATGATCTCTCTCTTACCATCAGGAGAGACATGTATTTGCTCGTTATCCTATGATATAAAAAAAGTCCTAAGTCCGTGGTTAACTTCATAACTATTACGATACGGGATTACTAATTCCTGCTCACCGCAGTTTGCATAACATTGGAATTTCCGAGATGATGGGCTCTAATTGTTATCATTCTTCGTCGAATAAGTTTATAAACTAAATAAATACTTCGAAAGAGTTAAATAGTTCTTTTGGACTTAGATACATAAGTTTGCTAGATATTAGGATACTTACTCCTTCTTGACCCTGCCCCAAAGATAAATATTTAAATTTCCCTCCCCCGAAACCGCATCTGTCCGCAAGTTTCATGAGATCGGCAGTCGGGTCTGAGCCCGGACTGAGGATGAACACTACTGGAGTAAACGGCGTCGTTTGTTCATATATCATGTCGAGACTAAAAAGCAGGGAAGAGAAAGTTATGCATTAAGCAAATTTTGATCTGTATTCTACTAACAGCGTATTTTATGTAGCTTTCTGGACAGTTTATCATCATTATTTTAAGCAATATAATATATACGTTTCTAGTTTTGAAATAATTTTGTGACATTCCCGCTGCGTATGTAGTATTTGGAACAGGGCAAAAGTATTTTCGTATGTATTATTAATAATTAATCAAACCTCTTTGGCTGTACTGAATGTAACTGTCTGATTTTAATACCATTAAATGTGACATTCTGAAGTTGCAATAAATAAAAAAAAAACTAGTTCCCGCCATTTTTCAATTATTTTTCAAGCAAGCAAAATGAACGTATGTGACGAAGAATCTCGGTACATTTTAAAGTTTTATTTAAGAAAAAGTAAAAATACGAGGAACGCCACGAATGAAATTTGTGCGGTATACGGATCTAATGCGGTATCAATAAGAGTAGCACAAATGTGGTTCAAGCGTTTCAAGTTTGGAAATTTTAGTGTGAAAGATAAGGTTCGCTCTGGACGCCCTGTCACAGATAAAATGAGTGCCATCTTTGAGAAAGTGGAGCAAGATCGACATGTTAGTAGCTACAATATTGCTGAATAACTGCATGTTGATCATAAAACAGTTTTACGTCGTTTACGAAAGTCTGGGTACAAGAAAAAACTTGACATTGTGTACTACATGATCTCACTAAGAGAAACTTACGTGTTTCCATTTGCAATTATTTGTTGAAACGTAACGATTCCGAATCATTTTTTAAACAGTTTATTAAGGGTGATGAAAAATGGGTGACTTACGATAAGTATGTGCGAAAAAGATCATGGTCAAAGCATGGAAAAGCCCCACAGACCATGGTAAAGCCCGGCCTGACTCGGAACAAAGTGATGCTATGTGTATGGTTGGATTGGAAAGGAATCGTCTACTATCAGCTTTTGCTACCAGGTAAAACTATCGGTTCTGACCTCTACTGTCAGCAATTGATGAAGTTAAAAAAAGCTATTGAGAAAAACCGGCCGGAGCTGGTGAACAGGAAGGGCGTGGTATTCCACCATGACAACGCCACACCGCACTCATCTACAGCCACGCAGCAAAAATTGAGAGAGCTTGGCTGGAATGTGTTGATGCATCCTCCGTATAGCCCTGACCTTGATTAACCTGTTTTGGTCATTGCAGAACTTTTGAGGACGCATAAAGCTAACCTCAAAAGAACACTGTCAACACTACCTGTCAGATTTTATAACTTCCCACTATGTACGTAGATAAGTTACTGATTTTGCTCCAATTTTCGAAAATCGAGTTTTTGCTCTTCTCTGATCTCCACGTTTTGAGGTCCTAGGAATCTTTTCCGACTATTTTCACGATGACGTTAATGTGTCTGTATGTATGTATGTATGTGTGTGTCTGTGTATGTGTGTATGTAAACATCTCAGAACTTTTGAACGGTTGGACCGATAGAAACGCGGTTGATGGCATTCGATTGGATTTCACTCAACTTAGACTTCCTGAAAATTTGAACCAAATCAGCCCAGGAGATTTTGAGAAATTTCGAAAAAACCTCAAAAAAATTTTGGCGAAACAGTATTTTTTAAATATAACTAACCAGATTAAAGTAGCGACTGGGCACAAAAACTAATCAGCTCTATTCCTCAAAATACTACGTCAATTTTTTTTTATATATCATAAGATAGCAAACAAGCAGATGGGTTTCCTGATGGAAAGAGTCAACCATCGCATGTTAATGGTGCGTTGCTATCTTGTGGCGAGGTCTAGAGCCACATGCATAAGTTTACCGGCTACCTTACCCTCCAAACCGGAACACGACAGCGACAAGCACTGACGCTATTGCGGCAGGAATAGGTAAGGCGGTGGTAGTAGGTAGGTGGCCCGGGTCTGGCCCGGGCGAGACAATGCAGAACTCTACCACCTAGTAGCCACGATGGTAGTGACTCAATAGCCAATCGGTCGCCTTTTACGACCTGCCTGGCAGAACGGCAGTTGGCCTATTCTTCAAAGGAGGCCGGGACCAACACGGCGAAAATACGTAAATTTCAATAAAATCGGTTTATCCGTTTGGTAGAAAACGTTGATGAAAAAATTTAGAAAGTGTTAATTTGACATAGCTTGTATTTTTGAATTTTTACCATATTTTATAATTTAAAAAATTACGTCTAATGCCGTTTCAAAATAACGGCTTTTCAAATATCAAAACTACGTTGTTTGCCACAATTTTACTTCATATTTTAAAATTACTTTGAGGCTAATATATTTTTTGATTTAATAATCTAATCAGCTTTCTTTTTGAAAAAACTGCGTCAAATACCTTAAATTGGATCAAATTCATTTAGGACTTATCAATGACAAACATTTTTGAAAAAAAATGTTTTTCACATTACTTTGAAATTTTTCAGCCTAGCGATTATGTAACTAAACAACTATTAAGATTTCAAAAATTGCGTTGAGTGCCATGCAAAAGATCAAAATCGATCATCGTTTTCAAAGTATACAGCGTTTGAAAAATAAATATACTGCCATTTTTAACAAACTAGATGTTTCAACTAAAAAATCTATATAAGCATAGACTTTTTACTTTTTTACTTAAAATACCTCAATTTAGCGAGAAGTTTCAGGAATGGCTTGCAGGATCAACCGATGCAAAGATTTTTCGAAATGGTGTGTATACCCCGTGTGGCCCCATTTTAACTTGGTAAGATCTGTTGCAGACTTTCGGAGATATAGGAAATGGACAGTTGTTGCAGTTTTACTGCGTTAAAAATTTATAGTAAGAGTTTTTCAAAACCATCTACAAAATATCATGTTTTTGACGTCCCTAAATAGATTAGAAAAATATTAAACTAATATCGTATATATGTCGGCCTACGGCGATGTTCGTGATATGTGTCACAAACTACGTCGCGACAACAGCTGCTTGCATCATAATACCTGTGATCATAAAACTGCGGTACGCCGGTGATATCTGTCCAGCCCGCAACAACTCAAACAAAAATATTGTAATACTCCTTAATTTTTTTTTTCTTTTTATAATCTTAATTCATTACATTCTTTCCCTAAATACTTTTGTTTTATACTACGACTTCTTGTTTCATTCATCCAAAGGTAATGAAGCTACGATACACCTTCATAACCATTAAGGGCATATCGTCATACGTTAATTTCGTTCCGTCTTGGACCAAAATAAAATAAAATTCGTTACACTGCGTTAATATCAAAATATGACTTACATAACTCACATGAAGTTACTAAGTATAATATGTACACGGGTTATAGTTTAATTATATTATGTTTATTTTAATTATATTATTAATTATTGTTACTTTGTAGTAGGCCGCAAAAATATCAGTTTCAGGTCGCAGTTTAAAGACTACTGCAGTAACGCGATGAACTGCTTCACAATGCAATTCCGCGCTATTCCGATCACATCGCGACAACGCAAACTTTCGCCGTAGTCCGACATATCTAGCCAAACTATAAGACTAAACTGTCGGCTTACCTGATTACTGGTGGTGTTATATATTCTTCCCCTAAGGTGACAGTGATGTAGTCGGTAAGCGCGCGGTAGATTCGATCAACGCGGAAACACCGCAATAACATTAGCATCTCAAATGGATTCAATTTTTCCCGGTAGCCGTTTGGTATCTCTGAAGACTCTGGAGCGTCGCTATCAAACCACTGGATGTGCAAATTCCTTAGAATTACTGACTTATAAAATGCATACCATCAGTATAAGATTAGCAGACGCCACATTATATTTAAGCGTGTACAACTTAATATGAATTTTTCGAAATATGTACAAGAAAAAGTAATGCATTTATTAATACGCGAAAGAAAAAATGGACCACTATTTAAAAAAAAATACGTGAACGGTGGAGAATGAAATTTGGCAGTCAAAGTTTACATTGCGGAAACATGTAAAAACCTAATATTTTAAATAAAATTCTTTCGAAATAAATTCAATTAATAAAAATAAATATTACACATACTACATTCATAATAATTATTTTCTTTTTTACGGTTAAAATCAGTTGTCAAACCTAAGAGATTTTATTGTTTAGCCTATATTCGAATTTTAGCCACAGGCGATCGCTAGCAGTAATTGTTTTGTAAAATCTATGTGTTTATTTTTTATATCATTAGATAGCAGGCAAGTAGATGGCTCTCACGATGGAAACAGCAACCATCGTGTATAAACACCAAAGATGTTAATTACGTGTTCTTATCCATGTGGCGGGATGGTAATGCTACATGCATAAGTCTACCAGCTACCTTAACGACGTCAAAACTGGAACACGATAATGACAAGAACTGGCGCTATTGCGACGAGATAAGTAAGACGTTGGTACCATATACCCGGGAGAGATGTTGTGGAACTCTATCAGCTAATAGATACGATAGTAGGGACTCCTATAACTAAATAATCACCTCTTACGACCCGCCTGGCAGAACGACAGTAGTTCTTCTTCAGTAGTATTTTACCCTATCCTCAATTTGCTGGTAGTCTACGAGCTACTAATAAGCCTACATAAATAACTAATATTATTTATTTGGCTATGGCTTTTGTATTCAAGTATAGCGCAGTGAGGCATATTTTATGATAGGAAAAGCACATCCGTCACGGTACGAGTTGAGATCGTTTTGGCATGGCGGAAATATACTGTCAGCGTCAGTCACGTACAACTGTATTTAATTATGCCATACATTCCTCACACACATGCCAATTCTACTATATATGATTTCTGTGGTGGTACACATCTAAAAGATATAATTTTAATTCGTTTTTTTTTCACGATGAAATCTAAATAAAATCATGATATTTACTCACCACTTGCCAAATGTCTAGGCCTCGAGTAATGTCGTCAGGCAGTTCCGAAAACGATTCAGGAAAATCTGCACTTAACTTCATAATGTCTTGCCAGCCCTAAAATTATTGAATACATACATCAGCATGAAATAAGCACTTCCATTCCTCCCACACATATTATACTAAATTGACTTCGCTGTATTATTCAGAACATTACACGTGTGCGGTAATGATAGATTTGACATAGTTAATTTCGAAAAAGATAACAGAATTAACGTTATGAAAAGAGTTGAAGAGTTTATATGCACCAAAAATTGTCAATCATAATTATCGTTGCAAAATTACACAACATAATTTAGATTCAAGCATTTTAGACAGTGGTCCCAGGAAAATTTTTTTTTATTAGTAACAAGCTGAATTTTTGTGATCACATCGTTTTGATGAGAAGCCCATCTTTTCTCTCTTCCAAAAATTTTGAAATTTATATTGAAATTATTATTAAAGAACTTAAAATCATTTTTTAGTTTTGATATCTAAATATCTACTTGAATTAGATTAAAATGTTTTTTTTTATATCATAAGTGTTACCAACAACGATTATAAACAAGTAGTTGCTAGGCAGGTGCGGCGCACGTGTACGATTCATTTAAATGTCTTGTTGCCAACTGCATTGTAAACAACTAGTTGCCGGCCAGGTGTTCAATTATGACTCATGCAACAGCTGTTATTGCGATTATGTATTAAATATTTAAAACATTATATCAACTGTAGATAAAAAGAGTATAAATAGGCTGGAACGACGTGCTTTGATTCATTGTAATTTCATATTCTCTTGTCTTGCAGGAGCTCTGCCCAGTAATTAAATTGTGAGTGTTATTATTCCGGCCAACCTAGCTTCTCGATAATATTTCAGAAGTGGGATTGCACTGAAGATGTCTGGACCTTACGCTGTCGGTTTGGGAATTCGCAAACGGAAGTGCAGTGAGTTTAATGGTAAAAATAGTGTTATTTCTATTTCGGAAGACAATTTAAAAAGTAAAGCAAGCAAGCGCCGACATGTTGCACCCAGTGACGCTGAAGTGATACCAACATTTCAACCAGACGACATTAACAGTAATGTAAATGGATGGCTTCACAAAATAGATCAATTGGGTGACATTTACGGATGGAATGACACGGACCGAACATTTATCATGCAACTGCGACTACGTGGTTCTGCCAGAAAATGGTATGATGATCTGGAAGATTATAATTTAACTTGGGATGAATGGAAAGGGACTCTACGTGTTGCTTTTCCACGATCCACTGATTACGTTGATAAATTAGAACGTATGCTGGCACGAGTGAAAGAAGATGCAGAGACTATGACGAAGTATTATCATGAAAAGTTATCGTTGTTAAAAAAATGTAACATCTACGGTGAGAATGCTATATCATGCATAATTCATGGACTACTTCCTGAATTGAGAGCCAATGCCAAAGCATACAAATGTGAAGTGCCTGAACAACTATACTACGGCTACCTATCATTATTAGAGAATTTTAAAAGAGTGGAAAGGTCAACTACTCAAAAATCCACCTGGATTATAGGACTATAGTGGACGGACATCAGTTAATTGCATATATAGATACTGGCAGTAAACTGAACATATTAGCAATCGCACAAGCTCAGAAATTACAAATTAGCATACAACCTAGCACAGTGGTTATGAGAGGTTTTGGCGGAGCTTGTGTAAATTCACTTGGTAAATGTTACATAAATGTGTTAATCGATGAAGTAGTAATGAAAGGTATTGTTGAACTGACCGATTACATAACATCGGAAATTGATTTAATTATAGGTCAAAGTATGATTAATAATAATGGACATAAGTTTAGTTACTTCTGCTACTTCTATACAATTTGTTCAAAATCAAATAGTACAGAATTTGTTTGCAGATTTAAATTTTAAAGCAACTGATTTCAATATAAACTTTTCAGTATGTTTAAAGAACAATATTTCTATACCTAAACAAAGTCAAATGTTGATAGACGTATATATTGACTATGACCAACAAATTGAGAAGGGACACACATTCTTGACGCACACAGTATGGATGCAACTAGGCAGTTTGATGTATTTTATTCCTTCAGCAGTGATCGATGCACATAATTCTTATCTTAAAATAGTTAATCTAGGTAATAAAGATATATCATGGGATGCTAATAGATTAGTCGCTAGGGCCGAATTAGTCACAGTGCCTAACTATAAGTCAAATGTTTTTTCTATAGATAACTTGGAAGCATATAGCTCTAAAATAAGTTTGTCTGACATCAATAAGGGAAATTTGAGTGAGTCCGAAAAAGAGCAGTTATTGGAACTTTTAAATAAGTACATTAACTCGTTTGCTAGGAGTAGCAATGATTTAGGCTGTACAAATTTAGTAAAAATGCAAGTTCGCACGAACAATAATCATCCTGTTTATTGTAAGCCTTATAGGTTATCTCATAAAGAGAATGAAATAGTGAATAGTAAAGTTAAAGAACTTTTAGAGGCAGGTATCATTAGGGAATCTATGTCTAATTATGCTAGTCCTGTGATATTAGTAAAGAAAAAGGGGGGTGACTACAGACTCTGTATAGATTATAGGGCATTAAATGCAAACACTATTAAAGACCGCTATCCCTTACCGCATATTGAGGATCAGGTGAACAAATTGTCAGGCAAATATTATTTTACCAGTCTCAATCTTGCCCAAGGCTATTATCAGGTCCCACTTGAAGAAGACTCTATACCCAAAACAGCATTTGTTACTACATCAGGCCAATATGAATTTTTAAAAATGCCTTTCGGTTTAGATAATGCCCCGGCTGTATTTTCTCGTTTAATAAAGATGACATTAGGTAAGGTAGATCAAGATATTGCCCTGTATCTCGATGACGTCATGCTTCCAACAGTATCGGTTCAGGAAAGTTTGATTTTATTAGAAAAAGTCTTGCATTTATTAAAAGCGGCCAATTTAAAGTTAAATTTGAAAAAATGTTCGTTTCTCAAGGGCACGGCTACTTATTTAGGTCATGAAATTTCCGCAGGAACTATTCAACCGGGCCAAGCTAAAATTAAATGTGTCGCGGAGTATAATAGACCCAGAAATGTTCACGAGGTTAGGCAGTTTATTGGATTGACGTCATACTTTAGAAAATTTATTAGAAACTTTGCGGGTATTGCACGGCCCCTTACTGAGCTAACAAAAAAGATAGAAAATGGCATTGGGATTTTGATCAGGAACAAGCGTTTCAAACACTTAAGCAGCGTTTAGTTGAAAAACCAGTTCTAGCTATTTACAATTCCGATTCAAAAACTGAATTACATACAGATGCGAGCAAAATAGGCTTAGGTGGTATTCTGATGCAATATCAAAGAGACGGCTGTTTAAAACCAATTGCTTACTCTAGTAGGGTTACAAGTAATGAAGAAAAATACTATCACAGTTATGAGCTTGAAACGCTTGCTGTCGTAGAATCTCTTAAAAGATTTCGCATCTATTTGTCAGGGATCAAAGTAAAAGTTATTACTGATTGTTCTGCGTTAAGGATGACTCTTGTAAAAAGGGACTTAATTCCGCGAATAGCTCGTTGGTGGCTCACAATTCAAGACTTTGATCTAGAGATTGAGTATAGACCAGGTGAACGTATGAAACATGTAGATGCATTAAGCAGAAATCCCGCGGTTAACTCAATACTTATGATCGAAAATTCAGATTAGTTAATCACTTTACAAATACAAGATGAAAATATTCAACACATTATAAATAGACTTCGTGACAACTCTGATAATGATTTAGCAGTAAATTACGTAGTGAGGAATGATGTTCTTTATAGAAAAACTTTAGCTGGAGAGCGTTTTGTGATTCCAAAGTTGGCAAAGTACGGTTGCTAAAACACGTAGAGGAAATACATATATTCTTGTGGTCATTGATGCTTTTACTAAGTTCGTATTTGCACGACCTGCCAAAAATTGTAGTTCTATTGAAACTATAAGGTTATTAAAAGAAATTATTATGCAGTTTGGTTATCCTACTAGGATAATCACAGACAGGGGCAAAGCCTTTACAAGTAGATACTTTAAACAATTTTCTCAAGAAACGCAGTTTAAACATATCTTAAATGCAATAGTTAGTCCTCGTTCAAATGGACAGGTTGAACGAGTTAATAGAACTTTACTAACTTTACTAAAGACCATTTAGGTCTTAATACGATGTCAGAGAGTGAATGCACATGGGACAATAAATTAAATGATGTTGTTTGGGGAATAAACAATACACCTAATGCAACTACCGGATTTTCACCCTTTAAACTCATGTTTGGCCACGAAAATTCTCAATATCCAGGCTTTCCGTCTGACACTCCTTCAACCTCCGAATCTCAACAACAAAAGCTTCAAACTAACAGAGATATCGCTAAACTTCGTATTGACAAAAACATGACCAAAATGAAATCTCAATTTTATAAAAATCAGAAGAAGTGTTTTAAATATAGCGTAGGTCAATTAGTTCTATGGAGGGGTGGTATAACTAGAGATACGAGTACTGGCGTTACTAAAAAGCTGAACGGTTTATATACAGGACCATATAAAATATGTAAGGCTGAACAATCGCTAGACCGATACACAACTTCAAGCATTAAGGGGATGAAAGGTTACAAAAAATTTAGTGCTGTAGTACGTGGAGAAACTCTTAGGCCATACAGAACAAACATATCGGGTGATGAAAGTTCAGGTAGTGACAGGGAAGTAGATAGGGATGATTTAATTGATTTTCTTGAAAGCTAACAATATGGTGGCATGGGGTTTTATAGTCTGATTTAACAATTTATGTATCTATGTAATAAAATATATGTGAATTAAGCATTGAATTAAGTACATGCTGATCGTCTGGAATGTGTGATTCTTACAAACGGAAATACGATGTAATTACTAAATATAATCCTAAGAAATATGATTAATTTCAAACGATAATATTGTTTTATACGCATCTTGATGTAAATTATTTAAACTTCTAATAAAAAAAAATATATTAAAATAAACTATGTTTTATAACTACAATACATTAATATGTGTGATCAAGTCTAACATGCATAATATAATTTAGATGGCTGTGTGATCAAGTCTAACATGCAAAATCTAATTAAGACAGCTGTGTGATCAAGTCTAAAATGCATAATATAATTTAGACGGCTGTGTGATCAAGTCTAACATGCATAATATAATTTAGATGGCTCTGTGATCAAGTCTAATATGCATAATATAATTTAGACGGCTGTGTGATCAAGTCTAACATAGAAACTATAAATTAGACGGCTGTGTGAACAAGTCTAACAGATATTACATAAATTAGGCAGCTGTGTGACCGATTAAACATTTCTTAAAAAAAAAAACAAATACAATGTCCAACAGCAAAAACTTGATATTTATTAATAGTGAACATTTGACTGCTGCATGTTGTTTTCCTCCTCAGAACCTCGAGGCTGCTGCTGCTGCTGCTGATGAACAAAACGAGAGCCGTGGGACACGGGCTGCGCAGGATGGCCGAGTGTTACCAACAACGATTATAAACAAGTAGTTGCTAGGCAGGTGCGGCGCACGTGTACGATTCATTTAAATGTCTTGTTGCCAACTGCATTGTAAACAACTAGTTGCCGGCCAGGTGTTCAATTATGACTCATGCAACAGCTGTTATTGCGATTATGTATTAAATATTTAAAACATTATATCAACTGTAGATAAAAATAGTATAAATAAGCTGGAACGACGTGCTTTGATTCATTGTAATTTCATATTCTCTTGTGGCAGGAGCTCTGTCCAGTAATTAAATTGTGAGTGTTATTATTCCGGCCAACCTAGCTTCTCGATAATATAAGATAGAAAACAAGCAGATGGGTCTCCTGATGGAAAGAGTCAATCATCGCCTAAAGACACCAAAGATGTTAATGGTGCGTTGCTATCTTGTGGCGAGGTCTAATGCCACATGCAAAAGTTTACCAGCTACCTTACCCTCCGAACCAGAAAATGACAGTGACTAGTACTGACGCTATTGCGGCAGGAATAGGTAAGGCGGTGGTACCAGACCCAGTCGAGCCGATGCAAAACTCTACCTTACCTTTTGCTAAGAGTGTTTCATCGGAAAAACACTCTGGCCTCTGTTGCGTGAAAAATACTCATAGTTATTACACGTACTATGTAGCAAAATACATTTTTATAGTTATCTGAATAAATGACGTTTTCTTAGCATAAAGATTTTGTTTTTTCGAAGATTTTTAACTTGAAAAACTTAAATGACATTTTTGATAGGTACAATTGTCATACTACCTGCGAAGGTATCCAAATAGCTGGACACGCTCGAGATGATTTCTCCAAAGAGACGTTACCCTTGATAAAAAAGTCCAATTGCATCTGGGACACATTGCCTTCGCTTTGCTCCAACTTTATGTCCATTTGAAATGAAAATAGTAACTTATGACGTTCGAATATCCCTGAAATTGAATTTTTATTTTTATTTTTCATCCAACTTCTCAAAAAGAGTTCTCAGTTTGGCTGTAATTGTTGCCACTGAATTTTATTATTTGTAATGCAATTCTTAGTATATTACTTTTTAATCCCAAAAAAGTTCTCAATTTGGCTGTAATTTTTATAATTGTTGTCACTGAATTTTATTATTTGTAAGACAATTTTTAGTATGTTACTGTTTTATCCCAAATGAATTTGACACCAGTGAAAAAGTAGACATTTATTTATTTGTATTAGAAAATGAATAAATCTAAAAAAAAACAACATTGAGCTATGTGCTACGCCATCGTGATATAGGAAGACCGCTGAATGCGCATCACCCCTTGCAACTTCGGGCACGAGCCACGGGACCCGACTCGGCGGAACGTGCAGCAAGTGACGTCGTTACCGCGGCTTGATTTATTTATTTATTTAAACTTTATTGTACACTTACATTAGTAAAATTGTACAAAAGGCGGACTTAATGCTAGTTGCATTCTCTCCCAGTCAACTTTTGGGCTAACAGAAATAGTAGTGTGTAGGTTATGTTAAATTAGGAATCACTCTTGTACCACACTTCGGGCAATTGTCATCGCTAGTTTTAGATTAGATCTTCGATACAATTTTATGTAATATTAAGTTTTTATTAAAGTAAATTAAATAAATTTGATTTTTCTTTGGATCCTTCGCTGCGACCACGCATAATTTATGATATGTAAAAATCAAACGTAGCCATTAACGCTAAGCAAATGGAAGTGTATATGTTCAAAATTACTCGATGCGACTACAATAGTTACCTTTTTTTCATATCATATCATGGTTTAGCTTTTAAACTACTCTCCATTTGACTAAAATACTAAGGTCGTGCAAACTAGGCGTAATAGTTGAACAATCATAGTTAAACCATGGTGCCTAATGCTCTGTAGTTCACTTTACCTTTTGATATTATGTCTAGAAAGATGTCCAAATACTAAAGTACATATTTAAACATGTACTTTAGTATTTGGACATCTTTCTAGACATAATATCAAAAGGTAAAGTGAACTACAGAGCATTAGGCACCATGGTTTTGTGCTTGTGCAAAGAAAAAAAGGATTAATTAAAACCTTACATGTTAAATCTCAATTATACCCCCCCCCTCCACATTCTCCACCAAAATATTGAATACAAGTAATTTGTATGGCAAAACAACATTTGCTGAGCCAGCTACATAGTACACCTAATATAAGTTTTATATGCGTCAGTTTGGCCACAGAATATTACATATAAGTAATACTCGAGTAACGCACATATAGACACCTCTCACGGACGTGATATATAGGACTGGTGCGGAACAAACTGTCCCGAACCTTTCCCAGATATCGTGCCCGTGAGAGGTGTCTATGTGTGCGTTCCTCAAATATTACTTGTATGTAGATTGACTTCTGTCAGTCTCCAGCATTCTGTGGTTTGGTGGCACAAATAGTAATACGACGCATTTTTACTCCTGTGCTCTGCAGTTGTTTGCAAAGATTAGATTGTAAAAACAGAGCCATATTACTGCTTCATAACCTTCGTCAAGAATGTTAATTTATGACATCATAATTTATTATATGTCTGTAAGATGGCGCTAATCTATAATCATAAAAATAGCGATGTTTTAATATATTTTATTAAACTAGTGAGCTTCGCACGAGTAACACTATGTATTACCTATAGCCACATGTTACAAAATTAGCAAAAACTCAATAAAAAATGCTGATATAATCGCTACCAAAATTCGCAGAATTACCCCCTTGGGCAATCTGAATATTAAGGACGCCATAAATTGTGTGGTAAGTAGAGTACTTAAGTCAAACATCAATAGACATTGCAGTTGGTTTGGAACTCATAGGGAATATATACTTGATTATTTTGACATATAAAGAAGATTAATATTGTAGTAGCTATTTGTTTATATATCACGAAGCGACACACTAGTAAATATTTGTGAACGTTGGTGAGCGTTTATTAAAACTCTACTCACTCTATGTGTGTACATATTAAGTATCGTCACATCAGTTTGCCTTGTGAGGTAGGTGGAAAAAACCAAACGTCAATAACAATCTGATTCACTGCGATCCAAAATTTTGCCGTTTGGTCAGTTGAGTTTAATTCTGTCTTTGAGTTTTACCAAACTTGACCAAGGCTAAAGCTTGTTACTGAAAACCAAAACCAACGGCTTTAGTGCTCAGCAGAGGCACAAAAGTTTTAGCACACCATTACTAAACTCCGAGCTACAACTAAAATTTCAGTTTCGGAAATAAATATTTAATAACCTTTGATAGACCAGCGGATCAAACTCGAGTCTGTTATCTCAAGCCTCAACCAAATAGTTCTAATGGTTAGGTAAAGAGTATCTCTTTCATCGAGTTCAAAACTACTCGACGCGATTATAATTAATTTTCTCATATCATAAGATAGCAATTAAGCAGATGGCTTTCCTGCTGCAAAGAGATAACCATCGCCTGTAGATACCACAGATATTAATGGTAATGGGTTACTATCCTTGCATTAGGGCCTACCTTAACCTCCAAAACCGGAACATAACAGTAACAAGCACTGATGCTATTGCAGCAAGAATAAGTACGAGACCCGGGCGAGACAATGTACGAGTAGAAATCTACCACCTAGTAACTAGATAAATTAGTCGATTAAATCATACCTGTGCATCCATAATCGTATACATTTTTGGTAAGCATGTCGATAATGTTCTTCAATCGCTTCACTAAAATTACATTCGGCATGGCTTTACGCAAAGAGAATGAAAATACCTGAAATATAGGTAGTAGATAGTATTAGGACTACATGTTCGTTTAAGGCGCCGTATCTTCAGAGCTTGTCACTGTTGTACTACTGCATTAAAACGTAGCCATTGGACTAGAAACCCGTTATTAATGTAACGGATTTCCACACAGAACAAATAATAAGGAATAATAAGGTAGAGATGACAAGTAGGTAGGAAACACGTACCCATAGTGATCTTGAACAATAACTTGACGGACGTGTTGCAGTTGGTGTCATAAGTTTTAAAAATACAGAAACTATATGCCTTACTGCGCTGTACTAGAACACAAAAACGATGACTGACTTACAAAAAAAATTTGTAAGTCGGCCATTTTTGTAAAAATATTTCCAACGAAGGTATATTATACGATTAGTGTTATTTACCAATTATTTTACGTTTAGTCTACTTTGGCTAGATATTTCTCACTATCAAGAGAACCATTGCCCGCTTCAATAAGCGGAAATCCACAACACAAAAAATAAAAGAAATTAATTTTAAAAATGAAGTTAAAGAAAACTATTTGTAAGGTTTATAAAAATATTTGTTCAAATTTTATCGTTTACAACAAAAAACAACGTCTCTATTATGTTTGAAAAAAAGACCAACTAGCTTTCTGCCAGACACCTTCTAAAGTCGAAAGATTGTCCCAAGGTGTCTCTATCATCGTAACTACTAGATGAAAGAGTTCCGCAACGTCTCGCCTTGGTTTGATACCACCTCATTACCTATTCTTTCCGCAATAACGACAATGCTTATTACTGTCTTGTTTCGATGTAAAGAGTAGGGTTGAAGCTAAAATCATCATCACCAAAACATCTTTGGTGTTTATGATATACATGTATACAATAGAAAAGAGATCGATCAAGTCTGATATAAGTCGTCGTAAAACTCTACCACCTATTTGTTACAATTATAGAACACATAGCTGTAGTGTTGTTAGCGGTAAATTTTCAAATAGGCATTAATGTAATTTTTAATTGTTAACTTATATACAGTCCGCGCGCGAGCTCCGAGCTCCGAGAAATTTTCGGAATGTCGACGTGCAGTGAATTAGTCGATATTACACAGAGCACACCCGACCTTACCTCAGTCCCCGATTCTTCGGAGCTCGCGCGCAGACTGTACTTTAATATATAGTAAAAAAAGTGATCAGTCTGACTCACATCCAAGTACGAAGACAACGAGTACTGGTACATGGTGTTAACTCCAGCCATATCGGACAACACGAAAAATAAAATAGACCCGCGCTTTGCCACTGGTCGGTAGCCATCTCTTAGCTTCTCTATGTCTTTCGTCGTTGCTTCGGCTAACTCCAGTTTTTCCATCACCTAAATTAATTAAAATCTTCATATTAATGCATGTACTGAAACTTTTAATCTCTTTTAAATTATATTGGTGTGAACTTTAATATTGGGGTTGAATAAATAAATAAGTAATGTTGTTTGAATTAAGAAAAAGTGCCGAAATGTTATGTCACAAATGCTACCAAACAACCAGGTAATAAAATTATGGCGAATCTATTTTACAGGGCATGATCTTTCAAACACCTATAAACACATGAAACATTAACAAAGTTTATAATACCGTTACGAATAATCTAGAAACGTGAAGAGTTGGAACGCTGGAGTGATCTAGAAATAAAAGAAAGAGATAGCTACTCCTATTAATAAACAAATAGTTGGCCGCTAGTTGAATAGCTATGCCATAATAGACTTTCTGGCATATGGCATAAGGGTGTACTTGTTCATTATAAGTTGTTTACAACTAGAAGCGATTCATCGTTTACTCGATAAATTAAGAATTTTCTGGATCCAGATAGATTTTTACCCTGGGTATAAATAGAGATGTGTTGACAAATACAGGGCAGTTTTTATAAAGCGATCGAGAGCGATACTTGAAGCGACCCGTGTGAAGCGAGAAGTGTTTTATTGTGTCGGTTAAGTTTAGTGACAGTACAGTGAGTGACTAGTGTTAATCAGAGTATTTGAGTATTTCATTATGTTTTTTTTGTGTATTTATATCGTAAATACACGGATTTAATATAAGTAGTGTTTTCTTACAATTACGAACCCGAAGTACGTAACAATACTATAGCCTCTATGACTACAAATACAACAGAAAACAGTCAAACGTAATAATATTTTTTATATTTAATACCGCCAGCTATTGCTGATATGGGTAAACATATCAAGGGGCCGTGCGCTAGTTTATATAATTAGATTTTAGTTCCCCAAAAAACCGTAAGATGGCAATGCGACTACTATATGTGAAAATGATTTGAAAAGTTTTTTTATTACTGATACGGGTAAACGTATCAAGGCACCGTGCGCTAGTTTATATAATTAGATTTTAGTTCCCTAAAAAACCGCAAAATGGCAATGCGACTACTATATCAGAAGAAAAGTTGTAAAGTTTTTTTATTAAGGTAATAATCAAATATTGTATAATATTTGACAATAATAATAAATAATAACGAGGCAAATTACACTTACTGATCTAACCTCAAAGTAAGCAAATTATTTGCTTGTGTTACGGGTGTTAGTCAACGATAATAATACATAGAAATATATATATATATATATATATATATATATATATATATATATATATATATATATATATATATATATATATATATATATATATACATATAAATACAAGAATATATTTAATAAACACCCAAACCCGGAAATACAAACATGTTTATCACACAAATGCTTGTCCCCGTCGGGGATCGAACCCGAGCCTCGTCGATCGCGTAGTCAGGGTCGCTAGCCCCTCGCCTAATGTGGCAGTCGAACAATAAAACGAGAATAATATGGAATAATATGTATATAAAAATAAAACAAGAATGAAATTATGTAATAAATAAAACGAAATTTGTGACCAACTTCATTCTGTAACTTTTGTGTCGCTGTGAATGCAAATCGTAGTAATTCAATATCATCGCTTTTATCTTAATGTACTAAAAGAGGTATCTTCAAAAATCAAAACTGTCACGTTCAAGTCGCCGATAAACTAACTAGAGCAGTCATATATCATATATCAATGATTAGTCCACGGCATTAAGCATTTCATGCTAGTGATTGGCCAATCTACCATAAAATCGTACATATATCCAGTCCAAGGGTTTTTTTTTATATTATACTAGCTGTTGCCAGCGACTTTGTCCGCGCGGACTTCCTTTACTCCGCACAGCTCCTCCCCCGTAGACGATAGCGTGATAATATGTAGCCTATATGTTGACCCGACCTGTTGTTAATATTCATGCGAAATTTGAAGTAAATCCATGCAGAACTTTTTGAGTTTACCCCGGACATACATACAGACAAGTAGACAAACAGACAAAAATTTTAAAAACCATATTTTTGGCTTCGATATCGATTGTAAATCACGCCCCAAGTATTCTTTTAAAAAAATATTCAATGTACAGTTTTGACTTTCCTACGATTTTATTATATGTTATAGAAGATAGCAAACAAGCAGATGGGTCTCCTGATGGAAAGAGTTAATCATCGCCTATAGACACCAAAGGTGTTAATAGTGCGTTGCTATCTTGTTGTGAGATCTAATGCTACATGCATAAGTTTACCGGCTATCTTACCCTCCAAGCCGGAACACGACAGTGACAAACACTGACGCTATTGCGGCAGGAATACATAAGGTGGTACCAGACCCGGGTGAGACAATGCGGAACTCTACCACCTAGTAGCCACGAGAGTAGTGATTCGTATAGCAAATCGGCCGCTTTGTACGACCTGCCTGGTAGAACGGGAGTTGGCCTATTCTTCAAAGGAGCCCGGAATCAACACGGGGTAAGTTTATTATTGTTTATTACCCAATACAGGTTTCGAACCCAAAATGATGCGTCCTTAGTAAAACCAGTAAGTCTGTTGACGCTACTCAAGAAACGAGAATTTATTTAAAATTTATTCTTGAGCATTGTAGTATATGAGCATTAAAATACTAAATGTCGAATATTTTTGTATAAGAATGCACATGTTCGAATGAGTCCGTGCAAAGCGCGTGTGTGTCACAAGTTTCTAACCTCAGCTGCCTTAGACTTGGTATTCTCGAGAGTATTGACGAGCTCAACGTTATCCAGCATGTTACCGGTGGAAGTCGCCAACTCCCTCAATAAAGAGTCTTCAAGGCCAGACAGTAGGCTCTTGTTGGCACTGGTTTCGATTATTAGACTCTCTCGCTGCTCCTCTAGATCAGCACGCTCAGCTCGCACCACCACACTTAGTAGCTGGTCTTCGAGACCCTACATAAAATAAAATTGTGACATGAAAAATACGTTCTAGTACCATAGACCAAATATTAATTGGTCTATGCTAGTACATTTGTAATACAAACAGTTAAATTTGGAACAGTCTGCCTTTAAATAACTTTTTTTTATAAGAGACTAGGTACCTTACTTAGCTTATCTGATAGCTTACCTGAGTGCTAAGTGTGAGTTTTTCTTTTCGCATTCGATCGTGAGCGCGTTTGGAGTTTATTAGGAATTTGTATGTGATTTGTACAGCGCCACCTAGTGGTAAACGTGAGAAACCCGTTTACCACTAGGTGGCGCTGTACAAATCACATACAAATTCCTAGTACACTCGAAACGAGCTCATGATCGAATGCGAAAAGAAAAACTCACACTTAGCCCTCTGATGGTAACTGATCTCCGCCGCAAATGACCATCCGCAGTACCAGAGGTCTTGCAGTTACATTGTAGGCCTCTTAAGAATGAGTAAGCTCTTTGAAAGGCATTTTTTAAAGAAAACAATTAAGTCAATTATTCGTAACAATACGATTTTTACTATGTATTACCCCTCTGAGAAATCAGAAAATTAGAATTTTTCAAGCAGTGATTCTTAGGCTCATCCTAGGTATGTTTTACTTTCAAAAGAATTATTTTAAGGATAAGTTAGATTATTTTTAAGGTTAAACCTTCAAAAAAATCTTACTTATCCTTAAAATGTCAAGAAAACAATTATTGAATCATCAATGAAATCCCATACTGAAAATATCCATGACCAAATATTCTTGTGGTTTGGTATATCAGTTTATCTCGGAAACATTTTTTTATATGAAAGTAAATCTTCGATAATTCAAGTAATTTCCTCTTAAATATATATATTATATATATATATATATATATATATATATATATATATATATATATATATATATATATATGTATATATATATATATATATATATATATATATATATATATATATATATATATATATATATATACAAAAAATCAATTGCTGTTCGTTAGTCTCGCTAAGACTCGAGAACGGCTGAACCGAATTGGCTAATTTTGGTTTTGAATAATTTGTTGAAATCCAGGGAAGGTTTAAAAGGTGATAAAATATAGAAAAAAAATAAGAGTAGTTAAAAAGGCAGAACAACGTTTGCCGGGTCAGCTAGTATAAAATAAAATCTTCAACAATTGAATTTAACATTCTGCTAAAACTTAAAGTAAAATTACGACCACAAGGCAAATACAAGCTTTTTTGATTTTACCTGTACAGTGACGGTATAGTTAATGACCACGGCTTTAGCATATGCAGCCGGATTAAATTGCGGGTTCGCGAGCTTGGTAGTAAGGTACATGCGGAAGTGCGGATCGTAGTCCACCTCTGTGCTACCCAGCATTACAAATGTTCGTCCTCCCTCAACTGAAATCAATATTTATAGTATGTTGTCATTATTTTGACTCTAGACATTTTTCTAAAAAAGCCAATACTCTAAAATGTTATTAGTGTTTTTTCATGTTATAAGTGTTAGTGTTGCCCGGGTCTGGTACGACCGCCTTACCTGTTCCTGCCGCAATAGCGTCAGTTCTGGTCACTGTCGTATTCGGGTTTGGAGGGTAAGGTAGCCCGCAAAACTTATGCATGTGACATTAGACCTCGCTACAAGATAACAACGCACCATTTACATCTTTGGTGTCTATAGGCGATAGTTGACTCATTTCATCAGGAGACCCATCTGCTTCTTTGCTATCTTATGATATAAAAAAAAATAGTAGGAGCCTGGTCTTTAATTTTGGTGTACTAACGTCTACGTGTCTCGGCTAAAGCACTTAAAGCTATAGATTTTAGTAGTCACAAGGAACAAGCGACAGATGTACAGTCAATATAGGGATCACCTCAATGAAGTGTTGCTGACCTGAAAAAAGTTGAAAAGAACTGAAGCGTCCATAGATAAATACTTAGAGAACTGCTCAATCGTGTCGCCCATTACTCACTGTAAAGAGGATTATCTGAGTCACATAGAATTGGGCATTGAAGAACCGATTACAATGCTTCACATAGTAATCTACAGATACTGAAAATGCTTGGAGTATAATGTGATTTATTTGGATAAAGATAATCACAACTTATGCCTAGCCAAGATATGTTGAAAGAATGGCAGATGAAAGGTTAACATGTAGATAATATAAACCAGACGACTGAGATTGACATACTATGATCAGATTTATAGAATGATGTCCCAATGTGGTGTCAAGTGTCTTCGTAACCGGCTGATTCGCGAAAATGGAATTATAAGGTTTAATGTTATAGGAGCAAGACAAATATGCATGGATCGTCATATACGGCACTCGCATATCTCTACCTACTACGTATGGGATCTGGCGTAAGATATGTATACCTAGACTTAACACCCAGCAAAATAGATTGTCCTCATTCATTAAATACTTCAATCACATAATACGTCACGGAACAATAGGCGCCCGTTATTAACACTGCCCATTTAAATCATTGCCTTTAGCTTCTAAGTTTGTATTTATTTAAAATATTAAAAACGTGAAGAGTCCTGCAGTTTTTATTCAAGCGCCATCTATATTTTTCATGGTGGAACTAAATTCCCCATAGAACAAAATTATAACTGATATTTTTAATCTATTAATTTACATGTAATTTATTCTGCCCATTAGTGATATTTTTTACTTGTTAATAGAAATACTACGATGGCAGTAACAGAGTACTAAATTAAATGCGAAGTCAGTTTTACGAACCTTTGACATTCTTTTCTAACACGTTGTCCACCACTGGATCAATATATTCATTGACATCTTGGAACAACACCGGCATGCCGTATTTAATTGCCATTTCCAAATGACGTAGAAATTGTGGATCGTTAAATGAGAGGACCTGTAAATTCAACTACTAAAATCAACAGCACGAGTAAAACAATCGGGGATAGTTTCCTCGTATTAGTCAGTGCCCTTTTTGCTGCTCGACGGCTACTAAAATGTGAAAGAAGACTAAAAACTTATTTACTAGCTTTTAATTTGTCATTATCATCGTTACTACTAAAGTTGAATTCTACAATATCTTACCCAGGGTTGATACTACTATTTTACCATTTCTTTTCGGATTAGATTGAGTGCTCATTGCTGATGTTTGTCTCTTTCTATCAGGAGAGCCATCAACCTTTTTGCTATAAAAACGTGAAGATAGGAATTTGTTTATGCAAACATTGTAATTATCTTAACTTTTCAACGACTTGAAAATCTTAAAAAAATCTTCTTATGTGAGACCACGCATAACTTTTTTTACAGTAGTCCAATTTGTTCCAAATTTATCAATTACGAACATAAAAAAATGTTTTGAAATTGCCTCGATATTTTTTAACCTATCTAGGTAATTTCATAGTTAATAAAATATAGAGCTCAAAAATTGCTTTGAATGCCATTTAAATCGTTCCTGATTTTGAAAATATACAGCTTTTCAAAAATTGAAATACTGTAATTTTTTCAAACTTTAGATTTTTGAATTCTTTTTGATCAAAACTTTGTTTAGGTATGGTTTTGGCTACGTTGAGGTTATAAAATAAGGTTTCAAATATAGCCTGCAGGGTAAACCGTTGGCTCAGATGATGGTGAGTACCACCGCCCATGGACCGCCAGAATACCAGAGGAGGAAAAAACCCCGCAGGTAATTGTTTCCCCAAAGGTGTGCAAGGTTAGTCTCTTGACAATCGCAAGGTAATGATTTTCCAGGCAATGAAATAGTGAGGGTGGAACTTAGAATTACAACACCATATCCTATTATGAAATTAAACAGCAGAAATCAATCCGAACAACTCTTTAGTGTAATTAATAAAATTATTGTGTACAAACCTTGAGATTATTTTTAGCTTCTTTCTTTTTAATCCAATTGAGTGCTTGAGTCTGTGGATCTATGCAAAGCGGGAATCGTGATGCTCTAGTCGTCAAAATGCCGTTGTGAACTGACAACTCATCTGGAGGCAGACCTTCAGAGTTCCATCTAAACATTGGGAACATTTATATTTAACATTTTTTTGTATATCATACAAACAAGCAGATGGCCGCCTTGATGGAGACAGCCATCATCTGTAGACACGCAACTTTCACACGAGTCATTTAATCTAACTAATCTTTCATATAAACTTTCATTTTCTATTTCAGCCCCTCAGGCCCGATCTTTTTTTAAAAAAAAGAAACTTATGTTTGACCCCAGGTTTTCAACTATCTTTTACTAAATTTTATCTAATTTAGTTTAGTGATTAAGCCGTAATACCGTAACAGACAAACACACAGATAGACAGATAGGTTTTTGCATTTTTATAATTAGTATGTATTTTAAATCTACAGAATAGTGGAGACTACAGAAGACAAACTCATGTATGTACTTTACTTTTTATACCTAAAGTCGGCGATCGCACCAGGGTTGTCACTTTGGCTTATGTACAAAAAGCTGGCATTAGTATCTTAAGTAATTCCAGTAAAATAAAGTTTTAAATCAAAGTATGTCACTCTTCTTTACATTTTGCATATAATGTAGTCTTTATTATATGAAAACGATACATAAAGGTAATTTGGTCGGCAAGCGCCGGCAAACGTTGAAAAAAATTAAAATGTTTTTTGCAATTACTCAAAAACTGTAAGAGTTAGTACAAAATTTCTCAATAAAATGTGTAGAAATTATAATTTTAGATCAAAAAGGTTATATGACTTCCTCCTGTGGTCAAAATTAATCGAGTTAGAGAGATTTTAAGTTTAAGGGAAAAACGTAACTTTAAAAAAATTGCTAGCAGAAATAAGGAATTTTTAATTTTTTATCAATTTTTATCGATTAAAAAAAATCGCTTATATCTACTAGCTAAAGATTTTTAAAAGTTACGTTTTCCCTTTAATTTAGAAAATCTCTGCCTCTGTTAATTTTGACTCGAGGAGTAAAAGTCATAAAACCTTTTTGATGTAAAATTATAAGTTCTACAAATTTTATTAAAAACTTATTTATCTAACTTTTACCGTTTTTGAGTTATTACATAACATTATTACATAACTCAAAAATGGTAAAAGTTAGATAAAAAAACACTTTTTAATTTATTATTTTTTCGACTTTTGCTGGTGACTACCGACCAAAAAACTTTTTATAATATCAATAACCCAAATACCCAAAATGCAAGGCATTTCATTTTAAAACTTTATTTTACTCGAATATCTGGTTGTTGACTTCTCGTTCAGAATAAAGCGGTTAGAATGGAAATATAAAGCAGTAATAACTTTAGTATAATTTATTAATATTATTTACCTTTTAAAAATTTCTCTTTATACCAAATCTATCTTGGTACCAAATTTCATCCAAATCGATTTAGTGGTTTAAGCGTTAAAAAAGACAGACAAAGTTACTTTCACATTTATAATATGAGTATGGATTAACGACATTTTATCATCGGCGTAACGCATTTTCTAAAACGAAAAAACTTTATCTTTGCAACCTGACGGCGCCATTTGTTTACGAGAAAATTATAAAATTTGCCTGCCTTATTATTGCACGTAAGGGAATACAAACAAATACCTCCTTGCCTGCATGAAACAACTGCTAGCTTATAAAACGATAATTCACTGTTTAATATTGAGTTTAAACAACCGTTCACTGCACAATTGCGATAACTGTTTATTTGTGGTTCCATTTTTGTGCAAAAAAGTATTTAACAGTCGTACTTGTCTCGCGGGCGGCATCCACCCTCGCATCGAACCGAAACACTCCGAGATTTCGCATCCGTGAGAGGTGTCTATGCGTTGCTCAAACACTACTAGTATATAGATTATCTTCTGTTAGTCTCCAGTCTGTGGTAATACTATGTTGTTTATTCGATCTAGTGTACCTAAATAAGCAAATGATTAAGCAACGACACTACCTACATAGGGATACGTGAATAAAATACTAAAATATATTAAGTAATATCCAGACTAGACATTTTTCATTTAACAAAAACGCTTGCCCTTCTCAGAAATCGAGTCCTAGCCCGTCAATAATGTAATCAGGGTCGCTAATCACTCAACTATCGAAGCGGTCATTTTCTGGGTGAATTTAGACTGTTTTGTCTTTTTAAAAAGTATACATGGTCAAAATCCCATTCCACTAATTTTTTTTTAAAGTAAGCGGGATGAGTGCGAGTCGTCAATTTGATCATTACCAAGTCAGTCTCAATTAGTATCAAGTCAAGATAGTAGAACGCGTTATTTCAAACTTTTTTAGAGAAAATAACTTATTTCTAACTGGATATAAGCTCAACTCTACTTTTTCTCGTATCAGGAAGTTCAGCCTTTATATTATATATGTATAAACTCAATTTGTCTATAGTTTGGCTACCTGTCATATCATGAGACGTTTCGTAATCTATTACAATTCACCGTTATTTACTTCCATTAGTTACCGCTTGCTTTTTCGATGTTGGAACCAACTGTGATGTGATTTATATTATTTTTATCATCACGGTGGTGACTAATATATTTTTTAATAAATTCTGCAATAAGGTGCATGTAGTTAAATAATGGTAAAAACTTGAGGCTATTACTATTAACACGTCTCAACTACTATTCTAAATAGGTATAGCTGAAACTACCATACTATATTTTGATATTATATTCAATTATGCACTTACCCACTAATCTCTACTTCGTTAGTTAAATTCCTTTCAACCGTAAACGGCGTAGTAAGTGGAATGCCTCTTTCAATAACATCCCCCAACCAATCCTCATATATCATAGTCTGCCTGAATGAAAACGAGAAAGGACCAGCATAACTCAAAAACGAAGCCGCAAGCAAACAGTTGCCGATCAAACGAGATTGTTCCACGTACAACGCTGCTAAGTCTAAAGTCCAGCGTTTCTGCTCACTTGATAAGCCAGACATGAGTTTATCGGCTGCTACTAATCTCCGCATCATAATATCTGTTTCTTCTTGAAGCTCTTGTCTTCTTAGCATGGCAGTCTCATATTTGCTGTTGAGACCATCAAGAGTACGCTGCAGTCGATCAATTTCTCGATTTAAAGAAGCCAAATAGTTGCAAGCTTCTGTATATTCTTTCTCTAATGCTTCTACTTTATCTTTCTTTGGTTTGACTTCTTTGTATACAGCACAGTATCCTAATACAGCTATTACGAATTTTAGCAAGCCATATCT
The DNA here is from genome assembly GCA_036924255.1 of Apodemia mormo. Taxonomy (NCBI): domain Eukaryota; kingdom Metazoa; phylum Arthropoda; class Insecta; order Lepidoptera; family Riodinidae; genus Apodemia; species Apodemia mormo. The sequence continues at coordinate 10,415,465 of JAUPFN010000019.1, read as the reverse complement.
GGAAATAAGTATTTTAAGTAATAAGTATATTATCAATATTGGCTTGTATCTATTAAATAAATTTAACGGATCGTTTAAAATTTAGCATAATTTAATAGCAAGCAATAATGTTGTGACCCGGGTGGCAGAAATAAGGCATCGAGAGAGAGTCGGTAAGGTTCTAAATATACATCCAGTCGAGTCATAGAAAAGTCTGTAATCTCTACAATCTGCTGTCATGGTACACTAAAAGCACCTCATCTCAGTGTAATATTTTGGTAGCGTAAAATTAAATTATTAAAGGTCCGTTATTTTATTAGGACAGTGCCAATAATTTATTCACGAGACTTGATACTTCAACGTTACCATACATTTTTATTGCAAATGTCGTACAGAGGTAAAATTTTAAATCTACATATTTCTAGTGTATTTTTATTTAGTTTTTTGCTTAGTAGTCAGACATAAAACTGACGCCAAATCGTCTATAAATTATTATTCTTCTATTAAATATGTAAAAGTACTCTACAATCAGCCAATATACACGTATTTGAAAAAAGAGTTCTCATAATTGATGCATTACAAGTACCTATTATCAATAAATTTAAATATGAAAACAGTTTCTTGGGATTTAGCAGTGTGAATAGACGTTGGTAAATGGTGTGTGGGTGGTGATCGCTGCATTTTACTGATCTAAAACGACTATCTTATTTGTTTCTGCAATAACAGCGATTGTTTGTATTACATATTAATCCGAGGTATGGGAGTGTTAGCATACCGTCACCAGACTCTCAACTGCCTGAAAAAATCTTATAATAGGACATTAAAGTGTGTCCTTATTGTATATGGATTTTACCGGAATAAGATCTAGGATTTTATACTCATTTGATTATATACTAACAGTGTTTCAGTTATATAGAGCGTGCCGGCCGGAAGCAAAGTCACAGGTTCCAATCCAGTCGTGTCAAAAATTTTCTTTGCTAAGTTTAAAAAAAATAGTAAGCCCTTGATCAATGTCATTAAATAGGTACTTAAATATGTAAATATTTACCCAGCTTTACTAATTTGTTGCATAGTGTCCAATTTTTTGCTTTTTTTCATATGTGCCTTCACAGCTTTCACCTGGTTCTGAGTAATGAGATCACAATTCATCTCTTGCAAATTACGCAAGAAGTTAGGATCCGCCATCATGCCTTTAGCACCTTTCCAGCTTACGTCTTTGATACCGCGTATAATTACCACGCATTCACAGACCACCTAAAATATATATGTTTTGCTGCATAAAAAGTGTTCTTTGTAGCTTATAGCAAAATAAAAATAAACAATACAAAATAATATTAAAAAATTTATAAATATAATAAATAGATATTTATAAATTTTTTAATATTATTTTTTTACAGTTTGTCTTTTAGGATAGCGATTTACTGTGATTTTAATATTTTCTTTTGCCACTAAATCACGTTAATTATAGTGATAAGCAATTTAATAAAAAGTAAATTTATTAATGATTTTCAATGACAAAATAGATTTAGCATGTTTTTCAAGCAACGGCTATAAGAATAAGGTCTGAGAACTGGATAGGTCTTATGACAAAAACGAATAATTTCATGTAAATATACTCATTAATATTTCAGCCGTTTTCCTTTCATTTTGAGCTCTTCTGACGTAACGATCGTATAATTTACTACGGCATTATTATTATTAACTATTATTGTTATTATTATTTATATTTATATTATTATTATTATATATATTATTATTATTATTATTATTATTATTATTGGAATGATCTCGCCTTGCAGCGGTGTGTATAAGAAACTCCGGCGTAGAAGCCAAACGACCGGAGCCTAAGGCGACTGTGTGAGAAATCTACGGACTATCCGAGCGTTATCTAATAGGACTGCCCGCTGTATACTCGCCATAATGGGCTTGGGTGGTAAATCCAATTTTTTTAAGTAAAGTTTCAAGGAGGAAGGAATTAGCCCATTGGTGGAAACAACTATTGGAATTATCTCAGCAGACGTACCACCCCACATTTCGACAATCTCGTGCGCCAAGTCCAGATATTTAAGCCTCTTATCTGATTCAGCCTTAACAAGATTGTCGTCATGTGGGATAGTAATATCTACCAAGAAAATCTTGGATGATGCTCGTTCCATCAGCACGATATCGGGTTTATTCATCAGAATGGTTCTGTCCGTGATGATGGGTCGATCCCAGTACAGTTTGGCACGATCGTTTTCAAGGACGGGCACAGGCGAGTACTTATAAAAAGGCAGTTTCTGATCACGAAGGCCATATTTCAGAGCGAGCTCTTGGTGGATAATTTTGGCTGCTAAGTTGTGTCTGTGCAAGTACTCAGTGTTAGCAAGCATAGCACAACCGGAAGTAACATGACGGAGAGATTCTCCAGGACGGTGACACATGCGACATATGTCATTGGTACCGTCCTTAATGATGTACTTCCGGTAATTGTTAGTCTTGACCACCTGATCTTGTATCGCACAGACAAAACCCTCGGTTTCCCCAAAAAGGTCACCAAAACGCAGCCAATGCACGGAAGATAGCAAGTCTACGTGAGGCTCGTGCAGAGTCTTGTAGAATCTGCCGTGTAGCTCTTTCCCTTTCCATATGGCCTCCCTGTCAGAGTTGCAAAGTACCGCTGGTTTTTGCCAGTCACTTTTGGCCAAGGATAGTGGGGTTAGTCCTTTATCACATTCTATTACCTCAGCATGGATTGCGCCCTCCGATTTCGTCAAGAAGTAGTCCCTGAGATTGCATATCTCGCGGTTGTGCAGGCCTTGAGCACTCAGCATGCCCCTTCCGCCATGTTTACGCGAGATATACAATCTCATGACCGACGATTTCGGATGGCGCAGCCTGTGCCGAGTCATAGTAGTGCGGACTTTTCGATCTAGAGCACTTAGTTCGGTCTGAGACCACTTGAGCACGCCAAACGTGTACATGAGTACTGGTATAACCCAGGCATTGTACGCTCGTATCTTGTTTACACCTGACAAATAGCTATTAAAGACTTTTGTCATGCGTTCACAAAATACATCAACCATGGCCTGTTTCATACCAGCCTCATCCACACACATATTCTGTGACATGCCCAAGTACCGGTATGTTTCAGCCTGTGTGAGTGACCTAAGTCGAGCCGGGTCGAAAGGAATACTTTCGTCTGTAGCGGCTACTTTGCCACGCTCTACATGCAAGACCGCACACTTATTTACTCCAAGCTCCATGCCAATGGAACTGCTAAAATTACATGTAACATTTAGCAGTTCATTCAGCCTTGAAGCGTTTGGAGCAAACAGCTTGAGATCATCCATGTAAAGCAGGTGGCTAAGTCTCAGGCCACCCCTTCGAAGCTGAAATCCTGTCCCCAAGCTCCCTAGCAAATGACTAAGCGGGTTTAAGGCCAGGCAGAACCATAAAGGGCTCAGACAATCACCCTGGAATATACCCCTTCTTATCCTGACTCGGTCCTCCGTATTAGATAGACACACACCCTGGAGATTGAGCATTGTACTCCACTGCGCCATACATGCCTCAAGAAGCCTTCGAATTGACTCGTCAATCTTATAGAGTTCGAGTATTCTCATTAACCATGTATGAGGGACCGAGTCAAACGCTTTTTTGTAGTCAATCCAGGCGACAGATAAGTTACGTCTGTTACGCTTGACCTGTTGGCCAACAACCGTGTCAATCAGGAGGAGCTCCTTAGTACCTCGACTCTTCGCCCGACATCCATTTTGGGTATCAGCCAGAATCTTGTGGCTGTCTACGTGTGAGGAAATCTTGGCGGCCAATATTGATGTAAGTGTCTTGTAGATTATAGGCAGACATGTTATCGGGCGGTACTGTGATGGGTCAGTAGTGTTAGTGGTTTTCTGAACTAAATAGGTGATCCCAGTGGTAAGAAAGTCTGGAAGAGAGCGTTTCTCAAGCGCTTCTTCAAACTGGCGAGCTAAGGTAGCATGGCATGTATTGAACCCCTTGAGCCAGTAATTCTGAAGTCCATCTAACCCTGGAGTTTTCCAATTTGGGCATTTTTGGATTACTGCACTAACGTCATTTTCTGTAATGACTACGGGGTCCATAGTTGGTAAAGATGCACATGTATTTTCAAGCTCCGCCATCCAAGTACCTTCAACGTGTTCAACCGGTTGGGACCATAAGCTGCGCCAAAAAGTCAGCAAATCTGCCTTTTCAGGCATCTGTTCTCTACTTGGTTTCCCATTCGTAGTTTGAAGGTACTTATAAAACTTTCTTTGGTCACTTTTGAAGAGTCGATTCTCATAGTGTCTCCTAGAAGTCGCAGTGTATCGTCTAATACGCCGCCCCCAAGCAGCTATCTGCTGTTTTAGGCTATCAATGCGCTCCGTCGTTACTCGCAATTGGTCTGCTCGAGGCAGACGGTGAAATTCACTTATTGCAGATCTAACAAAGCGCATTACTCGCGGCCGCGTGTTACCAGCCTTAAACGCAGTCAACTTACCGATTAGGATTCTGGCATCAGCAATACGGGTCTCAATACGACGCCTCCATGCTGGAGTCACATGCCGCAGCGGTAATCTACTTCCCATGTTTGGAAAGGTGATCCCAACCGCATGGCATACGACGTCAGCAGCAGCGTACAGTATGGTTCCCGTGTCACCAATGCCGGAGCTGGTTTCCAAAAAGGGAGGCAGTAATTGGTTAACAGTGTCAACGGCAAGTCTAGTCGCGTTCTTGACACGAGGTAACCGGGAGCGTTGCTCTACCGACATTCCTCTATACCGAGTAATCGCCTCTTCAAGCTCTCTCCTAAGGTTATCTCTATACTGGGAATCTGCTTCCACGTTCCCCTCTATCTGGTCCGCATTCGGCTCCATCCTAGTGTTTTCTCCTCGGCAGTTTGACACATATGGCGGGTCATTGACACTCGATAATTCGGAAGCAACTGTAGAAGCAGACGCACATCCAAGTTGTTCGAGTTCATTTGCGTCAAAAATATTTCTGCGCAGGATATATCGAACTCGGTCCACCATATTTTGTTCAGTGAGAGTGATGTGAGGTTCTAAGATGTTAAACTCGCGTAGCAGTCGTACCCGAAATCCAGTCCTGTTAGTTCCCCCCTCAGTCGCCCTATAATATGCTCGCATGGCATTCTTATTTTGGTCAGCAGACCACCTCATGCGAGGCTTTCTAGCTCCACCAGCGGCGGACTCTTTCTGCTGGGTCGTTGCCGGCCCTGCTGGAGTCAAGCCAACTGGCGAGGATGGTGTATTCGACCGACCAGGTGATAGGGCCGGTCGGCGGGTTTGGCTGGCGTCCCGCATGCTGCCGCGTCCAGCGCCAGCTCCAGACGCGCCCTGGCGATCCCCAGGCAGCGGCCCTATGCGCATTCTTCTTACTTGGTCCATCCATTTTTGTTGGGCTATCTACCACCGAGGGTCGCCCTCCCCCCCCGTGGAAACCGTTTTACATCATAATTGTTTTAGTACCCTATGATTTCCTCAGCTAAAGCACGGTTAAGACATTAGGTTATTATTATTATTATTATTATTATTATTATTATTATTATTATTATTATTATTATTAACTAACGGCAATCAATAGAAATCAAAAATCAGAAATCAGAAGAACTTTATTCAATAAAACCTTTTACAAGTTATTTTGACACGTCAACACTTTTCAAAACTACCACATGATCGGAACTCGGAACGGAATGGAACGGAACGGAATATTTATTAGCTGTCAATGCCACGAAAATTGATTGACATGATCGAGCTTATAAATTGGTCACAAAGTTCTGGCCAAGCTTAGATCAAATATTTTTTATCGTAAGAAAGCAAACAAGCAAAGATTACTTAAGAAAAGTTGTAACAATTGCCTATAGTCACCCTAATGTGTAAATGGTGTATTGTGGCATGTGGCATTACACCTCCAATATTTGTTTAGTCGTTTTTCTCTGTTAAATTGTCTAGCAAAAAGGAGGTTGGTTCAGTGGTGTTTCTTGTCAGTACTTGGCTATCTATTGCACTGTATTATTTATGACTATTTTAAACGAGTCTCAATGATGGCTTACCTGTACAGCCTCAGGCGGTGTAGCAAACGAACGAATTTCTGTGATATCGTTCTTGTCAAGGTCAGAAAGCGCCAACCGCGCTGCCTCCAGTGCCGGCAGCGCCGCCGAAAGCGCTTCTTCTGCTTCAGATTTCTCTTCCGCGATTACCACGCTCTGTTCAGTGATCTCTGCGCTCTTGATTGCAGCCACATTTTGCTTTGCCACTGCTGCTTCCGTGGCTAATAAAGAAAATGGATTTTAAAGTCGTTAAAGAAATCAACAACCTTAGCCAGTCCTATTCTGATCATCACATAAAGTTTTGGACGTTTCTGTTATGCACAACTAGTTAACTTGTCCTTAGAATATTGTGGTAGCAAAAACTTAAGTTATATCAGGAGTAATGATTACAGCGGTGGTGACACTTGAATGTGGAACATTCGCTGTACATCAATCAATACCATGAGTTTCATTTACTTTTAAGGGATAAAGTGGCCGGATAACTAACTATTTTAACATGTCATATTTTAACATGTGTTAGTCAAGGTTGTCAGAAACCATATAATAGCACATATTTTAGTTGTGTCCGTTTCTACTTGTTTTTTTAAATATATCTGCTTAAACAACCATGTACTTTGAAGTTCCTATCATACTGATGCTCCATTTCTTGCTATCGCGTCAGATACATATAATAAATATAACAATACATATGAGACAAATGTTACAAAAATAACATGAAATTCTAATATATTAGAGGCCTGTGAGGCTTTGCTGTTAATATTTCGAGATTTCGTACACTTATTGTGTGTAACCACAAAGACTAACATTTGTAGCAAAACGAGAGTATATTTTTGGTCTGCTAGCATATGTCATAAACGACCGCTTTACTTATTAGTTTAGTTCATGTTCCTGCGAAAAACTTCTGTAACAGTTAGATAAAATTACTTGTCCATGTAGTTGTGATAAGGCAAAAGCTCAAATTAAAAACTACTCCACAATTTTCATAAACATAAACATTTTTTTTATTATCTATACATATATAATACATTTAATAAAATCATAGGAAATTCAAAACTGTACATTGAATATTTTTTTAAAAGAATACTTGGGGCGTGACCTACAATCGATATCAAAGCCAAAAATATAGTTTTTAGAATTTTTGTCTGTTTGTCTGTATACCTGTTTGTTTGTATGTATGTCCGGGGTAAACTCAAAAAGTACTGCATGGATTTACTTCAAATTTTGCATGAATATTACTAACAGGTCGGGTCAATATATAGGCTATATATTATAACGCTATCACCTACGGGTCTAGTCTAATATAAGTAGCAATCAACTGCCACAATTTTTTGCCTTGCTTTAATTCAAAGCGGCTGCAACTATTTACTTAATTATTTTTGTTGTATTTGTTGTGTTTTTATTTCATACTAGCTGTTGCCAGCTACTTCGTCCGCGCGTACTTCGTTTACTCCACACTACACCTCCCCCGTAGGTGATAGTGTGATAATATGTAGCCTATATGTTGACCCAACCTGTTAGTAATATTCATGCAAAATTTGAGTTTACCCCGGACATACATACAGACAAACAGACAAAAATTCTAAAAACTATATTTTTGGCTTCGATATAGATTGTAGATCATACCCCAAGTATTCTTTTTAAAAAATATTCAATGTACAGTTTTGACTTTCCTACAATTTTATCATATGTATAGATAAGATAGCAAACAAGCAGCTGGGTCTCTTGATGGAAAGAGTCAACCATCGCCTGTAGACACCAAAAATGTTAATGATGCGTTGCTATCTTGTGGTGAGGTCCAATGCCATATGTATAAATTTACCTCACCCTCCAAACCGGAACACGACAGAGATAGCAGGAATAGATAAGGCGGTGATACCAGACCCGGGCGAGACAATGGAGAACTCTACCACCTACTGATGGTGATTGCCATAACAAGGTTTCTAAGAAAAATTTTTTTTGAAAAATCGTACTAAAAATATGTAAGACAGTTGACCCTGCATGCCGTCTCTAAAACTTTCTTAAATTTTGAAACGGTGTGATTATTGAATTCGATGATCAATTTTGATATTTCAAATAGCGTTCTTAATTCTTCAAAAAAAAGTCTTACAGAACAATCGCGAATAGTATAAGATGCAACTGCGTGATTTCTACGTTCATCTGTTTTATTGACAAAATATATTTTTTATCTATATTTATAAGTAAACAATTACAGATCTGTAAAGTTACCTATCCAAATTTGGCCGCAATAATTATTTACTTTTTAAGCAATTATCGATAATATATATTATTATTATATTATTAATATTATAACAATGTCATCTTGTTATTATCAGTCAAACACTCAAATGTTGTCCACTCCAGTGTTCCAATAAAAAATATCGGGATACGTTCCTATGCATTACGTAATGATTATGTTTTACAAATCGCCAAATACAGAAGAATAATTCAACGATTGAGATTATTGTAAAATGTTGCTGATAATTAATTAATCAAGTTCAATCATTGTGGCAAGGATGATTCCATTTACGCCAGATATATTAAGGTAAATAAATATAACTGTGTCTTACACTTTTATTTTTGGCTAGTTTCTTTTTTTAACTTATAAGACACTTAAAACATTTCTTATTATTCAGTGCCTGGGTATTTAGCCTGTCCTTCATAACTAAACCAGGAACAAAGTATAAAGAGAAAATTAATCACAATAATGCATGCTAGTTTAAAACAGGGAGGTAGATTACATTTACATTATTTACCTACCTACTATTGATGTTAATAACTATGAGTCACGAGACTTTTGGCAATATTTCAATTACTGTTTTCTTGGTTATTTAAAACTTTATTTCTTTTGATAATTATGTTTATTCGATGTAAATAAGTGTGAATTTTTACGAGTTTGATTTCGCCCCACAGCTAAAAAATCAGCCTGTATACATAGATATTACATGAATATAGTACGCGTAAAGCTTATTTTTATTAATTTAATTATTTTAATGCATATTTTCAATTCGATTGTCCCCTGATATTATAATTGTTATTCTATGTCGGATAATATAAAATACATGTCGGATAATAAGTTGACAAACAAGCAGATGGCTTTTCTGTTGTAAGAAGATAACTATCGCCCCTAAACATTATAGATGTAAATTGTGCGCTGATATCATTGCGGCGGAGTCCTAACGCCACATGCATAAGTTTACCGACTATGTGATAAATAAATTCTGAGGCTATTGCGACAGGACTAGGTAAAGCGGTGGTACCAAATCCGGTGAGACAATGCCGAAATCTACTACCTTGTAGCCACGATGGCAGTGACTCGCATAGCCAATATCTTATTATACCAAGCTCGCCTCTTACGAACTGCCTGGCTGAAGCGGTTATTTCTTCAAAGAGGACACGAACCAACATTAAAGGGTTCGAACTTTACGGTCAGATCACATTAATTGACTGTTTTAATTGATACTACATTTAATTGAATTTTATATAACGTGTTAATGATTGATTTTCAAATGATAATAAAAAGTCGTGTCATCAGCATATTTATGTGAAGAGAATTATGTCTTTAATATGAAGGAAATAAGTCAAGTATTCGTATATACCTGTTAGGATCTTAGTCGATAGCACTCAACTCTGACGACTTCGTAGGAAATTGGTGTGCGAAAACGTAAATAGAAATTTACATAATCACAATATTAGTCTTTTATTAGTCTACTTTTATTAAATAATGTAAAACAACCATTCTGCTATCATAAAGCTAAAGATGTTTATGTTTGTTTTATATGATTTTTTTACTTTTTTATATTTAAAGATTAATTATGTACATGAAACCTCTCTATTTGTTTTTATTTCTATGTATATTCGGTTTCGTTAATTTGATATTTGATTCCCAGGTTCAAACTTTTTTTTAACTTCAGTCATCATCCTTAAAATGACCACCATTGTCGTCCACTGCTGGATATATACTCATCACTTAGCTCAGTTTTATTTATATTTATGTAAATCTTAGTTGCAGTGCTTAAATCTGTCGAAGGTATTGCGCCTTAACGTAAAAAAATAATATCGCCTTTCTCAAGTAATAATACAATTTGAACAACCGTTACTCATCACGTCAGTAACTGTTGATTCTTAGTGAACCGAAGTATCTACTAACGAAGCGATTGTTGTTTTAATAAATTGGCGTGATGCCAATATTTTGTAAAGCACAGGGAGTAGATATTTCTTTACCTGTAGATATTTCTTTTAGCAAAATTTCACACTCCTTGGTTTGTTCTGCAACGATAACCTTCTGGACAGCTAGCTTGGCATTCAAGTCTTCAAGTTGTATATTAGCTTCTTCAATTTTAGCCAAGCCCCCAATTAAACGTTCACACTAAAAACAGACAAGTGCCCTGCATTTATATATAACTGCAAAACTCATACATATTAGTGATGTTCTAAGCCAGTTTTGAATATTAGACTATCCGCCTGTCTGCAAAGAGGTTTGTAAAAAAAAACTTTTTTATTCAAGTGATCGGATTACCTGCCTAAATAACCAGTGGCATTGTCTCTCATTGTTCTGTTCCGGTTTGAAACGTAACTTACACACGTGGCATTAGATCTCCGCTATATAAATCCGTGTGTTCGCCAATCATTCGCCTTCGACAAACTACTTGAAAGGAAAAAAACGGCATTTTCTTCAAAAGAGTCCATGACCAGAACGGAGAAACATTCAAACGAAGAAAAGTTGGAGTATTTGACAAAATAATGTTTGATGTGTGTGTGTGTGTGTGTGTGTGTGTGATTTGTTGAGTATAAATGTACATAGATCAAGTTTTATATAGTGCGTCAAACACAGACAAATTTTATTGTTAGGTGTTTTTTATATGATTAGATAGCAAACAAGTCGATAGCACTCCCGACAGTAAGACAAACCATCGTCTAAATATACCAAAGATGTAAATAATGTGTTGCTATCCGTATAGCGGAATAGTATGGCCTGGCCATAATAGCCACATACATAAGTCTATCAGCTACTTTACCTTCCAAATCGAAATTGAGGTCATATTCTTCAAAAGAATCCTCGACCAACAAAATTACAAAATTGGCTTAAGAAAATGGCGAGAAAATGATATTGTGTTCATTATGGTTTAGTTTCGACTATTGCTACGCTTTACCGACGAGTGCTCGTAAAAGCTTATTAAGCCCTTAGAAAATTCTAAACTCAATTTATAGATTCAAAGTTTAAAATTGCAAGTCACATGCTACTCTTAGTCTTTTCATAGCTTGGAGCGTCCATGTGTTGGCTGTAATTGGACGTAATAAATCTAAATATTTATTCGTGCTCTTATTTCATTAGCCACTTTGAGACCGTGATCTTGAATCTGGTTATTTTCGATTGAAGATTAGGTGGGTGTGCACTCAGCACTATAAGTAGCAGAACGATGATAATCGTAGTAACTTAAATTAGTTCTAAATTAATTGTATCTAATTGAATAAAAATTAAAATGTAAACCAAATGTGTGAAAATTAAAACGTTGTCAATTGTTATATTATCTATAATTGATGGTAAGTTTGACGGTCATTAAATTAAACACCAAAAGACTGTAAAGATAGTTTATCTGGGTTTTAGGCTATGTTGATACTCAACTATAGACCGACTTAGATTAGTAAACGTGGGTGAGCGAGTCATGGTCTTTATGGTAAGGTGGAGTCGACTCGTAACCTGCTGGACATCTGCATGAAGTTTTTTTTTCTTAGAAAGGAGAAACATAATAAAACCAAAGAGGTCGTACAACATGTCATTTAACCTAATACCTGGGCAACAATGAAGGCATCTTTTTCATTTAGCAGAGACAGGTAGTTGGTAAGGAAGTCCATGTAGTGCTTCGGTGTGACATAGTTGTTGCGGCGTAAACGTAACAAGAACTCGGCTGAATAACGCGCAACTGACATGTGCACGTGTACTACGTGCTCTACTATGATAGGGCGAAACTCTTCGGGTATCTTTTGAACCTGCAAAAGTCTTTCAAATTAATAATTACAAAGTATAGTAAAGTATATCCATTAAAGTTAAGAACATACGTGGACTCGAATCTAATCAATAACTACTTGAATTCAAGTCACTTTACTTTAGGAGTATTAACTCTTAATGCCCCGTTCATGTAAATGTCTTTACTGAAATTTTATTGGTAGTGATGGTGGTGGTTGAAAATTAGTAATTATATTTATTATATCGGCCTACATCTTATTTAATATAATATATATCTTTCTCTCTCTCTATATATATATATATATATATATATATATATATATATATATATATATATATATATATATATATATATATATATATATATATTAGGGTGATTCATTTGCGACAAACATTTTTTTTTAGGTGCTCAAGCAAAATTTTGTTAGAGCTCTTAATTCGAGTATGAAGTGCTTGCCGTTTTAATTTGATTTTTTCCCATTAGAAATGCATGTAAATATTTTTATTTTTTTTTCAAATTTCTAATGCTTGGACACATTTAATGATATTGGCATTCTGATTGCTGAAATATATCCAGGATTCCACGCTCTTTAAATGACTTTTCGTCAATTTTAATGTCGCCTGCTTTGGTCCACTGGTACCATCTGTCAAAGTTATGTTTTCGAATAAAATACACATTTTTTTATTTTTACAGCGAAAATTTGATTCTCTTCAAAAAAGGTCGTAACTTAAGTCTCTCAGACTCATAGATTTTAACTTGCAGTAACTTTTGTAACTAAAAATGTAGAAAAATGATAAAAAAATTACAAATTATGATGTTTAAATTCAAGTTTTTGTTTTAAATGTATTTTTTTCATTACATTGTCAATTTTACTTTTTCTACTTTTATACCTGACATGTTACACATACTGACATACAGACACACATACACACACAAATAAATAAATAACACAATAAGCGGGAAACAAAAAAGTTAATACAAAATTTTAATAAATTTGTAATCTATCATAGTTTATATTTTTATTAGAAATACAACCGAAAGAAAATGAATTGTTATTTTATAAACTTTAAATGAAATTTCTGTTTACTAAATATATCTTCACATAAGTTAGGTATTACTTTGTTGTTGAATAAAGTTTTTTGGTACATGTTGGGAATTCTTTTCTATAATTTTGAACAGTTAATAATAGGCATATAAGCACTATAAGCACGATTACACGAATATATATATATATATATATATATATATATATATATATATATATATATATATATATATATATATATATATATATATATATATATATATATATATATATATATATATAATATAATAAAAATATGGCCAAGAAATTGCAAACAAACCCTATTTCTTGTACTATGTATTTTATTTTGTATTTTATTTTATTCAAAAATAAAGTAGTTATTAATTTTTTCCGTTACACTGCATGCAATTCGATCTGAATCATGTGGCTTGTGAATTAACGTTGCTTGTTCAAAAGAGTGCGGAGGCCATCAAAAGTTCCTGGTTTTAACTTTTCTGTATTTTACAATAAGACCAGAATATTATTAACAGATGTAATTAAAGCAGACTCTATTCCTGTCTGAACCTTTAATAAAAAAAATTATAAGACAACATTTAATAAACAGATTTTTTTTCAACTGATCAACGTCACGTTAAGAACGTGTCAGATTTTTCACCAGTCAAGTTTATTTTTGGCGGCCAATCAAGACGTGTTTCCTGCTCCAATTATTTTTTACATGATTGTCCAACATTAAAGAAAACAGGATTATTTACAAGTTTTATAATTGTGTATAATACTGTTATTATTCGAGCTATAGAATCGTTGATAATCGGAACAATTATATTTAACATTGAATAATTTACGAATCAGACACGAGAATTTATGAAACTTTTAAAAAAACTTTCAGAACGCCAAAATGAAGGTGTTCACGATTTTTAGGGCTATAATATGGTAAAAAAATATGTTAAAAATGAACTACTCAATTGAGTGGAAAATAAAATATTTTAAGCCTAATATCAAAAATATATTTAGCGAACTTCGGTTAGTTTTTTAGTAGCCTTTCATTAAAGTAGAACTCTATTGGTTTATTTCATGTTATCTTTAAATATCGTAAACGTTTGTGTCTCTTTGCCTCTTATAGACAACAAGCTGACCCGGATACCGTTGTATTGTCATTTGATGTTATTAGGTATACATATAAAAATTCTTCTTGAATTGTCTATTAAAAAAACCGTATCAAAATCCGTTGCGTAATTTTAAAGATCTAAGCATACATAGGGACAGACAGCGGAAAGCGACTTTTACACTATGTAGTGATTGCATATTATTGAAACAAGCAAAACGTAATTAGGATTCAACCATTTCAGTAGTTCTGTGACCACTTGCACTTCTTTTGTCATATTTTTTTTTTATTTACGACCAACTTTCTTTGCCATAAATAAAAATCAGTTATTTCAATCTGCAAGCGTGTTCGTTATTCTCTTAGTACTTTTGTATAAACGAGGGAGAGATTTGATTTTACATAGGTACGCAATGTTGGAATACACATAAAATTATTTCAACATGGTATGTAATTTCATTTAATAATATATACTTTAACTAATTATGTAAATAGGACCGCACAGACCTCTGTAATCAAATAAAGGACATACTTTGTTTAATTTCATTTCCTTTATTACAAAATTACAACACTGTTAACCTGATTACAGTGAGTGTAAATTTAGAATAAAGTGATTTTTTTCATATTGTTCTACCAAAGCCCTTTATTACTTTTTTTGTATAATTTGATTGCCCCGTTGGTCGAGTGGTTAGCGACACTGACTACGCAATCGACGGGGCTCGGGTTCAATTCCCGACGGGGGCAAGCATTTGTGTGATGAGCATAAAAGTTTGTATTTCCAGGTTTGGGTGCTTTCTATGTATTATTTATATTTCTATGTATTAGTATCGTTGACTAACACCTATTACATGCAAATAATTTGCTTACTTTAGGGTTAGATCAGAAAGTGTAATTTGTCCCGTGAATATTTATTATATTATTATTTACTGTAGAAGATGAGAGAATTATTGTCTCAATGATTGGTTATTTCTCAAATGAATATATACAATTGATTATACTTATATGTTTTATGCTTAATCAGCGAAGCGATATTTTTATCCACACTATTCTTTTTAAGTTTTGTACCCGATTCATTAGGATCCAAGTATTGAAACTCCTTTGTAGGTCTGTCTGGCTGCATCTTTCTGAAGCATTATAGGTACAAAATCGAAATTTCCACAAAATGTATATTCGTTCCAGCTATAACAATTATGGTTCAAAAACGCTCGACACATTCCATTATCATCAGTCCAGCTTCCTGCTTCATTTAGATAAAACCTGCCCAATGACTCCAATCCGACGCCATTTACTGTACGTAATTATACTTCCCTGATCGTATCAGGATGTCACATTCATCCGCATTCCGCATTAAGAACCATCCTGCTTTAATTGGTTTTCGATTGAAATAAACTGCGCTCAAATCGGTTCCCCCGATTAAAAAGCTGTGATGCCACAGAAGTGACAGAAAGTTTGTATGAAACACAATATTGAAGACAAGCTGCACTGGTTAGCTAGTTTATTATACTACTTAAGACACTTGTGAGTGTGATAAAATGGTACATACGTCAGTTAAAAAGACGTTAGCAACAGCCAACAGCGCCTGTTTCGGCCATGGAAACTGCCAATCTATTGTCGTGTTATTCACCAATCCGGGAAAACTTCGACACCTGTTGTAGAAATAAAGACTTCATGAGAAAATATTAAAGTTTCATTATAAAAAAAAATAATCTACTATTTAGCAACGATATTTTTTGAAAGTTTCTTCTCAATCAACAACTAATGGAGGAAATGATTTCACCCGCGTAGCTTTTGTTCCCGTGAGAATATCGGAAGGTTTATACACTAAAACCTTTCTCAAGAATTAATCTATCTATAAAAAAACCGCAACAAAATCCGTTGCGTAAACAAGATTTAAGCATACATACGGACATAGAGACAGACAGAGAAAGTGACTTTGTTTTATACTATGTAGTGATCTTGACATGATAGTGGTAATAATGAAGTTCTTCGTTGAGTGAGAAAAAGAGTGTTAATATTTTATATTGTAATAAAACAAAATGTCATCCTCAGTCTCCTTCTCACAAATATAACAAAAAACTGCCAAAATGCGCGGCGGGCCACGCGCAACGTAGGATTCCAAAGTTGCCAATCGCAATAATGCGAACTCGCAAGAGGGCCTTTACTGTTTCGTACTATGATTATTATACCTATTTAACGTCAATGACGGATATATCTGCACCACAGGTTTGCCGTCTATAAAAAATTCTTAAAGTATATTTTACAAGTTGGTCGACTATTACTTCAAAAACCGCGATTATATTTACTACTACCGTGATTTTTTTCTCACCCCCAAAACTAACCGTTTAGTTGGCAGATGGGGGGGACACTTGGCTCTAATAATAATTTGCACTTTAAAGCTTAATATTTCACAAACGAGTCCCTTACTGTAAAATCATTTTCACAAACCTAAAATATATTTTTATAAAAACTTATCTAATGATATCCCACACTATAGTGGAGCTATTTTAAAATTATTTTTCAAGATTTTACGATACCACTTTGTTGCTTTGATTGATATGTATGTTCATGCCAAAGTACAGCTTTTTAGTACCTAAGTATCTCTGAGCTAAATTGCGTACGGACGAACAGACGAACATAGCGAAACTATAAGACCCCAAACAGGATGTCAACGATCTATTGTGCGGCGGCTCGGTGGGGCGATCTTACACACATTAGTATTTCTATGTATTAGTATTGTTATGGAATTGAACTGGATGAGAGCGACGCGACGACGACGGCGCGGGGAGCTGTCAGAGCGCTAAATCGCGCCGCAGATCACATAATATCCAGTTTGAGGTCAAACGGTTCCTAATTTACTTCGGAACCCGAACAAAGTGGTTTATTGACATTACAATGCATTCCATTACATTCATTACATTTTGGTGGCAGACGACTAGACGTGGCAAACTTGCTTATAAAACCTTAAATCTTCTGACAAAGCATAACAAGGATTAGCAAGCTTCATGTGTCATACTTGTTTAAATAAAAAATAATCTTAAAATTTATATACATTATGTATTTCTATCTTAGGTAGGTATATAAAAATAAATAATATAGTAAATTTCTACTATATTTATTGCTTACCGATTTCTTAGAATGTCTCCACTTGGCGACATAGATAATACAACGTGTAGGTTGTTTGCGCACTTGTTGCAGAAGAAATTCCAAACTGCGTCTCTGTAAATATATTAATAGTTTTCTCACTTATAATTGTTCTTAGTGATGAATCAAGTAATTCTTTTTACCATAGGATATCAAATTAGCATATGCTTTTCTGATGGAAAGATACTAACTACCATTGCCTATGGACACCAAAGATTTTAATGCTGCGTTCTTATCCATGTGATCCAACAGAAAAAATTGCTTTGTTTCTATGTATGTGACTTTTTAGCATACTAACTAACCTAACTAATCTAACCCTTAATATAGTATGAATTGTCTATTATAACGTTCTATTTATTGATTTTAACAAGTAATTTAGGCAAATATTAAGATTATAAAATCTGATTTGTGAATTGAACTCGGCGTATTCAATGAGTACTCGTATTTTATGAACGAATGCTGCTTTACTAGTCGAATGACGCTAAAAATTAATATTAATAAGTAACTTCTTTTCTACTTTCACTTCCTCTCTATTTTTTATATCATAAGATAGCAAACAAGCAGATGGGTTTCCCGATGGAAAGTCAACCATCACCTATATGTAGACAACAAAGATGTTAATGTTGCGTTGCTATCTTATGGCGAGGTCTAATGCTACATATATAAGTTTACCGGTTACCTTACCTTCCAAACCGGAACGCGACGGTGACTAGCACTGAATAGGTAAGACGGTGGTACCAGACACGGACAAAATATTGCAAAACTCTACCACCAAAACTCTTTCTCTACTAGAAACTAAATTAATATTTACAAGTAGATATTCAAAAGCATAAATCAAGTAATGTATGTATAATTCTAGTAAATTCTTATTTACTCAGAATAAATTATTATTAAAAAGTCTAGAAAATAAATAAAAATGATTTATTTTCTAGATTTTGTAGTAAATAATAACAATTGTAATTAAATGGACATTTTAAACCTTAATATTTATTTATAAAATTTACTTAACTCTAAAGCATGTTTAAAGTGACTATGTAAATTTTATTTTAATTAAATTGATAGGGAAGTTTAAAGAAAAAGCATTGTTGCCATGAAATTGGTGAAATAGAAGGAATTACACTGATATTGTAATAACCGCCCCGTTTGTCGAGTGGTTAGCGACCCTGACTATGCAATCAACGGGGCTCGTGTTCGATTCCCGACGGGGACAAGCATTTGTGTGATGAGCATAAATGTTTGTATTTCTGTGAAAATGTGTTTATTATGTATATAAAAGTATTTATATATGTATTTCTATATATTAGTATCGCTGACTGACACCCATAACACAAGCAAATAATTTGCTTACTTTGGGGTTAAATCAGTAAGTGTAATTTGTCCCGTGAATATTTATTATTATTATTATTATAACCTTAAAATGTTACCCTATTTTGAGCAATAAATGATATTATTATTATTATTATAAAAGTAAACGAAAGATATCGTAGCAGAATTGTAAAGTTTCCGTATTATCAAGAAAATGTATGCGCTCCACGGTATAAACTCCCAACAACGCAAGATCAATATTAAACTGCATTTCTTAATTACTGGCTTAACAATATCCGGTTTCGTAATAAGTTAGGATGGCTTTTCCGCTGAAATATAATTTTAACGCATTATATTTGATGAAGTAGCTGAAATAGAGTTATAAAGCTTTGTAAAAACAACATTTTTATATAAAACCAACAACTGATACTATCCTAACCTCTTATCTTACGTTCGTCCATTGAGAGTGCAGCTATTTGTCCATACTAATATTATAAATACGAAAGTCTATCTGTCTGTTTGTCTGTCTGTCTCTTCTTCACGACTAAACCACTGAACAGATTTGGATGAAATTTGGTAAAAAGATAGTTTGAGACCCGAGAAAGGTCATATGTTAGTTTTTATTCCGCAAATTCGTGGACTACGTGGAACTACATGGGTATAAGCCCGGGACTTTTAGAAACTTTTCCACGCGGACAACGTCGCGGGCACAGCTAGTAATGACATAAGCTGTTGTTCGTGGAACGTATATTTTAAATTTAGTTATAAAAGCATATTTTTTTATAGAAGCCTGCTACATTGGACTATGTGTACTACTCAGAGTATTGACTTTGCCTTGATAGATAATGAAGTGATATTAACCTTTTATCAATTTCAAAAAGAAATGCATTCAAGCCGATATTCGGTTCGATGCGACCACTATACACATACCGAAGTGTGAAGGTATCGCAATGAGACCGCGGCCCATACCGTGGCAGAAAATTGCATTTTTAAATGGGTCATAAATGTTGTTCTGTTGTGAGCAAAAACATATAAGCCCAAATTTTCGATGTACATTTTATGGTCTAGGAGCCCACGACAAAACCTAGCTCCATAAGACTACCGGATGGTACATACATAGATACGTCATTAATAGGGAATACGAAATGGCGATGCTGCAATGCGAAAAACCGATATGCTATAAAAAAAAAATAAGAAGAAAAATCCAACTTCTAGTACAAGACAACCAAATTTCCTTTGCTCCTCGATATGGGGGAGCAGACACATATACGACAATGCAGTGCTACATATGTCCATGCCTGGCCTTATCAATGGGTGCTGCCCTCTGCATGTCCCCATGGCTGACCTTATCAGTGGCAGCAACATGATTGTTAACGCCTCGTATCTAAGTATCTAGCACGATCCACCTACTGAAAAAACCAAGGCTCATCTGATCTTTCAGCAATTTCTGTATAAGAAAAACCACTGCTGAATTTTCGAAACAGTGGAGAAAGTGGTTGCTACAGCAATTGGAGATCGTCCACTGCACAGTTGAAATCGGCGTTTCTACTCGGTTTTGTCAGTAATCTTCCAGTTTCTTTCGATTGGTACTGATTGGATACCCATGCCATGGACAAGTATGAATAATTTTACTGGTCATTGATAGTTAAAATTAATGAAATTGCATAATTTACGTGATATTGTTAGATTTTTTTTAGCAGTTTTCATTAGGTTGTTTCACTTTTATGTACTACTTAGGGATTAATAGTGTTCCAAAGTCACAGGAATCCTTATTGTTTTGCCTTGTCCGTCCGACCAAACATCCGTCTGTCTGTCCGTCCGTCCGTACAGAGGACGACCTTCAATCGCTGCAGCAACCACTTTCTCTGTTTCGAAAATGCAGCAGTGGTTTTTCTTACAAAGAAATTGATGATATTTTAGATGAGCTTTGCTTTTTTCAGTAGGCCGATCGTACTAGATACCTAGCTACGAGGCGTCACTTATCATGCTGCTGTCACTGATAAGGTTGGTCATGGGGACATGCAACACTGCATTTTTATATAGTCCTACCTCTCCCATATATTGACTAAACGAAATTTAGTAGTGTCTTATCGTACTAGAAATCGGATTAATATATTTCAGTTTTTAAATTTTTTAATAGTATCGCCATGTTTTTTGACGACGAACGAATGACGAATTTAACTATGTATATACTATTTCGTAGTCTTATGGGACTAGGTTTTGTGTCGTGGGCTCCCTTACTACTATACTTTTCTAACAAAGTCCTGGAAATTAGATCAGAGCACTAAATATAGCTGTTGCTGTTAAAGGGAAAATGTAAGCTACACGACATTAAACATTATAATATTATTATTAATTAGTAATAATATAAAATTCATCTCTGTGGTCTAGTGATACGGCGTCGGCGGTATTTACCACATGAGGTCCCGAATTCGATTCCCGGGTCCAATTCAAAAAATGTGTTTTTTCTATTTTCTGATAAAAACAACGTTGCCCGGGATTGGAAAGTGCCCGGTCGGCAATAGATAGAAAGCATTACAGATTGACTTGCCATTACAAAAGTTACAGTTGTTGAAGTGCACGGAGCAAGGCTGAGCGCGTATCTTGGATCAGTTTTTGGGAAACGTCCAAATATAATTTGTTTTTTTTTTTCATTAAATTCTTAACATATTTTAAAAAAAATGTACCTTCATACCCATATCCCCGAGGAGGTTTAGTTGTGGACGTTCCATTAACATCTTCGGTGTCTAAACGTAACGGATGTCTCAAGTCATTTACAACTACATTTTTCATTTCTTCTAAACTTCTAAGATTTTTATATTTACAGATATGATTTTTTTTCGGTTGCTGTTAGAAGTTCTGGTTTTATATTATTAAAGAAGGCACACCAAGGAACTTATATACTATAACTGGAATTGTTACAAAGCAATATTTGAAAAATAAAAATGTACTTTATTTTGTTCTTAATAAAGTTGACATTTGTTTCTTACATAACAGAGGGGAAAAACGTTCTGAGCAAGACAACGACAAGAGTGGATGTTGTCCCTTTCTTGCAATTGCCAGTGTAAATAAAACTATCTAGATGGTAGATTTTTACATATTCGATAATCGTTAAATCCTTTTTATTAATACACGTCGATTAATAAATTAGCATAAAATGTATTGTAATTAACATAGTGAGTTCTAAAATGTGTTTATTTTAATTATTACGTAATTACTTAAGCAATGCAAAAACTGTTTCTCAAATTAGTAGAATTATTTAGTACTAATTTGCAAACTACGCATAGCCGCACTTATATATGGCGATTGGCGCTTTATTTAGTAGAAAGAGACACACTCCACTCATGTCGTGGTACTCTTCGGAACGATTTTGAAGCGCGTGTGGACATTCCGGGTAGAATGTAACTTCCTTGAGGCACACACAATGATAATAGTACATAACAGTCATATTTTTATTGACATAATATGTTTCGATTTTTACTTTTTTATTTATATTCAACACACGCACATTTTGTAATGAATCAATCAAGCCTATTACATTCGCTTTTATTGGCTTACATTTCTTACAAGTTAACAAAATATTACATGTTAAGAAGTAAATTAATTACTTAGCTACACCGTATCCCGCTTCACTGCTTTCGTTTCGTAATGCATTTATGATTCCTTCTTTTTCATCATCACCAAATAGTGCCGGTATCATTCCGATCATCAAAATATTGTTGATGAATTCCAGAAAGCCCTCTTCTAAAATCTAAATATAATATTGATATGCTATAATTATATAAAATTTAATTCAATCAGGAAAATAATATTCGATAAATATGAGGTTCTTAATTCGTGTTTTAAGACGTATTATTTTAAAACACATTAAGAAATCAGCCTTGAAAGTTCTTATTTGATTTCTAAAGGTAATATTTCAAATGAAGTTTTTCTAAGTGAACGTATGTGAATGATTTCTAAAAACTCTTGTAATTTTTGACAATCAAAGTATACCTTCGAGTCGCCTTACTTAGCATAGGTAGCATTCACTTTATCTTTAGCCATATAACACAAAATAACCAAGCCAAAAAAATAAATTCATTGGCCCGATCGTTACCGAGTTTTACAAGATCACACACTCACACCTAGATTTATACATGTTTTTTTTTTCGTTTTAAAGGCAATGAGTTTCGTTTCTTAAATTATCATTTCTTTTTTATCCAGTTTAGGTGATGTGATTAACAAGGTATTGGGAGAATTCCCCTAATATAAAAATATTCGAATTTCGGTTATTTATTGAAGATCATAGTAGGGGGTTAGTCACGTATAAAATTTGAACGTAAAAGCAGGGCACATATACAAGAGAATTACAGCCTGTTTCACTGTACTCACAGAATATTTTACTAAACACATAATACAAAATTATAAGTTTCAGCAAAATACAAAATTATGAGTTTCAGCAAAATATGCTGTGTTGGTGTGAGCCTCTCTCTCTTGAAGATAGGCAAAAGGCGAACGGTTGACTAAAATTTTCACTACCATTGTAACTACCAGATAAAATTAAACTATTTTAATGCTACAATTACATGCATAATTAGCTTATAAGCCGTTGCTGTAACAGCAAAAGGTAAGGCAAGGTAGCAAACCGACACGACATTGCAGCACTCTATCGCCAAGGTGGTAGTGATGGGTTTAGAATTTAGAATTCTATCACCATTTACAAGATGCTTACCATAAAGCAGTTGATCAAATATTCAAGAGAAACAAGCCCAGTTTAACACAGAGAGGTAATCTTTCTTAAAGATAGAAAATCTTTCAAACCTGTGCAGCTGTGAAAAGAAACACAGTCGGCTTTCCTTCGACACCCAATTGATTATACATTCTTTTCATGTCATCTTTGAAAGAGTTTTCATTATAATTTCGTGTAACGGTTATTTCAAAAACTTCACAACCTATAAATATTAAACTTGTTAAACTTAGTTGAGGTATACACTAACATATTGTTAACATGCATAAGAGTATAAAAATCTGTAATCCAGTCGGCCCTGCAGGCCATCCTTGAAACTTTTCACTAAATTATGTTAAGTTCAACAAAGCAAGAACTTATCTAAGCATAAATTTTTGAACACAGAGTTCAAAAATCTAAAGTTTGTAAATAACGTATCAGCCGATTTTAGACCAATTCATGGTATTTAACGCAGTTTTATAAATAGAAAAACTGGCAAGATTTTAAAATAAATCTGCACAATAACCTGAAAGTTATTCTAAAAGTACGAAGTAAATTTGCTGTAAACAGCGAAATTTTAATTTTTGAACAGCTGTAAAATAGTACGAGTAGTAGTAGTAATCGAAAACTTTAAATCAGAGATAGTGGAGCGCCTGGGGGTTTTCACCTCGGATTAGAGTTATAGTGAATGAATTAATATGATCGATGTGGGATATTGTTTTTTAAACTATAAATTGCAATGTTTACCCAAAATTTTTTTGTGCACTCCATTGTTTCATTGTTTAAGCAAATTATTATGAAAAATTAATATTTGACCATATATTTTCACTTTAAACAATATTTTTTTTTTATTTATATGATAAATCTTACCTGAGTAGACATATAAGAACATTTTTCAAAGATAAGTATCTTTACGCCCGTATCCCTGAAAAGGTAGGCACAGGTACAACAAGTGCACCCACGATTAGCCGAAGATACTTGGTCCCACTATGTGATAGGTGGCAAGCCTATCGCCAACCGGGCACTTTCCAAGCCCGGGCAATGTTGTTTTTATCAGAAAACTGAAAAAACACATTTCTGAATTGCCCGACCCAGGAATCGAACCCGGGACCTCTGTGGTCAACTTTGACACCGGACCACTACACCACAAAGGCGACTTTTCAAAGATACCTGTGTATAAAAATAGCAGTAGGGATGTTGAACAGGTAGAAAAACGTGGAGGGGAGAGCGGAGCTACAGCTGCTATGTACAATGGAATTTATCGGCTAGTTTAGTTGCAAGTAATATGTGTTCTGTGAATATTGTGCTTCTATAACAGTGAAAATTTGGTTTTTAGTGAAAAATTCTTATATATTTTTGTACTGGAAGGTGTACTGAAGACGACATTTTATATTGAACTAGCTGACCCACGCAGCTTCGCCCGCGGGTATATTAATAAGTCGTCCAAATAGCTTTTAATAAAAAATTCATCCCCTATTTTTTTCTATTTCAGCCCTCCAGGGACTGATTTTTGAAAAAAAATTAGCCTATGGTTGACCCTGGATCTTCAACTATTTTAATAAAATTTGGCATGGCAAGCCAAATTTTATTAAAATCGGTCCACCGGTTTAGCCGTGAAAGCGTAACAGACAGACAGACTTTCGCATTTATAACATATCAAAGTTCTATGTACGCAACGAAAATAGAATTAAGTCGAAAAGATTTTAGAGCGATGATTTTTTATGATTTTAAAAGTTCTCTTTCTCCGCAAGACTGTGTTGATCGTCTTCAAAATGCTTTTGGAAGAGAAGCACTTTGTTTGAGCACCGTGAGGCGATGGTTTGCTGAATTTAGGAAAGGTCGAGTTTCTTAACATGACGAATTTCGTGAAGGACGGCCTTCAACTGCCGTTACGAAAATAATGTGGCTACTGTTAAGCGGTTAATTGAAGAAAACCCCCGGATTACCTATGAGACAATTTGAGGATTATTGGGGATTGTTATGAGCTAAATTCAGAAAATTTTATACGAAGAATTGAAAGTTCGGAAACTATGTTGTCGTTGGATCCCTCATGCACTGACAGCGGAGCAAAAGCAGGCTCACATGGAATGGTGCTCACAGATACTACTAAAGTACGACCACGGACATTCTAATGCTGTTTATAACATTGTCATACGAGACAAAACGTGGATTTATTGTTTTGAACCCGAAAAAAAACAGCAATCTTGTGATTGGGTGTTTGAAAATGAAAACAAGCCAACAAAAGTGAGACAGGCGTAAAACGTTGGTAAAAAAATGATCGCGTTTTTTTTTCTCAGCTACGGGTCCCATCTGTATAATTCCACTTGAAGATCTAAACATTGTTAATGCTCAGTGGTATTCTACAATTTGTTTACCCAGGGTGTTAGAAAAAGTTCGCGAAAGACGACCCAAAAGCCGCATCTCCTACACCAACGCTTCTTCACACACGGCCAAAAAAAAGTCATTTTTAGCTTCCGAAAAAGTACATCTCGTCACTCATCCTGCGCAAAGCCCTACCCTAGCACCCTGTGATTTCTGTATTTTCCCCAAAATCAAAGATTTGTTTTTTTTTTTTTATATCATAAAATAGCAAACAAGCAGATGGGTCTCCTGATGGAAAGAGTCAACCATCGCCTATAGACACCAAAGATGTTAATGGTGCGTTGCTATCTTGTGGCGAGGTCTAATGCCACATGCATAAGTTTACCGGCTACCTTACCCTCCAAACCGGAACACGACAGCGACAAGCACTGACGCTATTGCGGCAGGAATAGGTAAGGCGGTGGTACCAGACCCGGGCGAGACAATGCAGAACTCTACCACCTAGTAGCCACGATGGTAGTGACTCGATAGCCAATCGGTCGCCTTTTACGACCTGCCTGGCAGAACGGCAGTTGGCCTATTCTACGAAGGAGGCCGGGACCAACACGGCGAAAATTGATGAGAGGTTTTACTTATACCAACTCCGAAGAAGCAGTGTTTGCGTTCAATCAGCACGTAGAAAACATGCCTTCAGATCTGTGGTCCTTCTGTTTTAAAAAATGATTCGATCGCATGAAAAAATATTTAAAATGTAAAGGAGATTATTTTGAAAAGCAATAAACATAATATTTTGATTATAACGTGCTGTTTTTTTTAAGTTACGCAAAACTTATAGTGTAACCTACGTATACACCTGTTTTCATCTTCCGAAACAAATTTAGGTGAAATTATAAAAATGAGTAGAGGAGTAACCTCTTATTATTAATAATAATAAGAGAAAATATTTGATGAAGACAATAATGTAATATATTTAAATAAATAAATTTTGTATTTTCATTTTTATATTTTGTTCAGATATGACTCATGCTTTAGTGCCTCAGCGCCTCTACATTCGGCTCTGAACCAAGGTCAAGCTACACTGGACATGGCTATGTCGAAGGAAGGAATAAAGTACTCCATTCCTTGTCGCAGCACATCTGTCACAACATCTGCGCAGGTCCAGTAGTCTTTGGAAGAAAATCAGACAGGCCGCCAGAGATAAGAGGCAAAGAAGGAACGCATCCCGTCACAATCTGCTGACTTATATCGCCACACACGCCGAGAGCCACTGGGACTGGGATCGAGCGGCGAGAAGATAGATACAGATTTCACCAGACTGTGATCGGAGATGCCAAGCGGTGAAGAAGTCGCCCCGGCAAGTAGCGGTTCGGATCCGTAGTCTGCAGAAGACCCAAGAAATTGGCTGTATGGCTCTCAACATCAGGAACCCGCGTCGCTCCTTGAAACAGCTTGATGAGATTTAATTTCTGTAGAGAGTTTATGCTTGTTTCTCCCAGCGAGGTTAGTGCACTGGTCTGAGTATAGCCCTTCCTGGTGGTGGGCATTCACATCCCCCAGAAGTACTAGCTGAGCGGAAGGGCATTTGTGTTGAACAGCATCCGCCGCCTCACTTAGGTACTCTGTGATTCTGATCGTCTCCTGATCTCCGCTATGCGCACTTTAAACACAGAAGATTTTCTAGACCTGTCCACCAGTGTCTACAGTACGGAAAGCGGGGGTCTTCTAGATACCAGAGACGCCGATAGCAGATGTCGTCACAAACGTACGCGCACATAAATGAGATAGGCTAAGTACGCCAAATCAGACGGACATCTTACTTGTGTCTCAGTGAGGGACAAGATAAAAGGTTTACGAGTCTCCAGGTGGAAATAGACTGCACCGAGATTACAATGTAAACCTCTGATGTTAGTGAGGTCTACTAGTCTACATCGAAAAGGAGTGTTGCCGCTGCAGAACGTTATTCTTGTACCTTGCCTTTTTTATTAAGAGAGTGAGTGAAGTAGGTATGAAAACGGCAATGAATCGAGGCGCTATAATTCTGAGACACACAATTGGAAGTTACACTGTTGGGGACTAGTCTGGAGACTGCGGGGACGCCTGAGCCCCACCAAAAATGTCCATAGTGCCCTCTCATCCAGTCGCCGACGAGCACTGAGGCGCATTTTAGGATTTTTCGCTAGTTGGCGGTGCAGCCTTTCACATGTGGCTAGCTATCTACTTGGGCTCCCTAATGACTAGCTGTAGGACAGCGGTGCACCGTGCCTCAGATCCCGCTACCCTCCATGACTAGTCTCCAGATGCATCAACGTCAGGGTGTATCAGATCGTCCAGATTGTATAGGTGCCACTGATTCAATCACTGAAGCTACATCAGCGTAAACGTAACGGAAATCGGACGCTTGGCGACACGACTTCAGCTGATGGGTGATCTTTATAGCCGCAACATATGTCTCACACCATATCACCTGATTAGCACCACCAAGGGACCACGTATAGGGATACAGAATTCCGGGTGTTCTCCTACGGACAAAGGTGATTCAGCCCCCAAACTTTCTTATTTCAAAGTTTTTTGTCAACGATAACTCCCGAACGGATAAAATGATTTTGATGCAATTTATGCATTTTTTGAGGAAAAGAGTTTTTCACAAAATTCTTCAAAATGTCCTAGACTGAATTGGTTCAAATTTTTAGGAAGTCTAAGTTGAGTAGAATCCAATCGAATGCTATATGTAGTCTCGGGCAAGTTGGGTTATTAAATAAAACTGAAAATTTAATTTAGAATAAATTATTCGACTCGTAATTCATGCCGAGAAACTAACTAACTATATCGAAAACATAAACTCTATATCATAGAGGTGACAAAATATAAAAATGAAAATATGAAGTAAATAATACGGCGTAAGATCACGTTTGAGTAAAGTATAAGTGGCGTAAACCTCGTTAAATATGTCTTATGTGATGAATTTTTTGGCATCTTCTTCTTTGATTTAAGAGTCTCTTGTCAGTGGAGTAATAGCCATCTTTTTTATCTAGATTCATGGTGTTACGTTTTTCCTGATACGCCATTTACTTTTTCCTTGGTCTGATCAAAGTAGGGGCGTCTCTCGTAGTCAAGGTCTTCCTCTCCTTCTCTTTCCTTGTAATTTCCCTTCTATGTTGTTTAGAAAACTATCGTCAGGTGAATATCGGCATAGAGTATTTAAAATTAAATCAATGTTAATATTTTCGTTAGCGTTTGCTATTTCCAAAATGCGAATTAATTAATGAATTAAATGAACCAGTTGATTAATTTTTATTTCAATGATTAATTTTACTTTATTGAGTGAAATTATTTTTATAAAATACATATATGACTTACTAAAACGTATTTATTTAAAAACATCAAGAATCAGAAATAATTAGATGTTCTCAACGTAAAATAGTATGCTGTCGTGGATTTAACCTAACGGCATCATCTTGAGTGGCGACGCTAAGCTTATATTTTAATAATTCTAATTTCAATATTAAATGTAACGGCGACAAAATGGGAACTCCATGCACGTTTTCTTGTTACTTAAGGTTAAATAACGTTAACATGTAATAAAAATTAATTCATCTGAAGTAAAAGAAATCCACATATTTACCAGCAGCAAAAGCAGCTAGGCGACATATGGATTTTTTTCCTGAGCCACCTACGCCAATAATCATTGCATTCCCTCTATCCATGCGTAATATACGGTGCGTGCGAGTCAAGTGTTCCAAGCAATCTTCAAACAAAACCACTGACATTTTGCCGATACGTTCAGAGTACTCATCTAGAATCTAAATAGAACATACAATTATTTTTAAAACATAAAAAAAGATAAAAAATAACCAGATGTTCTCAAAAAGCCTAAAGAAGCGATTGGTTCTTGAAAGATCAAATGAAAAATGACCTTATGACCCGTCACGCAAACTCATGGACAAACAGATTATTATTCTTCCAATTTAATGTATGGTGCTCAAACCTGGCCTTTGACATAAATTCCAAGATTCTAGCCGATGACCATAAATATCTAAACAAAAATTTTTTTTTACTGTTGCAAAAAACATGGCTTGACCGCCTCATTAATCGAATGGTTAGCAAACCTAACTACAAATCAATGAGGCTTGAGTTCGATTCCCAACAGGGACAAACATTTATGTGATGAGGAAAAATAATTTGCTTACTTTCAATTTGTGTAATTTGTTCAGTAATATTTTTATTATTATGGCTGTGAAACCATTATAATATTTCCTAGATAAGGTTCAAGTTTATGGTGCAGATCATTTATAGTAATATTATGTATAAGGAGCTTCTAAGGAACTAGAAGGCAAGATTAGGAACAAAATAAAGGCTTTTACACGGCACTGGGAGATTGCAGCCCCAACCACCTTAATGATTACTAAAGCATCTGAACAAACAAAATATTTTTTTTACTTTCGTAGAGAACATGGCTGCACCATGAAACCATTCTTCCAATTTAAATTTTAATTTCATTGTTTTCTACACGTTCGGTAAGTTTAATCCATTTCCAATACTGCTTTTCCCATTTTAGCAAAATTGCAGAAGTCATAAGTAGAAAAAAAAGTTTGCGAAAAGTTTAAAATTCAATACAGTAATAAGTAACAGGAACAACCTTAAGCTTTTCTTGAATATATTTTTTTGGTCTATTTGAAATTTTAACTTACTTCTTGGAACAAGAAATAGGCTGCTTCATAATCTAAAAGATCTTCATAATATCTTATTTCTTCTTCATCTAGAGCATTGCGGTAATCGCCGAAGAGAAGTGGATCTCGGAACACATATTCTTCAAGCTGTGAAATATACGTAAAATGCACTTTAAAATTACAAATAGAAATAAAAAGGGAGATGTTCGAATGCATTCCTCAGAATAGCAACTATTTCATCTACTATTTATGTTTTACTAAAGTATTGTGTAATATTGATAGTCAAGTAAAAATCTATTGTGACATATTTGGCAAAAGCCTTCATTTAATAGGGCTTTATTAACCACTACGATTTGTGATGTTCGAATGCATTCCTCAGAATAGCAACTATTTCATCTACTATTTATGTTTTACTAAAGTATTGTATAATATTGATAGTCAAGTAAAAATCTATTGTGACATATTTGGCAAAAGCCTACATTTAATAGGGCTTTATTAACCACTACGATTTGTGATTTCGAATATGATTTTAGAGTAACGGATCTTGTAGAAGATGCTGTAGTAAAATGTATTGCGGGAGAATATGCTGATAAATGTCTTTAAATTTTTTAGTCTAGTCGAGAAATTGAATTCCTGCGAATAATAGTTACAAGTTCCTTAAAATATGGTGGATGGCTTAAACGATCCACAATGACATCTAGAAAAAGAAGAATTTCTATTTATTTTTTTTTGGAAAAAATGCAAATGTTATAAACAAAAAACTGGAAAAATTTCCGTCCAGTTTTTTGCCAAAATTTCAAAAAGTGTAAGTGAAAGCTCAAATCAATTATAAAAGTTTCTGAAAGGGCTGGAAATTTTAGTACAAAAATTTGCAACTCCCGGAATTACAGCTCCAATATTTATAATTTAATGTTGAAAATCGGCTTTCGCTCGGCAATTTCGGCATGCGCGCACTGTTATTGTAATGAGCATTGGTTTTAAATATTTTTTTATGCCATTAAATATTAATACTAATCTTTGAAAAAATTTTGGCGTCATCTTCAAAGAATGTGATTCCGCGATAATAAAAGTTTTATCATTATTTTTCGGATGTATCTGAATTGTTAATTAATAAATTTCCATTGGTATGTGTTGTCATCATTGACTGCTTTGTATTGTCAGCGGCGTGCACAGGATTATGATACTGAGTATGCGGCGGAGTACTCGACCACAAAAACTTTTTCTTTTATAGATTTCAGCGGCGTGCACATGATTATGACACATTTTATTCATTTACTTATTAATAATTAAAATCATCTAAAACGTACGAACGTTTCATTAAAATATCTGTGAATGGCAAGTAAAGCACTGCTTTTCTGCCTATAAGGAGCGCACGCGCCTGTGTATTGTGGACATATATTTTCTAGATATTTGGACTCAGAATCGAAAACTGAATGGAGAATATTCTACACATCCCTTGGCTAAAAAACTGTCTGTATAGTATATTGCACACATATTTTATAATACTGCTTCTTTTATTTCATTCGGTTCTTTAAATAGCCTCATACATATAAGTGTCGAATAAAGGCATTAACTTAAACGAATCAACTACTGAAAACTGTACCGTTAGTTCTTTTTCCTGTTCTTCTTCCTCCTCCTCTTCTACAAGAACTTCTGGTTCTTCCGTTGTTGATGCCACTAGTTTGGGTTGGAGCTCACCAAATTCTAAAAATAGAATAGTACGTAGATACTATTACTATTTCGTTATTGAATAAGTACATTTTTGTTTCCTTAAAAATAATCCTAACACGATACACTAGAGTAGTATAAATGTAGATATATGCAAATGCTATTTTTATATATTTAGATTATATGACCGCCCCATTGGTAAAGTGGTTAGTGAACCTAAGAACGAATCGACGGGTTCGGGTCCGATTCCGACGGGGTCAAATATTTGTGTGATGAGTATAGATGTTTTTATATATGTAATTTATATGTATTAGTATCATTGACTAACACCTTAACACAAGCAAATAATTTGCTTATTTTGGGGCTATAATAATAATAATAATAATAATAATAATATTTATTTGCCTAAAATGTGTGTACAATAATAGGTGTTAGGAAAAAATGTAAAACGTTCTACACATTTAGTCAAAGTATTAGGCTAGATCGACTTTTTTTACAATATAAGATAGCAAACAAGCAGATGAGTTTCTTGATGGAAAGAATCAACCATCGCCTATAGACACATTATTCGTACACACAAACACAACACACACAGGTACAATCATACACAGCACACACACACACATACACATACACACATACATACACAAATATTAGTATTTATAAACATATACATATATACACATAAACTATACAAATAGACACATAAATACCTTTACACAATATTGTACATATAAAATATTTATAAAAAAAATATATTTAATTAACATTTTATACTTAACGTGAGTTAAATATAAATTTTTTCATTCGTTTTCAATGAAAACGCGGACTATTTGGATGACCTGACTACCGCCCAACGTAAAAACGGTATTAGCCGCGCAACTTGCCACCGCTTTATTTTTACTTTGCTTAGAAAAGCATGAAATACCGGGGAGCCGAGTACCTTTGTACTGCGACGTCAGTACCTCGACTCACCGTCCATTTATCACTAAGGCCTTTAGAAGAATAGTATTCGATAGCATCCATGGCCTTAGCCACGCTGGACCTAACGCTACAGCGAAGCTAGTAGCTCAACGCTATGTTTGGCCAGACGTGAGAAAAGACTGTAGAGACTGGGCGCGTGCGTGCTTGTCATGGCAACGCACTAAAGTCAGCCGACACGTATTTGCTCCCATCGGCAATTTTGACTTACCTTGCGGTCGTTTCTTACATGTCCATATCGACTTAATTGGCCCTCTGCCTATTTCACAAGGTTACCGCTATTGCCTGACAGCAATTGATCGATTTACCAGATGGCCAGAAGTCATACCCATA
The DNA here is from genome assembly GCA_036924255.1 of Apodemia mormo. NCBI lineage: Eukaryota > Metazoa > Arthropoda > Insecta > Lepidoptera > Riodinidae > Apodemia > Apodemia mormo. The sequence continues at coordinate 10,382,184 of JAUPFN010000019.1, read as the reverse complement.
TCGGTCATTACAGCAGAAACGGTTGCAAAGGCATTACTCTCTGGTTAGATAGCACGATTTGGATGTCCAATTGATATTGTTACAGATCGTGGCCGTCAATTTGAATCCACTCTGTTTCAATACCTTTCCAAAACTGTAGGTTTTCAGCACAAGCGAACAACTGCTTACCATCCAGCGTGCAATGGGATTATCGAAAGATTTCACAGACAGCTAAAAGCCGCCATTACTTGTCATGCTCAGAAATTCTGCCCCAAGTACTTCTTGGCATTAGAAGTTCCATCATAAAGGATTTACAAGCTTCGCCTGTCGAATTACTATACGGCGAACCTCTTCGACCGCCTGGCGAATTTTTTGACCCCTGTACACCTGGCACCACTGATCTTTCAGACTCTACAGCCAGATTACGCTTCTTTGCTGAAAAGTTGAAGCCAGTTCCTGCTTCACACCACAACAAAGACAAAATCTTTATTTTTAAAGAGTTAGCCACCTGTGAGTACGTATTCCTTCGTGGAGACGCCCTACAGTCCCCGCTTACAACTGTATACAAAGGTCCATATAAGGTCTTAGAAAGAACCAAAAATGATTATACATCGTATCTTGTATGATTATACATCGTACATATGAATCGCTTATCCTTACGCCTTAATGGGATGTTTACGCCAGAAAATGAATTTTAAACTGACACGCTCTCTCCTTTGATTCTAGGTGGATACAAACATTTTTAAGGGGCGTTTTTGACATTTTACAGATAAAATTCACATATAAATTTGTAGATGGTAGACAAAAATATTAAGCATGTTTATACTTATTTTTTATAAATTCATTTAATAAAAAAAAATAATATAGTAAAAGCATTATAGTCCGTTAATAATAAATAACTAAAAAATAATAAACTAGAATAATTACTGTAATTTTTGCAAATGATCGCCTCTGTGGTCTAGTAGTCCAGCGTTAGCGTCGACCACATGAGGTCCCGCGTCCGATTCCCGGGTCGGGCACTTAACAAATGTTTTTTTCAGTTTTCTAATAAACACAAAGTTTCCCGGGATTGGAAAGTGCCCGGTTGGCGATCGGCTTGCCACCTATCACATTTGTGCGACCAAGTATCTTCGGCAAATCGTGGGTGCACATGTTGTACCTCTGCCTACCCCTTCGGGGATGCGGGCGTGAAGATACTTTTTGTTTTGCAAACGAAAGTCAATTTTTAAGTTTTGAATGAAGTTTACGGTTTTTCTTCTACAAAACTAAGAATTATTTTGAAAATAGGTATCTTTCAGTGAAAATGTCAACAGTTTCATTAAGATTGCTATTGATTTTTGTCAGAAAGCAATTCTACGTATTCATTAACAAAATTTTGGAAACCGCAACACTCGTTTTAATAGTTTTTAGGGAATGGGGCCTTAAATCCACTTATCTTTATTACGTTTAACACCCGGACTTAATTGTAATTTTTTTTCTACTGTAAGCTGCTATTTTATAACAAAAAAAATATATCACCATCTTCTTCTTCATTAATTTTTAAATCCTCGTCGTGCACTACAATTTCTTCAAGCACAACTGGCTCTTCTTCCGGAAAATATTTTATCACTTGTTCTTGAATATACTGTCGCATTAAATCATTGTCCTGAAAATCGTATTTAATATACTTAGATATATTTAATGTGCGAAAGCTAAACACAATATACACTTATACTTACTCCAAAAATTATAAATGTTAAAAATGTCATCGAAATCATCACTACATAGTATAAAACAAAGTCGCTTTCTCTGTCTGTCCCTATGTCCTTATGTCCCCATGTCCCTATGTCCCTATGTATGCTTAAATCTTTAAAACTACGCAACGGATTATGATGCGGTTTTTTTAATAGATAGAGTAATTAAAGAGGAAGGTTTGTATGTATAATAGCATTTAATATATAGTAGTAATTTTTGAGTTTTCTGATGACATGTCGTAAATAATTATATTTTTTTCCGCTTACATTGCAAACGCAGGCTGAACCCTACGAGATTTATCAAAATAATGTACTAAGTATTTGTACATCTTGAAAAGGTCTACAGAAAACTCCGCGATGGTACATGTCTATCTTAATTAGATCAAAATCGGTCAATTTGTTTGAGATTTTTCAAGGACGAAAATATATGAAAAAATGATCGTTGACACTGGTTCGAAATTTTTCAACCTATCGATTATTTAGCTAAAACAATCTTTTAGACCTCAAAAATTAAGTTGAATGCCATTCAAAAGGTCAAAATCGAGGGTGTTCCGGTGCAGCCCGGCCACAGTCAATTTTGTAATTTATAGACATAAAATTTAAATGTTCTTTTAATGTTCTTGCAGTACCAATGAATAAATTAAATGTACTTCAAGTATATCTCCTTAAAAGAGCAGTTTTTGGTGGCCGGGAAGTAACGTATACGCTGCAGCCCGGCCACGGTTATATTTTCCAGTAGGATGCTCAGAATGTTTTTAAATATAAGCCAAATAAATGTTCCATTTGCGTTCTTTGAATTTTTGAATGTAATATACGAACAAAAACGACTATATAAACAAAAAATGATTTTAAATTAAAATGTGCACTTAGCGCATGTAGAATTAAAATAGCAAATCTGCTTATATGTAAAAAGCTGCTATCGCAATTTTTTAGGAGTAATTCTCTAGAAAACCAGACGTAAAGAAAAACAGTTCTGATTGTAAAACGATGGTGCATTTTCCTATATGATATATTATTATTACTAGCAAAAAGCAGAGCTTTGTAGGGGCTCGCAAAGTTATACTATCTAGTAATATTGTTAGAAAAGTATTTTTATGAGAATTATTACATCTTTTAATGTACAGACTTTATTTATAACAATAAAGTCTATAATCTTTTAATGTATAGAAAAATAAATAATAAAGTATTTCATCTCTCGCATTGTATATCTGTTTTGTTAATCTTTCACCTACCATTCTTTGTACATGCCCGAACCAACGGAGCATGCCCTTTCTCATCTTTACACCAACACTTTCCTTCAAGCATAACTTCTCTCTCACTTCAACATTACGAACCTGGTCCTGCGTTGATTATACTTTCATGCCCTTCTAACATACCCAACTCTCACTTTCATACAATGTCGTTGGGATTGGGATAGGCATAGGCAGGCATAGGAATGATTATGCAGGGCAAGAGGGGCACCCTGACTTAAAACTAACGCTCTATTCACTGTTCCCCGCCAGCCAGCCAGCCCCCCCTCTCTCTCCCCCTCTCCTCTCCCCCTCTCCCTATCCCTCTCCCTCTCCCGCTCCCTCTCTTCCTCCCCCCTCCCTCTCCCCCCTCTACATATCCTTCTCCCCCTCCCCCCTCCTCTCTCCCCCTTCCCCCTCCCCCCTCCCCCTCTCCCTATCCCTCTCCCCCCTCCCCTCTCCCTCTCCCTCCCTCCCACTCTCCCTCTTCTTCCCCCTCTACTTCTCCTTCTTCCTCCCCCTCCCTCCCCCGCCCCCTCACTCTCCCTCTCTCTATTTTTATGGTAGATAACATATCTAGACATGAATTTAAACTATTACGTCGAAGCACAAACTAAAAGTCCGATAATTTTTGAGTAAAATGTACCACAAAAGTGCATAGAAAGTGGCCTAGTGTAGGCTCGCTTCGCTCGCCCTAATAAACAAAGTAATTATAAAGATATTATATGTATCTAGATGTACGTAATTGCATAGAATATTAAAATAATAAAAAAAATGTTAAATGTTGTTAATAAAAAGTAAAAAAAAAATTGGGAATTGGAATTGCATTATATCTACGATTTGTTTTCTACACTCACATATTTTTATTTATATTGATAATTGTGTACTATCTCTATTGGTAGGATCTTCTAGCGTATGCCACCTACATCTTGAGCGCGGTCATCGAGAATCATGGTGAAGCACTAGCTATCTTGCTTGATATTTCGAAGGCTTTTGACAGGGTCTGGCATGATTTTTCCCCGTGTTGGACCCGGGCTTTTTTGAAGAATAAACAAACTGCCGTTTTGTCAGGCAGGTCGTAAAAGGCGACCGATTGGATTCGTGAGTCACTACCTTCATGGCTACTAGGTGGTAGAGTTCTGCATTGTCTCGCCCGGTTCTGATACCACCGCCTTACCTATTCTACCTACCTACCTATATTGTGCTTAAACCTTAAGGCGGTAAAATTATACATGTGGCATTAGACCTCACCCCAAAATAGCAACGCACCATTAACATCTTTGGTGTCTATAAGTGATGGTTGACTCTTTCCATCAGGAGACCCATCTGCTTGTTTGCTATCTTATGATATAAAAAAAAATGTGAGGGTAGAAGACAAATTATAGATATAATAATAATAAATATTCACGGGACAAATTACACTTACTGATCTAACCCCAAAGTAAGCAAACTATTTGCTTGTGTTATGAGTGTTAGTCATCGATACTAATACATAAAAATACATATATAAAAACTATAACATATTTAATATACACCCAAACCCGGAAATACAAACATTTATACACATCACACAAATGCTTGTCCCCGTCGGAGATCGAACCTGAGCCCCGTCGATTGCGTAGTCAGGGTCGCTAACCACTCGACCAACGGGGCGATTAATTTTATAAATATTTTAATTAGATATAACAGAATAAGTACCCATTCACTACAAAATTATTAATGCAATTACGTACATCTAGATACATATAATATATTTATAATTACTTTGTTTATAATAATAATATATCATATAGTAAAATGCACCATCGTTTTACAATCAAAACTGTTTTACTGTTTTTCTTTACGTCTGGTTTTCTAGAGAATTGCTCCTAAAAAAATGCGATAGCAGCTTTTTACAAATAAGCAGATTTGCTATTTTAATTCTACAGGAGCTAAGTGCACATTTTAATTTAAAATCATTTTTTGTTTATATAGTCGTTTTTGTTCGTATATTACATTCAAAAAACCAAAGAACGCAAATGGAACATTTATTTGGCTTATGTTTAAGAACATTCTGAGCATCCTACTGGAAAATATAACCGTGGCCGGGCTGCAGCGTATACGTTATTTCCCGGCCACTAAAAAGTGCTCTTTTAAAGAGATATATTTGAGGTACATTTAATTTATTCATTGGTACTGCAAGAACATTAAAAGAACATTTAAATTTTATGTCTATAAATTGCAAAATTGACTGTGGCCGGGCTGCACCGGAACACCCCAAAATCGAACATCTTTTTCAAAATGTACTTTACTGCTATTTTTGACAATGTTGAACTGAAAAAATCCTTGAGCTTAAAATACTTTAACTTAGTGGGAAGTTTCAGGGATGGTTCAGACGTTTCAGGGTTTCAGACGTTGTATATAAAGACATTCTGTAATATATTAATTGTAAAAATAAAAGAAATAGGTAAAAATGTAAAAACTAAAAATGTAGTACCTATATGAATTTAGATATTCCAAAGATAGCAGGAAATCTTTATGGTATAAGGAAAGGGAAATTGTTTTACTCCAAGTTTAACGCGTGCGGGCCACGGGCAGTAAATGAATAAATCAAAAGTACTGGATCGATTTTAATATTTTTTTTTCACTGAGTGACATAGGCTATATATTTTATACCCGTGCGAAGCCGGGACGGGCCGCTAGCTTCTAAATAAGTTAAGTAAAAAAAAATTTTAAGCGTCAGTTGATATTAAGGGACATATTTTATGATTTACTAGCTGACTCGGCAAACGTTGTTCTGTTGGGGATATAACTGGGGCCCAGATAATCAGGTCTCCACTGTAATATAATTGACGTCAGTTTCTACTCTAAGTTAAGAATATAAATTCTAGAATGCCAAGGCCATTGATTTATTATCTCTGACTAAATTATATTTAAAAAAAACTTTTTTCTAAGATGTTGTTTCTCTTTTTATCATATCTTTTTACCATTACAGACTGTGATTGTTGATACATAACTATGGGACCAGACAATAATTTGATATTTTCTGAAGGACTGATTAGTCATAGTCGCAATAAAAATATAAATAAATAATTAATAGCATCAACGACAGTTTTTGAAGTGAAAACTTCTTTAGGCGCGTTGAGCGTTTTGGTAGAGGGTAAAATCCTCGGTTCGCGTCACCGAAATGCTAATGATAATAGTATATCTATAGCTATGTTTTGCATATAGTTTTAATTACTCTCAACTTAATAGTTCCGTTTTCACTTCTATCGGCAGTCCCACGACTGCTACTGTTTTTTTTTTAATTTTATTAATTTACAATGCCATTGATCCCTTTGTAAGAATAATAGCATCTATTAAGCATAGGTATGTTACTATTTGAGTTTTTATCATTTGTTTTCATTTACTCATTTACCCATCCAAATATGTGTTTTTAGTTAATAACAAAATAAAAATACAGAAAATTGTTGCAAGTAGTTTTCTAGTACAAGTTTCAAAAAGTCCATAAAAGAAAATATTTTTGTTAATAGTAATGCTTATATTAGCTTAATAAATTAAAAAGTGCATTTAAACAATGTTATTCAATTTTTCTAAAAGACGTGCACAAACAAATATACTATATACTGGTAAAAGTGGTCACTTGTATCAGTTTACTGGTTCTATCATGGTAAAGAAAATAAGCTATATCAGTGCAAGTCATGCTATTTTATAAAGTATTAAAAATTGGAAAATCAAACAATTCAGTCTTTTTCATGTGATATTTAAATACAAACGTACAAATTTTCAAATACTTCTATTGATTTATCTCAAAATTACAAACTATAGAACGTTTAATCCGCTCTCCTGTAAAGTTGTGTTATTGCACTTGCACTAGTATACGTAGGACCCCTCGTAATGATACTAACTGATCACAGCTGTAATATCGCCGTTTTAGAATGTACTACCATTCATTTAGGGAAACAAATATTCCTCACTTTGAAAAAAACCTTTGCTCACAACTGCTTAGTATAGCTTAGGCATAAGAGGCCTTATTCAAATCAATTTTAAAAAGTAATTAATTATGGCTTCATGTCTTTTAACATTTTCTTAAAATTACCAGTATACATTACTGATAGAAGTAATTTTAAAAGTAAACATAAATAAAATTTATTATATCTAACTTTATGGTGATTGTACTACATTACTGTACGCTACGTACTAATTCATTTTGGATTTAAGTTGCTTGTAATACGATATGCATTGTACACGTAGGATTGTCTCAAACACGATTGCTTGAGCGCTGGATCTCAACTAACTTGTTTTGATATCCACACGTTCACTGCGTTACAAGAATTAATTTTGCTTTATCTGTATATAATGAACGCTTTATATAATTACGGATTTATTAAATGGAAGTGTCCTTGCACTTTTATTTATATAAAATAAATCATGCGGTTATACTAAACGCCATTGATAAATCTAATTTAATTTCTTTTATAAAAAAGAGTGAAATTGTCGGGAGGATCACCTGATGGTAAATAATAACCGTTGCCCACGGATAACTAAACTTCTCGGGTCTGCTGATAGACATATGTTGCAGAGATAAACTTGCACTGTGTACAAGTTTATGCTTATGCAATTTATTTATTTTGTCATCAGTCATCACCTTCATCAAAATGTCGTAAATAAGAGCGACGCCCGCTATGTGCGCGTTCGTCCTCTTCAATCTCCCAGTTTTAGAACCGCACTAAATTTCACCCGCACCATCAATCTCTGTCGGCCAACGTGAATATCGATAACCGCATTTTGGTTAACCCGCAGTACAGATTTGTCCTCATTGACGAAACATTCATGAGATTATTCAAAAAGTCGATGTCATTAACGTTAAATACGTTAATAACAGCGGCTTTTTGGAAGTAAACTTCAAATAAATAATTTTATATACAATTTTATACTGCGGTTAAATATTTTAAACACAACTAAGCACAGTTTTTTTTATAACGGCTATGTTTTATTGGATCAGTGAGCTTAAAATAACATTAAGGCTCATGAATAATACTGTTAAAGTGTTTAAACTTTATTAAAGGATACAATGATCATGATGTGGCAAAATAGTTTAATATTATACCACAAAAATATTGAAAATTCTAAGTTATAGTTTTTAGCAAGTTTTCAGTTAAGCAATTGTCCTTAACAGCGTTTTAGCATGTATTATGCATATATACATTCAGCATATTTAGGTAAAAAATCCTTCCATTTTAATTTCCTACGTCTTAAAAACATTAAAATAGATAACAAAGTTCTGGTGAGACAGGTCGATAAACATATTTTTCTTATTAATTTCAAAAATGCGTTCAATATAAGATGTTCAATAGCGGCATTTTTGTTGAAGGCTGGCAGTATTGACGACATTTAATGTTTCAGCACATAATCTACCTTTCAATATTATGATATCTGATGTTTATAATATAGGACAAAAAATGACCGCGACATATTTATGATGTACTTTTATTATATTATTTATTATTGTTAGAAATATTTCGGTATTGAAACCAATCAATTTAATATTTGTAATAAAATACGAATGCCTTCTAAAAAAATATAATTATTCAGTACCTGTACCTAAGTACTGACACGCCTACTATTCTCAAACGAGTTGTCACGGGGACATACAGAGCACACGCAATTCTTCAATCTTTTGGCTAATTGCGTCTTGTCGTGCCGTTATTGTATCATTGACTTGTTTATAGAATTAGTCTTTAGTCCGATTCGAGCCAAAAACAGATAAATCTTATTATGTTGTGCTATTTAGTAAACAAAAATTTAAATTGTTATGCCAGATTCTGTTAAGAGAACCGTTTAAACATTTTCGCATAGAATAGCATTTCAACATTTGTCTTCAATATGCATTAAGAAAGAATACTCCTTACGTTCCTGTTAGTTTTGTAATTAATTTTATTTTATTGTGGTACTCCTGGCTTTCTGAGGGCCTACGCGATAATTTCAGTACTATCATCATAGCGCAAAATTATAACAAAAGGAAAACAAAGATCCTACCTTCATTCTTAATCTTCTTCTTTATATTTCTGTTTTTTTTTTATACATCATAAGATAGCAAATAAGCAGATGGGTCTCCTGATGGAAAGAGTCAACCGACACCAAAGATGTTAATGGCGCGTTGCTATTTTGTGGCAAGGTCTAATGCCACATGCGTAAGTTTACCGGCAACCTTACCCTCCAAACCGGAACACGACGGTGACAAGCATTGACGCTATTACGGCAGAAATAGGTAAGGCGCTGGTACCAGACCAGGGTCGACAATGCAGAACAATGCAATGTGATGTAGATGTGTATGGCACATTACCTTTTATATGCCAAGGAATGTCTTGTACATACTCTGAAAATACGCAAAAGCCCTGACGAACCAAGCGGTAATACCAAAACCTGGAAGAATTGTACGTACCACCTAGTAGTCACGATAGTAGTGACTCATATAGCTAATCGGTCACTTTTTACGACCTGCCTGGCAGAACGGCACTTGGTCTATTCTTCAAAGGAGCCCGGAACCAACACGGGGAAAAAAAGTCGAATAAATCTCCTCTTATGGGTTCAGGCTTTTTGCAAAGAATAGGTCACTTACGCTCTTAGGAGGTTATTTTTAAAGAAAAAATAAAAATCAAACTTGTCATTACCATCTTGCCTACTAAGTGGTGCGTACAATTCTTCCAGGTTTTGGTATTATCGCTTGGTCTGTCAGGGCTTTTGCGTGTCACTTTTCAGAGCATGTACAAGGCATTCCCTGTCATATAAAAGGTAACGTGCCATACACATCCTCATCACATAATCGCCACAGACCACTGGTCTATCCAGATTCTAGATTCTTTTAGCTTCTAGGTCCTTCTAGATCACAAGAGGTATCTGTTACTCTACAGGTTTACTTTAAGGTATGGCCAAATTTTAAAATTAGAAACTAAATATATTGAATTGAAAAGTACGTTTTAATTATTATTGTAAAAATATTATGAGATAATATAAAAATATTCGTTTAAAAATATCCCATTTAATTCATAAATTGGATTCACCGAGTCTTATGAATACCTCTGTAATGCTGGCAGTGTGTCATTTTACATTTACCTATAATTACGACAGTAACTATTATGTAATGTGTCGCTCTAACAACATTTTTTTCGATCACTTTTAATTTGGTTGAGGGCATTAAATATTTTAGTTCAAATTTTGCATAATTGAAATTATATACATGCGTCTTGTTTTTTGTTTCGGATAAAACTGAAAATATGAATTTTTTAAATTATTTTTTTATTACATAATTCGAACATATTATAGATTCTGAACAGCCTCTGAAAATTTAGCCGGACTTTTAAAAGTAACCCGGTATAAAATATATAAAATCTAAAGCTTATATAAAGACTAGCTGACACGACTAACGTTGTTTTGCCATATAAATTATTTAATTAAAAAATAAGGGTTGGTGATAGAAGGGGAAAATTCAGAGTTGTATGTATTTTTCAATGCTAAATCTTAAAAAAATAAAATAAAAATTTTTGTATATAAAATAAAATAAAAATTTTTAGGAGTGGAAAACCCTTAACATTTAGGATGATGAAAAATAGATGTTGGCCGATTCTCAGACCCACTGAATATGCATACGAAATTTCATCAAAATCGGTCAAGCGGTTTCGGAGGAGTACGGTAACTAACATTGTGACACGGGAATTTTATATATAAGATAATAATAAGTGTTAACAAACTACAACAATTAATAATAAATACCTGTGTACTAATAAGTCGATCACAAATGACGCGAGTAAACTCATTCCTCCAACACCGAACGACCGCTTTCTTCTCGCTGAAGAAGTTGGGGTGTGTAAGGCACAAGCCAGCGGCGATACGAGAGAGATCACGCAGATTGAATATATAGTGGAATTTCGCTGGAGTCGGTGGCAGATCCACTATTATGATCTATGTAATATAAAAGTACATATTGTTTATTTTTATAAATGTATATTGCTTTAATCTTAACCGCAGGTCATTCTCGCTTTTAGTAACGCCACCGTACCTATTATTGCCAAAAGTGTCAATTAGACCGCGGGATAACAACTTTTTTGTTAGTCAATCAATACATAATTGAAAACTTCATTTTAGCGAGTCTACCAAAACTTCTTTCGACGATTTTTTCAAAAGTTCTGCGATATTTCAAATAGCCATGATCGAAATATTCACAACACATGAGCTTTCCTTTCTGGATGGATACATATTTTTTTTTTATAGAAGAGGGGGCAAACGAGCAAGAGGTGCACCTGATAGTAAGTGATCACCGCCGCCCATGAACATCTGCAATATTTATAACACATTTAGTTTTAATGCATTTTTAAGATAATTAAGAGTAATTTTAAAAATGTTTTGTCTGATAAAAATACTGAAGTGACAGGTTTGTCTATTGCCGTAAACATGTTATTATCTATACTAATATTATAAATGGAAAAGTGTGTGTGTTTGTCCGTCTTTCGTGGCAAAACGGAGCGAGGAATTGACGTGATTTTTCAAATGGATATAGTTCAAGGAATTGAGAATGGCATAAGCTACTTTTCGTCTCTTACTTTACGCGAGCAAAGCCACGGGCGAAAGCTAGTTATCAATGTTTTTGTTTGAAACAGGAATCAATATATACATAGTTCACATTAACTAAAATTTTTATAAACATTAAAGGTATCAAGTAGTAATATGAAAACTCCCTGCCGCGTTGTTTCAGATCGATATTATATAATTGAATGTTACTAGATTTTGTTGCAGAGCACTTTCAAAATCTATACATCTATACATATAACAAAAAAGTCAAAACTGTACATTGAATATTTTTTTAAAAGAATATTGGGGCGTGATCTATAATCGATATCGATGCCAAAAATATAGTTTTTAGAATTTTTGTCTGTTTGTCTATATGTATTTCCGAGGTAAACTCAAAAAGTACTGGATGGATTTACTTCAAATTTTGCATGAATATTACTAACAGGTTGGGTCAACATATAGGCTACATATTATCACGCTATCACCTACGGGGGAGAAGCTGTGCGGAGTAAACGAAGTTCGTGCGGGCGAAGTCGCGGGCAACAGTCAGTAAGTGATAAAGAGAAAGTTAGACTCACCTAAAGGAAGCCAGTCGGAAGTTTTTAAGTATGACGTATTCATCATTTAACAAAAAGTGCTGCCCCACGGTCTAAGTGCTTTTTACTGTCATATTCTGGTTTAGAGGGTAAGGTAGCCAATAAACTTATGCATGTGGCATTTTATCAAGAGAGCCATTTGCTTGTTTGCTGCCCTGTGACAAAAATACTTTGAGCAAAAATACTTTCACAACGTATTTTTATTCGTGCGTGAGAATGTCGTTTCGTACATATTACTTTAATATGTTTTGGGCTGGCTGGTTTTAGCACCTAATAAGAGCGAAATTACTTCAACGTTTATATGCCATGGTTTCTGTAATATAATAAAAAATATACTAATCTATATTTCTCGTTGGTAGAAAAGTTACAAAATAAACATAAAATCACAAAAAGTATACAGTTACATACCTTGTACAAGTCGAGCGTCATGAGAACAATTTTCTCGACGATTTCTTGTATTTCTTCAGGGAACGTAGAGAAATGTCCCTGCAGTATTGAAACATAGATATGGCGTAATGTCGCCTCCGAGGGAAATTGTAGATTGTACACCGAGAACATCGAAATGAACCGCGGGTCTACCTAAAACGAAATAGTGTCATTATCTTAGCTTTTTATAGTTGATAAGAAATCTGCATTGTATTTTATGAAATTACCACTAATATTCAGAAAGTTTTTGAAACTTATCAGTCAGGGCTCTCTTTGAAGAAAAGACCATCTGACATTATGTCAGACAGTTTATAAAAGGCAAACGATTGGCTATAGTATACGTGTTACTACCATCGTGAATATCGTCGTGGTGTTGTGTTAGAGCTCGGTTACGTCTCGCCCGGGAATTTGGTACCACCGCCTAACCTCTTCTTGCCGCAATAGCGTCAATGCTTGTGATTGTCGTGTTCCGATTTGAAGGGTAAGGTAGCCGATAAACTTATGCATGCGGCATTATCATCCCGGCACACGGATAGCAAATCACCATTAAAATCTTTGGTGTCGATGGTTTCCTTTTCCAACAGGAGAGCCATTCGCTTGTTTGCTATCGAATAAGTATCTTCACGCCCATATCCCCGAAGGGGTAGGCAGAGGTACAACAAGTGCACCTATGATTAGCCGAAGATACTTGGTCCCACAAATGTGATAGGTGGCAAGCCTATCGCCAACCGGGCACTTTCCAATCCCGGGCAACTTTGTGTTTCTCAGAAAACTGAAAAAACACTTTTTTTTAATGTTAGCTATCGAATAATATAAAAATAAAATTTTAAACGTTGTAAGTATATGTGTTTGAGTATTTATTACATTTTCACGTTAAATGACGAAAAGGATTTGGACAAAATTCAGTACCATTATAGACAGGTATGGTCAAACATAACAGATAGGGTGCTTTTTATCGAAGAATGCCGCGAATTATTGCCGTGATTCACATAACATTTTGATCACATAGCAGGCTGTGCGGCGGATCGCTAGTTAATATTAAAACACTTAAGCAATTTTATCTTTATCTGTAGGTTGAGGTACTACTGAAACATTAACGATCAATAAAATATATTATTACCAATATATTATCCGTAGATACTTAAGAGCGTGTATTCGATTTACAACGAAAACTTCATGTTTTGAAGTTTTTTCCAGAGCAACATCGTAATAACGTGAGAAGATTATATATTCATATTCATAGGATATTTCAGTTTTTGCAAGATTAAGTCTTGATTTAGTGCATTACAGTGCAAGAATTTTTGATAACGATTTTTAAAACGAAGATAATCCCTGCATAGCGTTTTACGAAAATGCGTCAGAGTTATTTTCAGGACGAATACAACCATTGTAATGTGCCGAAATATTGTAAAAGACTATCCAAAGGAAAGTATGTTTAAGGGTTATGTGAATTAAGTCGCGGGTAATGAATTATATATACATAAACACTCGGGTTTTATGTTGCTTTTGATACACCCTTGAACAAAACTAGATCAATTTGATTACAGTATATCTGCCTCAATTTTTCCCAATCACCATTAACGCTTGCTTTGTAAAACTAATTTATTGTCTATTATTTGCGATTCTCTTTACAATAAGCTAGATGACGAAAAACTGTTTAATAATTTAACGTAAGCATATAACCAGAAAATAATTTATTTTGTTAAATAACATTTATATTAAAAATTTCGCGTTTTAAAATTGAAATTAAAATTTACCGCGAATTTGCGCGAAAATTAAACGCTCTGGACTATCATGCCTTCTAATAACATCACACAATAGTAACATTTACGTTACGTAATCTGCAGTTTCAGGAAGTTGATTAAGACGACGTGCTACCACGGTGTGACGTAACGCTTCCAGGTTGCATTCACTGTCATTATTAATCCAATAATCTTTTACAATGAATATTTTAATTTTTTATTTCCTTATCATAATTAATAATTAAAATCCCGGCCAAGAGCGAGTTGAACTCGCGCGCATAGGGTTCCGTACGCTAGTACTAGCTAGCGTGATATTCTTTTATAGATTAGCATCTACTAGATGCTAATCTATAAAAGAAAATCACGTTCGCTGTATGTATACTTCGCGTTACTTTGTGTTGTATAAGCAATTATTTACTCGTTCGATAAATATTTTTTTATCGAACAAGTAAAAAATTGATTAAAATTACATTTGTTGTATGGAATCCCCCCCTTAATATTTATTTTATTTTTTATTTTTTAAGGTAATATACTGTGTAATATTCTGCGAAAATTTGAAGCGTCTACTTGTTACCGTTATTAATATTAAGCAAAAAAATATGAAATTATCGTATGGGGTTAATATTTTTATTCTTTTTATTTCTAATATTTGTTGTTATAGCGGCATCTCTCTCTCTCTCTCTCTCTCTATATATATATATATATATATATATATATATATATATATATATATATATATATATATATATATATATATATATATATATATATATATATATATATATATATTAGGGTGTTTCAAAAAAATCGAATTTTTTTTTTCTTCAAATGGTCGGCAAATTCTGTCAGAGAATGCCAAAACAATGATCTCGCTAAAAGATGAGCTCTTAATTTCAAGATTTGAAGGTCGCTGTCCGCAATTCTTCATTTCCCATATAAATAACATAGGAAAAAAAATTTTTTATTTTTAGAATTTTATATCTCGGTATGGAATCAATTTATGGCTATGGTTATGGTGATTCTTGTAGGAAATTTGACGCTCTACAAAAAAGGTTTCTTATCATTTTTCCATAAAATGATTCCTTTCTGAGTTATTCGAGGTCAAAGTTCGATTTCGTCCAAATTTTCGTGTTTTTTCAAATTTAATTATTATAGAAATTAAATTATTAGATTATTAGTAAAAATATATCACAAATTTATATCTCAGATATAGAAAGGTTAAAAAAAAATGAATATTTCAACAATACATTATAAATTATATTCTAAAAAACTGTAGAAATTGAACGTTATCGATTGCTATACTGTTATACGAAGGCTGTTTTATTACAATTAGGATACATTTCTCTGTGTTTTTTTACAACTTGTAATAAGTACTGAAAATCTTCTTCATTTTTTGTCAAAGTTTGGTTGTATTCAGTTACTAATGATACACCACGTTCTGCTGTATCGTTTGTAACTCGTACTTTACTCAAAAACAGGATAGCTTTTTGGTAACTTCCATTTATTGGCCATAATAAAGCGTCAGTGTCAAGAAAGTCATACGATAAATTGAATTTTTCAAACAAAAACAAAGAATGTTCTGAGACAAAGTCACTTAAATCACTCGTTAATAGTGACTTCACATTTTCTTTAATCACAAGCCGTTTAAAATTTTTTTGATTACTTTTCGATTTAATATTTTCAACCATTTTCCTTTTAACATCTACTGAAACATTTACATCAAATAAAGCTAAAACAAGTAATTCCTCAGACAGATACCATAAGTGATCAGCCATTTTATCAGCAGCAATTTTAGCGAAAGAAGGATTGTTTTGGCTGTATAGCAATAAATTTTTCATGAATGTTAAATCACTATTTGGTGCTAATATGCCAGATGATGCCTTAAACCATGTTGGTACATAAAATCTTAAAACAAATATGCAAATTTGTCGAATCCCTGTTATTTCTCTAGAGTTAAGTTTAAATTGGTTGCGGAACATGAATATTTTTAAAGAATAGATTGCTTTTGCCATCCAACGAGCGTGGTGCATAGCACCAGGTCGCTTAAAACAAATCTCTTTAGATGAAGTAGTATTTAAGAATAATAATGATAGCTCCAGAAGTTCGTAGTAATCATCTCTCGGTTGTGATACCTAGAAAATAAGTTATCAAAATCAATTGATAGAACAAATAATTTTTAGGTCTTATTTTATATATTAATCAAATTTGTTTGAAATTGTAAAATTTCACATAATTATTTTCTGGATTTTCAAGTCCAAAAAAAAATAATTTAAGACATACGTTTAAGATTGACACACGACATTTAACGACATTTAAATATATTATAACCTTACTTGTAAATGATTTGTCATAGATGTTACTATTTCTTCTTTTACATCTTCAAGAGCATTGTGTATGATTGGGTCTAAAATTCCTGGAGTATAATTTGACGTGTTAAAATCACTCCACTTGTTTTTAAACCGTAAAATCATTGGTACATTTGGCCCGGATGAAGTTGGCCAATAGATTTCAAATACTCGTTTTAATACAATTTCGAATATATGATGTCTGCATGGTAGATATACCAATTTCTGCTCCAACTCGTCTTCAATCAGTTTACAAGTACCGCCGTGAATTCCTTAATAACAAAATAAAAAATTAAACGTAAGTAAAAAATTAATTTGTATGACAATGACCAAATCAAATCTGATTGTAAATATTTGTATTAACTGCTGGAATTAATACCTGTATTAACAGCCGCCGTATCGAAAGACAGTGCTTTTATTTTACGACTAATACCCCAATCGAATAGAGTTTTTACAATAGCTTCAGCCTGATTTTTTGCAGTACCAGACCCCATTTTGGGCACACGTAATATTTGTTCACTGCCTGATGATGATATGATAATTGGTAATCTATCAACTTTTTCCGTACCAACAATATCGGGTAATATTTTTCCGTCCCAGTGTAACACAAAATTATCCTGGTTTTTAAGCCCGTCTTTTAATTTAGCAGCCATGTTACTTCGAAATTTTTGGCGAGCTCGATGAATTGTCGAATGACTCAATTTGCAGCCTCTGATGTCAATATTAACACTTTTGAGAGTAGCAGCTACAATATATACAGAATTTCGGCTGCTAACTTTCCCACGATCAAGAGCAGCTGCAAGTTCGGGTGTCATAATGTTAATTTGAAGTGCTTTCGGTTTCGATTTGTTTTTTATTCCATCTTCAAAATCAGAGACATTGTGAGAGAATTGACTAGTAGTAGAAACGGTAGATTTTGATTTCTGACTGAGAATAAGGGTGTCAGTGTCCATATAAGCTTAATTTTCTACAACGCACAAATTAAAATACATTTCAATTGTAACAAAAAATCAGATGAAATTTTAAAATAATAAATTATAAACCTCAAAAAGCCTGTGAACTAAGTGTTTTAAATTTCAATAATTCATCAACATCGATCGCACAAATCACTGTTTTTCAATTAAATTATGTCAAGTTTCATACAATTTTTGAAAAAGAAAATTCGCAAATATTAGTTTTGCTAATTGATGTTAGAAAAAAACAGTTTTGATAAATTTCAGTTAACTATAAATAAAAAAATATAAGCTTACATACGAAAATTCAGCAATAAAATCACGAGAAAATATTTTAATAATTCAAATAGATATTTGAATATTACCGCGTATTTGAAACGGCGCATTCTGACGGCATCAAACAAAATTAATTAAAAATTATTAATCGGTACTAATCGGTACTATCGGTAATGAAGGTAAACAATTTATTATTAACCTTAAAATTTTTTCTTAAAATTAGTTAGTATCATTTTAATTAAAAAATCATTTATCGACATTTACTAATAACCAAAACGAAGACAACAATCTTACCATTTTTATTTGCATTAATTTCACTCTGATCGATGCAGCAAATTTCCATAGCTTCGGTACTAGATTCCAAATTGTTGATAAAACCTCGTCGAGATGGTTGTCTTTGGCTTTCCAAAAAAAGTTTTTTAGTAGCATCAATCACATCGAGAGCATTTGCATGAGAAATATCGAATACTTTGTTTAAATCATTATAAAAAATCGATTCCTTTTTCTTTTGTGTTGGAGATTTTTTACCTCCCTTATTCTTTGACAAAAGAATCCATCTGTGATGAAATCGAATAATTGAGACGATTATAGAAGAATCTTTACGCAGCGGAATGTCTGTTTGACGCAATAGTTCTATCAGTTTTTTCGCCGTACTAGCTGAACTTTGTTTGATTGTTAAATTACAGGTTTTATGGTAGTAAAAAAAAACTGACATAACCTCTTTGAACAATGGGAGCTTTCTCCTCCCAAAATCTTGACTTATTTTGCCAATTAAATAAATTTCTTCTCCCATGACGTTGAATTTTGAGTTAGTTTTTAAATAAAATAAAATAAAAATGTTGACTTTAAATTATTACACAAACATTGTCTCAAAGCAACACTTATATTTTTCTTCGCAGCCAATGCACTCACTATAAGCTTGATTTTGACGCTTTTCATCGGTTCTTACCGGCAGAGGGATTACAAAATAGATAACCAATCAAATATCGAATAATTTTTTTTTTTTTTTTTTTTATATAGAAGAGGGGGCAAACGAGCAAGAGGTGCACCTGATGGTAAGTGATCACCGCCGCCCATGGACATCTGCAATACCAGAGGACTTGCAGTAGCGTTGCCGGCCTTTTAAGAATGAGTAAGCTCTTTTCTTGAAGGTCCCTATGTCGTATCCGTTCGGAAATACCCTTGCCGGTAATTGATTCCACAACAGAGTAGTGCGAGGCAAAAAGTGTCGGGAGAAACGCACAGTTGTGGATTTCCAGACATCGAGATGGTGAGGATGGAACTTTGAATTTTGACGCGATGTCCGATGGTGGAATTCGGCGGCAGGAATTATTCCAAACAACTCGTCGGAGCACTCCCCATGATAAAGACGATAGAAGACGCAGAGTGAACCTACATCTCTGCGTAATGCCAAAGAGTCGAGCTGTTCCGAAATAGCCTGCTCGTCAACGATTCGAACCGCTCTACGCTGTATGCGATCAAGAGGAAGAAGCTGGTATTAATTAAATGATTGTTCAAATAGAGAAGTTAAAAACAATACTATTATTATTAAACATGATAAATCCATAACAATATGTTTTTTTGTCACCAATAAAAAATTATATAATTAAAAAACATATTATATTTTACTGCTCATAATTTGCCATTAGATTTCACCAACCGTATTATAAAAATATGATATATCTTGAACTAAAAAATAATTTTTTTTACTACATAATAATTAAAGTTGAAAAAACACGAAAATTTGGATGAAATTGAACTTTGACCTCGAATAACTCAGAAAGGAATCATTTTATGGAAAAATGATAAGAAACCTTTTTTGTAGAGCGTCAAATTTCCTTCAAGAATCACCATGACCATAGCCATAAATTGATTCCATACCGAGATATAAAATTCTAAAAATAAAAAAAATTTTTTCCTGTTATTTATATGGGAAATGAAGAATTGCGGACAGCGACCTTCAAATCTTGAAATTAAGAGCTCATCTTTTAGCGAGATCATTGTTTTGGCATTCTCTGACAGAATTTGCCGACCATTTGAAGAAAAAAAAAAATTCGATTTTTTTGAAACACCCTAAATTATATATATATAATATACTAATTACAATGAAAATATATTTTCTTAAGTATTTCTCTGTTAGAATTTTTTTGCACACCTTACTTATCACTTATGAAGTTTTTGCAAAATGCGGAGCAATATGTCATTCTCAGGTGGAACGCGTAGTAATAAGTTTTCATCCTCTAAGACTTTCTTAAGAGTTATAAAGGGCAGTTATTTTGGTTTGTTAGGTTGTTAGGTTGTTGTTGTTGTAACATTTATGTCCTCGCATTTATTTTTAATATTTTCGACAATTGAAGAAACGTTCATTATTACAAAAGAAATCTTTCGTACGTATTGGCATTGATATCGTTGACGAATCAGTAGCGATTTATTCATGTCCAAAACTTCAGAGGTTCCATAGTATCTTTAGAGGTTTCATATTTGTTTACTATTATGTTAAACCGTGAACTCTATCAGCCTTGGTCATATTTTTGGTCTTAAAAATTTAAAAACCCTAGTACATATTATGTAGAGATAACATTGATATCCATATTACTTTTCACTCTAGCGTCGCCACCCCTACTGAACTGGTTTTACTGAGGCGTCAATCGTTCCGATCGATGTCAAGAGTATTCTTCGGCATACGACGACACAGTGAAATCGTGATTAAATATATTTTCCGTTAAAAGTTATAACTTGCTCTTTCAACTGAATAATTTATCTTCTAACCTCGCTATATACAGTACGTAAAAAACCCTCTCTGACTAGAAAGAGGTATACAGGTATGTCGAGGTCATTATCAGAAGAAATAATAAAATGAGTCTATTTATAAAAATAAAAATTTGTGGTGATTTGAATTTTCGTACCTAATCTTCAATTTCATTAAAGTGTAGCGAATATTGCAAACTATACAACACTTCGTCGGGCAATATTTACTTTTTTTATCTTTTCTCAACTTTTAAACTTTCCCTGGACTTCAACAAGCCAAATCGGTTCAGCCAAGTTTTAGTGTGTGTATGTGTGTGTGTATGTGTGTGTGTGTGTGTGTGTGTGTGTATTTTTGATCGACAAAAATTTACCTATCTATATCCTATCACACACACACACACACATACAGACAGACAGACACAGACGTCATCGTGAAAATAGAAAAGGTTCCTATGACCTCTAAACGTGGAGATCCAGTGAAAACTCGATTTTCGAAAGATCGACTCGATTCGGAGCAAAATCAGTAACTTCTTCATCTACATACGCAGCGGGAAGGTAAAAATTTTATCAGGAGTAATAAGGAAGAAGAATAAGAAGAGAAGAAATTTCATCCTGCTGTTTCTAATAATAAGAATTTTAAAAATTTACTTACGTCGTTTCTGCCTCCACCGGCTTTGCCCATGGCTGCGAGAAAACCGATGTCTTTCAAATTTTTCCAATTTAAGTCCTTGCCTCTGTCATAAAATCCTTTTCTCTCAAATAGCAGCTTCAGAAGAGCGATCGGTTGTTGTGTACCGTATGTATCAACCTAGACAAATACTGATTAGATCGACTTAGAATAAAGGAAGAAATATTAGAAAATTGTGTAATAAATAGCTGGACACCCAGAACGGCCAAACAGCGAGAGGAATGGAACAATTTGGAGAAAGCTTTTGCCGCATTAGGCAGTCCTTTAGATTAAAACAATGGTTATACATACATATAATTGTTATTGTACATTATGACATTGAAATTAGTAAGGATTAATAAAAAAACATTATTTATTTACTTGCGCATCTACTTACCCCTAGAGTTCTACTGTGTCTCGCTCAGGTCTGGTAATATCGCCTTAATTGGAAAATACCTATTTGCCCACCATATAATGGTAGGTTGGTAACTTAATTTACTTTTAACAACTTGTAACACCCATATTCTTGCAAATAAATATTTTCTTTCTTCTTTTTTAGTTATTCCTGCTACAATTGTGTCAATAATTGGTTTGGAGAGTAAAGTACATAACAGATAAAATTATGCATGCGGCATTGAGACTCCGTCACATGGATAGCAACGCACCATTGACATCTTTGGCGCACAGCGATTCGGTTCTCTTCATATTCACCCTACTCCATTTTAATATCACAAAATATTTTATAATGTATTGGTGCGAAAATGAGAAAACGCAATAAACAATCATATAAAAATGACCAAACGTAATGTTTTGTTTATTTTTAATTGTAACAGATTTATACTCAGACTATATGGAATCTCTTAATTTTTAATTTACAGTAAATTGAAATTCATGTGCAATAACGCAGTTTATGTATCTACGAATAAAGTATATAGAATAAATTATGCAGTAGGCAGAATGTACCCATATCAATCAATGCTTTGGTTCACCATAATTTACCAGCTTTCCAGCTAACGAAATATCCGGTAATTGCCGACACATCAGCCACCGTTGTCGTTTCTAGCGATAACGGGGATCGATAACTTTACGCATTATTTACTTTACATTACTTTACGCATGAGAAGCATAACCGTGACACTACACGATTTCGAGCTAATATTGGAATTTAGATTTTCGAGAACAACCTTTTAGTTTACATTTTACAGTGAATTAAAATGTATGCCTCAGGAAAGCGTGTGCATTTTGCCGACAGTTTCACCATAGCGAAAAATAACTACAGTGAAAAAATACTCAATAGATAAATAACATCAACACTCTGAAATTGAAAAACTCGCGCTCCTAAAAATTTTTAAAACGAATAACAAATAACTATGAATTAACAAAAATAAATAAAAAGACACATCGTCACGCCAATTCCCTTGTGTTGTAGGAAAAGTAAACTGCGGGTCAATAGACGTTCTTGCTCACCACAATTATTCTTCAAATAAAATCAAATCAATTTTTTTCAAATTTAACGATTGTCATTTGTTTTGCTCCTATAGTTAGGATCAAAATCTATAAGCACATTTTCGAGATACGTTGGATATTAATACAACTATTAAATTCGACGGGCTGCTTTCGATTTTTTTCTAACATTAACATTTTAAAATAGCAGTTAAATTTTGATAGCCATAGATTAAAAGAGACATGCTTGCTTGCTGTCATTAGATATAATTAATATAAGAAAACATGAACGGGGAAGGCATTAAATAAATAAGATCAATTAGTATCTTCACGCCCATATCCCCGAAGGGGTAGGCAGAGGTATAACAAGTGCACCCACGATTAGCCGAAGATACTTGGTCCCACAAATGTGATAGGTGGCAAGCCTATCGCCAACCGGGCACTTTCCAATCCCGGGCAACATTATGTTTTGAAGAAAACTGAAAAACACTTTTTTTATGTGCCCGACCCGGGAATCTAACCCGGGACCTCATGTGATCAACGTCAACGCTGGACCACTAGACCACAGAGGCGATGATCAATTAGAATATCATTAAATGCGTGCGTTGCAATTTGAGTTGAATAACAAATGGTGCGCTATAAATGACTGCTGTCTTATCCACCATACTGGAATATAATTATTATACTGCTAAACTTATATCAAAAGCATTACATCCCCACCACATGGATAGCGATATAACTGTTAATCTTTAATGCGTAAAGGCTAGGTAATATTTTTCGGCCATCAAAAACATAATATGCTGGTTATTTATTCTTTTATATGAAAAAAAAAAAAAACTAAAGAAACAAAAGTATTTTAAAATAAGAGTTCACTGTACGAGAAATGTAAACGAACTCCAGTATGGCGGTATAGCTTAAATCGAGTCAAAACACGCTCCGTCTAAAAAGCTTTTATTTCTATCACGATGGCGAGTGCTTGTTCAAATTACATTTATGTTCAGGTAAAACAACAATATAATATTTTCTAGCCATGTATTTAGGCCATTTAGTACTTTCCATTAGACGAATTCAGTACTTTAAAAAATTTTAAATAACCATCAAACCCGTTTCTCAGAGAGGTAGATAGAGGTGAAACTAGTATACCCGCTATTAGCCAATGATATTCTTTTTTTATATATATCATAAGACAGCAAACAAGCAGATGGGTATCCTGATGAAGAGTCTACCATCGCCTATAAACACCAAAGGTGTTAATGGTGTTATTCAATTCCTAGTTGTGATAGTTGGATTACTTATCGACAAACTAAGCATAATAATTAATTTCGGAAAAAACAACAAGAAAACCAAAAAGCTCATTTACCTAAGTCGGTTCCGTTACACTAATAGATTTGTAGTTCTCGATGCAAGGAATGGGTGTTGTTAGTTTGACCGTAGTGTAGGTATGTTTGTCTGTGTTACTGTGAGTGTCTGTGGCACCGAAACTCGTAAAAGGTTGAACCAATTTGGCATGCGGTTTTTTTATTTAAAAGATCGTTTTCTGGCGGTGTTTCTTAGATACGTAATCATCTCCTTTCTACTTGAGGAAAGCAATTAAGCAATTGTACAGGTCTGATCGACAAGAAATTTGGTTATATGTTACTTCAATCATATTGCAATGGCATGGTAACTTTGACCTGACGTTGCAGGATTTCTGTTCGAAGGTTATCAACTCTACGTGTTTGGCACTGCAAATGAAGCACATGACGCAGGAAAATGGTCTTGTCATAAATTTATGTATCGGGAATTATTGTTTAAGTTAGAGATAGTTGTTAAAATTCTTAAAAAACCAGCCAAGTGCGAGTCCATCTATAAAAAACGGAAATAAATCATGTTTGTTGTATGGACTCCTTCCTTTAATATTATTGTTTTTTTTTATATCATAAGATAGCAAACAAGCAAATGGGTCTCCTGATGGAATGAGCCAACCATCTCCTATAGACACCAAAGATGTTAATGGTGTGTTGCGAGGCGAATCTTATGGCGAGGTCTAATGCCACATGTATAAGTTTACCGGCTACCTTACCATCCAAACCGGGACACGACAGTGACTAGCACTGACGCTATTGCAGCAGGAATAGGTAAGGCGGTGGTACCAGACCCGGGCGAGCCGATGCAGAACTCTACCACCTAGCAGTCACGATGGTAGTGACGCGAATAGCCACTCAGTCGCCTTTTACGACCTGCCTGGCAGAACAACAGTTGGTCTATTCTTCAAAGGAGCCCGGGACCATCACGGGGAGAGTTGTAATATTATTCTGGTTTTAGTATTTGTTATAACGGCAACAGAAATACATCATCTGTGAAGATTTCAACTGTCTAGCTATTAAGTTTCATGAGATACAGCTTGGTGACAGACAGACGGACGAATAGCGGAGTCTTAGAACCCTAGTTCCGTTTGTACCCTTTGGTTACGGAACCCTAGCAACAAGATATTAAATAAATGACGCAAATGTGTTCAATTTTGTATAATAGGGCTACGTCTATAATTTAAAAATGTTTCAAATAATATGTGATGAATATAAGGTTTATAATTCTCAAAAAAAAAAAACCTAAATTAGTGAATTGCTCTTTTAAGTTATCGTGCTCGAATTTTTTAAGTTTCACTCAAAAATGACGTTTGAAACATAGTTCTCTATCTATCTTATTGCTAGCAAAACCTTGTGTACAATATTTTAAAATATTCAGTATGTTATTTAGTGTGGTAGTTATTACTATGTTCGTATTCCTTAGAAATAAAAATACCTGAACTAACAGAAAGTACGACCTTTGAATTACTTACTATTGGCATATTCATATCATCAATGAAGACCAACATCTTCTTGCCCACTGGAGGGCCAAAAGTGTCTTTGGTTCGTTTTTCCACCACAGATTCCAAGTTTCTCTGAACGTCCATTGAAGACGTTCGTGATGAGAAATTCATTTGCTGTATAATCTGTCAAATTAATTATTAATAAGGTACGGATCACGGATTAAATGGATACGCCTTTCAAGGTAATTTCTTAGTTTGTCGGTGTCACTTGCATTTACACACATAAATTCAGAGTTATACTACTTGCCGATGAAATAAAATTATTTCAAGGGTAATTTTTAAACCTAGTCATCCCATTCAGTACGATAAAACAGTACAAATGGTTTATATCTATTTTTTGCGATATAATATAATATCTACAAATGTATGAAATTTTTGACAGTGATAGGAGCGTTTGCTCAAATGCGCGGCGACACATTTTCTTCCTAATGTCTTGTCTTCTAGTATTCATTTGGTCTGTGGTATGGAAAACCGACTGGCTAATGGTAAGATTTCAATTTCTAAAATTATGACAAATCACTTTATTTTAGACTTTTGTTGGCGTTTTGTTTGTATTTAATACTGCCGTTCACGAGCTAAAATGCCGTTTTTCAACATCCCCGTCAATTCAAGTTTTTTGAAAACCACACAATCAAAAAAAAATAGATAGATTTGTCTTATCAGAATTTATAATTAAAGACAAAATAAGATTCTGTTGGGACAGATCGATAGATAATTTCCTGATTTAGTTGACTGTCTCGTGGTTTAGGAGTTTTAGCCGAAAAGGTTCAGATCATGAGATCTCGTATTCGATCCTTGGGTCGGGTAAAAGTGTTATTTAGGTTTTATGGAGGTGTTTTTCAAAAATCTTAAATCTCGACAGGAGCTTGGATCTGTTGGAGTAATCTCGGAAAAAAATGGTGAGATTTTGGATAAAGATATTTTAGTTTGAGGAGAGCAGGTTAGCAGTCTGGTTAAACCATCATCACACCGGAGTCAGATTTAATTTTTTTTAAATAATTTCGTAAAATCTCAATAATAGCTCAGAATCTAAGCCAAATAGGTTAACCACTAGATCAAGGGGCAGTTATGAAATCACTACTCGTGGTGAATTATAATGTACAAGACGAAAATATTAGCAACAATATATGAATGCTGAATTAGCTGTTGCCCTATTACATTACTCCGTTTTGCTTAGTCGGGAAAAAGTAACCTATGGTGGCCTAAAAACATCGGTTGGATGAATTCGAAATCCGTAACGGACACACGTAGAAACAATTTTTATGTTTTACATAGGTATTATATAGAAGATATCAAATCAAATCATCTTAGTACTTTGTCATAAAATAAAACTAAATACACCATTAAAAAATATGTATTACTAGCTGTAACTAGCGACTTCGTTCGTATGAAAAAAAAAATAATTTCTTTTGC
The DNA here is from genome assembly GCA_036924255.1 of Apodemia mormo. Lineage (NCBI taxonomy): Eukaryota > Metazoa > Arthropoda > Insecta > Lepidoptera > Riodinidae > Apodemia > Apodemia mormo. Next base: position 10,355,239 of record JAUPFN010000019.1, on the reverse strand, counting down.
TTACTCGGATAAAAAGTAGCCTATGTCACTCCTGCATAAGTTTCTGAGTTAAATCGTAACAAACAAATAAAAAATAAAAATCTAATTTTTCCTCTGTTTAGCTTAAAAATTGTTCTTATGAGTTATGACGAATATTGAGTTTTTAAATTTCTTTTCAAATGAAACCAGTTTGTGATATATCGGCTAAGGGATTCGAAGTCTATAAAAAACACACGTAGAAACATTTTTATGTATTTTATATATTATTAAAATAAATGTATCATGACGTAATATGACGAATATTGAGTTTAAGACAAAAATTAAAAATTTAACATTGGAGGCGCCGGGTATCGATCCCGGTACCTCTCGCATGCTAAGCGAGCGCTCTACCATCTGAGCTACGCCCCCGATGAATGACCTGTTGAAAATAAACTTCTTGCTATCTCGCACGCGATAGTTAATTTGTACTTGATCTAATTTTGCAATATAATTTAATTTTAGACAAGTATTACGGATCGCATCTTAGGCACTTGGTAAATCATTTTTGTTTGTTTGAGCGCGCTATTCTTTGAGTGAAACAATCGAATTTCATTTTTTTGTGTATAATAGCGACATACATAAATGAAGAAGGCACTTTTTAGCCCACTAGGCAAAACACATCTTCGGTGTCGTTAAGCGATGGTTGTCTCTTCCCATCAGGAGAGTCATTGGATTGTATGCTATGCTATGATATAAAAAATTTTGGCTGTTTAACATGACAGTGGTGAGAACTGACGCTACTACAAGGTAAAAAGACTTAAGGTGGTCCCTCTCCCTTTCGTATCAAATCAAAGGATGGTAAACAATATATTAATGTAAAAAAATAATTAAATAAATATCACTGGACAAATTACACGAATTGATCTAATCTCAAAGTATGCAAATTATATTCTTGTAGTATGGGTGTCAATCAACGATACTAATACCTAGAAATACATATATATTTAATAAGCACCCAAGCCCAGAAATACAAACATCTGTGCTCATCACACAAATGCCTGTCCCTGCCGGGAATCGAACACGGACCCCATTGATTGCGTTGTCAGGGTCGCTAACCACTCGACCAACGGAAAAAAACAATGGCCACAAAGTTTGTCCACAAATCACAGGAAAGCAGCTGCACATGTTTGGCTAATTCTTTTTGTTGTATTTGTAACTAGCTGAATTCGGCCACACTTCGCCACAGAAGAATACTGGAGACTAAGTATTCTCTATTCTGTGACTTCGCTTTAGTTCAGTTACTTCACTTGAAAATGCTAAGAATTTTTCGTTTCCGTTGGAACTTCGGTATAAAAAGTATAAAAAACACTTTCCTGTTCAATGGTTGTGAACAAATATCAAATCAACCCATCTACTACTTTTTGAGTATAGTGAATACCATTTGAAAACTAAACATTTATATATAAAATTTATATGTACGAAAATATCGAAAAAATTGTAACTAAGATGTGGTGAAGGGGTTATATAAAACAACCATAGAAACTCGAACATCGAATCTAAAGCCCAAGTTGCCTCAAAAAAGCTTGGTATTCTGGCGAAGGTGAGACAGTATTTCAGTCCGGGACAGTTGCTCACCTTTATAAACCACAAGTCCGTTCGTGCATGGAATACTGCTCTCACCTCTGGGATGGATCCGCTAAATACCAGCTGGAGACACTTGAGGCCATCGAGAGGCGTGCCAAGAGGCTCATGAACGACGATGATCTGGTAGGCAAAAAACTCCAGAGCCTCGCTCATTGCCGCAGAGTGGCCAGTTTATCGGTTTTTTATCGAATACACTTTGGAGAGTGCGCTGCGGAATTGCACGACTTAATTCCGCCATCCCCGTTTTTCTATCGATCGTCGAAGTGCACAGAATCTAGGCATCGTTATATGGTGGACGTTCCGCGTACCTGGACAAAGCGGTTCGACTCAATATTCTTCATTCGAACCGCAAAGGACTGGACCATGCTTCCTGAGTCTGTGTTCCCGGACGAGTACAATCTGGAAATCTTCAAGAGAAGAGTGAACAGGTACCTTCTAGGGAAGCGCGTTCCATCTTAGGCCTCATCTTATTTATTTATTTATTTATATTCATGCACAACAAAAACGTACATAGGTTAAACTTAACGCCTAAGGGCATTCTATCCTAGCCAACCTCGTTCAAAACAGAAACATGACTTATGGAGGGGGTGCATCTAAATTTACTTAAAGACAAAGTAATCTTAACTTGTATAAACAAATCAGAGGAGATCAAAATAACAAACTAACTTAAAAAATTTAAGTTAGTTTGTTATCTTAGCTTACCATCAGGCGAGATCGAGGTCAAGCGCTTACCTATCGATATGAAAAAAAAAAACTAATTTGTTGTTATCTATACATCTAAACAAATAAATAAAATTGGAGTGACTGAAATATTAAAATAATCGCTTTTTAAAAAATGCATAAGAAAAGTCCGTAGTCCCAGGAACATTTTATTTTTGATTAATAATAAGCTGATTTTTTTGTGAATAGCTTCGTTTTTACGAGATGCCCATTTTTCTCTCCACGAAAATTCTCAAATTGGGGTAAGTAATAAATTAAAGGGGCTTCAAACATGTTTATTTGGTGAAGGAAAAGTATTAATATTAAAAACAATAATTAGTTTTTCTACTTTAATCGCTCTACTATTTTATGAAAAGCGTGAAATATGTTTGTACTACACATTTGATGGTTTTTCTGACGAGTCCTCCACTCTAAAGATATCGGAATTATTAGATTTTTAAATTGATATTAATCAATTTAAAAACAACTTAATTTTCTCATAATAGCTTGTTATCGTGGTCACTTCAAGTAAGTGAACTTAGTCGTAAAATTTTCGCCTCAATGCATGCATTAAAACGACTTCAAAACTTCCTACCACTCAAAACGAAAATTACACTGGTTAATGCATTACTGTTGCCTATCCTAGATTACGCGGACATTTGTTATACTGATATTACCGATGAACTATTAAATAAACTAGAAAGGCTGCTTAATTTATGCATTCGATATATATTCGGACTGCGTAAATATGACCATATCACCCATTTTCGGTCACAATTAAAGTGGCTGAATATTCGTCTCCGGCGGGACATGCACGTTCTCTCATGTTTATTTAATATTCTTAATAATCCATATTTTCCAATATATCTAAAAGAACGTTTTGAATACATTTCAAGTCAAGGTAGGGTTCAGCGGTCTCAAAATTCTAGTACGTTGATGTATCCGGACCACAATACGGCAACATATTTTAATTCCTTCACAGTTACTGCGATAAGGTTATGGAATGCTCTCCCGTCTCAGATGCGTGAATCATCTACTTTATCAAATTTTAAAACTGCATTGTACGAGCACTTTTTAAATTGTCAGAATACTTAATTTTATATATGTGTGTATTTTATATTGTTAATATCTGTAAATGTTATAATAAAGTTCTATAATAATTATTGAATAACGGTGTATATATATTTATCTTCTATGTAAGTAGTCAATCTATATTTAACTATTGGATAGAATATATGTATTATTAACACTAATGTTGTTATATGGCTTACTTCCTTTGTTGTAGTATATCACAAAAATAGATTAATTATGGTAATTTAGAATCTAGTATTTAGTTTTATTGATAGCTCATAATTAGTTTTTTATGCACTACCCAAGCTTTTTCTCTCAGCATCAAGAAAGGTAAACTGTGAGAAAATGCTTAATAGCATTAAGTTACGCCTTTTGTACTATTTTTTGTGCAATAAAGTATTTAAATAAATAAATAAATAAATAAATTATTATTATAATTCGAGGGTGAAAACTTTTATTGATCAGATACTCCATTTTTTTACCTACCTTTATTAGTTACCCAATTCGAGATTTTTCGAAGATATATAAGATAGGCGTCTCGTCAAAACGAAACTGTTCACAAAATTTAGCTTCCTATTTATCAAAAATAAAAATGTTCCTGGGACCACGGTCTAGGAGTTATACACGATAAATATACCCTTCGATCAGACATATATCAAACTAATATTTTTTACAATTTATATTCGTCTGTCATTCTGTTCTTTCGGCTCACGTCTGAAACGGCTGGACCGATTTTGAGAGGGTTTTCACTAGCAAATAGTTGATGTGATAAGGAGTAATTTAGCCTACCATTTTTTATTTTAGTTTTTTTTTTCCACGCGGACGAAGTCGCGGGCACATCTAGTATTATATAAAACTTGAAACACCATTTGGAATATTTGTTTATTAACCTACTTTGCACACGATACATTTCATTTACTATACCATTGTCTGAGTTGAAGTAGTAATGGATTTTAAGAAAACGATTACAATCTTGTTGACTTGATCCAACGTAGTACTAAATTACTGGCGAATTAATTAACGAAATTACAACGCTCAGTAAACAAAATTATACAGTTACAAAAAAATATTAAATCAAAATGAAGTTTCTTCGGTTAATTTTTGTGTATTAGGACTACAAGTATTATTCATATGTTTTGTGGATACCGTTACCGTCATTCTGTTCAAAAAATAATGAAAATATCTATAACTACTAATATTATAACTTGAAAAGATTTGTTTTTTATTTTGTTTGTTACGATTTGACTCAAAAACTACTTGACCGATTTTAAACATTCTTTCAATTAGAAAACTTTATTACAAATTTACGAGTGACATAGACAAAGAAATTACCCGACTGATAAAAGGAAATAATGATTAATACTTTATACACACCCAGACTCAGAAATTCAAACGTCTATGCTTGTCAGTTATCACTCAAGACCTCAACTTCTGTTGTGGTAATCAGCCGTATTCACTCAACGAAGCAGTTGATACTCATTGCAATGCTGGCATATTCCCGCAAAACATTAAATATAGTTAATTTAGTTAATATAATATTACTCACATATTTCTCAGGAGGCAATCCGCGCAAATAATTTGTTATTATAGCAGTCTTTGATGTTCCCGTATCGCCGACGAGGAGTACGGGTCTTTCCACCTATAATGATTACATTTTTATTTTTTCATTATATTAAAATAATTCACAATACATTATTGATACAATGGAAATCAGATCCACAATTCCTTCCATTTTTTCTATAACACAAATGGGAAATAAATACAAAAATTGGGACTCACCGGCTTCACGATTTGCTTTTATCAAGCAAACAACTAATATTGATATTGCTTTATTTTGCGATAGCCTAAACCGACCACTGTACGTGCTCATCCAAAGCACGAGGCAGTTAACGCATATAATCTATATTAAATAATTTAACATTATAAATGCGAAAGTTTGGATGTTTGGATGGATGTTTGTGCATCATGCAAAAAGTACTGAACGGATTTGAATGAAATTTGGGTTACAGGTAGATGCTGATCTGGAATAGCATATAGGCTACTTCTTATTCCAGAAAATTAAGGTGATCCCGCGGGATTCGTCAAAAACTTTTATAATGTAGCAGGCTGCACGCTGCAGCTAGTACGATATTGACGCTGCAGCTAATACGATATTATTTGATATATATTATGATAATATGTATATGTATGCTATGAAAGCATATACCATGACATCAGTGGCGTGCAGTCCCTAAATGCAATTAAGCAGTGCTTTACTTGCCATTCATGACTTTAATTAATCTATACATATAATAAAATCGTAGGAAAGTTAAAACTGTACATTGAATATTTTTTTAAAATAATACTTGGGGCGTGATCTACAATCGATATCAAAGCCAAAAATATAGTTTTTAGAATTTTTGTCTGTTTATCTGTTTGTCTGTTTTTCTATATGTATGTCCGGGGTAAAGCAAGCGAAAATATCTTGCACACGACACAAAGCTTTGTCTTTCAAGTATCGATATCGATCTATCGATATATTGTAAGTAGTAATTGTTAAAATGTGTTGATTCCAGTGGAATATGATGAATAGATTACTGAATTAAAAATCACTACCCTCATTACCACTAACTAAGTGGGAGAGCTATGTGACATTTTGCGCGGTTGTAGGCACTTGCCTTAACTATTCCTGCCGCAATAGCATGAGTGCTTCTCTCGATCGTGTTCTATGGGGTCAGTAAGGTAACCAGTAAAATGCATGTCACGTTGGTTCTCATTACTGTGATTAGAGGGTAGGGTAGCCAGCAAATTAACGTACGTTGCGTTACTGCAAATGCATTATTATATATATTATGGTGTATATAAGCGAAGCTGCCTATCAAGAAATAGAATATTTTTTTGTAAAAAAATAATTTAAAATCTAAATTAATTTTTCCTTAAGGCCAATTAGTGTTCCGTTATGCTCGCAAATAAACTGGTTTTAACTCTCATGATGGTCCGCGTAATATTTTATCCGAAAAATATTAAATCTGAGGTTTATCTCAGGCAAAATTTAATTTGGCTTCTTTACAAATTTTAATATCCGTCTAACTTTTTACATTAATTATAATTTTCTAATGAGCTTAATAAATTTTAACCTTGATAATAAATGAAAGCGAATTTAAGCGAGAAAGCTATCTTTCTTGACCTTTGTAGGTTTACTTTCGTCACTTGATATCTGGGTACTTGGTGACACCATTTTTAACAATGAATTTAGTATGTTTAACTACAACACTTGAACAGTTACAACGATACAAGTGTTGTATTTAGCCAAACGTATATTTGATTGACAGTATAAACTAAGTACAATTTTAGGTTATGTTGAAGTACTGATTAACATTTCAAACTCTATTTTGACCTGGAAAAAGTCACCAAGTACCTAAACACATTTTCTAATGAGAAATGAAGAGAAAAACTTATAAAAAACATTTCTTTCCAAAACACGGGCAAAAAAATTGATTGAAATATCTGTCTCAAAATTTTAACGATGTCACTTAATGAGTTTTTCCTATCATGATGATATATAAATACATAGTGTTTTATATAGATATTTCATAAGTAAATTCTTTAAGTGAGGAATCGCAAGTTGGTTGCGCAATAGAACTGCAACAACCGGCTTGGTGTTAAAAATCGACATGAGGTGTTAAAAACCGACTTGAGGAGTTAAAAGCTAACTCAAGGTAGGCTAACATACTAACACTTGACTCAGAGTTGTTAAAAACATTTTGAAAGGGAAACCACAAAAAATCTCCATAAAACTTTTGCCTGATCCAAGAATTGAAACAAAAATCTTATTATCTAATCCGGACAGACAACAAGACTGTTTCTCCTAGAGTATGAAACTAACCATATGGCAAGAGATCACCACCGCCCATCCGCAATTTGTGAAGCTATGCAGTTATTTTGCCAGCAACTAAAGAATGGGTAAGCTCTTTCTTGAAGGACGAACGTCTTATACATTTGAAAAGACCAGCGACGATAATTATATTTTATTTGTTATCCTTGTTTAGCTTAGTCGGTTGAGTTCCATAAATTAACACAGGTTAACTTGTAAAAGACCGTAGGTTTGTATTAAAGGACTCGATAGTTAATGGTCATATGTAAAAAAAAGTATTATCACACCCGGTTCCCTTGCGGGGTAGTCATAATAAACCGAATGTTAATGGACTTTCCGGTTCACCTCGATTCACCCGTTTGTCGGTTGGCAATATAAGTGATGATCTTCATCGTCGCATTTACCGACATAATAACGATTATCGATTATTTCTAGCGATAACCAGAACCGATAGATTTTCACGCACTAATCCGAGGCACGGCAGTGGTAATACACTACTCTGCCAGGCTCATGAGCTGCTGCTGAGATTTTAGATTTTTGAAAAAAACCTCAACAACACTTTTGCCCGATCCAAGGATCGAACCAGGAACCTCATTATCTGAGCCAAATAGGCTATCCCTAGCCAAAAATATGTACAATAAAAGGAGAAAGTTGTTAAACTACATGTAAACCTCTACGTATCTCTAGTATTTAATATTCAAAAAGTATGCTCACAACATTCGGTAAATCACTGTTTGTAAACAATGAACTTCTGTACATATATATTTGTATATGGAGTTTGTACATAAACTTTTTTTATACTTCGGTGAACATTTAAGAGCCTATTATTTACATATTCAGTATCAGAATCGGGTGATGAACATGCTTCTTTAATATGTATAGTCTTTTAACTCAACGTGTACAAATTTTGTGAACGTGTCCATTTTAATAAATAAACAGCACTTGACCAATGTAGGTGTATAAAATTACTTCAATGTTTACTTACACTCTCCATAATTTTGATAAGCCACGTAAGTCTGAGCGTATCCACGGTTGGCACGAGTATAGACGAGAATCTCATGTCACTATCGTGTATGTACTCGGGCACCAGCCATTCCCAAGCCTCCCACGTCTTCGTGCTCAGTTCTAGGCAATAATCGTACAGGCTCGGGAATCCCATAGGGAAATGCTCTGAAATGGTTTGACGTTATTGAAGGCAATTTATCTAGTAATGTTTTTTTGTAATGCGTCACGTGGAAGGAAAATGATATAACATTTTATCTTTACGCTTTCTTTATTGGGATCTGATATTTTTTTTTTCATTTATAATCTGTCTGATTATTTTTTTATCTTTATAGTAAAGATTAAAAACTATCATACCGCTTCGGCATGTTTGTCAACTAGACAACAATTATCGCTTTTCGATACTGGACTGTTTTCGGTTATTATAAAAAAATAACCCGGCACTGATAATTCGGGACTATTTTTAATAACTTGCCTTCCTGTCAGACAAACGATTCGCCAATTGTGTCACTATTTCAATGGCTGTTACATGCGAGTTCTGCAATGTCTTATCCGGATTACCGTTACCTACCGCAATAGCAGCTATGCTTATGCCAAACTTGTGGCATTAGATCGGCGGTACATAAATAACAAAGCATTATTTATATGTTTGGAGTTTGCAAGCATAAGCAATCATTTCACATCGGGAATGAAAGGGTTAAACGGAGAATTAAGGTCACGGTCGAGATTAGCTAACACGGTGATGCAAAATTTGGTAAACATAGCAACACCCACAGCTTATAATAACGGCGCCCGGTTTACACTGCCTATTAATAAACGAACCGGGTGAAGAATGTTTTCTTAAAATCTATTATTAATTTATCTACTCTGAAAAAATCCTGTAGAGTATATGTATATTAGTAAAACTTAGATATTGAAAGTAAAAATTAGTTTCAATATCTAAGTGGTTTCTGTCTGGGACACTTTCTTTACAATAAACGTCGCCTAAACATATTAATAGTGCCTAAACATATTAATCCATATAAAACTTACTTTTTAAGCCGAAACGGGATAACCGAAACGAAATGATAGTAAAGACAATGGTACAAAACTTGAGTAAAACCTAGAACTCTACCAATAGTCACGATAATAATGACTAGTCGTCTACATTTGCTGTTTGTAAGAAAGATAGCAGCAAAGAAGAAGAGACCCAAACAGAGTATTTCTGCTAACAGAGATGTAGGTGTTGTAATCAATTTTTAAAGATTTTCACATATTCTACCAGAATATGGTAGTACCTTTTTACCCGACTGCAGGAGGGTATTGTGTTTATCAGTCTATATATGTATTATGTATGTATGTATGTATGTATGTATATATGTTTGTTCCTATGTGGCATTCTAGAGGCCAAACGCGTAGGCTGATTTTGATGTATCATATATCAATCGATTCGTCTTAACCTTGCGAGTGTCACTAAAGACATGACATTTATAAGAACCCACCATGGAAACCACCAGGCGCCATATTGTCAAAATTAAAAAAATATATATTGATGAACAATATCATGTAGGGTATCGTTGAATAGGTATTGAAAAATCATGTTGAGTTTTATTCATCATTTTTCTTTTTAAATAATAGTTTAGGATATGTTACGATTTAAAGTTAATTTTCCTATTTGTATTCTCGTACTTTATACATACCTATATACCTACTTCGGTATTTGTTATTCGGTCTTCATTACATTAATCAGTATTTATCATCAGTCAATATTTTTAACCGACGAAAAAATGGAGGTTATCAGTTTGACATGTATGTATGTAATAATATTGTTGGAATTGGATAACATTTGACTATGATGATATATTTAGGCGTCCAAGCACGTGTGCTAAAATTGCGTAAGTGAATGTATATTTGTATGTTTGTCCAGGATTTTTTCGAGAAGTAAAAGACATAATCAGATAATTATTCTTGATTTAAAACAACGTATATTACAACTCAGGGGACTGTCTAAATTTTATCAATATCTGTTCAGTAGTTTTTACTCCGAGCTGGTCCGGGCTTCTTTGAAGAATAGGCCAATTGCCGTTCTACCAGGCAGGTCGTAAGAGGCGATCGATTGGCTATTTCCGTCACTACCATCGTGACTACTAGTTATTAAATTTCTGCAACGTCTCGCCCGGGTATTTACCGCTGCCTTACCTATTCCTGCCGCAATAGCGTCAATGATTATCATTGCCGTGTTCCGGTTAAAAGGGTAAGTTAGCCGATACACTTATGCATGTGGCATTGTCATCCCATCAGATGGATAGCAACGCACCATTAACATCTTTAGTGTCTATAGGCGATGTTTTCTCTTTTTATCTTTCTATAAGGAGAGCCATCTGTTTAAAGCACTCAATCATCATAAACAAATAATACCTGTACCTCGTGATACGTTAATTTTACTAATTACCGCTTGAGAGGAACTTGGTCATGAAAATCTGTTGCTGGCTCCCGGACTATCGTGTTTGTGTGTAGGTTGCCTTAATGTCCGTAGTTGAAGACTCGACTGACATTGTAAGGGTATAGCTACATATATCGGGCTACGGCGAATATCGGGCTACGGTGCTATCGCGAAAGCCCGAACTGCTTCGTGAAGGGCCTTGACGCGTCACTGCAGTGGAACGTCAAACTGCGGGCCGCGGGTGATATATTTAGCGCGGCCAACACAATAGGTAATATAATTATGATAAACCATTGATACAAAAAACCCAAGATGCACAGTCCCGAACAAAACTGACACTCAAAAGTGTCCCCAATTTCATTTAAGTAGTTACAGATATGGCAAAAACATATGTCTTTGCATATCCAACCTTAAGTGCACGACTTATAGTTGTTTTTACAAAGCAATGTACGAAAAGAAATAAAATTGACAGTGTCGCGACCGACGCGATTCTATTTGAAATGAGCGCACAATTTAAAATTGTGCACTCATTTTTGGAGGACGTTTTTGACATACTGATTGTGTATCTTGGGTTTTTTATATCAATGTGATAAACAATAATAATAATAGCAAACTGTAATATGCACATGAAGTTAACTAAAAATAAATATTTAGATATACCTATATTTTCCTCGTGTAACCCGTTTGCTTGCATTACGATTATTATGACCAATCCGCCCCTGTCGTTCTACCAGGTATTTATAATATACTAGCTGAGCCCGCGAAAAATTTCTAAAAAAGTAACCTAAGTCTCCTCCCTCCCTCCCTATCACATCAGCTATCTGCCAGTGAAAGTCCCGTCAAAATCAGTCCAGTCGTTCATGCAATTTGGCATGGAAATAGTTGGAGATCCGGGGACAAAATAGACTAATTTTGTTTCAAAAATCAACCCCTGATGGGCTGAAACAGGGGATGAAATTTCTATTAAAATCTATTTCGACGACATATTTCTCTACTCGCGGGTGAAGCTGCGCGGGTCAGCTAGTAGTTCGATGACCAGTGATAATACGACGTCATTATGACGTAAGCAGGTGTCACGATGTAGTTTGGGCTAGCGCGAATCTCCGCCGTAGCCCGACATGTGTAGCTGCACCATTACGCAAATTGGCGAGCTGATGTGTGTGCGTCACATATTAGCCACCGGTGGCGACCCGGCCCGCTGTTTCAGCCCGCAAACACTGGAGAACCTGGTCAAGAGTTAATAACGAGTCGAAATCCTGATGCCACCTTACTCTTCCACTTATTGTCAAGGTACCCTAGATAGAGGTGCTATCTTACAGGAGACATTCTTACAGCGGGCTTTAAGTCCGCAAAACAAACTCTGGCGCAGCGCTTTGTTCGCCCAAAAGCCTACTTTCACAGTAAATCTCTATGAAAAAAAAATATAAAATTTGTTTTCATATGTAGTCAAATTTCAATCACAAATCACTTACGCCAACTATATAATTATAACATACTTGTGGTAGCTTTCTTCTCAGTACTGTCTTCGACGAGCATCATCGGACAAGCTTTCTTTATATAGTTATCGAAGTCAAATCTTCCATTATCCACTATTGCTGCTCCTAAACTATTGTACATCGACTGAAACAAATAGCTCACTAAACAATTTTTATCATGAGACCGAAAACAAACAAAAAGCCCTTACGATGTATATACATAAACAGAAATCGTCTTAAGACAACAAAGATATTACGGTGTATTGTGTAATGCTAAATGCTCGAGTAAACCGGCTCTTCAGATGGCAAGAAATAACCATCACCAATAGACACATAAAATGTTAATATTAGTGCATTATTGATCTTGTAGCAACATTGATATAAAAAACCCAAGATGTACAGTCCCGAACAAAATTGACACTCAAAAGTGTCCTTAATTTCATTGAAATAGTTATAGATATGACAAAAACATACGTCTTTGCATATCCATGCCGTGTTGGTCCCAGCCTCCTTTGAAGAATAGGCCAACTGCTATTCTGCCAGGCAGGTCGTAAAAGGCGACCGATTGGCTATCGAGTCACTACCATCGTGGCAACTAGGTGGTAGAGTTCTGCATTGTCTCGCCCGGGTCTGGTACCACCGCCTTACCTATTCCTGCCGCAATAGCGTCAGTGCTTGTCGCTGTCGTATTCGGGTTTGGAGGGTAAGGTAGCCGGTAAACTTATGCATGTGGCATTAGACCTCGCCACGAGATAGCAACGCACCATTAACATCTTTGGTGTCTATAGGCGATGGTTGACTCTTTCCATCAGGAGACCCATCTGCTTGTTTGCTATCTTATGATATAAAAAAAAATCCAACCTTAAGCGCAAGTGGTCTAAGAGCCGGTGGGAGAGCCTTCACCGATCTGATAACCAGATGAGACATATATTTTACCAAATATTATTTATAAACAAATATGCCTATAATTACTTGCCTATCCAAAAGTGCTCATGGCAAGTTTTTAGCTTGGCAACAGTACTTTGAGTACGATTTTTGCAGGCAAGTATATGTGACTGATTTTGTAATAAAATAATCTAAAATTTGATATAACTTTCGATAAGTTAGCAGATCAATGGAATCACCTATATTGACTTACCTGTTCAAACCTGCTTGCCACGTAGCCATACAAAGAAATGAGCAGGAAAGCCTACCTAGGCATATTCTGTGTGTTAAAAACTATCAGTGAAATAAATTTTCTTTGGTTATCAAAAGTATGAAAATGATGAAAAAAAATCGATTAAAGTTAATTTAATTAAAAATAGCCATGAGCACTTTTGGATGGGCAAGTAATTATAGGCATATTTGTTTATAAATAATATTTGATAAAATATATGTCTCATCTGGTTATCAGATCAGTGAAGGACGATCTCCCACTGTCTCCTGTACTAAATTTAAAGTTTAAAGTTGTTTTTACAAAGCAACGTACAAAAAGAAATAAAATTGACAGCGTCACTACCGACGCGATTCTATTTAAAATGAGCGCATTTGAAATTTTTGCGCGCACAATTTGAAATTGTGCGCTCATTTTTGGAGGACGTTTTTGAGACACTGATTGTGTATCTTGGGTTTTTTATATCAATGTGTAGCAAGGATATCATGCCACATGTTAACCGTGAAGGGTCATAATAGTGGGAAGCATTGGCGCTATAGCGGGAGGAATAGGCAAAGCGGTAGTATCAAACCCGGATAAGACATTGCAAGACTCTACTAACTAAAAGGAGCGACATTAGTAATATGTTTGGGTCATCTTTGGCCTTTTAAGAACTGTTTATTATAGATGTTCTATTCTTTAGATAGTACCTTCTTCTTTCCTCTTGTTGTTTTACTCATAGGCATCTAGCAAAAAGTAAGAGAAGACTAATACGTATCACTATTACCGTGACTACCAATTACGTGGTATAGTTACGTAATGTCTAAAGCTGGTTTTGTACCAGCGCCTAACCTATTTCTGCCACAATAGCGTCTGTACAAGTTTTTCTTAACATATAAATATCAAACAAGCAGATAGCTCTTCTGATGGAAACCATCACCTATAGACACAAAAAAAATTTATGGTGCATAGTCGTATACATAAGTCTTCTGTCTACCTTACCCTCTAAATCGGAACACGACAATAATTAGCACTCACGCTATCGCGGCAGAAATAGTTATAGCGGTGGTGCCATACATTCGAGTGAGACGTTTCGGAACTCTGCCGCCTGGTATTCACAATTGTAGTGATATAATAAATGATAGTAGTTATATATATATATATATATATATATATATATATATTATATATATATATATAACCAATCTTGTGTCTGTCACAAAGTGACTAACAGAATGGCAGATGGTTTAATCTTCAAAGGGAGCCCGGACCAACATGTGGAAGAGTTCCTGTCATGTTCCGGTTTATAGGATAAGGTAGCCGGTTAATTTATGCACGTGACATTCCAACCCTGCCATACGGATAGTAATACACTAGAAGTTACTTTGTTTTTATATGTAAAAAATTGAGGTTTTATAAGAAAACCTACGCAAGTTAAGAACTCAGGAACAGATTTGTTGCCTGATTTTAGTCAGATAATAGTAAATAATATAGTGTAAATTATAGAATCTATAATTTCTAAAACTCAATCGGTAGTCAAAGAGCCAATCGGTTTCATATCCTAATTTATATTTACCATCTGATAGATTATAATATCTAATAAATATAATTATGATTAACAAAAACTTACAACCATGAAGACACACTCGACAACAGTTTTATCGACTTCAGCGTTCGTGTCCTCTTGGTTGGGTAAGAGACCGCTGATCATATAGCATAGTTGCATTACCTAGAAATATAAAATGCCATTATCTCTTTGCTATCATACGAAAACAATCTGTAATGCGGTTGACCCTGCAGGCCATCCCTGAAACTTCCCGTTAAGTTCAAACATCTAGTTTCATAAAAATTAGAGTACATTGATTTTGAAAAGATGTATATTTTGGGAAGGATAATCAATTTTGATCCTTCGAATGGCATTGAACGCAATTTTTGAGATCGAAAATGTTGTCTTAGCTACATAAGCGATAGATTGAAAAATATCGAAGTAATATCGAAAAACATTTTTTCAAAATTTTTCGTCAACGATAACTCCCTAACAGATAAATTAAACTCTAATATTATAATTTGGATCATGGAACGAAGTTATTAAGGACAAGAGCTAGTAAGACTTTGTAATCAACCCGTCCATTAGTTTGAAAGTGATTACGCAAAAATATAGTTTTTCCGAAAAATATTTTTCAAAATTTCTCAGAATCTCTTAAGCCAAATCGGATCAAAATTACAGAATTCTAAGTTTGGTGGAATCCAATCGAATGCCGTCAAATACGTTACGATCGGTAAAGCCGTTCAAAAGTTATGAAATGTTTACATACGCACATAAACACAAACACATAGATACACGTACATACTCGTACATACCTACGTACATAAAGACATACGTCATCTTGAAAATAGTTGTAAAAGGCTCCTAGGAACTGAAAATGTGGAGATCAAAAAGTGTAACACTCACCAAAAAATTAAACCGACTTCAAATATCAACTACATTCATATCTCAAAAACTGCTGCACCGATTTTAATGTATCATAGACTATTCCCTAAGTTGGAAAATAATTTAAACCGGGAGATGGTGACATAAAATATCAGATCGTTTGTACCAGTATGGCGGTTCCTCAGGAATCTAATCACGTACGAAAAAAAATGGTGGTCGCAGCACTAGTACTGGCAGCCGAATCACGTGAATATTAATCGAAAGTGTCAAATAAATTACGAGTGTTGAACGATTTGTTCTACAAACATTCTTGTATTTTCTGACCATCTATAAAAAAGAAGTAGGTAGTAGTGTAATGCCATAGGTATTTCTCCAGTGAGACTCAAACCCGATACACCCGTAAACACGTTAATTTAAAAAAAAAACAATTCAACTATTTGTACCAGGCTAATTTTTAAACAGCTAATCATTGTCGAGTAGCCATTTACGAAAATCATCTTGCCCTATATTTCCGACGGCACCCAATAGCCGCCATACCGCTGCAAAGGTGTAATTTCTTTTTTTGCACTTAACGTTTTTGTATTCTTGGAGCTCAAAAATCTATACTTACTTATAGTTTTTGCTATGCTTTGGTTAATATACCTTAATTTATCGAAAAGTTGTAGAGATAGACTGCAGGGTCAACCGGCTACCATATTTTTTTGTATCGGGTCACATTCGAGCTTTCATCCGATTTCACTAAAGGGAAGGTTATTTTTCTTAAACTTATTAAGATATATGTACGGATAGCAAAAAAAAACCGTGTACTTATATTACAAAGAGTCCTGAAAATTTTAATTTTAAATATAATACCCATACGACTTAGTACTTACCAAATTGAGTGGAGTTTGTGGTACGATAGTCTTGAGTGGCGTTTGTTGCTGTAGACCGAACAAACCAAATACTATGTAGTTTATGGCTCCCGGTACGTAATGATCGAATAAACCTGCTAATTGTTCTCGCTCTTCTTCATTGCTGCGTCCGCGTAACCATCTAATGAAATTATTGTAAAATTTTAAATTCGTATATATAGGATATACGTCTCTGCTCTTACCAAATGGATTTTATATCTGGGGGTCTACAGGGTGAAGCAACGGAAGATAGTATAAAGCTTAATTTGAACTTTAGTTACTTTTCAACATTTTATCAAAACATTATATCTGGTGTGGGGGTAGCTAAATAAGTTATGTTGGAGCTAATCTATACATATAATAAAATCGTAGAAGAGTCAAAACTGTACATTGAATATTTTTTTAAAAGAATACTTGGGGCGTGATCTGCAATCGATATCGAAGCCAAAAATATAGTTTTTAAAATTTTTGTCTGTTTGTCTGTTTGTCTGTTTGTCTGTTTGTCTGTTTGTCTATTTGTCTGTTTGTCTGTATGTCTGTTTGTCTGTATGTCTGTTTGTCTGTTTGTCTGTTTGTCTGTATGTATGTCCGGGGTAAACTCAAAAAGTATTGGATGGATTTACTTCAAATTTTGCATGAATATTACTGACAGGTCGGGTCAACATATAGGCTACATATTATCACGCTATCACCTACGGGGAGGAGCAGTGCGGAGTAAATGAAGTCCGCGCGGCAACAGCTAGTTATTCAATAAACTTAAAATAAAAAAATAGGTATACTAAATAAATAAAATATTGGCTATAACAAATTACATTTTCTACGTGGTAGAGTTTCGCAACGTCTCGCCCTGGTTTCGTACTACGCCTGTACCTATTTCTGATTCAAAAGCATCATAGCTTATTACTGCCTTGTTCCGGTGTGTTAAGGTAAGGTAGCCAGTAAAATTACTGGTCATATTATTGTTTCTTTGTCTTTAACTTTTCTTAACACGGCACTGCACCTGCATTTACTTTAGTGTTTATAGGCGAAGATTGTCACATTCCATCAGGAGAACTATCTGCTTGTTTGCTATGCTATGATATAAACGACAAAAATTGTTAAAGCAAAATAATCTTAAAGGCAGCATAATCATCCATCACATAATTTGATGGCCGATACGCATAGTATATAATCAAACCATTACAATACCTAATATATTATGCATAGAAGTACCTGTCCCAATACGGTTGGTATCCAAGATTCTTAGGATCCACGAACACCATGCCGGCTCTGGAGACAGTCGCCGGTGACGCGTAATTCAGATCTCCCACTTCGAAGAGTAGAGCACAGTATGGCGCCAGCCTTATGCGTTCACCGTTCGCAAGAGTTAGTAGCTTGTTGTCATCCATTACAGAATTCATGTTTTCAATCCATAGTGCGTCCACATCTCCATCGAATAGGGAATATCGGCGTTCTTCTTTGTCTGCTGGCCTATAATAATTAATTAAAATTGACCAAGATTAAAGGTGACCATCTGTTGGCGTATAAATATTTGAACACGATTCAGAAAAGATTGCCACTCGGTTATCTCTTCAAAAATTAGCAGGTTAGCGTAAGCTTCTCTAGGAAAATGAAATTGGTCAATTGGCAAACGATTAATTTTTCATGTTAAGGAAATTTAAAGATATGATTTTTAATTTATTTAAGCTCTACTGCTACGAAGTACGATACTGAAACTGTATAAGACATTTATTTAAAGGAAAGGAATTTGTGGTAGTTTTCAAATATCACAAAATCTAAAATCATTTCTTGTATACTGATTTCTTAGATAGGCGTGGCAGTCAACACATATTGGTATAACTAATTGATTCCCCTTATATTCAAATCCAATAAACCGGTATCAGAAGCATAATATTAAAAGAAAACGCATATCCTCGCACCCATAGAATAAATGGAAAGAGTCAACCATAGTCTATAGACACCAAAGGTGTTAATGGCGCGTTGCTGTCTTGTGGCGAGGTCTAATACTACATCCATAACTTTACCGGCTACCTTACCCTCCGAACCGGAACATGACAGTGACAAGCATTGACGCTATTGTGGCAGGAATAGGTAAGGCAGTGGTACCAGACCCGGGCGAGACAATGCAGTGCTAAGCCACCTAGTAGCCACGATAGTAGTGACTCGTATAGCTAATCGGTCGCCTTTTACGACCTGCCTGGCAAAATGGCAGTTGGCCTATTCTTCAAAGGAGCCCGGAACCAACACGAGCATGAGCCCGGGACCAACACGGAAAAAACTAATATAATATATTTCATTAGAAGATATATTTGACAAAAAACTTTTATGATCTGCTTGTTTGCTATCTTATAAAAAAAAACAAGTTGCTCTCCAAAAGTGGCGTCATGAGTTAAGGCATATAGAAGAAACAAGATAAATCTGCAAGGATCGTGACAGATGGCACTCGGTTCTCTCTGCTTACCTTGCAAGAGATCTGACGTGAATATCTTTAATATAGCCAAACAGACTATCCAATCACTAATATTATGATAAATCACAATACTCATTTCCTTTTTCAGCTATAAAATATATATTATCTATAAAAGGCTTCAAAAGATATCAGATAATAACAAATTAATTACTTCAGCTTCATCGAGTACTATATAACGTTATACAGGGTGGCGCAATAGAACGTGCATATTGCATATCTTTTTTTGCGGGGTAGAAGGGGCGTGGGCGGGGGGAGACCGATATCGTTGGGTAGCGCGGTTCATGAAGTTTTAGTCACTATGAGTCACTTCGACGGGAAGCGTCGCGCATTTTGCGTGCGCGCATTTTACGAAAACTCTCGTTCGTACGTAGTTGTCAGGCGACTATTTTGTTCTGAGTATGGTGTACGGCAAATTAGGGAGGCTCCGAGTGCTAATTTAATTAAAATCTGGATAAAGCGTTTTGAAGAGACTGGATCGACATTTAAACCACACGCAAAAGGTCGTCCACGCACATCTAGGACCGAAGACAATATTGAGAGTGTTAAGCAGTCGGTACGAGAAGATCCACAAATGTCTACTCGCAAGAGATCGTCTGTCCTAAACATATCGCGACGAAGTTTGCAACGAATTTTAAACTTGGATCTTAAACTGCATCCATACAAGCTGCAATTAACTCAAGAATTGAAAGACTCTGACTTCATAGCACGGCTCACATTTGCTAATGAAATGCTCAATCGGTTTTCAAATTTTGAAAACATCCTTTTCTCTGATGAGGCACATTTTCATATGAATGGGTTCGTAAACCGCCAAAATTGTCGTTATTGGAATAGTGAAAATCCCAGACTCAAACATCAAAAACCGTTACATAGCCCTAAAGTGACAGTTTGGGCCGCAATCTCTGCCAAAGGAATAATTGGTCCTTATTTTTTTGAAAACGCACGGGGGCAAAACATCACTGTTAATACCGAACGCTATGTTGCGATGTTGGAAGGTTTTTTGGCCCCAGAACTTCAAAATTCAAGAATAATAAACTCTAGGACTTGGTTCCAACAAGACGGAGCTACCAGTCACACATCAAATGACTCCATGGCGGTTGTGAAGCAGATGTTCCCTGGCAAACTGATTTCGAAAAGAGGTGATATCCCATGGCCTCCGCGCAGTCCAGACTTGACGCCTCCTGACTTTTTTTTGTGGGGATACCTCAAAAACAAAGTCTACACCAATACTCCGAGAAACATCAGTCAGCTCAAGGAGAATATTCGTGGTGAAATGGCAGCAATCACACCAGCACTACTTAAGAAAGTTTTCGGTAATTTCCGTTTGCGGTTAGAGGAGTGCCAACGTAGAGGGTCATCATTTAGATGATGTTATTTTTAAAAAATAAACTTCAGTTATCACTTAGTAATTGCTTAGTTTTATTTTAACTATACCTTTTGTATTTATTTTTTAATAATTATTTTTAAAATGCACGTTCTATTGCGCCACCCTGTATTATACCCACCTTAAAAGGATTTCGCCATTGTTTTGATAGGCTGTTTAGTGTTCTCAGAACGGACTTTAAATATTTAAAGTGTAAGAAACCCAGCACTTAACAAACTCAGTAAGAAAATTATTATGATACCTGTTCATCTCACGGAATATCTTGGAGTAAAGGCCGTCGGTCCAGTCTCGAGTAACCGGGTCGAGAATCCCGTAGAGCTCTATCACCGAGCAAGCCTGTTCATTATTTAAAATATTATTAACACCACCGAAAGTGGTTTGCATTACTCTTATTCTCTCTGAGCGTCACATTTTTGGAGCTAAAATATTTTAATACGATTATGTTGAATATTCATAAAACACCGGATTATTAAAGCAAAGGCTCTTAAAAGCTCTTAAAAAAATGCAGATTTAACATTTTAATTATCACAATTATACAAAGTAAACTTGAAGTAATTATAATCTCATCTTTAAATAATAGAAGCTAAAGAAGATTCTGTGTAATATTTTAACAAAATAAAAAAGTAGAACAAACATGCAAACATGCAAACATTTTTCAAGGAGTAACTTATTAACGAGGATTTGAATGCTGATTGATGAGTGTTGTACAAATTAAGGGCATTGAGATTCATAATAAATTTAGAGAATGAGATAAAGAATATATAAATATTAATTATTAATATAGAGCAAAGCCTGTTTCGTTCAGATTATAAGTTCTTGAGTTGGATTTCCGGGCCAGCCAAAGTATTATTGGCTTTCATATGACTTAAAGAAATACTTACGAAATTGCCTTACAAGATGTTTACAGTTTCAGACGTGGACTTACAGATGTAAACCACTGAACAAACTGTCAAGGCAATTTCTTAGATTGTCAGTGTAACATTTACACCCAAAAATACAAAGTTTTAGTTCTTACCGATTAAACAAAATTATTCCAGGAATATTTTTATAAGTTTTGGCTTCTTATTTGTTAGGACAAAATAGCGTAACATGGCATATTACTATTTTTTCACGATATAATATTGGTTGCAAGCTCTTTGAAAAATACCTAGTCTGTTAGCATTTATGTAGTCCATGTTCAAAATGAATGACCAGTAATCAACCACCAGAAATAAAATGCAAATGGACTGGAACATGCTTCCTGAGTCTGTGTTCCCGGGCGAGTACAATCTGGGGATCTTCAAGAGAAGAGTGAACATGTACCTTCTAGGGAAGCGCGTTCCATTTAGGCCTCATCTTAGCCTACCATCAGGCGAGATCGAGGTCAAGCACTTACCTATCGATAATAAAAAAATGGAGTTTTTGTTTTAATAACGAATGAATTGAACTATAACAGACATTATTATTAATTAAAACTTCCATCGACAACATCCAGTTAAAATTTTTCATTCTCGCTTGACATATGATCAGCTTAGTCGAACGAAATCGCTGGATTTGTCCGCTATTGTACTCGTACCTTGTTATAGTTTCATCTCTCAAACATGCTATTAAGTAATCCGGATTATCTCCGGTAGGCTGGTCTCTGATCTCGTTTAGTTTGAATTAACTTTATTCCGCAAAGGCACTTGGACACACACTAATGTTATTTTTTTAAGTTTTTTTTTTATATCTTAGGTTATCAAATAAGCTTGTGGTTTTACTGAAAGAAAGAATGAACGATCGCCTAAGGTCACCAAATATATTAGTGGTGCGTTGCAATCCGTAGGGCGGGATGGTCTTCATGCATAGTGCTCAACGTCAATTTCAATTCAGTGCCACAAGTCCACCGGCTACCTCACTAAAAACCGTAACACGACAGCGACTAGGCAAAGCGGTGGTATCAAAACCGTTGCAAAACTCTACTACATAGCTAATAGTCACAATCCTAGGGACAGGTATTAGTCTTATCTTTTACAAAATGCCAGAGATGAGAGAGTAAGACAGATAATCTATTCTTCAAAAGGGGCCCGGATCAACACGTAATAAATTTTTATTTCATCTATACAAACATTATAAAAAGTAAAGATTTGATTTTTTGTTTTGTTTTTTGTTACGATTTAGTTAAAATAGTTTTTTAACTGATCTTAAAAAATCTTTCGCATTTAGAAAGCTACATTATTTAGGAATGACGATTACCCGATTGTGTAAAGAGAAGTAATGATTTTTGGTCATGCGAGCGAAGTCGCGAGTTACAGCTAGTTAATTATAATGTATTTGATACTTTCCCTCGTCGGCACATGATGATTTTTCATTACCGTTAGACAAATTTTATAAAGCACTTGTATTTTAGGACGTATTCCCACCGTGAAGATGCTCAAAAAGTAAAAAGTGAAACCGGTTGAGTAATGTACTAAAAATATACAGGGCTACTTTTAAAGGCCCGACCAAATTTTAAAATTAGGGACTAAATATTGAATTGAAAGTGCGTATTAATTATAATTGTAAAATTATTACAAAACAATCAGAAAATATTAGTTTAAAAATATCCTACTAGTTTATAAATTGGATGCACCGAGTCTTGTGGATGAACTTTGTAATGTTAGCAGTGTGTCATTTTACATTCTCGCTCTTAAGTACATTTTTCCGATCACTTTTAATTTGGTTGATATATTAGTAAGTCAATGGGTTGAAGGCACTACAATATTTTAATTCGAATATTACGTAATTGAAATTATATCCATGCGTTTTGTTTTTGTGTCGGATACATTTTTTTTTTAATATTTATTTTATTACGTAAATCGACCATATTATCAATTCTGAACAACCTCTGAAAATTTGGCCGGACTTTTAAACTGTAACTCTAAACTTTCATAAACGGCCCCACGACGTTTGTTTTCTTTAAACAGCTAGTTTGTTTTTTATTACCATCAAGTAATAATGATTGGCGGTATGATCAGTGCTCGTTCTTGATTGGGTAAACATCGCATTGTTATCTTTAAATCAGTGGTGCGTGAAATTTATAATATGAACAACAATTTGACGGCCTAAAATAGTAGTTAGGGAGGGTGCTATATGAAAGGTAGCAGTGAAATTTTGACTTAATTTTTTAACCTGTCGATTTTTAGTATTTTACATTTTTTTATATATACTTAAAACTGCTAAAAATCGAATTAAGTTTTGTAACATACAGCTTTTTAATTATAAAAAATTTGCCATTTACAACAAATATTATTTATTTAAAATATTTATTACACAAAATGTACAAAAGGTGAACTTAACGTCTGAAGACAATTCCTACCAGTTAACCTTAAAATTGTAATTATATATTCTAGATTGAAATATATTTATTGATGGAACCTCTTGAATATAATTTGGGAGATAATTCCAGAGACGTATTGATGTAAGTGTAAAAGATTCGAAATAAATTTCTGTGTTGTGGACTGGGACCAAAAAGGCATTAATGTGTTAAGAGCGCTGAATACGATCCTGGGTATAATGTGACAGGTGGCAAGCCGCCAACCGAGCACTTATCCAATCCCGGGCAATGTTTTTTTTTATCAGAAAATTGAAAAAACACATTTTTCGAATTGCTCGACACGAGAATTCAACCTAGTACCTCATGCGGTCAACATCGACACCGTACTACTAGACCATAGAAGTGACAACCGTTCAAAAACGAAAATAGTTATATTTTTTATAAATTGTAGAGTTGTGAAATCTTTAAGTTTTAAAAATCTATGTTTTAGTATACTTTTAGCTCCTTTGAGCTTTAAATACCTAGTCTAGCTAGCTAGCTAGCCTAGCTAGTGTATTTTGTCGGAATCTATTTAAAAGACCAATTCGTTTTTAATGTAGCAAAGAGAACACACAAACATCTTGTACTTCAAACTGGAAAAAATCAACAATAATTAACTTATTTCATTGAGCATAATACCACTCCTTTGAACCAACACTTGTATTAACGGAGCACAATCAAAAATTAAGTCAATTTCGAGCGCTAGGAATGTTTCTATACATTGATTTCGCTGAACTCTATATTATGTTGTGAAGTGAAATTAAAATACTTACTCCTTAATCATTTGTGTCTTAGGCCTTGGTTGCAATTTGATTAGTGCGAGAACACTCGCACTAATCAAAGCTACACTCGCGATTGTCCTCGCACTAATTAACGACCGCCTACACGTATTTTTTGCTTAACACCAAGCACTTGCATTAAACACTCGCACTGACACTAATCAAAGTGTAATCAGGGCCTCACAGAAGTTTGCAAAATAAACTCAAAAACTACTGAGCAGGTTTGAAAAATTCTTCCACCCATAGAACGCTACATTATTCCAAAATAACATTAGCTACCTGTCACTAAACAAAACAAAAGAAAGTAACAGCGGGTAACAATTGTAGATATTGTAGTGGATACAGTGTTGGACATACCTTGGGATTCAGGATCTGCAGTTTGGTGGGTAGACCCATGTTAGACTGCGCCTTGACAAGACACTGCAAAATTACGGTCTTGCCGCCACCAGTGGGACCCACTAGCATTGTGCAGTGCCGCGTCATCATTGTCTCATACAATTGTACTACTTTGTCCACCTAGTCAGGGAAAATTCAATGAAAAACAACATTCGAATTATAATTTGTTAGATCGGGGCCCGGGAGCCCACGAACAAACTTTTTTTGATTAATAACAAGCTGAATTTTTGTGAACAGCTTCGTTTTGACGAGACAACCATCTTTTCTATCTTCTAAAAATCTCGAATCGGGTAACTAATAAAGTTTGGGGTTTTTAAAATTTTGAGAAAGGAAAAATATTTATTAATAAAAATAATTATTTTTTGGTTTAACATGTTTTATCGTATTTTTCATAATATAATCAATATTATGAAAAATACGATAAAACTTTTGTCCTACACATTCAATAGATTTTCTGACGAGTCCTCCACTCTATAGTTTCTGAATTATGAGATGTTTAAATTAATATTAGTCAATTAAAAAACAACCTAATTTTCACACAACAGTTCGTTAATTATTATTGTAATTTAAGAGGATAACATTGTCCTACACGTAAAGTGGAAACTTTTCTTAGTCCGACACTGTGAACTTTTCCTTTTATCTATCTTTATTAGTTACCCGATTCAAGATTTTCTATCAGAAGATAGTAAAAAAAAATACAAGATAGCAAAAAAAATACGTGAAAGAAAAATTTGAGGTCCATTTTTCAGACAATTGCGCGAATGGTGGAATATGAAATTTAGCACATTTAAAGTTTACATTACGGAGGACTGCAAAAAACTAACATTATAAAATAGAATGCATTAAAAATTATAAATACATATATAAATACCAGAATATATATAACAAACACCCAAACCCGGCAATACAAACATTTATGCTCATCACACAAATGCTTGTCCCCGTCGGGGATCGAACCCGAGCCCCGTTGATTGCGTAGTCATAGTCGCTTACCACTCGACCAAAGGGGCGGTTAATCTGACAAGTAGTGTTCACTGTGTTCTTTTGATATTAGCTTTATGCTTCCTAAAGAGTTCTACAATGACCGAAACAGGTGGAAATCTGATGGAGCAAGGTCAGGGCCAAACGGAGGATGCATCAACACATCCCAGCCAAGTTCTCTCAATTTTTGCTGCGTGGCTGTAGATGAGTGCGGCCTGGCGTTGTCATGGTGGAACACCACGCCCTTCCTATTCACCAGCTCCGGCTGGTTTTTCTCA
This sequence comes from Apodemia mormo, assembly GCA_036924255.1. NCBI lineage: Eukaryota > Metazoa > Arthropoda > Insecta > Lepidoptera > Riodinidae > Apodemia > Apodemia mormo. Next base: position 10,329,064 of record JAUPFN010000019.1, on the reverse strand, counting down.
GTAGCTTTTTCTCAGTAGCTCATCAGTTGCTGACAGTAGAGGTCAGAATCGATAGTTTTGCAAAAGCTCATAGTGGACGATTCTTTTCCAACCCCACCGTACACATAGCATCACTTTATTCCGAATGAGGCCGGGCTTTGCCACGGTCTGTGAGGCTTGTCCATGCTTCGACCAAGATCTTTTTCGCACATTCTTATCGTAAGTCACCCATTTTTCATCACCCGTAATCAACTGTTTAAGAAATGGTTTGGAATTGTTACGTTTCAAAAAAGAATCGCAAATGGAAACACGTTGCATTAGATTTCTCTCAGTGAGATCATGTGGTACCCAAATGTCAAGTTCTTCTTGTACCCAGACTTTCGTAAATGAAGTAAAACTGTTTTATGATCAACATCCAGTTCTTCAGCTATGTTATAGCTACTAATATGTCGATCTTGCTCCACTTTCTCAAAGATGGTACTGATTTTATCTGTGACAGGGCGTCCAGAGCGAACTTCATCTTTCACACCCGCATTAGGTCCGTGAACCGCATAAATTTTAGTCACAGCGATCGTCGCATTTTTACCTTTTTTGTAATGAAACTTTAAAATGTACCGAATTTCTTCGTCACATACGTTTATTTTGCTTGCTAGAAAAACCAATTTAAAACTGGCGGGAACTAGTTTTTTTATTTTTATTTATTGTATCTTCAGAATGTCACATTTAATGGTATTAAAACCAGCCAGTTACATTCAGTACAGCCAAAGAGGTTTGATTACTAATAATACATTTAAAATACGAAAATACTTTTACTTTTGCCCCAGTCTATTATTTTGGTTTTCATTTAAATTATTATATTGAACGGTGTTGAATGGTGAAACAAAAAGACGGCTATTCTTGTGGAAAAAGCAACTAGGTCACCGAAAACGTTAATGGTGCATTGCTATATGTGTGGCAATATGATAACGTCACATCCATGAGTTTACCCGCAGTTACCTTACCGTCGAACCAAAACACGACAGTAACAAGAAGTGACGCTATTGCGGTTTACCTCTACAAACTGGAACACAACAGGGACTACCACTAAAGCTAAAGTGGTGGTAGCAAAGCCAATCAATCGAGACGTTGCAAAACTCTACCACCAAAAAGTCATGATGATAGTGAGATATATTAAGCCAATCTTTCACCCTTTATTAACTGGCTGGCAGAAAGGCAGATCCTTCAGAGTGGAGCTGGACTAGTAAAGGAATAAAATCTAAAACATCAGATTTAAGTAGTATAAAAGCAACCAATCAAAAAATTATTTAAATGCTTTTTTTAGTTATATAACGCAACAATATTGCACACTATATATATATATATATATATATATATATATATATATATATATATATATATATATATATATATATATATATATATATATATATATATATATATATATATATATATATATATATATATATATAAGCTGAAATTTTCACAAATTAAGTATTTCCGTTGCCGCTATAACAACAAATACTGAAAATAAAAAAGGAAAATAATGATATTGATATAAGTTATTTTTTGCAGTTATAGTTATAGATGGTACGGAATCCTTAGTGCGCGAGTCAAACTCGCACTTGGCTGTTTTTGTGTTTCAATTGTACACTGTCTATTTGTCCTGTTTTCGTTTGTTATATATATATATATATATATATATATATATATATATATATATATATATATATATATATATATATATATATATATATATATATATATATATATATATATATATATATATATATATATATATATATATTAGGGTGGAGTGAAAAAAAAAATTTTTTTTTTCTTCTTAGCCTGGGGGTCAAATTTGTAGCTTATAAAAAACAAAAATTTTTGTTTTTTATAAGCTACAAATATTTTTACTCGTAATTAATTTTAAAAATGAGTGGGCTGCCTCAAGATGTTGAGTAAAAATTTTTTTTTTTTTTCAAAAATTTTTGTTTTTTATAAGCTACAAATTTGACCCCCAGGCTAAGAAGAAAAAAAAAATTTTTTTTTTCACTCCACCCTAATATATATATATATATATATATATATATATATATATATATATATATATATATATATATATATATATATATATATATATATATATATATATATATATATGCTTAGTAATAGGTAATAGGGTTCCGTTTTATTTTTAGGCACGGAACCCTAAAACTTAGTTGATTTTAGTTCTAATGATATATATAACCTACCTGATGTGCTAGGACGATATAGCCGTCTTTTTCTAGAACATCTATAACGGCCGCGTTGAAATCAGGATAGCCGACCCGAGGGCACTCGAGCCCGGGAAACAGATCTTTGATTAAACCAAGGAACAACGGCACATCCTCGAACACAAACTTCGGATAATTCATATCTCTGAAAATGAAGTATAAGTGGTAAGTACTGATTAATGAAACACAAATAACAATGTAAATAAGCAGTAGGGTGTTCTGCTTTTAATAATAATCTGACCCGCGCTGTTACGGTATTGTAATTCCGCTACAAAGATAGTGCCATTAACATCTTAGTTGTTTATAGACTATAGCCAAGCTTAAATATATATATATATATATATATATATATATATATATATATATATATATATATATATATATATATATATATATATAAGGCGCCATTTTCATCAGTAAATGGCGCGCTTTTAATAGTCAAAGATCCGAATATGAATTAACCATCACCCACCAGTTTGAAACACGAATGAAACATTTTTGTTATCAAATTTTATACATGACAAATATGTCTTGCATGTATCACCTATCAAAATACGTTCATAGCTATACTCAATTAAAAAATACTAATTTTTTTAGCAAGTTTCTCCCACTTGTATACCGATCAAATGTTATTGATACGTTTTCATCGCGACTGCCGTAGCTAGAATCCGAATGCTACCTTTACTTGATGCATGGTTATTTTTTCCACGAGAAGAGTCGTCTGTTCGTTAGCTATTTAATAAGATAAAGAGTGACCTGAGCGCCCTCATGAGCACCATGATCTCGCTGAGCGCGGGCGAGTCGCGGCGCAGCTTGCCGGCCATGCGCAGCACCGCGGTGAGCGCGCGCAGCCCCCAGTCGTAGTGCGATTGCTTCGACAACTGCTCGCGCGCCACCTTGTACAGCACCGTCATCTTCTTCGCCAGCACCTGCGGTCGTGTGGAACAGATGTAGCACTAGTAGTGTATACGATTATAAACGTAGCTATAGCTTTGTTATATGTGCTCCGAGACTTCCACAATATCCAAAAATAAATAGTTTTAACTCTTAAATTAAATGCTACAATAATTCATTTAATTTTACATAAAACAATGAATAATTCATGCCAGTTACGAGTTTTAATATAATTTCGGCTTAGAAGAAATTATTTTTCCACTTAGAAGGGGGGGGTTTGAGTACTCGAATCCCTCTTATATACTTCAAATCTATAAAAATAAAAGGCCACAAATATTTATTGAAGCAACACACAAGAAATCCTTAAAAAAGATACAGACACAAGGAAAATTTGAGTTTAAACTTTAAGTATTATGAATGAAAAATTTCTCATTTTCTTGTAGCCGAGTTCGAAAACGAGTCGAACAGCTAGATTAAAATATTGATAATACGTATTAGGACCTATTAAACAGGATTGTTTATAAATACTCTGAAAGAGAATTTTATGTACATATTAATAATAACTACAGTTTACAGCTTGCTATGTAAAGAAAGTATCTAATTTTAAGATGAAAACCTCACCTCAAATAAATTTTTCCGATTCAAATATTAAAGCCTGGCTCTAACGATTTGTGTTTTTAAAATTTAAATAAACTAACAGATTGCACTGCAGGAAATAACTTTTAACTTTATCTACATGTAATTACACGAGCGAAGTCAAAACCGATTGCTACTATAATATGAACGGACTTGCGATACGCCCGCTTTATTGTATACCAACTATTTAGATGCATTCCTAAAGTTGAAAAGTTTACAAACACTTTTAAATTTATAATCACCTCAGCTCCCCCTTTTAGATAACTATTGGTTGGAACATGGATCCTAATTTCAGTTGTCTCGAACTCAATAGTCTGAAGAATTAGTGATTAAATGTTTAGCATTTGAAAGCCTATTATGTCACAGTATTTAAATTACGATATTAAGTACATTAAATTTTAGACCCACAATACATTGATTGCAATTAAATTTAACGGTACTATGTCAAATGAATTGTAACACAGCATTGACTTATTTGGTGTCAATAAGCGAAGGCTGTATTTTTCCATCAGGGTAGACATCCGCTTGATGGCTATACTTTATTTACCTTAGCTGTTAAAAATCCGTCAGAGAACAAAGATATTTGGCATATCATCTCGAGATCAGGCAAAATGCAAACGACGGGTCTAAACAGAGCTTTCACTGACTCTGGTAGTTCTGTGCGGCCAGCGTATCCAGGGTTCATTGTTATAAATATACCAACTTTACTATCCATGGCAATTTCTTGTCCTTCAAACTGAAAAATAATATAAAAAATTAGGTTTTGGTTTACCTTACCTTTACAAGTAATGATGTACTATTATTACCTTTGCAAGTAATGAATTCGAGTGACTTTCATTGATGAATCAAGGAGGATTCATCAATGCCCAACCTGAACCCCTGTATCGAGAAATATATTTTTTTTATATTATAAGATACCATACAACTAGATGGGTCTCCTGATGGAAAGAGTCACCCATCGCCTATAGACACCAAAGATGTTAATGGTGCGTTGCTATCTTGCGGCGAGGTCTAATGCCATACGTAAGTTTGCCAGATCCAGGCGAAACAATGCAGAACTCTACGACTTAGTTGATAGTGATCCTTTTTTTGATATAAATAAGAGATAAAGCTGTTTTTTAGAATCATTCTCTAATTGAGAAAACCACCGGAAAAAGAGGGATCAAAATTTCCAAGAAAATTCTTTTTTTTTCACTTAAAACAATGACAAAATTGAAATTTATTTTGGTAAGTATTAAAAAATTTAAATACAAACACATTATAGTGCAAAGGACACTCTGTTAAGAATGTTGGTTAGTATAAAATAAAGTATCGGAATATGCACATGCAAACGGAAAACATACAGGAAATACACCATTTAGACCTCAGTAAATTTTTGATTTTATATTTTTTATGTTATTTTTGCAATAATAGTCAGTCACTTCAGTATACAATAAAGGCTACTTCCGGTGTAGTTGCTTTTTTTCGGTAAAGTTATTTGGATAACAGGACTGTCATCAAAATTAATAAAAAAATGTTTAAAAAAGTACCCTCTTTTTTGGCACAACGCTCAGGAAAGTGGACATTGTAGGAACGTGGACATTTCGGGGATTGATTAATATAGAAAAAAATAAACGCTCGTAGAATTAAGCCTTCCATTTAAAAGTAGTTTTAAGATTAGACGTTCGAGAAATCAGACTTAACGAATTGGATGACCATTTCGCGAGTAGTATAGCACAAAACTTAGTGAATAATCTCAAGTTAATAACAAAGTGTAGACCACGTCTACACTAATCTTATTGATGATCTAAGTTTAGCCAGATCTAAGTTATGCCACGTCCACTTCAGCAGCTATTCAGCAGAATACACAAAACAAATAAAAAGGATACTGTGAATGTTGAATGTTGAAATGCAACCAAAGGATTCCGAGTTAGAGTTGACTGGAGTAAACGCGAACTATCATACTAATAATATTTTGAAGACAAAAATCAACACAAACTTAGATAGGTCATACCATCGTAACAATCATTTTAAGATTCTCCATCATCTCATGCGAGCCAGGTACCACAACATTTCCTTTCTCTGCTACTTGTCATAGTCATGTTCTGACGTACAGGAATCGATGAACGGTAAATTCACCCATATGGCAATATATCCTAACCACATCGACAGCAAGGAACCAATTATGTATTTGGTATCTATGTGAAATTGTGTTTGCATAAGCTATTCATACAAATTGAAGCTGACATTTTCCACAAGGATATAATATGTAGGATAAGTCTAAATTTTACAGTACTTTACAGTTCTATTATGAAATTATTTATAAAAAGATACGAGTATATTTATTGTATCCCTTACAGTTTCAGATTCGCTTTCAAATTGATTTTTATTCGAATATTTAAAGAGAAAATGTTCAAATGTTTAATGTAAATATTTAATGTAAACCTCCAAAAATTGTAAGTTTTACCGTGAATCTCTTCAACTTCATCAGTAAAGCGCTGCGGATGCATTGCAGCTGGGTGGATATTACTGAAAGCACAGAGATGTCAATGCGATTGAACTCATCGAAGCATCCCCAAGCGCCACACTGACAGAGCCCTGCCAGGATTTGTCCGACCGCACGAAAGTCCATACCCTCACCGCAGTTCGTCACAACACACAACAGTCCTAAGGCTTTTGCTAAATCTTTTGTAGTTTCCGTTTTGCCTGTTCCTGCAGGACCTGTTGTTAAACAAAAAAATAATTACCTATCGATTTATAGTATAATGTACCTAGCTAATATAATAATATCTTAATGTGCCAGGTGTCTAAAAATACCCAAATTAACCATTTATTTTTTCTTAACTAATTCGCACCCAGCACGTTGCTACCGCAAAAATGCTCTTCCTTTTATATTTCCTGTTACAATATATGAACCACATTTTGTATTTTAATAATAATACTATGCCTTCCCAACGGTACCACAGTGATATTTTTTTTTATATCATAAGATAACAAACAAGCAGATCGGTCTCCTGATGGAAAGAGTCAACCATCGCCTATAGAAACCAAAGATGTTAATGGTGCGTTGCTATCGCGTGTCGAGGTCTAATGCCATATGCATAAGTTTACCGCCTACCTTACCCTCCAAACCGGAACTCGAGAGCGACAAGCACTGACGCTATTGCGGCAGGAATAGGTAAGACGGTGGTACCAGACCCGGGCTAGACAATGCAGAACTCTACCACCTAGTAGCCACGATGGTAGTGACTCGAGAGCCAATCGGTCGCTTTTTACGACCTGCCTGGCAGAACGGCAGTTGGCCTATTCTTCAAAGGAGGCCGGGACCAACACGGCGTATCATAACACGGATACACGGATATCAAAATATTATACAATACATCAACAAGTTTTAGTTGCATATATATATATATATATATATATATATATATATATATATATATATATATATATATATATAGTTGTTTTTACAAATCATTGTACAAAAAGCAATAAAATTTTGCCTTCTTGCTGAATAAGTGGAAATGGATCGTTGATCGAATCAATAATTACGTTCGATTGATATTTGAGGCTCTTATTGCAAGACCACTTTATTTAAATTTCAGGTAAATAATATTTGAAGTATTTAAATAGAATTTAGTGTAAGCTAGCCTTAGTTCAATAGTAGATTACTACTAGGTAGAGTTCTGCATCGGCTCGACCGGGTCTAGTACCACCGCCTTACCTATTCCTGCCGCAATAGCGTCAGTAACCAGTACCAACGCACTATTAACATCTTTGGTGTCTATAGGCGATGGTTGACTCTTTCCATCAGGAGACCCATCTGCTTGTTTGCTATATCCTAAGATATAAAAAAATAGTTAGCTCGTATTACTAATGATTAAAAGCTATAGTTATATAATTTAACAAAGAAACTATTATGTATAACAAAAACGGATATTTTTCCCTACGTTGCTGCCTGTGCGTACCCTGACTGGTAATTTGTATAGCCATAGTTTTTAAGGTTTCGAAGTAAACTAAGAACCCTTATAGTTTCGCTATGTCCGTCCGTCTGTCCACACGAGTGCTTAGATATCCATATTACTAGAAAGCTGCAAATTGGCCCGAATATACATATTGAACACGTTAACAAAGTGGTAACATAAAATCTTGAAAAATATTTTTTTTTCGGGGTAGCTCCCCTATATGTTATGTTTTTTCTCACTTACCCCATAGTATCGTTGGATAGGTTTTTAAAAAATAATGTAGGTTTGTAAAATATTAAGCTTTAATGTGCTAATTTTTGTTAAAGTCAAGTGTCCCCCCCCTCTCTACAAGCTAAACGGTTGGTTTTAAAAAAACATGGTAGTAGTAAATATAATGAATTTAAAAGGAAAACTATCACGGCTTAGAAAGCTTTACAGGTTTTAGAGTAATAGTCGACCAACTTATGAAATGGACTTAGGCAATATTTTTATAGGCGGTGAACCTGTGGTGCGAATATATTTGTCTTTGACGTTATATAGCTGGAATGTTCATAGTTCATAGAAAAGGGCTTATATAGTTTCAGACTATTTATCCTAACCTTACCCTTTTCTAAGTCCGCATTATTGTAATGCGCAACTTCGGAACCCTATATTGCGCGTGGCGCGACACGCGCTTTACCAATTATTTCACTATATATTCCACAGCTCCAATATATAAATTGTGTTCAATTTCCAAGTAAATAATAAATTTACCCGCTGGAGCGCCGCCGAGCTGCATTGTAAGAGCTTGAGTAATGGTGAGGTATATGCGATCTGTCAGCGGAGTAATAACAAGCCGCCCGTTGAGACCCATGTACTCGTAACCGTATTCGAATACTCCTAAATGATACGAAAAATCCAGTATTGAATTTTCTGTAGAAATATTTTCAAAAAATAATGTTAACATTTAAAATACTATCGTGTACTTTAAATTGAAACACGTCTCAATTTAAGTATCTAACCCATTATTTACTACGCTAGAGTTTTCATATATCTTTTCTGGATACTTCGCAGTCAATCTCTCTTAGCCTATTTGGGCTTAACTAATATACATATTATATTCTATTTTTCTAGTCACTGAAGCCAATGTCACAACTTGTCTTCTGTAGCTAACATAGCTGCACACATGCACACAATACAACAACTATAAATAATATTATAATATACAACCGACGACAATAATATGTTATATATCGACTTAAAACGCAATGCTTATCGCCTCTGTGGTCTAGTGGTCCAGCGTTGGCGTTGACCACATGAGGTCCCGGGTTGGATTCCCGGGTCGGGCACATATAAAAAAAGTGTTTTTTCAGTTTTCTGATAAGTACACAAAGTTGCCCGGGATTTAAAGTGCCCGGTTGGCGATAGGCTTGCCACCTATCACATTTGTGGGACCAAGTATCTTCGACTAATCGTGGGTGCACTTACGGTACATCTGCCTACCCCTTCGGGGATACGGGCGTGAAGATACTAAAACGCAAAAGTAGAAATAATTGTAAATTTTGGTAGTCATTGTCCTTGCCGTGAAATGCATATTAGGATCAACGAGATGATAGTCGACTTCGACAAATTATCTTCTTTAGGTAAGTAATATAATATCTCCCGTAAATCTTTACATTAGCGATCGGAAATAAAAATCAAATGGTCTTATTATTTCATCATCTTATAAATATTATTTTAGACATTTAAATTCAGACGCAAAATGAATCATAATTAAGACTGTACGTAACCAAATGTATTTTTTTTTTATAGAAAAGGGGGCAAACGAGCAGGAGGTGCACCTGATGGTAAGTGATCACTGCCGCCCATGGACGTCCACAATACCAGAGGTCTTGCAGTTGCGTTGCCGGCCTTGTAAGAATGAGTAAGCTCTTCTTGAAGGCCCCCAAGTCGTATCCGTTTGGAAACACCCCTGCCGGTAATTGGTTCCACAACAAAGTAGTGCGAGGCAAAAAGTGTCGAGAGAAATGCACTGTTGTGGATTTCCAGACATGGAGATGGTGAGGATGGAATTTCAAATTTTGACGCGATGTCCGATGATGGAATTCGGCGGCAGGAATTAATCCAAATAACTCGTCGGAACACTCCCCGTGAAAGATACGATAGAAGACACAGAGTGAACCAACATCTCTGCGCAATGCCAAAGAGTCGAACCGTTTCGAAATAGCCAGGTCGTCAACGATTCGAACCGCTCTACGCTGAATGCGATCAAGAGGAAGGAGCTGGTACTGAGGAGCTCCGGCCCAGAGATGAGAACAGTACTCCATGTGGGGCCGAATTTGAGCCTTATAAAGTTGAAGGCGATGGACCGGCAAAAAGCACTGTTTCGCTCTGCTGAGCACACCGAGCTTTTTGGAGGCTAGTTTAGCCTTACCTTCCAAATGACCGCGAAACTGAACGTAATTCGATATGTTGACTCCCAGAATCCCGATACTAGCTCAGGCTGTCAGGAGAGTATCCCCAAATTGAGGAGACACGACAAAGGGTGTCTTTTTAGCGGAAAACACGCAAAGCTGTGTTTTCTTGGGGTTAAAAGTGACCAGGTTTTGACGACCCCATTCTGAGACATCAGTTAGTCGATTCTCAACTTCGGACACAAGCTTGTTTCGGCTGTCTTCGACGTGTTCCCGAGAAACACCGCTTCGGCCGGAGTATGTAGCATCACCAGTACTGTCATCCGCATAGCAAGTTAGCATAGTTGCGAATTCGCATCATGTCATTGATATGCAGGAGGAACAGTGTCGGTGATAGCACGCAGCCTTGTGGAACACCAGCATTGATAGATTTAAGGTCAGAGCACGCACCGTCAACTACGACCGTGATGCTCCGATCAGCCAAAAAACTGGTGATCCACTTGCATAATTTCTCGGGAAGACCATAGGAAGAGCAGCTTCGCCAGAAGCGCTTTGTGCCATACCCTATCAAAGGCTTTCGCTATGTCTAAACTAACTGCCAATGCCTCCCCCTTGGAGTCAACTGCTTCCGCCCACCGATGTGTTAAGTATACTAGAAGATCACCAGCTGAGCGGCCGCGACGGAAACCGTACTGGCGGTCGCTAATCAGCTGGTGCTCTTCTAAATACTTGAGGAGCTGCGAGTTGATAATTGTCTCCATAATTTTGGAGAACAAGGAGGTTATGGCTATCGGCCTATAGTTAAACGCATTAGACCGATCTCCTTTTTTAGGGCTGGGATGCACTAAAGCTGTCTTCCATGAAATCGGTACTACGCCGAGTGAGTAGGAGAGCCGGAATAAGCGTGTTAGTACTGGCGTTAGCTCTGGAGCACATGATTTAAGTACAATCGGAGGGATGCCATCCGGTTCACTCGACTTATACACGACTTGTACACGTCCAAGGAAAAAAGTGCTTTGCGTACGGAAGACTGCAAAAATTTTAATTCCGTCATAGAACTATAGCACTGCGGGATGGTAGGCGGTGCATTTCCTTGGTCGTCCAGAGTCGAGTTGGCCGCAAAGAACGAGCCCAAAAGATCGGCCTTCTCCCTTGCGGTATGGGCCAGAGAGTCATCATCTCCGTGTAAGGGTGGAAGAGAGGGCTGTGAGAAATTCCCCAAGACAGCCTTGGCGAGAGACCAGAACGCACGAGTTTTTGTATTTCAAATAAATAATACCACTAGGTATTAACTTAGCCGCTATATTATGAAGTTTTTTCATGAATCCCACGAGACCAAAATATTTTTCTGAAATATACGATAAGCCTGTGTTTTATTTCTCTGTGCGAAATTTCGTCCAGATCCTTCTAGACTTTCGGGTCTGATTGAGTATCAAACATTCATTCATCTGAATTTATACCGTAATTGGACAGCAAGAATTCACTTTACCAGTGCACTGCTTGACCCATAGATTGTCATCTTTCTTAACCCAGTAGAATCGAAGTTGGCTCTCCCATTCGAACTCCGCCGCTTCTGTCACGTTGTCGCGGACGAAACCTTCGATAATGTCACGCGCGTGTACGTCAATGGTCGTTATGGTGCGGAACTTGGCACGATCGTTTGCAGATAAATCTGTACAATAGAGATAAAATTCACATTCACTTTATTAATAAATATGGTCTACTAACAATTTTCGGTTACCACATTAATAAATATGAAAGCTAGAACTGAGCAAAACATGTGGTCTGAAATGGGACATTGCGCAATGAATACCAACTGTTAATCTCTTATATAGGCCGTGTTTAGCCCGTGAGGAAGCTCCATGCTACGTGCTGTCTGGGAGCAAATATTTAATATACGTATTGGCTCAATCCCTTAGAGAGAGAGAGTTGTGTATAGGAATGTGTTCGGGTATCTACTAACGTCATTAATCATTTTTTGGTGAATAAATTTTAATTTGGACTCCCAGTTACGTCGAGTCAATAACTTACGTTATGCGTCCATTCTTAACGACTAAGGCGAAACTGATGTTTAAGTATCGTTTTAAGATACGTATTTTAAAAAAACGATGTCATACTGGCTTGCATATAAATCATTTCTAGGGCTAGAATTTCTAGAATTCTAGTGGTAATTTTTTGCACAACTCATTAGAGCCTAATATAATGTCTACTTTATTTAATAAATAACTAAAAAATAGTAAAAAATGCTAATTCTGATGATTGATGAAATGATTAAAGCTATTAGAAATGACTGTTACTCCTGACTCCGTTTACGAGGAATTGACTTTTAAAATTTTAAAAAGAGGAGGATCTCTTTTTTCTAATATCCTATTTGAATTAAATAAAATCCATATTTTTTAAGTCAAGTTTTCTTTACCCGTAAAACCACGTTGAAATATAAATTTCAGGTATGCTTATATTTATAACAAACACGCTAATGTCTAATACCTAAAAATTACGAAAAGTCTATTTTTTTTAAAGCAATCTTCAAATGTTACACTTATAAAATACAGACTATTCCTAACGAAACCAAGCAATTTATTAACTGTAGTTTTTAAAATAAAGCTACTATTCCTGACGAAATCGAGCAATTTATTAACGGTAGTTTTTAAAATAAAGGTACTACCATAATTCATTTTATTCTACTAAACCTAATTTAGTTAATAATAATACAATCTGTCTCTGATGTCACTCTCTTCCTCACTCTATATCTGTCTATCTTATATTCCTAATGTATCAGACGTTTTTCATATAAACACTATTCACGTAAACGAATTTTTAAATATATACAATAATTAAATAATCAAAAATGATTTGCAAATAAAAAATCAAGATTTGTTTTTATAGAAATAACAAAAGCAAATGTTGTACTATTTTGAAATATCTTTATAATAATAATAATAATACGTAAATGAGCAATTTTTCTGAGCAATTTGCTAAGGGCAAGGGTAGAATAGTATTTTTTTGAAGTGGTAGGGCAATTGGCCTACCTCCCGTTCCCACCATTGCACTGTAACGTCTGTAAACCAGAATCAACATCAACCGTTGAAGTGGTAACGTTTCAAAGTTGCAAAGTGGCAAAGTTAACTGACAAAAAGTGTTTTGATTACGAATCTAACTATATTTTCTTCTTATTATTTGACCATAATTTTATTCATAAGATTTATATCTGAAACCAATGGTGCATTTACTTAGGAATACATAAAAAGAAAAAAATACGCTAAAATTAAGAAATTTTTATTTTTTTATTTTTTCCAGAACTGATATAGCCTAGGCTATCGCTTATGCCTGCTTAACGCTATATTTCAGCACAATCTGTTTATATGTATATATAACCTGTAAGGGAATACATACATTCAAACCAGTTGTGCTGAAACTCAGCGTCACAGCGTACAGTGCAAGGGAACCGAAAAATTAAACAAACATGCCGTTATACGTTCTTGTCATGATGACGATTTCTGTTTTTGTGTGAAATGCAAAATTTTCATTTTATACGTACAATTTAAAGTGTATATCGCTCCAAATTTTCGTGCCCGCGGATCTCTTGGACCAGCCGTTTATGTTGAACGGCATGTGGCGCATAATAGATCGCTTATTTAGTCTATTTCTTTGAATGTTATATTTTCTTACAAAATAATGTAGAGTATTAGAATAAATCAAATAACACAAAATAATACAAAATAAATATAAATAAAAAAATATCCCACACATGTCTGTGAGTATGAAGGTGTGATAGTTTCCTGCGGATCCTCCAGGATAGTTATATAATAACACCCGGATAAGAAAAAAACATATTCGAATTTACCCTGTCGCACTTTGACGACTAATCCATCTAACTGTTCGTTCTGTTGTTGCAAATGCTCCTTCATCGCTCTCTTGTTGCCCTTGCGAATCTTTACGAAGGTCTCCTCTGTCTCCGCCGTCCACCACACGCCATTGGATGCAAGACACACCATTCCTTGATACTCCATTATCCAGTCCGTTCTATTATAATATTTATGATCAAATATTCAGTTTTAGTGTATATGACATACTAGATTTAGCGTGCAGTCCGCTGCATTATAAAAGTTTTTGGCGAATCACGCAAGATCACTTATATTTTTTTCGGAATAAAAAGTAGCCTATGTGCTATTTCAGGTCATTGTCTACTTGTGTGCCAAACCTTATTCAAATCCGGCCAGTAGTTTTTGCGTGATTGAGTAACAAACATCCATCCATTCATCCAAACATCCAAACTTTCGCATTTATAATATGAATATAGTTATTAAAGCACAAAATATATTTTTACTTAACAAAAAGGCAAGATCTGTTACAAAATCCAAAATATTAACCACTTTAATTAGTTAAAATCCTTCATCAGCATTTAGTAGAGTTAAAAAGAATAATAAATTCATCAGCATTAAGCATATAATGTCTCATAATAATTATTTAGTGGATATACATTGGAAAATTTGTGAAACTGAACATCCTCACCGCGGTACTCGCCAGTTCTTCCCGTAGTAAAATATGGCCTTTTTAGTAATGAATTTATTGGTGTTTCTCATTTCGGTTAGGACTAAGTTCATCCAGTCTTCTACTCTCCCTTCAGTATACACCACAGAACGGAAATCCATTATCTGGAATTCAATAAGTCATTGTTAACATATATCTTCCATATATTAATACGTGAAGAGTGAACTTTGTACCCCTTTTAAGACAATGCCGAACGGTAAGTATGAAATTTGGCATAGTTTACATTTATTTACATTGCGGAGGACTGCAGAAACCTAATATTTTTAAATATTATGCATCAAAAATTCATTAATTTAACAAAAATAAATATAACATTACAATCATGTGACGTACATGATAATATTATACGCACATGACGTAAACTACTTAATTGACGGCTAAAATCTGGTTTCCAACTTAAGAGATTTTATTGTTTAAGTGTTGGTCAATTTTCGGCCACAGGCAAACTTCAAAGAATTAGTACATGCTCACTACTTATAAGCTTTTTATGACTCATACTAATAATCTAATATCGTTGATTTAAAAAAAAATATTGATTTTCCATTTTACAATATAAGCAGAAAAGCCCGGATTTGTAGTTGCGTAGTAATGCTATGCACTAACTATTGCTAATTTGCTAATTATAAAGTTTCTTTAATGTATCAACCCAAATTCAAAAACAAGGTATTAAACACTAGTTGCATTTGACAGTCCATTGCATAATAAAAAGTTTGTTAATCCTTTGAATACCATAATTTTAATCGGATTATCAATATTCATTTACTTTATAACAGTGTATTATACAACACCCATCAGTAACATCATTTCATATCTATCCTCCTGTATTTTGCACTGTATTGTTTTGTTTTCTAAATTTTAGTTACATCAAACCCTAAAAGTGTTTTTTTTTTTTCACTTTTTGCCGAATAGTCCATCTGCTTTTCTAATAGGCATTTCATTACCGTCATAACTACTAGGTCGAAGAATTCTGCAAACTCTCGTCTGGGTTTCATACTACGACCTCCTAATTCTGCCGAAGTGTCAAGACTTGTCGGTCCTGTTTGTAGATTCTCATCAAAAAAGCCATCTGCTTATGCTATTATGTCATATAAAAACATTTAATATAAAACAAGGTTGTTACCTCTCCTTCAGCAGAAATCATTTTGGCTGCAACTGGGCGATTTGTGTGGTCAACGTACAGGTCTAATGCTCGAATGTTGTCAAACATCTATGCAAATAATTTAACAATCAATATCAATATATATAATTGTTCACTAACGAAAACTGGTAACACATATATGAAGTAATATGTAATTGTATTTACTCGTAGGTCGATTTCTATTCTAAAATATATTCAGTTCATGATGGACTGTAAGTTTCGAAATAAAGTTTATGTGATGCTCATTGCAGAAAGCTATGATATACCTACATATGTAGTATACTATATAAATCTGTAGTGGCTCTCTGTACATTATCATTTTTTATGAAATTTCGTGATAAATCACTGACATTAATTGTAGCATTTTTAAATTTTTTGTTTCTATGACCCGTTACATAATGGCTTGACCTTGATGAAATTTATGAATGAAAAATTAATTCTACAGAGTTAGTGTGAGACAAATCGAGCGATTACCAATTACTTTATTTATATATATATATATATATATATATATATATATATATATATATATATATATATATATATACAGTTTTCATGATATTAGAAAAAGTTCAACTGATATGACGTAAAACTAAAGTTCATATTATAAAACCGTTATACTCATTCCCCTAAGATGCAAGCAAATACGCAACTTACCCACAATTCGCCAAAGGTGTCCCAATCTCCATGATGTGACAGATTGCTAGCCTATAAACGACATGCCTAGTTTCGAGCAAGTTATGTTGATCAAAAAATATGAAAAACTTTCTTAGAACAATTTTTTTAACCAAGGATTAACTACGAGTTCCTCTTACCTATGTATCAAAGTCGGTACCACTGAAATACAGAGGAAGCTTCATAGCTAACCTTAATCATATGTTCTTGGACACAACTGCATTCACTACTTCCCAGAATAGAGAGCAGCTCATCTGTTGATATAAAGAAGAACCTTGGGAAGATTCGCCTTTTAGAATCAAGATAGTCGTTCAATGACTTTTGGCATCTGTAAGTAAAATTAAAATAGTTAAGCATTTTCACCGGATTCTCTTGAGGGGCAGATAAAGTGAAATATATATACTAAGATAATTGAATATATTCGGATTTTTGTGAAGAATAGACATTCATGATACGCAGCTCTTACGAGACAAGTAGTGCCTGAAAATAATACCTACATTTAGGCAACGTCTCGCATGTTGTCTTACTTTCTGTTACCACATTGTCAGTAGTTACCACAATTATATTCAAAATTGTAGGGTAATATATCTGTAACTTTAGGCCGGTGTTTTTAAAACGCATGAATGTTTGCAGGATAAAATCCTTTGCTTAATAAATTTAATCCGTGATTTGAACTCAAGCCCCTATTGATGTTAAAGCAAATAAGCCAATTACCAAAAAAAAAAATTGTAAATGAAAAAAGAAAAGTTAAAGGACAAATCTATAAATGGTAACCACGAACTGGAATTATTGCAGCTTAGTAAAGATAACAAATAATGCACTTATATTTTCATTTTACTACACACACATATTTATGGTAAATCAATCGGCTGGTTTCCCTTTTTAAAGCATCTTCAGGACGCAAAAGAGGTGAAAGTGCGTTATCTACTATTTGAACTAATTACTAAATTTTATTATTTCACATATTGTAAAGCCAAAAAATTTATGTTACACGTGAAATAATATTGATTATTAAAAACATGTGATGTGAAATATTCCGATGTCAAAAAAAAAAGGTTGTCAGTTTGTAATACTGAGGATGCGTAAATATGCGGAAGTGAAATTAGCGCGTAAAAATACAATAATAAATAAAATAATAAGCAAATAAGCAGATAGTTCTAAATAAGCAGATAACGAAATGTGATAACCATCATCTATACACACTAAGAAAACTTATTGTGCGTTTCCATTCATATGACGTAGATATAAAGCTACAAGCATATTAGGGTTGATATATGTGTAGTATACAAGTATTTTACTAAGAAATATATAACAATCAATTTACGTACTTTTGTAGACCCAATCCTAAATTAATAAATTCTTCTAATCTTCCACCGATGGTGCAGCAATCGACGACATTCAAGCGTTTCGCAGTGTCTAACATTATCTACAAACGAATATAAATTACGTAAGCTCGTGTATGGATTTTTATATCGTATGCAGAGCAGTCTCCACTCTACAATATTTTGTGGCAGGCAGTTTGAAAACCGAATTGCCCAAATGTGTCACTACCATTATGACTAAAAGTTCTGTAATGTCGGGCTCAAGTCTATTATCGCCACCTTCCATTTTACTTTCATACTAACAACAACGCATGGCACTGACGTGTTAGCTTGGAAGATATAGTCGCCTGTAAATTAATGGATCTGGCACAGTCTCGCATTACAGTAGCGTGATGTAGCTTCCGAACCCGTTTTAATGTGTCTATTATAATTTGATGTTATGTATTTACGCGAATTCTTTGTAGCCTCGCAGTCTAGTGGTTAGCCATTTTGGATTAAAGTATGAGGTCCCAAATATGATCCCCATGTGTCTGTGCCCAACCCCGGGCAAAAGTTTTATTGAGGTTTTCCATGAAAATCGATGTTTCGCAATATGATTCATGCAACAATCAAATTGTGTATTTGACGTGCATTAATATGTAAGTTAAAAACTGTTTTCGAGACCCTCAGTGGAGTATCAAAATAAAGGACTTTAAATGGCAAGAATGAAAATACATACAATATATTACTTTACAACATAATAAGGCTGAAGACAGTTCGGAATAACAAACCACATAATCATGGAATAACGTACATTATTTATAAAAGGCCCAGCAGGACTCTATACACTCCCTAAAAATAAAAAGCCCAACTGCAATGCAAAAAATACTACAATTTGACGAGATGAAATATAAGCAATAATAAATTGACTGTAAATTCAGATATTACATAACCCCGAATGAGTTCAGCTTTTATGTATGTGTATGTGCGTGTATGTATGTAAATATAATTATACTTACCTTCCTAAATGATTTATCGATGTCATCAAACTTCTTGGCTTCATCGGGCAATTGTACACGAATGTCACCGCCTACGAATATACCCTCAAGGTACAACCACTTTCGTTGCGTAGCCATCCATTCCTCAATCACCTCAGATATTAAAGCTAAACGTCTATCCCACGTTTGAACGACCTTTAAGAATGGTCCGATAAACCTGTCGAAAAATATGAATGGTCGTATTAGTAAAATATATAAACTAGCTAGCCCGGCGAACGTTGTTTTTCCAAACAACTTTGGTAGAGTACTTGATAAGGGGCGGGGGTTAATTGAGATAAAAACTTGTCTTCTCTCTCTCTCGTCTTAACATTAAGTTAGACGAAACAGTAGATATCTACAAAATTTCATTGAAATCAATTCAGTAATTTACCTGAACCAATTTCGGTATTTTTTTTTGTTGTGTTTGTAACTGTAAGGAGAATATTCTTATAAAATAAAATATTAAGAAAATCGCGCGGAAAATTAGAAAATTTAAGAATACTTAACCACCCTATAAAGTTTAATGCCATTTTGGCTGCGTGGAAGGACAATCCCCTAGACTTATATAAATTACGTGTCACGTTGTTTGTCCGCTAGAGATTCCTAATATGTAAGGCAAAACAACGTTTGCCGGATCAGCTAGTATATAATAGTTTGTACATATGTACTCTACATTTCTTTTACGCATTCTGCCTCCTACATACACTACACCTAAGAATTTTTAAATATATAAACGGGTCAATAACGCGTACATATATAGAACTTACTTGTAAAGCTCGACGTTTCGGCCAAGTTACATTGACCGTGGTCACGAGCAGACTGTCGTGACCACGGTCAATGTAACTTGGCCGAAACGTCGAGCTTTACAAGTAAGTTCTATATATGTACGCGTTATTGACCCGTTTATATATTTAAAAATGATAGTAGAACGCGTTAGTTTAAAAGTTCATACACCTAAGAACCTTACATCTAAGACATATCTTAAAGAAATAGACTCGTCTTTTGTAGTATTTTCACAAATAAAATTGTAATTGACTTTAATGTGTATAATAAAGTATTAAATAAACAAACATATTTTGAAAAATATGATTGATTTTGATTTTTCGAATGGCATTCAGGCGTTTCGAACAGTAATTTTTGAGATCAAAAATTTGACTACATAATCGAAAAGTTAAAAAATGGGGAAGTAATGTCAAAAAAAAAAACACTTTCAAACAATATTCGTCACTCATATCCCGAATAAATTGAATAAATTTGATCAAATTTACGGTAGGTATTTGACGCAGTTTTTAAAGAAGAAAATTTTTACGTCAATCGGTTATATTAGCCTAAAATTTGCTTTAAAAATATGAAGTAAAAGTATCATCGTGAAAGATTCTTAGAACCTCAATAATCATCACCTCCCCTCAAATCAGTAACTTCCTTATACTTATACATAACGATATAAAGCGGGAAGTTAAAAAGGTGATATATATTTTTGTTTTGCTTTCGGATGATGATAATTGAAACTTAATCTACATTTTACTATAACTTGTTCATCTTCACGCCAAATTACTGACAACTTAGTCTGAGGATCGATTGCCTAACATTACGATCCGTACAAATTTTTCTTGCTTCTTCCACATTACCTCAATACTGATAACATTTTGGACATAACATTATTATGGAGTAGCAGTTGTACGAGTATCTTTACTTATATCTTGAGGGATATAGCTAGGTCATTACTTGTCTCTCTATTAAAATGCTACGACTTCCTATCGTAACGATGAAGAGCCAAAGAACGTAAATACACGAGTTCCTTAAGCGTTAAAAGAGAGCATTTTTGAAAATAAGGTAACTAATAGTTAAGAAATAGTGAAAATAAAAAATAATAGGGCACACACCCAATTTTTGAATAACACTGCAACTTGCTGTTCATTCTGTTATTTTTATTTTTTTCTTACAATTAACATTACATTAATTCTTACAATAGTTAATTCTTACAATAGTGAGTGTGACTTGTGATCGTAGCGAAGGGTACAATAATGGTATTTTATATACCATAGGATAGTTAACAAGCAGATGGCTCACGTCTCCTGATAAAAAAAGATAACCATCGCCTGTAGGCTTCAAAAATTAAAATAATGTCAATATTGTTATCCGTATTAAAGATATTATGCTACTTGCATATATTTGCCGGCTACTTTACTATCCCAATGAAATACAACAGTGGCAAACACCGATGCTTCAGCAGCATATATATTAGCAGATAATACCATGGTACTAAAAGCTAGGCAAGAGGTTGAAAAACTCTAGCACATAGTTGGTAATTATGATGGTTGTAGTATTTATTCCATTTTCCCTTTTTTGCAGTTGAAATTTAGATCATTTGAATCACATAGCACGGATAAACTCCAAAGAAACCTGTTATTAAAAGAATAATAACATTTATATATATAACTAGCAAAAAGCAGAGCTTTGTAAGGGCTCGCAAATTATCTAACCTAAAAAACTCAGCGTATTTTCACCTAAACATTACATTTGCATCAAAGGCCCGCGTCTTCAGGCTTTGGACTAAGAATTAATATTTGGTTTTTGTTTGTTGGTATTTTCAAGGAAAAATTTGTATTAAAAATGAAGGTTGATCTTATAAAAACACATTTTAGACATTTTGCTGAAATAATTGTTTTTTTTTTC
The DNA here is from genome assembly GCA_036924255.1 of Apodemia mormo. Classification (NCBI taxonomy): domain Eukaryota; kingdom Metazoa; phylum Arthropoda; class Insecta; order Lepidoptera; family Riodinidae; genus Apodemia; species Apodemia mormo. The sequence goes on along the minus strand of JAUPFN010000019.1, from coordinate 10,307,567 downwards.
TAAAATCAGGAAGTTCCTGGTTTTACGTCGATTTACGAAATCAAAATCTAAAAAATGTTTTATTTAAATAAACCTTCAAAATTTTTGGACTACGCAGGCACGAAGAATTGACGGTAGACACTCAGCGAATACATTTTTCGAATTTTTCTCTCAGAGAAACCGTCGGAGTTCGATTCGAGAGTCAGGCAAATGAAAAATTGTGTTTTTTCAGTTTTCTGATAAAACAACTTTGCCAGGGATTGGAAAAGTGCCCTACTGGCGATAGCCTGGCCACTTATCACATTGTGGGACTTAAATATTTTCAGCTAACCCTGGATGCACACGATGTACTTCTGCCTACCTCTTCGTGGATACGGGCGTAAATATACCTTTTTTAGCTTTTTACCCTCGGGTTAAGATTGGGAATTGATCTCAATACAATATAAATCAATTAATACATCTGTACTGTTTCTCAATAAGCATATTGTGAAACTCTCTAACGCTCTATTTACTCTGTTCCCAGCAAACATCCCTGCTCTAGACCTAAATTCTTCTTGTGCCTCCCACAATATTACTTCGAACTTCCCCTTGCATTCTCCTTTCAATGATTTTATCATACACCTTCGATGCCAAACTGATCATATAGCTATTGCAGTTTATACTTGAACCTCGCCTTTATACGAGGGCACGATAACCGCGCACCGCCAGTCAAATATGAAGAAATAATTCATGAAGTAGGTAGTATCTTAACAAGTTCAAAAATTCTAATAGAAAATGTATCTTCTATCAATTTTAACTCGTTAATTTAACAATAGATGGCGTTAGTAGTAATAAGATTCTAATACAAATTGTACCTTCTATTTTTTTATTTTTATAAAATGGTATTTTTATGGTAGATAACAAATCTAGACATGAATATAAACTACCACGTCGAAGCTCAAACCTAAAAATGCGATATTTTTTCAGTAAAATGTACTACAAAAGTGCATAGAAAGTGGCCTGGTGTAGGGCTCGCTTCGCTCGCCCTGAAAAATAGAACTTACTGAGAAGCAGCCATACTTTGTAGAGACATTGCATCTTCGTCTAACTTCACGATGATTTCATCGCACGGGTTCAGTGTGTAGCCACGATCTTCACCACGATTGAAATGACGAGCCACTGTGAACGCTATGTTCGCCCATGTCTCTTGAATGTCACGAACACCACGCTCGATCGCCAGTTCCTAGATCATAATTTTTATGATAGAATTATAAAATATGTGCATTTACTTTTGCTATGATAAATATATACATATCTTCATGCCAGATCCCTTTTTAGATTTTGTTAGAAATAAATGGAACTTGATAAATATAATTCCTCGATTGAATTTGATAAACATAATTCTTCGATCTAACCCTAAAGCAAGCTAGTGTCATACTTGTAATACAGGTGATAACGATACTAATGTACAAAAATACACAATATACAGTGTGTAACAAACCCTGTCAGGTCGTCAAAGGCATTATTTGGTAGCTTAATACAATCATATTTGTATCATTATTTTATGGATGTTAATTGACACTTTTTTTAAATATTAGCTTGATTTAAGAGGAAGTTCCTACAGCTTAGTACTAAAATGAGACACTTTCAAATAAGATATTTATTTTATTTTCATAAAAGAATTATTTTATTATTTATTCAATAATGTCATTGACCTATCTATATTTATAGATAGGTCAATAACATTATTAAAAATTCATTCATTCATTCATTCATTCATATATACTTCTTTCGGATCGGACAGGGTTTTTTTACAGACTCATAAAATAAAATATTTTCTTGTTAATTTAATAATCCTCTAGACTCATAGAAGTATAATCAAATGCGCTCATCACACGTGTGCATGAACGTCAATTTTCAAATGTGGGCGTGTTCACTAATCATTTGTCTAATTTGAGAGTCAGAAGTAACATAATGTAATCAAGATCAGCTACAAACCTAAATATAGGATTATTTTCATTTAAGAAAAATATTAGTGTTATGCCGAAATCCGTAAGATTACCGCTACCGATTACCGCTTTAAAAGCAATCATAATCAATAAGGTAATTGATTACGATTTTAATATCAATATTTAATTTATATTGATATTAAATATAAATTTAATATCAATATAACTGTAACTATAACAAAAAGATGATTATAAAGATGTTATTACCACCTAAGTTACCAGCCTACGAACTATTAAGTAGTTGCTAACAAAAGGTTTATTGTTATACTAGCTGCACCGTGCAGCCCGTTGCATTATAAAAAATGTTGGCGGATCTCGCGGATCACTTAATTTTTCCGAGATAAAATGAAGCCTACGTGCTATTTCAAGTCATTGTCTATCTGTATGCCAAATTGCATCCAAATCCGTTCAGTAGTTTTTGTGTGATTGAGTAACAAACATCCATATATCCATCCAAACATCCAAACTTTCGCATTTGTAATATTAATATAGATTTGAATATAATCTTTGTTTGTTGTTGTTACAAATTTACTGCTTCCAGCAGTAAATCGCTAACAATCGACTTCTGATTTTATAATTTTCTGGAACACTGCATCAATTATTCCTAAAAATTAAAAGGAAACCAAATCGTAAGTATACTTTCTAAAACAAAATAAGAATTTTTTAGATAGATTCATAAATGACCGAATTTTGAGGTAGCGGACCTTAAAAATGGAGCAAATTGATAACGTCCCTTTTTTGGGAACTTGGTTGAAAAACATGCAGGTGACATTGAAAAACATGTCAACAATAACAACAACATTGAAAACACTATAATATTCCAGATTATATCTGTCATTTTTACTTACTTTTATAGCATGATTAACAATTTCTTCAGCCACCTCCTGATATTTGTGTAATTCCATAGCAAACATGTTTTCTAATGTAAAACGTTCGGGCGACATATCAAACTCCTTTCCTAAAATTAGTTTCTATTGTTATTACTATAATATTATTGATAAAAATAAAGCTAAGCCCATATAGTTGCAAATAAATATTATTTTCTAATCGGCCTAAGGTACCTTTTTACCTGCATTACAATATCTACAAAAAATATATCCTTATTTAATTACAATGTTTTTTTATCAATAGTTTTATTTAAAAGGGTAAAACCGATTTTTTTAAGTGGACTTGTTTTGCAGCACGCTTATGACTACTGTCTTCGTGAAAATGTGCATTATAAACAAAGTTACAAGTGCGTTAATAAAAACTACATAGAAAATTTAAGGTAATAGATACAGTTAACTAATAAAATGTTGTACATACAAACCTTTTGTGCATTCTTTTAAGTATCGTTTATTTTTTGTGTCATAAGTGTACCAATAAAATTTTAAATAAATATATAAATAATATTGGGACTTTAAACATCAGATAAATGTAAGAATTCCATGAAATCTATCACTGGTGAAATTACATGAATTGATTTAACCCCAAAGTAAGGTAATTATTATTTGCTTTTAATATGGGTGCTAGGTAACGAATTTTTGTATATTAATGAAAATTAAAATATATACATATATAAATGCGTAATAAACACCCAAAGCCAGAAATATGAATAAATATATCTATTACAAAAATGTTTGTACCAGTCGGGAATTGAACACGAGCCCCATCGATTCACAGTTAAGTTCGCTAACCACTCGATAAATGAGATACTGGTGGAAAGGAGGTGAGTGGAACGTGTTCCCTCCATCTTTTTCTACACAATACGGATAAAAGTATTTATAACACAAATGAATACCCGTCTTAGCCATCAGTTTTTTCCAGTGTCGCTCTCGCATAGCTTCATTCTTTAAAGACACCATCAAAGGTACAACACCTTTGAACTGCTTCATCTTTAAATCCAGCATTAAACCAGTTGGCGTCAAACGAACTAGTTTAGGCAGTTTTCTAAAATATTTCATTTTACAATTTATATGCAAATGCAATAAGACATATATCAAACATTCATACATTGCAATATTTATCAATTAAATCAATTGTACCAACTGTTTTACAATAAGGTAATTACAATTAATTTCTGAACGTTTTCGCTTACACAAGCATCCTCAAGGTGTTTACAGATACTAACTCTATTGAAGAGCTAGTAATTGTAAATATTGTATTAAAATGGAGTTTCGCCAAGTGGCGACGATGAAAAGTGTAGAATATATTTATACATTGAATTATACTTTCTCATTGACTTTATAATCAGTGGAGCAGATCAGAACAGAATGATTTTTGCAAGCATTCGAAGGGCGTAATGAAAATGATTTGAACGTCTGCTAATGAAAATTGAAAATATCTTGAAATGTTTTCGAGATGCAAAGCCAATAAATTAAGGTTTGCGCGTTAGGTTTAAAAAATCAATATTGAAGTCGATATGATATCTCTTCTAACAGGAGAAGAACCATTTGCTTGTTTGCTATCCTTGTATACAGTGTGTAAAGAAACCCTATCCTATCGTCAAAGGCATTAATTGCTAGCTTAATACAAACATATTGTGTTATTATTTTATGGATATTAATACATAAATTTTTATGACAATGTCGTTGACCTACCTATATACCTCTTTCAGATCGGACAAGGTTTGTCACATCCTCACATCCTACATATATATATATATATATATATATATATATATATATATATATATATATATATATATATATAACAACATTTGAGGATTTTATATGTGATTGTTGATGAGCCCCTAAAAAATCAAACAGTGCAACACTAGACTCATCAAATATATATATTTTTACATAAACTTCACATATATTACACGATTGATGTAAATACTGAAATACTAATATATTAACACGCAAATCTAGAAATACTCATATTTGTATTCATCACATAAGAGCTTGTCCCTGTCGGGGATCGCACCCAAGTCTCATTGATTGCGTAGTCAGGGTTGCTAACACTCGACCAACGGGGTAGTTAAATGGAAGACCATTTGACATCGTCTCGACCTAGTCTAACTATCCCGTTTAATGTATCAGTAGCGGAGACATACAAATGATATATGTACCTACAGAACGCACGTTTCACTTCTCAATCAAAGCATCCTTAGGAGAATCGGAAAAACACTTTATTAAGGGTCGATGTTTGTTGAGTATAGTGATGCTTTAGTTTCAGTGGCACTAAATTACTCGTATTTACACATGAAATTGGTGTAAATTATGATTATAGACTATTTATGTTACATTGATTTTGTAAATGATGTTACTGCACACGTGAAGCTAGTTACTAACAAATAATAAACATTTGTAAGTAATAACGTCCCTATTTTGTTTTGGGATATTTCTCTAAAATCTTCCTCAAAGTAGTAACTTAAATAACTGTAGTATTTATAAAATACCTGTATTCTTTAAGGAATTGTTCAATCCCATCAACCAAGGCTTGAGGATTAAGATTTACCCATAGGGTCTTTGCCCATTGTTCCCTGGCATTCTTTTGCGCTTTGTATATCTTATAAATTTGTTCCATAGCTTGGAAATCGGTCTTCGCTCGATTGAAGTTTGAAAAATCAGCGAGGGGATTATCGAAGAGTTGTTCAGCCGCTTGCAGACCTTTTTTTCTTGTTTCTAACTCATCAAAATATTTTGTATATTCCTAGAATAATATGACGAACGTAGTAAAAATATTTAAATACCTTAAAATAATAAAAATAGGCAATTGAACAACTCAGATGATTTTTAATATATTAAGTCAATTTTTACGTATCCAGGACAGTAAATATTTATTAATTGTGCATGCAACTACACAGCTAACAGCCAATATTATATACTAAATCCGAATAAAAATCCATTGTTTTATGGTGATTTCATGGCAAACCGTTCTCAAGTTCTTACGAAAGGAAAATTTCCTAAGAACTTGAGAACGGTTCTCATTGTGGAGTGGGAATAGTAAACCAAACAACACTGAACATTTGGATTCGGTGCTTTATATATTGGTAAAATGGGTAGTAATATTACCAAAATTCCGCCAACTAACAACTACTATGGCTTGCTTGTTAAGTGATAACTCACACCGATATAACAGCTTTATATGCTCTTCTATAGCAAGGAAGTATTAACACGTACTACTCACCAGACTCCAAACTGCTACAAAGACTTTGATTTCCCTAAAATAATAACACTTATCCGGCCGACTAAAATGTACATTTAAGAGAAAAGTACAGGAATAGAACAAATCGCGTGTGCGAAGTTGCGGTCGATTATTAATAATAAATAAATAGATATAGGTCGCTCCGCTCTATTTGCTGACAGACGCACCTATATCTGTCAATGCTATGCTATGATATGTTGAAAATCCGCTCTTTACCACCAAACCAACTAAATATGACTGAATTCATTTAAAACTTATTTAAATAATTTAATGCTTAATGCTCGATGTCATGAGTTAATTTAAACTTTAAATTTATTATTTCGTTAATTAAGTACCTCCATCAATAAGAGTCCTCTGTCCATATCATCCCCAACTGTAGCTGGTCCGTCTCTATCAAATTTCTCAATAAAATCATCCAACTCCCTAAGAAAATTGGATATTTCTCCCACATTAAGTTTGGAGAACTTCTCTTTTGTCTGCTCTAAAGTATTTCCTCGGAAAAGCGAACTTTGATACAAACTGCCCCAAGATGATTCAAGATTTTTAGCAAATGTTAGATCTTCATCTGATACCTGTTCCAAAAATAATCACATTGTTTTATTTATTTGTCCGAGACATTTGTCTCGGACATGCATGCAGAAAAATATTATTCTAATAATTGAACGGTGTTAACAAAACGATTTTCTTCAAAATGATTGCTGATTGTAGTTGGAGTAAATAATAATGCACACTCTCGTACTGTTCTGTTCATCATTTATCCTCACTTATTTCATTATTTATCACTGCCGGTAGTATTAAAAAATATGCATGAGACTAGAGATGTACCGCAAATGTCTAATTATAATTTTAATGCTACTCATAAAGTATTACTGTGTGATGTCATTTATGTATAAGAATTTGTAAGGCATTTTTTGTGTGATGTTATAATTTTAATTTACTTATAAATTTTGTTTCTCAATGTCATCTTGTATTATTATAACACTATTACTTACATCAATGCCATGTTGCCTCAACATAGTAAATATTTCGCACATGTTCCTAAATTTTACTTCCGCTGTGATAGTCAGTTGTTGGACTTGAGTAATAGTTGCCATTACCAGTTTAAAGTCCTCTAATCCCTTTATGTTCATGTTCATGGTCATGCGAAGAGTCTGCAAAGTTAAAATAATACATTAATGGTCTAGAGACAAAGGTTACTACTACTGGCCCCAGAACTGATATAAGAACTCGTGAAAGCGTAACATTTTGCTCCTGCCTTAAACGTTAAAATCACCTGCTCATGGTAAATCTTGCTTGTGACTAACATTTGATTTAGGTGCAGCATATTTATTATATTAAAAAATAATACGATTTGTCCGAGTCCTATTTAAAACATTATTATACTTGTGTTAGCAAGCTCGGTTTGTTTTCCTTATCCTAACTAGTATTATAAATTCGAAAGTGAACTTGTTTGTTTGTCGCGCTTTTACGTCTTAACTACTTATTTTCAGATTTTATGTCAGGAAATTAATAATAATAAATAATAAATATTCACGGGACAAATAACACTTACTGATCTAACCCCAAAGTAAGCAAACATTTGCTTGTGTTATGGGTGTTAGTCAACGATATTATTACATAGAAATACATATATAAATACCAGAATATATATATATATATATATATATATATATATATATATATATATATATATATATATATATATATATATATATATATATATATAGAATATTTATGCTCATCATACAAATGCTCGTCCCCGTCGGGGATGGAACCCGAGCCCCGTTGATTGCGTAGTCAGGGTCGCTAATTTATATTGCTAAATAGAAACTCTATTTCCAAACAATAGGATAACAAGGCAAGTGAAGAAGGCAAGCATAAAAAATATATTGCGCGTTTGCGCGGCTCGTTTACATGTATGTGTGTGTGTGTGTGTGTGTGTGTTTTATATCATAAGAACCGGTGGTTTTTTTATACCAGACTCGGGCGAGACAATGCCAAACTCTTCCACCTAGTAGTCACGACAGCAGTGACATGCATTTTACGACCTGCCTGGCAGAACGGCAGTTAGTATATTCTTCAAAGGAGCCCGGACCAACACGGGGATGTCGTTATGTTACTTCTTCATATTAAATTGCTAAATTGACTCAGACGCAGAGTGGTCTAGGTATTTTCAGATTGAACAGATAGGTTACTTTTAACTCGAAAAAGTGCATTGGTCGCTGGGATTTACAAGAAACGTTAATCGCACACAGCGAGCTGCGTGTTGGGTAGGTTGGCTACTGGTTCGCTAGTGATAAATTGTTTACAAAATAGTTATTAAATTGATAAAATATAAAAGTAAAAAAAAAACGATTGCCCGCTTGGGATAATAAATTGTAATGCGAAAAATATTGTCGACTCTTTTCCTTAAAATGATGATCTTTGTCTGATGGTTGCATCCGTCATAACTCGACGAGATGTGTCAAAAATATTAACGTTTCGATAATATTATGTTGTTGAGTGCATATAATACCTAATGAGATTTTAGTCGACGTGGGATTTTTCCTCCAAACCAGAACAGGTAAGGCGATGGCACCAAATACCCAGGCGAGACGTTGCAAAACTTCAACCTAATGGTCATGATAGTAGTGACAGGTATAGCCAATCAGTAGCCTTTTACGACCTGCCTAACAGAATGGCAGTTGGTCTATTCTTCAAAGGAGCCCGGACCAACACGGGGGAAAGTTAGAGAGTCAGAAAAAACCTTTGTAAAATTATATAGATAAAAGTTACCAATACTCAAAATACCAACGCTATCTAAAAATACCCACTCTTAGAAAAAAACACAACAAAAAAAGTCCCTTGTGAATCCATTTCTCCACATGTCTGTCAAGATCGACAAATCTGAGTGATTGCGTTCTTTCAACGCATCGTTAAACAATCTCTCTTCAATTTATTTGTCGATGCGTCGAATCAAATTTGTTTTCCTAATTGAATGATTATGTACATATGTACCAAATGATGACGTTAATAAAGATTGTTTGATACACGATTTTTATATAGCATGTTACAATTAAAAATAAAAAAAAAACAGTAGCAGTCGTGGGACTGCCGATAGAAGTGAAAACGGAACTATTAAGTTGAGAGTAATTAAAACTATGTAACTATATAAAGCGTCCAACGCGCACATAATACAGTCAGAAATAGTCGATGTATTAGTGTATACGTGTACACAGGCTACTGCGCGTGCGCTAGTCTGGCTCTCCATAGCTATAGATATACTATTATCATTAGCATGTCGGTGACGCGAACCGAGGATTTTACCCTCTACCAAAACGCTCAACGCGCCTAAAGAAGTTTTCACTTCAACAAAATACTTAAATAATCGATATCAATCATAGCGTATGATCTATATTAATATTATAAATTCGAAAGTTTCAATGTATGGATGGATCTTTGTTACTCAATCACACCAAAATTACTAAACAGATTAAATAAAATTTAGCACACAGGAAGATAATAACCTGGAATAAAACATAGGCACATCACGGAAAAATGAGTTTTCTCACGGGATTCACAAAAAAATTATAATAAGTTTGTGATAAAACTTTCTTAACTTATTGCTCGGTGGAAATATTTTAAACGCATAAAACAATGACAAACGGTGAATTAACACTGGCAAATATAATTTAAAGAACATTTCTGCGGCAGCATCATGCTGCGGTTGTTAAAAACAACTGTTTGTTTGTTGGCATTATATGCGTTGTGCCATGTCGTATCCGTTAGCTTATTGCTTGCTACTGTGCGAACATAAATAATTTAGCCGTTACTTTTTAAGCATTAGGGTAAAATGTAGCTTATGTCACTAAGGAATAATAGTAGCTTTCTACTGGTAAATAATACTCAAACTCGATTAAGTGGTTTAGATTAATACCTACAATCAAAGTCACAAACTCACAAACTTTACCTCTTTATTAAATTAGTATAGATATTGTCACACAAATCTTAGAATAATAACGCTTAGAACGTCATTTAGCTGAATGTGCAAAAATTTTGCGTTAGGTTGAACAATAGATCAGCCAGTAACAGTACACAAGAGCGACTCGCATGTGAAGAACTCTAGCAATAGCCTTTTTATTTGACGAAATTATAAAAAAAATTATGGCGGGCCAGATTATATGGCACTGCCTGTCATTTTCTGCTTGATCTGCCCGTTCATTTTTGTCAACAATTGCGAGTCATGGCTTCCAATTTTTTAGAGCATAGGAATCAACCTACTTACAAAATGACTGATTAATAGAAATTTCATATTTTGAACGATTCAATATATATTTGATACTAACTAGGATTCGCAACTCAATTCTTGTGAAACAAAAAGATATTGCTTCTTTGTGTTTTCGTCGATTGCGTAAAAAGTAACCTATTTTTCTTCCGGATAGTGAAACTATCTAAGATCGGTACAACAGGTTTTTAGTTTATTCGTTACAAACATTTGTATCAGGACCGCGATCGCCATACTCACACATAAAATAAGCATTATTACATATAAAGTACTAATGCAAACATTGTTTCATTGGTCGTTTTCATTTTAAACAACAATAATCCGAAAACACAAACAGAACATTTAAAAATATACCAAACTGCGTTACAATACATTATATTTTGCTACAAAAAAAAGTATTTACGTCCTTTTGGAGTCTATTCAAAATAGACTCATCTATTTGTACAATAGTGAACCTATAATCTTAAATAGTTTCGCTATTCTACAATACATGGCAGTATTGATTTTTCCGTAGTTTTCAGTTGGTCATATTTGAGTAGAGAACTTTCTAGAACGATATACGTAATGACTGTCATTACGTATATCTTTCTAGAAAAATTAGGTCAACCTAAAATGAACTTTATATGTAAGGTGTACGGCTGATTTTAGCTTGACTTTCTATTATATCATTACAGATTATATTCTATACTTTCCATCGTCGGCACTTGGTGAAATTCCATTGTTACTAGACACTTTTACTATTCCACTTGTACATCAATTTCACTTTACACAATTTTAATTATATTACTCGACCGGTTTCACTTTTTTAAAGCATCTTCAGGATGTAATATACTTAACTGATTATTATTGACTGTTGTGGAATATAAACAAACGTAAATATTGATTTTAAAAGGGTAAGCTTAAATATCGCTCCCAGGTGTTGTCAGCCTTATCAATTTTGCCCAACAATGTGGGAAATTTTAATTTACAATTATATTGCACTAATTTATAACTATACTTATGGATACAAAAATGTCAATTAAATAATTAATTATGCTATATAAATAATGTCAAGTAAAACAAAATAAAATAAAATAAAAATAGATTAACACACCTATTACCTATTACACAGTTATTTATGTCAAAGATGAGTAAAAATAATTATCACTAAGTAAATAAAAATGAAAAATGTTTAAATGTCAAATTAATAATATAAATTAAAATATTTAAACTAAAATAATAACAATAAAACAGAATAATTATCGAAAATGTCAAATTGAAATTGCATTAAAAAAAATTTTTATTACATTGCATTACGTTATAATTAATAATTATTTTTACTTTTAGTACATATTTGTGCCTATATAAATATTAATAAGGGTTTAACAAAGGAGAAGTATTGAGCTCCGTTTGGTCATTTAAGAGTCTTTGTTCACCTTTGTGTCGATTAATTTCAAGCGCTTCTAAGGCATTGAGCCTTCTACCTTTGCTGCAGAAATGTAGTATTTTTAAATTTTTTGTACTATCAAAGGTATGACCTTCTTTTATAAGGTGTTGCGCAAAGGTAGAATCACCCTTGCCCGAGCGCCAACTTCGAAGGTGTTCTTTAATTCTCGTTGAAAACGACCTTCCGGTTTGGCCAATGTATATCGCATTGCAACTCTCACATGCTAATTGATACACACCACTTCTTGACTCCTTAGATATTTCTTGTTTATTATTATATATAAGAGATTTTAGTGATTTAGTGGTATAGAAAGTAGGTGTGCAGTCTTTTAGCAACCGTGAGGTTCTATATGATATCCGTCCTAAAAATGGTAATCGTATATATCTTTGTTGATTTTTTCTTGTATTTTGTTGTCCTGAGTAGAGAGAACTGGCTATTAGTTTCCTTCTTCTTTTCTTTACTAACGAATCAATTAGATTAGGTCTGTATCCATTATTTTTCCCTATTGCTTTAATGGTATTTAACTCCTCGTGGAAATTCACCTTGCTTAGAGGGACTGACAATAATCTGTTTATCATAGAATTAAAGGCGGCATATTTATGGCTTAGTGGATGATGTGACTCTGCTGGTATTATATTGTCACAGAACGTTTCTTTTCTATATATTTTGAAAGAGTGCTTGTTTTTAATAAGTTTAATGGTTATATCTAAATAATTAATTTCATTACGTCCTATCTCCATTATGAATTTAATATGACTATCCAACGAATTGATGTATGTCAAAAACTCATGGAGTAAACCTTCTGGACCAGTCCAGACAAACAAAACATCGTCAACATATCTATACCAATACAAGATATATTGAATGAAATTGTTTTCTTTAAACACCAAATTTTCAAATTTGTTCATAAATATTTCAGAACACAAAGGAGATAGAGGACTTCCCATTGCTAATCCTTCGGTTTGTTTATAAATCTTATTATTGTACAGAAAATAATTTTGTTCTAGACAGATGTCAAATATATGATTGAGGTCCACGATTTTTTGTGGTTCTACTAATGTTTTCGTCATAACCTCATAGATAGCTTCTTCACATTTTGAAATTGAAATACTAGGAAACAGATTTTGAACATCAAAGGAAACTAAGATGCCACTATCGGGTGTATATATGTTTTTAATTTTGTCCACTAAATCTAAACTATTTTTCACCGAATACTGAGACTTAAATTTAGTTAATTCTTTAAATATTCTATTTGTTTCGGCAGCAATACGATAGGTAGGGGCATTAGTATATGACACCACCGGTCGAATCGGTGTTCCTTGCTTATGCAGTTTGAAGTACCCATGGAGTCGTGGAATTTGGGGATTCATTATCTTGTATTTATATGTGTCTGATGAAGAAAATATGCTGTTAACTGAAGCAAGTGTATCTTTTACTAAATCATTATATTTCTTCGTAGGGTCATGTTTAAGTACTTCAAATTTCCCCTTGTCTAAAAACTCTTGTATTTTGTCATCATATTGCTTTTTTGTCGTAACTACAAGTGTGTTGCCTTTGTCTGCTTTAGTGATAACAAGATTGTTGTCTTTAACCTTTTGCTTGATCGTTTTTAGAATTTTCCACTCGTTGTTGTTAAACTTATGACCGTTTAGCGTTCTATTTGATATATCTTGTTTTATTTCTTTATTTAAAATATATTTAGTAGTTTTATCATTTGTTGCTATATCCAAATCAATTGATAAAATTTCTAAGTCCTTCTTATTATTTTTAAATTTTGGGCAATATTTAGGACCTTTTTCCAGTAATGACATTTCTTCAGTGCTGAATAAGATGCCAGTAGTATTGTATACCCTATTATAAAACTGTTTCTGATTTATATCCCTATATGGTGAATTAGTTTTTGGTTGTTGTTTCTGTTGTTTTTTAAAGTTATCTAGTTTCTTGCAATATTGTTTATGGATTTTGGCAGACAAATTTACTTTTGTTTTATATACTTCTTGCAACAAAATATCTAATTCAACGTTATGTAATCTCCTGTGAAGTTCTATATGGGCTACTTTAATGTGGGAGCCTAGGTTATTGCGCTGACAATACAGAGCTTTTAATTCTTTATTTAACCAACTTCTTTTTGTATCCTCTATAAGATTTTGAACATATAACTTTGAATTCTTACTTTTTAGATTATTATTAATATAATTTGGAACAAGTTTATGTTTTTTACAGTTACTATTGAACCAAAGGTGTTCATTTACCTTCATAAATTTAAATTTTAACTGCTTGTAGATGACGATAAGTTTGGCCGTATTTGCCGTTTTAATATATTCTATACTTTCCATCGTCGGCACTTGGTGAAATTCCATTGTTACTAGACACTTTTACTATTCCACTTGTACATCAATTTCATTAAAATTTCCCACATTGTTGGGCAAAATTGATAAGGCTGACAACACCTGGGAGCGATATTTAAGCTTACCTTTTTAAAATCAATATTTACGTTTGTTTATATTCCACAACAGTTAATAATAATCAGTTAAGTATATTACATCCTGAAGATGCTTTAAAAAGTGAAACCGGTCGAGTAATATAATTAAAATTGTGTAAAGTGAAATTGATGTACAAGTGGAATAGTAAAAGTGTCTATTAGAGATTATATTAAATCAGGAATTTAATTAAAATAAAATGAAAATTGTACTTTCGGATCATATGAAATATCTCCATTTTTAATCATCTGTATTCTACTATCATTTCTGCATTCTAGGATGGCACAATACGGCATAATTCAGTGTATAATACGACTATCTCCTATGGTAAGTATCACTAAGGTAATTTAGAGTAAAAGCGCATAATAGTGACGCAGGCGGCACGCCCACTCTTCACTTCCCCTTATTCTATGTTCCATGGTTACAAACATATGCTTCCTTTTTATAATATTCTGTAGTATAGGTTTCTATATCGCAATGTTATCTATATAAAATATAGCCTAATGTCACTCAAAAATATATAGCTTTCTACTGTCAAAATTGACTAAGTAGTTTCAGAAATTTCTTCTTAAATGTAAACTTACAAACTTTACCTGTTAAAAAAATAATAGTATAGATATTTTTTTCTCCTTTTTCCATTGCACTTACCGCATTAATATCGTATTATGTATGGACTTAATATCATAAAATAATATTTAAAAAGTTACCTCAATTTGATTCTTCAGATCATACATATTCATTCTGGTTTTCGAAGCGATGCAATGTCCCAGTATGTTAGTCCATTCTTGTGCGTGATCCTGAACTTGACGAATGACGGGCCGTAAGTTAACTCGTATAGCACCAATGTCCACAAACTTAACGTGGTCGTTTAAATTTGCTATAATATCCTCAAAAAAGAAGAACTTCTCGTCGTATTTTTGTATTTGTTCATATTTTTGTACATATTTTTCACAGGATAAATTTTTGTCAAACGCCCATAAATGTTGATATTTTTGCCATCTGTCACAACAAAAATATATTTGAAGAAAATATTGTTAATGAATGGTGTTTGAAAATCTTTATTAATTACTGAAATAAAAAGCATCTTATACGCTAATATTGTTAAGTTTATTATTTAGTAGCTGCTGCGTGCTGCCCGCTGCATTATACATTTTTTTCGTGAATCCCGCGGGATTGCCTAATTTTTCCGGGATAAAAAGTAACCTATGTGCTATTCTAGGTTATTATCTACTTGTGTGCCAAATTTCATTTAAATCCGTTCAGTAGTTTTTGCGTTATTGAGTAACAAACATCAATGTAAACATTCAAACTTTCGCATTTATAACATTATTAATTATAATTACTAGCTGTTGCCCGCGACTTCATTCTTGCGGACTTCGTTTACCCCGCACAGCACCTCCCCCGTAGGTGATAGCGTGATAATATGTAGCCTATATGTTGACCCGACCTGTTAGTAATATTCATGGTAAAATTTGAAGTAAATCCATGCAGTACTTTTTGAGTTTACCCCGTACATACATTGACTTTCCTACGATTTTTATATGTATATAGATTAATATGTATATAACAATAATTACTAATATAGATATATTTATTATTACACGCAAATCTGACCAATTTGTTCCCTGAAATATCGGGTTTGGTAATTTAACATCCTGCACTCTGATAGTACGTGGAGCGGAGTTTCCTCATCAGTCAACGACGCTCTACATCAGGACTACTATCCGTTAAGACTTTTGCGTGCATAAATTTATTGATTAGACAATGTCCCCTTATCAAATAACACATTTTCTTAGTTTTTTTTCTAGGTAGCTGAGTAATTTTTTAATTAGTGTGGGATTGAGTTCGAAAATGCATGTTTCGATTGTCGTTTAAATTCGATGTCCATCAGTGATATCAGCAAATAAAAGGCAGGAGTGTAAATAGGTAAACAGGACACATAATTTCAATCATTTTCTTTTTATAATTTATTGGAAATGTCTTTTCCCAAGGAGTCACTGTGTTATTTATTGCACAACTAGCTGTTGCCCACGACTTCGTCCGCGCGGACTTCGTTTACTCCGCACAGCACCTCCCCCGTAGGTGATAGCGTGATAATATGTAGCCTATATGTTGACATGACCTATTAGAAATATTCATGTAAAATTTGAAGTAAATCCATGCAGTACTTTTTGAGTTTACCCCGGACATACATACAGACAAACAGATAAACAGACAAACAGACAAAAATTCCAAAAACTATATTTTTGGCTTCGATATCGCTCCAAGTATTCTTTTAAAAAATATTCAATGTACAGTTTTGACTTTCCTACGATTTTATTATATGTATAGATAACTGCATTTTTAACCTCCCGCTACGTAAATAGTATAAGGGAATTACTAATTTTAGCCCGATTTTCAAATAACGATTTTTCACCACATCTAGCCAGATTTTGAGATCCTAGAAACTTTTTTCAGCACTATTTTCATGATGACATTATTATTTTGGTTTTTTTATATCATAAGATAGCAAACAAGCAGATGTGTCTCCTGATGGAAAGAGTCAACCATCGGCTATAGACACCAAAGGTGTTAATGGTGCGTTGCTATCTTGTGGCGAAGACTAATGTCACATGCATAAGTTTACCGGCTACCTTACCCTCCAAACCGGAACACAACAGTGACAAGCACTGACGCTATTGCAGCAGGAATAGGCAAGGCAGTGGTACCAGACCCGGGTGAGATAATGCAGAACTCTACCAACTAGTAGCCAGGATGAAAGTGACTCGCATAGCCAATCGGTCGCCTTTTACGACCTGCCTGGCAGAAAGGCAGTTGGTCTATTCTTCAAAGGAGCCCGGAACCAACACGGAGTATTTGATATGTATGTACGTATATATGTATGTGTGTTTGTGTGCACGTACGTATGTGTAAACATCTCACATATTTTTAATGATTTTACACCCTCACCCAACCCACCCAACACCCAATTTTAAAACCCTCAGATACAATCATCAACACTGTGCTTTTTAAAATAACTTCTAGATTAATATATCAATTAATTACAAAATCTAATCAGCTTTTCTCCTTAAAAACCTATATCTAATGCCACAGATCGCATCAAAATCGGATTTGAGATTGAAAGTAAGTATCGGTGTAAAAATGAGAAAGGGCATGCTCGGTTAGTTTGGACATGTTGAAAGAATGGCAGATAAACGGTTAACAAATATACAATGCGAATGTGGATGGAAGTACCGGGGAAGATTAAAACTGACGTGCCATGATCAAATCGATAGGGTGCTATCTGAAGGTGGTGTCAAGTCTTCGAAACCGGTGTGTTTATATGAAGAGAGTTATGAATGTGCAGGAAGCAAGGCAAGTCTGTCTGGAGCGTGGCATATGGCATTCAATCCTCTCTGCCTACCCCATAAGGGAGTTGGTATGAAAATGTTGTTTTTGTACTCGTAATAAATAAAGTAGTGTAATATAATGTCGGTCGATTGGTTCACGTGTCGGTGTAATGATATTTCCTTAAACTAAAGTTAAATAACTTATTTAATAGGCAAATAAAATAATGTAGGTATGTACGAGCAACTCACTTTTGGATGTAAGTATTTATGTCTTGGGTCAACCGATAGATCGTGTCTTGAATCAGTAATGTGACGTCATTTATGGAAACCACCCGTAAAATATCTTCAAAATAAGAAAACACGTAGAATTCGTTGCCAGTTGTTTCGGCGATCCTTTGAGGTGGACAGGGAAGGCACGTGTTTTTCATCCATCGGGGGAAAGCGGTCAATCTGAAAAGGTTCAGTTTATTGGACTCTTGAGACTCTTAAATACTTTTTCGAATAGCGGTCAAATACATTTCAGACAACCAACGCAGCAATACTTAAAAGTTTTAGACTCAATTTAGTAGAATTTATGATTTCTTGCCTTTTTCATAAATCTTTTACATTTTATTTATCGCAAAAACACGTTGCACCCTGACGCTAAATTATTCCATCGCATTTAGACACTACGGATATTAATGATGTTTTCCTAACCGTGTGATAAATATTTGAACAATTTCGATTGAGTTTATTAAAAAAACTACTTATACTAGGTAAACCGCTGCGTTAGTCGAGTGGTTAACGACCCTGACTACGCTATCGACGGGGCTCGGCTTCGATTCCCGACAGGGACAAGCATTTGTGCGATGAGCATAAATGTTTGTATTTCTGGATTTGGGTGTTTATTAACACATTCTAGTATTTATATAATGTATTCCTATGTATTAGTATCGTTGACTAGCCCCCGTTTACATTTTTTACACGCACGTCTCGCTAACTATTGCATCAGGAATATTTTTGAAATTTAAATAGTGATATGAAGGCGTAAACAAGTAATACAAGTGATTTTAATTGATTAAAGTTTAAGCATGAGTAGAATACTGGACACTAACTGTTCCGAAGTCCGAACCATTCTAAGATATCGCGTCCGTCAGAGGTGTCTATGCGTGCGTAGCTCGAATATTACTTGTATGTGCATTGCCATCTGTTAGTCTCAAGTATTATGTGATGCATGTAACAGATCACAGTGACAGTTTTGTGTCCCTGTTAATATATTTTTTTGGTATAGACGTTATTTTTATGGTAACTAGTAGCTACTCTATAATTTTATTCTACAGATGTAGCTATTTTAAGCAAAGTATTAAAATAAACTGTGCAGGAGTATGTTCAGTTTTTAAATTTTAGTAGCAATATCATTAAGTTAGCTTAATAGCATAATATATTTTTACCGTCTACGAAAAAATTAAATACATCGCTTCAAAATACATGACTGACCAATAAGGTATATTTTAATATTTTTTTATGTCATTTAATGTACTTCTTTTTCGTACATGGCAAAGAGACTACGCTGTTCCAACTTCCACCTATTTCACCTAAACACTTTAGTTATTCAAACATTTAGCGGTTAGTAGGTTTTTTAGTAGTTTACTGCGCTGCTTACTGTTTTATGTACTTTTAGTTATTGCGACAAATTAACTGATTGATTTATGTATTACGTCCTAACAATGTTTAATACGCCCTGAAATAAAATACGAAAATGAATTAATATTACACCTGTTAAGGAAATGTTTGATGTTATATCCGAGAATATTGCAGACTTCAGCGGGCGTCGGTCGCATTGTGATATCTGGTGGTACAAGAATCGCATCCACTTGGAACAAAGGCTCTTTCTCGCTCAGAGACGTTTGAAACTGTTCTAAGTTCTCCAAAGTTAACCTGTGTCAAATAATACCTTATATTACAATCGGTATTAAATTTGTCATTCTGTAACAAAAGTAACGAGTTGAAATGCTAATTGACAGTGACAAGTCCTGGCGTAGATATTAGGTTATTGTTTTGTATTACTATTATCGCTTTACAAATATATACTACTAGCTGCAGCGTACAACCCACTGCATTACAAGTTTTTCGTGAATCCCCCGGGATCACCTAATTTTTTCGGGATAAAAAATAGCCTATGTGCTATTCCAGATCATCATTTACCTGTGTGCCAAATTACATTCTTGCGTGATTGAGTAAAAAACATCCATCCAAACATCCAAACTTTTGCATTTATAATATTAATATAGATTACTGAGTAGTAGACAAATAAAAGTGAGACTTTTTGTTTATAAAACATGCAATTGATATAATCATATTAAGAAATGGGATGGATAAAATTGCCTTTGTCAGGATTGTTTGTGTTTTCTCATTTTCGCATCAATACATTGTCAAATATTTTGCGATATTAAAATGGAATGTGGTGATAAAGAGAACCGAATCGCCGTGATTGCTTTACGCAAAGTAGGTATGGAGCCAAATACAATTTTTAAAACTCTCCATAAGCTTGGTGGCAGTCAAATTTTTGTACCGGGCTTTTGTTTTGTTTGTTAAAAAAAATAGTGAAGTGTGTATTGGGCCACGCGCAATGTAGGGTTCCGAAGTTTCCCATTACAATAACGCGGACTAAGAAGAGGGTTTTTATAGTTTCATACTATTAATATTTAAGGAATCAAGGTCAGTGACAAATATATATCCACATCAGAGGTTTACTGCCTGTAAAAACTTCTCTAAGTATATTTTATAAGTTGTAGACTATTACTGAAAAATTTCTCAAGCCTTCTAAGCCGTGATGTTTTACTTTTAACTTCATTTACTACGACCATGATTTTTTTTCAATTCCCAAAACTAACCTAACCTAACCGTTTAGCCTGCAGAGGGGGGACACTTGGCTCTAATAAAAATTAACACTTAAAAGCTTAATATTTTACAAAAATGTCCCTAAATCGAAAAATTGTTTACGCAAACCTACAATGTTTATTAAATACCTATCTAACGATATCCCACACAATGGGGTACGTGAGAAAAAAAGTTAACATCCCACTTTACATGTAGGGAAGCCACCCTGAAATAAAATTTCAGGGTGATAATAAAATAAAATTTCACAAAGCTTCCTGACCGCTAAATGTTCATGACGGATTTTGTGCACTTAATTCATGCCGATACCTAAACTTGTTCAAATCTGCTGATACGTCATTCTTTCGTCAGTCTTTATCATAAGGCGCACAACACTGAAGCACTCACAATAACTCGTTAATTATTATTATAATTCAAGGGTAACTCTGTCCTACACAAAAAGTAGAAACTTTTCTTAGTTCGACACTCTAAAGTTGTGCAGTTTTTACACGACTACAATTTCCTATTTTACCTACCTTTATTAGTTATCTGATTTGAGATTTTCCGAAGAGAGAAAAGATGGTCAACTCGTCAAAACAAAGCTGTTTAGCTTCAGCTTGTTATTAATCAAAAATAAAAATGTTCCAGTTACCGCGGTCTAACTGTATTGATTTGTTGTCCAGATGAAGCGTGAAAAAGCGAAATCGGTTGTTGTTAATAAATTTAAAACCGAGTAAAATATATACAAGCGCTTATACGATATATAAATACACATTAACATGGAGTTGTACCAAGTGCCGACAATAGTGATGTAAGCCCATCTACTTGTTTGCTGCCCTGTGATATGAAAAAACATTTTAAAAACATAAAATACATTACTTTGCTAGTTATTTGTAAGTAGTGCTTCTAAAAGTGATATATTTCCAATACACAATCGACATTCGACTTACGTAACAATACTTCTAAATATCTTTTTCTCCCAGTGGGTGTAATAAGACGTCATGACAGCCGAGCGACCGGTGCTCGTGCCCAGTATTAAGTACTCCAGCTTCATGAGGATTGGCCCGATCCGCTCGTAAATACGGGAGAGCATTGCGATACGCTCGAGGCGTTCATTTTCAACCTCCACAAAATATGTCTGAAACAAAATTAGCCGGATTCCGTTTGTCGTTTGATTACAGATTGGTATTTCAATCTTTATTATCGTATTAATAGTGCCGCATGCATCTTTTCTTAATAAATCAAAACCAATGAGAATAACGGTCGTTACCGCCTTTTAGGTGATATCTTTTCCATTCTCATATATTTCTTAATTTTAGTGTAATTTTTATTGTTATTCAATCCTGAGTAACTACGCTCTTGGTTATAGACATAAATCCAAGTTTGTAATCCTGACGAAACCAATTTAAACATTTACCGTAATTTTAAAAATATAGATACGACCATTAATCATTTTTTATCATAAGATAGCAAACGAGCAGATGGCTATCCTAATGGAATGAGAAACCATCGCCTATAGACACCAAATGTTAATGGTGCGTTGCTAATGTGGTGAGATGGCAATGCCACATACATAAGTCTATCGGCTACTTTACCCTCTAAACCGGAACACGAAAGCATTGACGCAATTACGGCAGGAATACGTACGGCGGTGGTATCAAACACCCGTTTTTTATATAACATTAACATTTTTGGTGTCTATAGGCGATGGTTGACTCTTTCCATCAGGAGACCCATCTGCTTGTTTGTTATCTTATGATGTAAAAAAACCAACACGGGGGTCAATATATGTAATTTACTTTGATAGTAATGAAATCTGTCTCACTTCAAATCTCACACGGTAAATTATGTGACTTTCCAATGAATGACCAATGAACTCTGCCTATCTCATTGACGCTCCTAGTAAAACGGGCCTTTTTTCATACAATACTGTTTCAGGTGAACGTATTTTTAAATGAAGAACTTTTGCAAAAAATCAAATGTATTTTTTATGGAAAAAAATTGCAAGTGTTTTACCATTTTGAAACCACGATTAATGGTTTTTTTTTTTTGATAACGGCAGCAAATATATTTCATTTTTTTTCTTAGTTTCGCTTGGTTTGATACCTAGACTGATACTTAGAAAAGATGGTGACACTACATAGTACAGTACATTGGGACTTCTGAATTTTCAACCTTATATATAAAAAATAATGTTTGTATATTCGTATTAAATGCACTGTTATGTCAATCATGTGATTAGGATAAAACTTTGTAAACATATTGCTTGTTCTTGCAGAAAGTTTGTAGTAGAGCTTAAGATAACAAACAATTAACTGATAATAGATGGGTAGCAAGAATGTCGTTGCGGAAAATGTATATGAAACTCATTCTAACGACAGCTACGCTCTACATGACAGTGTAGCGGTTCAAACAATCCACAAACACTACTAATGTACAAAAAAATGGAAAAAAATGAAATTCAAAATAAAATCCTGAATCGAGGGTGTTTCGGTGCAGCCCGGCCACAGTCAATTTCTTAATTTATAGACGTAACATTTAAATGTTCTTTTATTGTTCTTGCTGTACCAATTAACAGATTTAATGTACCTCAAGTAGATCTCAGTAAAAAAGCACTTGTTTGTGGCCGGGCTGCAACGTATACGCTGCAGCCCGGCCACGTGAATATTTTCTAGTAGGATGCTCAGAATGATCTTAAATATAAACCAAATAAATGTTCCATTTGTGTTCCTTAGTTATCTTATCTAATTTACCAACAAAAACGATTATATAAAGAGAAAATTATTTAAAAACAAAATGTTCACTAAGCGCCTTTAGAATTAAAATAGCAACATAATTGTGTAAACAATACCAAGGACGATTAGTATCATACAATTACTGAAAATCCGTAAATATAATTTATTTGCATTAAAAAAAATCAAAATACATTGTAACTTATATCGATACTGGTCTAATAAAAGTAACTATTAGAATTAATTTCTTAAAAAATGTGTAGATAATATAGTAAATAAATATAACTGTATTTTTGTTAGCATCAGGGCCCCTAGACCACAAGCGATATTTAATGTTACAATTATATTCAACTTTTATACTTTTTTGGTACCTACGGTCAAAATTTTAGTGCATTGACAAAAAAAAACTGTAAAAAAAATATGTCCAGAACGTCAGGTTGTCTGGACCACGTTGATTTCACTTGGATCAAAACGAATAAGCAAACTTATTTCTTCGTAAAACTTTGGTACCTAAATAGTACCTCATAACGTTTTTTGTTTAGAATGTTTTGATCTATAAATAAAAAGTTATTTTTTTTAAATTTTTTTAAATTTGTAGGTAGATAAACGGCTTCCCTATCGAAAAATAAAGTAATTGACATTTTTCCAAAATAGTTTATACTTTCGAAACTTTAACTTCGTAAGGCAAGTAACATTCTTCGATAAAATGGTAATCTAAGATTAAAGGATGAAGCGCACTATGACGGGGCGAAGCGGGACGGAGCGGGCTACATCAAGGAAAAGTGCTTGCTCAGTACAATTGGTGCAGTGCATTGTCGGATTGACATAATGTGCTTATGAATAGTTTTACCAAACATCTTTTTTCGGTTAGTCTATTATTTTAAGTCGAAGTCAGTCTGGCAGCTATGCCAGTTGTGGTAAAAATAAAAAAAAAACAGAATTATTGAAAAGTTTGAAAATCAGTAACGTGGAAAATATCGTGATCGATGACGATATGTTCACAAATTTCTTAATATTTGAATTATTTTTCTTTCCATAATACTAACTACCTACGACAATTTTTAAAAATAAAACTACTTTTAAAGTAAAAAAAAAAAAAGAAAAACTCATCAGAATTCATTCATTAGATAGTATATTTTCATACATTATCTATAGGTGCCATATCTCATTAGGATTCCATGGCAGCGACGCTAGCAGGGCTTCCGTGGCTACCCTTGGAATCAATGAAATGCCAAAACTAGCTGCCAAAGCGAATGCCAGACGAGATTAGTCTCGCTTGTACTGCGTGTACAAGGATGTTGTAAAGATTGCACTTGTTATCATCGTGTCGTATTAAATACATTTTTCCTTTAAATCAAGGTCTGCGTATTCATTTAACGATATATCCAAGACTGCATGTCTATTTTTAAATTCGACATTAAGTAAATTTTTGGGTATCGATTGCTATTTTCAATTTTAATAATACCTACTTAGTAATGTTCAACAAACATGGACGCACGTTGAGAATTTTTTTAGGCCTAGTGTTTGTACAAACTCTTGGTTTCAGTTTTATATTAATGTATGACACTACGTGTTCACATATAGCTTTCCGGGCTAAGGAGTACTTGGCAATGGAAAATATCCGGGCGTTGTGCGGGCCTGCTCAATTGCTAGGCTCAAGATCATCGAACATGCATGGAATATGCACCAGAGACGTGTTTGGGAGAACTTGGACGAAGTGAAAACAACCCAACAGCTGAAGGATTTGCTAAAATCTTATGGAAGCGATTGCTGCAGGACAACACTTACATTTTTTTACATGAGATAGCAAACAAGCAGATGGTTCTCCCGATGAAAAGAAGTGAGTGTAAAGTAAAATTATCACCTATAGATACAAAAGATGTTAATGGTGCATTGCTATCCATGTGGCGGTAGCCACATCCATAAGCTTACCAGCTAGCTTACCCTCTACAAGCACTGATGCTATTGCGGTAGGAACGGTAAAGCGGTGGTACCAATTACCCGGGCAAGATGTTGCGGAACTCTACAACCTAGTAATCACGATGATAGTGACACTTATAGCTAACTGGTCACCTTTTATGGCTTGCCTGGCAGAACGGCAGTTGGTCTATTCTTCAAATAGTGCAGACCAACCTAAGGTAACTTATTGATTCTATGTATGTATATTCGGTCCTGATAAGTTGTGAACTACAGAAAAGAACTACATTTTCCATTAAAGTAACCTATTATTTAACATTAAATAAATCATTTGCACTGATTGTCTGTACATAAGCAAACATTAGCCAAGTCAAATTTTGAGCTAGATATATATTCCAAGTGAAATGAATAAATAGTGTAAATAATTGTCTTAAAATTTAAGAACTTGTATTAATTTTTAAGTAGCCAATACTGTGGTAGTACCAAGAAACAATAAATTGTTCTGTAAATTTATCTTAGAATGATGCATGTTCTTGTAACTAAAATTTTAAGTTTCTTTACAAAACTGGGCAACCAAATAGATCCCAATTCTTTTGTCTGCGAAGCCGACAAAGATGCATACACTTATATTGGACTTGGTTCTCATTTCACATTTGTGTTTTGATAATATTATATTTAGCAATTTAACTTTGTTTTAAAAAGTTAAGTTTTTTAAGTACTTTATTTTGAACTACATATGCGGTGTGACATAGTACACAGTTTGTTGATTTACGTTACTAAAAACAAATTTAAGTAAGCAATTGATATTTTTACATTAGTAAGACATTGAAAATATTATTTAAATAATGCAAAATAAACGTTATAATGTACAAAACTATTGTAAAATTCAAATTAGTTCATGTTATTACACATAAGTAGAAACAATATCTCGAGCCTACTGTTTAGGCAACCTTGTGTTCTGGCTGTGTATGAAATTCCATCAAGATTAGTCCAGCCATCTTGAGTTATAGCTTGATATATAGAAATACACACAGACAGACAGGCAAACGTTTAAAAAATAGTAAAATCAATATAAGTAAGTTAAAGCAAATATTTATGGTGAAGTTTTTCAAATGTTTATTTAGACAGACGCTACCGATTTATATCGTAGTATAAGTAAGATCTTATTAACAAATACATATAACTATTTATAGACATTATAACATGTAAGTACTTGTAAAGATTGTAATCAAACGTACTATCTAATAAATTAACTCTGGTGAATTTCTCTTTTTCAGGTTGGTAAACTAAAAAGGATTTTTGTTTACGGTACGGTACGGTACGGTACGTCACCAATGTGCTAAGCAAGCTTTTTTCGTTGTGATATAGCCCGCTCGGCCCCGCTTCGTCCCGTTATAGTGCGCTTCATCCTTTAATCTTAGATCACCATTTTATCCAAAAATTTTCTTGCCTTACGAAGTTAAAGTTTCGAAAGTACAAACTATTTTGGAAAAATGTCAATTACTTTATTTTTCGATAGGGCAGCAGTTTACTTACAAATTTTATTTCGGATATATCTTTTTATTTATACATCAAAACATTCTAAATAAAAAAAAAACGTTATTGGGAGTACCTCATAACGTTATAAAAAAACGTTATGAGGAGCATCTTACAAATAGTAATTTAGGTACCTACTAAAGTTTTAAGAAGAATAAGTTTGCTTACTCGTTTTGATCCAAGTGAAATCAACGTGGTCCAGACAACTTGACGTTCTGGACATATTTTTTTACAGTTTTTTTTGTCAAGGCACTAAAATTTTGACCGTAGGTACCAAAAAAGTACAAAAGTTTAATATAATTGTAACATTAAATATCGCTTGTGGTCTAGGGGCCCTGATGCTAACAAAAATACAGTTATATTTATTTACTATATTATCTACACATTTTTTAAGAAATTAATTCTAATAGTTACTTTGATTAGACCAGTATCGATATAAGTTACAATGTATTTTGATTTTTTTTAATGCAAATAAATTATATTTACGGATTTTCAGTAATTGTATGATACTAATCGTCCTTGGTATTGTTTACACAATTATGTTGCTATTTTAATTCTAAAGGCGCTTAGTGAACATTTTGTTTTTAAATAATTTTCTCTTTATATAATCGTTTCTGTTGGTAAATTAGATAAGATAACTAAGGAACACAAATGGAACATTTATTTGGTTTATATTTAAGATCATTCTGAGCATCCTACTAGAAAATATTCACGTGGCCGGGCTGCAGCGTATACGTTGCAGCCCGGCCACAAACAAGTGCTTTTTTACCGAGATCTACTTGAGGTACATTAAATCTGTTAATTGGTACAGCAAGAACAATAAAAGAACATTTAAATGTTACGTCTATAAATTAAGAAATTGACTGTGGCCGGGCTGCACCGAAACACCCTGAATCGAAATATCACAATTATTTATCTTGTACACACTATATACAAGTTTCAACGCTTCTCGAATGGACTTCGGTCCCCAGGCAGTACACCTTGCCTGGCTGGGAAGATCTTCCTTTTTCCCTTCATTGTCTTTGTGTGACGTCATCAACCTCAAGAGTTATGACGTCATCCTGACAATAGTTGGCCCGCTGATTCCATCACTATGACCCTTCAGCGGTACGGACCAGCGGCATCACAACAGCTAGTTGTCCATAGAACCATCAGTAAGCAATATCTATAAATATTTCATATAATTCTATTGTATTTCTTTTTATGAGGGTGACAAAAGGCAATGCATTCTCCTGAATGTAAGAAATACATTTTTATCATATGCAATGCCTAAAATAGTTCTATCCTTACTTGATGTCCGTAAATCCATGATTATATGATAAAAGTGCATTTTTTAATCTGTACTACCCTTTTTATATATTTTTAATTTTATAAATTTTCTGTCTTCATGTTTGTATATAAATATTTTTAATATATTTGTGAAAATATTGGCCATTTCTGTGAGCAAAACAAAATTATCTCTGCTTGGTGTAATTTTTATGAACTGTATTTATTGTACCTTACAATTATTGTATAAATTGTCTTTTATATTTTGTTTACATTTACATTCATGTTTGTTTAGAAAACAAGCGTGCTTAAATGTATCTACGTCAAATAAATATTATTTGATTTGATTTGATTGATTTGATAAGCCGGCGGGAGTGTGGTGGGATGTGATATACCCCTAGTACAGTTCATATCGCTATATCATTTTAATTTACACTTATGAGGCTTTGTATTTTTATTTTTCTTACACATAAATGAACGCAAAATATAATATACACCACTCGCTTTATATTATTTCATTGAAATACCTATTTTAAATGCCGATTTGTATGTCACATCCCGCCACATAGTATATGTAACTTTTCGTCACCACACTCCCGCCGCCAGGTTAAAACTAATCTATCGTATTTACAAGACAAGAACTTAACAGTAACATTTGTTCTTAGTCGAATTGTCATCAAAACTATCATAATATGGATATGTTGACATTAACATTACTTCTGTTGCTTTTTCTACCAGGCAGTTCATAAAAGGAGAATGTTTGCCCAGATGTGTCACTAGTAACCAGCTTGATTATGAAGATATTTACTAGCGAGGATTAATTGATTTTTAAAGACAATGGTTGTACAATTCCATCAGGAGAACTTCTTTACTACGAGTTTTTTGTAATTTAAAAAGTGCTAGAGTTTTGCAACGTCTAGCTCTAGTTTGATATAATGACCGTGCCGATAACTGACCGCTTCGGGCTCCGTGGTGTCATCTTAACGCCTACTCTCAGCTTTGGTTCGTACATCGAATCAAAAGCCCAAATTACCTCGAAAAAGTTTGGTATTTTGGTGAAGGTGACAGTATTTCAGCCCGGGAAAGTTGCTCAACTTTATCAAGCACAAGTCCGTGCATGGAATACTGCTCTCACCTCTGAGATGGATCTGCCAAATACCAGATGAAGACACTGGAGGCGATAGAGTGACGTGCCAAGAAGCTCATAAATGACGATAATTTGGTAGGAAAAAAATTCCAGAACCTCTTTCATCGCCGCAGAGTGGCTAGTTTATCGGTTTTTATCGGATACACTTTGGAGAGTGCGCTGCGGAATTGCACGACTTAATTCCGCCATCCCCGATTTTCTGTCGATCGTTGAGGCGCACAGATTCTAGGCATCGCCGTATGGTGAACGTTCCACGTACCCGGACATAGCGGTTCGACTCGACGTTCTTCATTCAAACTGCAAGGGAATAGAAAATGCTTCCCGAGTCTGTGTTCCCTGACAAGTACTTCCTGTGGATCTTCAAGAAAAGAGTGAACACGTACCTTCTAGGGAAGCGCGTATTGATAATAAAAAAATATACATATCGCTGCTGTCACTGTTATGATTCGGTTTGGTTTGGAAGGTTACCAGTAAACTAAATGGCATTGTAAGTGGCATGTTAATCTCGTCACATGGGTGAAAAACATAATGAGTAATAGTTCTCCTTTCCGTCAGGAGAGTTATGTATTTATTTGATATTCTTTAACACAAAGACATTTTGTGTGTCAAAGAATAAGATATTATTATATTTATAGCATAATTTTACTTTCTTAAACTTTATTTGAAAATTAAAAAAAACGAAATTAAACACAAGTTTTCAAATACGAAAAGCAAGGAAAATAAAATAAAACCAAGAAGTAATAATTCTCGATATTGTGCAATAGTGTGGTGGATTCGAGATACAAGTGCCCTAAATACAAGTGATGGGAAACAAAATACGTATTTCTTTTATTGCGGCCGATATCAGTCTACTTTCCATGTATATTTGGCTATAACAAAGGCTACAAAAGTTGAGAATATTGAAAAAACAGATCGCACCTTGCATGGATATAACCACGTATCATCCACTTCACCCGTTTCTGGGTCAACATAGTTCTTGGGTTGTACGAACGGGAACAAATCGAAAAGTTCCAATTGATCTAAAAGAAACTGGATTTCTTTTTCCACCATCTTAAGTTGTTGATAGACAGCTTGTAATGAGTTCGCACCTGTGAGAATTACTTTTCGTGATGAATTTGTTCCAATAAATTGTCAGAACATTTTTTGATTAATGCTGATGTAACTCAATGTAATAAAATTCTATAATATTATATGAAATATTTTTATTTAGAGTATTAAAGTTATTATCCTGAGGGATTAGTAGTTTTATGTAAACTGTAAACTATGACAAACCACATATGGTAAATTCATATACAAATTGTGCACATATTTCAAGCACTTTATTATTTACTTGACATAAACTTATTTAACCTGAGATTTCAACACAAACTCTTAATAACTTTATTATAACATCATTGCTGCCAGACAAATACAGCAGATATTTTCAGCTATAAACTGAACTATTTATTAATTTTACGCAGTGATGTGCCAACTTTTCTAGGTGTCAAAAAATCAAATGAACGTTTAAATAATGGATGAATTAACGATAAAAGAGTCATACTTTAACATATCTGAAATAACAGAAAATAATAGAAAATCTCATTTTACTCCGAAAAAACTGTTTACTGCGAATATTTCTTCGCATATTTTCAATAGTGCACCCATTTATACAACACTATTTACCACAAAGTTAGTTAATACTATTTATTATGTATTATACTTTATACACAATATAATTAACCTAAGCATTTGTGAAATTAAAACTAAACGCTTCATTGCTTCCGAGAGCAAACACCGGAATACCTTAATTGGGTGCCACAAGCGACTGGCTAAACGTAATGGTGCATCGAATCAGCTTAATAATTAATGAGAAATCTACGTCAATATTGTTTCAAATCTATTATTACCAATACAAATACATTAATCACATTTAAGTGCTCTGTATACATTAATCACATTATATTGCCAATCGCACTTAGTTTTACTAGCTATTTACTGTCTTAAGGATTCGGCAGATAGCTGATATATGCATATTTAATCCATACTAATATAATCAATGAGAAAGTAAGTGTGTCTCTTCTTCACGTCTAAACCATTTAACTCAAAAATTGTTACAACGATAGTTTAAGACCCGAGAAAGTACATAGAATAGATTTTATCCCGGAGATCCCACGGGAAAAGGAACTATACGGGTATGACCTAGGGACTGCCTATCTTTTAAACCACGGTGATAAGGAGTAACTTATGCTATTTTTATTTTAGAAATTTTTCCACCGGGATGAAATCGCGGACACAGCTTGTATTTATTAAATTAGATATATGAATATCCCACATCAAATCACCTAGCAGGATAGGAAGAATAACTAGATGTAGTTAGTGACATTCCATTTTAACACATTAAAACCCCATGTTGATCCCATGGCCGATTTCCATAAATGTTTCCCATATCATTTTTGTTCAACCCTGCCTATTTATTTTCCTACATAAACGAATTGCTTGTTTTAATAGTCAATCCAGAAAAACACATTAGTGTTGATTACATTACTTATTTTCCTTCTATATCCTCCATTTACATACAAATATTCTTAATTCTAATTTTAAATAGTTTTCGATAGTTTCATATTCATAATCAAATATTCTTATCCATTGCTTACATTACATTCAACATAACGACTTACTTATTCGACAAGTATCAAATATAGAACCGTTCTTGTGGACTGCCACATGAATACCCTATATACATATTAATTTATGCGCATGAAGAATGGCAAAAATGAATGTCTTACCCCCGCCAACCGTTAGGTTAAGGCGGGATTCTAATCACGCCACCAACAGGTGACAATTGGCGCGGCTAACGGCTTTACCGTTAAAATTTAAACATCCGTTATTATTAAAATATTAGTTAATATATTATTACATCATACATCACACATACATCACTTAATACATCATACGCATTTACACACAGTTATTACAAATATCCTAACACTTGCAATAGACGGGATCGAGGATTTCACGTGCTCTTCTAAACTAAGAGGGTCTTGCTTCACAAGTAGAATTCAGACAGCTGTCAAGAGTTGTATAAATAGAAAAAACCGGACAAGTACGAGTTAAACACACCTAAGAAGGTTTCGTATCTAGGTTACATAACTGAAATTCAAATTTGACCCAAATTCATTTGCGGTTAACTTATTTAAAAACTTCTTACATATTTTCCTGTAATTTGCAGGTAAAACAATAACTCGGAAACTTTATAGGATCATTTTGTTGTCCGTCTGTTTGTGTGTCCGTCCCTCTGTCTTGACAGAGGGAAGACATTGTTTCGAAAATGCGTGGAGGTATCAAGTTGAAATTAAATCTCATTCACACGACATTTTAAATGCGAAATTAAATCTGTCTGTTTGTATGTGACGTTATAACGGCTAAATCCGATTGTGATAAAATTTCATACAGCGATACTTTAAAGTTTTGGGATGAACACAGGTTATCTTTTCTAATTTTTTTGTAATTTATTTTGTCCATACTTTCGTACTAATATTATAAAGGCGAAAGTCTGTACATCTTTTAGTTTTTCACAGCTAAACCGCTAAACCAATTTTGATGAAACATGTCATGGAGGCATTTGAAGATCTAAATTAAAAAAAAATCAATCCTTAAAGGGCTGAAAGTTTGTATGAAAACTATATATATATATATATATATATATATATATATATATATATATATCGATATGTTAATCTATTCGCGGGTGGTCAACTATTATATATATATATATATATATATATATATATATATATATATATATATATATATATAGTATATAATTTTATTCTTTGTTACGCGACACAGTTTGTAAAACACACAGGTACACGAATTATCCTGCTTGGATTCCGTTTTATTTTTGAAGACGGAACCTTAAAAACAAAACCAAAAATTTTTGTTTGATGACAATTTAAAGAAACACATCTTTTAGTTTAATTTCACAATAAAATAATAAAAAACATCTTATTTTGTAGGTCTTATAGCTAGTACCTACTTAAACATTATTTCTAATAATTGGTACACAATATTTGAAAGGCATTACTAGACAATTTATTTAAAACTAGCTGACAAGCAAGCAAACGTTGTTCTGCCTTTTTAATTACTCTTATTTCTTTTTCTATATTTTCTCACCTTTTAAACCTTCCCTGCAGGCTTAGGATAAGCAACACGATAAAATTTTATCGACCTCGTTTTCTCGACTTTTATGTCACTTTCTCGATTCGCTAACGCATTTGACACTTGATTCGACATGATACTTCAAAGGAAGAGAAAATGATCAATTTTACTCGACGGTAGTTATTTTCTCTATCGATCGAAACGTCTTGCTGTCATTTTATCGATTTGTCATTTGACACTTCGTTAAAATTTGGTTAAAATGTTGATAACCTTATCCACTATTTCATATTATTATACTTTAATTATACAATAATTACAAAACTTTTTGATTTCTATTCATTTTATTAAATATAGATTTCGGTCCAGTGTTGGCAGTAGTATGTATGGCAGGCAGGCAGGCAGGCAGGCAGTATGGCATATATGTATTTAATAGTGGTGGCAGTTCCATATTATACCTATTAAGTGCTAAATATCTACGGTTAACGGCAAGCCTGCAAAATACAAAGAAGGCACATAGGAAATTTGTGTGATATTTTTACACAACGGACGGAGCATTCCAATCACTATAGCGCTTCAATAAACCCAATAACCATGACTCTCTAAATATTATAGACCCTTGTGAATTTTGAGGTTTAGAGCCACACACCGATCAAGACATGCCTCTTTAGTTAAAGGTAAGTGAACATAAGAGACTTGTAATTCAGTTTCTAGTAGATATGACAGCCATCCAACTTCATTAACTGTAATAACAGAATATCTTTGTAGTAAATACTAATTTGACTTAGGTGAACTCAATAAAGTTATATTTTTTCAAAAGTTATCTGTAGTTTTTCGAGTTTCTTTTTTAAACAGTTAATATGTTACATATACATGTCAAGTGTATGTTAAATTTCAGCTGGATACAAGTAATAATCCTTTTCTTGGTGGTCAACTTTTCACAATACTTAAGCCACATACCAACAAACAACAACAATGCTTACATCATAGAATAATGATGCAAATGTGTTATTCCTTTAGGCTTGCATTGATTATGTATTTAAGGAGTTTTTACTACCCATTCAAGTTATATTTAGTCAAAAAAGTATTTGTTTTAATCAGTTGTTTTCAGACCAAGTTCCATGTATGATTAACATACTACTATGATGAATTATTTTCTGTAATATTCATAACTTAAAATATCCAATATGTCACATGTAGTTCTCAATTACCTAGGTACCTACATGTGTAAACATTATTATTTTATATGTCTACATTTAAAGATAATTTACCATACGGAAAGGCAGTCAGTTCTTGTTATTATAGTTTATTACAATAATATATGTCAATAAAAAATATAATTATTATTTGCAGATAAGACTTCAACTGCAGAATTTTTAATATTACTGACAAATATCCTAGAAGAACAAATGATGCCCTCATATGGCATAATTGAAATGGATGAAATGCGAAGACTACATAATAGAACATATTGACGGATCCTATGTATACTGGTGCAACTTGCAAAACAACGGAAACCATTTTCTTGCCTCAAAAGCCTTAAAATTACCTTATATTTGTCCTAATGTAATAAAGTATTTGAAAATTTGTACAAATTTTCAAATACTTCTATTGATTTATGTCAAAACTAGCTGTTGCCCGTGACTTTGTTCGCACAGACTTTGTTTACTCCGCACAGCTCCTCCCCCGTAGGTGATAACAAGATAATATGTAGCCTATATGTTGACCCGACCTGTTAGTAATATTCATGCAAAATTTGAAGTAAATCCATGCAGTACTTTTTGAGTTTACCCCGGACATACATTGACTTTCCTACGATTTTATTATATGAAGGTATAGATTACAAGCTACAGAACATTTAATCCGGCCTCCAGTAAAGTTGTGTCATTGCACTTGCACAAGTATACATAGGACCCTTCGATATGATAATTACAAGTATTTTCTTTTAGAAGTGTTAACTTTGTTACTTTTGTTGTTGTTTTTTAATCGAAGTGATTTTGGTAGTAACAATACTTAGTGGATTATTGGTATAATAAAATACTTTAGTGTTGTATAAGATTTATTTAAAAAAATATATACTCTAGGCAAACCTTCTATCTAAGTATTAAATAATTTTATATAATAAAAATGAAACTTATAGTCATCAATGGCTAATTTTAAGTATAAGTTTAATGACACACTATTCATAGTATTTAATGTTTTAATGCCAAACATAGATTTTACTATATGGAAAAGTCTTGAGAAATAATTTTTATTTTCTTTAATAAAGTTACAAAATGAATAAATCACACAAAATACAAAATGAATAATTATAAAAAGTGTGTAATATGAAGCAGTCTTGTAAAGAAAATTAAATTTGAGTTTTAAAAAATATACAAACACATCTACTTTACTAAACTAACAATTATTATTAATGTTTGTACTTCTCAGAATAGATAAATAATTTTCACAATTTATCACCTTATGACTTAAATTTATTAACATGTATCTTTGAATTTTCACTAATGTAACAAACTTATAGAAGATTACACGCACTATATTAAAGCTATTATATTTTAAATTTAAATGTTTTCTACAATTTAAATATCTCTTGTTATCTCGCATAATTAATTAGTAATGAAAATTCAATATCAAAAATTAGTTTACTATATAGTATGAGTAGTATGGAATTTCACTTGAAAATAAAAAATCAACAAGTAAAATATTTTTTCCTAAGGTAACATTAACTTTCTATTAATTTAAATTTTAAAAATTACACATATTAGGTACATTAAGACTATCATGTTATAAACTTAATTGTTTTCTACAAATTAAAATTTATTTTTCAATCTTGCACAACCATTAAAAACAGCAAGAAAAATATAATATTCAGCATTAACTTATAAATCTTCTTAATCAACAATTTCAAAAAATGTAATAAATAGAAAGGCTTCTTTATTCTATTTCCATTACTCGCTGTTTAGTCAACCTGTAAACAAATATATCTTATCAAAATGTTGTTATATATGTTTACTTAATATATTTTTTTGTCAGTTAACTCAGGACTTATGACTCCAGTCTTGCATGTTGCATTTTGTGTAGTGTTATATAGATTTGCATTGTAAATTATATAATGGGGTCGAAAAAACAATTGGTTACATTTATAGAAGGGAGTGAAAGAAGCCTACACTATTCTCCAGAGAAAGCTTCTCATATTATTCAGGATTTTTTTACAAGAATCAAGTTTTTGATATAATCTTGAATTTATGATATTAATTTTGTAAAAAACCACAACTTTTACAATGAAAGAAATATATTAAAATATGTTTAAAATTTGATTCTTTCAGTCTACCTTGTTAGATGATTTGTCATGGAGATATGTATGTAAATAAATACTTACACAGTGTTCCATTGTTTTCCTTTCTTCCTCTAGAAACTATAATGTATGAAGTATTTGTAGAATATATGGTGTTATATTATGCTTTCCCAATATTAAAGACTTTAATCTTTGGTGCTATACAAGTCTAGTCCATGAATCCACCATGGCGACAAAGTTAATTTATGCTTATTACTTCTTATCCTGAAAAGAAAATCATAATTATTTTTAATAACCTATATAGGCTTTTAAAAAATATAAGTATAAAGAAGTACACTACTTACGTTTTATTTTGTGTTCCCATTTCACATACCTAACACAATTTAATTTTGTACTAGAATCGGAAGAATGATGATGATTTTAGAGATGTGAGAACCAAACAGTATAAATCAATAATTCCTTGTATGTAATGGTTAGATAATAAATTAATTTATAATTAATTACAAAATACAAATTAGTTAAAGTACAATACTTTTTGACGTAACGTAAATAAACTTTTAATTTTTCGTATAGAAAAAATAATTCTACGAATTCTCGTGCTACTCAGTGTTACCAACTCTATTCAAAATTACAACTACTTACAAAGTTTTCTACAAAATTCAGTAGAAAACTAAATGTAAAATAAAAGGTTAATTTAAAGCTGGTGCTTATTTTGTATTATTTAATGTTACTATTAATAACATATACTCAGGAAAAAGAATACATAAAAACATATTATAATAATCAAAATATTAATTAATCAATCAAAAATAACAAAAAAATCGAGTGTAGCTCACACTCGTTTTTTCGTTAGAAGTAAATGTAAGAAGACAAAATAAAATAAAATTTATATACTCTTTGAGTAAGTCTTTGAATCAAAGAGAGATAAACTGAAAAGTCGAAGAAAAATGTTTTTCGTTCTTGAGATGTAAATCACAGACCGTGGTCCCACAAACTAACTTTTTTTTTATTAACAACAAGCTGAATATTTGTGAAAAGCTTCATTTTGACGAGACAACCGTCTTTTCTATTTTCGAAAAATCTCGAATCGGGTAACTAATAAAGTTAATGCTGCGAAGACATTGGGTTCGGTAAATAATAAATATTTATTAATAACAATAATTATTTTTCGACTTTAATCGCTTGATTATATTATGAAAACTACGATGAAACTTTTGTCCTACATATTTGATGATTTTTCTGACAATCCCACTTATGAGATTTTTAAATTGATATTAATCAATTTAAAAATAACCTAATTTTCTCACAACAGCTTGTTAATTATTATTGTAATTCAACGGTAACTTTGTCATACACGTAAAGTGGAAACATTTCTTAGTCTGACACTCTAAAGTTTCCTTATTTTATCTATCTTTATTAGTTACCCGATTCGAGATTTTTCAAAGATAGAAAATATGGTTGTCTCGTCAAAACGAAGCTGTTCACAAAAATTCAGTTTGTTCTTGGAGACCA
Source organism: Apodemia mormo (assembly GCA_036924255.1). Classification (NCBI taxonomy): domain Eukaryota; kingdom Metazoa; phylum Arthropoda; class Insecta; order Lepidoptera; family Riodinidae; genus Apodemia; species Apodemia mormo. The sequence goes on along the minus strand of JAUPFN010000019.1, from coordinate 10,269,575 downwards.
CGGTCTAACAGTAAGTCTTAGGTTGGATTGCTTGCATCTGGCTGATTTTTGGAGCTATTAATAGATAACATTATTTGTAACATAAAATACTGTGAATTGTATTCTGTTCTATCTTATTTTCTAGTTGGCATAATACTATACATTTATGTTTGTTTATCGTAATGCATTTTCGTGTCATTGTCAAATCACAACAATTCTATGGAAGTTTCTCATCAAAAAAATTAATCAAAAATGTTGATTGATTAGTCTAAAAGAAGATGTTAATTTACTCAATAATGTTAGAATTATAATTGAAACGAATAATTATAGTGGAAAAAAATAGCTTGTTAATAATAATTGTTACGCACTTTTACGCATAATTAGTTACGCAGTTATACACCCAGAAATAAATACACGCTGGCATCTTAATTGCCCTTTACATTAAAACATCTTATGAATCATAATTCATTGTTTCAGTTTTATAGAATAAAAAACTAGTTTTGATGGTCAAAACTAAAAAGAGAGAATAATTCAAAAACCTGTAAAATATCTTTAATTACAATTGTAAATAGGTACGGCTACACTAGGCTTTGGTTATATTTCCTTCGACTCTGACAAAGAAGAGAAATGATGACAGGAAGTTATAAATGTAAACAAAAGCTCATAATGATTAACACAAGTTAAATGCACCAAAGGTGTATCTTAAAAATCAGAATTAGTATAATATCTATGTCTTCTAGTGACAACATTTATTTCTCTATTCGAGTAAACTTTTTGTTTAATTTATCTCTGACGTTTTAAATGTTTATCGTGGCATGCTTAATAACGTCCATCGAGATATTAATAAATGTCAAGCAAACGTCACTTTCTCGATCGATATATATCTCGTGGTGCTTATCCTAAGCCTGCTGGACTTCAACAATTAATTCAAAACCAAAATTAGCCAAATCGATTCAGCCGTTCTCGAGTTTTAGCGAGACTAACCAACAGCAATTGATTTTTATATATGTAGATATTGTAGAACTTAACATACACTTGAGACAGCAAACTGAGTAAACCTGTCCGCATTGTAAATAATTGCTAACTTTAGAAATACATCTATTACCTACTAGCTGTGCCCGCGACTTCGTTCGCGTGGAAAAAATTCTAAAATATCCTATGTCCTTTTCCTGGCTCTAAACTACCTCCCTGCCAATTTTCAGCTAAATCGGTTCAGCCGTTCTTGAGTTATAAGTGGAGTAACTAACACGACTTTCTTTTATATATATATAAGATAATATAATATTTTTATTCTAACTTAAGATCTAGTTTCTCGTTGATTTTGAATTACCAATTGGTTATACAAATGGATGGTGGTAATTTGAACCCAGTTTCAGATCAGAAAATCCGGTATTTGACCTTTTTATCTGCTTTATGATATTACTTTTTAGGTTTTAGATAATAGCCCGAATATCACGGTATTTAAAGCCTACCTTAGGCAGGGTAATCAAAGGTACAAGTTACTAATTGTCTTCCTGGTATTATGGATAATATTTATTTTAAGGCAATATCTTGAAGCTCGGTCTCTATCAAAGAAAAGAGGAGACGAGATAAGTAGGTATGTTTTGTGAGCGTCCAATATTCTTTTTTTACATCACAGCGTAACTCAGCAAGAGATTTTGTTTTATTATATTATAGAACAGCAAGGAAATAGATAGCTCTCCTGATGAAAAGAGAAACCATCGCCTATAGACACTAAAGATGTTAATGTTGCATTGCTATTCATGTGTTGAGATAATAATGCCACATGCAAAGTTTCACCGGCCACCTTACTCTGCAAACCAAAACATGACAGTGATAAGCATTGATTCTTTTGGCTAAGCGGTGACACCAAACTCGGAAAAGACGTTACGGAACTCTATAACCTATTTGTCACAATGATAGTGATACGTTTAACCAACCGTTCGCCTTTTACGAATTGCTGAGTAAAATTTCAGACGGTCTATTCTTTAAGGAGAGCTTGGACTACTCAGTCTAGGCCTCTTTTTAAAAATGACATCACATATAATTCAGTCGGTACATTCAATAATTTTGTCAAATTTCCTGATAAATGATTATTGCATAACTTATCACGATTAATTTTCAAATTTTGATAATTTTTGTCTATCTGCCTGTATGTCCCGTTATAATTCGAGATTCCTTCCCGTGTTGATCTGAGCTACTTTGCAGAGTAGACCTTGCCTTTAACTGCGAGGCAGTTCGTAAGAGGCGAACAATTGATTATGTAAGTCACTACCATCGTGTGTCTCGCCCGGCAGGCCTATCACGTAACGTCTCTAATCCGCCAGCGATCAGCGATGCCTTTTAAAGGTGACGAAAAACTCATCAAAAGTCGCCAATAGCTTGTTGGTCACTAGATGCACTTTTTATAATATCACAACACCAAAACTAATCAAGCGACAATGACTGCCACCAATATATAAGGCTGTTATGTGTCTTGCAATAACTAAACAACTACGATAATTTCGCATTGCGAGTTACGTGATAACCCCGCCGGTCTGGTACCACCGCTTTACCTATTCCTACCACAATAACGTCAATACTTGTCACTGTCATGTACTGGTTTGCAAAGTAAGGTAGCTGGTAAACTTATGCATGTAACATTAAAACCCCGCCACCTAGATAGCAACGTATCACTAATATCTTTGGTGTCTATAACATCTTTGTTGTATCTTTCCACCAGGAGAGCCGTCTACTTCTTTGCTATCTTATGAAATAAAAAAAATAATAATTAAAGAAACTAGTTCAAGAACTGTTTGACCAATCTTGACACAGGTTGGTAAACACTGAAAAAAGTGATTACACTTGCTTGAAACGATAGATCATATAATTTGATTTCTTAGTGTATTTTTTTCTCAATCAATGATTTACGCCTAGTGAAGCGGGCGGATAATAGCTAGTTTTTTATGAAACTTTAAACACTGTTTTGCTATAATCGTTGACATATAGTCAAGGTACCCATCATTATAAGTTTCAGATTATAATAAAAGTAAGGAGAGCCCAAGAGAGGATTTTGGTATTTACTCGAGTGTGTCAGATTAATATTGGAGAGGGTACCTCGCATACTGTTAAGCATCTCCACCAAATATTAGCCCTTTCTATAATGGGGGGTAACTATGGCAGAAAAAAAAAACAAAATTAAGATAACTTTGGCTTGTGGTAATTGTCAGATTATACTTTTTTCGTAATTCTTACATAATTTCCTCCATAATAAAAAAAATTAAGTCGCGCTCGAGAATGTCAAGTCAACATTTTCTTTGCAAATTTGTGACCCTCCCACTCTCTTACGCTACACTTGAATCGTGAGATTTTCTAAATTTCAGCTGGCAACTAACCCACCATACCCTGATCTAACGCCCTTCAGTGTTTCTCGTCAAAACGAAGCTGTTGACGAAAATTCAGCTTGTTAAGCAAAAAAAAGTTTGCTCCTGGGACCACGGGCTAGAACGTAATGATACGAAGCCATTGCACTTGATTATCGATTTGATAGCATCGTTGGCAGTAGTTGGTAGAGTAATTAACCCTAATTACCTAATAGATTGGACTTTCGATTCCCGAAATGCACAAGAGTGATTTGATGAGCATAAAAGTTGAGAAGAATCTTACTTATTTGTAAATAGTACACTCTTTTTAACAATTTTTAGTACAAGACATTGTTGTTTTAATATACTTTGTATGATTTGCATATTATAAGTGTTATATAATATAATATCTCGATTGTTAATCGACATAAATCTACACAATTGTTGGGGCTTGGTTTCATTGCTCCAATTTCAAAGTTTTTATTAGTTTAAGAAATAGTCATAACACAATTAATAATTTACTCTAGCAATATTTATCTATTTTGTTGATTTTTCTATTCTTAGGATCTTTGTTGAAGTAAAATGAAGCTTTTTAGAAGAAACGTGCATTACAAAGCGTTTTACCTTTAGTTATGTCTTGGATGTAGTCATTGATGCCGAGTGCAGTCCAAGTAATCCTCGTCAAACCGGGAAGAATATGCCTTTCCATGTCCAGTAAATGCCGCTTTATCAGATGCGTCTCGGATGAACTGAGTGACACGATACTAGCGTTGTATTTCTTTATGACATTCGCCAGAGCCTCGTGCTCGTAATATAATCTAGCTTTTTGCATAGACACATCCCGAATATTAGCTGGTATATGGTAGCCTGAAAGTTAATATAACGTCAGATAGGCAAAGTAAATTATATGGACGTTAGATTTACTCTGCCTTCCTCGCAAGTGACCCGGTGTAATTATATATTTTTTTAATTTTTAAAAAAGAAGTTTCCTCAACAAGTTTTAACTTCTTGCATCTCTGGAACCCTGGATCAGATCTTCAACAAATTCATCTGAAATAAACGATAAAATTCCGTATAAAGAATTTACTCAAAGAAAACCAAAAACATACTTCCTCTCCTTTTAAAAAATTGGTTGCAAAAAAAGAATCATAATTAGGTAGTATAATAATAATAATAATAATAAACATTTATTTCAAGTAACCAGACTGATAATAATTTTGTGCTAACCTAGTTTTTCCATTAACTCTGCTTCATGTATGATCAAGAATATTTTGTTGTCGAAATTTGGTTGAAATTCGAGGTCATATTCTTGCATTAGCTTGTGTACAGTCAAATCTCGCCATGTGACGTCAGTCTGAAAATATAATATAACCAGCTAAACCACGCAGGTTCGCCCGGGTAAGTAAATAATACGTCGTCAGTGGGAGAAACTTCATACAATATTTCACCATCATTGGCGATGAATTTCGAATAATCCTTTCTTATTTCTCGTCTACGCCGCATGAAGCCCCTGTGAAAAATTTCAACCTTCTAGATCCAAAGGTTAGGCTCGGCGTTTATATCTGGCAGGACTTTTCTTTTTATATGTATACACTGATTTTTACACAACGTTAAATGTTCTATCATACTAAGTATGTCTCATATCATATAAGAGTAATCATGGCTATCCTGATGGAAAAAGAAAATTATTGCCTATAGACACCTATGTTAATGGTGCGTTACTATCAGTGACGAAGGTATTTTATGCCACATGTAAAAGTTCCTTGGTATCATCTTAACGCCTACTCTCAGCTTTGATTCGTACATCGAATCTAAAGCCCAAGTTGCCTCAAAAAAGCTTGGTATTCTGGGGAAGGTAAGACAGTATTTCAACCTGGGACAGTTGCTCAACCTTTATAAAGCACAAGTCTGTTCGTGCATGGAATACTGCTCTCACCTCTGGGATGGATCCGCCAAATATCAGCTGGAGACACTTGAGGCGATAGAGAGGCGTGCCAAGAGGCTCATTCATAAATGACGATGATCTGGTAGGCAAAAAAACTCCAGAGCCTCGCTCATCGACGCAGAGTCGCTAGTTTATCGGTTTTTTATCCGATACACTATGAAGAATGCGCTGCGGAATTGCACGACTTAATTCCACCATCCCCCTTTTTCTATCGATCGCACAGATTCTAGGCATCGCTATATGGTGGATGTTCTACGTACAAAGCGGTTCGAATCAACATCCTACATTCGAACCGCAAAGGACTGGAACATGCTTCCTGAGTCTGTGTTACCTGACGAGTACAACCTGGGAAACTTCAAGAGAAGAGTGAACAGGTACCTTCTAGGGAAGCGCGTTCCATCAAAGGCCTCGTCTTAGCTTACTATCAGGCGAGATTGAAGTCAAGCGCTTACCTATCGATAATTTAAAAAAAAACTCAACAAACCAGACCCCCTAAAACAGAATAAGATTGCTTCAAGCATTGTCGATACAAGGCAAGGGTGCACACGAGCGAGTTGTTCCAGAAATCTTCCTTCAAATGAGAGCTAGAGATACGATGGGATGGTGGTACCAAATTTAGCTCATCGTTTGCCTTTTATGAATTTCCTATCAGAAAAACACACCAACACAAAAAAAAAAATTAATTATAAGTAGGGAGCTCAATATGGTAAATGGGCGAACCCATTTATAGCTAACCCAAAGCTATATATATATTTTTTTTCATTTCAAAATGGTGGGAAAAAATCTACAGATAAAAAATGTAAAAAAAACAATGACATGAAAACACAGAAGTGCGTCAGATTAAGGTATAGCGGATTAATTGCAAGCTAAAATTTAGAAAATCAGACGATTCAAGTGTAACGTTAGGGAATGAGAGGGTCATAAAGTTGCAAAGAAAATATTGTCTTGGCATTCTCGAACGCGTCTGAATTTTCTTTTATTTATGAGGAAATGATGTAAAAATAACAAAAAACATAATAAAAATTTTCACACGACGAAGTTATCAAAATTTTGGTTTTCTTTTACTGCCCTAGATGTCCGGCTCAACATTAAGAGCCTCAACAGTATGCGAGGTTATCCCCCTACGTTAATCTGACGCGCTCGAGTAAATCCCAAAATCTGCTCTTAGGCTCCCTACTATTGTTTTAATATCACAAGATTGTAATAAAGCTTATGGAAAGAAATACCCGTCACGTATAAACAACAAAGATATAAATAGTGGGTTGTTGTGCCACACGTTTAAGTTATAATTATTAGCTTTGGGATATGGGCGTTAGTCAACGATACTAATAGATAGAAATACCTAGTTGCTCTTGTAAATAATTATTACCAGTCCTTCTTTAGCGAGTAGTGACATAGAGCTGGGCGACCTCACGTTTTCATAGTGCTGGCCAGGTATCCTCATCAGCATCACTGAAACACATACGCATAAACAAGCCGTCCCATAACTCTTATCTAAAATAATTATCAATATTTTAGACTGCTTTGCGCACTAGCAGTTCTTATTTGGTTCAGATCACGAGGTCCTGGTTTCAATCCCTGGGGCAGGCTAAAGTGTTTTTTCGGAATTATCCTTGAAAATCGAAAACTCAGCAGCAGCTACAAGGATGTTGATGGTGAGCAACCCCTACACATCGGGTGAGTACGTAAAGATATTCGTCATGGTTATCGCAGGAAACAAGTGTCAAACAACAACCATTATCAGGTCAGTACATTGCAACGATGGCGATCACCACCTATCATATTGACACGGTACGTCTATTGATATTTGATTGGCTTTGCCTAGAAATTAAGGAAGCTGATGTAATAATATCTATTACATTTATGTATTCACGTCAGATTCCTTACGGCGCGGCAGGCATGCAGAACCATTATCTATATATCGCGACCCTAGTAGATTTGTCTTCTTTTCGTGTTTATTTATTAAATACTAGCTGCAGCGTGCAGCCGCTGCATTATAAAAGTTTTTGGTGAATCCCGCAGGAACAACTTAGTATTCCGGGATATAAAGTAACCTGTATGCTATTCCAGGTTATTGTCTACCTGTGTGCCAAATTTGGTCCAAATCCATTCATTAGTTTTGGCGTGATTGAGTAACAAACATCCACCCAAACACCTATCTATCCAAACATCCAAACTTTAAGCATTGATATTATACTAGCGGCAGCGTGCAGCAGCGTGCAGTATAAAAGTTTAAGGCGAATCCCGTGCGATCACCCAATCTTCCGGGATAAAACGAAGCCTATGTGCTATTCCAGGTCATCATCCTGTGTGCCAAATTTTATTCAAATCCGTCCAGTACTTTTTGCGTGATTGAGTAACAAGCATCCATCCATCCATCCATACATCCAAATTTTCGCATTTATAATATTAATTTAGATATCTAATATAGGACTATGATTTTTAATTTCTTTATTAATTAATGAATAATGTTGCGTCGAGTCCCTTGCAGGAAAAGCAGGCTGTCATTCGTATTCCTTATTATCATGATTCTTGGGTAGATTGGTGCGATTGTTGAGAATTTTTTGAAGATGACAACGCTTTTAAATCGTGAAACATTGTAAATATTTCATATGGTAAATTAGCATCACTACTTTTTTAAGTAATACATACCAAATGGGTATACAAACAGTGGACGCGTGACGTTTTGCATCATTTGGCGTCACGGCATACGAGGAAATTTTACTGCCAGGGCGTGCTCATAAATGTTCCACATCAAAAGTTATGTCATTTGGTCATAACTGGATCATTGTCAAATTTCGCGCAGTTAAATTAGACAAAACAGCTGTTTTCCTTTAAAATTTATGCGTTCCAAATAAGAATGAAATGAAATATTAGTATTTATATTTTAAGGGCTAATAACTCCATTGCATGCTTATTTTCTTCTTATGTCTTCACATGAAATAAAATAACTCTGTTACCTGTTTATTATACTTTTTTAAATGACTAATGATTATTATTGAATAAACCGCCCATAGTCATATTTATGTATTTGATAACAATTTGTTACCTGTTTATTATACTTTTTTAAATGACTAATGATTATTATTGAATAAACCGCCCATAGTCATATTTATGTATTTGATAACAGTTATCGAACTCACGATTGAAAGTTCTTGTTATCCTATTTTTCCTTTAGGTGAGTTAACGTAAATGAAACAAATTTAGCCGCCCAAAATTAATATTGGCTCAACTATAAGAAAAAGTTGACCAAAAAGATCTGAGGTGAAGAGAAAAAAAAATATTACGTACAGGTTTAGCTACTTAATAGTATAAAGTTTTGTAATAAAGATATACTGCTAGCCAGGCGCGTGCGCTCCTTGTAGGCAGAAAAGCAGTGCTTTACTTGTCATTCACAGATATTTTAATAAAACGTTCGTACGTTTTAGATGATTTTAATTAATAGTAAGTAAATGAATAAAATGTGTCATAATCATGTGCACGCCGCTGAAATCTATAAAAGAAAAAGTTTTTGTGGCCGAGTACTCCGTCGCATACTCAGTATCATAATCCTGTGCACGCCGCTGCTGCTAGCTGTGCCCGTGACTTCGCGTGGAAAATTTTTCAAAATTAGCCAAGTTACTCCTTATTAAAATTTCACCTTAATATGTTCCGTGGTTTAGAAGATAAACAGTCTTGTGCTTTTGCCTGCATAGTTCCCGTTCCCGTGGGATTTCCGGTTTAAAAAATATCTTATGTTCTTTCTCGAGTCTCAAAATATGTTTGTACCAAATTTCATCCAAATCGGTTTAGTAGTTTAAGCGTGAAGAAGAGACAGACAGAGTTACTTTCACATTTTTAATATTAGCATGGATTAGAGACATAATCGGCTTACCATGGTTCTATCGGTAAGACAACATTTTGTTGGAGTCTGGCTTAAGATGTAGATAAAATCAAAAACCATCTATTTATTTATGTCAAAGATCATGAACATTTGCAAATATTTTATAGGGAAATCTTACCATGGTTCTATCGGTAAGACAACATTTTGTTGGAGTCTGGCTTAAGATGTAGATAAAACCAAAAACCATCTATTTATTTATGTCAAAGATCATGAACATTTGCAAATATTTTATAGGGAAATTCTCTGCCACACAATCTTTGAATACGAAGAACGTTTTAGGACATTTATGCACTCATTCGTATTCCGTTCGTATTTGGTATCATTCCCAGACTGAATTTAGTTTACGACATCACCATAACTACTCTATATTACGTTTGATGTTAAATTTACGACAAAACATAGTATTTCTACGTATTTTTCATTAGTGAGAGAAAACATAAAATTGAGATGGAATTATTGGGTTATTGTAAATTCGCCACAAAAAAAGCACATGTGTAAACATCTCACGATTCTAATTTTATGTTATAAATTCGCTATGTTTCGTTATTCATTATTGTAAATTCGCCACATTAATAGAAATTAGAGATTACAGAAAAATGAAAAATAGAATAGTAGACATTTATTTTTGTTGCCAGTATTGCTAGTTGCCAGCGACTTCGTCCGCGCCGAGTTCGTTTACTCCACACTGCCCCTCCCCCGTAGGTGATAGCGTGATAATATGTAGCCTATGTGTTGACTCGACCTATAAGTAATATTCATGCAAAGTTTGAAGTAAATCCATGCAGTACTTTTTGAGTTTACCCCGGACATACATACAGACAAACAGACAAACAGACAGACAAAAATTCTAAAAACTATATTTTTGGCTTTGATATCGATTGTAGATCACGCCCCAAGTATTCTTTTAAAAAAATATTCAATGTACAGTTTTGACTTTCCTACGATTTTATTATATGTATAGATAATCAGAGCAAATACAGTCAATCTGGGTAGCTTTGACAAAAATATAATGATATATTTTTTTGTTATTGTCTTTAACGACTTTAATTAATATTTTTTTATCCAAAATTATAGTGACATGTAACATTTTTAATATATAATAAGATGCTAACAAGCAGATGACTCTCTTGACGGAAAGACACCATCGCCTATGAGATCGCCCATTGAGACACCACAGATGATAATATTGTGCGTTGCTATTCGTGTGGTTCGATGGCGATGCCACATGCATAAGCCTACCGGCTACTTTATGCTACAAACTGGAACACGACAATGACAAGAATAGACGCTGCTGTGGCAGGAATGGGTAAGGCGGTGATACTAAATACCCGGGCGAGACGTTACAGGACTCTATAACCCAGTAGTCACGAGTGTAGTAATACGTACAGCTAATCGGCCGCCTTTAAGACCTGCCTGGTATAACGGTAGTTGGTCTATTCTTCAAAGGAGCCCGGACCCAAACGGGGGACTCGGATTACCACGCCCGGCCCAACACGGGGAGATATGAAACTTATTAAATGTCTATAAAAATAATAATACATATAACTCAAAACTGGCAATTTTGTTGTGTGTCCAAGTTATAACCCCTATTTGGAAATTTTGACACAGATACGATTTATCGCAGGAATTTTAATTATTTTTAGCTTTAGGGTAACATTAGTTTCAGCTTTAAATAAATATTAGATACAGTGGAGTCATAGACAAATCTATAAAACTATGAAGTTGTAGTTGTATCTTTAATAAGTAAGTATTTGGTAACCAACAGCAAAATTTTCATATTATCTAAAAACTTTACCATTAAAAAATACCCATTGTTTGGTTGCGCACGGCACTTTTTTTTAAATTATCGATAGGGAATCGCTTGACCACGATCCCGCCTGATGGTAAGCTAAGATGTGGCCTAAGATGGAACGCGCTTCCCTAAAATACGAAATAATTCCTCTTATATAGGTAAGTACAGCCAATATAGTAACCCCAAAGAGACGCAGCTTTGTGCGTTCACCGCTAAAAAAACACCCTTTGTCGTATACCTCGGTTCGAGAGCACTCGCCTGACAGCCTCGGCCAGTATTGGAATACTGGGAGTCGACATATCGAATAACGTTCAGTTCCGCGATCACTTGGAAGGAAAGGCTAAACTAGCCTCCAAAAAGCTTGGCGTACTCAGTAGAGCAAAACAGTACTTCATGCCAGCCCATCGCCTTCAAAAGGCCCAAATTCGACCTCACATGGAGTACTGTTCTCACTTCTGGGCCGGAGATCCTCAGTACCAGCTTCTTCCTCTTGATCGCATTCAACGTAGAGCGGTCCGAATCGTCGACGATCAGGCTATTTCTAATCGGCTTGACTCTTTGGCGTTACGCAGAGATGTAGGTTCGCTCTGCATCTTTTACCGTATGTATCATGGGGAGTGTTCCGAAGAGTTATTCGGACTAATTCCTGCCGCAAAATTCCATCATCGGACATCGCGTCAAAATTTAAAGTTCCATCCTCGTCACCTCCATTGCCATGCGCTTTTGTCGGCACTTTTTGCCTCGCACAACTCCTTTGTGGAATCAATTACCCTCGGGGGTGTTTCCGAATGGATATGACTCAGGGACCTTCAAGAAACGAGCTTATTCATTCTCAAAAGGCCGAAAACGCAACTGCAGGACCCCCGGTATTGCAGTTGTCCATGGGCGGCGGTGATCACTTACCATCAGGTGCACCACCTGCTCGTTTGCCCCCTCTGCTATAAAAAAACTGAGGTTTTTTAAACATGCTATCAAGTTCAATCTTCCGTTTCTATTTTCAACAACATTTATATGGTAAAATATACGGTATACTATATCAACGAAGTAAGCTGCGTAGTGGTTTGCTAGTTCAGTACAGTTCTCTTGGTAAATCCCGCGAGAATAATGCATTCTTTTAGGATAAAAAGTGGCTTACGTATTAAGTGTAAGAAAAACTATCTATACACCAAATTTCCTCTTAATTCATTTAACCGTTTCCGTGTCAAGGGGAAACAGGCACACAGTTTTTCGCATTTACGATATGTTTACCTTTTCTGTAGTTCGCTCGTATTTTCTTAATAGGTGCTTTGTTTGAAAGGTACACATGTCAAGGTACCTGTTCACTCTTCTCTTGAAGATTCCCATTATGTACTCGTTGGGGAACACAGACTCAGGAAACATATTCCAGTCCCAGTTTTTTTTGTTTTTAGTTTTTTTTTCACACTAAGTTCGTTTGACAGTTTTTACGGACTTCAGCTAGTTATCTTACTATAAATGTCAATTTTGTTTAGTTTTTAGTCATTACTAATAAAGTTATTCATCTATAAGCTTTATTAATTAATTTTATATTAAAATCAGAATCATTTAATTTATAATCTACTAGCTGTGCCCCCGTCCTTCTTCGTCCTTCTTCTTTCTGCTTTTCGTCCGAGTGGAAAAAATTCTAAAATAATTACCCACATATTTCCCGTTCTCGTGGGATTTCCGGGATAAAAACTACTCTATGTCCTTTCTCAGGTCTCAAACTATCTTTGTACCAAATTCCATTCAAATCGGTTCAGTGGTTTAGGCATGAAGAAGATACAGACAGACAGACAGAGTTAATTTCGCGTTTATAATAATATTAGTATGGAAGTATGGATATAGTAACACTTTTTTTATGGACTACTTTCTGCAATATTACATAAAATAAGAATATGTGGCGAATGTACAATAGTTGGTCTGTATACTTGTGACGAATTTACACATACTTTTGAATGCATGGAATTTACAAAATTGTGGCACATTTACTTTTGTGGTGAATTTACAATAAACCAAACGCCATTTCTGCTATTAGACTAGGAGCTAGGAGGAGGAGGACTAGGAGGAGGCAACGAATTTTGTGAAGGTTCTTTTGACAGATTAGAATTGCGAAAATACATACATACATATCTACATATCTTCACGCCAGATCCCTTACGGGGTAGGCAGAGAGAACCGAGTGCCATACATCACGATCCTTCCAGGCTTGTCTCGCTCCCTCCACATTCATCACTCTCTTCATACACACATGCCAGTTGCGAAGACTCTTGACACCACCTTCGGACAGTACTCGATCAATCTGATCGTGGTATATCAGTCTTGGTCTTCCCCGGTACCTACATCCTTCCACATTCGCGTTGTATATCTGTTTTGTTAACCTTTCATCTACCATTCTTTCTACATGTCCGAACCAACGGAGCATGCCCTTTCTCATCTTTACACCGACACTTTCTTTCAAACCTAACCTCTCTCTCACTTCGACATTACGAACCCGGTCCGCGAGTGTCACACCACAAATTTTTCTTTGCGACCTTTGCGTCTTTTTTAAAAACAGGGGGGCACATAGTTAATTTTTATTTTTAAAAATCGATTCCAGAAAGACTAAAACAGACGATGAAAAGTTGTAAGTAAGATTATAGTGATGATTGTTGTCCATTATTACGTAGCTTGCTTTCTTTTATCTTTATATTGGTTGTTATATTGTAAATGAAAGCCCATTCTATGATTACTCTGAGTTTATATTATACAATAAAACTTCCTACTAAAATAGTTTTCCATAAAATTAGTGCGTGTAGTAGCGGTAAAAATTTTTTTGGGTCTTTGGTGCACTATCAAAACTCAACATAATCGTAGAAAAAGCTTCTATTTCTCTTACTGATTATATTCTTCATTTTTCCAACAGCTACAATTGATTATATCACAAGGTATACATTAAAAAAACTACTTATGTCCGCTATAAACTTTGAAACCATCCAACCGATGTGTTTCAAACTGGTTTAATTTGAAAGGCAATAACACGAAGATGGTTTTAAAACGCCATAGGCTACATGTTTTAACCCAGCTAAGCAAAAGGATACTTCCGTTTACTCTTTGATTAACAGCTGGTATCATTTACACACGCACATACGCACAAATAAAATTTCTAGACAAAACTTACTGGCCTTATCCCTCCGGCGCTTCTCGGCAATCTCCTTATTGACAATATCCACAGGCCGTAGCGATATGCAGGATCCCTTTTTCTTTGCCACGTGAGCTTTTCCTGCGGCGGTCAACTTCATGCCCTTGCCAGGTGCAGCCGCTGGTTCTGTAATAATCACGAACCATACAAATACTAACAGACATCGTGTTAGACGAGAAACGTACTGCCGCTAAAATGAGCAAATGTATCAAACAATTGTGGATACAGGGAATAGAACGGAATAGAATACGCCATGGTGCGCCATTTTCTCGTGTAAAAATAACACTGTTTATTTATAACATCTCTGTATTTTTGTGTATAAATGCAAGCTATACCGACAACATAAGAAATTGCCTCGAAAGGTGTATCCAGTTTAATCCGTGGTAATAACTTCCCGCAATTAATGTTCGTTGTAAAAGCCATATTTGTAACTAGCTGTGCCCGCGACTTCGTTCGCGTGGAAAAAATTCTAAAATAAAAACCCGCATAGTTCCCGTTCCCGTGGGATTTCCGGGATAAGAACTATCCTATGTCCTTTCTTGGGTCTCAAACTATATTTTTACCAAATTTTATCCAAATCGGTTCAGTGGTTTGGCCGTGAAAGCGTAACAGACAGACAGACAGACAGACAGACAGACAGACAGACAGACAGAGTTACTTTCGCATTTATAATATTAATATGGATTTCTACGGTTAGTTTACCCGCAATTCTAGCATAGAGCTGTTAACTGGACTTTGCTGCTGCTATAGGGATTGAGCAAGATGACTATAATGCCATCTGGTGGGAAAAATCAGAACTAATGTGATGTAAACAGTTTGTTGAATATTTTTTATTATTTAAATAAATAAAAGTATATTCAATTGTTACCTTTTTTTAAACTAAAATTAATTTTCGTCACGTCCTCATTAAAAATAGCTTATTATATTCGTGAGTGTTCACATATAAAAGTATACGGAGATTAAATTTTACAGTTTCCTGGAAAGTTCTTTAAACACTGCGTCGATAATCTTCAAACGCAAAAAATGAATAAATGCAGTGAAAAATTACGTGTAAGTAAAATATTTGATTTTAACTTTGATTAATAATAATTTTTCGTGCCTATTAACAAAAATAAATAAAGGCGAAAAAATATTGGTAAATTCTTTTTATTCCTTTCGTCCCAAAGGGACAGGCTGAGACCAGAGGCCATGCTGCCTTATCAGTCGTTACCTTATTTCGTGAATATTAGAGATAATTATTAATTTCTTCCATGAATATGTGCTTGTAGATTTTTTTTTAATTACAAATATTTAAAACGAAATATCAAGGAAGTTACATTCTACCCGGAATATTCACGCGCGCTTCAAAATCGTTCCGAAGAGTACCACGACATGGGAGGAGTGTGTTTCTTTCTACTAAATAAAGCGCCAATCGCCATATATAAGTGCGGCTATGCGTAGTTCGCAAATTACTACTAAGTAATCCTACTAATTTGAGAAACAGCTTTGCATTGCATAAGTAATTACGTAGTAATTAAAATAAACACATTTTAGAACTCACTATGTTAATTACAATACATTTTATGCTAATGTATTTATTGACGTGTATGAATAAAAGGGATTTAACGATTACCGAATATATAAAAAATCTACCATCAGTAGTTTTATTTAAACACTGGCAATTGCAAGAAAGGGACAACATCCAATCATGTCGTTGTCTTGCTCAGAACTTTTTCCCCTCTGTTAAGTAAGAAACAAATGTCAACTTTATGAACTATATATTTAGTACCGAAATAAGTACATTTTTATTTTTCAAATATTGCTTCGTAATAATTCCAGTTATCATATATAAGTTCCTTGCGAAATATAAACAGATTTAGAACATAGAAACAGATAATTAATTTGAAGGTAAAATATTGTTTTTTTTTTCTATATGGAACTCTTTGCTTTAATAAATCTTGCCAACACAAGAAGTAAGAGTAATTAGACGATAAGAATCTTTATGAAGTCTAGATTTTCCAGGTTTTAAAATTGGCAAACAGTCAGTTTTCCAGGAAATAGGAATCTTATTATTTTTTTAAAATATTAACATGCAATTTTCATTTAAGTTTTTAATAATTTTGTAAGAAATAACATCTAACCCAAAAGCAGTGTCTTTTTTAGAGAAAACTGAGAAAATAGTTCTTGGAGAGTAAAAGGTAGTCTAGTAGTAGAGTCCCATAGATTATCCCCCCCCCCCCCCTTAGATTCCGAATCATTGAATTTTTGTTCGTATTCGAGTTCACAAAATTAGGAGGCGCGGGGAGTGCGACAACTGCGCCGTGATTGGCCTATTCAAGGTTGCACTACAAAACGTACGAATCATAGTGATGGGACAGAGGCGACAGGGCAGATCAAATTATCGAATATAAATAAAACCGTCTAAGTCAGAGTCAGACTCGCGCATGAAGGGTTCCATATCATCATCGATAAATACTGCAAAAAAATAACGTTTGTTTTATGGGAGTCACCCTTAAGTATTTGTTTTATTTTAATTTAACTATTATTTTTAAAGTGAATATATAACTAAATATTCTGTGAATATTCCAAGCCTCTACCAGTTGTCGTTATAAAGATAAAGAAAAAAAATGCATACAAACCACATTTATTGTAAATCTCTCCTTAAATATTTATTTTATTATGTTATTAATGTTTATTGTTATAGGGACAATAGAAATAAATGATTTGAAAAAATTCAACTGTCTAACTGAGACAGTTCTTGAGATACTGCCGGGTGACAGACGGACAGATAGACAAATAGATGGACGAACAGTAAAGTATTAGAAATAGGGTCCCATTTTACCCTTTGGGTACGGAACACTAAAAGCACTTTCATATTAAAAATGAGAAAGTTTAAATTTCTTTAATTTTATTGCTCAAATTGGGCAGCCGACTGGGGATGTACCTCCCACTTACAGAATCTTCCCAATGCGTAATTGACACCTCGGTGTTAGAAAGTGTCCACAAGTCCTGTAGCTGCTTACCATCAGGCGATTAAAGACCTTCGCTATGTTTAAACTAACTGCCAATGCCTCCCCCTTGGACTCAACTGCTTCCGCACACCGATGAGTTTGGTATGCTAGAAGATCACCAGCTGAGCGGCCGCGACAAAAACCGTACTGGCGGTAGCTAATCAGCTGGTGCCCTTCTAAATACTTGAGGAGCTGAGAGTTGATGAGTGTCTCCATAATTTTGGAGAACAAGGAGGGAGTGTTAATGCAATTTAATCATGGTACCAAATACCCGGACAAAACGTTGCGGGATTCTGCCACCTAGTAGTCGCGATGGTAGTGACACTTATGGCCAATCGGTCGCCTCTTGTCTGACCTGGCCTGCCTGGCAGAACGGTTGTCAGTCTATTTTTCAAAGGAGCTCGGACCAACACGGGGTGAATACATTGCATTGCATTGGAATATCCAATCGATCGATCCAATTACTTGGAATATCAATTTTAATGTTTCAAATGAAATCTAAGGGGGATAATCAATGTAGAGTCCAAACCAAGATATGAATTTTAATAAATTAAGTAACTTTATTGAACAATAAAGTGTCGTGTATGTACATTCTCATAATGAACTCTAAAACAATTGGAATGGTTATCATTGTGTTTATACTGATGAAAGTAAAGACGCTATGGGCACTGTATGCTGTAGACCAACTTCATAGAAAGTGACGAAGCGCGAGCAATGCTCACGCGCCTCTCGGCATTGCGCTCAGCTGCAGACAGTCGCAGGGGTGGCGCCGCAGTGACGAACGGCCGATGTGATAGCAAAGGCAAATTTAGTTAAAATATTGAAGGCGGGCAGCCCTATCGCATTTTACGTACAGCACGGCGCGGCCGGCTGTTCAAGGACGGAGCCGAGAGTCAAAATACTAGTAGATAACACGACCGTATTAAGAGTGTTTCAATCGCAACCTTTGACAGTTCTATAAACAAAGGTTACAGATTAAATAAAAATTCCAGTGTTTTCACAGCAAAAACTGTAGCCATTTTAGCTGCTTAAGCATATCAAAAATAAAAACAAGGGATTTAAAAAAATGGCTTATTATTAGTGATAGCATGAGTGTATTGTCAAATTTAAAAAACAACAAACTACCTACTAGTGTTAATTAAATAATTTACCAAATTAAAGAAATTTGGCATAATCTTTACAAAATTGACAACATTATAGTTAGCTTTATGTATTCACAAAGGTGTTCTTGGAAATGAAAAAGCAGATTAAATCGCCAAAATTGTCAACACTTCATTCCTAAAAACTAAAACTTTCGATGATATCTTACTACCATATTCTGATGTTACTTACCATATTGTGTTGTTGGATGAGCTAATCCAAATTTATGGTAGTTCCGATTTGGTCCGCGATCGACCACTGGTGTCCTTGTTAATAATTGTACATAATATGTGTCTTTGTACGAATTTATTATTAATACGGTAGGGGAATTGTAAATATATCTTTTTCTATTTTGTTTTAAAAATTTATAAAAAAAAAATCTAAAAACTTTTACCGTAGAAAAAATTAATAATTATTATTATCTCTGTTACTCACGAAACAATATAGGTAACGACTGATAAGGCAGCATGGCCTCTGGTCTTAACCAGTCCCTTTGGGCCGAAAGGAAAAAAACAACAACAACCAGTCTGGCGCAAGCAAGGAACTTATATACGATAACTGGAATTGTTACGAAGCAATATTTGAAAAATAAAAATGTACTTTATTTCGTTACTAATAAAGTTGACATTTGTTTATTACTTAACAGAGGGGAAAAATGTTCTGAGCAAGACAACGACAAGAGTGGATGTTGTCCCTTTCTTGCAATTGCCAGTGTAAATAAAACTATCTGATGGTAGATTTTTATATAATCGGTAATCGTTAAATCCCTTTTATTCATACACGTCAATAAATACATTAGCATAAAATGTGTTGTAATTAACACAGTGAGTTCTAAAATGTGCTTATTTTAATTATTACGTAATTACTTATGCAATGCAAAAACTATTTCTCAAATTAGTAGAATTACTTAGTAGTTATTTGCAAACTACGCATGGCCACACTTATATATGAAAATTATGAAGTTGCATCAATTGAAGTTTGTATGTGCTCAAGGATTTCAAAAATGAAAGCCTTTCAAAAAGGTAAGGAAATACAGTTGCAAAAATATGCTATCACTTCTATAGAATTTTTCCAACATTATCAAGATACCACCACAACACTACACAAAATGGTTAGGTTTTTGTATTACTTTAAGTACATAATCCAGATAATATATTGTATTGAGTTATTGCCAAAATAGCAACTTAATTTATGAAAGTTCCATATTACATGTAAATTTTCATATCAAATCCCATATGGGTAGCAAAAATCAAAAGCTGTTTAATATCAATTAGATACTATCCAGACAAATTTGCTTTCCTCTCTCCTTATTCCCCGTATTGGTTGAGGCTCCTTTTAAGTATAAAGCTATTTGCAATTTTGCCAGGTTGCTCGTTAAAGGCTTGCCTTTGGTATTGACGTTGTTAGCCAATCGCTTGCGATTGGCTAACAACGTCAATACCATCAAAATTTTCTTCTTCATTGAAACAAATCCTGTTTATCATATCGTGTACGTATAGAGTAAAATACAAACATACCGTCTCTTTTTTTGAAAACTACATGTAGGATATTTTTCTTCATCATATTGTCCACAATATCGGAAGCACTATCCACCCATTCATGATATTTGTTGTCTTCGTATTCTTTTATAACTTTTGAGAACGCTTTATACTGAAGAAAAGCTTCTTTTTTCTGCTCGCATTCGTTAAGCTCGGGCACCTGAGTAACATTTTTTTGTATCATAAGACCGTAATCTCAAGTATGTGGCTTTTCTAATGGAAAGATAAAAACACCACCTGCAGACACCAAAGATGTTAATGATGCGATGTTACCCTTTAGGTGAGTTTAAATTCTGCATGCATAAGTTTTTTAGCTACCTCATTCTCCAAACCAGAAACTCACAGTAAAAATTATGAACGCTATTACGGAAGAAATAGATCAACGCAAAATAGATAAGACGTGGGCTGGACGGACGGACAAGATGTTGTAGAGCTCTACCACCTATTTGTTTAGCTGTTAGTAACACGGATAGCTAACATCGCCTTTTAAGATTAGGCAGATGGTCCGTTATTCAAAAAGGGCATCCGAAGCAACACATAATTATATCAAACACTGATATAGCTGTACAAATGATCTGCATTTTCCATCGAATCTAGAATGGGGTATTTTATGGAATTGTTAGTGTTACTTCCTGCCACAAAATTGGACCATCAGGCTATGTGGCAAAATTGTACGTTCTTCCCTCACAATCTCCATATCGTGCCATTTTTGAGGCATTCTTTTTTCTGCTCTAGCTCCTATACAAACTTTGGATGATTTCAAATGAAAAAAATATTGGAAACTTCAAAAACACGTTTTTAATGAAAAAAAAAGAATGCCTGTAGCCATCATTTTTTAAATAATTTTTACGTCTAAGTAGAAGAACAAAAACACATTTGGGAAAAACAAGAAAAATAAATGAGGAAATTGATTTTAAGGGTTTATTTTAGAAAGAAAAAGTATCTTCACGCCCGTATCCCTGAAGAGGTAGATAGATGTACAATTAGTGCACCCACGATCAGCCGAAGATATTTAGTCTCACAATGTCATAGGTGGCAATCCTATAGAATACTAGCAAACCCCTCGAACTCCGTTTCGCCACCAGATGGCTTTTCTTTGCTTTTAAATTTTCTTTGCTATAAACCTCACGGAGCCCGACACCTTTCCGACGAATGCAAAACCGTGGAAATCGGTTCGTGCATTCTGGAGTTATAGCGTCAGGAAGGAAAACCCGACTTATTTTTATATTATAGATTATTTTAGGAAATAATATTTTACCACAAGATAGATAATATTAAAATATCTGCATTATATTTACCTAATGAAATAAGCAGAGATAACTGAGAACGATTCTATAGTGGCTTAGTTTATCAAAATTAGGCGGTGGGTAGCAACTGTATGTGGCTATCTCATCTATAAAATGGATGTATTCCCTTTAGCAAAAGAAAATAACACAATAAGACAGCAACTTATTTTACCTTTTGAAATTTCATTATGGACTGCTTCATTCTGTTAAACATTGCCCTCGCCCAATATATTGCACCAGCCATAGGTGGATGATTCCGAAGCAGTGGTGGATTTTTTCGAAAGCGCTATACTCAACAAACAAAAAGTTTCAAATTATTCCATAAAAGTAAATTTGTAATCGTGAAGCTAGAACGCAAAACGAAACCAAAGATGATAAAATGTCACATAAGTTTACCAGCTATTAAAGATAGACAAACACACAGGTGAACCCAGAAATACTAAATTCTATGCTCACCACACAAATGTATGTTCCTGTCAATAATAGAATACTGACATTTGACTGTAATATATTATGTAGATATTCAAAGTAAATAAATATCTTTTAGTAAGTTTCTTGCAGGAAACCAGTGAACAAACTAAACCGAATTGTCTAATAGACATTCTTTTAAACGCTGTTCTTGGACTGTTATATTGGATTAAAGTGAAGTGAAAACATTAAAGCTATATTCCATTACTTGCAGTAATTGGGGCCAGTAGAGTTATTCTAACAAAGCGTGTCTTGGTAAAAGTATCTGTTGATGTTTTTAGTTTCAAAAAAAATAAATACATTACTAAATAAAAATACATTGTTTTTATTAATAAAAATACATTGTTTTTATTTTTAGTCCACGTAACAAAAATTTAATATTAGCAAAAGTTTGAATTCTTACTGTAAACCTGTCCTCAACAGCAGTTAGCTCTTTGATGAACTGTCTCATTACAAGGTCAAATTTTGTAATCAGTTGGCGTTTGATAGAGTCTCTTGTGTCAAACTCTACGAACTTCAAGAGAACATCTAAAGCCTCTTCCGACGACCTGAAATCGAACTTATGTTAAAAAATGTGGTGTCTTGATTAGATAAAGTCATCAACAACTCTTTAAAAATACTAGCATGAGCAACACAGTACGACATGTCGTTAGTATCAGGTTGTACGAGCGGTTTTATTATTCTTGATGTTGTTTCATCAACATTGGCTAAAGTAGCTACAATGCGGTGCAACACACAATCCATGCGTTAGTTTACCAAAATCATCAACCAATCGTCATCAACCCTTAATTGGTAAATAGTTTTTTAGTTTCCCGCTACGTATGTAGATAAGGAAGTTATTGATTTTGCTCCGATCTTCGAAAATATAGTTTTCACCAGATTTCCACGTTTTGAGGTCCTAGGAACCTTTTTCGACTATTTTCACGATGACGTCAGAATATCTGTTTGTATGCATGTATGTATGTGTGTGTATGCAAACATCTAATAACTATTGAACGGTTGGGCCGATTGAAACGCGGTTATGGCATTCAATTGGATTCCACTTAACTTAGACTTTCTAAAAATGTGAACTAAGTCGGCCCGGGAGATTTTGAGAAATTTTGAATAAAACTCCAAAAAATGTTTGGCAAAACAGTATTTTTTTAATATAACTTCCAGATTAATATACCGATTGAGTACAAAAACTAATCAGCTCTATTCCTCAAAAAACTACGTCTAATGTATAAATTGCATCAAAATCGTTTTATCCGTTAGAGAGTGATAGTTAACGGAATTATTTTTTTCACGGGACAAATTACACTAACTGACTTAACCACAAAGTAAGCAAATTATTTGCTTGTGTTATGGGTGTTAGTCAACGAAACTTATACATAGAAATACATATATAAATACTAGAATATATATAATAAACACCCAAACCCGGAAATACAAACAGTTATGCTCATCACACAAATGCTTGTCCCCGTCGGGGATCGAACCCGAGCTTCGTTGATTGCGTAGTCAGGGTCTCTAACCACTGGACCAACGGGGCGGTAAATTTTGAAAAGTGATATTTCGACATAACTTCGAAAATTTTCAACTTGTAATTTTTTGGTATTCTACGATATTTTAGTACTTAAGAAACTACGTCGAATGCCGTTTCTTTTATTTTTTTTTAAATGTTTTTTGCAATGCTTCGAAATTTTTCAACCTATCGATTATTTAGCTAAAGCTTTATTTGAGATCTCAATAATTGAGTTGAGTGCTATTCGAAAGATCAAATTCGGTCATCATTTCTAAAATATACCAGCTTTTCAAAAATCAATATACTGCCATTTTTAACAAAATATTAAATAGGTGTTTGAACTAAAAAAAATCTATGCTTATAGTTTTGAGCTTAAATACTTTAATTTAGCGGGAAGTTTCATGGATGGCCTGTAAGGTCAACCGTTTACAGATTTTTTTTATGCACAAACATGTACAGGCTGTCCATCCTCTACATTTGCATAAAAAAAATCTACACTGCAATTGCAATCTCTACTCTTCAACCTAAATCAAAAGAGAACAATATTTAGAACTGAGTGTACAGATAAACTTAATACAATCTTTAACCACAATAAAACTTTTCAATTAATACTGGAAACATATAAAATACTAGCTGCATTGCGCAACCCGCTGCATTATTAAAGTTTTTGGTGAATATTGCAGAAATTTCTCATTTTTTTCGAAAACAATATGTGCTATTCCAGGTCAGCGCGGGTCAGCTGATCTATATTAATTTGCACTAATCTATATTAATATCATGAATTCGAAAGTTTGAATGTTTGGATTTGTGGATGTCTGGATGGATGGATGTTTGTTAATCACGGAAAAACTACTGAATGGATTTAGGTGAAATTTGGCACACAGGTAGATGATAACCTGGTATAGTTTTATAACATATTAGCTGCAGCGCGCAGCCCACTGCATTATAACAACTTTTGGCAAATCCCGCAGGATCACTTAATTTTTTCGGGGTAAAAAGTAGCCTATGTGCTTTTCTAGGTTCCAAATTTCACCTACCTGGGTTCCAAATTTCATCCAAAACCGTTTAGTAGTTTTTACATGATTGAGTAACAAACATCCATTCATCCGTCCAAACATCCAAACTTTCACATTTATAATATTAATATAAATTATACTAATATTAACTTATATATAAATATTCATATGCGCATACCCACATATAATTATTCAATTCAGTTAAGCTTTTAAAGAGTAGTTTATTGCCATTACATCAACCATCACCTCACAGATGATGGTTTTGCTAAAGTGGAGATTAATACTTTCACGCAATGATTAAAAATTAAGGATCTTTCTAGTCAACATTTCTTTTTTCATAATCAACTTAGAGAGTTGAGTTCTCAGGCAAATTTTAATTGGGAGAGCAAGTGGCATAAGGATTTCAGCTCTTGACCAGGTTCTTCAATGTTTACAGTCCGAAATAGTAAACCACGTTGTGCTTGCACTGTAATAGAATCATCAGGATCGGATAAGGCGTGACTTGGCTGAGTACACAGAGACGAACTGAATTTTTTTTTATAAATCGTGACGAAGAAATATGTGTTAAATAATATTATGATTAAAGAATTGCTTGAAATTACTCATTTTATTTATTGTAGCATCAAATATTGCTTAAATGCTTTAAATTTAAGAATTTGGCTGAAACTAACTTTCTGCAATATATTTGTATTAAAAATTAAGTTTTTTTCGACTAGTGACGCAGTCACTCCATTTAGGATTTGATTTGCAAGCAAATAAAAACCAGCCATGTAAGTGCATATTGAACCATGTGTAATATTTCGCAAACAAACCTGAATCAAAAACTAGTTGCACCTGCAATATTTCTGAACGACCTATCCAATAACACCATACGTAGCTGGATAAACCATCTTCAATTTATATGTAGTGTAGGTGACGACCTAATTTGTGCCGCAAACTTTTACTGCTTCAAATCTCTTTGACTGATGTTCATTACGATTACAAAGTAAAACGTGCGTTGAGTACATATTATACTATGTGTTTTTGTTTATGTTACTGGCGTGGTAAACGGTGTAGTCCATGTAGAATTGAAAACTGTGGGTTTTAACTTTTATTCCATTTCTTGCACTACTTTTCTCGTTTTAGTAGCATTTCGAAGTCCGAAGTTTTAGTTGAATTTCCAATATTCAAATTAAACTGCCATGATCTTCTGCTGATACGTTATACTTAATCTTCATCAGAGTGAGAACTCTCACACATTCGCATTCGCATTGACCCTGTTTTATTTACACTCTATATTCTTAGCAAAAGTATCAGTTTGCCCATTCTTATTCCTAGGTGCCCCATAGACCTAAAATAATATTGCACAATATTACGTATAGTGCAATATTATTGACCGTTTAGTGTTAATATTGAAGACTGCACAAAGATTGAACGAACGTTTGAGCGGGTTAATTTTTATTACGCAATATTTTTTTCTTGCACTGTGTAGGCTTAATATTGCATAATATTTTTAACTTCAGAGTTTGGAGCGGTCGCGTTCGGTCAGTCACGATGTTTAATGTATGGCGAGCAAAATGGCGAGCAAGAATGCTATAAAAGATAAAGAATGGGAGTTTTTACTTGAGTGTATAGAATTGTATACAGATTTATTTAACAAAATCACCAGCATGGTTGCCGCCAAAACTTCGTCGTCAGACATGTTGCTCGCACGAAAATATTGATCAGACTGCTTTGTCAATTTTATTGAGTGAATTTATTGAACGTTTGGAATCAAAGGGGGCATTCAATATAATTGCACAATAAAAGTATTGCGCAATGTTACTGTAGGTCTATGTGTCGCCTTCACCGACACTTTTATTTAATCTTACCTTCATTTCACTTAAATCTAACAAATAAAACGGGCTTAAACTTTTACGGAGTAGTATTATAACGCAATGTTCTGATCAGAAGTGAAAATCTTAAAGTGTGAAAGGTTTTTTGATAAAAAATATAAAAATCGCCTTTTGAAAATAAAGATGTTATTAGTGAGTTATTTTTTGTAGTAGGATTGGAATGTCACAAACAATCGAAACACGTAAGTGACAAGCACTGACGCTATACTGCTAGAAAAGGTTTAGGTGGTAGAGTTCTGCATTGTCTCGCCCGGGTGAGGTACCACCGCCTTACCTATTGTCCGTCAGTGTTTGTCACTGTCGTGTTTCGGTTTGGAGGGTAAGGTAGCCGGTAAACTTATGCATGTGGCTTTAGACCTCGCTACAAGATAGTAACGCACCATTAACACCTTTATCTATAGGCGATGGTTGACTCCATCAAGAGACCCATCTGCTTGTTTGCTATCTTATAATATAAAAAAAGGCAAAACATAAAGGTGCTCTTTCACAGGGAGCATTCGCGTGTAATGTAACGTTACAGACTTGAGCATTACATCAGTGAAGGAGGAGAACTGAGCATTACAATGCGCACCTTGTAATGATACAAAACCGGCTTACATCAGTGAAGAAGGAGAACCGAGCATTACAATGCACACCTTGTAATAATACAATGTGTAATATCTTGATACAACTTGTAACATCAATGCATTCCACTTCCCCCCGCCCGTTCAGTTTTGAAATAATTCAAGACATCAATATCGTTTCTTCAGTTTTTTTTTTTACGTAAATAACAAAGTCGAATTAATATTGCCGCACTCAGCACAACGCCCGCTTCGTCTCACATTATCAACTGATGTATACATTACAGGCGTATGCTCGTTATTACATTACACACGAATGCTCATCAGTCAGGGAGTTATTATAGTAATTTAATGCTCAAAAGACGAATCTTTAATGTTACATTACACGCGAATTCTCGTCAGTCAGGAAGGTATTATTGTAATGTAATGCTCAAAGACGAATCTATAATGTTATATTACACGCGAATGCTCCCGATGAGGGGGGCACCTTTAGGTAAAAGCCAATAAAGTCATTGCAGAACTGCAGCCTTCGTTCATTAATTATTAAGAACAGACTGTCTGATATTTCTCAATAAGGATTTGAACAAATGAGTTTTCAGTTTTATTACAGTTTACAGTTTTACATTAATGAGTTTACAGTCAGTAAATTCCTTATCTACATACATAGCGGGAAGTAAAAAATATTGCACAAAAATGTAACAGTCACATCTTACTGTTTTATCTAGTATTGATTCATGCCGGTCGCATAGTATAAAGTATAAATTACATAAGGCAAGATTGTTCATGTAACAGAAATAACACCTACACAATATTTTACACTGTGACATCCCAATAATAATTAGAGTCAGCACAAACCACCGTCCGACGGTTTTGTCAAACCTAACCAACCGCTCCAAATTTAGACTATGTTATAACTTTACAGAAACCAACCTAAATATCGTCCTAGATTGATTATTAACGTTTAAAATTTATTAGTGTTTTAAACTCAATGTTGTTCATATTAATATTTCACAGTTTGAGACATTTTTTTAAATGCTATTGGATGGAAATACCCCAATATTAGGGTCTCTAAGTCGTATCCGTTGGGAAACACTTCCACAGTAATTGATTCCACAAGCGTAGTGCGATGCATAATGTGGTGATAAAGTGCTGAGAAAAACATACGATTATAGAATTTCAGACATCTAGGTGATGAGGGTGGAACTATGGATTCTGATTCTGATGATCGAATTCAGCGGCTGAGGTTAATCCAAATAATAATTTATTAGAACGACACGTCATTTAAGATGCGATAGAAGATGCAAAACAAGTCTTCATCTCTGCGTTATACGAAAGAGTCAAACCGACTAGAAATAGCCTGGCCGTCGACATTTGGACCGCTTTACATAGAATGCGATCAACAGAAAGTAGCTGGTACTAGAGCGCTCCGGCCTAGAGATGAGAACATACTCTATTTGAGGCCGCATTTGTGTCTTAGTAAGTTGGAGCTGATGGGCTGGCAACAAATACTGCTTCATTCTGCTAAATACAAACTTTTTGGAGGCCTCCATTAGCCTTTCCTTCCAAATGACTGTGGAACTGAACGTTGTTAGTTACATAGACATCCAGACTTCCAATACTGACTGAGGCTGTTAGGAGAGTATCTCCGAAAACGGGTGGATGTTTATTGATGAACGCGTAAAGTTGTCTTTTAGGATTAAATGTGACCAGATTTTGACGATCCCATTCCATGTAATATCATGACATCAATTAGTCGTTTATGAACTACAGACACAAACTGTTTCTAGCACGTATTGGCTAGCACAACTGCTTCGGCCGGAGTATGAAGCATCACCACTACTGTCGTTTGCATAGCATTGAATGTCATCGGAAGTGTCGGGTGTCTGTTCAGATTTTCAAAAAAAAAATAATAAGAAGGACAACAAAAGTACGTGTCCTAAACCTAGAGCAAAAAAACAAGTTTTCAATTACGTAAGTGACATTATATCTAACGTACCTAACGGGAAAATTGATCTATCCCACATTTCAAGGAAAGTTTCAAAAGAGTGTAGATTTATCTTACAGAATAACAAAGCTAAACTTATGTGCCAGTAAATTATATACGCTGACGGTGTCAAGCATTCTTTCACTGGCGACAAAAATAAAAAGGCAGTGAAAATTTCTTGTAGATGAGTATGTACAAGGATACTCATATTATATATAGTATATACTATGAGTATAGCAAAAAAATCTAGAGAATGGTACATGTCATAAATCGGGTATTAAAATACACGCAAACAATATTATATACAATACAATATTATATATATATATCTTATATATAAAATTCTCGTGTCACAATGTTCGTTCCCGTACTCCTCCGAAACGGCTTGACCGATATTGATAAAATTTCGTATGCATATTCAGTAGGTCTGAGAATCGGCTACTATCTATTTTTAATACCCCTAAGTGATAAGGGTTGTCCACCCCTAAAAATATTTTTTTTATTTTATGAACATTTTTTTTTATTTTTATTTTTTTTATGATTCAGCATTGAAAAATACATACAAACCTAAATTTTTATCCTTCTATCATCAACCCTTATTTTTTAATTAAATAATTTATATGGCAAAACAACGTTTGCCGGGTCAGCTAGTATATATATATATATATATATATATATATATATATATATATATATATATATATATATATATATATATATATATATATATATATATATATATATATATATATATATATATATATATATAACTTTAAAAATTTAATTTTAACAACTACATTGAAAAATGTTTTTCCGATAAAAATGAGCTACATGTATGTGGTGTATTAATTAATCTTTATGATTTTAATTAGTACTTAATACTCCCGATTTTGGCTATCGTATGAAATGTTGAATGATGGATAAAATATGTAACGATGTAGATCCCCATTTATTTTGCCTGCATTAAACTAGTGACTTGAGGAATCCGCAATGTTTATTGACGTTCGGTAAGGTTTACTCTATTTGCCATGAGAGAACTGGCTGGATCATCAATTTTAATCATTAATATTGTAATAATGATGCGTTAAGCTATTTTATGTGATAAAAATACATCTATCTGTTCAAATCTAATAGTTATAAATGCAAAAAAAAATTGTATAATTGTTACTTTTGCGCCACTGATTTGGATAAAAGTTGAATAGGTACATGTATTCTATGTACTAATTTAATACATAGGCTATTTTTCAGCCTAAAATAATATATGGTCCTCGTAGGTAAGATTCACAAAATAAGTGTATGACTGTATGGTGGGTTGCTAGTTTAGAGCAAATCACTTGAAATATTTAGAGTAATAATTAAGGTTTTATATATAATTGGCGCGAATACGTTTTCCATGACTTAAAAAATAAACAATGGGTAGTAAAGCCTAGTAGTATTTTGTGTAGGTAGTACAGCCCTTGGTACAAATTTTTGACTACCATATCTTAAAACGTAAAACAACAATCAAAATCTCAGGCGGCAAGGCGGCAGTCGTCGCGAATCTGTGGCAGAGTTACAGAACTTTTCATTGAAAGTAGAAGAAACGTCATGGTTGTAAAATATGTGGGATGAAGTTTATACTGTCATTGCTAGATGAACCACTTACCGTAAATTAGCAAAACTTTGGTTTATGTAATTTTTTGCTTCTTCCTCCAGATATTTAACTTCATTCCAAAAGTCTCCCATTATAACATCCCAATTCTCTTTGTTGTCAAACACAAATACGCTAAAATCAATCGTACGGATCGGGTACACCAAATTTTTGACACGTTTTCGCACATCATCTATCTGTGTGGGGTCGCTAATAATAGATTTTAACTCGGAACCAAAAATTCGCTCGAAATCAATGAGTACCTGTAAATCAAATTACAAAAGTTGTAGAATAGTAAATAAATATTAATTATAAATATCACTTAACATGCGAATTTATGTAACCCCAAGGTAAGCAAATTATTTGCCTATAATATCACCTATAAAGATATATTTATATCAACGATACTAATACATGGAAATACATAATATAAAAATACTGTTATATATTTAATGAAATATATAAACATCTCTGTTCATCACACAAATGTTTGTTCCTGTCGGGAATCGAACCCGAACTCCATTGATTAGTAGTTAGGTTAGTTTAATCTCTCGACCAATAGAGCTGTAGATATAAAATATAATTTAATTTTACTATCGAGTATGTATCATACCTATTTCTCGATATAAATAAATGCTAAAGTATAAGGCAGGATTAAGTTGTAATCCTTGTTTATTTTGAACAGTACAGCTGCTAACTATATAAACAATCAGCTGTCTGTCTCATGTGGTTTCAACCGCGTTGCTCTGCTTCTAATACCTGGTTGTTGCGTTATAGTACAAAGCTAATAATCTTCATTAATAAAGATGTTAACTAAATGGATATACAATGCGAATTTAGAAGGATGTAACTACCGAAGAAGACCAAAACTAACATATAATCAGATTGAGCGGGTACTGTCCGAAGATGGTGTCAAGAGTTTTCTCAACCGGCGTGTTTGCATGAAGAGAATAATGAATGTGAAAATGCAAGACAAATCTACAAGGCTCGTAACACATGGCACTCGATCATATCTACCTATCTCGTAAGGGATCTGACGAAAATATTATTGTGAATGTATGTATTAAATAAATTAAAATGCTTCGAGAAGCAAAAGATAAATCTAATCTTTTTTACTTTTTCTTATAAGCTGGTCCGGATATAATATTCTAACAAAAAATAATATCTTGAAACATAATACTGCTGTATGATGTCATGTTTGTATATAAAACTAAAAAAAAATCTATATATTTTTGAATAGAAATAAACGCCCATTGCATAAACTACACCATTCTTATAGTATATAAAAGCTTTATGGTACAGTCCAAAACTAAAATAAAAGAACGTAATGTGCTTTTATGTCAGTGACAAACGTGTTATCTTCATTTACGACTTCTACATACCAGTTTGAAGGTTTTTATGGTTACGAGTCCATTGTACATGTCATAACCTACATTCAGCACGAAATATACAACTTAATCCAGGGCGTGGAATCCCTAACGCTAACTTACCATTGGTTAGTTGTTATTGGTAGTGTTGTGCTAGTTAAGATATCATTGGAACACAAAATTAACCAGTTTTCTATCAGATATTTCGTAAAAGCTAGACATGGCTAAACATGACTACTATTTAGTAGAGTTCTGCAAGCCTCGGCCGGTTTAGTACCACCACATTACATATTCCTGCTACAAAAACGTCATTGCTTGTCAGTATCGTGGTCCAATTGGAAGGGTAGAAGTCGGTAAACTTATACATAATATGGTATCACATCCCTACTAAATGAATAGCAATGCATTAATTAAAATCATCGATGTATATTAATACGCGTACACGCGATGGTGTGTAATTTTTATTTGGTGACTCTACCAGTCAAGTCCAAACATAAATTACATTATCCAAATTAATTTATAATTATTACTATTTTTCTCTTAACGAAATAAATAGAAAGAATTGGGATGTATTGTCTTGTCAATTAATAGTATGTATTTATTTGATATTACATCCCCGACTTCTTTTAGATCAAGCTCATTGGGACGGGTTGCAGCGGGCCGGTATGTTATGCTGTCTTTGATAATATGCTATCTTATGACATACAAAAGTAACGTTGACATCACTTAAATATTCCTCGTCTTCATTTTATTACGTGACGGGGAATAGAAATAAAAATTAATTTAGACGATGCACAGAAGCTTCGAGCCATAAGTGCTAGCATATGAAATATTAGCAGCAGCGTACAACCCGCTGCATTGTAAAGGTTTTTGGTGAATCCCGTGGGTTCACCTAATTTCTCCAAGATAAAAAGCCTATATGCTATTCCAGGTCATCATCTACCTGTGTGCCAAATTTCATCCAAATCAGTTCAGTAGTTTTTGCATGATTAGTAACAAACATCCATCCATCCAAACATCCAAAATTTCGCGTTTATAATATTATGCAGATGAACAAAAATTTATGATCGTCTAATCGTGACGATGCTGTTGTCAGGACCAAAGCTGTTGGTCAACCTATTGGTCATTATTTTTATTATAACATTACAAAACAGTACGAGTGTATAATTGCAATTAAGATTGGTGATTTAAAAAGTGCTGACGGAAGAAAATAGAACTTACATACCGTAATGACATCTCCCAGATCCCGAGCTACGGTGCCAATGTAATCCGTGCGGGTGAATAACAAAGGCTGATCGAATTCCCAGCGCGCGCCTTTGCCGCTCAGTTCAATGCTGCGTCGGGTTTCCTTATACAGCTCATGCCACATTTCCATAATTTTCTGACCCGCACGTGCCAATGTTAATACTTCTTCATTTGATTTGCTAAATGGATTAAAGAGATTGTTTCATTTCATAGGATAGCAAATATCCTCACCATCTCGATTTCTAGAAATGTGCGATTCTCGACCTACTAATCTATAGAACAAACTGTAAGCAGGTGTTTTCCAAACGGATACGACATAGGAGGAACGCAACTGCAAAAACTCTGATAGTCTAGTTGTTAATGGGCGTTGATTGCTTACCATCACGTGAGTTTCCTGTCCGTTTGTCCCCTCTTTTATAAAAAAACTAATGGTTACTTTAATGAAGAGAGATAACCGTCGCCTATAGACTTTTTTTATAGAAGAAGGGGCATACGAGCAGGGTGCACCTGATAGTAAGTGATCATCACCGCCCATGGACATCCGCAATACTAAAGATCTTGCAGTTGCGTTGCCGGCCTTTTAAGAATGAGTAATCTCTTTTCTTGAAGACTCCCATGTGGTATCCGTTTGGAAACACCCCTGCCGGTAATTCATTCCACAACAGTTGTAGTGCGATACAAAAAATGCCGAGAGAAACGCACAGTTATGGATTTCCAGAAATCGAAATGGTGAGGGGAGGGTGGAACTTTAATTTTCGACGCGATTTTCGATGATGAAATACGGCGGCAGGAATTAATTCAAATAAAACATAAAGATATCATCTTACTCAAATAATTTGTGCACATTGAGAAAGCGTTCCAACTTATCGCACAGCGCCCAAGATATTCTCGATAACAATGGAACCATTGTGTCGTCAGTACGGTATCCTTTCGACAGCACCCACATCATGTAAATGCTCTCGACCAATTCAGGCAGCATGTCTATGACTTGTTGTAATGGAGAGTTATCTTCAATCACCTGTTTGTAACAATTTTTAAGTTAACAATTAGGATTGTATATTTTTAAAATTGTTAACACTAATCAAAACAAGAAAATATGAAATTCCCAATCTTTTAAGGTCACGTAATTTTGTTATGTATTAAGTACAACAAGTAAGTCATACAGTAATTATATAATAAATCATACATAAATATATATAAATCATACAGTAATTATATATATATATATATATATATATATATATATATATATATATATATATATATATATATATATATATGTACTGCAATCGGAGTTCAAGGTTACATTAAAAGTATTTGACAAGTGTTGAAACAGTAAATTTTTTCTACTTCAACTCTTTTAAGGCAGTCTAGTTCACAGAACATGTAAAGTGAAGTGATATTATATTCTTACGATGTACAGTGGAAAATTCACGTAAGTACGTATTATACTGTGTGTTTTTTTTTTGCTAACTTGGAGACAGTGCTAAATTACGCTTATTTGATGCCCTCAGCAATCCACACCTGTACGTACAATCCATAATTAATCTAGTAGCGGTCTTAACAAAGAAAACGAGTAACTTTGCAAATTTCCGTTTAGTTTTACGTGAACCCTTGTAATGTCACTGAAAGGGCAAAATAAAAAAGCGGCGTAAAAAATGAAACAATCTCGCCGTAGACCTGAAAAATAATGAAGACCCCAGCGGCACAGTTATCTACCCTCATCTAACACACTTTACACCACGACAGTAGCAAAAGCAGAAGTACACAATATTTCACTTTGAAACAGAAGCATCTTAAGGAGACAGGAACACTACTTAAGATAACATAGGTATTCGTATGTTTGTTTTTAGATTTTAAATACTTGTAGTTCAGATTTTATTTATAACTAGCTGTTGCCCGCAACGCACAGCTCCTCCCCCGTAGGTGATAGCGTGATAATATGTAGCCTATATATTGACCCGACCTGTTAGTAATATTAATGCAAAATTTGAAGTAAATCCATGTAGTACTTTTTGAGTTGACCCCGGACATACATACAGACAAACAGACAAAAATTCTAAAACCTATATTTTTGGCTTCGATGTCGATTGTAGATCACGCCCCAAGTATTCTTTAAAAAAAATATTCAATGTACAGTTTTGACTTACCTATTTTATTCTATGTATAGATCTCCACCTTATTTTCTTAAAGTGTTAACAGCAATACAAAGACGAATGTATGTGACTGGAGTACTCACCAAAGAATAATCATAGATTTAATCATCATAGAACACATAATACGCTTTTAATTGCGAGAAAATAATAAAATTACTCTAGCAAATCAAATATTCATTCAAAATGCTTTAAATTTTAGTACAAAACTACTATTGAAAGCGTGAAGCCACAGTACACAAGTATCAAGCAATCTACTCACAGTGAAAAAGCGCATCAAGGTAGAGAGAAATTTTAGATTGTCGCCAGCGAGATTGTATTGCTCCATAAGACTCTCTTTATAGTTGTTGAAACTCTGCAATGAAAAATGGAAGGGTTTCCATCAAGCCGTTTTAGTTTTGTGAATAAAATACGACTCTATAAACGTCAGGTTTGTTATTTCTTTTAACATTTATTAAAGCTGTCTTTCTACGTTACTGTTAATGTAAAGTTGTAGTTTTCAGTCTTCATCAAGGATATAAAACAATTTAATTTGAATGTTTTGATTTGTTTTATTTCAGATCATTATCTATGCTTGTTTAGCAATCTGTTCCCAATAAAAATAAAATAAATGCATACTGTAAACACTTTCTTGTATGGGATCACATATAAATTAAATGATAGTTAAACATGTCTAGATCGAGTAGAGGTATATAAATATATTGTATTCTTTTCACTACCGGCACTTAATGAAATTTAATTAATTTCACTTCAGAACATTAATTTTTTGGATATATTACTCAACCGGTTTTACTTTTTAAAGCATCTTTGGGATTATAATATACTTAGATAAGTATACTATATTCTGAAGATTTTGTGTTTAATAAGGGTATGTAAAAATATCGTTCTGCTAATTCCTTGGTGGGGTGGCAAAGGGAACGACGGAATGTTATTGGCTATTCCTCAGCGTATTTCATTGCAGCGAAGCTAACTACCACCAGCGAAACGACGCTTTGGTGTCGAATTATTATAACAATAATTTGTATAGAAATTAGTATACAAAACGTTTATAAAAATTTGGGGAATCAATCTGGTACAACGTGGCTCGAATACGCTAATATTCTTTATTCCCCGCTTTTGTGTTAATCTTACCTCTATTAAAGAAGAGTCAGCTTTTTTTAACATCCCAAGAATTTTGACCACCATTGGCTGTTTCAGTTGCTCCACCAGTAAAGATATTTCAGCGTCTCTCTCACGCCAATATTTGTATTCTGCGACAGGGCCCTCACCCTCTCTTGTCTGTGTAATAAAAATTTAAATTGCTTAGAAAATAGCACTTTTTCATTTAAATTAATATTATTTTAGTATATTTATATACAACTGTATATTTATAGGCAAATATTACATTACTATTTTTTATTTATATTTTAATATTACATTACTATTTTACACTATATATTAATATGTAATACATAATAATATTCGTTTTGGAATTAACAATTTTCAATCAATTTTAGCATTTTGAAAAAAACTTGTCACTCTGTATATTCAATTTTGACTCAGAAATGGTGTGAAATAGTAAATGACAGACCATGTTTTATATTTCTTTTTAATAAATTAACGAATATACGAGGGTTAATTACTTATTCAAATTTCAAGCGTAATCGTTTTATAAAACAAAGTAATGAATAATTAATTATTCGCAGTAGAACTTTTTTTTTTATAGTAGAGGGGGCAAACGAGCAGATGGTGCACCTGATGGTAAGTGATCACCGCCGCCCATGGACATCCGCAATACCGGGGGTATTGCAGCTGCGTTGCCGGCCTTTTAAGAATGAATAAGCTCGTTTCTTGAAGGTCCCTAAGTCGTATCCATTCGGAAACACCCCCGAGGGTAATAGATTCCACAAAGGAGTAATGCGAGGCAAAAGGTGTCGACAAAAGCGCACGGTTGTGGATTTCCAGACATCGAGGTGGTGAGGATGGAACTTTAAATTTTGACGCGATGTCCGATGGTGGAATTTAGCGGCAGGCATTAGTCCGAACAACTCGTCGGAACACTCCCCATGATAAATACGGTAAAAGATGCAGAGCGAGCCTACATCTCTGCGTAACGCCAAAGAGTCAAGCCGATTAGAAATAGCCTGGTCGTCGACGATTCGAACCGCTCTACGTTGAATGCGATCAAGAGGAAGAAGCTGGTACTGAGGAGCTCCGGCCCAGAGGTGAGAACAGTACTCCATGTGAGGTCGAATTTGGGCCTTGTAAAGTTGGAGGCGATGGGCTAGCATGAAGTACTGCTTTGCTCTACTGAGTACACCAAGCTTTTTGGAGGCTAGTTTAGCCTTCCCTTCCAAATGACCGCGGAACTGAACGTTGTACGATATGTCGACTCCCAGAATTCCAATACTGGCTGAGGCTGTCAGGAGAGTATTTTCGAACCGCGGTGATACGACAAAGGGTGTTTTTTTTGCGGTGAACGCACAGAGCTGCGTCTTTTTGGGGTTAAATGTAATAAGGTTTTGACGACCCCATTCTGAGACATCAGTTAGTTGATTCTCGAGTTCAGACACGAGCTTGATCCGGCCCTCTTCGACGTGTTCCCGAGAAATACCGCTACGGCCGGAGTATGTAGCATCAACAGTACTGTCGTCCGCATAGCAATGTATGTTACTAATTCGCAACATATCATTGATATGCAGAAGAAACAGAGTCGGTGATAGCACGCAGCCTTGGGGAACACCAGCATTGACAGGTTTAAGATCGGAGCATGCACCGTCGACTACGACCTTAATGCTCCGATCAGCCAAAAAACTGGTGATCCACTTGCATAGTTTCTCGGGAAGCCCATAGGAAGGCAGCTTTGAGAGAAGCGCTTTATGCCATACCCGATCGAAGGCCTTCGCTATGTCTAAACTAACTGCCAATGCCTCCCCCTTGTACTCAACTGCCTCCGCCCAACGATGTGTCAAGTATACTAGAAGATCACCAGCTGAGCGGCCACGACGGAAACCGTACTGACGGTCACTAATCAGCTGGTGCTCTTCTAAATACTTCAGGAGCTGACAGTTTATAAGTGTCTCCATGACTTTGGAGAACAAGGAGGTTATGGCTATTGGCCGATAGTTTGACGGATTAGAGCGATCTCCTTTTTTAGGAATGGGATGCACTAAAGCTGTTTTCCATGAATTCGGTACCACGCCGAGTGAATAGGAGAGCCGAAATAGGTGCGTCAATACTGGTGCCAACTCTGGAGCACATACTTTAAGCACAACAGGAGGGATGCCATCAGGCCCACTCGACTTGTGGATGTCCAAAGAAAGAAGTGCTTTACGCACAGCTGACTGCCGAAACTGCGGTTCTGGCATGGAACTATCACACTGCGGGATGGTAGGCGGTGTGTTCCCTCGGTCATCCAGAGTCGAGTTGGCCGCAAAGAACGAGCCCAGAAGATCGGCTTTCTCCTTTGCGGTATGGGCCAGAGAGTCATCGTCTCTGTGCAAGGATGGAAATGAAGGCTGGGAGAAATTCCCTAAGACAGCCTTGGCGAGAGACCAGAACGCGCGAGTGCCAGAAGAAAGGCGAACTAATTTCTCACCAATTCTGCCAATGTGTTCCGCTTAAGCCTTGGCGATAGCTCTTTTGAAGAATCTCGAGGATGAGTTGTACTCCTTTCGTAATGCGCTAGTTTTTACATCACGAGATGCCGACGCAGCAGCCCAAGCTCGGTAGCAATCCTGCTTTCGGCGTAAAGCCGCTTTGCAGTGGCGACCAAACCAAGGCTGAGACTTGCCACCGATGGGCACCGCAGAAAACGGAATGAAAAGTTCCATGCCCTGCAGCACCACATCAGCGACAGAGTCAGCGACAGCATTCGGATCATCCAGCGAGAAGCACAACCGCCCCCATGGGTAGGATGCAAAGAAAGACCGCATCCCGTCCCAATCTGCTGACCTATAGTGCCAAACGCGACGACAGCCTGCAAAGGGAGACCGTGATGGGCGCATGACCGGCACTTTGCTCCGGATCAGACAGTGGTCCGACGCGCCAAGTGGAGCGTCCACCGATACCTGATAACGATCCGGGTCAGAGGTCAGTAGGAGATCCAACAGTGAAGGCGTATGACCATCCACATCGGGAACACGCGTAGGCGAGGTTACCAATTGTGTTAGACCATACGCCAAGGCAAAATCGTGAACAGACCTCCCCGCATGATCGGTGGTGCGAGAACAAAGCCATTCGGTGTGGTGGACATTAAAATCGCCCAAGATCACGATCTCTGCGGAGGGGGTCTGCTCTAACACGGAATCCACAGCCGTTTGTAAGCGCTCAATGAGCCGGTCAATTTCAGTATTCCCGCTATGGGACCTGTATAGGCACGCGTAGCTGCGTGGATGGTCGTCGCAAGCTACGCGTAACCAGAGGATGGATAGGTCCTGACCTTCAAGTCTGCCGAGGCGCCGGTAACAAATATCTTCTCTGACGTATGCGCACACACCAGCCCGCGGTACAAAGGAATGTTCCAGTTTGTACCCCGGGTAGGAGAGGTAGGAAGTATCAGCCGGAGAAGATATTTGTGTCTCGGTCAAGAAGAGCAAAGCTGGCTTCGCCGTCTCGAGATGGTAGTGGACGGCGTTCAGGTTAGAATGAAGGCCCCTGATATTGCAGAAATCCACAGTAAGCGTGGTAGGGGGTGCCATGGTCTTCTTGCTCTGTTTGCCCCGGACAGAATTGTCTATAGTCATAGTGTGCGGGGGGGGGGGGTTAGGCCTCCGGGACTCTCACAAACCAGACGAAACGCAGCAGCGGAGCTGCTACTTTACGTCGGTGTCAAGTGAGAGAGTGGTATCTCTCCGGGCGTGCCGGCCTATTCAGTTGCAAATGCAGTATGGCACTACCACTATTTTGGTTGACTGACTGCACCGGTGCTAGATAATTTTTGAACAAAAATTATCCCACCAGTGGGCGATGGGGTCGTCACATCCCTACGCCGGAGAACTGTCACAACTAATTTCTCATTTCCTACATCTCCAGAACGCTGTATCTGATTTTCAACTAATTTTATTGGGATCGTACGAAGTGTATACCCTTATGTGTGTTTATTAGTGTTGATAAATGATAGAGTTCTTAGGTAACAAACGTAAAAAACAAATAGACGAACTAATAACCTCCTCCTTTAGGAAATTCGGTTGGATATAGGACGTATTGTCCCATTATATGTGGGAAGTATACCAATACAAAACATTAAAAAAATTAAAAAACATACAGCCCAAATGATATTTACTTTTTTTGGCAAGTCGATTGAAAATCGAAATCTTATAAATAACAATTATAAAGCACGCACATAAAAAAAATGAATTAAAAATTTACTCCATTTTTGAAACTGGTTAAAATATATATGGTAAAAAAAGACGTATTACCTTTCCCAAGCAAGCAGAAATAGTGTTGTCGATGTGTGTTTGCCACATCGTGACAGCTTCCTCCAGCTGCCCTACTAATTCAGGATCCAGTATATCAACGCGTTTATGCTCTTCCGCAAGAGCCGGGATATCTGGCATCGGCAGATGTATCTCTCCTTCTATATGCTCAATAGTCCTTAAAAAATAAAATTGACGTAAAAAGCCTATTATTATTACCGTAAACCTTAAAGCCTATTATTAAGTACGGTACTTACCATTCGACCATGCCCACGAGATCTTTAATATCTTTCACAACGTCGTCTGCAGATGACTTTTTCCTCTCTACTGGTTTGTTCAACTTTTTCATTGAACCCGAATCGAACTCAGACTTGATCTGTTGTAAAATTTATTTTTTAATGTAAGAAAATACATTATGTGTAGTTTTACCAATAGCAAAAGAGCCGAAGAGGGGATTTTGGGATTCACTCGTGCGCGGCAGCTTAACATAGGGATACGTCGCATACTGTAACGAATCGATAACTTCAATTTGTGAAAATGATTTGATTTTTCGTTATTCTTACATTATTTCCTTCAAAATAAAAGAAAACTTAACCGCAGTTAAGAATTTCAAGATAACGTTTTTTTTTTAAATTTGTGACCCTCCCATTCCCTTATATTACACCTAAATAGTCAGATTTTGTAAATTTTAGCTCACGATTAACCAACCATGCCTTAATCTAAAGCGCTTCAGTGTTTACATGTCCAAAATAAAAGGTAATACTGTTTTTCATTAAAATGAAAAACATTATTTCCTTTTATTTTTCCCATCATCCATCTAAAAAATCCAATAGGTCCCCATGACGTTCGAGTAAATCCCCAGTTAGCATTTTGGAATTTCCTAGTATGACAAATATTCTTAATTAACAATATAAAATCTAGTAAATGATAAAAGAACATATCCTGAATTTGGATATCCTTCTCTATGTGGTCCCATCCCAATCTGGTAAAGATTGAAGATTTGATGCAGGGTTTCAGAGATACGTTGCATAGAATGTCGGTCGCTGCAGTTTTACTCTATATATAATATAATGTAAGCTAGTGCATTAATTAGCTAAGATAAAAAACTTACTTGGGGTAATATAGAAGATGTGGGTCGAGCTACCAGCGATCTGCCCATGACAGATTCGGCACGTAAATTTCGTATTCTGAAAACATAATAAAAATATTCAACATGTATGTGTGTGTGTGTGTACATTTTTTATTATTATATTTACAGATTTTAATTTATATTATTTATATTTTTTTGGAACGTAGTTCCTTACGGCAGGCTTGGAGGGAATAGGGATTTTGCTGCGCGCCCGAACTGAAAAAAATGTGATAGTAAAACCGTAAGAAAAAATGCGTGGAATAAAAGCGTTAAATGAGACGTGCGCAGGCGCGTCAGTCGCGTACACAAGCGAGTAGTGCCGTTTAGCCGAAGGAAATTCGTTCCTCCCTGGTGTCCCACGACACCACATCATTTTATTGAAGTGAAAACTTCTTTAGGCGCGTTGAGCGTTTTGGTAGAGGGTAAAATCCTCGGTTCGCGTCACCGACATGCTAATGATAATAGTATATCTATAGCTATGGAGAGCCAGACTAGCGCACGCGCAGTAGCCTGTGTACACGTATACACTAATACATTGACTATTTCTGACTGTATTTTATTATTTAACCCATCATATGTAACTAATAAATAAAACATAAAAAATTTCATATAATTTTTGCATATAGTTTTAATTACTCTCAACTTAATAGTTCCGTTTTCACTTCTATCGGCAGTCCCACGACTGCTACTGTTTTTTTTTTTATATTAACGTTATGCCCCTAGTATTTTCCAAAGAATCGCCTTAAATCAAATTCGTATATTTTGTATTCATTTTCTTTTAAGATTCTGATTAAAAATGTTTACTTCCAGTTATACGCATAAGAATAAGAAATTATTTATTACTGGACAACTTTTACCGTGCGAAACAAATATATTCTAATTTAAAAACGAATTAAAGCTTTTGTTAACACACATATATCAAGAAAGAAACATATACAAGAAAATAAAAATAAAAGTGATGAATTCAAGTTACCACAAACTATCTCTTAGTTCGTGGTAACTTGAATTCATTAAAAGGGAATAGTTATTAAGTATTTTGTCAAATTAAGTTTTCTTATATAGTCGGGAAAAAAATGTATATGAATATCAACAAATTTATTTTTCTTTTCCTTAAATTAAAGGTATAAAGGTGAAAACTGATCGTTTTAAGTTTTTTAAATGGTTTCCGAGCAGCTGTAAGTAGTTGACTTATATAAGTTAAAACTACTTATGAGTAAGTTAATACGGTTTGTTCCAATCTAGAAAAACTAAATTAGTTCGAAATATTTTCGATGCCGTCAATTCAGATACATAAGCAAAAGTTTTTACGTTGGCAAATTTTGGGAGAAATTGGAATTTGCTACCATTTCTCTGATTGTGGAAATCTCCAGAAACATAAATCAGGCAATTCGTGTCTTTGGTATATATACATTAAATGTTAAGACATGAATATAATAATTAAAAATGGTTCGTAGTAGTAATATAGGCTATCACGGGAAAACTAGCTTATGTTTTAAAACTTACATTATAATATTATAAGTTTATAACCTTTTATTAATTAAAAATAAATATGGAGAAACTATAGAAAAATGTTGAATGAGTTTTTCACAAGCAACCTTTTTTTAAAAAATATAAATAATAAAGCGTTATGTTCGCATAATATTCATCTTATTTAATACAATATAATACACCATAATTACCGTCTTTCAGCATTTTCTCCTCTCGCTATATTAGACATTCGTCGGTAGTCCGAAGGTCGAAGATAATTTACCTATAAATTAAAAAAAATGTATTAGGCAGACACCTCCAACAGAACTCCGTACTCCGTAGAAAGTAAACTGCACACCGTATACCGTCAAGTCGTCTTAAGTAATACGTCACCGCGGGCTCATAGTTCTCCCAACAAATCAAGCCGATCAAGAGTTAGACTTGAAGCCTCTGTCATTGAAATCTTATTTACCGATAAATCCAACACCAAATTTTGTAAATCATAAAATTGCAACCAAGCAGATGATTTTTCTGATCGAAACAGATAGCCACTGTCTATACACACAGAAGTTGATAATGATGCATGATGTTATAATGCAAT
Source organism: Apodemia mormo (assembly GCA_036924255.1). NCBI lineage: Eukaryota > Metazoa > Arthropoda > Insecta > Lepidoptera > Riodinidae > Apodemia > Apodemia mormo. The sequence continues at coordinate 10,226,109 of JAUPFN010000019.1, read as the reverse complement.
AATCAAACGTATGCTGGCTATCTTACCCTCCAAAACATCACACGACAGTAAACATCACCGCTATTATGACAGTAAAATGTGGCTAGCAAAAACAGGTGGTATTGCAAAACTCTACCACCTAGTTGTCACGATGTTAGGGACTTGGTCACTGGTTCGTCTTTCTCTAACTGATTGGCAGAAAAGCAGCTAGTCTGTTCTTCGAGGACGACCAGATCAACATTCCAAGAGAACGGAACATCCATCCATCCATCCAAACTTTTGCATTTATATACATAGATATCCTAAGGTAGCAAACAAGCAGATCACCAGTCTCACTATGAACACCCACGTGAAAGACGAGTTCCTACTTCATGTGGCGCCCAACGAAATAAACTACCCACTCTATTGGATGGAAACTTACAACTACCTTATATTGTTGGTATATGTATTCCATAAAGTACCCATAGACTTGAATTGAATTGACCAAAGATTAGTTTATGGAAATACTTCTTCCTACTACGACAGTAAAGAACCTTGCTGTGTGTATGATCTGATTTCATGGCAAAAATGATTAATATGCAATGCAATACTGTGGAGTAATTTATTATTAAGTATTAAGCTATATAAGAAGATGAAACGGATAAGCGACGAAGATGCTTTGACAGGAATACCATGAACACCAATACAAGTAACTATGCTATCGGAGCAGCTTTACTCCAGTGAGAGGATTCTAACGTACATCCTATTTGTCGGAGCAATACCATCACCGGTAGTATCCATTTCACATAGAGGAATTCCCGATACTTCTACCAAACGCCACCAAAGTACCAGAGGGAAAGACTATAACAATCCTAGGTCTTGGTACTCTCACGGGACGCTATCGAGTACCAGAGGGGGAGACTGTAACGATACGAATTTCAACAATACGTGGCTTTGAATACTTTTTCACTCACACGCATCAGCCGGCCATTGAGGATCGCCGAGCGCACCCGAAGATAAACGACCGATCTTTATATAAGCGGTCGCCCACGCCGTATTAAATCAGTCTAGCAGCCAAAGAGTATATAATCACTACGTTTTAAGAGACGGGTGTTCCACAGAAAAAAACAATGTATGGCATTACATGCTCGATCAATACCAACATAACAAGATGAAACTAATACCACAGATAACAATTACTGTTACTGAATGAGCAATACAGCCAACATAGTAAAAATTTGGGTTCTTGTGGAATATATCGATATTCCTTATTCTATCGATAACCAATTTTACTGTTAATTTCTTTGGCTGTAGTAAAATAAAACAATAACATTTATTAGATTTTTAATAAATAATAGAATTGCCACACAATATTTTGCTTAATACACTTGGTTATATAGTATAGCCACACAATATTTTGCATAATACACAAAATATGGTAATAAGAAGAAATAGTTATTAAAAAAAAAACAATGATATGAAATATCAAAGTTATTTAGGATTGGCATTGTTTTTAGCTATCCAGCGGTATAATTAGATTTTGGACGTTGATAATAGTTATGTAGCTATAACACCAAAATGTATCCCCCAATTTTGTTATCAGTTTTTTAAACTGTCCCCCCTATGAAGGCAAATTTAAAGACGTATTCACGTGAAAAATTTATCATATAAGTGAGGCATATTTTATTAAAATGCAAAAGAAATAAAACGACTATAACATTACTTAAATATGCAACTATGAAAAAGAAGACTGAGTTGGGAATACTAAACAAGAATATCGATATTGAAATTATCGATATGACCTGTTGATCACTAGTTAATTTTACGCAAAACAAAATTTAATAAATATCAATTCTGCCGAATATCAATATTTCTGTTGCTAATACAATATTCTATTGAAAGTTTGTGATAAAAATAAGATGCTTTAAATACAATGTTACTCAATTTTGATTAAAAACAGTGACTACATGCACGTACCTGTGAAACGAAGTTTTACCCCCTTTAGGTAAGGAAGTTTGTTAGATACGCATTTCCTAATGTCTCAAAACTTCAGAGTACACAAAATATAAACTTAGGAATGCACTTAAATATTAACAAACTAAATAAAATGCGTATCTGCTTCTTTAGTCTAAATGTTATGCATTTAGACTACCACGGCAGCCACATACAGCATACGTTGAAATTAATTCCCGAGACACTCGTGTGTAGCGTTTCAAATGGACACAAAAAATTACCTGTCATTTGTATGGGATAACCTGTCTAATGGTAATATTATACACGTCATTGTCCCGTGTACAAAAATAAACACGATAATTTACCTCAGGAGCTGTTTCTTCGTCCATGCAGCGGTAATCACCAGAATAAGAAGTCTTCCGTGACACGAACTTATCGCCTTCCATATTCATGGTTATCTCTCGAAATTGATTTTCAAAAAGCGATATAAAACTCTGTAAAAAAAATTAAGAACATGATTCCAACTTAAAAACGACAAAGTGTGCGCTACTCATCTAAATTGTTTTTTAATAAATTGAGCTTTTTGATAAATTTTTGGAAAGAACACCTGGGGTCACTGTATTTTTATCGTTTAAGAACCGTAAACTATATGCACTTTTCTTACGGTAAATTAACACAGCTGTCTAAATTACCGTAAAGTGTCACAGTAGTCTCACTTATAATTTACTTTGTAGGAGCAAAAGCCAGCCTTCTATGTATTTGTGTTACATGTCGGGAAGGGTTCCAGTCCTAAATCACTTACCCATTTATGTCACACGCCAGGTTAAGGTACTGTCGACCATAAAGTATTAGGTATAGGTGGAGCTAGCACTCGTATTAATCACTTGAAACATATATTTACGTTATATCTCTGTCTGTGAGGTCTCTTCATCTCTTTTTATACAGCTGTATTAGAAACAGAGGGTAAGACCTCAAAAGATGACAGCAGTATTTAAAATTGTGTTTCAGGTAGGTATTAGAAGTGCTGCCTCCAGATATAATACAGCTTCATGCTGTCGACAGAACCTATTTCTAGGTGTGTGTGAACCGTAACTTAAGGGCAACCTAACAAACTTATTTCATATTTAGCGCACCGTTGGTCGAGTGGTTAGCGACCTTGACTACGCAATCGACGGGTCTCGGGTCCCCGACGTGGACAAGCATTAATTGTGTGATGAGCATAAATATTTGTAATTCCAGGTTTGGGTGTTTATTAAATAAATTCCAGTATTTATATATGTATTTCTATGTATTTGTATCATTGACTAGCACCCATAAGACAAGCAAATAATTTGCTTACTTTGGGGTTAGATCAGTAAGTGTAATTTGTCCCGTGAATATTTACTTCCCGCTAAATTAAGTCATTTTAAGCTCAAAAGAGTACAAACTATAAAGTCGGGGCAAAAGTATTTTCGTATTGTTCATACAAAGGAAAATATGTTTTTTAGGTATATTTATTTAAAATATTATGTATGTGCCGTTTTGATCGATGACTTGTTATCATCTTGTGGGTAGTGCCATGATCCCATTCCTGTAGAAATTTGAGATTTTTGATTAAAAAAATTTGACAGGTAGTTTTCAGTGTTCTTTTAAGGTTAGTTTAATTCTAATGAAGCAATGTCAGGGCTATACGGAGGATGCATCAACACATTCCAGCCAAGCTCTTTCAATTTTTTCTGTGTGGTTATAGATGAGTGCGGTCTCTCCTGTCATGGTGGAACACCACACCCTTCCTATTCACCAGCTCCGGCCGGTTTTTCTCAATAGATTTTTTAAACCTCGTCATTTGCTGACAGTAGAGGTCAGAATCGATAGTTTTACCCGGTGGCAAAGCTCATAGTGGACGATTCCTTTCCAATCCCACCATACACATAGCATCACTTTATTCTGAGTCAGGCCGGGCTTTGCCACGGTCTGTGGCGCTTGTTCATGCTTCGACCGTGATATATTTTGCATATTCTTATGTCGTAGCTAGTAATATGTCGATCTTGCTCCATTTTCTCAAAGATGGCACTGATTTTATCTGTAACAAGGAGTCCAGAGCAAACCCCATCTTTCACACTAAAACTTTTAGACTTGAAACGCTTAAACCACATTTGTGCTACTCTTATATCGGTATGAAGCATTAGGTCCGTAAATCGCACAAATTTTATTCGCGGTGTTCGTCGCATTTTTACCTTTTTTGTAATAAAACTTTAAAATGTACCGAATTTCTTCGTCGCATACGTTCATTTTGCTTGCTTGAAAAACAATTGAAAAATGGGGGGAACTAGTTTTTTTTTTAATTTATTGCATCTTCAGAATGTCAGATATAATGGTATTAAAACCAGCCAGTTACATTCAGTATAGCTAAAGAGGTTTTATTCCTAATAATACATTCAAAATACGAAAATACTTTTGCCCCGACCTATTATTATCAGTTTTTTCAGTTCCAATATCTATTCTGTTAAAAATGGCAGTACCTATATTGATTTATGAAAAGCTGTATATTCTGGAAAAGATGGTCGATTTTGATCTTTAGAATGGCATTTAACTCAATTATTGAGATCTAAAATATTACTTTTTAGCTAAATAACCGATAGGTTGAAAAATTTCGAAGCAATGTCATAAACATTATTTTTCAAAAATTTTCGACATTGATAAATCACAAACAAATTGACCGATTTTCAACCAATTTACGGTATTTGAGGCAGTTTTTAAAGGAGAAATGTTGATAACATTTTTAAGTCAATCTGTGAATTAGCCTGAAAGTTACTTCAAAAATAATTAGTAAGTTTGCTAAAAACAACGTAATTTTAATATTTGAAAAGCTGTAACTTTTTAAAATAAGATTCGATTTTGATTTTTGAAACCATTGATATAAAAAACCCAAGATGCACATTCTCGAACAAAACTGACACTCAAAACTGTCCTTAATTTTACATAAGTAGTTATGTAGTATTTGTCAATGTGTCTTTGCATATCCAACCTTAAGCGCAAGATTAATTATAGTTGTTTTTTTAAAGCATTGTACAAAAAGAAAACAAATTGAGTGGCGCGACCGACGCGATTCCATTTGAAATGAGCGCACAATTTAAACTTGTGCACAATTTAAAATTGTTTTTGAGACACTGTGCATCTTGGGTTTTTTATATAAATGTTTGAAACGGCATTCGACTAATTTTTTTTAGTACTAAAATATCGCAGAATACCAAAAAAAGACTGGTTGAAAAATTTCGAAATTATATCGAAAAAACACTTTTTGCAAAATTTTTCGTCAACAATTTCTCCCAAACGGTAAACCGATTTTGATGCAATTTATGTATTCGACGTAATTTTTTGAGCAGTAGAGCTGATTAGTTTTTGTATTCAATCGGTGCATGAACCTAGAAGATATTTAAAAAAAAAAAACAATGTTTCGTCAATTTTTTTGACGAAACAGTGACGGAACGTGGATGACAACGCTACTTCAACATAACCTATTAGGTGTCTACAGCAGAAGCTATCCTTTTCCGTCTACATAATTATCTAGATGTTTACTATCTACGAGATTTTTTTATATCATAAGATATCAAACATCCAAATGGCTCTCCTGATGGAAAGGAACAATAGCCCTAGCGCCTATAGACACCAAAGATGTTAATTGAGCGTTGTTATGTGGCTGAACGGTGATGCCACTTGAATACATTACCCTCCAAATCGAAACACGATAGTAAGGAGCACTGTCGTTATTGCCGCAGGAATAGGTAGGGCGGTGGTACCCATATACTCGGGCGAGACGTTGCGAAACTCAACCACGTAGTAGTCACGATGGCAGTGACACGCATAGCCAATCATTCACCTTTTACAAACTGCCTGGGAGAATAACAGATGATATTTTCTTGAAAGAGGACCTGAATCAATACGGTGGTTTTGTTCCAAGATAAAAATTCGTGTCTTTTGAAGAATAATATATTATATTATTTGTTCAAGAAGCAAGAATATTTTTTGTATCTTAAACTCCATCAATTATTCAAATCTTGCAATAAAATCATAACTAATACTAAAGATATTAACTTATGTATTTTGAAATAAATACAAAAAACGAAAAGCTTGGAAAATGTTTTAAACAGAATCATGGGGGCTAAAATAGGACGGTAAAGCATAAGAAACTAAGCACTGTCAGTGAAACTTAAGCCCAACTCGCAATTTATTAAATAAGACATAAGTTTTCGTGCAAATAGCTCTTACACAGAATCGTGTGTATATTTGCCTGCATTTTCGCGACTACCTATAAGTTCTGTAAGCTGAACGTGACAGTGACAGTCACGTGTTGAAAATAAATGGTAAAGCTCAGGTGTTCCGGAGATTACATATCCTTAGTTGCATAAAATTGTTAAGAAAATCCCGAAGGATATTAAATTACATAGTAAAATTTTATACAAAGTAATCTTAATAAATAATTAATATCACTGAACATAATATTACACGAGTTGATCTATCCCTTAAGTGCCCATATTTACTTGTGTTAGGGGATTAGTCAACGATACATATACATTACATATTATATAGAAAACTTAAGTATATTTCATTAACACCCGAACCCAGAAATAAAAACACTCAAAATATGCTCATCCCGCAAAATATGCTTGTATCTATCGGAAATCGTATCCGTATCCGATTGCGTAGTGAGGGTCACAAACCACTCAATCAACGGGGTGGTAATAATGATTTGATCTAGTTTTGCGTACAGAATAGAATAGTAAACAAGAAAGTTCTTTTGGTAGAAAGAGATGATACACACCCCTAGATATTAATAATTCATTTTAATACACATGGAAGGAATATAATTCCACACGCCTAAATCTACGGGCTACCTTACCCTTGCAACCGGAACATTAATCGAGAAACGCTGATTTTACTGTAATAGTTATGTCAGACAAGTCGTAAACTCATCTCTCTCTCTCATCTCTCAACTCATCGGCTATACGGGTCACTATTATCCTGACTACTACTAATAGAGTTCCGCAACATCTCACCTGAATATTCGGTACTATCGCCTATTCCTACCGCAACGCGTCAATTCTTGTAATTGTGTTCCGGTTTGGAGGGTAAGATAGCCAGCAGACATAAGCATGTGGCATTGCCATCTCGCCACTCGGATAGCAATACACTATTTACATCTTTAGTGTCTATAGGCGATGGTTACTCTTTCCATAAGAAGAGCTATCTGCTTGTTTGCTATGTAATGACATAAAAAAGTATCTCCCGCTTCTTTATTCGTTTAGCTTGACATGTTGGTTTAACATATACAAAAACTAGCGACCAGCCAGTGGTTTCACCCGCGTAGATTTTGTTCCCGCGGGAATATCGGAAATGTTTATATACTTAAACCTTCCCCGAGAATCAATCTATCTATTAAAAAAACCGCATTAAAATCCGTAGCGTAGGGACAGACAGAGAAAGCTACTTTGTTTTATACTATGTAGTGATTACCTCTTTTAATTGCAGTCCTAAACTCATCAGCACTTTTCCAGAAGTACACCCTACTAGCACATACTCCGGCATCTTGAGTTTCGTCAACTCGCTGTTCTCAGCCATAGGTATCTCGTCCTGAGTTTGTCTGACAAAGTATATGTAGCGCCAATTCCGATTCACTGTTTGAGGAGTGAAGGCACCGGTGAAAGCCACTAGCTTTGGATATTTAATGATTCGAGGAACTGGTCTCTGCAAATAGCAATAAAAGCCTGGTTTATCGAAAATGCATTACGTGTCACCCATTCTCGTTCCTGGTGCTTGAATTTAATACACAAATAATAACTCTGAAGAGTTACGAAACTGACGAAATTCTATTAGGTGTGTCAACACTCTCGTTGTCTTTCAGACTCCTTTCCACTTTATTGGAGTACAGACTCATTTGTTTTTATATCTGGAGAAATATGGATAGTAGCGCAGTTTAACTAGTGTTAAAACATTTGTGAATTGGAAGTCATGAAAAGTTTTGTCTCTGTAATCGCAAATAATAAATTATTTGCAAACGCGGCAATTGTGATGCAAGGAACCGCATGATATAAACTTTATATCTATTGTTATCTATATATTAATGTGTGAAGTAAAAATCGGTTGTCTGTAAAGTTGGTTTACAGACGATAGTTGAACGTGACAACGTCTTAAGCTCTCGCTTGTACTCCAAGCCTTAAACGGAACGCCTCAGAGCGAGGTAACGCCGCATGAGTCATGTTTTTTCGTGCGTGCAGCCAGCTCTATCGAATTATAAGACGTTGTCACGTCAAAAACTTTCTATCCTTTTTTAAAACAATTACACAAACAGTGGAGTATCAAATTTCGAATTGTTAAGGTTTACTTCGCGGAGGACTTCAGAAACCTGATATTTTTAAATAATATGCATGATACACATGATTTCTAATAATTTTTACACACCTATTACATATGTATAATATGGTTTTGTTGACAAAATGCCTAAACTTGCGGTATTTTGCCGTTATTACCACAGACTACATAAGCACTAATAAACACGCCATTAGGAAGGACAGTTATCACCACGCATGAACAAACGCTCCTATCACTGTCAACATTGAAATAGAATAACCACCCAAATCCAGAAATACGAACATTGGTGTTCATGACACAAAATGACTTTGGCTATCGGGAATCAAATCCGAGCCCCATTGATCGCATCATTAGGGTCGCTAATCAGTCGACCAATGGGATAGTCAAATATGTATTAAATGATGCATGTCAAATTATGTCTCGCCTCATAGATGGCTACGTGCTATTAATTTTTGGTCTCTGTTGGCAATTCTTTTCATCAGGAAAACCATTTTGTTTGTTTTAATTCTAATGTATACTATTATAATGTGTAATAATTTAACCACCACAAAACAAATAGGTACGTCATTCTACATACAAAGGAGACCCTCTCACGCACTTGTACTACTCCCAACCATTCTGATATATTATGAGCTAGCTGACCGGCGCAGCTTCGCCCGCGAGTATATTAATAAGTCGTCCAAATAGCTCTTAATAAAAATTTCATCCCCTATTTCAGCCCTCCAGGGACTGATATTTGAAAAAAAATACTACCCTACGTTTGACCGGATCTTCAACTACTTCCATGCCGAATTTCATGAAAATCGGTCCAGCGGTTTAGCCGAGAAAGCGTAACAGACAGACAGACAGACTTTCGCATTTATAATATTAGTATGGATATAGATGGTTGAGAGTAGTACAAACGCGAGTGCCACCTGCTTGGACACGCGTCAGTGAACTTTATTTGCAGAAAATTTGTAATAGTTATAACAATAACATTAAAATATTTTAGTTATTATTGTTTTACATTCCTATTTTTCCTGTTTCATTCTCAACAATAAACACCTATGTACGAGTCCCACTCTGTTTTTGTGCATAAGCCAAAATTGATAACCCTAGAGGAGGTATTTACTGTTTAGTTAATCAATATTCTCTTTTTGTTCTATTTTTATTTGCTACACATAAGACCATTTATGATAAGTAAGCAAATAATTTTCTTGTTATATTGCTGTTAGTAAAGCGGAATACAAACATTTATGCTCATTACACAAAATATGTTTATCCCTGACGGAAGCCCGATTGATCGCGTGATCAGGATCACCCCTCTACTAACGAGGCAGTCATAGTTGTCTGTACATAGCCATTTTAATTTTAAATAAAATGTCCACCTCTTTTTAAAAATTTCGATTACAGCTCTCCGGAAAAGTTCAGCGAAGCAGGTCATCCAGTTACGAGTCCACATGAGAAATGCGAACGTAAATAAATTATTGTAGACGACGGAAGCATCAGGGAGTGGAAATAGCTTTTAATGTTCCGTAAAGAACGTAACAGGATCTTAAAGACGACATTACTTTTAGTAGTTTTTTAGAATATTGCAATTTACTTGGTTTGTACTGAACAAAACATGTATATTTTTTCTTTGGCTAGTTTCTCCTACAGACAGGCAATAAGTGCAAATCATACGCACTTTAGTGTCCTTTCTGTTCATACTGTACTATATGGTTGGCAAAAACTAGCCAAGTCAAATAAATGAATTATGTAAATGTCTGTTAAATAATTTATATGATTTTTCAAGTAGCAAACACTGTAGTAGTACCAAGAAATAATAACCATATTGTAACGGGTACGATTATCCGTTACATTCCGATTTCCGGTTACGATTATCAATCCTAATGGGTAAGTAAGATATTTTTATTTATTATCTATTTATTATTATTCTAAAAAATAGTGAAATTTAAGGAAATACACAAAATAAGCGCGCAAAGTTAAGGTTAATCAAAGTCTTATATAACTACAAAACAATAAGGCAATGAAAATATTAATAAAAAGACTAAAACTTCAGGTTATTGTTACAAAAAAAAAGTATCTTCACGCCCATATCCCCGAAGGGGTAGGCAGAGGTACAACAAGTGCACCCACGATTAGCCGAAGATACTTGGTCCCACAATGTGATAGGTGACAAGCCTATCGCCAACCGGGCACTTTCCAATCCCGGACAACTTTGTGTTTCTCAGAAAACTGAAAAAAAAACACTTTTTTTTGTGCCCGACCCGGGAATCGAACCCGGGACCTCATGTGGTCAACGCCAACGCTAGACCACTAGACCACAGAGGCGACTGTTACCATTTTTGCATATATTAAGAACCTAAAAGTAAAATAACGATCTATTTAAAGATATTTTAATTCAAAGCTCCCGAAAGTTCAAGTTGATCGCAAAATAAACGAACTGTCATTTATTCAAAACCTAAGGGAATATTATCTATATTTCCAGAGTAATGTCACAAAGTCATCCCTAAAGAATAAAACTTTGTCTTTTTCGTCGCTTTAGAAAATTGAAGGGATTGTGTAGTTTGAATTTTTTTGACATTTATGTAGAGGTCTCATACATTTTCATATGTTAAATTTGAAAACTAGCAAATAATTTAACGTTTTATATGTTTTGAGACATGTTAATGTTAACATTATTTATATTTTTATAGAATTTTGAATTCATTCGACATGAGTGTCTCAAGTACGTAGTGGGTGCTTGTGCGCACGCGTGTGTGTGTACGCGTGTGTGTGTGTGTGTGTGTGTGTGTGTGTGTGTGTGTGTGTGTGTGTGTGTGTTTCTGTATGTATGGTAACGGGGTTGATGGCATTCGATAAGATTCCACCTAAATTATACGTCCTGAAATTTTAACTTATTCGACTTAGTATATTTTGAGACATTTTGAATCTGTCAAAATAGTCACCGAAATATTGTTTTTTATTAAATTCCTTCTAGACTAATGCATCGCGATTGAATCCAAAATCTAATCAGCTTTGATTCTTAAAAGAACTGCATCAAATGCTGTAAATCGGATCAAAATAGGTCGATATTTAAACTGACCACCACAAAAATATTTCAAATTAGCGGAAAGTTTCAGGGATGGCCTACGCCCTACAGAATCAACCAGATACGGATTTTTAAACCCTTCCTCTTAACAGTTCCTATTAACATTTATAACAAAAACCCCTATAAAAATCGCTCTTAGTTTAATTTGCATGAATTCCAAATGTAGTAAATATATTATTAAAGATAGTATGCCAAACTTTTCTATTCAGTGTCTAAGGGACTGTCTACCAAAAAATTAAGAAATTATACAATTTTTCCGTTCTAGTCATGTTGGAATTCTTTTTTGTGGGGCAAAGTTTATCTTTCATGATTTTTAGGGTCTCGGGCCTAAAAGGTAAAAACGGGACCCCATAACTAAGCCTCGGCTGTTTGTCTGTCTGTCACTAGGCTGTATCTCATAAACTGTGATAGCTATAAAACTGAAATTTTCAAGAATTATGTGTTTCCGTTGCCGCTATAACAACAAATACTAAAAATAAAAATGTGTAAGCGGTTGACCCTATAGGCCATCCCTGAAATTTCCCGCTAAATTAAGGTATTTTAAGCTCAAAAGAGTAAAAACTATAAACATGGATTTTTTCAGTTCAAACAATTATTTTCTTAAAATGGCAGTAGGTATATTGATTTTTGAAAAGTTGTATATTTTGGGAACGCTGATTGAATTTGATCTTTCAAATGACATTCAACTCAATTTTGGAGATCTAAAATATTGCTTTAGCTAAATAATGGATAGGTTGAAAAATTTCGTAGCAATGTCAAAAACATTTTTTTCAAATATTTTAATCATTAATAAATCCTAAACAAATTGACCGATTTTGATCCAATTAACGGTGTTTGACGCAGTTATTAAAGGAGACATGCTGATAAGATTTTTAAGTCCATCAGTGTATTAGCCTGAAAATTATTTAAAAATATAAAGTAAATTTGCTAAAAATGACGTAATTTTAATAAATATAATATAATATAATTTTAATAAAAATAATAAAAAAGCTGTAACTTTTGAAAATTTTTGTTCGATTTTGATTCTTGAAATGCCATTTGATAGTACTAAAATAATATAATTTTTTTAGTACTAAAATGTCGTAGAATACTAAAAAATGATTGGTTGAAAAGCTTCCAAGTTATATCGAAAAAAACACTTTTTTTTTAAATTTTTCGTCAACGATTTCTCCCTAACGGATTAACGGATTTTGATGCAATTAATGTAGTTTGATGCAATTGATGTAGTTTTTTGAGGAATAGAGCTGATTAGTATTTGTACTTAATCGGTACATTAATTTAGAAGTTATGTTAAAAAATACTATATTTGCTAGCTGATAACACTTGTACTGTTTCACAATAAGATAATTATATTTAATTTCCGACCGGTTTCGCTTACACAAGCATCCTCAGGGTATTTACAATAACCCGGAAACCGGTCGGAAATTAAATATAATTATCTTATTGTGAAACAGTACAATTGTTATCAGCTAGCAAATATTGTGTTAAAATGGAGTTTCACCAAGTGCCGACGATAAAAAGTGTAGAATATAAAAAAATACTGTTTTTCGCCAAAATTTTTTTTGAGGTTTTTTCAAAATTTCTCGAAATCTGCTAGACCGTTTTGTTTAATATTTTCAGAAAGTCTAAGTTGACGGAATCCAATCGAATGCCATCAACTGCGTTTCGATAGGTCCAGTCGTTCAAAAGTTATGAGTGTGTGTGTAAACACACACACACACACACACACACACACACACACACACACACACACACACACATACGCACGCACATACAAACAGACATACTGATGTCATCGCAAAAACAGTCGGAATAGATTCCTAGGACCTCAAAACGTGGAGATCCGGTGAAAACTCGATTTTCGAAAATCGGGGCAAATTCAGTAACTTCCTATCTACGTACTACATAGCGGGAAGTTAAAAAATGAAAATATTAAAGGGGGTCCCCATACAATAAACGTATCTTTTTCGTATATTTTGCTCAATATTACTAACGGTAACGGTAACGGTAACGGTAAGGTTTTGTTTTTAAAGTTTAATAGTTAACCAAACTATGTGATCTTATTCAAATTAAGGTAGTTTAATACTTTTTTTTATAAGGGTTTGTCCGTTTTATTTGTTTTTCCAAATGTTAATAATCAGTAAAAAACATGTGATTTTACGTTATTATGTTATACAAAATAATAATCATTTAAAACTTAATTAAACACAAGTTAGGAAGAAGTAACAATAAGTTGAAAAATGATTAGTAAATTAATACTGTCTAAAATAATAAAATTGTGGCGCCGCTGGTCCATACCATTGAAGGGTCATAGTACTGGAACCAGCGGGCCAACTTCTTGTCAGGTGACGTCATAACTGTGGAGGTCGATGACGTCACACAAGGACAAGTAAGGGGAAAAGGAAGATCTTCCCAGCCAGGCAAGGTGTACTGCCTGGGGACCGAAGTCCATTTGAGAAGCGTTGAATGTTGTATATAGTGTTACGAGATAAATAATTGTGATATCGCGATTCAGGATTTTATTTTGAATTTCATTTTCCATTTTTTATTATTTTTCTTGTAGAGTTTGTGATTGTTTGAGCCGCTACAAAATCAAATTATAATATAAAATCAGTCTGTTACAATGGTTACATAAAAATATGTTTTATTGATAGGATTCTAAAATAGAGATAAGTGGATGATACAGCTTAGTTACGGTACAAAATTTCCCTGAAGAAGGTGGTAATCAGCTGGTACGCTCGAGATCAAAAGTGAAAATTACGTCGTATTGCATACTTACATTCCTGAATCTCAGTGGTTGGTATGTTTATATAATCATTCATTCATCAAAGTCATTAATGTCGTTGGGATTGAAAAGGTTATCGTCCATAATTTGTATTATACAATTTCTCAATTATTTCATTAAATATTTATACTACAACAATTATTTTTCAAATTTTAAACTATTAACTAGCAAAAAGCAGAGCTTTGTAAGGGCTCGCAAAGTTATACTATCTAGTAATATTGTTAGAAAAGTATTTTTATGAGAATTACATCTTTTAATGTATGGACTTTATCTATAATTATCTAACCTAAAAAACTCAGCGTATTTTCACCTAAACATTACATTCGCATCAAAGGCCCGCGTCGTCAGGCTTTGGACTAGGAATATTTGGTTTTTGTTTATTGGTATTTTCAAGGAAAAATATGTATTAAAAATGAAGGTTGATCTTATAAAAAACACATTTAGACATTTTGCTGAAATAATTGTTTTTTTTTTTTCTAAAATCAGGAAGTTCCTGGTTTTACGTCGATTTACGAAATCAAAATCAAAAAATGTTTTATTTAAATAAACCTTCAAAATTTTTGGATTACGCAGGCACGAAGAATTAGAATTGACGGTAGACACTCAGTGAATACATTTTTCGAATTTTTCTCTCAGAGAAACCCTCGGAGTTCGATTCCAGAGTCAGGCAAATGAAAAAATGTATTTTTTTCAGTTTTCTGATAAAACAACTTTGCCCGGGATTGGAAAAGTGCCCTACTGGCGATAGGCTGGCCACCTATCACATTGTGGGTACTGAAGTCCCACAATGTGATAGGTGGCCAGCTAACCGTGGATGCACACGTTGTACATCTGCCTACCTCTTCAGGGATACGGGCGTGAATATACCTTTTTTTAGCTTTTTACCCTCGGGCTAAGATTGGGAATTGATCTCAATACAATATAAATCAATTAATACATCTGTACTGTTTCTCAATAAGCATATTGTGAAACTCTCTAACGCTCTATTTAGTCTGTTCCCAGCAAACATCCCTGCTCTAGACCTAAATTCTCCTTGTGCCTCCCACAATATTACTTCGAACTTCCCTTGCATTCCCTTGCATAATACTTCCTTTCAATGATTTTATCATACACCTTTGATGCCAAACTGATCAAACTGATGGCTATTGCAATTTATACTTGAACCTCGCCTTTATACGAGGGCACGATAACCGCGCGCCGCCAGTCAAATATGAAGAAACAATTCATGAAGTAGGTAGTCCCTTAATAAGTTTAAAAATTCTAATAGAAAATGTATCTTCTATCAATTTTAACTCGTTAATAAGATTCTAATACAAATTTTACCTTCTATTTTTTTACTTTTATAAAATGGTATTTTTATGGTAGATAACAAATCTAGACATGAATATAAACTACTACGTCGAAGCTCAAACCTAAAAATGCGATATTTTTTCAGTAAAATGTACCACAAATGTGCATAGAAAGTGGCCTAGTGTAGGGCGAGCGAACAGTCTAATAAATTGTATAACAAAAATATTTTTCATCAAAACTGACGACGAGAACCTTAAGCTCTTGAGGCAAACAAACTTTTCATCACACTGAAACGTGCTGAGAATACGGGATTTCCTGGTAAGCCTTTCGTTTTGTTCGGTCGTTAACTTTGAGTTGTATCGTTAAGTGTGGTTACTTATGAAATCGTTACAATGAAAAATTACGCTTCAGGTTAAATTAGAGGGATTCTGTATATGACTTCTAACTCATCAATTTGAATTGTGTTGTTAACTATAGGTTATTGTTATAGGTTATTAATTTAACTATATTTTTTGTTATAGGTTATTAATTTAACTATATTTTTTTGTTATAGGTTATTAACTATATTTTTTTGTTATAGGTTATTAATTTAACTATAGTTATTTGGTTAACCTGATTTAGGAGAATTCGAATAACACTGAATATAAAGACAACTGAAAATAAATTTACAGTAACGATTCTTGTTTATATATGTAGTATGAGATCACAAATCGCAACGGCAACAACAGCGTGAGTGCTTCTTTACATTATAAAATAGCAGACAAGCAGATGGCTTTTGTCATTAAGATTCATTCCCGTTGTTGGTCTGGGCTCCTTTGAAGAATCTATTTTTCAAAGGAGCTTCAACTGCTGTTCAAGCTCCTTTGAAGAACAGAGGTTTATTTATTTATTAATTCATTCCTTCATTCATGTATTAATTCATTCCTTCATTCATTCATGTATTAATTCATTCCTTCATTCATTCATGTATTAATTCATTCCTTCATTCATTCATGTATTAATTCATTCCTTCATTCATTCATGTATTAATTCATTCCTTCATTCATTCATGTATTAATTCATTCATTCATTCATTCATGTATTAATTAATTAATTCATTCATTCATGTATTAATTAATTAATTCATTCATTCATGTATTAATTAATTAATTCATTCATTCATGTATTAATTAATTAATTCATTCATTCATGTATTAATTCATTCATTCATTCATTCATGTATTAATTCATTCATTCATTCATTCATGTATTAATTCATTCATTCATTCATTCATGTATTAATTCATTCATTCATTCATTCATGTATTAATTCATTCATTCATTCATTCATGTATTAATTCATTCATTCATTCATTCATGTATTAATTCATTCATTCATTCATTCATGTATTAATTCATTCATTCATTCATTCATGTATTAATTCATTCATTCATTCATTCATGTATTAATTCATCCATTCATTCATTCATGTATTAATTCATTCATTCATTCATTCATGTATTAATTCATCCATTCATTCATTCATGTATTAATTCATCCATCCATCCATCCATCCATCCATCCATCCATCCATCCATCCATCCATCCATCCATCCATCCATCCATCCATCCATCCATCCATCCATCCATCCATCCATCCATCCATCCATCCATCCATCCATCCATCCATCCATCCATCCATCCATCCATCCATCCATCCATCCATCCATCCATCCATCCATCCATCCATCCATCCATCCATCCATCCATCCATCCATCCATCCATCCATCCATCCATCCATCCATCCATCCATCCATCCATCCATCCATCCATCCATCCATCCATCCATCCATCCATCCATCCATCCATCCATCCATCCATCCATCCATCCATCCATCCATCCATCCATCCATCCATCCATCCATCCATCCATCCATCCATCCATCCATCCATCCATCCATCCATCCATCCATCCATCCATCCATCCATCCATCCATCCATCCATCCATCCATCCATCCATCCATCCATCCATCCATCCATCCATCCATCCATCCATCCATCCATCCATCCATCCATCCATCCATCCATCCATCCATCCATCCATCCATCCATCCATCCATCCATCCATCCATCCATCCATCCATCCATCCATCCATCCATCCATCCATCCATCCATCCATCCATCCATCCATCCATCCATCCATCCATCCATCCATCCATCCATCCATCCATCCATCCATCCATCCATCCATCCATCCATCCATCCATCCATCCATCCATCCATCCATCCATCCATCCATCCATCCATCCATCCATCCATCCATCCATCCATCCATCCATCCATCCATCCATCCATCCATCCATCCATCCATCCATCCATCCATCCATCCATCCATCCATCCATCCATCCATCCATCCATCCATCCATCCATCCATCCATCCATCCATCCATCCATCCATCCATCCATCCATCCATCCATCCATCCATCCATCCATCCATCCATCCATCCATCCATCCATCCATCCATCCATCCATCCATCCATCCATCCATCCATCCATCCATCCATCCATCCATCCATCCATCCATCCATCCATCCATCCATCCATCCATCCATCCATCCATCCATCCATCCATCCATCCATCCATCCATCCATCCATCCATCCATCCATCCATCCATCCATCCATCCATCCATCCATCCATCCATCCATCCATCCATCCATCCATCCATCCATCCATCCATCCATCCATCCATCCATCCATCCATCCATCCATCCATCCATCCATCCATCCATCCATCCATCCATCCATCCATCCATCCATCCATCCATCCATCCATCCATCCATCCATCCATCCATCCATCCATCCATCCATCCATCCATCCATCCATCCATCCATCCATCCATCCATCCATCCATCCATCCATCCATCCATCCATCCATCCATCCATCCATCCATCCATCCATCCATCCATCCATCCATCCATCCATCCATCCATCCATCCATCCATCCATCCATCCATCCATCCATCCATCCATCCATCCATCCATCCATCCATCCATCCATCCATCCATCCATCCATCCATCCATCCATCCATCCATCCATCCATCCATCCATCCATCCATCCATCCATCCATCCATCCATCCATCCATCCATCCATCCATCCATCCATCCATCCATCCATCCATCCATCCATCCATCCATCCATCCATCCATCCATCCATCCATCCATCCATCCATCCATCCATCCATCCATCCATCCATCCATCCATCCATCCATCCATCCATCCATCCATCCATCCATCCATCCATCCATCCATCCATCCATCCATCCATCCATCCATCCATCCATCCATCCATCCATCCATCCATCCATCCATCCATCCATCCATCCATCCATCCATCCATCCATCCATCCATCCATCCATCCATCCATCCATCCATCCATCCATCCATCCATCCATCCATCCATCCATCCATCCATCCATCCATCCATCCATCCATCCATCCA